>OZ010791.1:131538284-132906617 GCA_963932465.1 Maratus speciosus
TAGAATTATGCGGTAAACGGTTTGTTTATTAGCTAAGCTGTAAAAATGTTATGCAGAAGTTTCAAAATTTAGTTGCAAAAACCGTTAACAGATGGCGCTGTAATCGCAATACTTGTAAAATGCTTCGAAGTCCAGAGCAATGGCGACTCATTCCTAAATGGCTCCCTACGTAAAAACGAATATTGGGAAAGTCCATTTTTTCATTGGGGTGATGTGCAGAAATGGAGACATCTGGTCACAGAATTATTGCATCAGCTTTAATTTTAGAAAATTTCAATTAATAGAATTTTCAATAAAAAGTTTGGAAATCTTTATAAGAATTTTTTAAATATTTTATTAAATTCAATCTTTAGTACCATATAATTATTTAAATCAAAATGCATATATTTAGTAAATAATTTTGTACTTTTTATTTATTTTTATGTTTTTAAATCTCGGCATAATACTTTGGTTTTAGCGCAACACATATATTTCTTTTCTTTGTAAACAAAGTTTTAGAGACAGAAATTATGCATTAAATTATTTCTTTTTTAAAAGGAATTGATGATAAATCATATCATCAACTTCAAAGAAAAAGTTTTTTAGATGCTGCATTCCTTTCGAACACTCCGGATCCTATCGCTTGAAGCTGCACCATATTTCTGTGCTCAATAATAAAAAAAAAATGAAAACGAGTTTTTAAAATTAAAATTATTTTTTAACTTAATTAAATTTTTAAAAGTAGAAACTTTGTATTTTTTCATTCAAACTATTCTCTACAATAATAAAAAAAAATGGTTTATGAATCATTATTATAAATGCTCAATGATTTTTTTAAAAAAAGCGGTTTCTTTTAACTTAATTAAATTTTATAACCAGAAACTTTAAGATATTTTTTTATTTAAACTTTTCACAGTTTAAATGAATATTAAAAAGTAACGATTTCCATTTTTTTCAAATCCTCCTCTACTTGGATTCGATTCCACTATCTACCAATTAGGATAGAAAAGACATACCACAGAGATATTGGTAACCGGACCGAAGTAGGTTATAACAAAATTTGAAACAAATCTCAATTCTGTCAACACATGGCTCCGCTTCTGCACATTACCCAAATAAAATATTTTTTTAAGTTCTTATATAATGATTGCTAACCTTTTTATTGAAAATTCTATTAATTGAAATTCTCTAAAACTGAAGCTGAGGTAATAATTCCGTGACCAGATGCCTCCACTTCTGCACATCACCCCCAACGAAAAAGCGGTCTTTCCCAATTTTCGTTCTTCCGTAGGAAGCCGTCTAGGAATCAGACGTTAGGGCTCTCGACTTCAAAACACAATTTATAGGCATTGCGATTACAGCGCCATCTGTTAGCGGTTTTTACAATTAATTTTTGAAACTTCTGTACAACATTTTTACAGCTTAGCTAATAAACAAACCGTTTACCGCATAATTCTATTGATCTTTGTTTTTGATATATTTAATTTTGAAATCAGGGTCTTATTCGCTGCACACCCTGTATATATATATATATATATATATATAGCTCTATAAAAAGTATACGAATTATGAAATTTATGAAAAAGAGGGTGCAAAACACAACAATAAAAACCAATGAACATTTATAACTAAATAACAATAAGCAAACAACTCCTTGCTCGTTTGAAAGTGGGAGGAGTCAAAAAACAGGTACTAAAATAGAAATTGAATCATCACAGGTTTCGCAAGATATGGCTAACCCCCATACTCCAACAGTGTAAAAAACATCAAAAGAAAATTAAACTTTTAAAAACTTAACAAAACAAAACTGCTTTAAAAACAATAACCAACCAACCAATTTAAAATCAGTAGAACTGAATTTAACTTATAAAACGTAACAAATATAAATTATTATATAACTAAATCATTAAGTAACTAAAACCATTGAACATGTGAGAAGGCCATACCCCCACCTTAAGACCCGTGAAGATTTGAAAACTGATACCTTTAAAATATCCACTACACCCCACATCATCATTCCAACAGCAGGAATTGCAAGGCCATAATCCTAGTACGACCAGCGTCAACCAGATTGTCTTTCCGTCATCTATATATTTATAAATTGCATTCCAGTTCACCTCAGGTCCAACTTGAAATTCATCACAATGCAGATGTTCTTAAAAGATTTTAGTCTCCATTATTCATATACTCAAGCAGTTTCCTCGGCATCCATTAAGGTGTTTAGCCGCTTAGTCGTTGCCACTTCAGAAATTTTTTTAAGCTGATTTACATAATGAAAAATAAACTGATATGGAAATAAATTGTAAAAAAAATTAGCAGTAAATTTAAAAATCTGCGAAATCAAAATTTCTTTACTGCAACAAATCTTATAAAATCTGTTGACTTGCCGCAAAATAATGTTGATGAAAGCCCTTTTACTTAGGTGTGGCATTGAATGAGTAACAAAATTTAAAGATCCCGTCTATCTAAAAGTTTAACTAATATATTATTATCTTTAATAAATAAATCCAAATCCAAAAAATTAACATGCAAACTATCAACAGAAGACTTATTTAATTTTAAACTTGGAGGATAGATATCGTTAATAGATACCAAGAGTTTGTCATCGAAGATTATCAAGTCATCGATATATCTCAAAACTGCAAAACTCTTATTACTTTTTAAAACATAGTTAAATTCATAATAATAAAGAAAAATATTAGCGGCAAAACTCGAAAAATTAGTACCCATAACAATGCCAAAAACCTGGTAAAAAAGCGAGCTATTAAATGTAATACAATTAATGAAAAAAAACAGAAATTACATAAACTCAAGAAAAAAATCTCTTTTAATTCCAAGCTCCTCCTCAATGCAAAACAAATCAAATAAATTTTTTAATGTATTATAAAGCAAATCTATGGGTATATTAGAAAAAGATTTTCAAAATCAAAAGTATATAAACTAGTAGGTGTTATGGGCGTTTTCTTAATTGTATTCAAAAACTCATTACTATTGTCAATACACCAAAAATAACTAGTATTTCTATATTTGAACTTCAAAAAACCATAAATACTCTTCAAAAACTCCCGTAACTTAATATTTAAACTGTTACCTATACCTCTTTAATTACAACATATGAATCTGAATTTAATAGGTGTTTTGTGAAATTTAGGAGTCAAAAACAAAAATGGAAAGTGTGAGAATTATTAATAGTAAAATTATATGAATACATTTTTCTAGCCTTTTTGGTGTAAGCATTAAATTTGTTAACAATGACCGTGGGACTTAATTTACATTCCTTATAAAATTTACTATTGTTAAATAATATTAAATTTTATAAGGAATGTAAATTACATTTGTGTTTTATTTATATTATTTATTTTCTTTTTCATGATGTTTTAATTTCGATATGGAATATTAGCCTAAGTAAACACTCCAAGTAGCTCTTTAAACTGCTATAAGTGCAAACAGTTTGATCCTTCGTAATCCGTCTGCGGGAATTTGAGGTAATGCTAGGAAAGTATTACAAACCATAGAAACCATAACAAATCAGTACACAGAGATAACATAAACTTGCATTTTAAAGAACTTCTTCTTTATCTTCGACGGTTATAAAAAATTTAATTTCGCGATATTTAGAAGTTAAAAACAATTGCAGTAAAAGCTAAATTTATGTGTCAGATGTTGCAACTAATAATATGGCGTAACAATCAGCGTTACTGACGGACATTTGTTTACTTCATAATACAGATTTTCATATGTTTTCGAATCAGTCTTTGTCTTAAGGCAGCACACAAGTAGTTAGTTTATTTTTCTATATTTGTAATTATTTCGACTATTTACAATTATACTGTTGTTTATTGGATGAAAGGATGGATATAGTTTTACAAATCATTTACTACACTTATAACACTATTTCATATAGAATGTTCACGTAGATTTGATTAGAAAAAATACTTTTTCAATACATATTCTTGCCGGTTTCATAAAACATTTTATATTAAATACAGTAAATTCATTTTAGATTATAATATGTACAGGATTTACACTCTTATTGTTTTCATTAGCTAATTTTCTAAACCGTTAAATTTAGAAATATATTTCCACTTAAAAATATTTTAAGTATAGTTTTTTCTCATATGAAAAACCGTTTATGTCAAGATATTTATTTTACTTAAGCTGTGAAATTCAATTATTTATTCGCCCGAGAGGCATATATGTTTTATTTAGAACAAACTTTTGCAATGTCTTAAACTGAGAATAATAAGAAGAATAGTTTCATTTTTTAATATTCAAACCTTATCGTGTTTTGATATTTCAAATTTTATGAATATTTGGGAGTTACTGACAATAAAATGTAAAAAATGTATTTTGTTCCAATAAAACATTTTTACATTCCGAAGTGTTATTACTCGGTCAGTATTTTTCGTATAAAAAGGACATTTTTACTGCTTTACTTTTTAGAGAATAGATATTTTTTAAATCTAGCTAATAGGTCTCACGAACATTATAACTATCTAAAATTTCGCATGTTTAAATAAAAATAGCTACTTCCACGACTTTGATATCAATAACATTTAAAGTACTATCGCAACTTGAACTAGCCTATTTTTATGCAATATTGAATTATCTAATGTGTCCGTCGGTTTAAGTATATCCCGAATCATTGGTGATTTTTAAAAGAGTATATGTAATCGTATAGTTATAATTTTATTAAACATTGTTTATATTATCTTTTATTGAAAACAACCAAAATTTTTAAATGTTTAATGTGATTCTCAAATCTATAGCAATCTACTGGAAAATTCAAGGATCAAGGGAACACGTTTTTATTATTATTATTTTCTTTTTTAAGAATCGATCTTTGGAAAAGTTCTCAATGAAACTTGGAATTTTTCAATAGCACAGGATCTTCCCCTTATTCCTGCCTGATCGATTCTGAGATAGAAGAACACTATTATTAGGTTCAAAAGTGGGGGTAAGAAGTTCTATTCAATTCGAAGTTTAAAAGATGAACATTCTTTTTTTTTATATCGAAGATAAAATGGAATCTGTGAACGTTGTATAAAGAGAAATGGCGAGATGCTCAGATAAAATTGCTTTGATTTTTTTCGTTAGGTCAATTTTACTACATATCTTCAAAAACGTAATGCAGCTCAGTTATTATAGGTATCGGAATTTTAGATATTTTGATTCACAAGTGTGAAACAAAATAAAATTGAAACGATTGCTTTACAACAAATTCGTGTCTATTATATTCCACATCTTTCTTTGTAAGAGTTTGAATTATGGCAGGAAATTAAGATTACCTGTCAAACTTTTGTTTGTACAGAAATTAGCTATCGTAAAAGATACATGGCGAACAAAATTTTAATTTTGACGCATTTATTTCTCTCCTATACGCAATTTTTACTTCTATGATTTTTTATTCCTATAATATTGTGATTTCGTACATTGACGTTTGTAATACTTTTTGCTCTTTTTCACGATTTTACATTAAACCATAGAAAAATGAATTTTCTATGTAACTACTCCAGCACGGAGTGAAAAAAAAGTCTATTAAGCTATATATTGGTCACATATTGCTACTGGCCAAACAAGATAAATAATTTTGCAAGAATTGTATATATTTTTGTACATTACTTATTCAACATTTTCCATCAACCGTTTCTACTTAGCTCTAATCACTCAATCTGTGCAACTTTTGTAATTTTACGATATTTAATATTATTGTTTCGACTTTAAAAATCAAATATACTTTTTACGTTTTAACGAGATAATAGACGGAACTAGATATACCTTTATATATATTCCAGTGCCCGATATCAACCAGTCTTTATAGCTTTTTATTAATAAACTTGGCACCAAGATTTGCTCGTTTTAAAGCCTAAAAACCTTAATTCAGGCTCATAATGTCGTTTAGTTTTAGAATTTCAGTTTCTAACACTAATATAACGTTATTTTGTTTTCATTGTAAACTATCAAAACCTGTGGCTTTGTTCGCTTAATTGTTGAAATAGCCTAAGTCTTGTTTATGTACTATGTTTTCATTAGAAGAAATTATGCTGACATAGGTAATACAAAAATTTCTAATTACTCCATATTCTAATTACTTCACTCTTATAACGCATTAGACGAACATTAAACTTAAATCGATGAGGAGAACTAAAACTAATTTTAAATAAATGGTAATTTCGAATATAGTATTTTGACAGATTTCAGCTCATTTTATTTCTCATTTGAAATTTCTACTATTCTTTAAACGTAATACGTTATTCTTAGCAAGCATTAATATCTTAAATGTAACCACAATTTTAAATTCAAAGATTCTAATTATCGAGATTCCAATTATCCAAGCTTGCAGTTATCCAAATTTCTACAGCAATTATATCACATAATTCGGCGAACATTTAGTTTTCTACACACTGTATTTGAAAATTTCAAACTGTTCTGTAGTTGAATTTATGTTTCTAAAGTAAGAGTCAAGTCAAATTACAAATTTCTGTCTCAAACACTTTCAGATAAATGATATTTTAAAAGGTTAATAGACAATTTCTCGTTCATTTGACAGTTTTAACTATCGAATTTTCTACAAAAAGAGATCCAATATTTCTTAGCAAGCATTTAAATCTTAAAAAGAAAGACCATGCCAAATTTCAAGTTTTTAATCCAGCAGCATCACAGCAATAGAATTTTTTGAAAGCTCTTAGTTTGCGAATTCTTTTGTGTGAAGGTTCGTATTTAAATTTAAAGAAATCTTCTGTGTAACCATTTGCGTCGTAAGAATAAGTGACATTCCTATCCTCAAAATTTCTAAATAATTCATAATTTAGCACGTCTTCCGCTTATTTCGGATTTTTAAATTTCGAATTTTTAAGAAACTATTTTTAGTGGGCATTTATCTATTGAAAATATCCACCATGACAAATTCCTACTTTTATACCAACTATGTAACAAGAAAAAAAAAATACACATTTTTATTTTCCCCGCATCCTTTTGAATTTCGAATTTTTAGATAACTGCTCTGTGCGAGCATGTATGTGTCTTGAGCAACACCGAGGCCAAATTCAAGTTTCTAACCTCATAAGTTCCATATAAATCATATTTTGAAAGTTTTCAGCACATTTCATAATTTTTTTTTTAGAAAATATTCTTAGCTAGCATTTACGTCTTGAAAGTAACCACCATTCCGAATTTGAAGGTTCTATACCAGTGTATCATATAAATCCGATTTTTAGAAGGTTTATTACTGCTGCTCCTATGGAATTTCGAATAATTCGAAATCTATTCTAAACGAGTATGTACGTTTCTAAAGTAAAAGCCAGACAACATTTCAACTTCCTATCCTAAACGTTTCCAAATAAATCATGTCTTAGAACGTTTTTCGCCCATTTGAATTTTTAAATTTCAAAAATTAAAAAAACTGTTTTAGGCGAGAATTTACGTCTCTAAAGTAGCCACCATAAGCCTAAATAAGTCAAATTTCAAGTTTCTATCCTAACAATTCCAAATAAATCATAAATTACAACGATTTTTGGAATATTTTTCGTTGATTTCACCCTTTTAAATTTTGAATTTTTTAGAAACTGCGCAGGATAAGTAATTATATATTAAAATTAACAGGCATAGCAAATTAATTATTTCCATCACAAACAATATCATAGAAACCTCAATTAGAGAATCTTTTCTCTCCTGCACATTTTGGTGGCTGTTCTACCAACATACATAAGCGTATCTAAGATTATGTTGAATTTTTAAAGGGAAAAAAATTAGTCTCAGAATTAAATATTTGTTTTAGAAAGTTTCAAAATTAAATATATCTATAATTTATGAGAATAATTATAAAAAAAATTATAAAACATTATTTTTTATAAACTAAATTTCTTTAGGGTTTATGAAGTGAGCTTGAAATGGGATAATTTTGGAAAGTGAAATCTGTAAAAAATAATTAATTATGATGAAACAGCTATTGCTCATGAAAAAGATGTGTTGTAAATGAATGCGCGCAAAACTTAGTTTTTTAACTGCCTCATATTTGCTATACCTTTATATATATATATATATTTATACAAGAATTTAACCCATCTGTGCCTGAATTTTTATTTTCTTAAATTTGTTGGTAAAATCACTTTAAAATGTTGCAAAATGAACTGAAAAAATACGAAAAAGAAATCACGCAAAAATTGTTTTCAATTTATTTGATAAAGTGTAAACGTACTAAATATGGAAATATGCATAATATTTGTAATAATATAAAATGCATAATTTTATGATTTGTCTAAATTTATACAAAATAAGCTTTTAAATTTTATATTATATACTATAATTAGTATTTATATGAATTATTAAAAAATATTTATTTCTTTACCAGAGACTAATAACATTGTAAGTATTAGTAATAATAAAATAAGAATAGTCGTATTTCAGGCTTAAAAACAGTTTATCTCATAATTATCTTGGAAAGTACTTTACATAAATAAATGTCCCTTAAATGGCTAATAAAAATACGCACCCATTCTGGCCTAGCGCCCTATATTTTGTACACCACAAAAATGCACAAAAATTAGTTTGAGCATATAATTTCATAATTTAAAAAAATACGTATTTCAAAGGAATATACAAGCTAATATCCTGATTTATTTATTTGCATCCTTTGTAAAAAAAACAAATAAAAAAACAAATAAACTTACTTTTTACATTTCGCCACCTTGAAAAAGGAAAATCTATAAACTCTGAAAAAAGCCTTTATTTTAGGTACACGAATATCCATCTTCTCCTGCCATATTTCGGGACAGATAAAGAAATTTACAAAAAATTTCATCACTTTTCAGTAGATAATGATAAAGCGATACAATTAGGAATATACTTTCATTTGCAAAAATGATGATAGTAATGTTCTCCATGCTATTCAAATCAATTCTATCAAAGACGTACTTTTTTTTCATGAATCATATAAAACGTAAATTTTTATGTTTTACTATTATTTAAACGGTCATATTTAGAAACACATCCTCTTTGTTGTCCTTTTCATCATTATAGAATGTATGCTTACCATTTTAATGTCGGTAAATACTGAAAATTTCTAAAAATCATTAATTATTTTTTTAACATAAAAGAAACGACTTTTATTGTTTTACTTGTTAGAATATAGAGAGTGATTTTAAATTATTTTAATGTTAATATACTTGATTCGAAAATAGCAGATAATCTACTACATCTAGTGTGAGACAATTTAATGTAGATGTACATCTACTAATAAAAATACCGCACGTGATCAAAGTTTTATATAATTGATTTAGAAAATCTAGTTAAGTATGATCAATGTGCCCACTATAGGAATACAGACAGAATTCAGTATGCATTTTTGTAGATGGCAGACAGATTGAAAATTGTACATAAAAACTCTAATAAAAAATATACTAGAATCCCGACTGATGTCAGCATCAATTTATGACGTCTGGCTCGGAAAATAATTTTTCTCCAATAAGATTCATTTTGAATATATTTTTGATGGCGTTTGAGTTTACGTTTTTTTAAAGGGAACGTTCCCATCGACAGGTACTTGATAGAGACAAACAGGTCACATATAAAATGTTATATGGAGACACTATCTCCTACCCCAGAGGAGGAAGACTGGGATGCAGAAATAGTCACAGCGCAGAAATAATATTCGGTATGAGGAAGATGAGCTTGAGGAAGATACTTGGAAGTGAGAGATGGTTGGAAAAACTTTGCACCATTTTCCATGTAGAGAGTGTGAAAACATGAGAAAAATGTGATTCCTTATCTCACCTAATTTAGGAAATTGCTTTAAATGAAGGAGAACATAATTTAGAGACGGATGCTGAAGATATTATTGAACTCTTAAATTTTTCTGTTAAAAGAAAAGAAAAGAAAGGAAAAGAAAAAAAAAAAAAAAAAAAAAAAAAAAAACGTCGAAGCACTTATTGAACGACTAAACAGCAGCAATGGATAGGAAAAACTTATAAAATCTACACAGTTGTTACATAGAACTTCTGAGAGAAAATACAGGAGATTTTCCAGTTCGAACGTCTTTGTGAGTCTTTTTCATAACTTCAAAGACCCAATTTTGGACATCCAGCGGTACAATAAATTTTAAGTAATAAATTGGTACATTTGAAACTTTTGTGTTGAAATGCATTTTTAAAGATATTGAATGTAAATAACACTGTCCTTAAATACAATGGAATATGAAGTTTATATGTTGGTTTTGTATTCTTAATCATTCTTTATTATCTAAATTAACCTCAGCTTCCGCCACTAGTTTTGGAATATATTGCTGACGTAATTAAGGTATAGAGTAATATTAACTGAATGGAGAAAAATGCTATTTCAAGAAAAAAAAAATCTGATTTTCAGAAGCTTTCCTTTATTAATTGTTATATAAATTTATTTGATTTTTTTTTTTATTATAAAAAAATAAATAAACAAAAACAAAATAAAATAAAACAAAAAAGTAGATTTTAAAATTTTAATTAAAATTAAACATATAGATTATACATTGGATACATGCATGAATAAATTGTTTAAAATGAAACTTTTTTCTCTCGCAAGTTATTTGAAGAACTTTTATTACACTGCATAATATAATAATAACGAAAAGTGATAAAAAGGAAAAGGAAAAAAAAAGCTATAAAAGGGATTTCCTACCTTATCTTGGCTACACATGGGATTCTAATGTTATTAGTAGAATGAAAATTTCTGGAAAGAGATTCTTTACGAAAAAGGCTTTTAATAGAGTATTAGCTCATTTCTGGGTGCAACTAGCTCATTCTCAGACTTTTAGTATCCTCTGTTCAAACAATGATGTGTTGAACCAATACGTTGAAGATAAATGCTGTCGTTAGTACGTGCTATGATGAGATTTAAAGCTTTCTGTGAGATATTTAGAAGAAAAAAAAGTTAAGTTACCTGTAATCTTCAGAATAAAGAAGAAGTTACATATTTTTGAAAATCTATTTTTATCTAACTCTTAAATAATTTCTAGTAAAAGACAAAATGAAAAATATGGTACAATTCATTTGTTGACAGAAGAGTGAAAAATATTTGAGACGTATATTTGCACATTTGGTTTTATTGAAGTGTTTTTAAATAACTTTACTATAAGCAACTAGTATACCTGAAGCCTATTAATATTTTTCACTTCTAATGTTTAACATGACAAATTAGTGTCGCACTTAGTTTACAACACTAAACATGTGGTATGAATTATCAAAAAATGAGTATTAAAAGTATTACGTTTTTAAAACAGAAAATAAATAATAACCAGGAAACTGATTAAATACTTTAAACTACGAGAGAAGAAATTCAAAAGGATTTTCTAGCAATTATGTATAACAATTAAACATCCAAATCTACGTCTAACATCCTTTTAAAGTTGACTTCGTATTTTATATACCTAAAGCACAGACAATAAAGTATAAATACAAACTGTTATTGATGTTCCTGTTTGTACCCTGTAGCACTGTACAATAGAATAAGGAAAAAAAAACGTAAAAAAAACATGTATATAACATGAAACATCAATATTTTAAGGCAACTGTGTACTTATTCTTTGAACGGACAGCTAACATGAAAGTAACCCGGTTATTTTGCTGGGAAATGAAACAGTTCAAAAATAAATTTAAGATATTTGAGAACTATTTTATTCATTAATTTTAATACACTGCTGGCCATTCAAAATGCAACACCATTAAGGGATCAACCAAACAGTGTGAAATTTACACCATGCATACACCTCGGTAGGAAATGTAAATGGTTACGATTTCAGCGCTCGCGCGCATCTCGCCCCATACAATCTGTATATAAAGGTAAGAAATATTGTCGTTTTGAAGAATCTGGATTGTTTTCTCATGCGATTTTTTGTGCGCACAGGTTCAGTATGCGTCGTAAAAAAATGCGAGCACCATTCTAGCACGTTTCTGATTTCGAACGCGGCAGAATCGTTGCATACAGAGTTTGCGAATAATTCTTCCGAAAAATTGGTCATCGTATTAGACGTAGCCAAACAGTAGTCAAGAGAATATAGAGTCGGTGGATGCAGCAGGTAACAACAGACCGACATGTGTGATTGCAACCGCCTCGTCACACCACTCTACGGGATGACAGGCATATTGTGCTCATGGCACTTATGGAACGCACTGTCACATCCATAACAATACGAATGCAGTCTCTAACACAACAGTCGGTGTCCGTACGAGCAGTTAGATGTCGTTTGCAGTACATAGGAATGCCCGCTAGGTGTTCATTGCTTCGCATACATTTGACATTAAATCACAGGCGTTTGAATTCACAATAGTGCACTGAACGGCCGAGATGAACATCCGAATGGCATATCATTGTGTTTTCGGATGAATCACGCTTCTACCTGTAGTATTACGATGGTGGAATGAGAGTTCGGAGACACCGTGGGGAGAGGCTGGTCAACTTCTGTGGTATGCATCGTCACACTGGTCCTGCATCCGTTGTTACGGTGTGGGGTTGTATTGGATACGACCTCCGCTCCCCCTAGTACGCATTAGCGGTAAACTGATCAGCCAGCTCTATATCAGTGAGGTTTTTTAACCTGTTCTCCTCCCTTACATTCACGGCTTGCTTGGGGCCGCTATTCAACAGAACAATGCGCGACCACATGTTGCATGCAATGTACAAGCTTTCTTCTTAGCTCGTCAGATTCTATTCTTATCCTGGACTGCCTGCTCTCCAGATCTATCACCCATCGATCATGTCAGGTCAATGATTGCAGAAGGCCTAGCCCGGAATGCCGCACCCGCGAGTACACCAGATGATTTTTGGATACGTGTGGAGGCAGGGTGGAATGCCATTCCCCAACTACACATCCAAAACTTCTTTCACTCTATGCCGCTGCGTATAGCAGCGATTATTGACAGACGTGGAGGTAACAGTTCTTACTGATTTTCCGTCTACCTCATATCAAAGAAAATTGTCTTTGTAATCAATTAAGGGGTCTCAGGAATCTTAAAGCTCTAAAATTTTCGAAATTTAATTTTTTTTTAGATGTTAAACTTCTATGTTTTCTGAAAATTTTTATATAATTGTTATCTTGAAATTCTCATTAGAACAGAAGTTATGTCATTTAGAATTATACTCGCTCAATAGCTGAAGAGGTGTTTCCAAAATTTTGAAGTCATTTTTCTCCAAATGACGTTTTTGGGCATAACGCGCACGATATCTCAAAAACTTCTGAATATTTTTTCATGAAATTTTTAAAACATTTGTTTTATGTTAGTCTGTATAAACTGAACCTGAAATTTCCTTTTTATTGTAAAAATAAAATATTTTTTTAGGGGTTTATATTGTTGAAATTTTCTAAAATTTGCATTAGCTAAATACAACTTTGTATTAAAAATATAAAAATGCTTTAAATACAAATTTATTTAGATTCAGTGTCATTATTATAATCCGTTGTATAAGTAGGCACCAAAAGTTTCATTCTAGTTGCAAAATGTATTTTGTAATCGTGCGCATAAGCTGTTATGCCGATTTTCTGCTCGTCAAATGTCTGACAGTTTGAAGTCCCCTGTAAATGCTAATTCTGCATCTTGCAATTTTTCAAATATTTGAAATGAAAGAAAATACATGTATCTTTCATTCCCATTTAAAATTGTGTCTTAATATCAAATACATTCTAAGATGTTAAATGTTGAAGATGGTCCTTTTTTTTCATTTTTTCCAATTTTAAGAGTCCTGAGACCCGTTAACACTCATACTATGCGTCATCTATAAAATAAATTTGGCTTTGATATCTCTTGTCTTTCTTGGTGTTGCATTTTGTATGGCCAGCAGTGTATTATGAATAATAAGAACGAAATTAATAATTTATTTTATTAATCAATTTGAAAATTATTTTAAAGCAATAATTATACATGAAAGTTATTAAATAAAACAATTTAACATATTTTAAGCAACAGACATGCAATTTGAGCATTAATATCATTATTGTAAGCATTTCTGCTTTGGAAGATAAACGTCACTACATGAATTGTATAAGATGAGGTTGTAAATGGTGGAGGAGAAAGCCACAGTAATGTCTAATACGCATTTTGAACTTCCATATAATCTTTTAAATATTTGAGTATTACATACGGTGTCAGGATTGAATAAATTGGAGCGTTGACGTATGTGTTTATCTAACCGAAAAATTCCAAATATAGCTAATAAATCTACATTCATATCAACCTCTTTACCAGTCAATATATTGTGTTTAATACTCTCAAATATATCTGGAAGTAATTTTTTACAGCAATAAAAGATTGTGTAAAACAATATAACAATTTTTTGTGTAAAATAAGTACATTGCTTTTGGAATATTCTGCATGATAGTTAAAAATACTAAATAATAGGAAGAAATTCTTCTTTCACGTGTCGAATGAAACTCTATGTCCATTTCCACGATATTCTTTAACTAAAAAGGCAAAAATAAAGAAAATAAAACATAGCTACATGGTACTAAGAAGTAAACCCAATTTAAAATAAGTAAAATGTTGAAGATGGTCCTTTTTTTTCATTTTTTCCAATTTTAAGAGTCCTGAGACCCGTTAACACTCATACTATGCGTTATCTATAAAATAAATTTGGCTTTGATATCTCTTGTCTTTCTTGGTGTTGCATTTTGTATGGCCAGCAGTGTATTATGAATAATAAGAACGGAATTAATAATTTATTTTATTAATCAATTTAAAAATTATTTTAAAGCAATAATTATAAATGAAAGTTATTAAATAAAACAATTTAACATATTTTAAGCAACAGACATGCAATTTGAGCATTAATATCATTATTGTAAGCATTTCTGCTTTGGAAGATAAACGTCACTACATGAATTGTATAAGATAAGGTTGTAAATGGTGGAGGAGAAAGCCACAGTAATGTCTAATACGCATTTTGAACTTCCATATAATCTTTTAAATATTTGAGTATTACATACGGTGTCAGGATTGAATAAATTGGAGCGTTGACGTATGTGTTTATCTAACCGAAAAATTCCAAATATAGCTAATAAATCTACATTCATATCAACCTCTTTACCAGTCAATATATTGTGTTTAATACTCTCAAATATATCTGGAAGTAAATTTTTACAGCAATAAAAGATTGTGTAAAACAATATAACAATTTTTTGTGTAAAATAAGTACATTGCTTTTGGAATATTCTGCATGATAGTTAAAAATACTAAATAATAGGAAGAAATTCTTCTTTCACGTGTCGAATGAAACTCTATGTCCAATTTCACGATATTCTTTAACTAAAAAGGCAAAAATAAAGAAAATAAAACATAGCTACATGGTACTAAGAAGTAAACCCAATTTAAAATAAGTAGGCGTGGAATAACATTAAACGACAGAATTTTCCGGTAGACATTCTTATACGATCAAAACTCCTCAAATTACAGTATTGCCAGAGCCAGATTGTGGACTTTTTGCCCCCCAGATTGTTGATTGTCACCGCTTTTTTTAAATAGAAATATTTGGCCTATATAAAAATACATTAATAATTTTGAAAAATATGGCGAATTATACTATTAGTCCAGGCAAATTAAAATAAATACACTTTCAACCCGAACAAAATTGTAATAGAAGCTCTGTTAACTGATTTTTAAACAGTAACTATTACTGAGACATATTACCAAAATCAGACAAATTCCGAGCACGGGGACACCCTTAAAAACGGATTTCAAAAAGGACAGAATCATATGTCGTTTTACCGTTGTGCTGTTGTATAGTTTTTAGTAGAGACGAAAGACTACAGAGGGCAGCACTAAATAACTTGGACTGCAAATACTCCTTTTTTATCGAAAATTTTTAATTGAAAACCATTAATGCTTTTAAAACAAGATAAAGTAAAGTAACTATAACTTATTCTCAACTGTACTACTACTAGACTGATCTCCTAACAGTCATACGGTATACAGCGTGTTTCTCAAGCTCCGGTGATGAGCAAATAGGTCTCCGGCCGGAGTAATCTGGAACACTACACTATGTCTTTTTCTTTAGATTTTTTTTCCTGAACGTTTTAAGCTCTACAGCATGAAAATCGGTCCAGCGGTTCGCGAGATATAGCTCTTTTAAATTTCTCAACTTTCTGTTAATCTCGTTCCCGTATCTAATGTGTCCACATTGAAGCTGGCTCCGAATCCATTCCAGCATTGAACATTTCAACACTAATTTTACTTTGCTAAATGGACTTAAGCAAAGATATCCATAATTTTACACAAGCTGTATTTGTGATCTGACCAGAGTAGTCTGTCATATCGGTGTTTTTCAAGATTAAATTTATGATGTTAAATGATTACTTAACCGCGGATCTGATTACTACACTATTTGTGTAATTCGGAGGCTATACAATACTAGTCAGTGAGTTTTAGATTCGTTTTATTATTTTTACTATTTTAATGAGTCTCTGAAAAGTGCATGCTTTACCATTGTTTGCCATTTAATAAAGCATCTCTATGAAGATGATTGCAATTTTTACCTCTTTTAGCTCTAAAATACATAATAAATGCTATAAATTGTTTCATACTGTGCTTTTGTATTATCTTACATTGTCCTGTCGCCAGTTTTAATTCAAAATATAAATTTTAAGTGTACTAAATAATTTTTTGAAAATTGTTAAAAATTGTGTTCTGTGCTAACTTTTAGCTTCAAACTCCCATAGGAATAACATTGGGAGCGTGTAACTTTTATAATATTATTAAAAATACTTATAAGGGACAGCAGACAAAAAAGGACATCAATGACATTAAAAAAGAGGCCCATGTACTGCTGAGCCAAGCATTAAAGACCGGTCACGTGAGTAACAGGTCTAAGACGGACTAGTCTATTCTTCAAAATAGGGCTGAGAGCAATGAAAAGGGAGGTTCCCCTAGTATTGCTTTTGTGGGGAATGGGGAGGAGAATAAATACTACTGGACTAGTTTCGTATTCACTTCTCTTCAAGATTATAGAAAGGATTCTTCTTCTTATCTAATAATAATGCGTTATTTTCTTTTCGATGAAGACGATATCTTCAATCAAAAGAAACATGTTAGGACAATTTAGATATATAAACTTTATTATTTTTATTTATAAAATATGAAACATTTTTAAATGGTATAAACGCCGCCATGAAAGGTTTTAATTATTCTTTAAGGTGCATTAAAAAAAATAAAAATAAGGATGGAATTTTCAGTTATATAAATAATTTATTTAACAAAAATAATGTTAAGTAAAAAAACTGTCATATTTACTGTATTTTTACGTATGTCATTGTAACTTATTTTTTCTTAAATAAATTAATATTTTAAATATCTATTCCTTAAAGTTAAAGGATACACTTATAAGTATAAATTTCTTATTAAATATGAATACACTGAAATATTTTTTAATCTGTTTTCAAATTCAATTTCCTTATACCTATACGGAGACATTTTTATCCGTAAATATGGGGAAATTGCAGTTTTTCTTATTTACAGGGCCGAAACTAGTCATGTTTGCCCCGGGCGCAGTCATTTTTGCGCCCGGGGCAAACATGGATTTTGCCCCCCCCCCCCTTCTCATACACAATAAAAGTTATCGACCGCAGGTACAGTATGCAAAGAAACAAAGAAAAGTCATTAAAAAATAAAAATCATTTAATAATAATTAAAATGCTAACAAGAAATATGTAAACAATGCTCCCATAGGATTAACATTAGCTTGAGCGTTAAGAGCCTACACTAGTCTTGATAAGAAACTGGATCGCTAATGTTAAACCTATGAGAGCGTCCTTTTTAAAATTTCTCACTTGCATATTAATAGTTTCAAATGATTTTTTTTTGTTTTTTTTTTTTTTTTTTTTGCTTAGAATAGCTGAGATTAAATTCTAACCGGGTTAGTGTTTACTTTTTCGATTTTGGTTGCAGATTTTTTATTTTTTAAATTTACTTTCCCTTACACAAATTTGAAAAGAGCGCTCCCATAGGTTTAACATTAGCTTGCGAGTTTCTTGGTATTTCATATATATATATACATTTTTGTATGAAACGACAAACAAAGTCTTCATTTTCTCTCCCCCCTCCCTCTTTCGTTCTGGGGCCGGGGCATATGCACCCCCCTAGCTTCGGCCCTGCTTATTTAGATATCCCGAAATCGAACAGCGTTTTCTACTTTACCATAAAAGTAATTAATCTTTATATAAATGTAGTCAATGTTCGCGTTTTGAATCTATTTTTCGGATAAATTCATGTAGAAATTCTTTTAACTAAAATATATATATATATATATATATATATGCAGAAGCTGACCCCCAAAGAAAAAAAAAAGAAGAGAGGGTCTCAGAAAAAAATAAAGCCATAAAAATGCTTGTATTTTATAATATCATCACGGACCTCTCCTCAAAAAAAAAGGGGGGGGGGAGCTTTATTCACTATCACTTTCAACGTCATCAGAATCATCATCATCGTCGAACGAAATAATTAGTGGATCACACATATCTTCTATTATGCCGTCTTTTTTCCAATATTCATTCTCTAATTCTTCTATGTGCAAGCAGTAGTTTTTCCATTTATCAGCATCAACATTTTCTAGGGAAAGTTTCGTCAGTTTAAATAGTTGATCCATATTTAAATCTGCTGTGATATTCCGTTCGCGAATGTAATTCTTCATATCCGCCCATACATATTCTATCGCATTTATGTCACAATGATATGGAGGCAATCTTAACGCACAATGCCCATGCTCGGCTAACATATTGTCAAATTTATATGTTTTCGTAGCAGGGGAATTCAACTTCACTAAATCCATTAATTCAACTTTTCGCATGTTTGAAGAATATGAGACTTTATTAAGTTCCAACCAATCCATAATTTCTCTTTTGTTCTGGGAAGAATTCGGAGGCTTATTTAATTGAATTGAATGATAGGGCGCATTGTCTATCACAACAACAGAATTTTTTGGCAAGTTTGGGATGAGTTTTTCCCTTGCCCATTTTTCAAAAATGTTTGAATTCATCTGCCCGTGATAGTCACCTGTGGTGGTGTTGGCTTTATACGTTAGGGATGAATTTGGATTAAATCCCATTTCTCCTCCCGCACATAAAGCAATAATGCGTCTCGATGCCGCCCCTGTTTTCACAACACCGAACACTTCTTTTGATTGCCAGCATTTCCCAACAGTCAAGTTACTGTCAATCCACGTTTCATCAACAAAAATTAGAGGTCGTTTCTCTTTTCGGAATTGGTGGATACTTCGTGCGAGATAAAACAATATCACTTCGTTCCAAGAGCAGTTTCCTCTTATTTTCACACTTTCCCCAGCGGAATCCCATTTCATGGAGAACTTTTCGTAATGTCTCTTTACCTTTTGAAAATCCGATATTCTCTTTCATCTTGGTTAATAATTTCGGAATAGTAGGCACTGAATTATCTTTCGTGTAGAAATCCTGGATAGTTCTTCGAATTACATCCAAATTAAAATCATCCAAGTTGACATTTTCTATGGTTGTCTTCGCTTTTTTCTTTTTAGGAGAAGCGAAATTACTAGCATTATTATCGCCTTCTTTGCGAATTCTTTTTATGGTGCTCTCCGAAACACCGGCAATTACGCTAGCTCTTTTAGTTGAATGTGATAACGGAATAGTTAAGCAGCCTTTGTCAGCTTCGTTATCACAATATTTTACAATATTATGTAAAATATTTTTGGTTGCACTATGAAAGTGTTTGCCTTTAGAGCTTTTAGATTCTTTTACATTCATTTTATAGAAGTAAAAGCAAATACAAAATCAAAAGGAAAAAGCTTCTTTTCTGAAAATAGAAAACAGAATAAGGCGAGTAAGAAATAACGTTAATAGTACAACAGCCAGTGTGGAAATGACATGTGGTCAGCGGTCCGGTCAGACGGGTTAAGAGAAACCTGAATTTCGTCTCCTCCTAATGCTTCCCTACCTTCGGAAAGGTCCATTATTTTGGCAGTATGCCAAGGTCGGTCTTTAAAAAGTGGCCAAGCAGTACTAGAACCCATATCGCCTTTTCATTCTGACTCTATTCTGCGCAATATCGTTAGAAGCATAAAAGAAGATAATGTTGGTGAGTTGCAATTATGTCGTACGAACATTATCTCCAAAATGATATATTTAGGTATTCGGATAAAAGGTCAGATAAAACGAAAACTCTAGGGTCTGCTGCTGCAATCTGTACTAATAAAGATGACTTAGATATACAAATAGATCCAGCATTCCTCTTCTAAAGAATGATGACTGTTGCCACTTGTGGTGAAATGAACCTCGGAGATGCCATGCGTTATGAACTGTGTGCGTATCCTGCAGCATTATTTGAGTCACTAAGTATGATGAGGAAATCAGACACATCTCAGTTAGCTCAAGTACTAGCCAAACACATCAAAAATTTGCACAATGAAGAATCGGACAACGTAGAAAGTACAAATGGTACATTTTGAATAGAAAATCTCTTTTGCATCACATTTTATTTATTTTTTTGCAATAGTGACACATATGACAACATTGCTATGCCTTACGCTGATTTTATTGTTAAACAGTATGGAAAACCTATCATTTTTTTATAGTTACATTGACGATCAAAGATGTGGCTAATAGACGACGCTACAAAAAAAAAAAAAAAAAAAAAAAAAAAAAAAACAGTAGAGATATTAATTTCAGCCCATGCATAACATTTATTGGCAAAAGGGAAGAGTACCTGGCCAATGAAAAAAAAACAAGCAAGCACTGATTTGCCTCATAGGCGAATTGCTTAAGAAATAAGGCTATACTGTTCACAAAGCAGACGGGTTGCCTATATAGACATGCTGCTGTCTCGTCTTCACAACATGCACATACCACTGAAGATACCGACTTGCAGATACTCCTTCTTTATCACGAAAAGGATAATGGCTTCAAACTATACTACCGCAGTGACATAAGACGAGAATCATGTTCCAAACTAGTCTGTGATGTCCCCAACATTCAGTCTCTGTTAAGTTGTGAAAATTGCAACTTCCTTCTGTTTCTGCATACTTTCACGTGTTGCGATACAACATTCAGAATTTTTTCGGTTAAGAAATCCTCAGCATTTCTGAACTGATGAAGAAGACAGAGCTCCGTTCTATTGCAAAAATATTTTGTTCAAATTCATGTCTACATTTAGATATCGCTGAGGCTGGGAGAAATGCAATGCTTCTGTTTCGCTTCTGTTTCATGACTGCAAGACTCTGGAATCCACAGACAAACTACGTCACCAAATGTTGGTAGGAAAGATAACTACAATAAAATCATTTGTTACACCTGAACGTTTGCCTCCGACCAATTCTTCTACAAAATATCTTTGACAAAAGTAATGTTCTTAAACAACCCAGTTGTTACTATACAGAAATACTGTGGAAATTGAAGCTTGACAATATTTGAATTTTAACTAAGTTATATTTAAAGTTAAGGTATTTACAAAATATTTACAAAGAAAGGGTTTCGTCTTCTTAATTACGTCACAATTCTGCGAAACGATCACAACACATTCTCATAGAACAGACATCATCGTTCTTCTGTTTTTTACCGCAGAAAACAAAACTCTGTCTTCCAGCCGTCGTCTCTCACTTCGTTTCAGTTCCAACTCACACTCTCCAAAAGAAGGTCTGTAGATCGGAAATCTGTCCCTCAAGCGCATGTGCGCTGTCTGATCATGGGGAAAGGGAATAAACTGGATGAGGGCGCTTTGGTGGTTAGTTACAAAAGAAGTTGATGGAACTGTAAGCAGTAGGCAGTTAGTACACCAGGAGGCACGCAGGTGGCGCTCTGGAAACTATTAAAGGCACTTGGGATACTAAACAGGTTTTCCCACAGATCGATCAGACTGACCGGTCGACTGCCCTCAGTGACACTGTAGATCCGCTGGTAGGAGCAACATGAGAACCTGAAAAGACAAAAAGAAAGAGCAGGATCCAACGTTCATAAAAAAAGAAAACATCACCAGTTCATTGTGAAGCGACAAAAAGTTAAGCACATCAGCTTCTAAAAAGCAAACTTCGACAGAGTAAAATTCTTTGGACATCTAAAGGTTAAAAATTTTAAAAGTTCATCTTGAAGAAGTGTGATGACGATTTCGTTACATACAGAGATGGCCGTTTTGTTGATAACGTATAGAGACTTAGAACACCAGGACTTACTAAAAAAAACTCCAATTTGGTAAACGAAGACTTTTTTTATTCCATGATGAAAGCAGAAGGGAGAGGTACAAAGGGGAAGAGATAGGAGCCTCTTTTTAAAACGACATCACGGGGCTAGAGACAGAGCAGCAGTGTGTTGAATAAACAGTTACAACTTTCTTGCTTGGCGGACTACAATATCGTCAATCTACAAATATTTTGTGCCATGCACAAGAGGCGGAGAAAAACATTAGCTGGTATGGATTCGCCAAATACATACGGTAGGCTTCTACCATATATTAATTGTGTAGGGGCGCCAGACTGTGGGTTGCTAAAATTCCTGAATCATGATAGGCGCAATCTAATCTGTACTTTGAATACAGCTGCGGTTAAGTGTAAAAAAAATAAAAATGTTTCTGGATAACGACATAGTAACAGAACGAATTCGTTAGGCGAAAAGGCATGATAATGTATTTTTCTAGACCAGATGTTAGATCAAAGATAAACCCCGTGCTTTACAACAAAAATGCAGAATTTACATACATATGAACAAAAGGTTGTGAATGTTAAAGTGTATTGCGAAGATAATTTTAATGAATAGATTGCATGTTAAGTGATTTTAAATGATGAGTTATATTCATGCCCAAATAAGGAAATGTCCGAAGCTAAAATGCTTTTGTTTCTAAGAGACAGCAGTAACGTTTTTCTACAAGGTTAACTCGTATGTGTGAGAGACTCACAAAGTAAAAATGGAGACTGAATCACTGATTTTATTTTATTAAAGAGATGAGTAACTAGAATAATCTTCTTACATCATAAAAAATATTTCTTCTTCTTCTTTATCGTTTTTTTTCTCTTTACGTCTTTTTCGTCTTATTTTTTTTCTACGTCTTTTGTTCTTTTATGTCCTTTTTTTTTAACTATGTTTTTCGGTTTTCTTTCATCTCATTTCATAGTCACTGTCATATAAGGATCTTTTGCTTCTTCGAAATTCAGGATAATCTTCAGAATCAAGAAATTTAGTGTTTTTCTCATGTGGATATATATGTTTATAAAAAAAAATTGGCGGAACCTCGATAGAACGTTCGTAAAAAATAATGAAAATTTCGTATATTTGGATATTTATCATCGGTTGGCGATGAAATGAAATTTCGAAAAACACTTTTTTATGTCGAATAATTTTTAAGATAAAAATGTTTCATATTGAACTGTTTAAATATATTTAATGTAAATAACTTTAGTTTTGTCAGTTTTAGATTGATTTAACTACAGTTTTGTCATATTTATATTTATAATGAAAGTTAAATATCAAATTTTAGGAATTAAAACCAAATTTAAGTAAATTACAATTGTTTCAATATCTCAAAATTAAGCCCACTGTCGATTCAATTATGTTGCTATGGAAAAGATGAATTCTTTGATATTGAAATTGAAATGAATAACTGCTAAATGAATCCTGCCTATATTTTGGAATACGCTTAAATATATGAAAGTATTTTTTGTATATTAAATTGTTTTTAAATTAATAAAATTAAATAACAAGCAACATAAATATGTAATACGAAAAAATATATTTATTAAACTCTTTATGTTTAAATTCACTAGATGCTTTTTACACGCATTCCAAAAATCAATTAACAAACACTTTTCAGGAGCATTAAAATCGTTTGCTTTTGGTGAGAAAAAGTGTGCTCGCCAAATCGCTTGACGCTTTCGCCTTTTCGCGCCAAATACTCGAAATTATTTTATTTTTTTACAGACTTTCTACTGTAATTCCGCCGCTAAATTTGGCTGATCCTTCATTATATACATAAATAGTTTAATTGGTATTTTTTTTTTCAAAATATTCTGAGTATGCCCAGTATGAAGATCTTCCTTGTTAGACATTTCTTGTCGTAAATTTTCGAAATATTCCTGGGAATTATTCAGTTTATTTGGATTCCTCTTTTGGACATTTTTATTTTAGAATACTCATCTTCTGATACTTCTAACAGTTTTTCAAGATGTTTTGAAGAGTTATTTATTTTTATTAATCGTAATTGGTATTGTTCTGAACTATTACTTTCTTCATCGAATTGGGATTTTATATCTTGAAAACAATTCTTTAATTTTCTGTACAATTTACTAATAATCTGTCTTTCGGCTACTTCTTGTTCTAATTTATATTCTACCGATGTTATTGCGATTTTCGACTTCGTTTTTTCTGGCAAAAATGCTTCTTTTAATTCGATTACATCTAATTGTAACGTTTTATATTTTCTTTCAACTTCCTTAACTTGCGCAGTTAAATTTTTATTTTCTAAATGTAATTCTTTAATTTCTGAGCTGGAATAGGTCAATTGATGAAAAAGCAAATATTTGTTTTGGTTTGGAATTTGTGGGTTACTACTGTGCAAGGTGCAAGAATAAGGGTTAAATTTACAATTTACAGGTACTTCACTTGAATTTATAACATTAAATAAGGAATTATTCTGACTCTTATTTAACTTAAAATCATTACCAGAAACAATTAAGGAGGAGCCTTGTTGTATTAAATCTGTACCAATAATTAAATCAAGTTCAATAGATTTGTCATCAATCACAAAAATAGTTTTAAATTTATAATCATCAATATCGATTTCGACCTCAAAGTAACCGATTGGTCTGAATGATTTTTTACGTAATCCACTTAAAAGCATATCTGTTGGTTTTTAGTTTACATAATTGTTAATGTTATCAAAATTACTTTTCTTTAGAATAGTTTTTTTTGCTTGCTGCATCAATTAATGAAATTAAATTTAATGAATGCAACTTTACATCTTTAAAAACCAAATTCTGAGAACAGGTTAGAACATTTACTTGATAATAATTAGGCAATTTTAAATCTTTGGTTTTACCACATTCGAATGAATTGTCGCCATACAAATTACAAGAAAAGCAGAGGGGACCTTTATCTTTATTTCTACACTGATTACTCCTGTGGAATCTATCGCCACAATTATAGCAACGTATATCAGTTTTAATGGGTCTAGATTTGTTTTTAAATTCAACTTCTGGTTTCATCTTAGGCATAACATCAACATATGGTTTAATATCATAATCAACACGCAGTTTATCATAAATTTTAAGTTTTTTTCTTTAAATTCAACAACATTTGTGCAACCATACAAAAATGATTTTTTAAAAACAGGGTCGTTTACTCCATTAATTGCATACTGGATAAGTGAAGAATCTTCTATGTTGCCTTTCGAACATAACTGTTTCATACTTAAAAAACATTCGTCTAAAGATTCATTTGGTTTAATTTTCCTTTTAGATAATAGTTCCTGTAATTCAACTGAATTGCACGTTTGACCAAATTCAGAATTGAGTAATGCTTTCATTTTAAACCACGAATTTATTTTTGTATCACTTTCAATAAATAATTTAGCTCTACCTGTCATACGGCGTTTAGCCAAAATAAATTTGTGTAAATGACTAACTTTTGCCCGACTTTCAATAAAATACCAAAAAGCCTTTCATTTTACCTAATTCTACGTAACAACTTTTGACAAGTTCTAATAGTAAACGCATTTCCTCTAAATTTTGTTAATAATATAATATGAGTTTATTTTGAATACTCTTGTCTTTTCCAATTAGATGTAATACTACTGGTTTATAAGTTTAATTATAAATGTAAGCCTACAGTTCTTTTTCATATCACTCAGATAGTCTCTGAAACTTATATAATTATTACTGTATTTAATATTACGTTTCTTTGCCTAGATATTAATTCCATTTTTTACATAAATGAAAGTGTTATTAACTTTTTCATACTAATCATATCATCAAAACCTAAATCGACATTTTAATAAAGAATATTAGTCAGGCTCATAAATTATTGCAAGTATTTATTTATCACAAGGAAAATTTACTTATTTCAAAATAATATTCCACTACAACGATAGTTTTTCCCGAAAATATTTCTTCTATGTATACTTTTCTACGGAATACTGTGCATAACAGGAATAAATCATTAAACTTCTTTTTTATAAAATACGCAGTATACGTTGCCGTAGTAAAATGATTAATACTGAATCTGGGTGCATAATATTACATAAAATAAGCGATTTAGGTAATACAAAACCAAATTTGAAATTACAATTTTATGACGATAGACTATAGTTTAAAATTCTCCCCAAAGTTAATTATAAAATGTTTAAATATAAATACAGCTAAAAATTAAATGTTGAAAATGAAAAAAAGAAAATAATAATTGAGCTTGTTTCACTTATTATAATTAAATTATTATAAATAATAATACAAATATGAGAATGCAAATATTACATATCGTAATAGGATACATAAATTAGCAATATAGTAAAAGAAACAACAAATATAATTAATGAGTTATATAACTAAATATATAAATGTATTATCATGCCACATTCCGAAAATTTGGTTTAGTCTGCTTGATGATAATGGCGTATTAATATTTGGAAATTTTTCCAGAGAGAAACACTCGCCTTGAATACAATATTTCAAATGAAAATTAAATTTCAAATTAGTTTTTTTTTTTTTTTTTTTTTTTTTTTTTTTTTTTTGCTTAAAAGGCGCAAAGACCAACTTAGTGAAAAATATTCCATGCCGGGAATCGAACCCGGGTCATCATATAGATTCATCGATGCTGGATTTAATTAAGTGTCTGTGTTTGCCCCATGTTGGTGGCTCACGGAAAATATTCCATCTTGTGCTGTGTTTGTAGCCTTGCCAACTTGTAATAGTGAGAAGTTCCAGGCTGGGTATCGTTCCATGTGGTTTAGCGGTAGAACGTCAGTGCGCTATACTGATGACCCGGGTTCGATTCCCGGCATGGAATTTTTTTCACTAAGTTGGTCTTTGCGCCTTTTAAGCAAAAAAAAAAAAATCATTTGAGATAATCGCATATTTGGTGTACAATGACCTACTTCGCACCATGGAATCATCCACTTTCCCACTCCACCCTTTTTTTTCAATGTTTTTTTTTTCAATTTTAGTTTCGCTCTGCAATATTTAAACCAGTGTGGATTCTGGAGATTTGCTGATTTTTTCTCACTTCACTCCTTGCATATGGCCAGGGTTTGGTCGAAAGCACTCGGGACTCCGGCGAATTCATTTATATTTAACATCTGCAAATTGATTTTAATGTTTTAATGCCTTTTAATTTTTTTCACCCAATGTTATCACCCAATTTTGTAATACTACTGGTTTGATGTAATCGTCTGATGTAATCATGTTTTTAATTAAGATTTTAAGGTGAATTTAACGTTCTTTTACATATAGATTGTTCTATATATTTAATATAAATGTAATTAGAGTAAATATCAAAGAGTTAATAACTTAAATAAACGCATAATAATTAATAGGTGTAAGAAATTTATTATATTGAAATTATAATAAATTAAAATTAATAATTTAGCTTTCTAAAGCAATATTTTAGAAAGCGACTAATTGAAAATAATAACAAACGTATCTCAGTATGTGTAAAATTTTAATCAAGTAAAAAATGCATTACTGAAAAATATAGAATTATTACTCCTTTATTAGACAGCTAATAATATCATATTTTTGACACGAAAGATCATACCCAGTATTATACATAATACAAATAAATCCCTAAACGCCTTATAATAAAATACCAAAAAGCCTTTCATTTTGCCTAATTCTACGTAACAACTTTTGACACGTTCTAATAGTAAAAGCATTTCCTCCAAACTTTGTTAATAATTGAATATGAGTTTACTTTGAATACTCTTGTCTTTTCCAATTAGGCGTATTACTACTTGTTTATAAGTTTAATTATAAATGTAAGTTGACAGATCTTTTTCATATCACTCATATAATCTCTGAAACTTATATAATTATTCTTATACTTATATATTACGTTTCTTTGCCTAAATATTAACTTCAATTGTGACATAAATGAAAGGATTATTATTTTTTTCATACTAAACAGATATTATCATCAGAACCTAGATCGACATTTTAATAAAGTGTATTAGTCAGGCACATAAATTATTTTAAGTATTTATTTATCAGAAGAAAAATGTACTTAATTCAAAATAATATTTCACTGCAATGATAGTTTTTCACGAAAATATTTCTTCTATGTATACTTTTCTACGGAATACTGTGCATAAAAGGAATAAATCATTAAATTTCTTATTATAAAATACCAAAGAGGCTTTCATTTAGAACAATTCTACCTAACAACTTTTGACAAGTTCTGAGACTGAAGCAATCCCTCTAAATTTTGGTAATAATTGAATATGACTTTACTTTGAATAACTTCGTCTTTTCTAATTCGATGGAATCCTTTCCGTTTATAAGCGTAATTATTAATGTACGATAACAGCACTTTCCATGTCACTCAGGTAATCACTGAGACTATATAACTTCTATAATATTTATATTTTTATATAAGGATGTTAGGATATTTCATTTTGTTTAAATTCGTTTATTTACTGTAATATGGGGTTAGATATCTTTCAGATGCAAAATGTAACGAAAATTATTGAATTTGCGCTTTAAAAAATTATTTGATGTATTTTTAAATAACTTTAAAGAAACATATATGCGACATATAATTTTGGAATTTTTCTTTTTAAATTCTCGATTTAAATTCTCGAGAAGAATAAAGGCGGGGGGAAATGTAATGTGAATCTTTCTGTATTTTAACCACTTTCCAAAATAGTTGAAAAGTGTTTATAAATTCGGTTTTTCTGACTGTCTGTCCGGGCTATAACTCGCTTAAATATACTCGGAATGACATGTAATTACGAGAATGATTTGAAAAGAATCGCAAATAATAGCATCCGTCGAAGAAAATATACGCAAAGGATAGCAGCACCTGCCTTTACTTTGAATAACGCTAGTTTTGTGAATGTTAAATAAATATATCTGAAACGCCCGCTCTTATAAAAAAACAGTTGCTGAAAAAGGTTAAAAGTCATCAGAAAATCATAATAATATGTAAGATAAATAAATAAGAGCACACTCCTCCATCATTTACAAGTGTGCATAAATGGGTGAAAGAATTTAAACATAGTTGTGACGACCTAGGGAATGAGGCGCATTGAACGATCAAACACTCTGCTTGAAATATTCAAAAAAGTCCACAATATGTTTATGCAGGAACCTTGATTAAAGGTCTCCGAAATCACGAAGGATATAGGCATCAAATGTGAAAAAGCATTTCATATCGTATCTGTGGAAGTTAGGGATGAACAAGATCTCCGCAAAATGGGTTTCGCGAATATTGTGAATGGATCAAAAGCGCCAGAAAATGAGAATTTTTAAAGAGAGCCTAGAACGCCGATTTGTTACAAAAGATGAAACTTTGTTTCACTATTATACCCTTCATACAGAGTAGGAATCAAAACAATGTAGACTTACTGGTTCTCAACAGCAAACGATGGAGATGTCTGTGAAATCAATTTCAAAGTTATGGCGTAAGTCTTTTTGGATGCTAAGGAATATTACTCATCGACTGCCTTCGCATGGACGAAATAATAAACGGAGAATATAATGCTATACTTCTGACCTCTGGGCAAAAAACATCCGAGAAGAAAGGCCAACTTTGCGTTAGAAACAGATCGTTTACCATCAGGACAATACACGTCCCCATACAAGGGTGGTAGCAATAATGAAACTGAATGAACTGAAATACAATTTTTCACATAATCCACCTCATTTGCTTGATTTGGCTCCTTCTTATTTCTATCTATTCCCAAGACTAAAAATTTCCCCTAGGATAAAAAGATTTTACACTTAATAGGAAATTAAAGCAGTTTTCGAAGATTATTTTGGAGGAGTTAGACAATCGCACTATCGTGATAGTTTAGGAAAATCGTCGGAAGAAGTGCATTGAATTTAAAGGAGCGTGTGTAGAAATATTAATGATTTTTTTAAGAAAAAATTCTCATTTTCCGATTCATTTCGCGAACTGTTCAAATCAATCTCGTATTATCGTTAACGAGGTTTACTATAAAATGTTTGCTCTTGAAAATTAAGTTAATAGAATTTATTGTTCTTTTACAGGGACACAGAAATTATTCAGTGACATATTGTTGTGTGGAAAAAAAAATTTGCTGTTCCTTTTACTTGAGTACTTAATTAGATATTGTTTGTTATTGATTATCATTTCATTGTTTGAATCAATGAAATTTATCGATAATTATCTTTTAATGTTTTAAAGCGTATCTTAAGCCTTTCTTTTGAGTTTTCATTAAATACTTAAACAACTTGGTTCCCTTATACCATAGAACACTCAGTTCCAAAAATACGTTTTTCGTGATTATTATACATCATTCAAACAATAGATTTTCTGATGTATGTCCTTTTTAATAATATGTTCTTAGAGTTTAAAAATATAAATCAATATTCTCATTAATACAGATTTTTTACAGCATATACGATAGTTTATCTAAAAGTAAACATTAAAGATATCAAGAATGCGTGCATGCGATTTTTTTCTATTGTTTAATAATAGTCTATGTCGTAAAAGCCTTTTATTATTTTGATCTGATTGCATTCCATTTTTTATTCAAAATTTTAGCAAACAATCCTACGCATTTTGCTTCAAACAAAATGTAAAATATTTTAAATGTAATTATTGCTTCACACGTAAGATTTTGTTTTCTTCATATTGAAAGCTTTTTTTATACTGTTTACTTTGATATATATTTTTTAAATGTGAGTGCTAATAACACATGGCAATCAAATTTGTTAATATCGTTCATATTTGGAAGTAAATAAATTTTAGAACTTTTTATTATCATTTAAATATATTTAAAAATAAAGAAATATAAACACTTTATTTAAAATATGCATATTTTAATTGTTAAAGTACCGAATTCAAAATGAAATCATTATTTAAAATCATTCAAACTATATGTGATCTTTGGATGAAAAAATAAATACAAGTCAAAAGGATATAAATGTTAAGCTAAATGTAAAACTATAGGTCTGTCTTGAGAAGCTTAGTTACAACATCCTAAACAATACCTAGTGCTAATACTACATCAACACCACAGTCGAGTCAGCCACACTGAGCTCAACAGTAGTACGAAAGGCGAACTCCATAATCTGATACATTTAATACAGCGCTCCACCCATGACTACAATGCCAAAGAATTTCGAGGAAAATTTTAGACAAAACATACATCTCCTTCTATACAGTTAGTATTAGGTAGATATTTTCAATTTCTCTAAAAATATGAAGATGTTCCTATATTTTTCACTGATAAATATTTTTATTGAAAAAAAACTATGTATTTTATTTAAATTTTTCGCAAATTATTAATTTGATATTTACTTAAAAAACAAATTCTACGTATACTCTACAAAAAAATTAAAAATTTGTTAAATAATGCTCATAAAAATATTTTTTAAAAATGTAAAATAACCAAAATTGATAAAAAAGTATGCAAAAAAGTTTTAAAATACGATTCTGATATTCAGAAATGAGCAGGTCTAATTACTTGCGCGCATTGAATGTGGGATGCGGTGGCAAAAAATGTGGACCGATGATTTAGCTCTCCCTACCACTATGGAACTCAGTGGTCGTCAGGGAAAACTTCTGTATATATGTAATAGGATAGGGCATAGGATCATGTGTACTGCAGAGTCCTGTATAATAGCTTCGATTATGAAAGTTAACTTCTTATTTTATGCCTACTCGAAATTAACGTGAAATATTAAATAGGCAAAATATATTGTACAAAATGTTTTCTAAAGATATCCTAGATTACCCTTTTTTTAAAAGCCTCATCTTTGCAAATTGTATATTAGAGATAAACATAAACTAAGACAAAATACGTGCATTCATTAACGAATATAACCATATTAGAACCTTTGAGGGAAGTTGAATAAAGAATGTTCAGAAAATACAGGTGAGCATCGAGAAGGTTATTTACAGTATCCTAAACATTACCTGGTGCTAATACTACATTAGCATCACCACCCCGTTCGTAATGAAGTAAAAGTCTCTGTAGATATATAGATTCAAAGAGTTGGAAATCTGCGCATTTCAGTGTCCTCTGTAATAGCTTCTGGTATGCAAGTTAATTTCTTTTTCTATACTTACGCAAAATTAACGTAGAAATATAAAACATAGGGGAATCATATTTCTCAAAAGGTCTTTCTTCAGGCTGCCTCATTCTTACAAAAATATTTATTAGAAGAAAACATGAAATGAAACACTAAACGTGTATTTAATCAACCATTGTACATCATATTATAATCCTTGATGGAAGTTGAACACAGAACGTTCATAATCGGAACCTAAAATTTGATGATCCATAAACGGAATATACAATTTGATGGGCATTTCTTCGAAAAGAAGACAGACATATTGAATTTAGTCAAAAATAAATAAAGGCAAAATGTGAACGCATACGCAGAGTATGCAAATTTCGCATTTCATAAAATATGAGACAATATGATATTATCAATGTACTATAAATATTTTTACGCGCTCCTGTAAAATGCTTGCTTGTCGAAATCAAAATGTCATTGTGACTGAAATGGTATCAGAATACATGGTCTCATCATGCGGACGAACATGTTGATAAGTATGTTTATAGATCAATGCAGAATAGACCACGGTACGAAATATTTAAAAAAAATGATTAGATTTATCCATCAATAAATAACCAAACTTAATTTACTTTTACAAAAACCAATTTTAAGGATAACAACTTTTAATGAAACCAGACTTTAAAAATTTTAAAGTCTATGTGTGACTAAAGAAAATCAATCTTAACGTCATTATGGCTATATTATAAAAAAATATTAGAGATTTACTTGAGATTATTTCAAGAAACATTGGAGTAGATTTTCGAAAATTGAAACAATGGCATGATAAAAACTTGTTCTTTTTATATAATTCACATTTAAAGAAATATACTATCTACTTATGTTTTTATCTATATATATAAAAGAAAGTCTGAATTTTGTATTAATCAACGCGCAGCCCAAACTACTGACCCTAAAGTCTTGAAATTTGCGGTAAAAATTCTTCTTATGACATAGAGTGCCGCTAAGAAAGGATTTTCTAAAATTCCACCTCTAAGGGGGGGGGTAAAAAATCGAACGAACTTTTAAAAAGTTCCTTAAAAATCTGATTTTATAGCTATTTTTCAACTGATAACATAATTTGGTGTATTTTTGTATGCTGAATCGAATGGTACTAACTAAATTCTTTTAAGCCCAATAGTTCGCGAGATATTTTATATATTTCTAATTTGGCGATGTCTTTGGCACCAAAACCTCGAAATACCTAACATTATAAGTGATAATTCATTCATATTCATTCATCTTATACATCCGTTACTGTAGCAATGGAAGAAATTCAAATTAAATCTTTTTGTTAAATCTTTCGGTTAAAGAATTGAACCGGCTATATGAGTTCGAAAAAAAAAAAAAAAAAAAAAAAAAATACAAACGCCTTGAAAAAAAGAAAGAAAATATTGAATTTATTTAAAATACAGTGAAGCGATCCACTTAGAAATTAACATTATAAAACGAAAATATTTAAAAAATGAAAGCAATGTTTATACGATTTTAAAAAGTTTTGTGGTACTTACATCCGGGCCATGTCAGATACAACTGCGCCAAGCATGGCAATTACATTAATTATAGCAACCCTTATTTTTTGTCCATTTGATAGTTTATTTAGTATAGTTTTAAATTAATTTTATTCTTATAATTTTTATTTATTATAGTTTATAGTATGCAGTTTTATGTTATATATTTTATTTATTTATTTACTTACAACAATTTGCCATTTTTAACAAGGTTATGTATTTAAGAATGTAAAATTACTTTTTTGAACGTAATTGGAAAACGATAAACAAGATTGGCAATTGTCAACCATTTTTGGCGATCTATCTCAGGGTTCGAATAATGCGTATTACTTTTTTTAATGGAAGAAATTGGAATTGAAATAATACATCGCGATTTATCACTTGCTCCTGGATAAGAAGAAAAAATGGGTACTTTTATGTCAGCCGTATCCGTATGTAAATATCGCCGTAGCATTTTTAAAATTGCCAATAGCAGTAGTTACATTTCGCGTATGTAAATTAAAAACAATTCTTTGTTTTAAGTTATGGCATTATTTCCTATTGTTTCACTTTTCATCTTTTTCAATGACATTAGTGTAAAGCATGTATTATAATAAATGAAAGGAGTGAAATGTTTTTATTTTGAATGAAAATAATAAAATAAGAATAAGATATCGAAATAATCTTTGTTGATTTATTACTTGCGCCCGGCTAACATAATAGTATCACAAAAGCCATATATTCACCTTTCTTTGGGTAGTTGTTCATGGAATTTCTGGTTAATCTTCCGTAATCGGATACTTCTTCAATCGGTGTTAATTACAATGTTGAAAGCATCGTTTATGTATGAAGCGAAAACTTCACGATGAATTCTATTGCGGAAAATCATATCATCATCATCTACTACATATTTAAAACGGAAATTTGCATTTTATTTCTATTCTTTATAATATTTTGATAAAATATGCCACTATTAGTTAGGTAATGTTTCTGGAACGGTATTTATGTATACACACTGTGTTCTACTTTGCTTAGTTTTAGTTATTGGAAAAGCTATACAGAAAGGCGAACGCAATTATGAAAGATACATCTACTGTAATTATATAAAATGCAAATTTGCTTTTCCTTCCACCCGTTTATAATTTGAGTTTTGCTGGATGTATTTTGATGGGACTTACACTGTTAGTTAGATTATTTTTTGTGGATGGTTGGTACTTCTTGCATGGATGGTACTTCTCTGTAGCGAAGTTTTCTTCTGGGTTATTGTTTTTCTGAAGCACAAACTTGGCAACAAATCAGATTGCAGAAAATTAGATTACAAGAGAAAGTTCCAAAACTACCCTAGGTGAACCCGAATATGAAAGATTACCTTTTATTTAAATGTCTACTGTGCGTATTTTGATTGGAGTTTCACAGTTAGGTAATATTAGGTATTGTTGCAATATTTGAAATGTCATTCTACATTTTTAGTTATGGAACTATGAGGAAAGTTCTGAGTGGTGTAGTTGAAAAAAAAGAAGGATAAAATCTACAGGCATGGTATATATTAGAGAATATATATATTATAGCTATGGAGTGCAGAGTTTCTAAAAAACACCAGAATGTCTACGGCGTATAGTCTATGCTACATTCCTAAAAATTCTACAATCACATTAACTTGATTATGAAAGATATATTTAACTATCAACTTCAAATATAAAACAAAAAAGGGCAATTTCAGTTCGTCCGCTTATAACTTGAGTACTTTTCAATGGATTTTGAGAAGATTTGCATTGTTAGATAAATTTTCAAGAAAGTGTTTCATATATAACACATATTATTCTACGTTGCTCAGTTATAGAATTATGTGCGAAAGTTCTTTAATCAGTGAACCCTATTTTGAAATATTAGCCTTTTTAGAAGGTTCTACTGAGTTAATTATTACTGTTGTTAGATATTTTTTCAGGAAAGATTTTAGTATAAAACACATATTGTTCTACGTTGCTTTGCTATAGAATTATAGCTGAATGTTGTATTATCTGGTGAACCCGATTATGAAAAATTAGTCTTATTAGAAGGTTTTACTGAACGGATTTTGATGAGATTTGCATTTTTTTATTTTCAGGGATGATTTTAATATGCTACATATCGTTCTTCCGTTCTTTTATATATTGAATTATAAATAATCAACTAAAAGATTTGCTTCATAACAGTCCAAATTTTGTCTGAAACATTAGAAGATATAAAACCATAATAGCGTTCATATTGTTTTCAGCAACGCGTATGATCATTAGGGATAAATGTATTTATTACTATGAAACACAAGATCAAATACACCAATATGTTTCGTTTAATTAAAGTTTCGCTTGGAGAAACCGACTTCTACTACTATATGTAAAGCGTAAATTCTATTTCATTCCGATTGATTATAACTCAGATTCTACTTAACATAATTTTGCAGAACTTACACTATTAGATAGTAAATTTGGTTTATAAATAGTTTAATCTAAAAACCATCGCTCCAAGTTGCTTAGTAATAGTGGTTACGGGACATAATTTTGCAGAACTTACTCTATTAGATAATAAATTTGGTTTATAAATAGTTTAATCTAAAAACCATCGTTCCAAGTTGCTTAGTAATAGTAGTTACGGGAGTTCTAAAATTAGGTGAACTCGATTAGGAAAGATTTCAAATTTTACTGAATGGATTTTAATGACAGTTGACCAATTAGTTAGATAACATTTCAGGGATTTTTTCACTATTTATCATATCTTTCAAAACTGTTTAGTTACGTGGCTATGCAGAAAAAGTTCTCTGTGGTATAGTAAAGAAAATTGGAGGATAATACACTACAGACAAAGGATGTATACTAGAATGCTGTAGTTATGGACGTTGTGCAGAGTTTCTTTAAAAATCCAGAAATGATGCTATGTATACCTACCACTACATCCCTGAGAGTTCTATATAATCAGGTTAACGCGATTATGATAGCTATATTTAACTATCTAATTGTATGTAAAATGCAAAGAGAAATTTCATTCCGGCCGCTTTTAAATTTACTTCTACTGAATTGAATTTGATGGGGCTTACATTGTTAGTTAGATAATTTACAGAAAAGATGTTAGTATAAAATATAATGTTCTACGTTGCTTAATTAAATAATTATGGGAAAAGATCTAAATCAGGTGAACCCGATTTCGAAAGATTGGCTTTTTTTTTAAGGTTCCGCTGAATGAATTTTCACGGGATTTAAACTGCTAATTAGATTACTTTTATGAAATGTTTCGGTACATTTTCCAGTTTAAAAGATCCTGCTAAGTGGATTTCGATGGAACTTGCTCGGTTAGTTAATTTTTCAGTGAATGTTTTAGTATAAAGCACATGTCATTCACTTGGTGTTGCTTGGTCATCAGGTTGCTTGATTATAGAATTAAGGCTGAATGTTTTAGAAGCAGGCGAACCAAATTATGAGCTATTAGAGCCTTTTCAGTATGTCCAATTAACAGATTCTGATGAGATTTGTATTGATAATTTTTCATGAACCCTTTTAGTATAGTACATATTGTTCTATCGTTCTTCATTGAATACTACACTAAATGATCAACGAAAGAAGTTGGCCCTTAACAGCCTAAATTTTGTATGGCTCAAAAGATATAATAGCGTAATAACGTTCATATTGTTTTCACCAATTAGATTGGGCATTCCAGGTAAATGTCCATATTGCTTTAAAACGCATGATCAAATTCACAGACATATTTAGTTTGATTCAAGGTTTCTTTAGAAAAACTGACCAACGTAGCGGGCGTTAGGCTGCTAGTATATGCTATAATTGAAAGCTACCAATCTAGAAAATTTTTAACCAGCAGTTATTGTCTGACATATTTATTATCCGTTTTAAAAAATTCATGGTTTTGATATTTTTTATGGTCTTTATAATATGCAGCAATAAAACATGTACGTAGAAGTTCCGAATACCTATGCGTTGTTTTGGGTTTTACTTAAATATTTTAGATGAGTGCACAGGGCATATTGCTTGACAAAACGAACACTTTCATATGTCGCAAAGACATATCACTGGCACTACAAAATAAATTAAATTACCTTAAACAGTTCACTATGTCATGTTTCGTACAGATGTTATAGGATTCACTTAGTTTCTAAGGTTTAAAATTCATAGGACAGTAGATTTAAAAAGTTGCATTAAGAAAATAGATAAGTAATAGCAACAACTCATTGGGAATTTAAAATTGATACAGATGCTACAAGTTGCATACTGAATGTGGGTCCATGTCTCAAGAAATAACTAAGTAAATATAAGCATGATGAAAAAGAGAATAATAACAAAAAAATAAGCCTCGTTTTGCTATCTAGGTTTAAATGGAAGGGCGATAATAAGCTAATTCAAATACAGTGAAATGAGTAATTTCTGAAAGCCCTCATAAAATTAATCTATATTAGGAATAAGTTCTCGTCGATTTCCAACAGATAGCATTACTAGAACTGCGTGAGTGTAGTTTAAGATAGTATTTATCTACATAAATTAGTATAAGCAAGTTTGAAATTCACTTTATTTTATTTAGCCTATGTGTAAACAACATTTTTTCATAGTATTGAACATTTCGAATTTCAAGTCAAAAAACTATTTGCGGAGAAATTTACTACACTACTTTATTTTAAAAAATCTGAAGATGAACAGACATAATTCTTGTTGAGACATATGCTATATGTTATGTCGAAAACAACATGCATGGATTGGTTTAAACTCTTCAAAAATAACAATTTTTATGTTGAAAATAAAGAACGCTCGGACACAACGAAAAACATTGAAGTTGAAGATATCAGTGGTGTTACTTCATGAAGACTCATGTCAGACGCTTGCTGAACATGCAGAATAATTAGGAGTTCCTCACATAAGAATTTTAAACGTTTTAAAGCATTGGGAATGATTCTAAAGCAAGGACATTGGGTGCCATAAGAGTTAAAGTCGAGATACGTCAAACTGCGGCTTGAACGGCAGCAAATGAAAGGTTTTTCTTACCATCATATCGTGGCATGTGATGGAAAATGCATGCATACACGATACCACAATACGCGTGGAGAAAATGATGGAGTAAGCTCGGTCATTCATGAACATCATCGACATGGCTGGATATCCATTGTTCTATGATTCTGCTTTACATTTGGTGTGAACAGCTGGGTGTAGATATGATACCGTTATGATATGGTCAAACCGAACGAAACCAGCACGGGAGTCACTGCTGACTACATTTGATGCGTTTGATCTGGGCACTGAAGAAAAGATCCCCGGTATACGAGAAGACACACGATAAAATGATTTTGCAGCATGACAAACCTACTAGAAAATGCTTAAATGGGAAGTCCTCCCCCCCCCCCTCCCTCCGTATTTACCAAACACTGCCACTGCCGATTATCAGTAGTTCCGATCGTTGGCATATGGCCTGGCTAAGAAGCAATTTCATTCGTATGAAGGTGCCGAACATGGGTCGACTGCTGGATAGCCTGAAAAGGCGTGTCGTTTTTCCGATGTAGAATCCAAAGGCTTCCATAAAGATGGGAAAATGCAGAGGCTAACGAAGTACAATATTTTCAGTGACACGTTTATGACTAATTATTTTAAATGAACTTTAATTTTCACGAATAAATTGCCAGAATAATCTTCATTGCAAAAATCAAAAAAGGAGAAAAATATAATAAACAATTAAGAAAGTAAGTTAGTGAGTATAAATAGTGTAAGCAATTAAAAAAGAAAATTAATATATTTTAAGAAATATGGAATGATAAATGCTGGTGATAAATTAAAATTCAATAAAGATAAAATATATAAAAATAAATTAGATCAACAAGAGTAATTTGTACACGTATTGATTAAATTATTATTAAATTTGTTGCCTAAAATGAGCTGCTATTATGTTAAATGATTATGCAAATCCATGATACACCCTCTCTTTATAATGTTTTATACTTTTTTTAGCAGCCCCGATCTCAACTATCAGATGCATCATTTCGATTTTATAAATTATATCTGTCTCTCTATATATATCTTTCTATATATGTAAGTGTGAGTGTGTGTGTATGTGTACAGATAATTCAATAAAGATTGGACACACTTTAAGTGGTAGCAGTTAATACAAAAACAAACATTTTTTTCAAAAGTAAACATGATTATAATAATTTTTTTTTCACTAGAAATGAAGGTTACCTCACTCCAATTACAACATAAATATCGTTCATAAATTTAACGAAAATAAAGATATTTAAAAGTAAATTTCAACAGACTAGTATTGCTAGTAGGAAACGTAAAATACCATGAAAAGCAATAGGTGCATACAACTATTCTGTAAGAATAAAGACATGCGGATTCTTAAATACATTCTGAAATATTGAGCTTCTTTTTCAGTCTTTAAGTGCAATTTGGATGATGATGGTAGTCATGTCTACTATTTATCATGATACTTTTATTTTTTAAAGTTAGAGTATGTCAGTCTATTAAAAATTTCATTAAAATAACTTCATTATTTCTAATACTATGAACAACGATTCTAATTCTGATTTGAATGTGACACGTTGTGTTTTTGAAGTAGCGGTGTTTATATTTTTTTTTTGCGTTAAACCTAAATCTTAACGACTTGGTTTACTTCTGTCTGATTTCAAGCATCAAGCAAGAAAACGTTGCTTCAAATATTTTTCTCTTTTGCACGCAATGCACTTCTGGGAATCAATAGCCCCATACGAAGTAACTGTACTCCAGTTTTACTCATCTAAGGTGCTGGGAACTAACCAGTCATTGCAATGAAATAGATGTTTTCTATTTACAAATACAGATGTAAATCAACAATTAATTATTTAAATACCCTCGCTCTTTCTTTCTAAATATAACTGCCAATTAATTTTATAATGTTTTGTACATATTTTTTTATTTGCAATTATATATATATATAGATAGAGAGAGATAGATAATTAAAATGCAAACACTAATGTAAAAATTAATAGAAACATAATACAAAAATTAAAATATGAGAAAAAAAAGTTCAAGAATAAGAAACTACGAACATGTTATGGATTCTTCAGAAAAGCTTCATGATTATCATTTGTAATAAACATATATTATTTCGTCGAATATAGGCGTCATTGAGCTTAAAAATTATAATATCAAACTCCCTATAACATATAAAAAATGTTTAATACGTAAAGTGTACAACATATAATAAAGTACAACATATCAGGAAATTGAGATGAACATAGAAGTTACAAGTCGCATGCTAAACGTAGAACCATGTGACAAGGAATAGTTAGGTAAATCTGAGATAGTGGAAGTAGTGGAGATTAATAAACCAAGGACAGCTGTGATGTGATCTAGATTTACAAGGAAAGACGATAATGAGCTAAATATATTACAGTTAATGGAGTAATTACTGAAAATCCATGTGGAAATAAAAAGATACGGTAATCAATTAATTTATTCAAAATATTTTTCAATCACCCTGTGTACATAACTACGTGTGCGGTTGTCTTTGATGTTACGTCGTTGTCATTTTTTCATCTAATATACAGCTTTAACAATTTGGTTTATTTCCGTCCGATTTCAAGCCTCAAGCAGGAAAAGTTTGTTTCAAATATTTTCCTCTTTTGCACGCTATGCACTTCTGGAAATCAATAGTCCCATACGAAGGAACTGTATGCCAGTTTTATCCATCTAACTTCCGGGATCTAATCATTCCCTACAATGAAGGGGGATGTTTTCTACATCACGTAACTATTTCGACGGTTGAATATCGGCTTAGACAAAGTTCTATAGTTATCGGAGATGAAAAGTGCGTTGAATTATATTAGAATTTCGCCAAAGTATGTATTACATGGCTAAATAAATTACATGATATATATAGTTATTTGACATATAAAATGCATGTATCAATGAATTTGATTTTAGATAACTGTTTTAGAATTTCATTTGAAAAACCAGCTGCAATTTCTGAAAATGTACTCGTTTAAATCTTTTTCTAAAAACATAGCTGTTAATCAGTGTTTTAGGTACGTATTCTTAAGTTTATCACAATAATATTCGAATACAGTATAAAATTAAAAAGAATCTGTTTTAAATTATTTAAAAAATTATTTTTTAAATTTTTTTACCATTAGCTCAAAATCAATACTCAGATATTAATGATGACAATGATAATTATCATAAAATTGTTTATTGCTGTTTCAAAAATGCTGTTTGAAATTTTTCGTCATTTTCCGAAGAAACATTATAATTTAAAATATCATTTCATGTCATTATTTTCTTACTTTAAAAATAATGCTTCTACGATTATTTTGTAATTTTTTTTCAATATCGTTTTAATTAAAAGTAAAAATTGCATACATGAGTGAAAATTGTGTTTATTGTGATTTATTAGCAGTAAAATGCTGAATGAGGTATATTATTTAATAATTTTACATTTTCTTTCATGTAAAAATATATTCATTTCGGTGTTTTCGTAACAGAAAACGCGTTCTTCATATTCATTTCGGCAAAGTGGATTTTTATAATATTTCATAATCTGTAAGGCAATAAAAAATATGAATATTCATTTTTCTTCCGTAATCCTTTAAAGATGAAAGAAGAATGCAAAAAACATGCATCCAACATAAATCTTGAAACATTTTCCAACCATTCCAGAAAACTGCAACGAAAATTTACTACTTAACAAGGTAAAAGACGATGCAAGTAAATAATTTAGAAAAAGGTTTAAGTTCGACACACAGTTATCACATGCTGTCGAAATTTTATTTGAACACTTTTTAATATACCCGCACATTATGTATACATTTATACATACTCTACATAGTTTTTTAAAGTACAGTTCAGCACTGAAATTCAAAGCACATTTTAAAATTTGTTTTCAGCCTTTAAGGCAAATTAAAAATTTTTGTGCATAATATGTCTCTCACCAGCAAGAAAAGTTACACGTCTCGACATAAATAAATTTCACAAGACAGGCGAAAGAAAATTTGCATAATTTTACAATAAGATGAAATTGCAGAACTCAGCTCTGCATGTAAGAAAGAAAACATGCATAAAAGCGTAAAACCCTTAAGAATGAAGACATACGATGAGGGTTTTTTTTCTTCCAACGTGGCTTTCGCTAGATGCCTTTTACTCGGGACGCGTCTGGGGACCTATGAAGCTTCAGCAAAAGAGTGGGAATAAGTAAAATAATAAAGGGCTGCAGACGAAAAGAGGCCGCTCCCTGCGGCGGTTGAATAATTTTACTTCCCCACACAATCCAGCCCTCATATGTGGTTACAAATGATACATAGCGTAATAAAGCGATTTTCCGTATAACTACACTTATGAAACTGTAGCAAGACCCTCCTATGCCAGACCAATTAGTGGAATAAAACGGAAAATGCATTTTTGCGAGATGTGTCACTTTATTGCGGGTGAGCGATATGATCTACAGATTTTTATAAACACCACTTATATAGATAAAGGTTAATTCAGATAGAATAATACAACTAGTAACGCTTTTCGAGCAACTACCACAAACTAGCGGCAATATATTAATTTTTTGAGTTATCCTGTATAAATGTTTAGTTATGTTTAAATATATTTTAATGTATACTCACTAAACAGAGTTAATATGTCAAATACATAGTGCTTTTAATAAACTTCTGTAAACAAGCCACGCCTATCGCCAGTAATGCTTAAGAATTTTTGTGGGAAACTTGGTATATGAGGTATAGATATACTCAAACAACTTTATGTTCTAAAATTTATAAGCGGCAAACGTAAACTGAATCTGAAAACATACTGATTTTTACCCCATACAACATACTATAACGAAATTCTTTTATTATTAATAACTGTTATTTCAATGGAATATTTAATACATGATTAAACGAGAAAATATTTGAAGAATAATTTTAAAAGCATTTTTTAAGGATTTAAGAGACAGTATTTTTTTAAGTAACTATTTAAACGATCTCAAACGATTATGACGATTACATTTTGAAATATTTTCATAAACAAACAATATTTATTTTATTTATTTTCATTAATTCTTCATTGTCCATATTAAATATTTTATATAATGTTGTAAATGTAACCTATTTCTTGTGAGCAAAAAAATATACAATATAATTTTAAATCGTATATTTCTTATCTCTTAGAAAATATATATTGTTAATAACTTGATTACAAATCAAAATAATTTCAGTATAATTTTAAAATAATTATTTTTTAAACGATTTATGAGACATTATCTCTGAAAATTTGTCTATGATATTTATATGTTATTTTTACTGCTATAAATTCTTTCACATAGAGTCATTACATCAAACTTTCCAAAGGAAGATGCTATAAAATAATCACAAATATCTATAAAATATAACATATTCTACGTATTTCAAATTGTTTATTAAAGTTTACATGAAAAGCACAGAATAGAAGATATTCTAGTACTACTATAAGTATCTGAATTTTCCTTGAAATACAAAGATAGTAATTTAAATCAAAAATCATGACTTTCAGTTTAATCACTTTTTATGTAATTTTATGTAATCACATTTTATGTAATTCTTCATAAAAACTCATCAATAAAGTACCAAAAAAATGTATAAACCATATAAATACAGAATCATGAAACAGTACTTCGATGGACTGTTAGTTTTGGTGAACTGCAATCAACCAAAAGAAAAAAAAAAAAAAAAAAAGCTAAAAAAACTAAACGCGATAGCAAAGTGGAATATTTCCTAGATTTTTATGATACGAACTTTAAATAACCATTACAAACACTGTAAGAAGAACATTTTTTAGCACAAAATCTTGTTTTACAGGTTTTAGCTAAACAAAACTTTAAATCGCATACTTAAATGAAGTATTCGCAGTTTTATGATTAAAGAGAAATCTTAAGTACACCTATAGCAAATATCATTAATACATTAGGGGCGAGCGTAATTCCCGTTTTACTCAATAAATTGGAAAATGAGGCTGTTTTCACAGTTAAACCAGTTTCTTCATGATGGAAGCACAATCAATCACGGAGAGTTAGAGAGAGTAAATTGTAAATTTGACAGAAAATGATGTTGCTAAGAGTTATGGAAAACATTTATTATTACGGTAAATGTTTGTAACCTTTAAAAACTTTTTAACTATATTTTGTTTCAGGAAAATATACCATATAAGTATGTTTATTATAGTTTTTGGTAACGCTTTTAATTTTAATTAAGAATGAAAAGTACCTCCCAATTCTTTTAAAGTTATTTTAAGCACAAAAATTCAATATTTTGCATTTATGCTTTCGTGGTTTATGTTTGAAGTGCTCTACAAGTTAAACTGTGTGGGACAGTTTAAATATATTTCGTATTTATATTTTTCGGAGTATGCGGAAACGAGTTAATTGAATAAATATTAAGGTATGGTGCCCTATTATCGTCACCCAGTCACTGTTAGGCCCTTGGAAGTTATAATTTTCAGTGAAAATCTACCAAATTTAGATTTTACATAGACTAACTACCCACGCACAGAGAAACATAGGCAAATATCGTACAAAAAAATTTTAACAATGCTAAAAATTGTTTTTTTCAAAAGTATCTAAAAAATGCAAATGAAAAAAAAATGGTCCCAATTTCGTCCCCCATACGCTGAGGCTTAACTTATAACTAAATGAAAATTTATTTCTAGATGAGTAATTTAATTTACATTAAAGAAAGGCATAAAGAAATCTACTAATTATGAGTGGAAGAATAACATAACGAAACATTAGCATAGTTTCCAACCTCCCGAATTTTTTCATACCTATATTTTTATACAGAAATACTTACTTTATACAATCGAAGTTTTAACGCAATTAAATAAAGAAAACATTTTTGTAAGATTTTACTGGTATCCAAAAAATCGGGTGATTGGCAACTGTGCATTAGCCAACCAAACGCGATTAAAAAATTGAAGAAAAAATCATGAAAAAGCATTCCTAATTTCGCCCCCGGGAGGAAAATAAGAACTGCAAGGGGGACGAAATTGGGACCACGCTACTTCCCAATATTACGGATCTTCAGTTCTCGTAAGATGAACTGAGCGTCCTAAAACTCACTGTATGCTATTGTCAGCATCTTACGAACCTAAAATACATGCACTGAATAAGAAATAAATACTTACAGTACAGTAAATAACGTTCTACAAACTACGTAATAAGAACTCAGGTCTTCTAAAAATAGGAAATTCGCCGTCTTTAATTTATGTATGTGTCTTGGCGAATGAAACTTTCAACACTGACCCCTTTTACCTTCCGTTCCCTGTGCCTTGCGTCATAAGCGCCGCCACTTTCGCAGAAACGAAGAAGTTAAGGGGGTCGAAATTTGGAGAGGGGACGAAATATGGGCCCTTTACTCTATTAGTATTGGGCCTCACCAGTGGCTGAGAGGTTCTGCTGTCGAAGCTGGTAGACGGGAGGTGCTGGGTTCGATCCCAATCGCGCCCGTCGGCCTAATCGTTCGGAGTTTTCGTGGTTTTCTTCGAACCTTGGATTTCCAAGCGTTAATACGGGTTAGGTTCCCTTAGAAAGACCCCCCCTGGGCCTATATCCCTCGTGCAGATAATTGGCCGTCATAAATACAACCAACCAACGTATTAGTATTGATTAGTACACCGATAAAAGGACATTAAATATTAGACAGATTTTATTAGCAATTATTAACAAGAAAAACTCATTTTAAATCAATATGTTTTGAGATGGTGATAGTATTTTCTAGTAGTGCAATAGTTATTATTTTATTAATAAAACACTTTGTCGTGTAAAATTTTCCCTTGAAAAGTTTTAAAATTTAGCTTTTAAGAATTTTTTCTTTTACATACAGCACCATATGTCTTTATTTTTTAACATTTTTTTTTTATATTGCAGAACTCATTTTTGCATGCTCTAAACTGAATAAATACCAAATCTACTTTAAATATTTCAAATATTTTAGCTTATAGGTTTCTTCACACATGTGCATTTTAATTATGGGCACGTGATGATTTTTTCATATTCTCAAGTAAAAATATTTAAAAGTAGTTTAGAAAGATCGGTAATCCTAGAAAATGTAAAATGCATCCATTTACTGAATTCCGGTTATACAAAGGATACAGTTGTAAATTTCAGTTTTAGTTTATCAATTATAAGAGCAGAAAGAAAGACGAAGAGATTTATGGAGAGGTATAGAGAGAAAACCTTAAAACTTAAATACACATAAAAAAACTTATATTTCATAATTGAATACAGTTATGCTTGAAATGATGAGTGTGAGATCATATGAAAGTATTTTAAAAGAGTATTTTTCCATTTTTAGGAAAATCGATTGCTATATTTTACATTTAATGGAAATTCTCTATTCAACAATCTGAGAAATTTAAGTTTCTTTGTTGTGAAATATTATTAATCCATTTTACGAAGGAAAATGTTTTATAAAAAAAAAAAAAAAAATAGTAAAAATTCTGCGGACATAAAGAAAAAAACATTTACGTAAAATTAAAATGGATTGAAACATTTTTTCTTATAGTACAAGTATCAATACTTAACTGCAGTTTTTTAAAAGTTGATGTCGAAGATGGTACCTGTAACTTTATTGATACGATTAACAAAAACCAAAAAATAGAAACAAATAAAAAGTGAAGAAATAGGAAAAATAGAGCAAAAAAGATAACTCTACTTCAATTTTTTTAATAAATAGTTCATGTTATTGCAGATATGATCGTTCATTTTACAAAACACACCATAAACAATCCTAAAAATGCCAAAGTAAAATGGTAAATGTAGAGTGATCTTATAGAATTTTCCGTAAAAGATGTTTGAGATTAATTAGTGATGTATATCGAACAAATATCTTCTACTTATTTCAAATTGTTTATTAAATTTTAAATGAAACACACTATTCAAGAATTAAGATATCGTAGTCATATAAGCATTTGAATTTTCACAGAATTGCAAAGAATGATAACTTAAATCAGAAATTATAATTTGCCGTTTTAAGGAATTCTTCATGCAAAAAAACCCCAATAATAATGTATGAAATCTTCTTATAAAAGAAGATCCATATAAGTACAGAATCACAAGACTTTCTGTGAATTTGAATGAAACAGTTTTTTTTCCAAGTATAATGTATAGCGAAGTAGTTAATAGCCTTCATGTTTATATAACGAACTTTTAAGAACTATTATAAACGTTCTAAAAAACTCAATTTCTTTTTTAGGTCACAAAATGTTGCTTCACTAGTTTTAGCAAAAGTAAAATTTAAATCACATATTAAAATGAAGCATTTTTAGCGTTATAATTAAAGAGAAAACTTAAGTACACATATAGCAGACATCTTTAATAGATTTAGGGCGACCGTAATTCCAGTTTACTCAATAAATTGGAAAATAAGGCTGTTTTCACCAGTAAACCAGTTACTTCATGATGGAAGCGCAATAAATCACGGAGAGTTAGAGAGAGATGATTGTAAATTCAACAGAAAATGATTGTTTCTAAGAACTATGGAAAATATTTATCATTATAGTAAATTATTGCATTACTGTAAAACTTACGGACTATATTTTGTTTCTGGAAAATATACCATAAAGAGGCTTTTTATATACATTTTTGAACACTTTAAATTTTTATTAGAAATGAAAGAGTACCCAAGAATATTATAAATTTCTTTTAAATTAAGAAATGCCATAATTTATACCTACTCTTTTAGGAATATAAATACATTCTTCATACGTCTGAGTAAAAATAGTTAAACGTGGTTTAGAAATTTGATAATGCTAGCAAATCGCATGGCTAAAGCAGGTGAAATGGATATATTCATTGAATTTCAGTTTGAAAAGCATCTATTTTCGAATTTCACTTTAAGTTTATCAATTATCTGACCAGAAATAAAACAAAAACACATACAGAGGATTTATGGAAGAGGTATAGGAAAAAACTTAAAAACTTAAATACAGAAAGAGACTTAAATTCCATATATAAATACTGTTGTGCTTTTACAGATGAATATTTATTCAAAAAGGATTTTTCTATTTGAGAAAAATTATTTACTATATATTTCGTTTAATAGAAATTCGTTATTCTTCAATCTTTGTAATTTAAGTCTTTTATGCGATTTTTTAAAATCATTTTTCGAAGGATAATGTTTTATGAATAAAATTGTCTATGACCATAAGGAAAATTTTATATTTTATATAACATTAAAAGAGATTTAAAGACTTTTATTTAGCTGAAGTTCTTTTTTTTAAAGTTGCTAATGCAGATTGCACATAGATTTTAGGATAAGATTGGGAAAGTACAAGGAAGAGAAACAAATAAAAGTCATGAAATATGTAAAAATATTGCAAAAAAAAAATTCTCACTTTTTCAAATAAACAATTTATATTTATTGAGATGTGCTCCTTAATTGCTTAAAATACAGCCCTAAAAACCAAACTAAATAGATAAAGCTATTTTGAAATTTTAGCATTTAAACAAACTGATATATTGGGAAAAATGCTAAAGAGATTTCAATTTAATATAAAAAAATGGAAAGACATTTTTAAAAATTATCATAATCCAAAATTACTCCAAAGTGATGAAAACATTACGTAATTTCACCAGATGTATATTGGACGTCTATATCGATTACAAGCAAAAATTTGAAAATTTTATATTTATGTTATTTTCCCCGATATAAAGGCTATTGTGTACACTTAATGTATGCAAAAATATGTCAATTTCGTTATTCTCAATTGGCCGGTAAGTAATACAACCTTTCTTAATTATAATTATCCACACTAATGCTATTAGTTATACCATTAGAAAGTTTAAATAAAATAGACTGTCAAACCTTTGCAGCATTCTGTACAGTCATTCGACCGTTTTTTGAAAAAACGGTTTCGTAAATGTAATTTAACTATATTCCGATCATAAAATGGCGAATAATGTGGTCATAACAGTGTTAAATTGCGGTTGTGTAACCGTTTTTGATAAAAACGGTCAAATGACTGGACTGAATGCTGCAAATTTTTAACAGTGTACTCTGCCCTCCAAAAGATAAGAAGCATTGAGCGGATGCTCTCGATTGCGCACTGTTTGTTGAATATCTACCGGAATTCTTCACGAATTGTCCTTGAACTTGTTTAAATAACATACACTGCCCTCCAAAAGTTAAGAAACATTGCTCGGATGCTGTCTATTGTGCACTGTTGCTGAATATCTACCAAAATTCTTGATGAATTGTCCATGAACTTGTTTAAATAAAATATACTGGCCTCCAAAAGTTAAGAAACATTGATTGGATGCTCTCGACTGCGCACTGTTTGTTGAATCTACCAAAATACTTGACGAATTATCCTTGAACTTGTTTAAATAAAATACACTGCCCTCCAAATGTTGACAAATATTGATCGGATGCTCTCGATTGTGCACTGTTTGTTGAATATCTACAAAAATTCTTGACGATTCGTCCTTGAACTTGTTTAAATAAAATACACTACCATATCAAATGCTGAAAAACATTGATTGGATGCTCTTAATTGTGCACTGTTTTTTGAATAGCACCAAAATTCATGACGAATTGTCCTTGAACTTGTTTAAATAACAAAAAATGGCCTCCGAAAGTTAAGAAACATTGATCGTATGTTCTAATTGTGCACTGTTTGCTAAATATCTACAAAAATTATTGACGAATTGTCCTTGAAATTTTTAAAATAGCATACACTGCCCTTCAAAAGTTAAGAAACATCGATCGGATGCTCTCGATTGTGCACTGTTTGTTGAATATCTGCCAAAATTCTAGACGAGTTGTCCTTGAATTTCGATGATGTAAAGAAGATGTTTGACTTCATAGTTTTCTGTGAAAATTTATTCGTGGGAACAATTAGGGGACAACAATAAATTTAATGACAAAATAATGTTTGTAATCACCGATAACATAGAAAATGCTCAAAATAGTCTCTTCCTGTAGCAAATGACTATGTGGTTTCTGTTTAACGGTCGCGTGGATTTGTATGAGCATCATGCATACTCAAATATGTGTTAAAACGTTTCTGTGATAATTGCAAATATATTTCTTTATAGAATATACAGGTTTCAACGAAATTTAACACCACAAATAATATCCTAAAACGAAAAACAATTTTTCACCTTCATTCAAACATAAAACATATAATGTGAATCTTAAAAAAATCACTGCCTTAATTAAAAGGCGACTAAAATAATGAAAATGATGTTACAAGTTAAAAATACACATTTTATTAAAAGCTTCATAATACTTTCAAACTTTTTTCAAGCTCATCATCAGAGAATATTTAATAACTAAATGTTGTTTATTTATACAAATACATCACTTTGTTTTGAAAATGAGAGAGACAATAATTATTAGAATTGAAAGTAAAAATAGACATTTCTTGGATTAAATTTAATTAGAGAAATTATATATCATTATTAACTGTAGTTTCATTTATTTTATGACATCACTCATCTGTTTTTATACGTCGCTTTTCGTTTTAAATGAGTAGCTGGAAAGTCGAAGTAGCAGTGTTTCAGATTAAATTTGTGTAGAAATCCTGAAAATAAATCCTGAAAACTTGAGCAAAGTGACGTATTAAAATTTGAGGTACGGCAGTTAAATATTTTCTTTCTCCCAAATTTAATCGGAATCACATCTACTTCGATTTTCCAAGTACTCATTTAAAATGTAAAGATATGAAATAAAATATTTGTTCTAAACTCCCCTTCTAAACAAAGTTTAAAAAAAAAATTCATGAGAATAAATTATCATCTATAAAACATAAGTTTTGGAAAATAAGATTCCATTAATTAACTTGCAAAATAACATTTTACTATTCTTATACATCGTGTCCATTTAACAAATGAGCAATCTTTAGGAGTCCAGAGAACAACGCTGTAATAAACATTTATTATTATCATTATTATTGTTATTGTATTTTTCAGGCTTATTGCAAAGAGCCTAGAAAGCGTTAGGCTAATTGAAAAATGACCACTTATTATCCGATCAGGGTGATATTTTTAGCTCACAGTCTATCAAAGCCTGAGAGCTTATGTGCCCGCCGATTCTGTATGTACGTGTGTACGTACGTACGTACGTATGTACGTAACACGATACCTCTTGATAGAAATATCCGATTTGCTTAAAAAAAAATTTCTAGGTTCATTCTGATAAGGTGCGTCCCTGATTAGTTTTCTGGGCTCATTGTTTAAGGATAAAGGGGGAAAAGGGGGGCTAGTCCCCACCCCCGTTAAGCTAAATAAATGGGTTTTTATGCAGAAATATTCGATTTGCTCCAAATTTGGTATACCGGTTTATTGTGTTAAGGAGCTTCCCTGATTAGATTTGGAAGCTCATTATTTAAGTATAAAGGGGGGGGAAGAGGGACTACCCCCCCTTAATTTAGATAAATCCGTTTTTCACAATGAATTATTCGATTTGCTCCAAATTTGGTATACCCGTTTATTACGTTAAGGAGCTGCCTTGATTAGATTTGGAGGTTCATTAGTTACATATAAAGGGAGGAAAGGGGGCTCCCCCCCGTAATTTAGATAAATGTGTTTTTCATGCAGAAATATGCGATTTGCAATAAATTTGGTATACCGGTTAATTATGTTAAGCAGCTTCCCTGATTACATTTGTAAGTTCATTATTATGTATAAAGGTGGAGGGGGAGGGGGCAATTGCATCTCCTCTTAATTTAGATAAATGCGTTTTTCATGTAGAATTATTCGATTAGCTCAAATTTGGTATACTGGTTTATTATGTTAAGGAGCTTCCCTGATTAGATTTGGAAGTTCATTAGTTAAGTATAAAGGGAGGAAAGGGGGGCTCGACCCCCCCCCTTAATTTAGATAAATGGGTTTTTCATGCAGAGTTATTCGATTTGCTCCAAATTTCGTATACCGGTTTATTATGTTAAAGAGCTGCCTTGATTAGATTTGGAGATTTATGGGTTAAGTATAAAGGAGGGACAGGGGCTAGTGTCCCCTTAATTTAGATAAATGGGTTTTTCATACAGAATTATTCGATTTGCTTCAAATTTGATATACCAGTTTATTACGATATGGCTTCCTTCATTTGATTTGGAGGTTCATTGGTTAAGTATAAAAGTTGGAAAAGGGGTGCAATTGCCCCTCCCCTTAATTTAGATAAATGGGTTTTCATGCAGAATTATCTTATTTAGTTTAATTTTTTTTCAACCGGATCCGAACTTGAAGGTTTCATTTTAAGTCGACCCGAAAACCGACCACAACCAGGTTTCGGATTGACTTCAATTAGAACTTTCAGGTTCGGATCGGGTTGCCGGTGGACGGAGATTATTTTGTCTGGCTTGCATCGGGTTATCGTTCTTTGGAATATTTTTGTCGGTTAAGATTTGGTTCGGGGCGGGTTTCAGGTTGACTTCGAATGGAATTTTTAGGTTCTGGTAGCGTTGCGCGTCCACGGAAACTAATTTGTCTTGTTCGGATCCGGTTATGGATCTTTGGAATATTTCTGTCGGTTATCAGATTTGGTTCGGGATTTCGGGTTTTTTCAAATGGAGCTCTCAGGTTCGGGTCGGCTTGCATGTAGACTGAAATTATTTTGTCTTGCTCGGATCGGGGTACGGTCTGTTGTAATTTATTTTTCGGGTTTGGGTAGGGTTATGCGTTAATAAACCTAATAAAAAGAAAATTGCCAGGTTAAACTGATGGCATTGAGCTCACAGGCTATTCACACTACTTGTATATTATACTCTTATTTCAAAGAATAATGCCCCTCGAAAAATAAATGAAGGTATTAGTCCCGTTGCCCCCCTTTCTACTTAACCAAAGAACCTCCAAATCTAATCAGGGAAGCTACTTAACATAATAAACTGGTATACCAAATTTGAAGCAAATCAGATAATTCTGCATGAAAAACCATTTCACTAAATGAAAGGGGGAGGGGGTATTAGCTCCTCCATTTCACCCTTTATACTGAACCAATGAACTTTCAAATCTAATGAGAAAAGCCCCTTATTAGAATGAACCTAGAAAAAAAATTAAACTAAATTAGATAATTCTGCGTGAAAACACGTTTATCTAAATTCAGGGGAGGGGCAATTGCCCCCTTCCTCCCATTTTATACTTAACCAATGAACCTCAAAATCAAATGAAGGAAGCCATATCGTAATAAACTGGTATATCAAATTTGAAGCAAATCGAATAATTCTATACGAAAAACCCATTTATCTAAATTAAGGGTACACTAGCCCCTGTCCCTCCTTTAAACTTAACCAATAAATCTCCAAATCTAATCAAGGCAGCTCCTTAACATAATAAACCGGTATACGAAATTTGGAGCAAATCGAATAACTCTGCATGAAAAACCCATTTATCTAATTTAAGGGGGGGGGTCTAGCCCCCTTTCCTCCCTTTATACTTAACTAATGAACCTCCAAATCTAATCAGGGAAGCTCCTTAACATAATAAACCGGTATACGAAATTTGGAGCAAATCGTATAACTCTGCATGAAAAAGCCATTTATCGAAATTAGGGTGGGGTCTAGCCCCCCCTTTCCTGCCTTTATACTTAACTAATGAACCTCCAAATCTAATCAGGGTAGCTCCTTAACATAATAAACCGGTATACCAAATTTGGAGCAAATCGAATAATTTTGCTCTAAAAACCCATTTACCTAAATTAAGGGGGGGGGGGGGGTTCTAGCCCCCTTTCCTCCTTTTATACTTAACTAATAAACCTCCAAATCTAATCAAGCCATCTCCTTAACATAATAAACCAGTATACCAAATTTTAGCTAATCGAATAATTCTACATGAAAAACGCATTTATCTAAATTAAGGGGAGAAGCAATTGACCCCTTTCCCCCCTTTATACATAATAATGATCTTCCAAATGTAATCAGGGAAGCTGCTTAACATAATTAACCGGTATACCAAATTTATAGCAAATCGCATATTTCTGCATGAAAAACCCATTTATCTAAATTACGGGGGATAGCCCCCCTTTCCTCCCTTTATATGTAACTAATGAACCTCCAAATCTAATCAGGGAAGCTCCTTAACATAATAAACCGGTATACGAAATTTGGAGCAAATCGTATAACTCTGCATGAAAAAGCCATTTATCTAAATTAGGGGGGGGGTCTAGCCCCCCCTTTCCTGCCTTTATACTTAACTAATGAACCTCCAAATCTAATCAGGGTAGCTGCTTAACATAATAAACCGGTATATCAAATTTGGAGCAAATCGAATAATTTTGCTCTAAAAACCCATTTACCTAAATTAAGGGGGGGGGGTTCTAGCCCCCCTTTCCTCCTTTTATACTTAACTAATAAACCTCCAAATCTAATCAAGCCATCTCCTTAACATAATAAACCAGTATACCAAATTTGAGCTAATCGAATAATTCTACATGAAAAACGCATTTATCTAAATTAAAGGGAGAAGCAATTGACCCCTTTCCCCCCTTTATACATAATAATGATCTTCCAAATGTAATCAGGGAAGCTGCTTAACATAATTAACCGGTATACCAAATTTATAGCAAATCGCATATTTCTGCATGAAAAACCCATTTATCTAAATTACGGGGGATAGCCCCCCTTTCCTCCCTTTATATGTAACTAATGAACCTCCAAATCTAATCAGGGAAGCTCCTTAACATAATAAACCGGTATACGAAATTTGGAGCAAATCGTATAACTCTGCATGAAAAAGCCATTTATCTAAATTAGGGGGGGGGGGGTCTAGCCCCCCCTTTCCTGTCTTTATACTTAACTAATGAACCTCCAAATCTAATCAGGGTAGCTGCTTAACATAATAAACCGGTATATCAAATTTGGAGCAAATCGAATAATTTTGCTCTAAAAACCCATTTACCTAAATTAAGGGGGGGGGGGTTCTAGCCCCCCTTTCCTCCTTTTATACTTAACTAATAAACCTCCAAATCTAATCAAGCCATCTCCTTAACATAATAAACCAGTATACCAAATTTGAGCTAATCGAATAATTCTACATGAAAAACGCATTTATCTAAATTAAGGGGAGAAGCAATTGACCTCTTTCCCCCCTTTATACATAATAATGATCTTCCAAATGTAATCAGGGAAGCTGCTTAACATAATTAACCGGTATACCAAACTTATAGCAAATCGCATATTTCTGCATGAAAAACCCATTTATCTAAATTACGGGGGATAGCCCCCCTTTCCTCCCTTTATATGTAACTAATGAACCTCCAAATCTAATCAAACCAGCTCCTTAACTTAATAAACCGGTATACCAAATTTGGAGCAAATCGAATAATTCATCATGAAAAGCCGATTTATCTAAATTAAGGTGGGTAGCCCCCCTTTCCCCCCTTTATGTTTAAATAATGAGCTTCCAAATCTAATCAGGGAAGCTGCTTAACACAATAAACCGGTATACCAAATTTGGAGCAAATCGAATATTTCTGCATGAAAAACCCCTTTATATAAATTAAGGGGGGGGGTTAGCCCCCCCCTTTTTCCTTAACCAATGAACCCCCAAAAATAATCAGGGAAGCACCTTATCAGAATGAACCTAGAAAAAAAATTTGAAGCAAATCGGATATTTCTATCAAGAGTTATCGTGTTACGTACATTTATACGTACGTACACACGTACATACAGAATCGGCGGACACATAAGCTCTCAGGCTTTGATAGCCTGTGAGCTAAAAATATCACCCTGATCGGATAATAAGTGGCCATTTTTCAATTAGCCTAACGCTTTCTAGGCTCTTTGCAATAAGCCTGAAAAATATCAGGCAAATTGGAAAAAGGGAGATGGGTTCTCCAATTAGCCCGGCTCTTTGCAAAGAGCCTAGGCTGTTTGCAAAGAGCCGGATTTCTCAATTAGCCTACGACATATATATACATCATACGCCAATGTTATTTATACAGTGGGCTTGTAAAATGTGGGTTTATTTATCGCTTCTATCTTTCAATATAGATATTAGCATAAATTGTTCATATAATTCTCAACAGACCTCACTAATGAGTTAATTATTTATAACTAAGTTTTCTTTATCTTTTGAGCACATTCTCATAGTTATTGCTATAAAACGCACAGTAAGTTTTAGAAAATTAAAAAGATATAGACGCCCGAAAAGCGATTATTTTCAAAGCTGACTTCATATACGATTTTTTATTTCAAACTTGACACTGTTTCTGAGAAATATCTAAGTTTCATCATGTTGCAGACATGAAAAAAAAAAAACAGTTTTTAGTCGATTACGTTTTATTTTTATGTTATTAAATATATATATATATATGCTTAAAATGATGTTTTCTAACATCTGCGTAAATTTTACAAATCTGAGTTATTGAGTTACAAAAGGTAGACTTTTGTACACGTTTTTTCTAGTCACTTTGAATATCAAAAGGTCTTTGATATACACAGAGAGATACAGTTCAAATCATTTTACGTTCTCCAAAAATGTTTCAAATGCTTGATTTCATTAAATATTTCTTCTGAAATTGTTATCAGTTGAACAAATACAGTCGAACCCCGTTAACCCATTTTCGGCCAAAGGTTCGTAAACGCACCATTTCATTAAATATTTTTTTATTAACACTGTGACGAATATTTTTCACTAATTTTATTTTTCTGCTATTTTAAGGGTTTTGGAGACATCTATAAAATATCAGTAATTCAATTGGAATAAACACTTTCTGTTGAGAAATTTTCAAAATACACTAGTCTTTTAAAATTGAAACGGTTATTGACAAATTCGACTTTTTGAAGATGTATAATTATTACACTTGGGATTAATCATACATTTTTATAATGGATTAAAGTTGCAAGTTCTGTAAATAAAATAATAATGAAACAAATGTCATAAAAATTAAAAAAAAAATTATTAATTTTAAATTTAATGGTGCGTTAGCGCACCATTGATCGAATGCATGAAAATACCGAATGCATTTTATTTCTCAAATAAAATATTATTTTTCATGCACGAAACATTTTTTTTCCTTAATGAATGTAATTTAAACATATTTCAATGAAAATAATACCACATTTTATAAAATCTCTATGCTTGGCCTAAAATGAGTTAATACGCGAATCAAGGGACCGATCAAAATTCGCGTATTAAACGGGTGCGCGCATTAACCGAAGTTCGTGAATCCTCGTCCAGTGGTCCGCATAACAACGACCTATACGTATAAAACCCATTTTTGTGACAATATTTATTGGTTTTAAGACATAAAATGAAATTTCACTTTTTTATTAAGCAGGAACGTTCGAAATCGGGAAATTCAAATGAAAGTCGTTGTCTTAAATAAAAATCCTATGTCTTTTCAAAATTAGATTTATTATGTACGTCACATAAAATTGAACTAAACGAACACAAAAATTTGGGCTAACCATGTAAACTAAAACTAACATTAACAAAAATTATTAAGAAGGAGCTTGGTGCAATATAATAGAAATGCAAAAATACCAACGTTAAAAATACCAATATATTTAAATTTTAAGCATACCGGTTTCAGTAGCATATAGTTTACCGTCCTTATGCTATATGCTACCGAAACTGGTATGCTTAAAATTTAAAATTATTGGTAGTTTTAACGTTGCTATTATTACATTTCTATAATATTAACAAAATTAAAATCATTATAAGCTATACAGAAAAAATAGAGAACAGTGTTGATAATAATCAAAAGTCGATATAAAAAAGTTTAAAGTTAATAAAGTCAAAAGTCCTTCCGGCCAGTGCCGGGAGGAAGAGGTAGCTTTCACATTCCTTATTTTAAAAAGCTAGCTTATGTTATTCAGACACACGAAGCTCAAATTGGTGGAAACCTATTATAGAAGATTCAATACTAATTTTCCTCAATACTAAATCCTTATGAATGAGAATCACGCGAAATTAGTCAGCTTTATCCAAGCTGCTTTTATTTAAAGTAACTTAAATTTGGTTGCCAAATTTGGCTGTCATTGGTGTCAATTGGTGTCAGATTCTACTGTGAACATGGATTATATTTCCATTCATAACTTTATAACGATGAAGGTAATTTTATCAGAATATTCAACAAAAAATCTTCAAATTGTATAAAATGGGTCGATACCAAACGGAGTGTACCGAAATTAGATCATTTACGCAATATATTATTAATGTATAGTTCGAATTACGAAGTGTTGTAATTCAATCCAAATTAAAAATCTTATACGATCCGTGATTTTAGACGGAGATCATGGCCATTTCCGATAATTCCGCTTCATTTGTAACATTTCAATGTAAACAATGTAAGACTTATGAAAATATAGTTGCAAAATTGTTAATGGTATTATAGGTATTAACAAATTTCAGAATTCAATTGAGAGTGAAACACCGTACCTAAATTACAACTCTGATTTCGTATTCAAGAAATGTGTGTCGTTGTATGTTTTTCTCTTAATCTTTTGTATCAGAGTAGTGTATATATACATCATACGCCAATGTTATTTATACAGTGGGCTTGTAAAATGTGGGTTTATTTATCGCTTCTATCTTTCAATATAGATATTAGCATAAATTGTTCATATAATTCTCAACAGACATCACCACTGAGTTAATTATTTATAACTAATTTTTCTTTATCATTTGAGCACATTCTCATAGTTATTGCTATAAAACGCACAGTAAGTTTTAGAAAATTAAAAAGATATAGACGCCCGAAAAGCGATTATTTTCAAAGCTGACTTCATATACGATTTTTAATTTCAAACTTGACACTGTTTCTGAGAAATATCTAAGTTTCATCATGTTGCAGACATGAAAAAAAAACAGTTTTTAGTCGATTACGTTTTATTTTTATGTTATTAAATATATATATATATATATGCTTAAAATGATGTTTTCTAACATCTGCGTAAATTTTACAAATCTGAGTTATTGAGTTACAAAAGGTAGACTTTTGTACACGTTTTTTCTAGTCACTCTGAATATCGAAAGGTCTTTGATATACACAGAGAGATACAGTTCAAATCATTTTACGTTCTCCAAAAATGTTTCAAATGCTTGATTTCATTAAATATTTCTTTTGAAATTGTTATCAGTTGAACAAATACAGTCGAACCCCGTTAACCCATTTTCGGCCAAAGGTGCGTAAACGCACCATTTCATTAAATATTTTTTTATTAACACTGTGACGAATATTTTTCACTAATTTTATTTTTCTGCTAATTTAAGGGTTCTGGAGACATCTATAAAATATCAGTAATTCAATTGGAATAAACACTTTCTGTTGAGAAATTTTCAAAATACGCTAGCCTTTTAAAATTGAAACGGTTATTGACAAATTCGACATTTTGAAGATGTATAATTAATACACTTGAGATTAATCATACGTTTTTATAATGGATTAAAGTTGCAAGTTCTGTAAATAAAATAATAATGAAACAAATGTCATAAAAATTAAAAAAAAAAAGTTATTAATTTTAAATTTAATGGCGCGTTAGCGCACCATTGATCGAATGCATGAAAATGCCGGATGCATTTTATTTCTCAAATAAAATATTATTTTTCATGCACGAAACTTTTTTTTCTTAATGAATGTAATTTAAGCATATTTCAATGAAAATAATACCACATTTTATAAAATCTCTATGCTTGGCCTAAAATGGGTTAATACGCGAATCAAGGGACCGATCAAAATTCGCGTATTAAACGGGTGCGCGCATTAACCGAAGTTCGTGAATCCTCGTCTAGTGGTCCACATAACAACGACCTATTCGTATAAAACACATTTTTATGACAGTTTTTATTGGTTTTAAGACATGAAATGAAATTTCACTTTTTTATTAATCAGGAACGTTCGAAATCCGGAAATTCAAATGAAAGTCATTGTCTTAAATAAAAATCCTGTGTCTTTTCAAAATTAGATTTATTATGTACGTCACATAAAATTGAACTTAACGAACACAAAAATTTGGGCTAACCATGTAAACTAAAACTAACATTAACAAAAATTATTAAGAAGAAGCTTGGTGCAATATAATAGAAATGTAAAAATACCATTATATTTAAATTTTAAGCATACCGGTTTCGGTAGCATATAGTTTACCGTCCTTATGCTATATGCAACCGAAACCGGTATGCTTAAAATTTAAAATTATTGGTACTTTTAACGTTGCTATTTTTACATTTCTATAATATTAACAAAATTAAAATCATTGTAAGCTATACAGAAAAAATAGAGAACAGTGTTGATAATAATCAAACGTCGATATAAAAAAGATTAAAGTTAATAAAGTCAAAAGTCCTTCCGGCCAGTGCCGGGAGGAAGAGGTAGCTTTCACATTCCTTATTTTAAAAAGCTAGCTTATGTTATTCAGATACACGAAGCTCAATTTGGTGGAAACCGATTATAGAAGATTCAATACTAATTTTCATCAATACTAAATCCTTATGAATGAGAATTGCGCGAAATTAGTCAGCTTTATCCAAGCTGCTTTTATTTAAAGTAACTTATATTTTGTTGCCAAATTCGGCGATATCTTGAAGTGTACGCCATTCTAAGACAACATGGTGGACGAGGCTAACTAGTGAACTTGGTCGAGACCTCAGTAATTCCTGTGCACATGCTCACTCACATCGGAATCGGTTGATATATAGGAGTGCTGTCGCATGCAAAAAATCAGATTTTTCAAAATGTCACCCACAATAGAAATTGAAACTGCTATATCTGAGCCATTTTTTAAGATAAAGAAAAAACAAAAAATGTTCCGGAATCCTTATATCAAGGTCAAATACTTAAGAAAAAAACCTTTTTCAATTTCTAATTTTTTTTTTTTTTTTTTTTTTTTTTGCACCTCACTTTAAATATAATTTTTTTTTAATTTAATGTTCGCCATTTTGATACAAGATGGCGGAGGAAGCTGGCAAGCAACTTGGTCGAGACATTGCTATATACTATTCACATGCCTTCTTACATCGAAATAGGTTAATAAATACGCGTGTTATCGCGTGACAAAAATCAGGTCGTTTCAAAATGTCAGCCACAATAGAAATTCGTAATGCTTTAACTCAGCCATTTATTTTTAGATAAAGACGAAACAAAATCTGTTCCGGAATCTTTGTATTAAGGTCAAAGACATAGGAAAAAAAAATCTTTTTCATTTTACAATTTTTTGGTACCGCATTTTAAATTTAAATTATTGTTTTTTTAAATGGCCGCCATTTTGAAACAAAATGGCGGATGAAGCTGGCCAACGATCTCGGTCGAGAGATTGGTATGTACTATGTACACACCGAATTACATCCAAATCGGTTCATAAATACGCCTTTTATCGCGTGACAAAAATCAGGACGTTTCAAAATATCAGTCACGCTAGAAATTCAAATTACTATAACTCAGCCATTTTGTAAGGTATAGGCGAAACAAAGACTCTTCCGGAATCGTTGTATAAAGGTAAAATACATAAGAGAAATTTTTTTTTCCATTTTCAATTTTTGGTACCACATTTAAAATTTAATTTTTTTTTTAATTATTTAAATGGCCGCCATTTTGAACAAAAATGGCGGATGAAGCTGGCCAAGGAACTCGGTCGAGACATTGGTATGTACTATGTACACACCGAGTTGCATCCAATTCGGTTCATAAATACGAGAGTTACAGTGTGACAAAGATCAGATATATATATATATATATATGTATATCAACTTTTGAACGGAGGTTGGTTTCGGGGTCTGGGGGTCATGATCGATGAAAATATACCAAAATTTTTTGAAATTGCTTTCCTCCGAACGGCTGCAATAGGTAGCTTTTTATAATGAAATCTACCTAATAATTACATGGAAAATAAATTTTTAGCAGCAACATGACTATCAATTTTGTCCTGTTTGACATGTAACCGTACCATTAGTATGATGTTTTCAGCCCTATTCAGGTGATGGTAAGGTTCGTTCGTGGAAGGTCCTTCGTCCAGTGACGATGAATACTGTCTGAGAAAACTGAAAAACCGTAACTTTGGAGAATGGAGATGGGGCCGGAGGAACAGATTCATTCTATTCTTTCTCCTCATCCTATTTATCAGGCGCTGCTGATGTCATCCAGACTTCTGAGCTTAGAGGCTATTAGATGAATGTCGATATTAATGAAGTGTCTAAATAGACAATATCTTCCCCTACACTTTCTTGTTCTCCAAGCCGGTTTTTCCACATCAGAGTATCTCATCGGAGCTCTTTAGAAATGATCTCCTCGCTACTTCCAAAATCCCCTTTTCTAAAACAATTTGCAATCGTCATTGGTGTGACATTCTCCCATGCTATGGTAAGCACGTGCATAACGTCAAGGGCTGTAATAGGGCGACCTCTTAGCAAGAATGGCTACTGTCGTGTTCCATTTGGTGAATGTATTGTCGCACTACGCGAGTCTTGCAATTTACCTCGGCGCTGTTAATGATTAATCCAGCTGAGTGACACTGGTCAAATTTGGAGGTAAAAATTCAATTTGGACTTCCTCAGGCCTTCGATATCTTTCGGATAGGCAGGGCAACTGTCCACAAGCAATAACACATGGTATGACTTTTTTTTCCATACGCCGGTCAATATCACGAACCAATGTTGAAACTAGTTGGATGAGCCAATCCCAAAACTTTCTTCTATATCATACATCTGAATATTTCAAAAAGTAGTTACACATGTTAATACTTCAACATGTGTAATTGAATTTTGCACTTGTTGAGCTGAGCAGTTGAGAACAGCCTTAAAATTGTGAATCCGAATTCGAATACAAGTAAGCCATCCCTTTTTGTTCTTTCTTTTCTTTTTCCTTTTTTATTTCTTTTCTTTTCTTTTCTTTTTCCTTTTCATTTTGTAATTTAACACAACTTTGATTTCCATCTTAACTTTCTGCTTCAGCCAATGAATCGGAGTAAAAACGAGTTAATCTCGATCATGATATTTATTTAAATCAATAGATTTTGCATATTCTGTCGTACATCAGCTCTTTGCGAATAGCCGGCTTAGCAGGACGCGAGTTCCCGTCGCTGCAAGAGGACAATCGAATTTTTTTAAAAAAATCAAGAAATTTATAGAAAAATCGCTATCAATGCGCCCTTTCCGGCGGAAGATTTCCAAATTTATGGAGGGCATGCTGGGCATAGCGAAAAACATACACAAAAATTTGGTTCAATTCTATGCAACTTCATTCACTTTCTGATGGTACAATGGCGACAGACGGACAGACACACATTTTGTATAAACATGTTTTTTGGGATCTTTAACACCTAAAGTGTGTAAATCCGTCGAAAACCAGAAATAGAAAAAAAATTTCGATTGCAATGCTTTCTTCTATTGAAGATAAAAGAAAGTAAAAGTGTTGCCCGTCATCCACGCTCTGCGCTGACTTTCATACAGGAAGGGTATACTTTTGACGTTTTTAAAGCATCGCGGGTTCCGTGATTTAATTATGACCAGTAGCTTTAACTGTTCTGATCCATCAGATTTGGCTTCGAAAAGAAGAGTAAGACGGTCTTTCCTTAGTTTACAACCGGTATGATTTTCCTTTTATAGACACTGTTTTGTTGGATGTCATTTTGTACAAAAAAAGCCCAAATTCGTCCACGTTGTAAATATCACGAATTAAGTAGTTTTTTACAAGTTGACGAAGCAGATTTGTTTATGTACAAGCGACTTCTTCATTGTTGACAGCGTCTGATTCATTTCACACTTTTTGGACTTTTATTCCGGGGCGAGCTGTAAATTGACCCATCCATTCAATTGAGGCATTGAAATATAACAATACAATTTTTGCTGCGACTATCAGAAGATTTTGCTTGGATTAGCATGCCGCTTATTGGGATATTCGTAGAGTGCGCCTGAAAAAACCACTAGCTTTCTCCATGTCTTTAAATTTGGTGGGTTTTATTTTTTTTGTTCCTTGTTCCACCACCAACAGCTTGGTTTACGATGACATCCCTAATCTTCAACTAAGCCCTTAAAGTTGATTCTGTATGCCTTTTATTTTGAAAGACAATTTATTCGGGAATGCCTGAGCATCGTACTGATTTATAATTTTTAACTTCTTAGTGATAGAGAGAGCCTTTCTTTTAATATGTTTTGCTCCTTTTGCCACGATAAAAACCAGATTAAACTTTCAAAAGAACACGTGGACTTCGTAGTCCAGATTCTACCCAGTGCGCAAGCGACTCTCTTCCTTCATAAGGCAGGATTCACACTGATGCGACAGGAGGAAGAAGTACGACTTAGGAGGAGAAACAGGTCGAAAGAAAGAATAAAACTGTTTCAAAACTGATTTCCGCCGAAGACAAGCAATGTATTGCATGAGTCGCTTCACTGTGCGGCCTGCCTTAGATATCACAGCACTGATCACGCAGTGAATTTGCACTGATCTAAATTAGGATGGGGGTTAAATCGTTTCTCTATCGCAGGAAAGTAGTTCGCTTTTCACTTCCTTATTGGATAAGTCCTCAACTGTCTCATTCTAATCAGGGGAAAACAACATGATTGCTTATTTATTGTGTACTCGTTAGCTGTAAAATTTTCTCTCCTCTCTTCTTGACCTGTAGTAGAGTTTCAAACTGATATTTTAGTAAAGCTATTCATGGTTGCATTAAATTTGGACAGAAAAACATTCCTAGTTCAAAGAATTGTCGTATGTAATGCTTGGTATATTATTTCCTCTAAAACATTTTCTGTTTAGAAAGAAAAAAAAATGCATATTAAAAGTAGGTTTTTCTTGCCACGAGGCTGATAAAATTTCGCGTCATAAGCGGGTTCGCGTATTAACCGTTCGCGTAATAAGAAGGGTCTTTTTAATGTAAAAGATGTGCGTTTTTCAAGGGACTGAAGAAAATTCGCGTATTCAGCGGTTTCGCGTATTAAGCAGGGCGCGTATTAATGGAGTTCGACTGTTTTATATATTTTTCAGTTTAAATAAAAATTAAGACAATTATTCCACAGGGATTTAAAGTATTAGGTTTGCGCATTTAGAAAAATAACGCTAAAAAAGCTATTTTTAGACAACAACGTTTATTTTTATGTTAAAATTTTAATTAGTTTTATATGCTTAAAATGGGGTTTTTAACATCTGCTTAAAATTAAAAAACAAGAGTTAATGAGTTACAAAATGTTAAATTTTTACCACGATTTTTCATGTTAACCTGAATATCATAAAGTTTCCGATATACACAGAAACATAGCACAAATCTTTTAGCCCTTCAAAAATGTTTCAAATACTTTATTTCATTAAACAGTTATTCGAAAATTGTAATCAATTGAAGAAATATTATATAGTTTCCCTTTTAAATAGAAAAGTATGACTTTAATTCCACAGAGATTTAAAGCATTTGCTTTGTACATTTATAAAATGGAGCGGAAATATTCTTTAGATAGCCAAAATATTTATCGTTCTATTCCCTCAATCTGACGTTTTTATCAGTAATGAATTGATTCTCGAATTTGAAAAAAAGAAGCTTACAAGAAGAAAAGACGATTAAATGAAATTACTTTGTGGCTAAATTCTACAGAAATAAAACTAACTTGATTTAACACATGGTTTAACAGTATTTCTTTCTTCCATGAACTTAACTTAGGAAAAAATAATTCTCTCATACAGTTTTTTTTTTTAAGAGATGGGTGCTAAAATTAATGGAAAAATTCCTTTTTGATAAAGGAGGTATTATTTTTAATGAAAATTGAATTTATTTTAATATTGCAAAAGTAACAGTTTGAAAGAATTTTTTAATTAAATATTCTAAACTTTAGAGTAAAAGTAAAAATAACCCGATCTTGGATTCGAGAGTTTTTAGATAATTTATAAGAACTGTAGCAAATATCTGAGTAAAATACAATTTGGCATGAATATTAATAATGAAGTGCAAAGAAATGCAGCATAACGCATCGAAATAAATAAACTCTTATTGTTCATATAAAAAGTGCTGTTCATTTAAAAAAATTAAACTGCATGTAGTAAAAGTTTAATACTTACATGTGAATTCTATTTCAAATTATGAGCATATAGTATACTTGTGGCATTACGCAGCACCTTACAATTTTTCAAATATCAGTACTTTGAAAAAAAATAATAAAAATAATCTTTGAAAATGTGCATTGTTGTTCGCGAAAATTATTTTACTATTCATGGATGGATAACTATTATCTGCTACATCTGGGAAAAACCGCCTTTAAATAATTACTGTTGAATTATGAACCCTGATTTTTTTTTATTATGTAGATGAAAAATAAATTATCATCCTTTTCCATTTTTGCTAATACCTCTATTAAGACATATTTTATTTTCATTTTCTCCTAATAGACGAAAAGTAGAAGAGAAGTCCAATTTCAATAATTTTTGCAGCCCATCATCGCATTAATCATCGTTTTAATCATTGTAACATTTTCTAAGTGAAAAAGTTTTTCTTTCAAGAGAGTCTGCGAATGTCCTAAAGAGGTTCCGGCTAGCCTCTTTTTTAAAGCAGCGCAAGTTATACAAACTTCCTTTCTGGATTTAGATCCAACTACAAGTTTATGTATAACAAATCTAGTATATTGTATAAAATCTTTATTTATAACACCAGGTGACGCCATATATCTATTCCACTATATAATTTAGAAAGTACGCATGCTGATTGCAACATTTGAAAAGGGCTTTCTATACTACTTCGAAAGAATAATATCCTGATATGCCAATTTGACACCGACATAGAGCAACATACTTCCAAATAACGAACAATTTCTGCATCACCTTTAATATTCTATATAACAGTGCCATGAGTTATACTTAATAATAATATTTAACCAAAAACATTTAGTCAAATTTAGGAAATATATTGTAATAAGGAGGCTGTATTCTTCATGTATATATATATATATATATATATATGAGATCATATATATATATATATTTATATTCTCACGGGCCGCAAGCATATGTACGCTACGTTAAATGACCGGCAACATAATGTAACGTAATGTAAAAAAAGGGAACTGTAATTATTCGATGTCTGAAGTAGTGTAAAAACAGCAGTATATAATCAGTATTAACTATATAATTAGTATTAAGTCTATTAATGTAATAAAGTACATAACTTTTACAATATAATATAAGACAGAAGTTTTAAAGATTTAAAAAAATCAGATACTCATTACAAACTAGGCTTTTACTCAGTGCAAAACCTTTTTATTAAAGAATATATACCGAAAATTTAATCATCTTTAAATAATATTTTATTGAATATTATTTAAAAACTGCTGGAATGTAGTAGAATCACTGCTGGAATGTAGTTGAAAAATTAATTAAAATTATAATATTTTATTGCTGATTAAAATTAAAAAATATATATACACTACCGCAACAAAAGCATGAAACGTGAATTATTTTTCGATAGGTTTAATATAATTGGAAATGATTATCTAAAATTGTTATTATAAAATCTATAATCCATGCAGTGCTGCCTGATAACTAAAATACCTTCTTTATACATGAGAATCAGAATGGACTGATTTATTATCACAATGATTTTTTTTATTGTTACACATTCTGTCAAAACATACTTGGTTCAGATGAATTTTTTATTAACCAGTTTTAAATTTTAGATTGTGCATAAATGACCATAAATGATGATCCCAATCGTCTTGATCATCTTGTGCACTCGATCCATACTGAACTGAATATTAAGCGTGTAAATACTGTACGAGATATTTGTAAATAATACTTATTTATATGTATTTCTTTCTTTGCTGTTTGTTCACGAGTTATTACGAAATAAATAGTTTTATATTTTATTGTAATACTACTTTTATAATTATTATACAATCCATAAATCATTAAATGTAGTCACCAGATACTTCTCATATTGATTGTATATTATTGTAATTATGGCTATTTTATTGTTATTTGTATATTATGCATTAGTATTATGGCCTGACTGTGAACTGAAATTCTTATATTTGATTGTTAATATTTAACAATCTATTTCTACATCTGTATATAAAAGTGCAGTTCTAGCATAAAATGGTGTTCTTTGCTAACTATATCATTAAATCAAATGAGATTGCATAACTACATTATTTATCAAGTATCAAAATGTTTCTAATAGTTATTACTGAACTTTTATTCCAAAAATATATAGTGAAATATTAGAAGCATTTAATACTGATTCTAAATGAAAGTTTAATTTTAATACCTCTGTAATTGACTAAAATCGTCAGTTTGTTCTTAAATACAATCTATCAATACAAATTACATATATATATATATATATATATATATATTGTTTATGTGACTAAATCAACAATTTGTATCTAGGTATTATAAAGAATATATTTCAAAGCAATTTAGTCACCAAAAGTCACCAACTAAAGTTCAACCGTCACGACAACAAACCCGTCAAACGAAACAACTGACCTTGGAAGACGCAAAGCGCACTACAACAAAGAATTCCGAACGAAGCTCTAGTTAAGGCACGATAATTTACCACACACTGATTATTAGGAGGAATCCGTAGTTCTGGGATACATATGCGACATGGTCGCTGTGTCGCCACAAATAGGACACTTCCAAATTAGCCGAAGCTAGTAGGAATTCAATATGGAGCAACAGAGACACTACGAGGACATTAACACTGTGATCCGCAAACTATATGTCACACATAATGACATCTCGAGAGGACGTGTAGAAGCACTCGGGTACCAAATGTATAATGATACGAGAGGTGCCTTGCTTAAAAGCCCGCGTAATAGAACAATGTGGAACGATCGCTCCTCCAAGCCGAAGGCTACATGTGTCCCAGTTTTCACTAGTACTACATCTCGAGAGGACGTGACAAACCTCTCAGGTACCAACAGTACTGAGAGGTACTGAAGTACAAGTACTGAAGGTACGCCGCTTAGAGGCCTACATGAGCGGAACGGGCTGTTCAATCGCTCCGCAAGACCCCACACATGAATGAAGACAGTAATACATTCATGTCCAAAATCAAGGTCACAAACATAAAATCTGTGAAAACTGATGAACTAGTCACTGTGTTGCCACGAAATTTGGCACAGAGGTATATTACAACATGAGAAAGAATATAGTAGCATAACAATACTGAAAAGATTTTAATTGTGAACGAAGAAACAGGTTGAATCAAAAAGTGTTGAATCATAAATCAGAGATAAAGCATTTATCTCGGGAAATGTTTGTCTAATATGGAGTGTGACCAACGTGCACTGCTATACAAGCCTCACAACGAACTCTCATACTGTTTATGAGGGTGTCAATAGATGTTTGTGGCAACAAATACCATTCTTCCAAAAGTGCGGCTTTTAACTCTTGGCGGGTCATAGGAGGGGCGTTACGCGGTGCAATGGCCCTTCCTAGACCATCCCAAACATGTTAAATTGTACTGAGGTCCCGAGAACTTGAGGACCAATTCATACAGCGAATATCCTCTTTTTCAAGAAAATCCTCAACAACGTGAGCTCTTTGTTGCATTGCATTAACTCCCATAAACATGAAATCCGGACCTACAGCACCCCGGAAAAACCTCACATAGGCTTCAAGGAACTCATCGCTAACGCCCGGCGTCAAGTCATGTGTGTCCCTTTCATTCCATGCAACAGAAGATCCCGGGTGTTGTGGAACCGAAGATATCAGTCTTGGACACAACAAGAATGGAGGCATGTTCTTTACAGTGATGTGTGGAGATTCACCACGCAGAGTGATTCTCATCGAATCTTCGTCTGGAGACAACAAGGATCGTGTTATCATCCCTCCTATGCAAAAGACATGGACAGATTTAGTGGCAAAGGAATCCTTGTATGAGGCGGCATAATGTAGGGCAGTCATCCACCACTGACGTCTTCGATGCGGGGACTGTCAACACACATCGCTATAGGGATGATGTCTTTGAAGCCTATGTGAGGTTGTTCTGTGGGGCCGCAGGATCGGACTTCATGTTCATGGACGATAATGCGAAGCCACACATAGCTCCTATCGTTGATGATTTTCTTAGAGCAGAGGATATTCGCCATATGAATTGGACCTCGAGGTCTCCGGACCTCAACACTATTGAACATGTTTGATATGGTCTATGAAGAGTCATTGCACAGCGTAACCCACCCTCCCAGGACCCGCCAAGAATTAAAAGTCGCGCTTTTGGAAGAATGGTCTTTGTTGCCACAAAAATTTATAGAAACCCTCATAAACAGTATAAGAGCCCGTTGTGAGGCTTGTATATTTGCGCACGGTGGTCACACTCCCTATTAGACAATCTTTTGCCGAGATAAATGCTTTATCTCAGATTCATGATTTAACACTTTTTAATATACCCTATTTCTTAATTCATAATTTAAATCTTTTCCATATTGTTATGTGGCTATATTCTTTCTGCAATTGTAATATACCTCTGTGTTAAATTTTGTGCAACACAGCGATTAGTTCATCAGTTTTCACACAGTTTAGGTTTGTGACCTTAATTTTGGACATGAGTGTAGATCGCAAATCAAGACCGCAGAATGAAACCAAGAGAGTTATTAACTACCCCGGCGGCTACACATCGCAATGACGGTAGCCGAAGGGCAAGAGTCATGCACACATGCCGAAGCCAATGAACACTAACATCAACCACCAAAGACTAGGCAATACAAAAGAGAAGAACGGAAATCTAAACAGCCAAAGTCTATCTGAATTCACCTGGAACAACAGAAATAATTAAAGACGACATCAGTTTTCCACACAAAGCGAGAAAAGGAGAGAAAAACTCTAATGCAACTGGCGGCGCAGTAAACCTCCAACTACGCAGAAAAACGCTGGATTGGTATGCACTCTAGAGACATGGGTACAACTGCCCTATCCCCAAAGCAAGAAAGCACAAGACACAAGAAGAATCCAAAAGAGAGGTTTAGTACTGGATGACACACATTTCCTCTTATTTGGTGAGGCTTTCTGGGTAAGCAACCTTTTCCAGCCAGAGTTGGCACCGGCAAGCTGTACTTCACAGTTGCTCAAGGAAACTCCCCAGACAAGATAAACTGAGGAGGGGAGTAGTTATCTCCGGATAACGCACACTTTCTGCAAGTCGACAGGTCAAAGAACTAAGCTACCACACTATGTACAGTCGACACCGGCCGGAGATGCATCCCGGTGACTCAAGGAGTAACGGTATCCGACATTACATTAATCATTGTGTCAGAGACCCAAACACACATAACACACTTTTATTTAAATTTTCCACATTTTTCACTTTTTAATTTCTCTTTTTAAGGTTTTTTTTCACACAAAAACTTAAGACACCAAATGCTAAAAAACCTCAGGAGTGGACCACCTTCCGCATCACCAGAGAAAGCTTGTCACTGTCTTAACCGAGTCAACCGTCCTGTGCTCTGGTGCGGTGGGCAGAAAACACTAGTGCCTGTTCGCGTCGAAGACACCAAATGCTAAAAACCTCAGGAGTGGACCATCTTCCGCGTCTCCCGAGAAAGCTTGTCACTTTCTCAACCGAGCCGACAGTCCTGTGCTCTAGTGCGGTGGGCAGAAAACACTAGTGCCTGTTCCGCGTCGAAGACACTAAATGCTAAAAACCTCAGGAGTGGCCCACCTTCGCGTCTCCAGAGAAAGCTTGTCACTGTCTCAACCGAGCCGATCGTCCTGTGCTCTGGTGCGGTGGGCAGAAAACACTAGTGCCTGTTCGCGTCGAAGACACCAAATGCTAAAAACCTCAGGAGTGGACCATCTTCCGCGCGTCCAGAGAAAGCTTGTCACTTTCTCAACCGAGCCGACCGTCCTGTACTCTGGTGCGGTGGGCAGAAAACACTAGTGCCTGTTCCGCGTCGAAGACACCAAATGCTAAAAACCTCAGGAGAGTGCACCACCTTCCGCGTCTCCAGAGAAAGCTTGTCACTGTCTCAACCGAGCCGACCGTGCTGTGCTCTAGTGCGGTGGGCAGAAAACACTAGTGCCTGTTCCGCGTCGAAGACACTAAATGCTAAAAACCTCAGGAGTGGCCCACCTTCGCGTCTCCAGAGAAAGCTTGTCACTGTCTCAACCGAGCCGATCGTCCTGTGCTCTGGTGCGATGGGCAGAAAATACTAGTGCCTGTTCCGCGTCCAAGACACCAAATCCTAAAAACCTCAGGCGTGGACCACCTTCCGCGTCTCCAGAGAAAGCTTGTCACTGTCTCAACCGAGCCGACCATCCTGTGTTCTGGTGCGGTGGGCAGAAAACACTAGTGCCTGCTCCGCGTCGAAGACACCAAATGCTAAAAAACTCAGGAGTGGACCACTTTCCACGTCTCCAGAGAAAACTTGTCACTGTCTCAACCGAGCCGACCGTCCTGTGCTCTAGTGCGGTGGGCAGAAAACACTAGTGCCTGCTCCGCGTCGAAGACACCAAATGCTAAAAAACTCAGGAGTGGACCACTTTCCGCGTCTCCAGAGAAAACTTGTCACTGTCTCAGCCGAGCCGACCGTCCTGTGCTCTAGTGCGGTGGGCAGAAAACACTAGTGCCTGTTCCGCGTCGAAGACACTAAATGCTAAAAACCTCAGGAGTGGCCCACCTTCCGCGTCTCCAGCGAAAGCTTGTCACTGTCTCAACCGAGCCGATCGTCCTGTGCTCTGGTGCGGTGGGCAGAAAATACTAGTGCCTGTTCCGCGTCGAAGACACCAAATCCTAAAAACCTCAGGCGTGGACCACCTTCCGCGTCTCCAGAGAAAGCTTGTCACTGTCTCAACCGAGCCGACCATCCTGTGTTCTGGTGCAGTGGGCAGAAAACGCTAGTGCCTGTTCCGCGTCGAAGGCACTGCTTCCGGTCTCTTTCCTCACTTAACTGGCCGACCCGAATCCACATTCTGGCTCATTGCCATCTTCCACACTCAAGGGGATATTTAAAGACCACCAGAATTAGGCCACATTTTCATAACAATAAATATTAATTAAAAATAGAACGTATAAAAATATTACGTCCCTTAGATTTTTCTCATTGAAAAAAAAAATCAATAATGAAACAATCATTATTTTCTTCTTTGTTTGATATCCCGCTGATTGATATCTGTCGCATAAGAATGAAAGTGATAATCATTACTGAACCTTAGTCATTAAGCTGAAAATATCTGGAAATATTTTTGATAAACACTCTTTTATGAATAGTATGCGATTTGGTTAAACATTAAACTGCTTTCACATACTTACAGAAGTACAATGACTTACGTTATTTTAATTCATAGTGTCTTTTTGGATACTTTTTAACAAGTAAAAAGTTTTTAGAGGACACTTTTTTAAAGTATATCAAAAAAGTTATAAAATCCTATTTTCGTAAAAGCATGAGATTAAAAGGATTATATTTTAAATATATAAGCAATATTTTGTATGGGGATTTTCAACTAAAAATTCATATATTTTGATCTGTTTTTCTTAAACATTTGTGCTTTTTAGTTATCTGTTTTTCTAAAAATAAAGTTGAAATGAGAAAAATTAATTAAATCTGTTCATGTGTAATCCGATGAATAAATCGTCTGAGTAGTGTAATTAATTTCCATAAAATTTTTCCTATTACTTACCTTCAAATTTAACATAGATTTTGAAATTTTGAAACATCTTTTAATTTTTGATAACACTTAAAACTACTACTATTTTGATAAAAAGAACACTCTTAAAAAATATATATATATCAATTTTCATTTTGCGAAAATTAATTTAGCTATCTATTTTTCAGACAATGTTTATTTGCAGCGTATTAAATAGATTTAGTTATATAATGCGTTCCGAATCCTAGGGTTCTGCGATGCAAAACATGTCTGTAAAGTAAGTGGTGTTTTTTTTATTACATAGATTTTGATGATTATTTGAAGAAGAATAAAGAAAACAATTTCTCCACATACAGTTTTATAAAAAATCTTGTCCAGTTTCATAAGAATTTAGTTTATTTAGGAGAAGTATAGGATTATTAATATGAGATTGGTAAATATATCCATGCACATGAATTAGTATACTCGAGCTTCAAAATTATGTGAAGAGAACAAACTAGTTTAAATTCAAAATAATAGTCTGAACTGAGAAGCTGCCATTTAAAAAAATATTAAATCCAGACAAAACTACTGAAAACACTACAGCTCACAAGCTGGTACCACTCCTCAGCTCTGTTGCTCCATCCCTGTCTCTGTGTATATATTACGGGCGGCGTACTGCTCATAATATTGATATTTTTAACTTCAAGTTCATCGTTACGTTAGATGGCAATGTCGTCGAGAGGTAGTATTAATTGACCGGATTCTTTTTTCTATATTTCTAATAACAATGCATTGAAAAATAACAAATGTTCGATTTTTTGACAAATGTGTGTTTTGCTTAATCTAGCATGAAACTAAAGCATGAAGGAAGACCTTGGAGCCCAATGCAATTTATTTTGTTTGGAGAGAAGAATGAATACAATAAATAAAATATAAGAAGATATATATATGCTTATTATAACAATGATTTGGTGATTATCTGTGAGTCAAAGTCATGACTATTGTTTTTGTACATGCAGTGTCAAAGGTTTCATTATAAACAAGAACTAGATAATAATTCATTCATTTCACATGCGTTCTATACGCCGTTTAATGGGTGCATCTGTTGAATTCATCCCTTAACATCCAGATATTAGGAAAAACATTGTTGATGATGATACATATGCAGTGCCTGAATGCGAAATTTATTATGATATTTATGAATTATATCCTGTAAACAGTAATGAACATAAATATTGCACCAAGCCGGATTTAAATGATTTAGTCAAGGACCTTTTTAAGAATCCGGCAGAAATGTCAGACTCCAGATTGAAAGAAATAATTGATAACTTCTAGTAAGTTATTTTCCTGGTTTCAGACTCAAAGAAGAAAATGTTATTCCATTTTTAGCTCAACAATGTGCAAATGTGTATGGAAGTGATGTTCTATTCTCCATGACGTGTTTTAAAAACCGATACAATCCCGAAGAATGAAGTCTTTGTATACCCTCATGAAAATGCATGTAAAAGTAATATGTAAGTATGCTTGTGCACAATTTGATTCATTGAAAGAGTGCTCTGAAGAAAATTATTTGATCCCTAATGCACCTGCAGACCAGGAATAGACAGTTTATTGTGATCTGAAGTTTGTTACTGTGTAGTTTAAATACCAGCGTGGGTGCACGAAATTTTACTGTTTTCCTTCGAATTTGAAATTGTAACCAGAACACAACATCACAACATATGACTTGCACTGTATGAATGTAAGGCCATAAAAAAAAGAAAAACAAAACAAAACAAACAAAAAAACCTAAAGGGGTCTCAGGACTCTTAAAATTTGAAAACATGAACAAAAACACTATTTTCAACATTTAATATCTTAAACTGTAAATGATTTTAAAACACAATTTTTTTTCGGGATGAAAGATATTTGTATGCTTTTTCATTTCACATATTTAAAATATTGAAAAAATGCAAAATTAGTGTTTATAGTGTGCTCCAAACTATTAGACATTTGTCGATCTGAAAATTGGTGTAACAGCTTTAATACAAAATAAATTTTGAAATTAGAACGACAATTTTTGTGTCTAATTATACTTGAGAGTGTAATATGTACCCTGAACTTAAATAAATTTTCATTTGAAGTATTTTTACATTTTTAATACAATGTGTTACTTAGCTAATACAAAATTATCAAAATTTCAACACTATAAACGGATTAAAAAGTATTTTTTCGAACAATAAAAGGAACTTTAGGTTCAGTTTATATATACTAACATAAAACATATTTTGGAAATTTCATTAAAAAATATTCAGACGTTTTTGGGATATCCTTCTCGTTATGCCCATAAACGTCATTTGGAGAAAAATGACTTCAAAGTTTCGGAAACGCCGCTTCAGCTATTGAACGGGCACAATTCTAAAAGCCATAACATCTATTCTAATTGGAATTTCAAGGAAAGAATTGTATCAAAATGTTCAGAAAAGACAAGAGTTTAACATCTAAAAAAAATTAAATTTCGAAAATGTTGAAGGTTTAAGAGTCCTGAGACCCATATATATTTGAGATAGGATTAATCCTTAAAAAATATATTTCCCCGCTGCATATGATATTGGTGCGTATGAAACAATTTTTCAAGTTTTATTAAAAGATTCAAATATCTTAGTGACACACTCAATACTAAGTTCATCCAAATCAAAACTGTAGGAATGTATATTTGAAGGAAAAAGCATCCAAAAAACTTTTACGAAACATGACTGAGACTGAAAAAGTCATAAATGAAGAATAAATATTGAAAATCTTTCAAACTAAATATCACTGATATTCCTAGACAGTAAAGGGGTGATACTGTAGATGGGGTCATATAAGGGTTGCCAACTATACGTCAATTCATCGCAGGGACAATTCGTGGCAACGTCAATTCGTCGCGCGTAAATTTAAATATTAAACTAAGTTCTAATTAGAAACAGGGAACGCATTGGAAAAAAATCATTTCAAACTCAAATTATTCATTGCTAAGCTTTTTTTTTAAAGCCCCAAAAATTAATTCAACTTATTTTTTTTTAAATTTTATATTCATTAATAATCCAAAAATTTTAAATACATATTTCATTGTTTAAATTTAAAACTGTTAACAAGCAAAAGGATTAATATCGATAATTACACGTTTAAAAAAATTAATTTTGTATCACTCAGTAACAAATATGTTATGATCTATCAAAATTATTTTCAATCATAATTACCTTAAAAAACATTTTTGTTGCGACGAATCGGCCCCGCGACGAATTGACGCCATGATGACTTGTTCCGCGATGAATTCTGTGCGACGAATTGACGCGATCAAACGAGCGTCTATAAGCATGCTTTTTTAATTCCGCATCAAGCAGAAACCCACTATCTAACATGAGTTTCTGTTTGATGTGGAAAGAAAAAGCCTGCAAACAGACGTTCATCTTACATTAGCCTAAGTCTAATGTCAAACAAACGTCTTTTTGCAAGCTTTTTTTTTACCTACATATCATCCATACACAATGCTAGCGGCATTGTGTAGGGATGATATGTACGGAAAAAAGCGTGCAAAAAGACGTTCGTCTGACATTAGCCTAAAGAAAATGAAACCGCAAATCTACGGTTGAGGAGGTGATGATAAAAACATCAAGCGTTTAAAATGTAATTAAAGCTTGTAATTCCAATTTTTCCATTCGAACCTGGACTGTTTTTTTATTTATTTAGCTCATGTTATCGATGAGAAAGATAAAGAATTTTTCCAGTCTATAAAAGAAATGGAGGTGAGATATCGAGGACGATGAAAAGTAGGCATTATCGGCGACTACTCTTATATGTACAAAATAGTCATCTTTTCAATTTTCGCGTTCAAGTGTGTCGCGATAAATATAAAAACAGTGTTTTGAGAAAAGGTAATGGTCATTACAAAGACTTATAAACTATCACATATAATTATTTTTAATCAAGTATTTACTTGCGGTAGATTTCAGTGACTTTCAATTTACCCAAATTACAAAAGTGATAAAAAGAATATATTTTTAATTGTATTGAAGTGATTCAAATATAAGCACATACTGACTCGCAGATAAAAGATCGAGAATGAAATCATGATAGTCGAGAATGAAATCATGATAGCTAAAAGATACTACATTAAAGAATATCTGTATATGCAAAGATCATTTGATTCGTAGTCTGCCTAAAGCTACACGAAAACTTCAGTTATAGCCAGACTACAAAATATAAAACCGTTACAAATTAATTTTAAATATAGTAAAATAATTTATTCGTCAATATTTTAATCCCCATCTTCTATCTGCGTCTTAATCGAAATATATATGAGTAATGAGAGTGTAAGTTATGAATCAGCCTCTTTTGATTTAACTGTAATTTGACTCGAGATGCTGCATATATTTTATAAAAATAGTGTAAAATAACGTTCATTGAAGTACCTTTATGTTTAAACACAATGACTCTAGATGACTTCCTTCTATGCGTTTATCAAGCTCACGGTATAGATTTTAGGCCAAAATAATTTATTTATCATTATATACAGGATGTCCTGTCTCAATGGTGTACAATGGCTAACTCCTAAACCGTTAGTCATAGACATATATTTCCAATTACAAATATGTTTTAAATCAGGTAAAGGAATATTTTAAAAGCGATTTGGGTCAATAAAAGCATTTCTTAAAAAATTACGAAATTCAAATTTTTATACGATCCCCCGGCCCTATAAGTTATATTTAGTAAATTTTTCCTATTGCACTGACAAGTAAGGCAAAAAAAATTCCCATTCATATAACACTAAAATTGAGCGAGATATAAACTTTAAAAATGCATGACTTTTACCACTTTTCTGCTCTGAAAACAAATGAGTTCGGCTTGGCTTTGAGGGGTCGCATACCAAGTGCTTAAAGTATTCGAAGATCTTATTTCATGTGTATCTGCGCTTTGAAAAAAATCGTACAAGTATTACGATTAAGTTAACGTTTATTAAGTTTAAGATTGGCTAAAATAACATATGTTTTATTTTGTCAGGATTTGAGACGGTTTCTTTTATGATTTCTGTTAACAAAAATTATGTTATTTTTATAAATTTTTATGTTACTTCTAGGATCGTATGTATGTTTTTCCAGTTCAAAATTTGTACTCGTATTTGAACTCACTTTTAAATATTCGATCAAGATTAGATTTTACATACTGGCGCAAATCCAATAACAATGTGATATTATTATGATTTTCGGTGGTTACCATTTACTCTTATTTTACAGGATAACACAAAAAATTTCGGATAGATTACCGACAAGAAGTTTAAGAAAAAGTTTTAGATTAGATAATACAAGTCTGCGATTTTTTTTTTTTTTTTTTTTTTTAGCACTGAATCCGAAAAGTACATTAATGTTTAACTATCATGTCAGGATATTTCGCAAATCCTAAATTGTCAAATTTAAAGAATAACAAAAATCGGATACTACAAAGTAGAGGAGATGGATGTGTTTTTTGATAATTGATTTTTACGTAATTTTTAACACTGAATTTGAAAATGACCTTCCATTTTTACCATCACGTTAGAATTTTTTTTTTCAACTCGTAAATGTGTAAGTTAAAATATAGCGAAAATATCATACTATAAAACATGTGTAAAACTTTTTTTGTTTTATTTTATTATATTTTATTTTATATTATTCAATAATTTATTCAATATTTTTGCTTAATCTCGGATTCTTACAGCTAAACAGCTGAGTGGTCCGATGAGATGAGAGAGGGGATTCAATTTTAACTTTGAACTTTTTAACTTTGAAATTTGCGAAAACTCCTGATGCGGTGGTTAAAACTGAAGGTCAGTTTTAGATTCAGCGGTACAGAATACCTAAGAATCAATTATCAAAAGCTAAAAAAAACATGACGTAACCCAACTTTTACAGGCTAGTAATATTATTCTAATATTATTTTAAAATACGTATCATTTTGTAAATAATTGCGGCTGTTAATTTAGCATAATTTGATTTAACAAAAATTCTGTTTTTCCTTTCTTCTTAAAAGTTTATTACAAATTGTATATTTTGCATTAATATGTCAGAATGATTAAAGATTTAAAATTTATATTGCAATGTTAATTTTACTCTTAAGGGGTCTCAGGACTCTTAAAATTGGAAACAATGAAAAAAAAAGACCATTTTCAACATTTAATATCTTAAAATGTATTTGATTTTAAGACACAATTTTAATTGGAACAAAATATATAAGTATGTTCTTTCATTTCATGTATTTAAAAAATTATAAGATGTAGAATTAGCATTTACAGGGGGATCCAAACTGTGAGACATTTGACGAGCAAAAAATCAGCATAACAGTTTACGCGCACGATTACAAAATAAGTATTGGAACTAGAATGAAAATTTTGGTGCCTACTCATACTTCAGATTGTAATAATTACACTGAACCTGAATAAATTTGTATTTAAAGTTTTTATATATTTTTAATACAAAGCTGTATTTAGCTAATGCAAAATTAAGAAAATTTCAACAGTATAATCACCTAAAAAAATATTGTTTTGTACAATAAAAAGGAAATTTTAGGTTCCGTTTATGCAGACTAACATGAAACATATGTTTTGAAAATTTCATGAAAAAAATATGCATATGTTTTTGAGATATCGTGCGCGTTATGCCCCAAAACGTCATTTGGAGAAAAATGGCTTCAAAGTTTTCGAAACGACGCTTCAGCTATTTAACGTGTATAAATTTAAAAGCCATAACTTCAGTTCTAATAGGAATTTCAAGGAAACAATTATATCAAAATGTTCAGAAAAGATGGGAGTTCAACATCTAAAAAAAAAAACAAAAATTTCGAAAATTTTAAAGCTTTAAGAGTCCTGAGACCCTTAACCATTTTTTAATATATCTGACGAAATTATATTTCGACTAAATTTGTGAATGACCCCCAATTTGCAGCAGAAAATATGCTCCAACATTAAACAGATATTACTCGGTCAATTTTAATCGTAGAATAACGGGACTTTTTGTGTATTACTTGTCAGTGTAACAGGAAAATTTTGCTAAATATAACTTATAGGACCGGGGGACCGTATAAAAATTTAAATTTCGTAATTTTTTAAGAAATGTTTTTATTGACCCAAATCGCTTTTAAAATATTTCTTTACCTAATTTTAAACATTTTTGTAATTGGAACTATACGTCTATGACTAACTGTTTAGGAATTATTCATTGGACACCGTTGAGGCCGGACACCCTGTATATTGAGACTGAGACCAATATTGATTGCATCGAAATAATTAACGAAATTAATGAAAATAATATTTTCGTTAATTAAAATGTTTAAAAGTCATTATAAATACCAACTCACTCAGAGAAACAGAAAAACGTATTATTATTAATCACAAGTAATTTATTTCGCTATATCATACATACCTTTTGTCTATACCTAAAAAATATATACCTCACTTAGTTTGCATTATCTCCAAACCTTCAATTTCCACTTTGATTTCAGATAGAAGGTAATTCACATTACTGGTGATACAATATTTCATGATTAAATCTATTCAAGTTTACAGAATTTTTAACACTTTGTACATTGGTTGCGTACGAGATTAATTTCCAAAATAAGAATAGTTTTCAAATGTTTCGTATTTTTGGAATCAGTTTATTATAAAATGCATAGATAATCTTATGACAATTCTACATTGAATTCTAAAACTTGATATTAGATAAAAATTGATATTGATATAATTATTGATTTACTACTTGCATGATTTTTTTTTTTTTTTTGAAAAGTATAAAAGTACTATTTCCTCACCACATTTTTGAAAATTTGGAAAAATATCTTCAGTTTTCTCAAATAATTTCCTATTTCTGTAAGTTAATAGGCATTAATTTGAAATATTAATTGTCCATCCATAATGAAATGAAATACCAGTGAGATTCAACAATGAAATTGTGCTATTTACATTTGTAAATATTTCAAAAAATACTCTAAACGTAACCGAAAATCTTGAGAGATTTTAAGTATATCCGTGTAGTTCCAGCATTGTAATTGTGCAAGCTTTAAATTTTAGCTAAACTAGAATTTAGTTTTATATTTTAAATGAATATTGTTTTAATTTAAGGAAAAGTATTTAAAATATTACTTAACATTTTTAGGTATTGGGGAAATAAAAAGTTAATAATATTAAAATGCTATTCAAAATAAAAGAAATCTTAATTTGAATATGCAGAATCGCATTAAAAAATCAGAGTTTTTTTACAAGATTTTGTTTATTATCTCTTCGACAACATTAGAATAATTTGTGTCGATGCGACAGCAATATCCTGTAAGTATAGAACATTCTCCAAATCCTTGTAAAAAGTATCTAGGATGGACACGTGTCATGGAACCCCTCTTTATTTTTGAAGAATGATTGCTTCGTAGACAGAGGGATAAAACTGGGATCTGGTAGCTTTATATGGTGCTATTGATTCACTAAATTGCATACCGTGCGAAATGAGAAATTCTTTGAAACAAACTTGAGGCAGGATAGCAGAAGAAGTTCTTTGAGATCATTAAATTGGTTAATATTTTGAAAAAGGAAGTAAATTAATGCTGTTTCTTTAAAACGCGTAAATTTAAAAAAATAACAACAAATTCTAAAACTTCACGAATAAATGCTCAAAAATTATTGAACAATTTCACTTATTAAAATTAATTTTTTTAAGAGTCTAGAAGCGTATCTTCCATACAAAAACATGCCTAAACTCGCACTTTCTAGAGAAAATCATGCAATCGCTAGAGGTTTTTGGATACCATCAGCAAATAATTTATATATATATATATATATATATATATATATATATATATATATATATATATGCATATATACACTATCCTTTTACTTGATTTGGTTTAAAAAGTACGTATACAAAGCATATAAAGTTGGTTTCTTTTAAAATTATTATTTATTAAATAAATTGATCTTAAACGGAGACGTATGGAAATCCCGGGATACATATGGAATATATTTTGAAGTAATAAAATATTTTTAATTTTTTTTTACTTATCATCGATGCAGAAAGAGATTTATCAAAACATGCCACATTGATAATTTCTTATTTAGATTAGTTTTTTACATATACCACACGTGGTGAAATGTATTAGTGAATCAAAGACAGATATAAAAGTACTACTAAATATTTACTAGAAAATTTTTGTTCAGCGAATCTATAATTTTAGTGTTTAGTACAATCGCTTACATTGCTTGTTTCTCTTACACCTCGAATTAATGCGATATTTTTGTAATAAAAGATATCATTAATAAAACAATCCGAAGTGTGTGATTGTAAAATTGCGTACTTGTAATCAGTACCGTAGAATCCATAGAAGGCGAATCTAAATCCATAAAGTAATAAAATAAAGATTAACTTAGTGCATCGGTGATAGAATTATTATGCATAAGAGTAATCGCGGTTTTATAAACTGAGTATAATAAATCATCGATTCCCCAATATCCGACATGCATTTAAATATCCTCATCATCAGCATGCTTTCAACTGACAAAAAACTAACCTGAAAATCATAGCAATATTTATTTGAAGATTAATTTTAGAAAATTATCCATAATAAAGGTAGCACGCAATCAGTATTTCATACCAAAAACTGAATAATGGTTATAGATATGTCGAAATCAATAACGAATTTATATATTGGCTTATATTATGTATCCTGAAAAAATACAAGGGAAATTAAAACTATAAAACGCTTGCAATCGAGTTATCTAACTTTCGATGCAGATAGTTAGATCTCGATAAACGTCTTCTGCGACTCGCACTTTGAGGGTCTGGACGGTGGACCACGAGTGTATTTTGTTTGAAAATTCATTAGCACTTCTAACCGATATCTTCTATATGAACCAGGACATACACAGTTCATTTTCCTGCCTGAAAAAAAACAACTATTTTAGTTGAAGAAAAATTTATTTGACGCTATTATATGAACACAAATTCAGCCTTTCTCAATGTTATTTTGTTTACGTATTATCAAAGGTCAAAGTTGTAAAGACAATTTTGGAAGACGTTCTACAATTTGCAGTTTTCTACAGGGTGGCTACTAAATACTGTAAAACTCCAAAAAATACGAATTAATTTTAATCGTTTGGTAAAAGGATTTATTTCTCAATTTTAGTGTTTGGCAATCTTCTATTAGTGCAGACGTTTTTGTTATAAAGCAAATATTTAAAATTATTTTAAAGAGGGAAGCCAAAATAATGATGATTAAACAGCTCTTAGATCGTAGATTTTCGCAGGTAAAATCTTTAAGCAATTAAAATGCCTTGGTTTTAATGGATACTTTTATATATAGAACTATATTTCGATTATTGGATACTAATAGCTATGTAAAGATCGATCTAGGTCTGGTCGTTCACTCTCAGTTCGCACAATAGAGTACATCAAAATAATTTGTGAAAAGGTGAGAAGAAGTCCACAACGTTCTGCAAATAAAATTGCTGCAGAAGAGAACGTGAGTCGTAGAACTATGCAAGTTATCATAAATGAAGATCTGAGTTATTTCCCTTGTCGCAAAAGAAATATCCAACTTTTGACTGCAGCAAAAAGAATAAAAAGATTACAAAGAAGGAAGAAATTGATGAAGCGACATGGTAGGAAATGTGTTGACAGAATAATTTTTCTGTTGGGAAGCTACTTTGCACTGAACAGTTTTATAATACTAAAAATGATGTCGGATATTCAGCAACCCTCAAGGTTATACCTAAAACCTTTGGAACTGTAAAACGCTTTCAGAACAAAAATTCTGTAATGGTTTGGGATGCAGGGTCAAACAATGAAGAACTGCCTTTGAAGTTCATCATTAAAGGATTAAAAATCGATGCGAATATTACAAACAGGACATATTGGCTGCACATTTATTGCCACATGCTGACAGGTTGTATCTCAAAAAGAATTGGACATTTTAGCAAGATTCTACCCCTTCACACCGATCTAAATCAACACAGACTTGTCTCCCTGTGCATTGTCTGGACTTTATCATGCAAGAAGATTGGCCACTTTCTTCACCGGATCTAAATCCTTTAGATTATTGTGTCTGGGGGATTTTAGAGGCTAAAGTAAACAGCAACAAACACAGAAGTTTGGGCTCTTCCAACGCTTCCATATTGCGTGAATGGTACCGATTACCTCTTCAAATGATTCGTGCCGCAGTCGGACAATGCCACAAGATATTATGTTTCATAATCAATAAAGATGGCGGTCAATGCGAACAAAATTATTTCCCGGTAAACTTTCATTTCTGTTGTTCATCATAATAGTGTAGTTATCATTTTCTATTTTATATTTGTAAAATAAAAGGACTGAATATTTGTAACAGTATTTAGTAGTCACTCTGTATATAATGATGGCTAACCAGTGAAAATATTTGCTCAACGTCGGTCTTAGCAATGAATTGTATTGCAAAGGATGGTTTTTAAAATAATAAATTAATTAAACATTTTATGTCCATTTTTTTAGAAATAAAACATAATGAAAAAAAAATGCGGTTTTTTTTTTTTTTTTTTTTTTTTTTTTTATTTATTTATAGGATGCTTCTAAAAACAAAACTAGTACCTGAATATGGCTATCGGGTTTTTCTGGCTTGCATGGTATAAAAATAAACTAAAGTAATGCGCCGTTTCAATATGTATACGTAGCATACAAGAAAACGTTTTTCATTTTCTAACATGTGAAACAGAAAAAATTAATTTTTCGACCACCATATCAATCCTATTTTTGATGCTTCAATGGATACTTTTATGGATTTTTAGCATTTTGCAAGATTAAAGACAAAGCAAGTAAAAGTGTTTTAACCTGTACACTAATGTTTTAATGATAATTAGATGAATGTTTTTAAGCTGGATGTTTTTTGTACTCTTACCTGAATTAAATCACCAATTCATGAAAATAATTATAACAAGATGCGAAATAAATAACCAAAACGCTACCATGGGTTCCATATCCCAGAAAGATATAAATTTCAATCATAATCTTATATCCATGTAATGTCATAAGTACCGTACCATCATAATGTGATATATATGTTAGAAATATCGCATTTTATTTTTTTTTTTTTGAGTGCAAAATATTCAAGATACTTTATAGCGAATCTACTTATTGCATGTTAGTACTTATTTAAATTGATGATTTTCAAATTTTTATGTTTAAAAGTCTTCTACGGCAATGTAGTATTTACATAAAAGCAGGTTTGAAAGTGTATATTTTTGATCAAATAACAATTAATTATAATATTTAAAAATAATATATAGACACATACATACTTACATACATACATGCATGTATGTATATATATATATTTATCCGTATGTTTTTGTAATTAAAAATATCTTTACAGACAAAGTTCTAATAAAATGCAGTAAAAAGTTTTTCTTTCTAAATTAATAGTGGTGATTAGTTTGCATCTATGACGAATTTATTTATTTAAATATTAAAATATATTTTTATTTTACTGAGATACTTTGACATAATTTACAAAAGTTTAAGTTTATGATGCGATCAGCATTTTTTAAATGCCATAATCTATAAATATATAATCACAACTAATTCATTACACAGCATCTAATTCTTTTTCTAAACCAATTTGTATTTTATGAAATAACGACGCTCCGAATTATTACTTTGAATCTTCCATCGTCAAACAAATAGTGTTGAGGAAGTTTTACGAGTAGGATTAACTGAGCAGTAAATATATTTTATAACTATGTTTAATGGCTTATATTTGCGTGTAATGGACAAGTATTGGATATTATGTTGATAAATTATCGGAAATATAAAATCTTGCGAAAATACTCTTTTCAAGTTATTTACGCTCTTATGATATTTGAATTTAAAAGGATACTTTAAACTTTATAATATTACTATTTAATAAGTATGTCTGTATTTAATTTATAACAGAAATTATATCGTATTTCATTTAATTTTCTTCATTAAAAGGTTTTTATGTATTAAAAAAAAAAAAAAAAATGGTACTTCTGTACAACCTCATCGACCAATTTTCGTTGGGAAAATTTCGTTGCAAACAGTTCAATTGAACGCAAATAACTTTTAAAGGTAAAGTCACTGTTTTGTGAAATACAGTCCGGAATTTCACATGTGATATGAATTTTTTACGTTTATTTTTTCAAGTGTGACTGGATAAATTACTTTTTTTTTATAAATACATAAAAAAAATCAATATTCTTCAGCCTTTCATCATAGTTGCCAACACCTCTTACTTATATTGGAATCTGATCCAAGACGAACATATTAACCGCCTCGCAACAGACTCCGGAATAATTAAGAGATGCTGGCATCTACGCTTTCATACACATTCCGAAGTAAATTACAAATACTTGGTATCATTTGGGTGTATGGAAAACATGTGATGAAATAATTTTAAAATTACAGATGTTTCCATTTAAAAGTGTGGAATAATCGGCTAAATTTCAATCTTCATGAAACTCGAATTACTGTAGTGATAAAATGTGAAAAATCGTAACGAGTTAATACATTTTTTTAAAATAAGGAGGCTGTTCGACTGTTCGAATTGCATTTCAGTCGGTCAAATGAAATGACGTTTATCATTTCAGACAAAGAACAATCCGAAGTTATAAAATAAACTTAAGTATGCCAATTTCAGTAAGATTGTGTATGACATAAAAAAAAAAAAAAATCAGATTCCCTGACAAATTTTTAGAAATTGATGAAAGTGTTTATAATAAGTCCGTTTTAAAAATTAATCTTTTGAGATCCTTCGACAAAAGTTTTCAGAAAATAAAGTCTGAAAGGCTGAGCCAATTTGTTTGTTTATGACGTACAACAAGTCAAATTGCCTAACGAATTTCTAGAACTTGATGAATGTGTTTATAAGAAGTTATTTTGAAAAATTAATCTGGTGAGATCCTTTTACAAACGATTTCACCAAATAAATTCTGACGGTGGGGAGGGCGGGGACAATTTATGTAAGTTTGTATAAAATATCCTACAAAACTAATTACGTAACAAATTTCTACAAATTGATGAAAGTGTTTATAAGAAGTCTTTTTGAAAAAGTAATCTGGCGAGATTCTTCCTCAAAATATGCGGTTTTGTGGATTTTTCAGAGAGGCTGGGATATGTTGAATTGTACTTAATATTATTGCGTATATTTTTATAGGATAACTAAAACAAAATATTTTGTTAGTTCTTCATTTGGTTCACATAAAGATTTCAAAACGGATGAACTAACGGTTGCAGGATTTGAATATTTAATGTTAATCGTGAATGAAATTTCAAAAGTATACACTCCGATACTGGTGCGATTACGCAAAAAAACAATATGGTGAATGTATATGTGACATATTATCGAAAATGATCGCTATAGAATGTAAAATGTTTAAAAATTCAATATGTAATGAATATTATTTAATTACAATAATAGTCAAAACAGAAGAGAGTTATAAAACAGGAAATATCACTAATTTGAATTGTTTCTTCGACACTACCGCGATTTAAAAAAGACTTACCCAAGAAAAGATTTTTTGAATGTCATATTCGACTATTGTATAAGATGAACTTCTTGAGTTAAGACGAATGATTGCTTGCCACAAGTTTCGTAGTTTATAACCTAATGAAAGCTTTCAGAGTTTTTTTTTACTGTGTACGAAAAAAAAAACAGCCTTGTGATGGTAATCGCATTTATTCCTTGCATTTCATATATATTTCATCATTATTATAAGATTATTTAATTTGTTAGTCTATTTTTGTTTAAAATTAATAATTTTAAAAATTAAAATATTTTTATTGAATTATATTTTTCTGTTAAAAGTTACGATTCAGCAATTGAAAAAATAAATAATTAGTTAGTAGGTGCATTGCTTTTGAATTTTGACAATTTTTTATTTAAACAATATTAAGGAATTAACCAAAGAAGTGGCCTATTCTCTTAAAATTATTTAAAATTAAACATATTAAATATAAATTTTTATCAGTTACATAACAAATGTGATAATATTATACAGCTACTCAACTATTTTTATGAAACTAATGTGAGTATTTTAGTTATAAGTATATAAAGGCAAACAACAATCAAAATTCAAAACATTAAGCATTCATCAATTAAAACTATGAAACTCATAAACGTTTCAATAATTCAGAATAATAATACTCTACTTCCTATAAATATATATTTAAAACATAATTTAAAAAGTTTGTGGCAATTAATTGAACTATTATTTATTGAGTAATGATAATTTTTTCAAACCCAATTTTACAAACGTTTATAGCCCAGAAAAAATTCAATAAAGAGAATTTTTCCATAAACGGTAAATGTTTTTTTATGTTTCCCAGAAACTATATTTAAATCATAATTTAAACATTTTGAGACAATTTAACTATTATTTATTGAGTAATGGCAATTTTATCAGCCCAATTTTGCAAACTTTTTTTCATTTTTCTCAAAAGTGATAACTTTCAACTTAGTTTTTAAAAGTTTCTAATACAGTGAAATACGTTTAATACGAAAACGCTTAACAGGAAAAATCGGTTAACACGGAATGATACGGTCAGGGCAGTATACTATGCAATTAAATACATTTTTTTTTTTTTTAACACGAAATAAAAATCGTTTAACACGAAAAAAATGTGCTTTCGATCTAGTTAGTTTGAGTTGAAATTGGTGAATTTTGTGTTAAAATCACTGAATTTTGGGTGAAAATAATCGAATTTCGTGTTTTTTATTAGCTTATATTTTATTAGAACAAAGGCTGAGAAATTGGTACGAAAATAAACTGCTATTTCGCTTCAAATGAAGATGAAGATGCGTAATGTAGTTGATGAAAACGAAGGACGAAAACAGAAATCTGCAAAATCCTGCCCATGCTACTTTATCAACAATAATAAAAAACAGGGATCCCATTACGTTGAGGTTTGAGAGCAGTATGTTTAAGCAAGAGAGAAAACGTATGGGAACTGCTAAGCACGAATATTTAGAGACAGCTGTGCTTATTTTGTTCAAACAAGCTAGATCTCAGAATGCTGAAAAATACACTTTAAAAAAAGATATCTGATTTTTACCCCAAAAAACAATATTTTTTTTTTACTTGCTTTTTATGTAACCGATGCAACTTACTAATAATTTAACAGGAAATCGTAATAAAATTTAACGACGTCCAAAATATTTGTGAGTTTTGTTCTTTTTTTACGAATCTTTTAACGCGAAATTCTTTTAACACGAAACAAAATGTCGGTGCCCTCAGTTTCGTGTTAAACGTATCTCACTGTATATGTAAATGTTTCAAAGCTTCAGGAACATAACGTTCACCCTGTGTCATTTCTGTAACTGTCACTTTTTGATTTGAAATTTCGATCGAAATTGAAGCTTTAAAGGAATATAGATACCTTAATGTAAATCACACCTGTAAAAGCGATGTTTATATCATTCAGGTAACTGTGTTACATGATATAATATAATTTGCCCCCAGAAAAAACTCGTTAAAGAGAATTATCCTATGCACGGTACATCTTTCTTTATATTTCTCAGAAAATAATTATACCGCGTCCATGTTATCGAGAGCCAAGAAGAAAAAAAATGAGAGTTTTCTTCTATCAGTTATTTTAATAAATAAGACCCATGAGCGCCGATGTTTTTTTATTATTATTATTTTCTCGGACCATAATGTGTAAACATTTTCTTTCCAACTTAAAAATAACACAAACCAATCAAATCATCCAAATACTGATATACCGTACAATTACGCAAACACACACACAAAAAAACAAAAAAAACAAAAAACAAATCGCTAGTATAAAAAGAAAATGAAGTCCTGATAATTGAAGAAAAAATCTTCAAGTATACTGTATAATGTGACCATACAGACAATCCATTTTCGAGCAATTTCTTGAACAATCATACAGATTGAAAAATATGTTCAAAGTAGATCAGTGGTGCATGTCGCACCCAGCAGATGATTGTAGCAAACAAATATGATTTATTACGACACATTTTAAATATTAAGAAAAAATATGTATATCGAAGGTAATTTTTAAAAACTCCAAAAATAGAGAAGCTACGTTAGTTTTTAAATACAATTTATCTGAAAATACCATTTTTTTTGTTCTATTGAGCAAAAAGAATAGAATTATGTGAAAACAACCATGCAGAATTGTTATTTTCGCTTAATACACTTTTTAACACAAAAAATGACAATTAGTTATAAAGATGCATTAACATTATTTAAAAAAATAAAATAAAATAAAATAAAATAAAAAAATATGATTTATAATTTTTAGTAAAAAATATATATATATATATATATATATATATATATATATATATATATATATATATATATATATATATATATATATATCAGTGGCGTGGCGTGAAAATTTTCGGTGGTCATCGCAATTATTTAAGTTTGTGGTGAAAAATTATTAACTCTAAAATTCAATGGTTGAATGTTCAAAAAAGAAACTTTAAATCTTACCTTCACTTATACATGAACTCCAAATGTTCTGATAAAACTGGATCGTAGGGTTTTAAAATATTATTAAGAGTTTTAAAATATTGCTTGGTCATCGCCGCATCCAGCGATGACCGGACGCCACGCCACTGATATATATATATATATATATATATCCACAACATGTATTTTTGATAATATAATAACTTAAGATAACATTTAATTTGATGGTAATATCCCGTTAATAAAAATTGTTTAGAATGTGATACATTTTATATACATGAGCTTAAAATTCTTAATCATTCATATGAAAAATTAGGATTTAACATTTGCTCATTTTCCACCTTTTAAAATCCATAAAGGCAATTTTATTTTAGAAATGGTAGAAAATACTTTTCTTTTTTTACTTCGAATTGAACGGGAGTTACCTTCCCCCTATTTTTGATCTTAATAACAATGTGCTACTGTTTGCGAATTGATCTGCAAAAAATAAAAGAAGTTCCCCTGCAGTAGAAAATTTTTAGATTACATCGAAAATTACCATGAAGATCGATTTTTTTAATACCGTTATAAAACGAGCAAAAACAGATAAAACGATTTTCATTTCAAAAATTCCAAATGCATGTTAAAGAAACTTTTAATAGAGATAGCAATAAAGAAATACCTCTAGAAAAGGAAAAAAATCAGAAACATTCAAATCCAGTTTCATTCACCTATGTTGAATGCTAAATACATATTTGTAATAAGATGACATAAAAAAGGGCTTCTGTAATTAATCTTGCAAAGGATTTTTTTTTATTTCATGGAGAACTACCCTGAAGAATAATTTTTAATAACAGTTGCCAAAGTATCAAAAACCTGACTAAACGGTTTTCATATTAAAAACTACAACTGCATGTTAAATAAACAATCAATATATCAATTCAGAAATACTTGTGGAAAATCCAAAAACTTCAGAGATATTCTAATGCAGTTTCATTCACCTATAAACTATTTATCGACATAGCAATCCAGAAATATTTCTAGAAATCCAAACTACCTCAGAAATATTCCAATGCAGTTCCTTTACATCTGTCTTTACGCATAATGTTTAATTGTAATAATAAAAAAAACCCATCTATATTTAAACATGTAAATATTTTTTTGTTTCGATTTCATTGGGAAATACCCAGAAGATGGATTCGTTTTAAATCAAGCAAATAAACAGAATAAACGATTTTCGTTTAAATGCAAGTAAAGCAAAATTTCTATCCAAAAACCCATAAATAAACGTGGAAAAGCGAAATAACACAGAAGTACTCTAAGGCAAATCATTTACTTCTGTCTTGTAGTATAATGCATAATTTTAATAAAAGAAACTAAAAAATGATCTCTATAATTAATCCTAGAGAGTTAGTTTGTTTGGCTTTCATTGATAAACTCACAAGGTTCGTTGTAAATCTAGCAAAAAAACAGAATAAACGGTTTTCATTATATGCATTTAGAACAAAGTTTTAACTGAGAAAGCAATCCAAAAAAAAAATTTAGAAAAGCAAAATACCTCAGACCTATTCTAATGCCGTTTATTTAAGTCTTTCTGAAAGCATAATGTATATTTGTAATCTGAAAAAAGAAAAAAATGCCTTTATAATTAATCCTAGAAAATCATTTTTTTCTGGATTTCAATGAGAACTGCCCTCAAGATCGATTAGTTGTAAAAGTAAAGCAAAACAAACAAACAAACAAAAACTAGAAAAAAAATCTTCTAAATGCATGTTAAATAAAGTGTTAAGTTTTATTAATATCACTTTTTACAACTATATAATTCTGTGATGAAATCGTAGAAATAGAGGAGGCCTGGTTAACTGATATACATATAAAGGATGTAAATGAATAAAATTTTAATAGGTTTCAAAATTTGACTATTAGATTATTGGCATTTTAAGCTATTAATATATTTTAAGTGATAATTGAAAATATGAAATTAAAATTATTTCTTGTAGACACGATTTGTATACCCTGAATGTACTATCTCTAAAATATAGTGCGTGAATTTCCAAAATTGTAACTAATTTCTTAAATAAACATTATAATGAAATGTATATTAAAATAATCCCATTACTTCCAAATCAAGGTGATACAAATATAAGTAGATACAAAAAAATCAGCAAAAGAAATGCACATTTTATTGTACAATAATTTTGATGGATTGTTTCAACAAAAACGATATTAAACTGTCTTGCTGAGGTTAGCTATAGCGTATTACCCATTGAAATACCAATTCCTTTAAACTTTCAAGTAGGGTAGTCCGATCACAAAGAGAACAGCCCCCAGTAAATGAACAATTTGTATATATTTTAATAGAATAATCTTTGAAATCCTTTTCATTAGATGGGATTATAACATGACCTTAATTCTATTCAACAGGAAGCTACCGCATTCCTGATTTGTTACTGAAATCATATTACTTTACTTTGAGATTACTTTACTTCGATGTTTCATTTTTCATGTCTGAGAAACACATTGTTTATACACTGAATTAATATGGTAAGTGCTATGTCATTTCATATGTTAGATAAGAATGTTGTGTTTTTATTTGCATTATGCAGTAATTTTATTGTACATACATTAGATGTATATATTATAGCCATATTTCTAATTGTTTTAACCATGTAGAATATGTGTGCAATTTGAGAATAAGGATGTTTAATAATTGGTTAGGCAAAAAAAATCCAATGAATGAATTGCTGTTCATTCACTGGAAGGAATACATTTGCCTACTTTTTTGGCTTCTCTTTACTCAATTTTTGGCTTCTTTTGCACCTATATTTTGAATTCGGTGAGTTTTCAACAATGGTAACAAATGAAATTTTAATAGATATAAGAACGTAACAAAAGAACATATACACACACATTTTTAAAGGTAATAATTATTGATAACTTTCAAATATTACCTTTTTTAATGTTTTTAGACCAAGTTTTTGCTACTGGTGACCAAGAATTTTCCTCAAAGAGGAAATATGGGAGGTTCAAGTATTCTGCAGAGGACCTTAAAAATGCTACACAAGCTGTGAGGCTCAGGTCAGCTGAGTTTGAAGCAGGCATCTTTTCATTTTAATATTCCAAAAGCGACGTTGTCTATGAAACTGCGAGGGGAAAACAATTAAAAGTAAGCGTATGGGGTATTGCATGTGTTGTCCTTTGAAGAAGAAAAACTCCTTGGACATTGGATAGTTGGAAAGGGAAATTTGGATTTATAATGCATAAGGATGAAGTAAAAAGGTGAGGTTTACAATGTCATGAAACAAACAGGGAAAAAAATCTATTTATAGACAAACATCCAGAGGAGAAATGGATGGCTCTGTTTTAAAAATAGTATCCACTGTTGGAAAGATGAAGTAATCACCATGACAATATGTGGACCACAGGTCCTCATGGGGTGGAATTGGAAGTGGCCTGTGGTAAAGTATAAGATCTGGTATTTTAACGATCATTGAATGGCATAAATAAAACACCCGAACTTATTTCTGGAACATACTACCGTTAATCTGGAGTTTTTATTGCAATAGAGAAATGCAGGACCATTGATTTTAGGAAATATAATAGTTTTTTTTTTTTTTAATCTGTAATTTAGGGTTAATTTCAAAACTTAAAAGTGACAATTTTCAATCTAATTAATTATTACTCTGGTTTTTAAAAAACCGTTATTCAGTAAAATCATGTTATAAGTTATTTGTACAAGTCGTAAAATAAGTAAAGAACTATGAGATTTAAGTATTTTTAAATTGCTGCCTGAACATTCACTGGAAAATTTTGCTTTCATTCACTGGTAACAACTGTTTATTTACTTGGTTTTTGTATCGATTCCTATTAAGACACCCCTAGCATCCAAAACAAGTAAAATATAAAATCCCTTTGGTTATTTTTTTATTATTTGTAAACCAACAAATGTATTTGCACTGTCAAACACCGATAGGTACTGTTTACTAAAATTTAATTAATCATGTTCTTTTTAAATGTGCTTAAGTGTTCATTCACTGGTCGGACTACCCTACGATATTTTGAATGTTGTTGAATGTATATGTATACTGTAAAACATATAATAAACTATAGTAATTGCTGATAAATGCTTCATACTTATTCTTTCTAAATTATAAATATTTTTTGAATGTTTTCTTTTAAATTTACACCTAGTCATCAATATTTTACAAATTTGATTATGAACAGAAACAGGAATAAACGTTTTAATATAACTTCCAATACTTTTAACACAAAATATTGGTATTTATTTTTATTACTTAAATAATAAAATTAATTTATAAAATTATTGCTCTTATTGAATAAGTAAAGATAAAATAAGGCGATATAAAAAATAATCCCTATAAACGATTATGTTCTTATAAATATAAAAACATAACGGTTTCGCATTTACCATAAAATAAAATAGTTATAGTTTATACAGATTCCTGGTTATATTTTCTCTTACCCCTGTGATAAAATCTTTTTAAGAATTTAAATATGTGGAAATATTTTCGGTCTGAAACTTTATGTATGAGTAAAAGAAAAAGAAACAGACAATAAGTAAAGAAGCAGTAACATAGGAAAAAGTTCGTATCGCTAGTTGAAATTATTGCTTTTATGGGATTCATTTACCTTTTCATGAATATACTTTTTATTCTACTAACTAATAAAAAATGGTATTTTTTATTACAAATATGCATTTTTTTTCTCGATAATGAATTTTTTATTTTTTTATTGTTATTTTTTTTTTTTTTTTGAACATTTAATTTCTTCTTCTTGTATCTTTTTGTGAATTAAATCTGATGCTGTTTCCGTTGATTCTGTTTGTGGCAAAACTGTAATATATACTTTTGGATTAAAAAAAACAAAACAAAAAAAAACAGGGATATTTTTTTTGCCCTTTCATTTTTGATCAATAAAATTTTGGCCAAATATGTAAACGATTTCCTTACAATATGTATCTTTACAAGTATCTGAAACATAAGCAATATTTTTTTCCTTTTTATATTGGGGGAAAATATCAAATGCTTTATCTTATATGCACCAGTTGTTGCATTTTTAACCCGATAGGAGGTTTTTACAAAAACGGAAAATTACGGAAAATTAACACTAGAAATTAGCTGACAAATAAAAAAAATCAAACCGAAGTACAAGTACGGCAAGAGATTGAATTAAGGTCATTTTATGTCGATTAATGTCAAACTGTTATTTTTTTTCTCCATTGTGTTTCTGTGCACAAAGATGAAAAGACAATAATATTATGTTGCCCCCCCCCCACCCCCCCACCCCCACCTCCTCCAGGAAATCTAGATATCAAAATAATATTAAAAAAAGAACTGATCGATCACTTGGAGTAGTATGTGTTAAAAGTAACACTTTTATATTGTGACTTTGTTTTGTTAGAAGCTGCAAACGATTGTGTGATTATTTTCCTGTAACTCAAGATGAGATTGTGTGCTGTTTAACGTCATATGTGGTAGAAAAAAACTAAATTAAATGTTTCTTGAAGCTTATTCAAAATTTAAGTTGGCATTTTCATAACCTCCTAAACCATCTTGTACAAAATATCTTCCATCCGGTTCATATCTTGTGTGGTAGAGAACTACACAACATGCAGACTGTTTGATTATACACGCATAGATCTTGCAGATATTATTTGTCGAAAGGACTCTGTGTTTTAACACAATTTTACCTTAAAAATGCAGCGAATGAAAATTATAACAATGCACCTTAATAATATTGAATGCCGGATAATACAATGTAAGTCATAGTCTGCAATCAATATGAGTGCTAAAGTTGTCAAAGCTTAAATTTATGAAAGTTTGAAATGCCTGACTTATACCACTTTTTTGCAACTGAAAACAGATGATTTCAACCATGCTTTCAGGGGTCGTATATAACGTACGTAAAGTTATTTCAAGATATCTGCGCTTTGAAAGAAATCGTACAACTATTACGATTAACATTTATTAGTTAAGTTTCTGATTAGTTATAATAATTGTATTTTAACATACATTTTATTTTGTAAGGATTTGAGGCTATGATTTCTTTTAACAAAAATTATGTTATTTTCATAAGGTTTTATTTACCTTGCAATGATCGTCTTTCCTGTTTAAAACCTGTACTCGAACTTTAACTGACTTTCAAATGTCCGATCGAAGTTAAATTTTACATACCAACTTAAATACGATGAGAATGTAATATTATTATGATTTTCGACGCTTACCATCGTATACATACTTATATTACAGTATAACACAAAAATATACGGATGCATTTAGTCCAGGCAATAGAGACCGTATAGGGGCTCTACCTAGCAAAATTAATAGTAGTTCTATAAAAAGGCTTATTATATGTTTTTTGGGTCGCTGAATCAGAATTTTTAACTTCCCACCAAATTTTCCCAGGGCAACCCACCCAAATTTTGGTAAAAAGTCCCCACCCCCCAAAAAAGGTTTTTATTAAAAAAATTGCAACAAATTAGATATATGATATTATCACTTAGGATGAAGTGAAAGGGGAGATTGCCTCGGAACATGCGCGCAGTGCTGCGTGAACTAAGTTGCGCAATTCCACTTAGCCACCCAGGTAAAAAAATCAGAGAAAAACCTTTAAAAATTTTGAGATTTTGCAGCCATTTTGAAGGTTTCAACGGGTATCTTTAAGGCAAATGAAAACTAAAGGTTATCTTAAGAGAAGTATACCTCTTTTTAACAGATTTCATACAGGTTTATTTCTGTAAGTTATAACCTCCAAATTACCTTCAATGACGTAGAAGATTTTCGTGAAATCACATGAGGTATGTTGAAGGAAAATGAAAATTGTTTCTTTACCAGGTAACATGAAGGTTTTACTTAAAGGTTTTATTATTGCACATTATGGTATCTAAGATTTTGATATGCCCGCATTTCCTCATTAATATTTTTAATTTATTTCGAAATTAATATATTAGATAATTCCCGGAAATCTAACGTCTTCCTCCGGTTCAGTCAAAAATTCTTAACTCCCCCTCGTTAAAATTTCTAATTAATATTTAAAATTACCATTTTAAATAGCGATATAAAAATCCCATTCTAGAAATAAAAGTCCCCCTCGTTGAGATTTTTAATTACACCATTTAAAACAGTATTTTTTAATTCCCTACAAATCCCTTCAAAAAGAAAGAAAAATCTCGAAATTATTTTGAAGAGTCTACTAGTTAAAATTTTTAATTACCCCATTTATGAAGTTATTACGAGCAACAATTTCACCTCTAACACGCTCAAAAATTTCAATCTCCGAAAATTCCCCTAAAAAGAAAAACAAATCACGAAATTTTTTCGAAGCCCTTTTTGACCTTAAATTTGCCACAATTTTTTCTAATATTATAACCACTAACAATTTCACCTCTAACTCTAACAAGCTCAAAAATTTCAATCTCAAAATATTCCCCCTAAAACGAAAAAAAAATAATCACGAAAGTATTTCAAAGTCCCCTTTTTATCCTAAAATTTGTCATAAATTTCTCTTAAATTACCACCAGTAAAAATATAACCCTTCGAAGTCTAACACGTACACACACAAAAAAAAAAAAAAAAAAAAAAAAAAAAAAAAAAAATCCAAATTATTTCAAAGTCCCTTTCATTAATATTTAAAATCATATTCAAACACGCACAAAAAATATTTTAGTTAAATTTCAAAATCTAACGAGGGCCCTCAATTTCCCTTCTCCCTTTTCTAAAAATATCTTATTTAGTTTTTCATTTTAAGTTTTTCGAAAAGAATATATTTTACTGTGCTCTTCTAAATCAGACAAAAAAAAGAAAGAAATTTTAGTTAATTAAATTTCAAAATGCAGGAAGGGATACAATGCACTCCGCTCCCCCCCCCCCCCGCCCACTTCCACCATGCCACTCCTGTCGTCCTAGCTCAAAATCCTTAGTTCCTCTTCAAAACCACCCCACCAGTGGCCGAGAGGTTCTGCTATCAAAGCTGGTAGACGGGAGATGCTGGGTTCGAACCCAATCGCTCCCGTCGGCCTAGTCGTTCGGAGTTTTTTTCGTGGTTTTCTTCGAACCTTGAATTTCTTTGCTTAAATACGGATTAGCTTCCCTTTGAAAGACCCCAGGCAACCCCCCTTCGGCCCAATATCCCAAGTGTAGACAATTGGCCATCATAAAACAACACAAACAGCACCTCTTTAAAAAAGAAACTAAGAATTTTGCACAACTGACATTAAAGAAAAGAGGCTCTTTTAATTTAGTTACTCGAAAATAATACATTTTATATTGTTTTTGAAAACATAACAAAAAGAAATATCTAGTTACTTAAATTTTAAAATCTAGGGGGGGCAGGGTCCCCCCCCCTTTCCTCATTTTGGTAGCGTCCACGATTAAAGCTGAAAAATATAGGTGGGGTTATTGCATGCATAATTTGCCATTATCCTCTATCAGGCGTGAATTCCAGTCTTTAGAAAAGTTACTTCTTCAAAAACAAAGTTTTCGTTGCAACATTTGATTTTTGATCATGTAGCTGTAATTTAACATTTGAAGTCCACCGAGGTGGAGAATGCTTTGGGGCCTATAGCTACAATGGCTGTCGCCTCGAATGATCCTTATTATACATAGAAACAACAACAAGTCACAACAATTTTTATTTTTCATTACATATATTATATAACTACAATGGGACATACACAATTACATCCATGTCTTACCGAGGGACTCGAACCCGGGCCCTCGAGATGACAGCAGCCCTCATGTAGCTGTATTTCTGACTCCATGTCATGGGAGAATGAGAAGGAAGTTATCAACTCAACACACAGAAAGCATGTTTACTTTTCCGCCACTCGGAAAATAAGCGGGAGCAGTCGTTACGCTGTCGTTTTGTTATTCTATTTTTCCTTTTTGCAGGGCTCTTTTTATCTGTATATTAGTCACATTTTAATTAATTTTTAAATGGATATATATATAGCCGTAAGAGGGGTATAAGTGAGCCTTGTATTATACTTATTTTAATATTATAGCTTGGTACTTTGTATTCAGCCATTCATGCGATACTAACCACTTTCGATAAACCAGATCGCCACGTATAGAAATACTGTGGTATGGAAATAATGTTTTACAAGAAATCTTCGTGTATGACTAAAGGTGAATTTTTACTATTTTTTAAAATAATAGCGATACAAAATCTCTCAGTTTTAAAAACGGCGTGACACTTCACTTTTCAAATACATCCTAGAGAGAACTATTTTATTTTTTGATATTTTCATTAATACGTCTTTTTATTTTTGGGAAAAATCTAGTCATAATTTTCTGAATTTAAAAGAATCGTTATGTGCAGTTTCTTGTTTATACTTTTAAGAAGATATATGCATATATTTCCATTATGCATAAAAGTGATAGAAGGATTAAATTACTTCTTGATAATTAAACTCGTAAAAAGCTCAGTTTGGAGGTGGAAACGTTTTGTGAAGGGCCCTTGTTTTGAGGGGAAAAAGTTTGTGAAGGGTCCTTTAAAGGACCTAAGTTCTTTCTAAGCAGATCACTGTATTGGAATATCATTTTATGAGTAAGTAATTTGGTTTCTTTAAAAATCAAGCAGCTATAATCTTTTTAGGAACATAGATGCTTGATTAATACTCAGTGGAGGTGTAATATCTCTGGCAAATCTTTTAGCGGGGTTTAATGACACTAGCTGCAATATTCGACTCATAAAATTAATTAAGAAAAAATTATATATTGTAGAATAATTTATAATACAGAATATGAAATATGGGAAAAATAATTTTAAAATTCTTTACATGTGTATAATTATTTTAAATAAAGTAATTTTTTCACAAAAAAACATTTAAAGACAAATTTAGAGCAATAATATTGTTCTATAGTGCATAACATCATTAAAAATTATATATAGATTCTTGGGGCCTTTAACAAACAGGGGTCGATGCAGGTTTTTATTCTTGGGTTCCATTATGTGAAAATTAAAAGTTATTTTTGTGAAAAGTAATATTTTGTAACTATAGTTGAAATCCAGTAACTCAAATTCGGATCAAGAATTTATTAACAGAAACTTCTTTAAATTTCAGTTAAGGTTTTTGTTTCGCATTACCTGGTTTTATTTACTAATTACATATTTAAAATAGTTTATATGCAAAAGATGTTATGAAGTGGGCCTATTTTATTAAAAGGAATTTTGAGGATGGGCCCATTTTATTAAATTTATTTTTGTGAAGCGGCCCATTTTATTAAATTTATTTTTGTGAAGGAGCCCATTTTATTACATTTATTTTTGTGAAGGGGCTCATTTTATAATATTTATTTTTGTGATGGGGCCTATTTTATTAAATAGACTTTTGTGAAAGGGCCCTAAAAAAACGCTCAAATTTTGCCTGTATTGATCCCTGCGTTTACCTCCTGTGTGTACAAAACAATTATTAAAAAGGACTGTTCTGTAATGGGTGAGAATCTTCCATGTTTTGAGCAGATTCGCATGTTTTATTGTGTATGTAAATTTTATTTGTGTAATTTTTTCTTGTTTTCATTGTTACTTTTATCATTTACAGGCTTAAAAGAAATAACTGATTTCATTCTGTGCTTGTTCAGTTCATATTGCTTAATATGTTTTTGAGTAGTAAATATTTAAAAAGTCATATTATTCACTGTCAGTTCAGCATTCGATTTCCTTGGGGGTCCGCTGGGACTGTTCTGTACCACCAGAAATTCAATTGGACCACTAATTTGAAAAATTTTATAATCTGCAGGACCAGTAACTCCCCCCCCCCTCTCTGACAGGTAAACATAAACTTTCCTCTCCCTGCCAAAACTGCAACTAAACACATATCGCATAACTTTATTTTATTTAAAAAAAACAAAGAAAATTCGATTAAATCTTAGCCAGATGAAGTAATTGCCACTCAAAGGGTTAAAGGGATGAAATAGAATTTTATGTAGCAGACCAGTGATGAATGTGGACAAATAAATTCTCATGCTTACTGTTCCTTGGGACCAGTGGCTTTTTTATGTCAATTCTACTACTGGTCAGTTGGTGTTTTTTATATTTGTTTTTAGATCTTTTTGTCAACTTGATTTAATCGTGTAAAAAGTGTGCATTTTTATTACGTGCCTCCTTCATTTTTTTAACATTAATATTACATTACATATGCAGTGTTGACTAGAAAAAAGGACTGCCGGGCGGGAATTTTTCAAAAAGGAAACACTAGGGGAGAGTTGGAAGGAATGGGACAGTGGGAGGAGTGGGACAGCAGCATTTATGTCCAAAATAACTGTTAGAATTAAGTTCTAGTTTGTCCACTAGATAAAGCATCTATAGCTTCATGTTTGATTCTAATTGTTACACCAGCTGTATTATTGTTTGTATTTAAAAGGGAAAATTTTATTTTCATACCTCAGAAGTAAGTACAAATTCTTATTCTTTCAATGATTTTTTTCAATTATATTATATTTAAAATAAAAATATTATAATTGTATAATAAACTTAAAGATATAGTTTTTGTAAACTAGCAGCCAAATAAAGCATAAATGTAGCATGATATATATAATAAGCCTTTTTAAAAAATATTCAGCAGAGGGAGGAATGGGACATGTTCTCAAACACCTTTGAGTCCTTCCGATATGCACCCTTATCCCAAAGCATTTCCACAAAAACTATAAAGAAAGACAGAAAAAAGGAAAGATAAAAAAATCATCACTGACACACCAGAAAAAGAAGAAATTGAAAAAATAGCCGCTGATAAAAAGCAGAAGAGATTGTGTAAAAAGTCCTTCCGGCCAGTGCCGGGAGGAAGAGGTAGCTTTCATAATCCTTATTTAAAAAAAGCCAACTTACATCATGCAAACACACGAAGCTCAATTTAGTGGAAACCGAATATAGGAGATTCAATACTAATTTTTATCAATATAATGAATGAGAATTTCGCGAAATTAGTCAGCTTTATCCAAGCTGCTTTTCTTTAAAGTAACTTATATTTGGCTGACAAATTCGGCAATTTCTTAAAGTGCCTGTCATTTTAAGACAACATGGTGGATGAGGCTAAGCAGTGAACTTGGTCGAGACCTTAGTAATTGCTGTGCACATGCTCACTCACATCGGAATCGATTAATATATAGGAGTGCTGTCGCATGCAAAAAAATCAGATTTTTCAAAATGTCACCCACAATAGAAATGGAAACTGCTATATCTGAGCCATTTTTTAAGGTAAAGACAAACAAAAAATGCTCCTGAATCCTTATATCAAGATCAAATACTTAAGAAAGAAACCTTTTTCAATTTCTAATTTTTTTGCACCTCACTTTAAATATATATATATATTTTAATTTAATGGCCGCCATTTTGAAACAAGATGGCTGATGAATCTGGCCAGCGAACTTGGTCGATGTGTTGATGTATACTATCAAAAGGCCTTCTTACATCGAAATAGGCGAATACGTGTGTTATCGCGTGACAAATACAAGATCGTTTCAAAATGTTAGCCATGCTAGAAATTCAAACTGCTATAAATCAACCATTTTTTAAGATATCAACAAAAGAACAAATTTTCAGAAACAAAAACTGCTCCGGAATCTTTGTATCAAGGCCAAACACATAAAAAAAATCTTTTTCATTTTCCAATTTTTTAATACCTCATTTTGAATTTTAAATTTAATTTTTTTTAAATGCAACCCTTTTGAAACAAGATGGCGAATGAAGCTGGCCAACGAACTCGGTCGAGACATTGGTATGTACTATGTACAGACCAAGTTACATCCAAATAGGTTCATAAATACGCCTGTTATCGCGTGACAAAAATCAGGTCGTTTTAAAATGTCAGCCACAAGAGAAATTCAAAATGCTATTACTCAGCCATTTTTTTTTAGATATAGACGAAAGAAAAACTGTTCCGGAATCTTTGTATTAAGGTCAAACACATACAAAAAAATCTTTTTCATTTTCCAATTTTTTGGTATCTCATTTAAATTTTTTTATTTTTTAATTTTTTTAAATGGCAGCCATTTTGAAACAAGATGGCGGATGAAGCTTGCCAACGAACTCGGTCGAGATATTTGTATGTACTATGTACACACCAAGGTACATCAAAGTCGGTTCATAAATACGCCTGTTATTACGTGAGAAAAATCAGGACGTTTCAAAATGTCAGCCACGCTAGAAATTCAAAATGCTATAACTCAGCCATTTTTTAAGATATAGACGAAACAAAAACTGCTCTGAAATCTTTGTATAAAGGTCAAATACATAAGAAAAAAATATTTTTCCATTTTCAATTTTTTGGTACCACATTTCAAATTTTAAATTTTTAAAAAAATTTTAAATGGCCGCCATTTTGAAACAAAATGGCGGATGAAGCTGGCCAACGAACTCGGTCGAGAGATTGGTATGTACTATGCACACACCGAATTACATCCAAATCGGTTCATAAATACGCCTTTTATCGCGTGACAAATTTCAGGACGTTTCAAAATGTCAGCCACGCTAGAAATTCAAAATGCTATAACTCAGCCATTTTTTAAGATATAGACGAAACAAAAACTGCTCCGGAATCTTTGTATAAAGGTCAAATACATAAGAAAAAAACATTTTTCCATTTTTAATTTTTTGGTACCACATTTCAAGTTTTAAATTTTTTTAAAAATTTTAAATGGCCGCCATTTTGAAACAAAACGGCGGATGAAGCTGGCCAACGAACTCGGTCGAGACATTGGTATGTACTATGTACACACCGAATTACATCGAAATCGGTTCATAATTACGGGAGTTACAGTGGGACATAGGTCAGATATATATATATATATATATATATATATCAATTTTGAACGGAGGGTGGTTTCGGGGTCTGGGGGTCATGATCGATGAAAATATACCAAAATTTTTTGAAATCGCTTTCCTCCGAACGGCTGCAATAGGTAGCTTTTTTGTAAAGAAAGCTACCTAAAAGAAAACTCTTAAGGTGAAAAGGAAGAAACAGAAAAAAGTCCTTCCGGCCAGTGCCGGGAGGAAGAGGTAGCTTTCATTTTCCTTATTTTAAAAAAGCCAACTTATATTATTCAAACACACGAAGCTCAATTTAGTGGAAACCGAATATAGGAGATTCAATATTAATTTTTATCAATACTAAATCATTATGAATGAGAATCTCGCGAAATTAGTCAGCTTTATCCAAGCTGCTTTTATATAAACTAACTTATATTTGGCTGCCAAAATCGGCGATTTCTTAAAGTTCCTGCCATTTTAAGACAACATGGTGGATGAGGCTAATCAGTGAACTTGGTCGAGACCTTAGTAATGGCTGTGCACATGCTCACTCACATCGGAATAGGTTGATATATACGAGTGCTGTCGCAGGCAAAAAATAAGTTTTTCAAAATGTCACACAGATTAGAAATTGAAACTGCTATATCTGAGCCATTTTTTAAGATAAAGACAAACAAAAAATGCTCGTGAATGCTTATATCAAGGTCAAATACTTATGAAAGAAACCTTTTTCAATTTCTATTTTTTTTTTTTTTTTTTGCACCTCACTTTAAATATAATTATTTTTAATTTAATGGCCGCCATTTTGAAACAAGATGGCTGATGAAGCTGGCCAGCGAACTTGGTTGAGATATTGATGTATACTATCCACATGCCTTCTTCCATCGAAATAGGCGAATACGTGCGTTATCGCGTGACAAATACAAGATCGTTTCAAAGTGTTAGCCATGCTAGAAATTTAAAGTGCTATAATTCAATATTTTTTAAGATATAAACAAAAGAACAAATTTTCAGAAACAAAAACTGCTCCAGAATCTTTGTATCAAGGCCAAACACACAAAATTTTTTTTTTCATTTTCCAATTTTTTAATACTTTATTTTAAATTTTAAATGACTTTTTTTTTTAAATGGCAACCCTTTTGAAACAAGATGGCGAATGAAGCTGGCCAACGAACTCTGTCGAGACATTGGTATGTACTATGTACAGATCAAGTTACATCCAAATCGGTTCATAAATACGCCTGTTATCGCGTGACAAAAATCAGGTCGTTTTAAAATGTCAGCCACAATAGAAATTCAAAATGATATAACTCAGCCATTTTTTTAGATATAGACGAAACAAAACCTGTTCCGGAATCTCTGTATTAAGGTCAAACACATACGAAGAAAATCTTTTTCATTTTCCAATTTTTTGGTATCTCATTTTAAATTTTAAATTTTTAAAATTTTTTTAAATGGCCGCCATTTTGAAACAAGATGGCGGATGAAGCTGGCCAACGAACTCGGTCGAGAAATTGGTGTGTACTATGTACACACCGAATTACATCCAAATCGGTTCATAAATACATCTGTTATCACGTGACAAAAATCAGGACACTTCAAAATGTCAGTCATGCTAGAAATTCAAAATGCTATAACTCAGCCATTTTTTAAGATATAGACGAAACAAAAACTGCTCCCGAATCTTTTTATCGAGGTCAAACACATAAGAAAAAATATTTTTTCAATTTTCAATTTTTTTGTACCACATTTCAAATTTAAATTTTTCTTAAAAATTTAAATGGCCGCCATTTTTAAACAAGATGGCGGATGATGCTGACCAACGAACTCGGTCGAGACATTGGTATGTACTATGTATAAACGAAGTTACATCCAAATCGGTTCATAAATACGCCTTTTATCGCGTGACAAAATTCAGGACGTTTCAAAATGTCAGCCACGCTAGAAATTCAAAATGCTATAACTCAGCCATTTTTTAAGATATAGACGAAACAAAAATTGCTCCGGAGTCTTTGTATAAAGGTCTAATACATAAGAAAAAAATATTTTTCCATTTTCAAATTTTTGGTACCACATTTCAAATTTTAAATTAAAAAAAAAATTTTAAATGGCCGCCATTTTGAAACAAAATGGCGGATGAAGCTGGCCAACGAACTCGGTCGAGACATTGGTGTGTACTATGTACACACCGAATTACATCCAAATCGGTTCATAAATACGCCTTTTATCGCGTGACAAAATTCAGGACGTTTCAAAATGTCAGCCACGCTAGAAATTCAAAATGCTATAACTCAGCCATTTTTTTAGATATACACGAAATAAAAACTGCTCCGGAATCTTTGTATAAAGGTCAAATACATAAGAAAAAAATATTTTTCCATTTTTAATTTTTTGGTACCACATTTCAAGTTTTAAATTTTTTTAAAAATTTTAAATGGCCGCCATTTTGAAACAAAACGGCGGATGAAGCTGGCCAACGAACTCGGTCGAGACAATGGTATGTACTATGTACACACCGAATTGCATCGAAATCGGTTCATAATTACGGGAGTTACAGTGTGACATAGGTCAGATATATATATATATATATATATAGATATATATATATATATATATATATATATATATATCAATTTTGAACGGAGGGTAGTTTCGGGGTCTGGGGGTCATGATCGATGAAAATATACCAAAATTTTTTGAAATCTCTTTCCTCCGAACGGCTGCAATAGGTAGCTTTTTTGTAAAGAAAGCTACCTAAAAGCAAATGAATTATCTGATGATTCCATTGATGGGAAATTTTTGTTGCATGACTCTACAGATGAAGACTTTTGATTTGATTACTCACAATGATAATGAAATTGCTGAAGAATTTGATTGGTTAACTGATGATCCAAAATTAGGATAAATGACTTTGTAATTGTTAAAATTTTGACGAAGAAGACAGTTGTTTATTATATTGGCAGAGTTGAGGATATAGACAGTGATAAGGAGTTTATCACATTTGGTGTGGGACAAAAATGTTAACATTTTAAAACGTGCAAATAAAAGCCAGTTGTTTGTATTTCACAGCGTTTGTATTTTTTAAACATAGCTTAAGTAACATACTATTAGATTTTTATAAGCTATACTCTTGGTAAAACATAAGTAGTGAATTAAAAAATAAATTGTGAAATCTGTCCCACTCCTCCCAACTCTCCCCTATTCTAAAAAAGGGCACACTTGTACATTATTCACAAAAATATTTTGAACTGGTTTGTTTAGAGTCCCTAGAGTTTGCGATATTTTACCGCGATCAGTTGAATTGCCACAGGGAGCATAGGAAGTGTTAAAAAGAGCAGAAGGGTTTAAAAGAGCTTTGCCATGCACAAAAAAGAAAAAAAAAAGGCTGCCGGCGCTGCGCCCTGCTAAAGCGGCTTAGACTCAATGCTAATATACATGGATTCATATCATAAAAGGGTGAAAAACAAGATTTCTTTCTTTCTTTCTTTTTTTTTTTTTTTTTTTTTTTTTTTCCTATTTAAGAGGCAGATAATAAAAATGCACACCTGCATTCTTTTTTATATTGAAATCTTCTTTAAAAGAAATATCCATAAGCAAATGTAAATTAAAAAAAAAAAAAATACAAATTCACAATGATAACACTGTCTTAACAAATTAATTATTCAGAAACATATTAAGCAGTATGAATAACAATAGAGTAGTAATCACTTATTTCATTTTATTCTACAATTATATTAAAAATGCCTTCAACAGTGTGGACTCTAGAAAACAATTACTGCCAGCTGGACACTTTAAAAAAAAAAAAAAAAAAAAAAAAAAACACTCAAGAACCTTGTTCACTGAAAATATTTTGCATTTAGTCCTTTTTTATTTTGACCTTTTTAATTTTGTGATATTTTCCTGCAACTGATGAAATTTCTTGATTTTCTTCCCTGTTGACTGACGAATTATGTTTTTCTCCTGTAACTGTTTGACGAATTTCACATTTTTTTCTGCAGCCAACTGTAAAATTTCACGATTGTTTCTCATGATTGCCTGCTGAATTTCATGTTGTTTTCCTGTGACCAATTGACGAATTTCACAATATTTTAAAGCAATCGACTGAAGGGTTTCTAGATTTTTTTTTTTTTTTCCATTAATCGACGGTTGAATTTCTCAGTTTTTTTTCAGGTGATTCAATGAGAATTTTTGCAATTTTTTCCCCGCAACGAACTGATAAATTTTGTGATATTTTATTTCAGAACAAATGTTTTGTAATCCCACATCTGCCATCTTGGATTATTTTCTTGGCGTGAATTAAAAATGTTTTTTAATTAATAGTTATAATGATTATATTTCAGTTTTTTCAATGTTATATTAATCTATCAACAATATTTAACCATTGGCGACATTTACTACTTGGCGAAAAAGGAGTTTTCATGCAAGAAAAAAATCAAAGATGGCAAATGCGGGATTATAATACATCTAAACCATACCGATTGGCGTATATTGCATTTTTCCTTGCGGCTGATTGGCAAAACTCGTGTGATTTTTTTCACATATCCGGTTTATGAATTTTGCCGATTTTCTTCTTAGCTAATCAACAAACTTCATTTTTTCCGATAAACAGTTGTTGAATTTTTTTTTTTCATATGGTCGCTGACTGAATTTCACAGATTTTCTCTGCGGCTGATCAAAGAATTTCATTCCCAAAGCTGAATACTTTGCAATGTTCTGCAATGTACTTCAGCTAATCAAATGTTCTGTGTGAATTAAAAAAAAAAAAAGTCACAGGAAAATTTTCTTTATATATGAAGAAGTGCAATTGCATCTTTTATAGAAATGCAAAAGACATTTCATAAAACCCTGACATACTCACGCGAATGAAATTATTGGTGAATTTTGTGATTTCTCCCCCCCCCCCTAATCGAATGGTAATTTAGCGGGTTTTTTTTCCAACAATCGATTTGATGATTTTCGAATTATTTCAGATTTTTCCCTCTGTCAACTGGCGAATTTGGCCTTTTTTCTCTGACCAAATCGATGAATTTCACAATTTTTCTCCTGCGATTGGGTGAAGAATTTTGATATATTTTCCACAATTCATTGACGAATTTCGCATTTTTTAACCACGACAGGTGGGTGAATTTTGTGATATTTTTCATTAACTTTTTGGCGAAAATCGTAGTTATTTTTCACACGACCAATCCATGAATTTCATGTTTTTTTACCGAAGACTGATTGGCAAATGTTCCAATTTTTTCTTGCGACAGATTGGAAACAATCGTTGGTTTTTTCCACGACTGATCGAAGAATTTCGTGAATTTTCTGACAACTTCAGAATTTTTTTTACATGCGACTGATAAGCGAATTTCATTATATTTTCTTTTTACTGATTAGCAAATTTTTTCTCTTTTTCGTGTAAACGGTTGTTAAAAAATCCTTTTTTTCTGCAACCGATCGACGAATTTCGCATTCTACTGCGACAGATCGGTGAATATCGTGATTATTTTCTCACGGTCTACTGGTGAACTTTGTCGCTTTTCTGCGACTGATTGGCCAAATCTTCATGGGTTTTTTTTTGCACGACTGATCGACTAATTCTATTTTTTTTCGATAATACACCGACGAATTTCACTTTTTTTTTTCCTGTAACCGATTTTAAAATTTTGCGATATTTCCCTTGAACCAGTAAGCAAGTCTTGACACAGATTGGAGAAAGTCGTGCGTTTTTTTCCGCTACTGATCTACGAATTTCGCAGATTCTTCTGACAATCTTCACGATTTTTTTTTTAACCGCAACCGATTGACAATTTTCACGAATTTTTCCTTTTAACATAGCAAATTTTGAGGCTTTTTCTTGCGAACGATTAGAGAAGATCGTAGTTTTTTTTTCGCTGTTTCTTCTAGAGGTGCACTGACAAATTTTGCGTTTTTTTACCTGCAACCGATTGGCGAAAATCGTGGATTTTTTTCTCGCAACTGTTCGTCGAATTTTGTATGTTTTTCCACAGCAAGCTAAAGGATTTCATTAATTGTTCTCCATGACTGACGAATTGAACGAGTTTTCTTGCGACCGATTGATGAATTTTGCAATCTTTTTAAGTAAACGATTAAAGAGTTTGCCATTTTTTTTTTTTCCTTGCCATTGAGTGACAAATTTCGCAATTTTTCCTACAATTGAATGGTGGATTTTCGTGAAAATGAAAATTTGAAATGTTCTGCAGTGAAGTCAATGTATGGCGCATTTATAATCATATTCTGCTTTGGGGAATTTTATTATGTCTTACTCTTCAGATTTTTTTTTTTTATTGCAGTATTTTCATCATTTTAGATTGAATTTTTTTACGGAGCCTTTCGATAAATATTATTTGTAATATATAAAAATTTCAAGGGGGGGGGGCACAATACTAGACACAAAGAGGGGCACTTTTCTAACTTTTACCGACACCTGTCATATAACATACTGTTGGAAAGACGTGTGACCTCTTATTCATGTTATGTGCATCTGATGCCCCTCTGCCTACTTTGCTCCCTCTGAGGGGGCAGTTTTCAAAATTTTGCCGAAACCCCTCATGTGACATATTGTCGAAACGGCCTGTGACTACTTATTCATGTTATACACATCCGATGTCCCTGCCCCCACTTTGCTCTTCCTAAGGGGGCACTTTTCTAAATTTTGCTAACACCCCTCATGTAACATATTGTAGGAAAGGCCTGTGACCACTTATTCATGTTATGCACATCTGATGCCCCCCGCCCACTTTGCTCCCCCCTCAGGGGGCAGTTTTCTAAATTTTGCCGAAACCCCTCATGTGACATATTGTCGTAAAGGCCTGGGGCTACTTTATCATGTTATGCACATCTGTTGCCCCTACGCTTACTTTGCTCCCCCCTGAGGGGGCAGTTTTCTAAATTTTGCCGAAACCCCTCATGTGACACATTGTCGGAACGGCCTGTGACTACTTATTCATGTTATACACATCCAATGTCCCTGCCCCCACTTTGCTCCCCCTCAGGGGGCACTTTTCTAAATTTTGCTAACACCCCTCATGTGACATATTGTAGGAAAGGCCTGTGACCACTTATTCATGTTATGCACATCTGATGCCCCCCGCCCACTTTGCTCCCCCCTCAGGGGGCAGTTTTCAAAATTTAGCCGAAACCCCTCGCGTGACATATTGTCGGAAAGGCCTGGGGCTACTTATTCATGTTATGCACATCTGTTGCCCCTCCGACTACTTTGCTCCCCCCTGAGGGGGCAGTTTTCTAAATTTTGCCGAAACCCCTCATGTGACACATTGTCGGAACAACCTGTGACTACTTATTCATGCTATACACATCCGATGTCCCTGCCCACACTTTGCTCCCCCTGAGGGGGCAATTTTCTAAATTTTGCTAACACCCCTCATGTGACATATTGTAGGAAAGGCCTGTGACCACTTATTCATGTTATGCACATCTGATGCCCCCCCCGCCCACTTTGCTCCCCCCTCAGGGGGCAGTTTTCTAAATTTTGCCGAAACCCCTCATGTGACATATTGTCGGAAAGGCCTGGGACGACTTATTCATGTTATGCACATCTGTTGCCCCTCCGCCTACTTTGCTCCCCCTGAGGGGGCAGTTTTCTAAATTTTGCCGAAACCCCTCATGTGACACATTGTCGGAACGGCCTGTGAATACTTATTCATGTTATACACATCCGATGTCCCTGCCCCCACTTTGCTCCTCCTAAGGGGGCACTTTTCTAAATTTTGCTAACAACCCTCATGTAACATATTGTAGGAAAGGCCTGTGACCACTTATTCATGTTATGCACATCTGATGCCCCCCGCCCACTTTGCTCCCCCTCAGGGGGCAGTTTTCTAAATTTTGCCGAAACCCCTCATGTGACATATTGTCGGAAAGGCCTGGGGCTACTTATTCATGTTATGCACATCTGTTGCCCCTACGCCTACTTTCCTCCCCCCCTGAGGGGGCAGTTTTCTAAATTTTGCCGAAACCCCTCATGTGACACATTGTCGGAACGGCCTGTGACTACTTATTCATGTTATACACATCCAATGTCCCTGCCCGCACTTTGCTCCCCCTGAGGGGGCACTTTTCTAAATTTTGCTAACACCCCTCATGTGACATATTGTCGGAAAGGCCTGTGACCACTTATTCATGTTATGCACATCTGATGCCCCCCCCCGCCCACTTTGCTCCCCCCTCAGGGGGCAGTTCTCTAAATTTTGCCGAAACCCCTCACGTGACATATTGTCGGAAAGGCCTGGGGCTACTTATTCATGCTATACGCATCCGATGTCCCTGCCCCCACTTTGCTCCCCCTGAGGGGGCACTTTTCTAAATTTTGCTAACACCCCTCATGTGAAATATTGTAGGTAAGGCCTGTGACCACTTATTCATGTTATGCACATCTGATGCCCACCCGCCCACTTTGCTCCCCCCTGAGGGGGCAGTTTTCTAAATTTTGCCGAAACCCCTCATGTGACATATTGTCGGAAAGGCCTGGGACTACTTATTCATGTTATGCACATCTGTTGCGCCTCCGCCTACTTTGCTCCCCCTGAGGGGGCAGTTTTCTAAATTTTGCCGAAACCCCTCATGTGACACATTGTCGGAACGGCCTGTGAATACTTATTCATGTTATACACATCCGATGTCTCTGCCCCCACTTTGCTCCCCCTGAGGGGGCCCTTTTCTAAATTTTGCTAACACCCCTCATGTGACATATTGTAGGAAAGGCCTGTGACCACTTATTCATGTTATGCACATCTGATGCCCCCCCGCCCACATTGCTCCCCCCTCAGGGGGCAGTTTTCTAAATTTTGCCGAAACCCCTCATGTGACATTTTCGGAAAGGTCTGGGACTACTTATTCATGTTATGCACATCTGTTGCCCCTACGCCTACTTTGCTCCCCCCTGAGGGGGCAGTTTTCTAAATTTTGCCGAAACCCCTCATGTGACATATTGTCGGAACGGCCTGTGACTACTTATTCATGTTATACACATCCGATGTGCCTGCCCCCAATTTGCTCCCCCCGAGGGGGCTCTTTTCTAAATTTTGCTGACACCCCTCATGTGACATATTGTAGGAAAGGCCTGTGAGCACTTATTCATGTTATGCACATCTGATGTCCCTCCGCCCACTTTGCTCCCCCCTGAGGGGGCTGTTTTCTAAATTTTGTCGAAACGCCTCATATGACATAGTGTTGGAATGGCCTATAACTAATTGTTCATGTTATACACATCTGATGTCCCTGACCCCTCTTTGCATCCCCCCCTGAGGAGGCACTTTTATCAATTTTGCCAGCACACCTTGTGACATTGTTGGAACGGCCTGTGATCACTTATTTATTTTATGCATCTCCAGTGTTCCTTCTACCACTTCACTGGCTTATCTTTCAGGAAAACCACTGTTATTTAAGACAAAAGCAGGCTGTACAGTGTTACTACATGATTTTATGTAAAGAGAAGACACGGGTTTTTTACTTAAAGGGAAACTTCAGGTATTTCGGACAACATGGTAAGGGAATGCGCAGGTTTGTTTATCTAAAGGAAAGCTGAAGGTATTTCGGACAAAAAAAGTGGGGGGTTAATTCAGGTTTTATGCCTAAAGGAAACCCGCAGATTTTTTTGTCCGAAATACCTTCAGTTTTCCTGAATGTTTTTTTAAAGGTTTTTTGCTGACTTTTTTACCTGGGCACTCACACGCTTACATTCACCCTCCCATCTCCCCTCCGAACTTTCTCTATAAGGTTTTCTTTAAGTTTTTTGGGTCGCTGAATCCGAATTTTTAACTTCCCCCCAAAATCCCCCCCCCCGAAAAAACCCCCAAATAGTTGTTGTTTTTAACTTAAATCTCTTATTGTTTTAGGGGAAAAGCATTACGAAATCCAGAAACTAGACAAAATTTGCAACAAATAGGATATTTGACATTATGACGTAGGATGAACCGGGTTGGAGAGGGATGCCTCGGAACATACACTGCGGCGCTACGTGAACTAAGTTATGACCCAGGTAAAAAAGTCAGAAAAAAACCTTTAAAAAAAACATTCAGGAAGACTGAAGGTATTTCGGACTAAAAAATCTGCGGGTTTCCTTTAGGCAAAAAACCTGAATTAACCCCCCACTTTTTTTGTCCGAAATAACTTCAGATTTCCTTTAGGTAAACAAACCTGCGCATTCCCTTACCATGTTGTCCGAAATACCTGAAGTTTCCCTTTAAGTAAAAAACCCGTGTCTTCTCTTTACATAAAATCATGTAGTAACACTGTACAGCCTGCTTTTGTCTTAAATAACAGTGGTTTTCCTGAAAGATAAGCCAGTGAAGTGGTAGAAGGAACACTGGAGGTGCATAAAATAAATAAGTGATCACAGGCCGTTCCAACAATGTCACAAGGTGTGCTGGCAAAATTGATAAAAGTGCCTCCTCAGGGGGTGATGCAAAGAGGGGTCAGGGACATCAGATGTGTATAACATGAACAATTAGTTATAGGCCATTCCAACACTATGTCATATGAGGCGTTTCGACAAAATTTAGAAAACAGCCCCCTCAGGGGGGAGCAAAGTGGGCGGAGGGACATCAGATGTGCATAACATGAATAAGTGCTCACAGGCCTTTCCTACAATATGTCACATGAGGGGTGTCAGCAAAATTTAGAAAAGAGCCCCCTCGGGGGGAGCAAAGTGGGGGCAGGCACATCGGATGTGTATAACATGAATAAGTAGTCACAGGCCGTTCCGACAATATGTCACATGAGGGGTTTCGGCAAAATTTAGAAAACTGCCCCCTCAGGGGGGAGCAAGGTAGGCGGAGGGGCAACAGATGTGCATAACATGAATAAGTAGTCCCAGGCCTTTCCGACAATATGTCACATGAGGGGTTTCGGCAAAATTTAGAAAACTGCCCCCTGAGGGGGGAGCAAGGTAGGCGGAGGGGCAACAGATGTGCATAACATGAATAAGTAGTCCCAGGCCTTTCCGACAATATGTCACATGAGGGGTTTCGGCAAAATTTAGAAAACTGCCCCCTGAGGGGGGAGCAAAGTGGGCGGGGGGGCATCAGATGTGCATAACATGAATAAGTGGTCACAGGCCTTTCCTACAATATGTCACATGAGGGGTGTTAGCAAAATTTAGAAAAGTGCCCCCTCAGGGGGAGCAAAGTGGGGGCAGAGACATCGGATGTGTATAACATGAATAAGTATTCACAGGCCGTTCCGACAATGTGTCACATGAGGGGTTTCGGCAAAATTTAGAAAACTGCCCCCTCAGGGGGAGCAAAGTAGGCGGAGGGGCAACAGATGTGCATAACATGAATAAGTAGTCCCAGGCCTTTCCGACAATATGTCACATGAGGGTTTTCGGCAAAATTTAGAAAACTGCCCCCTGAGGGGGGAGCAAAGTGGGCGGGGGGGCATCAGATGTGCATAACATGAATAAGTGGTCACAGGCCTTTCCTACAATATGTCACATGAGGGGTGTTAGCAAAATTTAGAAAAGTGCCCCCTCAGGGGGAACAAAGTGGGGGCAGGGACATCGGATGTGTATAGCATGAATAAGTAGTCACAGGCCGTTCCGACAATGTGTCACATGAGGGGTTTCGGCAAAATTTAGAAAACTGCCCCCTCAGGGGGGAGCAAAGTAGGCGTAGGGGCAACAGATGTGCATAACATGAATAAGTAGCCCCAGGCCTTTCCGACAATATGTCACATGAGGGGTTTCGGCAAAATTTAGAAAACTGCCCCCTGAGGGGGGAGCAAAGTGGGCGGGGGCATCAGATGTGCATAACATAAATAAGTGGTCACAGGCCTTTCCTACAATATGTTACATGAGGGGTGTTAGCAAAATTTAGAAAAGTGCCCCCTTAGGAGGAGCAAAGTGGGGGCAGGGACATCGGATGTGTATAACATGAATAAGTATTCACAGGCCGTTCCGACAATGTGTCACATGAGGGGTTTCGGCAAAATTTAGAAAACTGCCCCCTCAGGGGGAGCAAAGTGGGGGCAGGGACATCGGATGTGTATAGCATGAATAAGTAGTCACAGGCCGTTCCGACAATGTGTCACATGAGGGGTTTCGGCAAAATTTAGAAAACTGCCCCCTCAGGGGGGAGCAAAGTAGTCGGAGGGGCAACAGATGTGCATAACATGAATAAGTAGCCCCAGGCCTTTCCGACAATATGTCACGCGAGGGGTTTCGGCTAAATTTAGAAAACTGCCCCCTGAGGGGGGAGCAAAGTGGGCGGGGGGCATCAGATGTGCATAACATGAATAAGTGGTCACAGGCCTTTCCTACAATATGTTACATGAGGGGTGTTAGCAAAATTTAGAAAAGTGCCCCCTTAGGAGGAGCAAAGTGGGGGCAGGGACATCGGATGTGTATAACATGAATAAGTATTCACAGGCCGTTCCGACAATGTGTCACATGAGGGGTTTCGGCAAAATTTAGAAAACTGCCCCTCAGAGGGAGCAAAGTAGGCAGAGGGGCATCAGATGCACATAACATGAATAAGAGGTCACACGTCTTTCCAACAGTATGTTATATGACAGGTGTCGGTAAAAGTTAGAAAAGTGCCCCTCTTTGGGACTAGTATTGCCCCCCCCCCTTTGAAATTTTTATATATTACAAATAATATTTATCGAAAGGCTCCGTAAAAAAATTCAATCTAAAATGATGAAAATACTGCAATAAAAAAAAAAAAATCTGAAAAGTAAGACATAATAAAATTCCCCAAAGCAGAATATGATTATAAATGCGCCATACATTGACTTCACTGCAGAACATTTCAAATTTTCATTTTCACGAAAATCCACCATTCAATTGTAGGAAAAATTGCGAAATTTGTCACTCAATGGCAAGGGAAAAAAAAAATGGCAAACTCTTTAATCGTTTATTTAAAAAGATTGCAAAATTCATCCATCGGTCGCAAGAAAACTCGTTCAATTCGTCAGTCATGGAGAACAATTAATGAAATCCTTTAGCTTGCTGTGGAAACACATACAAAATTCGACGAACAGTTGCGAGAAAAAAATCCACGATTTTCGCCAATCGGTTGCAGGTAAAAAAACGCAAAATTTGTCAGTGCACCTCTAGAAGAAACAGCGAAAAAAAAACTACGATCTTCTCTAATCGTTCGCAAGAAAAAGCCTCAAAATTTGCTATGTTAAAAGGAAAAATACGTGAAAATTGTCAATTGGTTGCGGTTAAAAAAAAAATCGTGAAGATTGTCAGAAGAATCTGCGAAATTCGTAGATCAGTAGCGGAAAAATACTCACGACTTTCTCCAATCTGTGTCAAGACTTGCTTACTGGTTCAAGGGAAATATCGCAAAATTTTAAAATCGGTTACAGGAAAAAAAAAAGTGAAATTCGTCGGTGTATTATCGAAAAAAAATAGAATTAGTCGATCAGTCGTGCAAAAAAAAACCCATGAAGATTTGGCCAATCAGTCGCAGAAAAGCGACAAAGTTCACCAGTAGACCGTGAGAAAATAATCACGATATTCACCGATCTGTCGCAGTAGAATGCGAAATTCGTCGATCGGTTGCAGAAAAAAAGGATTTTTTACCAACCGTTTACACGAAAAAGAGAAAAAATTTGCTAATCAGTAAAAAGAAAATATAATGAAATTCGCTTATCAGTCGCATGTAAAAAAAACTCTGAAGTTGTCAGAAAATTCACGAAATTCTTCGATCAGTCGTGGAAAAAACCAACGATTGTTTCCAATCTGTCGCAAGAAAAAATTGGAACATTTGCCAATCAGTCTTCGGTAAAAAAACATGAAATTCATGGATTGGTCGTGTGAAAAATAACTACGATTTTCGCCAAAAAGTTAATGAAAAATATCACAAAATTCACCCACCTGTCGTGGTTAAAAAATGCGAAATTCGTCAATGAATTGTGGAAAATATATCAAAATTCTTCACCCAATCGCAGGAGAAAAATTGTGAAATTCATCGATTTGGTCAGAGAAAAAAGGCCAAATTCGCCAGTTGACAGAGGGAAAAATCTGAAATAATTCGAAAATCATCAAATCGATTGTTGGAAAAAAAACCCGCTAAATTACCATTCGATTAGGGGGGGGGGGAGAAATCACAAAATTCACCAATAATTTCATTCGCGTGAGTATGTCAGGGTTTTATGAAATGTCTTTTGCATTTCTATAAAAGATGCAATTGCACTTCTTCATATATAAAGAAAATTTTCCTGTGACTTTTTTTTTTTTTAATTCACACAGAACATTTGATTAGCTGAAGTACATTGCAGAACATTGCAAAGTATTCAGCTTTGGGAATGAAATTCTTTGATCAGCCGCAGAGAAAATCTGTGAAATTCAGTCAGCGACCATATGAAAAAAAAAAATTCAACAACTGTTTATCGGAAAAAATGAAGTTTGTTGATTAGCTAAGAAGAAAATCGGCAAAATTCATAAACCGGATATGTGAAAAAAATCACACGAGTTTTGCCAATCAGCCGCAAGGAAAAATGCAATATACGCCAATCGGTATGGTTTAGATGTATTATAATCCCGCATTTGCCATCTTTGATTTTTTTCTTGCATGAAAACTCCTTTTTCGCCAAGTAGTAAATGTCGCCAATGGTTAAATATTGTTGATAGATTAATATAACATTGAAAAAACTGAAATATAATCATTATAACTATTAATTAAAAAACATTTTTAATTCACGCCAAGAAAATAATCCAAGATGGCAGATGTGGGATTACAAAACATTTGTTCTGAAATAAAATATCACAAAATTTATCAGTTCGTTGCGGGGAAAAAATTGCAAAAATTCTCATTGAATCACCTGAAAAAAAACTGAGAAATTCAACCGTCGATTAATGGAAAAAAAAAAAAAAATCTAGAAACCCTTCAGTCGATTGCTTTAAAATATTGTGAAATTCGTCAATTGGTCACAGGAAAACAACATGAAATTCAGCAGGCAATCATGAGAAACAATCGTGAAATTTTACAGTTGGCTGCAGAAAAAAATGTGAAATTCGTCAAACAGTTACAGGAGAAAAACATAATTCGTCAGTCAACAGGGAAGAAAATCAAGAAATTTCATCAGTTGCAGGAAAATATCACAAAATTAAAAAGGTCAAAATAAAAAAGGACTAAATGCAAAATATTTTCAGTGAACAAGGTTCTTGAGTGTTTTTTTTTTTTTTTTTTTTTTTTTTTTAAAGTGTCCAGCTGGCAGTAATTGTTTTCTAGAGTCCACACTGTTGAAGGCATTTTTAATATAATTGTAGAATAAAATGAAATAAGTGATTACTACTCTATTGTTATTCATACTGCTTAATATGTTTCTGAATAATTAATTTGTTAAGACAGTGTTATCATTGTGAATTTGTATTTTTTTTTTTTTTTTAATTTACATTTGCTTATGGATATTTCTTTTAAAGAAGATTTCAATATAAAAAAGAATGCAGGTGTGCATTTTTATTATCTGCCTCTTAAATAGGAAAAAAAAAAAAAAAAAAAAAAAAAAAAAAAAAAAAAAAGAAAGAAAGAAATCTTGTTTTTCACCCTTTTATGATATGAATCCATGTATATTAGCATTGAGTCTAAGCCGCTTTAGCAGGGCGCAGCGCCGGCAGCCTTTTTTTTTTCTTTTTTGTGCATGGCAAAGCTCTTTTAAACCCTTCTGCTCTTTTTAACACTTCCTATGCTCCCTGTGGCAATTCAACTGATCGCGGTAAAATATCGCAAACTCTAGGGACTCTAAACAAACCAGTTCAAAATATTTTTGTGAATAATGTACAAGTGTGCCCTTTTTTAGAATAGGGGAGAGTTGGGAGGAGTGGGACAGATTTCACAATTTATTTTTTAATTCACTACTTATGTTTTACCAAGAGTATAGCTTATAAAAATCTAATAGTATGTTACTTAAGCTATGTTTAAAAAATACAAACGCTGTGAAATACAAACAACTGGCTTTTATTTGCACGTTTTAAAATGTTAACATTTTTGTCCCACACCAAATGTGATAAACTCCTTATCACTGTCTATATCCTCAACTCTGCCAATATAATAAACAACTGTCTTCTTCGTCAAAATTTTAACAATTACAAAGTCATTTATCCTAATTTTGGATCATCAGTTAACCAATCAAATTCTTCAGCAATTTCATTATCATTGTGAGTAATCAAATCAAAAGTCTTCATCTGTAGAGTCATGCAACAAAAATTTCCCATCAATGGAATCATCAGATAATTCATTTGCTTTTTTCTGTTTCTTCCTTTTCACCTTAAGAGTTTTCTTTTTACACAATCTCTTCTGCTTTTTATCAGCGGCTATTTTTTCAATTTCTTCTTTGTCTGGTGTGTCAGTGATGATTTTTTTATCTTTCCTTTTTTCTGTCTTTCTTTATAGTTTTTGTGGAAATGCTTTGGGATAAGGGTGCATATCGGAAGGACTCAAAGGTGTTTGAGAACATGTCCCATTCCTCCCTCTGCTGAATATTTTTTAAAAAGGCTTATTATATATATCATGCTACATTTATGCTTTATTTGGCTGCTAGTTTACAAAAACTATATCTTTAAGTTTATTATACAATTATAATATTTTTATTTTAAATATAATATAATTGAAAAAAATCATTGAAAGAATAAGAATTTGTACTTACTTCTGAGGTATGAAAATAAAATTTTCCCTTTTAAATACAAACAATAATACAGCTGGTGTAACAATTAGAATCAAACATGAAGCTATAGATGCTTTATCTAGTGGACAAACTAGAACTTAATTCTAACAGTTATTTTGGACATAAATGCTGCTGTCCCACTCCTCCCACTGTCCCATTCCTCCCAACTTTCCCCTAGTGTTTCCTTTTTGAAAAATTCCCGCCCGGCAGTCCTTTTTTCTAGTCAACACTGCATATGTAATGTAATATTAATGTTAAAAAAATGAAGGAGGCACGTAATAAAAATGCACACTTTTTACACGATTAAATCAAGTTGACAAAAAGATCTAAAAACAAATATAAAAAACACCAACTGACCAGTAGTAGAATTGACATAAAAAAGCCACTGGTCCCAAGGAACAGTAAGCATGAGAATTTATTTGTCCACATTCATCACTGGTCTGCTACATAAAATTCTATTTCATCCCTTTAACCCTTTGAGTGGCAATTAATTACTTCATCTGACTAAGATTTAATCGAATTTTCTTTGTTTTTTTAAATAAAATAAAGTTATGCGATATGTGTTTAGTTGCAGTTTTGGCAGGGAGAGGAAATTTTATGTTTACCTGTCAGAGAGGGGGGGGGGGGAGTTACTGGTCCTGCAGATTATAAAATTTTTCAAATTAGTGGTCCAATTGAAATTCTGGTGGTACAGAACAGTCCCAGCGGACCCCCAAGGAAATCGAATGCTGAACTGACAGTGAATAATATGACTTTTTAAATATTTACTACTCAAAAACATATTAAGCAATATGAACTGAACAAGCACAGAATGAAATCAGTTATTTCTTTTAAGCCTGTAAATGATAAAAGTAACAATGCAAACAAGAAAAAATTACACAAATAAAATTTACATACACAATAAAACATGCGAATCTGCTCAAAACATGGAAGATTCTCACCCATTACAGAACAGTCCTTTTTAATAATTGTTTTGTACACACAGGAGGTAAACGCAGGGATCAATCCAGGCAAAATTTGAGCGTTGTTTTAGGGCCCTTTCACAAAAGTCTATTTAATAAAATAGGCCCCATCACAAAAATAAATATTATAAAATGAGCCCCTTCACAAAAATAAATTTAATAAAATGGGCTCCTTCACAAAAATAAATTTAATAAAATGGGCCGCTTCACAAAAATAAATTTAATAAAATGGGCCCATCCTCAAAATTCCTTTTAATAAAATAGGCCCACTTCATAACATCTTTTGCATATAAACTATTTTAAATATGTAATTAGTAAATAAAACCAGGTAATGCGAAACAAAAACCTTAACTGAAATTTAAAGAAGTTTCTGTTAATAAATTCTTGATCCGAATTTGAGTTACTGGATTTCAACTATAGTTACAAAATATTACTTTTCACAAAAATAACTTTTAATTTTCACATAATGGAACCCAAGAATAAAAACCTGCATCGACCCCTGTTTGTTAAAGGCCCCAAGAATCTATATATAATTTTTAATGATGTTATGCACTATAGAACAATATTATTGCTCTAAATTTGTCTTTAAATGTTTTTTTGTGAAAAAATTACTTTATTTAAAATAATTATACACATGTAAAGAATTTTAAAATTATTTTTCCCATATTTCATATTCTGTATTATAAATTATTCTACAATATATAATTTTTTCTTAATTAATTTTATGAGTCGAATATTGCAGCTAGTGACATTAAACCCCGCTAAAAGATTTGCCAGAGATATTACACCTCCACTGAGTATTAATCAAGCATCTATGTTCCTAAAAAGATTATAGCTGCTTGATTTTTAAAGAAACCAAATTACATACTCATAAAATGATATTCCAATACAGTGATCTGCTTAGAAAGAACTTAGGTCCTTTAAAGGACCCTTCACAAACTTTTTCCCCTCAAAACAAGGGCCCTTCACAAAACGTTTCCACCTCCAAACTGAGCTTTTTACGAGTTTAATTATCAAGAAGTAATTTAATCCTTCTATCACTTTTATGCATAATGGAAATATATGCATATATCTTCTTAAAAGTATAAACAAGAAACTGCACATAACGATTCTTTTAAATTCAGAAAATTATGACTAGATTTTTCCCAAAAATAAAAAGACGTATTAATGAAAATATCAAAAAATAAAATAGTTCTCTCTAGGATGTATTTGAAAAGTGAAGTGTCACGCCGTTTTTAAAACTGAGAGATTTGTATCGCTATTATTTTAAAAAATAGTAAAAATTCATCTTTAGTCATACACGAAGATTTCTTGTAAAACATTATTTCCATACCACAGTATTTCTATACGTGGCGATCTGGTTTATCGAAAGTGGTTAGTATCGCATGAATGGATGAATACAAAGTACCAAGCTATAATATTAAAATAAGTATAATACAAGGCTCACTTATACCCCTCTTACGGCTATATATATATCCATTTAAAAATTAATTAAAATGTGACTAATATACAGATAAAAAGAGCCCTGCAAAAAGGAAAAATAGAATAACAAAACGACAGCGTAACGACTGCTCCCGCTTATTTTCCGAGTGGCGGAAAAGTAAACATGCTTTCTGTGTGTTGAGTTGATAACTTCCTTCTCATTCTCCCATGACATGGAGTCAGAAATACAGCTACATGAGGGCTGCTGTCATCTCGAGGGCCCGGGTTCGAGTCCCTGGGTAAGACATGGATGTAATTGTGTATGTCCCATTGTAGTTATATAATATATGTAATGAAAAATAAAAATTGTTGTGACTTGTTGTTGTTTCTATGTATAATAAGGATCATTCGAGGCCATTGTAGCTATAGGCCCCAAAGCATTCTCCACCTCGGTGGACTTCAAATGTTAAATTACAGCTACATGATCAAAAATCAAATGTTGCAACGAAAACTTTGTTTTTGAAGAAGTAACTTTTCTAAAGACTGGAATTCACGCCTGATAGAGGATAAGGGCAAATTATGCATGTAATAACCCCACCTATATTTTTCATCTTTAATCGTGGACGCTACCAAAATGAGGAAAGGGGGGGGGGCACCCTGCCCCTCCCTAGATTTTAAAATTTAAGTAACTAGATATTTCTCTTTGTTATGTTTTCAAAAACAATATAAAATGTATTATTTTCGAGTAACTAAATTAAAAGAGCCTCTTTTCTTTAAGGTCAGTTGTGCAAAATTCTTAGTTTCTTTTTTAAAGAGGTGCTGTTTGTGTTGTTTTATGATGGCGAATTGTCTACACTTGGGATATTAGGCCGAAGGGGGGTTGCCTGGGGTCTTTCAAAGGGAAGCTAATCCGTATTTAAGCAAAGAAATCCAAGGTTCGAAGAAAACCACGAAAAAAACTCCGAACGACTAGGCCGACGGGCGCGATTGGGTTCGAACCCAGCATCTCCCGTCTACCAGCTTTGAGAGCAGAACCTCTCGGCCACTGGTGGGGTGGTTTTGAAGAGGAACTAAGGATTTTGAGCTAGGACGACAGGAGTGGCATGGTGGAAGTGGGGGGGGGGAGCGGAGTGCATTGTATCCCTTCCTGCATTTTGAAATTTAATTAACTAAAATTTCTTTCTTTTTTTTGTCTGATTTAGAAGAGCACAGTAAAATATATTCTTTTCGAAAAACTTAAAATGAAAAACTAAATAAGATATTTTTAGAAAAGGGAGAAGGGAAATTGAGGGCCCTCGTTAGATTTTGAAATTTAACTAAAATATTTTTTGTGCGTATTTGAATATGATTTTAAATATTAATGAAAGGGACTTTGAAATAATTTGGATTTTTTTTTTTTTTTTTTTTTTTTTTTTTTTTTTTTTTTTTGTACGTGTTAGACTTCGAAGGGTTATATTTTTACTGGTGGTAATTTAAGAGAAATTTATGACAAATTTTAGGATAAAAAGGGGACTTTGAAATACTTTCGTGATTATTTTTTTTCGTTTTAGGGGGAATATTTTGAGATTGAAATTTTTGAGCTTGTTAGAGTTAGAGGTGAAATTGTTAGTGGTTATAATATTAGAAAAAATTGTGGCAAATTTAAGGTCAAAAAGGGCTTCGAAAAAATTTCGTGATTTGTTTTTCTTTTTAGGGGAATTTTCGGAGATTGAAATTTTTGAGCGTGTTAGAGGTGAAATTGTTGCTCGTAATAACTTCATAAATGGGGTAATTAAAAATTTTAACTAGTAGACTCTTCAAAATAATTTCGAGATTTTTCTTTCTTTTTGAAGGGATTTGTAGGGAATTAAAAAATACTGTTTTAAATGGTGTAATTAAAAATCTCAACGAGGGGGACTTTTATTTCTAGAATGGGATTTTTATATCGGTATTTAAAATGGTAATTTTAAATATTAATTAGAAATTTTAACGAGGGGGGAGTTAAGAATTTTTGACTGAACCGGAGGAAGACGTTAGATTTCCGGGAATTATCTAATATATTAATTTCGAAATAAATTAAAAATATTAATGAGGAAATGCGGGCATATCAAAATCTTAGATACCATAATGTGCAATAATAAAACCTTTAAGTAAAACCTTCATGTTACCTGGTAAAGAAACAATTTTCATTTTCCTTCAACATACCTCATGTGATTTCACGAAAATCTTCTACGTCATTGAAGGTAATTTGGAGGTTATAACTTACAGAAATAAACCTGTATGAAATCTTTTAAAAAGAGGTATACTTCTCTTAAGATAACCTTTAGTTTTCATTTGCCTTAAAGATACCCGTTGAAACCTTCAAAATGGCTGCAAAATCTCAAAATTTTTAAAGGTTTTTCTCTGATTTTTTTACCTGGGGAAGTCCAAGTAATAGGGGATTTCACCTGGCAAAATTAATTCTAGTTCTGGATTTTGACTCACCTTATGTTTTTTGGGTCGCTGAATCCGAACTTCTAACTTCCCACCGAAATTTCACACGGCAATCCCACCAAAAATTGATTTTTTGAAAAAGATTGGATTTTCACAAAAGCGCGCGGAGAATTTTCCGAGGCAGCCCCCTATCTCCCCGTTTATGCTACGTCATAATGTAATATATCCTATTTGTTGAAAATTGTGTCTAGTTTCTGAATTTCGTAATGCTTTTCCCCTAAAACGATAAGAAATTTAAGTTAATTACAACTATTTTGTGGGGTTTTCAGGGGGGGGGGGGGGGAAATGTTGGGACTAAGTTAAAAATTCGGATTCAGCGACCCGAAAACTTAAAGTAAACCTTATAAGGAAAGTTCGGAAGGGAGATAGAAGGGCGAATGTAAAGGTGTGAGTTGTTAAGTGGAATTGCGCAACATAGTCCACGCAGCACCACGCGCATATTCGGAGGCAGATCCCCCCTTTCCCTTCATCCTAAGTCATAATGTCATATATCTAATTTGTTGCAAATTTTATCTACTTTCTGCATTTCTAGATACTTTCCCCTAAAACAATAAAAAAAATTGATTTTTTAAATAAAAGCCTTTTTTGAGGGGCTTTATGCCAAAATTTGGGGTTGTTGCCGGATGAAATTTTGGTGGGAAGTTATAAATTCGGATTCAGCGACCCAAAAAGCATAAAGTAATCCGATTTCCAGAACTACCATTAATTTTGCTAGGTAAAATTCCCTATTGCCTGGACTAATTACCGTCAACAAGTTTAAGAAAGAGTTTTAGATTAGATAACATAAGCTTGCGATGTTGGGATTTTAACTTTTATAATTACGTTTTATGTATTTGTAACGCTGAATAAAAAAAAAATTACATTCACTTTTAATCACCATGTCAGGATTTTTCACAAATCGTAAATTTCAAGGTTAAAAAATAGCGAAAAATCTGATACTGTAAAATAGAAGTAAGACATTTTTATTCAGCTTAATTTTATTTAATTCAATAATTTATTCAATTTTTTGGCTTATACTGGGTTTCTTACAGCTAAACAACTCAGGGGTCCGATGAGGTTGGAATAAATTTTATCTTTGAGCTTTTTAACTTTGAAATTTGCGATTTGAGAAAAATCCTGACGTGATGGTTTAAAATGAAGGTATTTTCGGATTCAGCGCTAAAAAAATACATAAGAATCAATTTTTAAAAGCTAAAAAATATGACGCAATCCAAAATTTGAAAGACTGCGTAATCTAACAGCATTTTAAAATATGTATCATTTTGTAAAGAATTGAGGCTGTTGTTTTTCATCCTTTTATTTAACAGAAATTCTGTTATTTGTATCATGTTACATATTCAGTAGAAATTGTATATTTTACAGTAATATATCAGAATGATTAAAGATTTCAAATTTATATTACAATGCTAATTTTACTCTCAACCATTTCTTCAATATATCTGACGAAGTTATATTTCTACTAAATTTGTGAATGACCGCTAATTTGCAGCAAAAAATATTCTTCAACTTTAAACAGCTATTACTAAGATAATTTTAATCGTAGAATAACGGTTTTTTTACATTACTTGTCAGTGTAACAAGAAAATTTTACTAAATATAACCTATAGGACCGGGGGAATGTATAAAAAATTAGATTCCGCAATTCTTCACTAAATTGTTTTTTCGCTTGAAACTTTTATTTATCTTAACTCTGCACCTAATTTTGAATAATTTTGCAATTGGAAGTATGCATCTAGGACCAACGGTTGCGAAAATAAAGGTCGGTCAAGTTGTTCGTAGACACACTGTATATTATAATCTTGTAATGCTGGGAATTGCTTCATAATTTATGAGTGATAAATAATTATTATATCTAAATTATAGTTTTGTTTCAATGTTTTTCTTTTAAATTTACATCTAGTCTTCTATTTTTGTAAATTTACTTATGAAAAGTAAAAGGAACGAAAGTTTTAGCAAAAAATACAGTACTTTTTTAAAGCACATTATTGTTTTGTTTTTGTTTTTTATCACAGAAAAAACATATTTAAATTTATAAAATTATAGTTCATATTCAGTACTTTGTATCACTTATTATATGACAAAAAGTAATCAGTAAAAAAGCTTCTTTTTTACATACATAAAAGAGAAAATAAAACATTTATATTTTATACAGATTCTGGATTATATATTATCTTACGCCTATGATAAAATCTTTTTAAGAGTTTAAATATGCGGATTTTTTTTTATTTGAAACTTTATGTATGCGTAAAAAAAACAGATAATAGTAAAAGAAGCAGTGAAATAGGGAACGGTCGCATCGCTAGTTCAAATTATTGCTTTTATGGGATTCATTTATCTTTTCATGGATATTCTTTTTATTCTAACTTCTAGAAAAATGGCATTTTTTATTACAAATATTCATTTTTTTTTTCATGCCATCGAGAAATTTGTTTTGTTTTTGAATATTTAATTTCTTCTTCTAGTTTCATTTCATGGATTACATTTAGCTGCTAAGTAAAAGTTTATGGCAAAACTGAAACATAAACTTTTGGATTAAAAAAAATCAAGAACTTTTTTTTCTCTTTATTTTTTTATCAATATTAATCTGGTCAAATGTTCAAACTATTTTCTTTCAACATATTTCTTTTCAGGTATCTTAAACATAAGCAATATTTTTTCCCTCTTTAATTGCGTGAAAATATCAAATACTTGATCGTATATGCACAATTTGTTTCATTTTTAACAAGATGGATGTTTTTACAAAAACGGCAATTTCCGGAAAATTAAGAATAGGAATTAGCTGAAAAATGAAACAGTAAAACCAAATCCAGAGATTAAATTATTTTCCCTTTAATATCGATTAATGTCAAACTGTAAAAGTTTTCTGAATTGTGTTTCTGTGTTCTTTTTTTCAATTGTGTTTCTGTGAATAACGGTTAAAAGATAAGAATATCATGTTATCTCCCCCCCCCCCACACACACGCACACACACCCACGAAATCTCGAGAATATTAAAAAAATACTGATTAGTCACTTGAAGACGTAAGAATCAAAAGTAAAAGTTTATGTTTCGAATTTGTGTTCTCTTGTAAGCAACAAAAGATTGTCATACTTGAGATGAAATTTTGTATTGTGTGCAGGCAGAAACAAACTTTAGTGTTTCTTGTAGCTGATACAAAAGTTTAGTTTACCTTTCCACTACCTCTTAAACCATCTGGTACAAAATATCTTACTTCCGTTTCACATGTTGTGTGACAAAAAGCTACACAAGATGCAGTTGTTTTCCCCTCTTTCATGTGGTAACTGGTTACACGCTTGTAGCACTTAATATTTTTTATCGAAATGACTCTGATTTTGTGCACAATTTTACATTTAAAAATTCAACGCATTCAAAGGATACCAAGGCTCCTTAATACTTAATTTTGGATGCCAAAAAATATAATGTAAGGCAAATTTTGAAGTCCATATGAGTTGTGATGTTGTCAATGCTTATATTTATGAGAAGATCTTTAATTTTTCTCTGAGTTAATCAAGAGCAATTATTCATTAATCGCGTGAAATTTTTATTTGGTATTATTCTGCGTAATACAATGTGAAGTTAATAAACAAAAAATTAATATTCAATACATTATTACAACGGAAAATTGTTTATTGTCTTTACGTAAACTGGGATATGTAATTGAAGTTTACCGAGATTGGGAAATTACTACCCTTTACACATAACATTGGTGCAAATCATGTTTAATTGGAATTCTAAAATTTTTAATATTTATTTTCTTTTTAGATTACCTCTTAACTACACTAAATATCTATTTTATAATGAAAATATCAAATATGTATCTAAACAAACTTTTGAATTTTTATTAAAACTGTACTTGCTCATAAACCGATAACCATGCATAAACAGACGGAGAAATCGTCCAATATTTACCATTAGTTTTACTATGATTATTGTAGAATTTATGAAATTGAATGCTTTAAATTACACGTATGTTAAATTCGTGTTTTATTTAATAATTCATTTATTTTTTGAAAAGCTTTTTTTTTATTGGTATGCAATATTAGTCACCACACAATAGAGCTATATATATATTTTTTCAAATCATGCTTGTAAATTATTTTAGAAATTTAAAAAAGCATTAAATTCAGTAACTGTTATTAGGAGATATCAGTTGAAAGCACATTTCTTTCTATTCGACGGTTTCAAAAGAGCATTTAAATTGTGTGAAGTTTAAAAGTTAAAAGAATTGCAGTAAAACGTAATATATTTAGCATAAATTGTCAAACCGTCGTCTGCTTTATTCACGGACATGTTTCTCTTTATAATATTGATTATTTTATTAAACAAACACATATTGAACTTATTGTCTGTGAAATATAGCAATGTATAATTCACGTTAGAAACACTTTAATACCTGGATGAATTGTCATTCTTTTATTAAAGTTTGTATAATGCGTTTTAATATGAAGAATTTTTTAAAGCAAATCCATATTATTCGATAGCATCCTCTTTAAATGCATCAGAAAGAAAGTGGCACCGAACGAAAATTTTTTAGACAATTGGTGACTGCATGTTAATAATGTTTTAATTGTATTAATAAGAATGTCGAATATCAAATTATAGATTAAAAATGAAAGATTATATATAATAGGTGTAAACCAATTACCCTATGGTACAATATATTGAATATTTTGTAGTAAAGTCTCCTAATAAGAAAATAACGACATACAAACACAGCGCATGCTTACATTCAAAGTTTTATACGCAGCATAACAGACTCTGATTGACGAATTACACATATGGTAATAATAATAATAATAAACTATGTTTTGGCTATAATACCTAGTCTACCAAGTGTAAAGTAACAGCAAACATCCTAATTAATTTTTGTTCGAATTCTCCACGAAATGTTTTTACCTGTACATTGTCAATCTCTTGTAAATGTACTTTACGTTTACAATTAGATACCTTCAGGTTTCTTGCATATTTTTAATCGAATACACCATATATAATGTAAAAAATTCATATTTTCAGAAAATATGATATGAAAGGAATAGATTACCAATGTAGAATTTATGATTATATATAATTTAAGTTTCAAAAGTTCTATTTCTTAAAACAATAAATTTCATTTTTTTCGGTACCTATATCTTTAGTAACAGCAACGTTTTGATATTCTATACAAAACCTTATTTATAATATCATTTTTGTATACCTATGCGTTTTATTTCCATGAAATTACATGAAATACTGGAAAAGAAGTATATTGTTTCTCTAGTTTACAAAACAAGCAGATGAAATCTGCTTTATTGGTCGTAAACAAACAGCATGATGCATCATAAAATTTTCCCAGGTAACAATAAAACAAAAAGCGGCTAAACGGGAAAATTCAAACTGACCCGAACGACATTAGTTGATTTTCAGAAAAATCTTTCATGAATTCGACCTATATTTTATTGTATTCTTTTATTAATGTAAAATATATAAATATTTTAAATTTCCAGTGTCTATTTTGTCATAAAATATCACAAAGACCTATAAAAGTATACAATTATTTAGTTCAATCCTGAATGTTTTTACAGCCTTTTATATTTGCAAAATAATATTTAAACGAATTTCCGAAAGGTACCTTTTATTATAAAACTTTTATTGCATATTATTATTATTATTATATATTTTTCCATTGTATTGTATTATATTTGTGATTATTTATTATTAATGAATTATGGATAATGACATCCATTTATGTTGTTTTCAAATAATGACTTCAATGATAAATCTCAATTTTGTACAAGATAGATCAATGCATTTTGAATTAGTTTTAACAGAGTCTGGATTATATGTGATAAAAGTCATTCAAAATTTGAATGCAAATATGCTCTAAAAACTGTTAAAGTATGCAAAATATGCTCTACACAAACTTTTATTTACGTAAAGTTTTTACAGGAAGTCAGGTACTTTTACTTAAAATAAACGAAAAATAAAGATGGAGAATAATTAATAAAATTTAAAATATTTTCTATTACGGAAGAAAATTTAGTTACAATATATAGTTATACATTTTTCAAAATCTCTAAAAATGAAATTTATAGTTCGATGATTAATGATTTTTAGAGAGGGAAAAATCATTTCAGCCTCGACTATAAGGTGGCCAAAATTTTAATTTACAAGGAGAGGTCCAATCTTGGTAATCACAGCTTTTGATTAATTTAATATATGCTGATGGGTAGAGACCCCTTAGTATCAGGTTCAACGGATTTTATACAGCGCTTCTTAGTTCTTGAGAAACAGGGGATGGGTGGTCTAATATTATAACACAATGTAAATACTTACTTTGTAACAAAAGGCTACATTGGTCGTAGCTCAGTTGATACGGCGTTGGCTCATTGTTCCGCGGGCTTGGTTCGATACCCGAACGAGCTATATTTGTTTTTCTTTTTCCTTTTTTTTCTTTTTTTTAGAAATATACTTTTAAGCATCAAAATGAAATTACAACACATTTTTTGCATATTAAAAATTTTTAAATTTGTAATACGTATGCTTGCGTTTTGAATTATTTTGCTTTCCCCTTTATCTTCTTTCTGATTTTATTTTTATTTTATTTGAATATGTTTTTATCGTGACTATATAGCACCAAGGCAGATTTTGTAACGATTTTGGAATTTTTATTATTCAATTATAAATCCAATTTCTTTTTAAATCGCTTTAAAGGATGAGAAATAATGGTTTAAAAATAAAAGATGATAAATTTAAATTTAAATATGTTAACATTATAATTAACGTACGATATTAAAAATTTTAATTGAGACTATTAAATTATAATTACATGCATATTTATAAAACAAAAAAAAAAAGAGAAAAACTAATGTAGTGCGTTTCGGTATCGAACCCGAGCCAATAAGAACAAAGAGCAAACGCTGTACCACTGAGCTACGACCAATGTAGTCCTTCCGCTACAAAGTAAGTATTTAAGTTGTGTATAATATTAGACCCCCCCCCCCTGTTTCTCAAGAACTAAGGAGCGTTGTATAAAATCCGTTAAACCTGAAACTGGATCTATACCCTACAACATGTATTAAAATAATCAAAATCTGTGATTACCAAGGTTGACCTTCTCCTTGTTAGATATTTTTTGTTGTTATATCAAAATGCCACCCTTTTTTACGCCCTACTCAAATCATTGAAATGTCCAATATTGTCTTCTTTAAAGAAATTTTCTTTAAAAGAAATCATTAATCGCAAATGAATTATTATTTTACAACTGTATCAGTATACCATTATTGTAATAATACTTTTTAATTATTTTGCGGTCATATTTGTGTTCTAGAAAGTGCATCAAAAGTATTTTTTTTCCTTCAGAAATGAAATGATAAACTTATAATAAAACTTGAAATTATAAAATTTGGACATGTTTCTCTAAAATGGAAGAAAACATTGTAATGGAAAGGTTTATGCACACATTGTACAATAGGCCTGAAGAACTGACGGCGAAAACATACAAATTGGCATTACAAATCAACTGATGTAATAGAGAAATATTTCGATAATTGATAACTAAACTGCTTTTGGTATGCCTATTCCCACTCCATTAATGAAGCTTGTAAGAAATGTACCTTTTTAAGCTTGATAAATCCTGAATTTTTATTTAACGCTTTGTTCAGTTTTTTTTGTGTACTCTTTGTCCTATTTTTATTAATAATAACGACGCATAATTAACAAAATTTCGAGTTCCTCTAATTCCATTATTAAGAACCATATCATGAACCATCCAGCGATTTTAATTGTCTTTATGTCTTAGATAAAAATAACGAATAGTTTTCGAACATGAGTAAAATTTGCTTTAACATTATCGTTGACAAAATAATCTTAAATATAATAATGAAAGACTAAAAAAAAAAAAAAAAAAAAAAAAAAAAATCATGCTTTAAAATAATTTTTAAAACACAATAAATCAATAAATCCAGATACAGTTTTTAAGGAAATTGAATTTAAAAACCAGATTTCTCGTATTCGACGGTGTAAAAATTGAAACTATAAGATTTTAAGACGTAAAAAAAAAAAAAAAAAAAAAAAAAAAAAAAAAAAAAAAACCTTTAAAAGCGAAATTTATTTGCAAGATCGGCACACCTTCAATAGCACGTCAGCGTTAATCACAGGCATGCTTTTGATTTTTAATACAGATTTACTGACTCTCCATAATAATAGATTATTACTTCGATTTATGGATATGTAAATATACGCAATTTATTAAAACAAAACACACACCAAATTCTTAATAACAAATCTTCAGCAAAAAAACTTGATTTCTAAATTTCCTTAACACGTAAATTTATATTCTGTGAATATCTTCCTATTATTCAAGAAGCTGCATTTTTTTAGAAATTTTTTTTGGATAATGATTGATTTCAGTTATATTATACGCTTGACTGATTAGATGATTTTCCAGGTCATTTAATAATATTGATCACGCTATATATATATATTTTTTTGCTTTTATTTGATATGTGTCCATTGGTTATTTATTAAAAATATAAGAATGAAATTAAATTTTATAACAAGCTAATTTTTTTCTTGTTGAAAAATTCACACCATTAATTTTTACGTTAATTTTCACTTTTACACGTAAAACAATCAGCGTGAATTTGTAGTAAAATATTCTTTTATCACTTGTGATTATTTTAAATTAAAATTAAATGTTTTTGCGCTTAATTCATAAATTTCCGAATATAGAAAAAAACGCCATTTTGCAAGCATCGCTTCATAACGAGCCATCGATTTCTTATTTAGGTAAGAGTGCGAAAACAGCTTTGAAAATACATGTAAACAGCTGATACTTGTGCGCATATTTTCGAGAAGTTAATCAGAGATATTCATCGTGTCAGTGATCATCATACAGTTAGTGAGACTATTCATCACACTACACACTGCTGGACAATTGCTAAGGACGGATCACAAATAGCAATATAGCATAACATTAAGCGCGATACGAGGCCTAGTTGGATAAAATATTGTTCCCACGCTTTTCAGGCATTAGAATAAAGGACATTTATTGTTCTGAAAAATACAAAAGGCTATGAAATACCTGAAACAAACAAAAATTTCATTTGATGCTGCATACGGGGAAATGGAACAGTGCATATGAAAGTCAGCAGGCACTTTGGAAAATGATGTAAGTACAGGACATATCCACCATGGAGAGCGATGCAACATTCTACACGTCGAATCATACTTTGCACAACATTAACCTGCAGCTGTTGAGGCAATCCCATTCCTCTGTCAGTGCATGGATGAGGGTGTTCTTGTTTGTTGGACGATAGTTTCGACTAGCAAGTTGCCTCCCCAAAGCATCCCAAACATTTTCAATGGGGTTTGGATCTGGAGAACGCGCTGGCCATAGGAGGCGTTGGATACCTTCTCTGTTTGGACCGTCCTGAACAGCGAGTGTTCGATGACATGGTGCATTCTCGTCCATGAAAACAAATTTATCACAGATAGCACCATGGAAAAGACAAACATGAGGAAGTACCACTCTAACGACAGATCAGTTGGTGTCTACAATCCGATGACAGACTGAACCTACTCTCATCTGAGAAATACCCATGCCCTGTCCTGTTCAGTCCAGTTGCGATGCTCACGACACCATTGCAAACGGGCAGTACGTTGCCGTCTGGTCAATGGGACACATACAACAGGTCTGTGGGCGTATAATCCTGTTTGGCTGGCGCGTAGGTCACTTTTTGCCGATAAGGCAATGTATCTATCTCCTGCAGGCGTCGTACTTCTAAAACGACCTCCCCGTGACGGCTGCTACACACTTCAGTAGTTTTAAACTATTTCCACAGCCGTGAAACAACGTTGTGGGCAATGTCGAACTCTCTGGCAACATCTGTTATTTTTCGCCTTTCTTCGATCTTTCCAATAAATTGGTCACGCATATAATTATCTAAGTAATATCGGGAAGACATGCCGAAAATTTCATGTTCGTCAATTAAGACTTTCCTCTAAAACTTTGACTGGCAACAACAACTGCCCACACGCGGAAATCCTTTAAAGCTCTTATAAGTTCTATCACATGATGAACATACGTGAAAAAGAAAATTTACATACGCATACCGTTTCTCACTATATCCCGCACTTATTCTAATTTTCCACATTTTGCATAGTGTTATCCGTCCTTAGCAATTGTCCTGCATTGTATATTATTTATTTACATTTGCTTAAGTTACAGGCGTACTTCCAAACAGAGACTTTTACGTTAAATTTCGATTTTTTTTTTAAATTAAAGTTCAAAAATTTTGAATTCCAGAAATGCTTTTCTTTTCGTTCACAGATAGTTATATGATGTTCTATCAGAAATTATTAACTAAAATTGGACCGGAAAGGGCCTTTTTCAGGCGAAAGAAAATTTTATTTCTTAAATCATTTTTAAGTTATTGAAATAAAATTCTGAAACAAGGTTCTTCTTATCTATTGGTATGTTATGAAACAAAATATCGCTTGTTTGCATATCTCTATTAATTTAAGAGCTATGTATATTGATAAATACACATTTTTTAAAAACTATGTTCCGTATGGAAATATTGGTATATGTTAGTAAATTTAAGTGTTATTGCAAATCTTTTGTTTCATGTCACAAGTTAAGCTTTTTACTAATATCCTGTTCAAAAAAGTGAAGTATATTGATTAGATTTTGTTGTAGAATGTTTGGCATAAACGTTAATTTTTAGTAACATTTGACTAAATATTATCAAATTTTCAATAGTTAATTAAAATGTCTTTAGAATTTCACTGGAATTCATAGTTTAGTAGTATTAGTAATTTTTTCGAAAAAATTTCAAAAATTTTCAATTTTTTTTTCACCTTTAAATTCAAATATATAAAATAAGATGCACTAATTTATTTATATATACAAACCAAACTTTTATAAAAAAATATTTGGGATTTTCATTGATATGGAACGCGCAGGGGGCATTTCGTAGATTTCTAAGAAGATGTGTAAAATTCCATTTTTTCCTCAAAAATATTTTTTTTGTGTTAAATGCATGCGGTAATGCATATAAATTACCCTTGAATAATATTTAAGGTGAAATTTACAAAGAAAAAAATAAGAAATTGAAGGTCCCTTGTCCCCTTAACTAGGTTGTAAAAATTTAAGACGTTTATCTATAATCCGTGGAATGTATGTAAAATATACATCTCAACAGAAAGTGACATTTTTTAGTAAAACTCATGTATAAAAGTTACCTGTTAAAGCACGAAGAATGTTTTTTCTAAACATAACTTATAGCATGCAGGTACAGTAGATTTTAAATGAGAATTTTGCAAGACGTTTTATTCAAAGATTAAACTAAACTAGTAAATGGATATATCTTTAAATAATATTTAAAATCTAGTTACTTATTTTTTTTTTCTTTCTGCCAAACATTTATCTTACGGAATGTAATATTTATAACATTTACAATTTAATATCATTTCTTTTATTTTTTATAATGTTTTAAATATATAATATTGTTCATCAAGTTCCTTTAATTGTATTGTTTTATTATGTATCTACTTATTATTTTACGATTTCATATTTTAAATTATGATACACAGAAATGTATCACTATTCAAATTTGCATAATATTATTTGAATATATTTCAAAGAAAAACTCTAAACATTTTGAGATTAGTTTAAATTCAGTTTGATTACAAATGATTTTCCGTTTTTTTTTTTCGTTTTTGGCCCGCTAGTCTTTATCCAAAGATGTTGTACAATTTCCAACCATAGTACTTATGTATTTGAAAATATAACATCCAACGATTGTGTATAACTGCTTTCAGATTCTCCGTATAGTCTCTTTTAGGTGCAATAGTTAGCTTTAATTTAGTGCAATTTTTTTTTCCAATTTACATTTTTTGTGAATGTTTAGGTTTTTAATAACAAACATGCATACTTTTTACAAATTATTAAATAAAGTTATTATTCTTAGCCTAATAGTGTCAGATTTATCATTCAGTTTAGTAATTTACTGTTGTCCACTGTGTTTGTACTGTGTTTTCCTGTATTATCATTCGAAAAAATATTTCGTTCAGGTGAATTTGTTTTTCTAAATATTTATAACTTTTAATGTTTCAACTCTATTTTTATGTGCCATTAATCAAATTTAAAATAAAATATCTTAATACGCTATAAAAAACGAGATTTTACTTTTAATGCAAAATACTTTCCTCGATTACTTTTAGGGAGCACAACGAAACTGTCCACTTTACATTTTTTTTTACTTACGAACAATTTCTCGACCATTTATACAGCTGTACATTTTTTAAATTCAAAAATGTTTATATGCAGAACTTCCAGCTATGGAAATATTAATTTTTACAGATATGATCACAATACTTTGATTTATAAGTATTTATAAGCTTTTATAAGTATTGAGAAAGTTCTATAAAAGTGTTTTACATAATTAATCTAATCGTTCTTGTAAATATTTCACACCAATACCTATAATTATCAATTTATTATATACCTTTTATAAATTTAATAAAAAAAACTTTTCGAAATTTCATGTTACTCTTAAATAAATTTCTTAATGTATTTTTTCACTCGTTAAAGATGATAATCATTGAGTTGTGCAATCTATTTATATAAAATCCAAGTCTCTGTATGTCCCTCACAATTCCGGTAGGACCCTTCATTGAATGGGTAAATGTTGAAAATTAATAATGCCGGGTTACTACAGTAGCGCCAAATGTTGACCAACTTGGCGAGATATCGCAAATTTTGGCGATAAAAATAAGTTGTAATATATGAAGCCAACTCTGCGATAGCTAGCTAATTTGGCCAGATTCCCATTTAAAACCATTAATATTTCATAATCGAGGTCACCGCAAATTAATTTAAGCTCCGCGCTTTTAAGGGATTTATTTCAAAAACTATGGGTGAGAATTTAAAGTGTAATATACGAAAATGTACGTCTTTACATCTTCATCCCGATGCTACTTATAACATAAGACCCAATAGACGACGTTGTACTGTCTGAGCTCCTAACTGCCCTATTTTATTGTACTTTAGGTATTTTTCCAGTATAGGGGTCTTGTCGAGGTAGAGAAAATTAAATTTGGCAACATATTTTCAAGCAACTTATTCATTGTTTCATATAAACAAGTAATTTTTCAATATTATTTAATATAAAGATGCCATTTAACTATTTTTTGTATACAAACTGAAGTAAATTGTATATAAAAAACAACAATAATATAGATATAAATAAAATGTTTATAGATTATATAAATAAACTTAAAAGTTTATTAATTTTGTTTTCATAGCTGTTTATATCATTTGGCAAAAAATCTCACTTCTGAATCCCAAATTATGACAAACTTGTCGGATACAAAAGTTAAATTATCTGTACTTTTCCACTTTAGCAGCTTTAGGGGACAAGGAAAATTGGCAACCTATTCGCTGTTTCATTTCATATACACACTAATTGTTTTTCAATATTTATACAATTTATTTCGCATAAAGAAGCCATATATCTAATTTTATAATATAGACATGACCTGTAATTCTCAAAAAGCCTCAAATCCGCACAACACTTGGAACCAAGCTGTAAGGATTAGGATAACGTCAGACAAACGTCTTTTTGCATGCTTTTTTCTCTACATATCATCCCTACACAATGCTAGCGGCATTGTGTAGTGATGATATGTGGGGAAAAAGCTTTCAAAAAGACGTTCGTCTGACATTAGCCTTCTACTGTATTACACTTTTTCATAAATGAGTTTCGTCTTTAAAATATGTTATTTTCACCTATCACTGCAGAAGAAGCAATTAAATCTCATGGACTTGCGCATGTGTTGTATATATCTTTATATCTCATATTCCGTCATTTTTGACGGGCTCTCTTTCTAGTTTCTTAATAATTTAGTGTACGAAGGGACAAACGGCTCATAGTACCCTTTTTTCTGTTAATAAATTAGACAGCTTTTGCATAAAAATTTTTGTTTTCTTAATTTGTACATTTATATTGACAAAATTATATACGCGTACTTTTGCATGATTATATTTGTTATTTTAGCGTTTAAAAGACGCAATTTAAAATTTTGAGATAAATGAAAAAGTTAACTGGCGAATAATTGGATTAATTTCAAGAATATAAAAAAAACAAAGATTTGCCAAGCTGTTAGATACATGAATGAATAGATATCAAGTAGCTAGATATTATTTTATTTCTAACGAATATATTGTCGGTTACCTTAGATTTATAGCCAGTTATATCGCGAATAGTTATGTTAGCGTTACAAACGTAATCAGGATCACATATCGATAACCATTTTCATTGCATATTTTTCGGGGTTTGTCACAGATGATGTTCTAAATTAATGTGTTTGGAGATCACGACTCTGTTTAGAAATCATGAGTAATTACAAATTTTAAAAATTATTTAGAGTAATTAAAAAAAGTGCAATTACTCATCCATAGTTTGTTGGAGTTCCTTCAGTAGTAGTTTATTCTGTCATGTTGTATAATAGCAGTACATTTGTCATGACCACATGGTTGATCTTAGTGAACATTGTGTTGATCGGTGTGTCGTCCAATTAGCTCAATTGGAAGACCATTGGCAATAACAGACAATTATTCTAGTTTCGAGTCCCAGGATGGACACATTTTGTCTCAGATGGAAAATGTTAAATTTGTTTGAATTATTTACCGATCATGTGATTGTGTTTTAAATAATTGGAAAATAACAACATTTAAAAAAGCATCTATATATTAAATGGTCGTGCAGAGCAGGAGGTATTGATGAGGCACTTTAATAAAATTAATAACACTGCTTTATTTGACTTCATATTACCTTGAAATCCCCGAAAGGTCTAGTTTTATAAGGGTAAAAAAATTCCAAAATCAATAAAATAAAATAAAAAACATATATACCGAAATATATCTGAATTATCTGTCGAAGCAGTCAAATGCATATATATTATGCATTTGACTCTATGCTTACATGCCACCGTACTTAAAAGACAAATTAATTTATAATAATACTATATATATAAACACAATTATCAATTTGTAAAATGTTATTGCAGAGCAGGAAATATTGATGAGCCACGTTCAATGCATTAATGTCATTCCCTTATTCGACTTCATGTCACCAAGAATTTTTCCAAAATTCTACTAAATTCGAAACAGACTCTCCAGTCTCTATTTACTTCTTTAAGGGTACAAAAATTCCAAGTATATAACATAAACTAAAACTTGTATAGACAGATATACCACTTAATTAGTAATACCATTTTAATGCATATTTTTATCAATAATTCTGAATGTATAATTACAAAATATATCATATATTAAATTAAAAAGTTAATTATACTTTAAAAAACCTTTAATTGACATCTGTAATTTAATCAACTTTTAGTAAAATCTAACACGGTAGCTATCTTACTGAGATTACTTAGAATATCATCAAGTCTTAATTATTTATTAAAGAATGATGTATTATATGGTTTCAAACGGCTTAAGTGTCCCGTCTTCAAATTCTTTTAAAGCATAATTCTAAACTGCATCTAAATTTCCATGAACAGAAGGTTTTAATTAACTTCTTTATCTTTTAATGACCTCGAAAGAGATGTGCATCCATTTAGCATTTATTCTGTATCGTGACATTCATATATTACTTTTTGAAACTGTAATTTAAAGAGCATTTCAAAGAATAATTAAATATTACGTTTAATTTTTTTTCAATTAATGATTATTCTTGCGTTTAAAATTTAGAAATATTTCTAAATCAACTCTTATATCTTTATTTTTTAATTCAACTTACATAATTTCTGAAGAAAAACGGCATTTTTTTATATAATTAATTTCCTATTCGATTATTTTGAATATTACGTTTTATTTACATTAAGGAGGTAAAATGTTTACTAGAAGCTTGTTTAAATATGCTGCAAACAATAAAATGGACTGCAGTTCCCATTAAAAAAAAAATCTTTAAATATCGAATACATCGTAGTTAAAGTAAATATTTAAGCTTTTCATTACTTTATTATTGAAAAAATTAGTTGCTCTATCTTTAAAGTATACAAAAAAAAAAAAAAAAAAATACTCGCAATAAATTTACATGCAATTTTGCTTATTTACTAAAAATTAAAAAAAAATAAATATTTTACAATTATTTAAATACTTTATTTAGTTACAAGTACTCTAATTGTTATAAAACTAAACAATTACTTTAAATATTTTGTATATTTTGTATAAAATGAAACATCCAATACTGATTCTGATTATGTAGATTTAAAAAAGCATTTATGATATACTAAATCTGATTATGTTTTCTATAAAATGAGAAGAAATGCGCCCAGTAATTATAGATAAAATTGTAACAGAAAAAAGCAACAAGGTATTTCTGTTGAACATCGACCCGCCCCTTTATGATTATTAAATATATATAACTTATTCTGTAATTAAAATGGGCTATGCAATAAAGTGCTGATGCATTTTTATTTTAATTTGAATGTGGTTAATGACAATTAGTTGTTTCAATGCTGCGACATAAAACAGTTCAAACGTAGAGACATCCTTAGGTGTACGCAGAGGCAAGGAAATTTAATGATAAACATTAATTGGCATTCAGTGTTTCACGGTAAAATTATCCGGTAGTTGAAAGGTAATTGGCAAAAGCAATGGAACGGGTGGAGCCATTTATTGGTTGAGGAACTAATAGCCTGAAGTCATAAAAAATAGCGCTTGCTTTTGAGAAAATCAGAGAACAGTATCCAAGATAACAATTAAAACTTAAATTTAAGAAATCAAAGAATCCGACTCCGTAAAAAGCGAACTAATTATTTCTCATCAATGGGAAAATATTTTTTATATTACGTACCTACTTTTTTTTTTACTTGTATTGACAACTTTTAAGTTGTGTTTAATTCTTAGATCCTAACTATAAACACTCTTCTGATGAGGTCTATAGATGTCTATGATGGTGAGAGTTCCAGTAAAGCTAGAGATCCTACCTACACAACTTCAAGGTTGTGTAATATTTATATGGAGCTTCTGACTGTAAAATAGTCAATGAAACATCGTCTTCGTTTTGAAAGACCTATCCAATGATAGGCCACTCAATAGGGCGCGTACAAGTTTTTTCGTCTCTACCGCTATTTTGTATTTTACGGCCGCCATTTTGAATTTCTAGCCTATAACCATCGGACGGTGACGACGAATCGATAGAGACATCATTCATTAAAATCATCCAGCCGTTGGGTTGTTTCGAGGGTATAAAGGAATTCACATACCCAGATACGCGTGAAACAGATAACCCTTCTTGACAGTCGGGTAAAAAGTAGAAGTTACGAGTTGAAAAAGTAGCAGTATGTTAAGGTAAAATGTGGCGACAATCAACGACAGAGTACTAATACAATTCAGAGATCAATTGTAGCCACATCCATTCGTCGAAAGACTCGTACATCCAGCGGTCATGTGGTAGAAATATCCAACGTATGACATCCAGTTTTGGAAAAGTATCGAAGTCATGTGAATCCATCCAGCCGTTGGGATGTTTCGAGGGTATAAAGGAATTCACATACCCAGATACGCGTGAATCAGATAAACCTTATTGGCAGTCGGGTAAAAAGTAGAAGTTACCAGTTGAAAAAGTAGCAGTATGTTAAGGTAAAATGTGGCGACAATCAACGACAGAGTACTAATACAATTTAGAGATCAATTGTAGCCACATCCATTCGTCGAAAGACTGGTACATCCAGCGGTCATGTGGTAGAAATATCCAACGTATGACATCCAGTTTTGGAAAAGTATCGAAGTCATGTGAATAAGGGATGGAGCGGGAGAGGGAAATAATCACAAGTGAAGCGAATGCCAAGTATTTAAAAAACGCGGGAATGCTGTTAATCTTATAGTTTTCATGCTGGTAATGCGGATAAAAGAAACGCAATTCTGAAAATATCCCAGAGTGTGTGTCCATCTATTTAGATATTTTTAATTTATGTAATCTCTGATCATTTTTTTCCTTAATGAACGGGAAAGAATTGTTATAAGAATGCAACCTTGACTTTGGAAATAATCTGATCTTTGGAAGAATCTAAAGAATTGTTAATAACTTGTGTAGATATTGTATTAATAGCGTCCTGTAGTTATTATAACAAGTTCAGATAACAATTTACAGACATTTGAAATGATTTAAATAAGGACTGGTGATAGTATTCTTCTATAAATTCTGCCATGAAGTTACCATTTTTGGATTATATGGCATTGTTATTTACAAATATATGGGGGTGAGAAACGTATCGTCCTCTAAAGTTCTGAAATCTCCCTGTTGTCCAAATCTACATTCTAATAAATTTTTATATAAAAATACTTAAATTTAGTAGTTTAAAAGACACTTCCATATTTTGCGAATTAAAAAAGTTTATAATAAGATTTCTCCAGATACATTCAAGGTACTAGACAGGAATGAATTTCTGCTGCTGCTCCATTGCTTCCAAGAACTGGAATACAATTAATTCGAGCATCATTTTGTTTAAGATGGGTTTAAATTTTTCTTGAAATTGAGAGTGTTTTAATTGATCTATTGGAAAATATAGGGAAATTTTCTTATAAAATGAAATGTACTTTTATATTAATCTTCCTGATAGATGCTTCAGTCTGTCTAAAAGCATTGATTTAATGTAAACTGCATTTTAAAAAATATCAAATTTATTTGATAAAAAATAATTGTTTCATTCTAGCAATCTGACATTTTATCATTAACGAATTAATTGAAAAAAATGAAAGCCTTAAAAAGGGAAAGACAAAATATGAAAGAAAATTGTTTTCATTTTTATTTATGTAAGAATAAAAAGAATTCAGTATAACACATTATTAAGAAAAAAAAAAAAAAAAGATTTTTCATGAGTTTAAAGAAGAAACAATCTGCATAAAATTTTATTTTTCTGAGAGTACGAACTAAAAGTATTAGCAATAAACAGTGTGTCTGTTTGGAAAAAAAAATACTATTCATTAAATATCTAGTCTGAGTCTCAGAAATTTAATAGAAATAGTACTATAAAATGCTTATTTATAAAGTTGATTTTTTTAAAGAAATAATATATATATATATATATATATATATTTTTTTTTCTGGATTTTCTGGACAAAATTCTGGATTTTTCGAACTCACATTCGATCTCCTAACTCTTGTCCCAAATACAAAATACTGTATTTTGTGTTTTTGTTTCCTTTATTGTTTTATGGTTAAAATTTAGTGCATGTTATTAAAAAAAGTATATCAACCCGGGAATTGTACGTCAAACGTGGCAAATGTGGTGCGTTCATACTGTAACCATTTTTAAATATATTCTATAATATAAATAATTTATAATACATTGGTGCAACAGCTGTTACACTCATATGCAAAAATGTATAATTACAAAATTGATTACAATTAATGTTCAAAATTCAGTAATAAGGAAATAACATGTCTCGAACTTAAATATTGCGTAATTAGAATGGCAACATAGAATCATTACATATCATGGGATATCAAAGAATTAGGGTAATTCCGGGATTTGTGCCGCTCACATTTTGGAATTTGTGTATAAAGTCCCATGGTGGACATATATATATATATATATATATATATATATATATATGCTGGCTATTTAATGTTAAATATACAACGCGTATACTGAGACAAAAAAAATTCAAAACCAATTATTAATATTTTGTTAACAATTATTTCTAAAACATTACACTGCGGCGCGCCACTCGTACAGTGAGGCTGAGACGCCGCACTTATGCGGTAGTTATGCCGCGCTTGTAATAAGAACAGAATGAAGTTATAAATAAAAATATTCATATCTGGACTATAATTAACGATGTAATAACGAAATGAAACTGAATGAGTACAATGAAATGTATTAGTAGGTTCAAATTAAAAAAAAAGTCGCCTACTTTCACTATTAAAATTATCGACTTATTTCTTTTACATTAAATTTTAATTGTTATTTCAGCAACAACGTAAACCAATGTATTAGAAAGGGAAATTTGTTTGTTAACCCTTTTGGGGACCGGTGGCTTTTACACAAATTTTATTCCGTCGTTACCACTTTTTAAAGGAGTCACGTTTACTTAAATAATCATGAAAATTATGTAATTAAACAAAGCAAATATTACATTTCTTTTTTACTGGTGCCAGAAACAAATTTTGTAAGCTCTTTATGAAGGTGCTTACATCCACCTATGGTCCCGAATGGGTTAAGGGAAATGTTCTTTCGACTACAATCCACAGAAAGAGTGTCGAAAAAGTACAGTCTTCATGTAACTACATTTAAACACATGATGCAAAGAAGCCAATTACATGTCCTCTTTTTTGGAGTAGTTTGCAAAGAACGTCTGCGCTACGTGTAATCCAATTTTTCATTAATATCATCATCTTGACTTGCATCTTTCTTGCCCTTACATTTTATTCCCCTTTTTCTCCTTTAGCTTTAGTAAACTTGATAATATGCCTAACATGGTTAGTCTGTGCAAAAAGAAAAGGAAAAGTTAATAACACTTAATCCTCTCGTACAAAAGGAACTGCGGCATGTATACCGGAATAGCAGTGCGGCATGTATCCCACTTTTCATGGTGCAGACCTCGGTCATCACAGTTACCTGCCATCGCTAAGGGGAATGGCGTAACCATACACACAGTTCTCTATACAAACGATAATTTAAAAACTAGGTAATCTGATGTATGTTCTTTTATACCCGGTATCTCAAAAATGACTGATGAATTTTAAAATTCAATAATTTGCAAACGGTGACAGGTGTTAAAACATTTCTTGCAGGAGGTTTATTGTATGGTGTCAGGAGGTTTTTTACTGTGATTCTTGAGTTTACTTCGAATTTCAAACAAAAGTTTCCGCTGAGATCAATAGGTGCCCAGTCAAGACCTGAGTTTTGGTTCTTCGGGATCTATGCAATACATTTTAATCTCCCTTTTTTTTGGCATGGAAGAAGACAGAGGATGAAAAATCGAGCCTGGATTTAGCGGTTATTGCTTGCAGTGTCATCTATCGATGGTATTTATAAATAAAACTGAGAATAGCAGCATAAAAACTCCTGGCATCTTACATAACACTCCTGCAAGATTTTTTTTTAATATCTGTCACCTTTTGCAAAGTATTGAATTTGAAAATACAAGAGTCATTATTGGGACACCCGGTACATGATTCTTACAATTAAAAAAAAACGAAATCAATATCCTCATTAATGTAGAATGTTAACAACATATACGATAGTTTATCTGTAAGTAAACATTAAAGATTTTAAGAATGTGTGTTTGCAATTTTTCTACTGTTAAATGCTAGTGTTCTATGTTGTAAAAACCTTTTATTATATTGATCTGATTACATTCCATTTTTTTATTCGAAATTGCAGCAAACAATCCTACGCATTTTACTTTAAACAATCAAGCTCTATACTGTTGTTTCAAATGTAATGATTAGTTCATGCGTAGGATTTTATGAGCTTTATATGAAAAGATTTTCGTATAGTTCTTACTTTGAATTTATTTTTTCTAATCTAAATGCTAATAACACATCGCGATCAAATTTGTTAATATGTTTTTTTTTAGTATATTTAAATAGTTTTTATTGCGATTTAAATATATTTTAATTAAAAATATGAATATTTCATTTTTCAATACGCATATTTTAGTTATTTATGCTGCACTGATATTTAAAATTATAGGTAATTTTAGGATTAAGGTACCAAATTCTAAGGGTAATCATTATTTAAAATCCTTAAAATTATCGGATATAATTTGATGGAAAGACTAATACAAGCCTAAAATATATTGATGTTAAACTAAATGCACAAATATAGGTGAACATCGAGACGCTCATCTGCATTATCCCAGCTAATGCCAACACCACAGTCGCCTTGGCAGCCAAGGCAAAGAGGCTGTAGTGTACATACATAGCGTTATCACATTTTCGGTTCTTTTGGACAGACTCTCCCTCTTACGATATTATACTTTATCATTCCTAGAGCTCTTTGACCACCTACCCTTCCTAATGATATCATTATCAGTGTCTAAAAAATATTTTTATGTTTAAAATCATCTTCTTTCTTTTTATACTTTTGCAATTATATGCAGATATAGTTAGACATTTATTATTCGCATACATTACTGATTCAAATGTAAAGTAAACAATAAAATGTCACTATTATATATGAAATAACTTTATATTAAATAACACTATTCTTGCACTTGCCCCCTACCCGAGGGGCAGTGAGCAAAACTTCTTTAAACAAAACATTTGGATAACATTCTTCTCCATTTTTTTTTTCTAGTAAACATAACATGTCTATTAACATGTCTAAACATAACATGTAATTTTCACTTGGTTTCTTTAACAAAGGGTTATATGCGCATATGGTAGAACAATATAAATTCCGAACGTTAGAATGTTCCATATTTTGTAGTTAAATGGGTTAAAAGGTTTTATAATCATTTAATGCTTTTCTAACTTTGTATTTTCATAAAAATAGATAAGCCAAACAAAAATAACAGACCATATTGATTTAAAGAAAAAGTTAACAGTAAAAAAAAATATGTTAATAGATGTAAATTTCCAACTGGCCGAAAAATGTCCGGACCAGGATTCGAACCAGGGACCTCCTGGCTGAAGCCGCCAGTGCTCTATCATCTGAACTATCCCGGACGATGCTATAACACAGTTCTGCGATGAAAAAAATACAAGATAATTAATAGCTGAAATTTATGTATTTTTGGTACTAATTAAAAAAAAAAATAATTAAAGAATTCTATCACGTCACGTTCTCTTGAAAAATTAAATTTTTGTTGGATTTTTATGAACATTCCATCGTCTATACGCTCCGTTCCTCATGGACCTGATGTGTCCAGTGCCTTTGCCTCCAATTGAATTGCAAAGTCATCTCTTCAACGTCCTCAGACCCGTAATATCCAGAAGTTCAAGCCTCCGATAATGAATATAAGCCCTCTGGAAGTGATTCGCCTCAGTCCATGTCTCAGGTTGAACTTAGTGATCTGACTAGAGATCTGGACCTTTTGAAAGAGGCAGCATTGATGGGCTCTAGATAGAAAGAAAAAAAAACTTATTGGCCAAAGGAACTGCTTTTTATTAGTAAAGGAATCGAGAAAAGGAATTTGTTAAGTAGTACTTTAAGGAAGAGTGGAACCTGGTCTATTTTTCTCATGTTACCGGATTGGTGAGCAATTTAAATATCACCAACGAAAAAGATGAATGGAGGCTGTAGATTCATTGAAAAGGAACCTTAAAGCTGTCTCTCTTCATCACGGAAGCCAGTATGCATTTGTACCAGTTGGACACTCCGTGCACTTAAAAGAACGGTATAGGATAAAGAAGACGGAAGGATTAAGAATTCGAGTCTAGTACGACAACAAAGCTGTGAAAACCTGGCTCTCGTCTTCAACAAAATTAAATATGCCGACCTCGGCTGGGCCGTTTGTGGTGATTTGAAAGTTATCTCCATGCTTCTTGGTCAACAAGGCGGATACAAAAAGTACCTATGTTTCATTTGTGAGTGGGACAGCCGTGATAAGACTCAACATTGGGTCAAAAAAGAATGGTTGAAAAGACAAAATCTTAAACCAGGCACTAAGAATGTGATTCGGAGCAGTTTAATTGAATCAAAATTGTATTGTTTCAAACGATTGCGATTGTTTCAATTACCTGTGCAAAAAGTTTCAGATTTATCCGAAGCCAAGTTGAAAGAGGAATACTTTATTGGTCCAGATATACGCAAGCTTATGAAGATAAGAATTTGAGACTAGCACGACAACAAAGGAAAAATAAGCTTCGGTTACCTTCAAAGATGTCGTCACCAAATTTCTGTGTAATTACAAGAAACGGACTATAAACCAATCGTAATGAATATGATGGACTCAAGCGTTGGGTTGCCCCATAAGTGTCAAAATACATTTCCTTCACTCACATGTGAACTTTTTCAATCAGTCCACGAAGAACAAAATGAAAGGCTCCATCAATACATCAAAGATATGGAGAGCTCAAGGAAAGATGGGATAAGAACATGCTCGCCAAGTAGTGTTAAATGTTAACACAAACACGAGATATACCTGAGATTGAACATAAAAGAAGAACATCAAAAATAATGTTTATAGGAAAAAGAGTACATGTTTAAATAGAAACTTTTTCGTTATAATGGTTTTTTGCTCAGTTTAAAATTTGTTCGAAACTTTCATGTACACATACATAATATTTGCTCCTCTTGGTCAGTCGTCTATTTTATGTACGTTGCCTTAATAAAAACAAATTAAAATAGTATGTAAATGATTTTTTTCAGGAAACTGAAACATAATTTGATGTAAAAAGTTTAAACTCGAGGGAACTTTTTGTTTTAGCCTTAACCAGAGGGGGCTCGTGTACATGGCAACAGTTATTTTCATCGATTTAAACCTGTCAAAAAATAATCGATTACTGAAAAATCAATTTGCCTCACCGAGAATCGATTATTTTACATACATTTACATGGATCAAAACCACTGTTGCCAGATAGTATATGCAAAATTGTTCGAGAGAATTCCTTTTGAAACAGGATTTTAGCAAAAATACCGATATCGATTTTACAAAAAATCTGAAGTGGTGGAAGACAAAATGGGGGTCATTTTCAAAATCAGCACACCAAATAACATAAGAATCAGCGAAAACTTGTGTTATATTTCTCAAAAACTTCAATTTCACAGGCCTGTGTAATCATCAATGTTAGCTGGGTAAGAAAGTTCCACCAGATTCGTCCGGGATAGCTCACATGGTAGAGCACTGGCACTTCAGCCAGGAGGTCCCTGGTTCGAGTCCTGGTGCGGACATTTTTAACCCAGTTGGAAATTTACATCTATTATGATTTTTTTACCAATTAGAAAAATTGTGTTAAAATTAATCTAGTGAAATAGAAATGGTTTGTATAAAAAACGATAACACTATCAAAAGACAACCCCTCCTCCCCTTTTGAGATATCTTACGATATCAAGATTCAGGCCACCCCTCTCCGCTAAAGTGATAACGTGTAGATTCCGGGAGTGAGATTTGTGCTGATCTTAGTTCAGAGGCTTGAATAATATCTTCGGACATGAAACACATTATTTTCTGCCTACTCAAAATTAATTTGAGTATATTTAATAATAAAAATAATATATTTGATAAATTGTTTGCTAAAAGTTATCCTAGATAACATTTTTTAGGCTGTCTCATAGTTATATATATATATATATATATATATATTGGGAAAAATCATGAAATAAGACAATATACGTGCATCCATACACGAATATAGGCCCTATTTATAATCTTTGAGAGAAGTTGGACAAAGGGTGTTAATAATAGAAAACCTATTAATATAAAGTTTGATGGTCATTTTTTGGAAAAAAAGAGACACATACTGAATTTAGTACAAAATTTAAAAAAGGAGATATTTGCATGCGTACATATATATGTACGTTATATAGGTACAGCCCAAGAGCTCTGTAGATATGTCTGTTCCTGGAGAAAGACCGTGCCTACTACAAAGGGCCGTAAAATGGCTTTGGACATGAAAGTTTTTTTCTTATTTTATACCTACTCAAAATTAACAGGCGTATATTAAACATGAAAATTTTTCTTCTTAAAATGTTTATTAAACGTTATTCTAGATTACCTTGTTCGAGCTCACTCAATCTTAGACATACATATATTAACATGAAATATGACAATAAAACTATATCCATAAACGTATGTTTGCCTTGTTATAACCATTGTGGGAAGTTGGAAACGGAATGTTATTAAGAGATTAATATATTAATATAAGTTATTAATTATTATAATATTAATTATTAATTAATATTATAACCCTATTAATACCCTATTAATATAAGTTTGATTGTCATTTGATGGAAAAGAAGAGGGACATACTGAACTTTGTCCAGAAATAAAATAGACAATATTTGCACGCATACACACAATCTGCATGATTCCGCAATTTGCACTTCATAAAATATGAGATTATACACTACTATCAATATCGCATAAATATTTTTCACTTGCTTCTGTTAAATGCTTGATCGTAGAATTCCAAATTTTGTTGTTGTACCACCAGTGGCTGACATGTTCTGCTCTCAAAACTGATAGTTGGGAGGTGGTGGGTTCGAACACATTTGCGCACGTCGGCCTAATCGTTCGGACTTTTCTGTGGTTTTCTTTGAACCTTGGATTTCCTTTTGTAAATACGGGTTAGGTTCCTTTAGAAATACCCCCACGGAGGGTACTCCCACCCTACGGGTCCATATCCCAAGTGTAGATAACTGGCCGTCATTAACAAAACCAAACCAAATTTTGTTGTGTCTCAAAATGACATCCCAATATATGGCTTCATGACGTGGACGAACAAATAAAAGGCTTATATAGCAATGCAGTATAGGTTATGGCAGGAAATATTTAGAAAAAAAAAGATTAAACTGATCTATGATTAAATCACTAAACCTAATTTTATATTACAAAAACCTATTTACGGATAACTTAAATTAATAAGACCAGACTGTCTTGCTACACTGCTCAAAACAATTAGGAAACACATGGTTTTAATAAAATTACGCAAATATTTACACCGATAAGTATTGTAGATTAAAACATCCATAATTTAAAACGTAGTAGAAAACAGATAAGGAAAATTTCATATGCAAATTAAAGTTTATGACGTCAAAAACTAGAAAAAAGAGATAAGTGCAGAAATCGGGATTTTTCTGAAACACCTGTTTCACGGTCTGAGTTGTAAAATTCAATTTCTCACCTTGTGTTTTCAGAAAAGTTGAGTTGGAAATGCTACAACAATGTGTCTTACCTGAATCCATGGCTTTGCGTGTTATTTGGACAGTCGAATCTGGGGAAACACAACGAAGTGTAGCGGATGCTGTTCGGGTCGCAAGAAGTATCAATGCAAGGCTGTGGAATTGATTCCAAGACACATGGAATGGTAGACATCGACAAGGGCAATGTCACCCATGTGCTACTACAGAAACTGACGACCGATATATCCTGTTAACAGCTCGTCGAGACGGAATGATCAATGCTACTATGCTGCAAACACAGTTGTTTTTGGCCAGAGGACGAAGAGTGTCCAGCCAAACAGTCTGAAATAAGCTTCATTAGGGTGGTCTCTATGCACGTAAGTCAAAGGTCTGCATTCCGTTGTTCTCAAGCAATTGTGCGGCCCAAAGATGGGGGGGGGGCAACTGAACATAGAGTTTGGAGGCAACGTTGTTGGAGTCAAATTCTGTTTACAAACGAGTCCCAGTTCAGTATGGATGTGACATCCGATGTGTTTTGGCATGGAGAGAAAGAGGTACACAAAATAATCACACATTTGTTCGTGAAAGATTACAGATATTACAGACGAGGTGGTTTGATGCTATGGGCTGGAATCAGCATAGGTAGACGTACGGGCCTGCATATCATTCGGAGTGGCACTTTGACTGTCCGAAGTTATACAGGCGAAGTACTAAGACCTCATGTCGTATTTTATGTTGTAGCAATTGGTGATTTCTTTTTTTCCATGCATGATAATGCCAGATTGCATACAACTCGTCTTGTGGAGAACACTCTTAAAGTTGAAACAATACAGCATATAGAATAGCCAACATGCCCTCCTAACCTAAATCTGATGTGCATGTGTGGTACACACTCGGACGATACATTGCAGCGAGACTAGGCCTTCTTTTATTGTCCGGGACTTGGAAATTGCACTTTTTAAGGAGTTGAACAGTACTCCCCGAAAACTTATTGATGATGTCATTGAATCCATGTAAAAAAGGTATACGACAGCTCTATCTATCCGAAGAGACCACACGTATTATTAAATGCCTTGCATTATTCCAAAACAGTACCTTTTTTTTTTGTAATTTACATGTAACCAAATTGTTGCCCTAAACCATCTTTTCACATTCTACCCATCGTTTCAAAGAATTAAAGCTCTCTTGCAATTTTGTGCGTCTTTTTATCTGTATTGCGCATTGATACACATGTTACTCTCAATTTTATGCCCATGCATGGCTGTCTCGCACTGTTCTCTTCACTTTTTTGCTTGCTCCCCTAATTTTTTTTTTTTTGAGCAGTGTATTTAAAGATCTTGCGACTAATAGAAATCGATCTTAACATCATGGAGGCTATATTATCACATATAACAGAAATTAACACTTAACTGTCTTGACAAAAATTGTCGCATAACTAATGTGAGTGACATCTGAGACAGTTTGATCGAACCATGAATAGAGGGTTCAATTCACTCATTGGATACTATTTCCATACTAAACTTTCCGTACTACAGGGTTATGATTAATATTCCCCTATTTAGAAGTCTCTATCAATAATACTAGAACTCGAAACGAAATAAAATTTCACTAGTATCTAGAGTTAAACTGAAAATTACAAGTTAAACTATGAAAACTGAATAAAGCAACGATCTGTGAGTCCGTAAACACAAGTTAAGTGTTAATATCAGGCAATTTTAAAGAGAGTTGGTGTAAATTTCCGATGATAGTAACAATTACAAGATAGCGATTTGTTTTCTTCACTTAAGATGATGGCATTTATCTACATTGAAAGAAATTCCCCAACTATCTGTCTTTTTATTGATATTACAAGCTCTACACGCAGAAACAGTTGGAATGATTAAAAAGGAAACTAGTAGGAAATTTCGAATTCTCGAAACCGACCATTTAGAAAATTCTTTTCAATGTCCTGTTGCTTGACAGTTTTAATGAAATTTATATGTTTTAAATTTTTTACGTTATCGATATCTCTTCTAGACTTCATAACACACAAGAATAAAACCTGTACATAGCTGTGCCTAATAATCAAGTACTGGATTTCGTTTCAGCTACAGATTTACCACGAGTACTTTGCACATGTTGTTTGACTAAAACGAACAGCTTCCTATCTCGCTAATATTTATCATTTTATTCATAGTATAGAAAAAGTTAAATTTCCTTTACCACTTAACTATGTCTTGTTTCGAACCGAAGTTGAAGGTTTCGTCTCATTTTTGCGTTTTAACATTTTCAGGATAGGTGGTTTAAAAATCGACAGAAAACATTCATTATTAAAAGACTAATGATCTAAATCTGAATTGTAATGATCTTAAAATCTACCTTTGACTGCTTTTCTCCAATGTTTTCTGTTAACATCTGCTTCTAGATGGCATTATTAAGCTAAAATTTCAGTAAAACGCTTTTAAGGTCTTCTAAAGCGTCGTTTTTAAGGTAGATTTATATATTTTTGTAAGGAAGGCCGCCTCAGTCCTTAGGAAGTTAATATCAATATTTTGGTATAGTCGTGTATTTTAAATGCAAATTTTTAAAATTAAATAAGTTAATTGTTATTATACAGAAAAATCCAATCTTCATATTAGAAGAACGTGCAAAAACTGCGTTCTTTAAAAATTTCACGTACCATATTGTATACATTAGGGATTAAAAAGAAATATATCGACATTCACATAAAAATTACATATGTAGATATACATAAATAATAATTTAATTAACTTATATATTTATAGCTAACTCTCTATACAGAATTAAATTGAAACCAAATGATGCACAAAATAGGCAATAAAGGCAAAAATTAAGCACATGATAATGAAAATGAAAAAAAAATGTGTTATGAAAAAAATATGATAGGAACTTTTCACAGGAACTTCAAGTGCATAATTCGTAGTATAGATATGTTATTACGTCGAATATTGGCATCACAAAAAAATAAAGCGACAAAATTTAGCTACTTTATAGCATATAAAAAACTATTAAGTAATAGACACAAACTCATCAGGAAATTAAAACTCACATAGATGCTATAAAATGCATGCTAAATTTAAGGTCACGTGACAAGATATATTTAAAGAAATATCACCAAGGAACACAGAGGGTAATAATAACAAAAAAGGAAAGTTGTGCTGCCCTATAGATTTAAAGTGAAGGACGAAAACAAGCTAAATATATTACAGTCAAATGAGTGTCTACTGAAAATCCATATAGATATTAGATATATCCGATATTAAAATCAAAAAAGGATAAAAAGGCGATTAAAAATTAGGAAAGTATGTAATTAATATATTTTGTAATCTGGATTGATGGATGTAGATGATAAATTAAAATTTAATAAATATGAAAGAAAAAAAAATGAAATGAGAAAAAAATAATAAGAATGAGATTTGTACATATTAAATTAATATTGAATAAGTTTTAATTATGTGATACAAATATAGCCTAAAATGTAGTGCTATAATGTAAAATATGGTAAAATAAATGATTCTGTAAATACGCGAATCCTCCTTTTTTTAATAATATTTAACTATTTTTAAGCAGTGAAAACCCCATAACGTTTTAATCTCCCATAGTTGCATTTCGGTTTCATATTTACATATATCTTTTATGTGAGTGTACAAGTTAATTCAATAAAAATTCAGCACATTTTATGCTGCGGTAGTGTACAAAAAAGTTTTTGTATATGTGAAAAGGGTCGTAATTATTTTTTTGTTCAAAAACTCATGATACCTCACTTTATTTCCAACATAACTATCGTTCATATAGTTAACAAAAAATATATATATATAAAAGATTTTTTTCAACAGACTAGCATATTTTTGCATGGGATGTAAAATATCATGAAAAGTGTTGAATAAAGTGAACAGTGTTAACATATGTTATGGATTCTTCATAGGACCTTCATAAGTATCATTTAAAATAAAGAAAAGTTATTTCGTCAAATATTGAAGTTATTAAGCTTAAAATTGATAATAGTAAGTTCCATATAACATACAAAAAAGCTTAATACGTATTAGACACAAGTCACCAGGAAATTAAGATTGGCATAGATGCTACAAGATGCATGCTAAACGCAGAACTACGTGATAAGAAATAGGTAGATAAATCTGAGATAGAGAAAATGAGATTAATAATGATGAAAGTCAAGCTGCGATGCCATTTATATTTACAGGGAAGGGTAAAAATTTGCTAAAAAATAACAGTTAATGAAGTTTTTACTGAATATCCAGGTCGAAATAAAAAGATACGATAATCAATTAATTTTTTGAAAACTTTTTTTAATCACCCTGTATACATAACTATCTGTGCGGTTTTCTTTGATGTAACGGCGTTGTCACTTTTTCATCTAATACAAAGCTTTAAAAATTTGGTTTATTTCCGTCCGATTTCAAGCCTCAAGCAGGAAAAGTTTATTTCAAATATTTTCCTCTTTTGCACGCTATGCACTTCTGGAAATCAATAGCCCCATACGAAACAACTGTACGCCAGTTTTATCCATCTAAAGCCCTGGAACTAATCATTCCCTGCAATGAAGGGGGAGGTTTCCTATGTCACGTGACTATTTCGACGGTTGAATATCGGCTTAGGGAAAGTTCTACAGTTATCGGAGATGAAAAGTGCGTTGAATTATATTAGAATTTCTCCAAATTATGTTTTATATGGCTAAATAAATTACACAATATGTATTGTTATTCGACATATAAAACGCATATATCAGTGAATTTCACTTTAGAAAACTATTTTAGAATTTTATTCATGAAAACAGCTGCGATTTCCGAAAATGTATGTTCTTATTTTTTTTTTTATTTAGCTATTCATATAACTTTCATGTATATGAATAGGTACGCATTATAATGTGGTTTAGAAAACTATTTTAGAATTTTATTCATGAAAACAACTGCGATTTCCGAAAATGTATATTCTTATTTTTTTTTAATTTAGCTATTCATATAACTTTCATGTATATGAATAGGTACGCATTATATTGTGTTTCTCGTAATAATATTTGAATACAGCATAACATAAACCAAAAATCTGTTTGAAATCATTTAAAAATAATCCAATATTAAAGACGTGAATTATCACTATGCTAACTAAGCGTAAACCAACAGAGTGAAAAATGTCCAAGCCGGGATCGAACCATGGCTCCCGGGATAGCGCCTCAGTGCTCCACCACTTAGCCACGAGGACGATTCCCAGCTTGACATCTCTCACTCATATAAGTCGGTAAGACTTCTACCGCAGCTAATAGATGGTGGAGTCTTCATAAGCACACAATCTTCCGGCGTAACATGAGACGCAATTGAACCCAGCATCGGTTACTATACAATTTTTAATTAATTTTTTAACTACTTATCAGAGTAGTTGAAAAATTATTTAAAAATTAAAAATAATCTTTCTTGAAGTTTTTTCTCGATTAGAAATAATCGAATATTCATATATTAATGATGATAATGATAATTATTATAAATATATTTTTTGCAGTTCCAAAAAGGATGTTTGCAATTTCTCGAAATTTCGAATAGAAATACTTCTTATCATTTAAAATACTAATTCATGTCTTTATTATTTTAGTTTATGAATAGTGTTTGCACATTTATTTTGTATTTTATTTTCTATATTTTTCTATTGGTTAAATTAAAAGGAAAAACTGCATATAAGAGAAAACAATTGGTTTTTTTGTCATTAATGAGCAATAAAATCCTGAGTACAAGTTTAACAATTTTACATTTTCTTTCTTCTTAAAATATTCAAATTTCAAAGAGTCTGTAACAGTCTGTGTTCTTAATATTCATTGCGGCAGTGTAGTTATTTCTGTTATTTTAACATGTGTGAAATAATAAAATATAAGGATAATTATTTTTTGTAATTTCCATAATTATTTATAGACGAAAGAAGAACGTACAAACTTGCATTCTGCATAAATTTTGAAATACTTTCCACTCCTTCTAGAATACTATAACGAAACTAGTCGGATGTATCACTCCGAAAACTTTCTTCTGTCTCATACATGTCAATACTTTAAAATTCGTTATCAATTTTTCAAAATTAAATGGTAATCTATGCTCACCATAAGCATTCCAAAAAGGTGGAATTCCGTGCATTAATACTTGAGATATGACTATCCTGAAATCGTGTAAATCCAGCAAAATGCAGCATATCAGCGCCACTTATAGGATGATTTACACCAGAACCTAATCATCATCAACTTATGTCAACGTCCTATTGAATATGAAATTTGGGGGGAAATCCTGCATTAGTTCTTGAGATAGAGCTATTGCACAAATTATGACAAATGCAGCATAACAGCGCCACCTGTTGAGCGATTTGCACCAACACATAATCAGCAGCAATATTAATCAACGTATACTTGAATCTGAAGTTTGATGAAAAATCGTGCATAAGTTCTTGAGAAAGAGCTATTGAGGAAATCGTTCTAAATACAGCATAGCAGCGCCAGCTATTGGGAGATTTGCACCAACGCGTAGTCAGCATCATTTCATATCAAGGACTAACTAAATCCGAAGTTTGATGAAATTGTGTCTATTAGTTCTTGAGATAGAGCTACTACGAGAATACTGTAAATCCTGCAAAATGCAGCATAGCAGCGCCACCTGTTGTGCGATTTACACCAAAACTAAACAGCACCGACTAATAACAAGGCGTAACTGAATCTGAAGTTTTATAAAAATCCGTGCAGCAGTTCTTGAGATAGAGTTATTGCGGAAATCCTGCAAAATACAGCATAGCAGCGCCACCTACTAGGCGATTTTGCAGCAAAAACTAATCAGCACCAATCTATATCAGGGAGTATCTGAATATAAATTTTTATTAAATTTCGTGCATTAGTTCTTGAGATTGAGTGTCCACAAAATGTGTGTTACATACATACAGACAGACGGACAGACAGACAAACTCACAGACTCACAGACAGACATTTTGTAAAACATGTTTTTTGAAATCTCTGACCCCTAAAACGCGTAAATCCGTCACAAACCTGAAGTCGAAAATTTTCATGAATCCAATAGTAAGTTAAGTATATAGTCTTCTTGTAAAGATAGAAGAAAGTAAAAAACTAGAATATATTGTTTTTTATTTTTTTTTTTTTTTTTTGCGTAACTTTGTTCATAAGTTTTCAATACACAAATACGTTATAATATAAATAGTAACAAAATATAATTAATATTTTAAATCCATAGCGCTTTTAAGCAATCTCTAAGCAATTCTTGCGTATAGGAACATCCTTGTATATGAGATATAAATTTTATAAGCACAATGTTATGTACTAAAATTCGGCTCAGTTTTAAAACGTAAACTGCATCTGAAACTCATTCCCATCGATTATTTCTCATTGACAGCAATGTGTCCAAATGTAAACAATGTCCCTGTAAATGAACAAATGATTTTAGACAATCCTGTATTACATGCCCGCAGAGTACATACTTTTCATTATGTTTGAAATTGTTTAATATTTTAGAAATGTTCTGCAAATATTTTCCCCCATAGGCCCTAATGTGACGATTCTTCTCCGTGTCCCTGAAAACAAGATGTGGATTCTACACGTTTCATATTCAATTTTGAATATTCTATGTTAAAAGTCAATAAAATATAGCTAGCTCCTGGTAATCCAAGTTTTTTTTTTTTTTTTTTTTTTTTTTTTTTTTTTTTTTTTTTTTTTGAGTTAAAGCTTGGAGAGATAGACAGGCATGCGGTCAAAAAAAAAAAAAAAAAAAAAAAAAAAAATCCCTATAAATGCATTTTAACTATATTGTGAAGTATTGAAAGCTCTTTCAAGACGTTTGGTTTGATCAAAGTGAATTGAAGCATACTTTATGAAGGGTATACTTTTTAAAATATTAAAATATCGAATCTTTCGAAAACTACTATTTTTCAAGTTTCTATTTTCAATGTTGTTTTTTTTTCGTCATATTAATGTTGTTTTTCTGGCATTAACTGAAAATAATACGAACTCTTTTATTCTCGTTTTGAAGTACCAATTCAATTGTTTTCATTAGCTAAAGGTTTGTAACTTTTGCAGTCCGAAACACTGAAAAAAACATAACCTTCAGTACGTTATACAGAGAGAGGCAGTGGAGTGTATAATGTTCAAACAAATGTCTTCTAGATGTTTGTAGCTATAATAGTGCACGTGATCATCCCAGTCAACTGTGAAAGCGATCAACGTGATCATTTGTTGGTGCATGTATTTTGTTAGTGAACGACGACATAACTTTTCTGATTGAATAAACAACTAATAAATTGACTTTATAAATACATCATTTCAAACATAAAATTCATCTTTGTTTACTATACAGGGTGTCCGGTCTCAACGGTGTCCAATGGCTAATTCCTAAACCGTTAGTCAGACATATAGTTCCAATTAGAAAAATGTTTTAAATCAAGTAAAGAAATATTTTAAAAGCGATTTGGGTCAATAAAATGATTTCTTAAAAAAATACGAAATATAATTTTTATACGGTCCCCCGGTCCTACAAGTTATATTTAATAAAATTTTCCTTTTACACTGACAAGATATACAAAAAAAAAAAACCGTTTTTCTACGATTAAAATTGACCGAGTAATACCTGTTTAAAGTTGGAGCATATTTTTTGCTGCAAATTGGGGGTCATTCACAAATTTAGTCGAAATATGATTTCGTCAGATATATTAAAAAATGGCTCAGAGTAAAATTAACATTGCAATATAAATTTGAAATCTTTAGTCATTCTGACATATTAATGCAAAATATACAATTTGTAATAAACATTTAAGAAGAAAGAAAAAAACAGAATTTTTGTTAAATAAAATGATGCTAAATTAACAGCCTCAATTCTTTACAATGTGATACGTATTTTAAAATATTATTAGATTACACTAGCCTGCAAAATTTGGGTTATTTCATGTTTTTTAGCTTTTGATAGTTGATTTTTATGTGTTCTGTATCGCTGAATCCGGAACTGATCTTCATTTTTAGCCACCACATCAGGATTTTTCGCAAATTGTAAATTTCAAAGTTAAAAAGTTCAAAGTTAAAATTTAATCTCCTGCCCCATCTCATCACACCACCCAGCTGTAAGAATCCCAAGATAAGCAAAAATATCGAATAAATTATTGAATAAAATAAAATAAAATAAATTTTACATATGTTTTATAGTATGAGATTTTTGCTATATTTTAACTTACACATTTGCAAAAAAAATCTAACGTGATGGTTAAAATTGAAAGTCATTTTCTAATTTAGTGCTAAAAAGTACGTAAAAATCAATTATCAAAAGTTAAAAAATACAACCATCTCCTCTACTTTATAGTATCCGATATTTGTTATTCTTTAAATTCGACAATTCATGATTTGCGAAATATCCTGACATGATGGTTAAAAATTAAGGCAATTTTCGGATTCAGTGCTAAAAAAATACATAAAAAATCCAACAATCTCCGTCCTGTATTATCTAATCTAAAACTTTTTCTTAAACTTCTTGGCGGTAATATATCCGAATTTTTTTTTGTGTTATCCTGTGAAATAGGTATAAATGGTAGCCACCGGAAGTTATAATAATATTAGATTGTTATCGGATTTGCGGCCGGGAACCGTGGCGTGTTCCTGTAACCCAGCAACTTGGGGGCTGAGGCTGCGGTGTCAGTTCTGGAGAGGGTTCTGTCCTCACCTATTACATCGTGTTCCTGACATGGGACCGATTCATTAGTTATCGGATTTGCGCCAGCATGCAAAATGTAATCTCGATCGGATATTTGAAAGTGGATTAAAGTTCGAATACAAATTTTGAACTGAAAAAACATACATAAGATCGTTGAAGTAACATAAAAACTTATAAAAATAACATAATTTTATTAAAAGAAATCATAAAAGAAACAGTCTCAAATCCTGACAAAATAAAACATACGTTATTTCAGCCAATCTGAAAGTTAATAAATGTTAACTTAATCGTAATACTTGTACGATTTTTTTCAAAGCGCAGATACACATGAAATGAGATCTTCGAATACTTTAAGCACTTGGAATGTGACCCCTCAAAGCCAAGCCGAACTCATTTGCTTTCAGAGCAGAAAAGTGGCATAAGTCATGCATTTTTAAAGTTTCATAACTCGCACAATTTTAGTGTTATATGAATGGGACTTTTTTTGTCTTACTTGTCAGTGTAATAGGAAAATTTTACTAAATATAACTTATAGGACCGGGGGACCGTATAAAAATTTAAATTTCGTAATTTTTTAAGAAATGTTTTTATTGACCCAAATCGCTTTTAAAATATTTCTTTACCTGATTTAAAGCATTTTTCTAATTTGAATTATGTCTATGACTAACGGTTTAGGAATTAGCCATTGGACACCGTTGAGACCGGACACCCTGTATAAAAATTAACACATTTTAGTAATATATTTTAGTGAATAATTTTTTTAATGTTTTCCTTTTATACCCGACTGAAAAGGAAGGTTATGTGTTTCACGCGTATCTGTGTATGTGGATTTCTTAATACTCTCGAAACATCGCAACGGCTGGGTGGATTTAATGAATGATGTCTCTATCAATTCGTCTTAACGGCCCGATGGTTATAGGCTAGGTTTTGTTTTTATAAATTCAAAATGACGGCCGTAAAATACAAAATGGTGGTAGAGACGAAAAAAAATTATGCACCCTATTGAGTGGCATATCAATGGATAGGTCTTTCAAAATGTACACGTATGTTTCACGGACTATTTTACAGTCAGAAGCTCCATTAAAATATTATACAACCTGGAAGTTGTGTATGTAGAATCTCAAGCTTTACTGCAACTCTAACCATCATAGATATCTATAGACCTCATCAAAACAGTGTATATAGATAGTAACTTACAATTAAACACAACTTAAAAGTCATCAATACAAGTAAATAAAAAAAAGGTAAGCAATATAAACAATATAAAAAAAATATTTTAAAAGTAATATAAAAGTAATATAACCTATAAAACAAGTAATATAAAAAAATATTTTAAATCAATTCCTACTTGGGTCAATAAGATAATTTTTTTCTCCCATTCTTATTTCCTCTTGAGAGCGCTTAAAATGCCTTGATCAAGAAGAGGGCTCTCTTAGTCTTAAAATACCTTGGTCAAAAAGATGCCTCTCTCGATTATTGAAAATTAATTAATTTAATTTAATTGATGAATTAATATTTGAAAAAAACTGGATTGACATCAAGTGTCATCCTCTACAAGTTAAAAAAAAATATTTCAGCTTGATTGGATGAATAATAAGTATTTTATTAACGATTGAAAATTTGAACAAGATATATATAGCGAGAGTGTGAGCTAATAGTAGAAATTGAAAAAAAAAATTCACATTGATGAGAAATAATTAATTGGTTCGCTTTTTACGAAGTCGGGTTTTTCGATTTTTTAAATTTAATTGTTTATTTTATATTGTACAAACAAAGTTATCATTATCGGGATAATTAAAGGTCTGTAATCGTTGTAGGTAGTTTGAATACTCCATACAAAAAAAAATTCTCATATGACATGCAATGGGATTGTGTGACAGTTTTGGCCAGATTAAACTAGCAAAACACAAAACGCAGAGATATATATAGAGATTTTTTGGATAAGGAGTTAATCTGAATTCTGCATTTTCCAAAATACTTTGTTTATGGAGAACGAAGCAATACCGCATTGTATTGCGAACGCTTTTTGAAGTATTTGATGAACCCCTCGAGAATAGAATTATTGGATTAAATTGCCTGTTGAGCTTCTAATGTGTTACGACCACCCTTTTCCCCGAATAGTAAACTATGTGATTTTTCTGTATATATAATTTGAAGTATGTATTACTAAATTGTGTCATACATATCATTCGAATTTTACCCAACTGTATACTACTCTCAATACAACCGGTGTTAGCGCGATGACAGTAAAGTCTTCTCACATTAATGGAAGACTTTTAAAACCGGCTTACTGTTATCTTTTCTGAAATTGGTGATTAGTTCGATAATCTTTATTAACTACTGTCCACTGTCCATTTTCAATACAATTCACCTAATTCTGATTTTCACTCTAACTTTTTTGTACATGTCTTCATTACTCTCTGAACAATTCTGAATATAATATTGCGGAATAAGCTAAAATAAGAGATAAGTAATAGTCAAATCAAAGAACATTGAAAAATTATGCACTGCTATTTACTTCTTAATTTAATGTTGGTGTCAGTTGTGATAATACAGGGTATCCACATTCTACGGTGTCCAATGGATAATGTCTAAACCGTCTGCCATAGACAAATACCGTATATACTCGCGTATAAGTCGAGGATTTTCTGACAATTTTTGGTAAGCAAATTTGGGGGGTCGACTTATACGCGAGTCAGTTAAGGAAAAAAAAAAAAAACTTCGAATAGTGCAAAATTATGGCTTTTTATGTGTATGAAAAAAGTACATAAAATATAAAAAATAAAAATTTATCATTTAAAAAAAATTTCAAGGATTTGTTTTTGTTTACTTACTACCTTTTCGCATTGGCAAGTGAAATCTTTGGTTTGATTTTTTGCAAAATTGAATTAAAAAGTTACGGGTCGACTTATACGCGAGTATTTGATTTTTTCCAGAATTTGCATTCGAAAGTTAGGGGGTCGACTTATGCGCGAGTATATACGGTAATTCAAATTAATAAAATGGTTTAAATGAGGTAAAAAGATATTTTAAAAGTTTTTATGATGAATACAAATATTGAATATATAATACATATTTTATCACATTGCTAATGAAACGTAGAACCAATAATGGGGAAAATGTCCGAGCCGGGAATCGAACCCAGACTCCTTGGAGTACCACTCCACGTGCTCTACCATTTAAGCTACGAGAACGATGCCCAGATTAGCATTTTTCACATATGTTGGTAAGGCTACAACTGCAGCACAAGATGGAATAATCTTCATGAACATGCAATCATGCAGCGAAACATGAGACACAAACAAACCCAGCATCGGTGAGCACATGGTAGATTCCAAGCTTGATATTTTTCACATTGTTTGTTCTACACTTCTTTAGCAACGTGATAAATCACGTATTATAAATTGAATAATTTCGATCGTGATTTCACTTCTGAAAATTGATAAATTAATTAAAATTATAAAATAATTTTAAAAAAAAGTTACGAATTTAAAATTTTATAACATCGCCCAGCCCTATAACTGATGTATAGGAAAAAAGTCTTATTACAATATCAAGTAGGACAAACATATCACAATTATCTAACTCAAATATTAAGCGTTTTATGAAACTTTGGAATGTATGACTTATACCAATTTCCTGCATCTTAACACAGATGAGTTGGGCTATGCTTCCAGTGATTGTACACAAAGTATTTATTAGAAGGATTTATTTCGCGTGCATAATTTTGCATTGCAGTCGAAGGTTATCACTTAGAGCAGGTTTTAAGTTAACTTTAATTTTTATTAATTTAATTAATTGCATTTTTAAATATGTATAATTTTGTAAAGTATTGCGAGGGTTGCTTTCCATCATTTTATTTAATAAAAATTCTTTTTGTTTAACTTATATTTTTAGCACAAGTTGTTTATGTTTCCTTAAAATGTCATAGTGAAAATAGATTGCAACTTTTTATTGTAACGTTAACTTTATTCTCAACTATTATTTTTTCTCTATCTGACGATCATTTATATTTCTAGTAAATTTGTGAATTACACCTATTTCGCATCGAAAAAAATATGTATCTGTTTTAAATAGTTATTATTGGGTTACTTTAATCATAGAAGAATGGAAATTTTTCTGCGATACTTCATAGTATAAAATGATATTTTTACTAAGTATAACTTATAGGACTGGAAAATTAATTCCTTTATTTTTTAAGAAATGTTTTTATAGACCCAAATAATTTTTAAATATTCCTTCACCTCATTTAAAACATTTTTGTAATTGGAACTATATGTCTATGTCAAACGGTTTAGGAATTGGACGTTGGTGTGCTGAAAGTGGACACCATGTATAATGCATACCTTGTATTTTAGAATTCTGAATTTTAGAGAAATATGAAAACATATGAATAATAATTTCAATATTGTAACTATTCTGTATAAAGCATTGTACTACGAATTTCCATCGTCAGTAAAATCAGGTCTTTTTGCAATAGATGAGAGGTTGGATACTGTGAGATGTTACATGTGCAATTAACAAAACCAAAAGGTTTAGGTTTTAATCAATATCTTATTATACCGAAACTATGTTTCATTTTTGCACAGATAAATAAATGTAACAATAATTTCTTTTCTTTAAATTTTTAGTTACTATTATGCATGTTTAAGTTTTCCGACTGTTTTTAAAAACAAACAATATCTATAATATTCATTTTATTAGATATTTTATGCATTTTTTTAATCGAAAATCATTCTTTATGAGCAATATATATATATATATATACATTTTATATATATATACATATATATATATATATATATATATATATATATATATATATATATATATATACATTTTATATATATATACATATATATATATACATATATATATATATATATATATATATATATATATATATATATATATATATATAATGTTAAATTTTTAAATTTATATTTGTTATTTATTCAAAAAGCAGTTATTATTAGTAAATGAACTTACAATGAAATATTCAATTCATGATTACAAAAAAAGTAGTTGAAGTACAATTTTAAAACCATTTTTTTTTTTAATTTTTTAACACACTATTTTTTTATATATTAACGTATTGTAATTTTCAACTATCTTCACAAAGGAGCAATATTTATTTTATTTATTTATTAATATTTTTTCTATGTTCATATTAAATATTTTATATAACTGTTTAAAGGTCATATATTTCTTGTGAGAAAAATAATGTAAATACAATTTTTAAATGTATATTTGTAATTTCTCACAAAATATATGTTGTTAATAACTATTAAATATTTAATACGTGATTACACCACAAAATAGTTGATGTTTAATTAAAATATATATATATAAAGATTTGTTGGATGTTTTCTCTCAAAAAGTGTATTTGATAGTTATAAGGATTTTTTATTGATATAAATCTTTAACGTTGAGTCATTATATAATACCGCCTAAAGCAAGATGCTTTAAATTAATCATAAATATATATCTAATATAACACGTTCTGCGTATTTCAAATCATTTATTAAAGTTTACGTGATAAACACAAAATAGAAGATATGCTAGTACTATAAGTGTCTAAATTATTACCAAACTTCAAAGAATCATGATTTAAATAAAAATTCATTATTTTCAGTTTAACCATTTGTAATTTTATGGAGTTCTTCATTAAAAATCAATACTAATGTATCAAATCATATTATTACAAACATTTATGATACATATAGGTACAGAATCACGGAACTCTACTTCCCTGAAAAGTTTGTCTTGTTGAACAGCAATTAACCAAAAATTACTTTTGTTTAGGGTTTAAAAAATAATAAACAAGGTAGCGAAGTAGATAATTTCCTAGACTTTTATGAAACAAACTTTTTAAAAATATTAAAAATTTCTAAGAAAAACATTTTTTTTTTTTTTTTTTGCACAAAATGTTGCGCTAAACTAGTTTTAGCAAGAATAAATTTTCAATCGCATACTTAAATGAAGCATTTTCCAGTGTTATGATTAAAGAGAAAACTTAAGTACACATATAGCAGACATTCTTAATAGATTTAGGGCGAGCGTAATTCCTGTTTTACTCAATAAATTGGAAAATGAGGCTGTTTTCACACATAAACCAGTTACTTCATGATGGAAGCACAATCAATCACAGAGAGTTAGAGAGAGAGTTGATTGTAAATTTAACAGAAAATGAGGTTTCTAAGAATTATAGAAAGCATTTACTATTAAGGTAAATTAGTGTAATCTTGAAAAACTTTTGAACTACTGGTATATTTTGTTTTGGGAAAATATACCATATAGATGTGTTTCTTATTCTTTTTTCCTCATTTTTCATTTTAGTGAAAAATTACCACACAATTGTTATAAAGTTCTTTTAAATTGAAAATTGCCAATTTTGCATTTATGCTTTCACGAACGCAAATATATATAAAAATGTAAAACTTCATATGTTTGAGTAAAAATAGTGTAAAATGGTTTAGAAATATCGATAATAATAGCAAATGGTAAAATGCACCTGTTCCATTTCAGTTTTAAAAATTATCCATTTTTAAATTTCACTTTTAGTTTATCAATTATCTGAGCAGAAACGAAGATGCTGAGAATTTATGGATGAGGTATAAAAAAACCCTAAAAACTTAAAAAAGGAAAAAACTTAATTTTCTTAATTGAAAATTGTTATGCTGGTACAAATGGATATGTCTTTAAAAAACATTTTTCTAATTTGAGGGAAATCCTTTGCTATAGTTTATATTTTATGGAAATTCAATATACAACAATCTTTGTAATTTATGTCTTTTGCAATAAATTTATGAAATAATATTAAACCATGTTTCAGAGGAATATGATTTACCGATAAAATATTTAAACTACTAAACACATAAGGAGAAAAAACATTTTACATAAAATTAAAAAGGATTTAATCTTTTTTTCTGATACAGATATCAATATTTAACTGTAGTTTTTTTTTTTTTAAAGTTGCTGTTAGAGATTGTGCCTGAAGGTTTAAGAAAAATATTAAAACCCATTAAACGCCAACGCTCCCGTTGCGGGAACAACAATTTGTTATTTTTCCCCTCAACATATTTTTGAATTATTTAAAAAATACATTTTGTGCCGAAAAGTTAATAGTATGGCGTGTAGTATACATATTTTTTCAGAATGATATATATATATATTTACTATTTTTTGCAGATTTTAAAAAAAAGAGAATTTTTGGTTTTTAGACTTCCTCAAGTAAAATTAGTAAAAAGAAAAAAAGTAAATTCTTTAGTTTTTACAAGCGCAGTGAATATTTAAATCCAACAGATCATCTAATAATAAATTCTTAATACGAAGTAAATATATTCATTTAAAGCAATATTAGAAAGGTTTCTTTCGTATGTTCCCACAACGGGAGCGTTGGCGGCTTGTGGTTACAATTCCTGTCCCTTTGTCTGCAAGCGCGCTTCCATAAAGAGAGGAACATTTTATATTGATTTTTCATGAAAAGCAGTGTATGTCAGTTCGCTTGAATGTGGATTCGTACTATTATACGGAAAAAACAGAAACATTGTGAACAAAAAACCCCTTAAAATTTACCTTTATGATGTTCATCTGCAGAAAAAAAAAATCTTTAAATTACAATTAAAATGCAAGATGCAAAAATAAAAGATTGCGTTTTGCATGGAAGTAAGTTATTACTAAAACATAAAAAAAGAATTTTGGTAATTTCTTGTAACAGTAAAGTTGACCATGAATTAAGATATAATACAGTAGTAGTTGGCAGCTACTTTTGAAACTTAAATCCATAGGTAGATTCATATACAATATAAAAAAAGAAAAAGAAGGATTACGAAAATTCTAAATTGTTTCATGTTATATTAAGTGTACTAACGGTGATACTGTTGTAGATCGATTTTTAAATATATGCAGGCCTCTTATTAAAGAGATAATATATGTATTTTTTTAAATAATTTGAAAATCGATGTTTGGTAATAGTAACGTGAAACGCATTTATTATATTGAAATAAGAGATGTCTCAATTTTCATTTGTAAAACAACTACTTTATTTGAAACAGGTAATAAAGAAAATTCAAAACATCATTTAGGAATATATAGAGTTATATATATCAGTTACGTGTTGATGAAAACAACTATATTCTAATATAAGTACATGCCAGAAATCTAGGTTTAAAACAAATTTATACATATGTGCGTGTAGTGTTTATTACAACATAATGTTATATCTGAGTTATTTCTTTCAAGTTGCATAGACAATGTGTAGGGAAATAATAAAAAAGAAAGAGTGACGTTATATTTCAAATATTTTGAATATTCGTTAAAAAATTTGAATGAAAGTGATTTATGAATATTAATATTAAATTTTTAATCCATATATTTTTAGTAATTGTTTATATGTTTGTTTATTTGTTTGCATCATGCCTAAAAATGAAGTTTTATTAAATTTTCTAATCGCAATTGCGTTATGGCAGGAGAAAATAACGCGCGTTTCTTTGCAGTTCAGAGGAAGGTTCAACCCCCATTAGACGCCAACGCTCCCGCTACGGGAACATGTTATACATTCTAAACGGTTACAGTTATTAAAAAAAATTTCAACTGCTTTATCATAGGGGCATCTTATATATATAAAATATATAAATAAACTTTATTTATTTAACGTGCTTAATATAGCGGCGCTTAATGGGTTAATAAAACTGAAGAAAGACAAACAAATCGAATGTCGTGACATATGTAAAAATACATCAAATAAGATTATTTTACTTCATTTTTTAGAAGAAACAGCTCATATTATTGTACATTTGATCCTTAAATTTACAAAACACGCCATAAAGAACCCTAAAAAAATCAAGGTAAAGTAAAAAATATATATATATATATATATATATATATATATTTTTTTTTTTTTTTTTGAAGTTTTAGCATTTTAAACAAACTAATATATTGAAAAAAATTATTAATTTTAATAATTTTTTGAATTATTTATACACATTTTGAGAAATGAAATTTTTTATGGAAATAATTTTTCAATAATTGTAATTTTTATGGAATAACTTTTTCAGAAATCATCGAAATGAAACATTATTTTGAAATAATCGAAATTTTACTCAACTTCATAAGAATATATAATGGATATCTAAATACATTATAAGCAAAAATATGAAAAAATGATTGTGGTGACGATCTGCACAGAAACACAAGGTCACGTGACAATATAATAGTTAGTACACAAATAGAAAAGTATTATCCCAATCCGCGTTGTGAAAAGATCTTAGGGGATAATATCAATTAAAAAAAGATAGAGGGAGAAACGCTTTATAATAAAACAAACCTGTCAATAACTCAAGAGTGACTTATTTACCGTCATGAAATGCAAATTTAGGACTGGAAGGTTGCTCTGATAAATCGCCAATTTAATATTCACTAAATTTAAATTCTTAAAGCACATAAATTTAATTATAGTCTGAAAGAAAAAATAAGCAAATGATTCAAAGAAAAGAGAGAGAAAATATACATATACAATCAATTTTTATTTTCAATCATTTTAATTTCATATTTCAATATCAATTCCATTTTTATCACAATAAAATTTATATCATTTTCATGTCAATAGATCACAAAAATACTCTTTATAAGCTTCATCATCGTGATTTTTGGTTTCAAAATAATTCTCATCTAATTTCTCACAGCACAGATAAACGGATGGGCTACTTAGCCAAAATATTAAAAAAACCTCAAAACCATCAGATCTTACTATTATGATTCTTCTAATAATTCATAATGATAATTATCTATGTATGCTTTAAAATTAAGCGTGCTACATACTAGCCAATTAAAATACTAAATTCACATATTATAAAGTATAAAATAAAATGGCCAAATATCAAAATAAGAAAATTAATTATCACCATATACTTCAGTCAAATGGAGTGGGGACTCATCCTTGGCAATCACTTTTAGTCCTTAATTCACATAATTTTGATCCACAAATTGGTCTTTATATTGTTACTTTGGCTTAACACCTTAAACATTTTGATAGTCTCTTTCGGCTTAGCAGTTCAATCAGTCACAGTAGTGCCTGGAAGTGGTCTTCTTTTGACATCAGAGATTCTTTTAGTCTAACTTTCAAATACAGCCTCTTAAGGTCATCAGAATAGATCACTCGCGCATAAATGTGGTTCAATTCTCTTGGGTGTGCGTCCGGCTTTTAGGATTATCTTCGCTCTTTCCATCAAAACGTTTCACAATCAGTGAATTCTCTATCAGTCCTTCTGCACTTTTGCAATTTTAGATTCATAAGGCCTTCTCATTATTACTTTTCTCTTGAAATAACATAGTGTTCATAGATTCAGAGCGAAGAGATCATCACAAGATAGGTGTGATCACGGTTTACGCCGACTTCTAGTCTTCTGCGGTACAACATATCTGGCATATCGCAAAATTAGTCTTGGAATATCCTTCGGGAGTGGGAGCAAAAGTGGAATTCAAATTCTCTTTTCTTGAAAAGAAACTTCCTTAAAAATTAAGATGTGGGGAGTTTTTGTTTAGACAGTATGGTATTTTTCATTCGTTGCTTGAAGCTTCTTTCCCATTGGTACGCTGGATCACTTAAATCTGATTCATTTTCTCATCCCCCTTTTTGGGGGATCTTCGCACTTTCCCGTCGCATAGCTAATTTTTTCGTTATGACTCCAGGGGTTATGGCGTCACCTAGTAGTGTCGGATACCTGCCACACACGTTGAGAACCAATAAATTTTAGCCCTGTCCGTCGTAAATTTTGTGTTAAAAGCATCATAAATATTTGTGACTGATGCTATTCTTCCCTTGTCTCGATATGGCGTCCATGTGCACTTTATTGCCTTATTTTTGTCTGACGTATCTGTGAGTTTTTATCACTCTGTTTACATACATATAAAAATTCTAAAATTTTTAATTATTGGCCATATTTCCAAAACACATTCGATATTCGTAATCCTTATATTTTTACAAACAAAATTATACCAATAAACATATATATATTTGTTTATATATCCATTATAAATTATGAATTTTAATATATACACGCTATTAAGAATTTTCTCAAATTAATTTTCTTGATTATTTCGTAAAGCACACTCTCAGAAATAAAACTCTCCCTTTTGACGATTCAGAAATCCTCGAGCTGTATTTCGTCGGTTCTGACGATCATTTCCTATTAACATCACATGACTTTTAACGAAACGTAAACCTTCAAATATTTGACGAAAGTTTTGCCTCAATCACGGTCAGACTCAATGCCTTTTAAGGAAACAGTTCCTCAAATCCTGCGATTTTAGCAAACAGATATTTCTTGCTTATGTTAGTTCTGTAATAATTCATTTTAAAACAGCACTTAGAGCTTTTCAGAAAATACTGAAATATAGGTAGTTATTGTTTTTCATTAGTTATTTTTTTAGCTGTAAGAATTTTTAGGAATGCTTATTATTATTATTATTATTTTATTTATATGTTGTCGTTCATTATGTTTTAATTCGAAAAGAATAAATTTCCTGTGTTCTTCAAAAGCATTCAATAAGAAAATTAGGCCAATAAAATTTCAAACTTCTAGGATATCTTTTTTTTTAAGAAGTATATTATGTTTTCAATCAAATTAAAAATAAACATAATTGATCCCTCTCCTCTTTATAAACAGTAAAGTGTTAAAATCTTACCCCCCTACTCAAAGTGATAAAATCTCACGCAATATGCACTTCACAATTCGTTATTTGTGAGCAACAAATTAACCAGACCATATTCTAATCATCCATTGATCAAAGAAAATTTCAGTTGTAAATTATTTAATCAAGCCATATTATAATTATTCATTGATACGAGAAAACCATAAAAATAAATTAGCCTTTCTTAAAACTTTCAGAAAATATAGCAGCGCTGATAAAATTGCAATCTACGTTATAAAAATATTAACACGAAGTAGAATTCATTACACCAGTCTAACAGTAGACACTTTCAAGTCCCCAGCAGCCAGGTTGGAAGAGCAGCTACCTCCCACACGATAGGTCATGAGTTCGAATCACGCCGAGGAAAGAGAGAGAAGTGTTTTTTTTTTCTTTCCCTGTGTCAAATACTGGAGCTTCCAAAATATTTGAGAGACGGCGCCACCAGCCCTCTTTTGACGAAACTATTGACGAAATCTATATCGTCAAGCAAGTGAATAAACTAATTTCATCAATTTGACGAAATGTTCGCTCAAAGCATTTTCCAGGAAACCATTTCGTCAAAAACAAAGAAAATTTCGTGAAATCTGAGTATTCCTTTCTGAGAGTGCAATATTTAGTAAAATACAATTAATTATTTGATCTTGATTCGCACTGGGTTGTGCTGTTTTGTGTAATTATTTTGAAATTAATTAATAAACGATGTCGTATAGTTTTCACTGCGACATTGATAAGTATGTTTTCCCCAAATATAAAGGCTATTTTATCCGGCATTACACGCGCGAGAAAAACGAATGGGATTATTCGCGCTGGGTATATCATACCCATGGCGGTTTTTTCCATTTTTTTTTACCATAAAATCTATATAAAACTTCAAACAGTAGAAAAAAGAAGGGATAATAGAGTTTTAAACAGCTATCAATCATGTTACGTACATTTATTTTGTACATTCGATGCGTCTATCTTTATTGAATGCACGCGCGAAAAAAACTGCCGGTTTTACTCGTTCTGGGTTTGTTATACCTATAGCGGTTCCTTCCAATATTTTTTCCTCAAAATCTACATAAAAGATAAAATACTACGAAAAAGGAAGGGATAATATAGTTTTAAAGATATATTAAAAATGTTATTTACATTTATTCTGCAAATTCTCTGCGCCTATCTGTACCCAAAGCTGTTACAGGAATGCTCGCGCTGGGTGTGAGATACCCATATGTGGCGAGACGATTATGATAGATCTATATTTCGAATTATTTAACCGCTACCCCCTGCCCTAAGATTACGGCCTTCGAGGCAGACTCAAAGACTCATCCATTTCTGAAAAAATGTTAGGGAGAAAAGCTGCAAAAAACAGCACTGGGTGTGACATACCCAGCTCGAGCAAACTGGGGATAAAAATAGAAAATAAAGCATTTGTGCAAGGATATTAAAAGGCAGAAAACTAAAGTTTAGAAATGCACAAATAATACATAAAAAGCAGCAAACAGCTGTTTCGAATCTTCTAGCAAGATTCTTCTTCAGTGTGAGATAGAGCAAGGCAAGGCGTTCTAGAAAAAAAAAAAAAAAACAGCTTTTCTTTTACTAGTATTGCTGTAGGACTAAAGTTGAACGGAACTTTCTGGGACAACATTTATTATTATAGTACAATTCGAATTACGAAGTTTTGTTGAATAATTTTGAATAAGGAAAATGTTGTACGATCAGTGATTTTAGGCGCATACTATTTCCGCTAAGTGTCCTTCATTTATAGCATTTCATTGTAAACTACGTAAAACTGTTGAAAACATTGTTACAGAATCTTTGTTGGTGTTAAAGTTAAAAGAGAATTTCGAAATATGGCTTGGTGTTGGTCACCGTATCTAGATATAGATTACAAATCTGATTTCATGTACAAGAAGTGTGTGTCGTTGGTGTGGTCGTCTCTAAACCACTTGTATCAGCGTGTTGCATATATGCAACACACACAGCAGTCAATGTTATTATTTGAGGGTTCTAAACGTATTGCATCTATCTTCCAACATAGAAGTTAACAATTTTTTTTTAAATATAATTATAAGCACATGTCGCTACTGCGTTAATTTTTCATAAACTAAAACAAACTACGTAAATTTTATAAAATTAAAAAGATTAGAGACGTCTAAAAACGGATTTGTTTTACAAAGATAACTTTGTATACTTTACGATTTTGAATTTGAAAATTGTCACTATATATAAGAAATATGTAATTTTCACCATGCTGCATATATGAAAAAAGCAATTTTTAGTTAATAGCGTCTTTAGAGTTTCGTTCATCTGACGAAACCCCATTCGTTTCTCTCCTCTGTCTGTCACAGAGCCAGTTCTCAGAAACTATATATGTTGGAGACATGAAATTTTGGATTCTTATAGCTTAACACCTCACATCAAACAACAAATCATAAAATTTTGAAACAAGTGTTATATTTACCCCTCTAAACTCTAACTTGTGTATTTTAAGCAATTTTCCTAACTCAGCCCCTAATTAAGTTGTAGATGTGAAATTTTGCATACTTATAGCTGAACACTTGCGATCACACGAAAAATCATAAATTTTTCAAAAAGTCTTATAATTTGTACCCCTCTGGGCTCTATCTTCTGTATGTTTAGCATTTTTTGTAACCTCCACCCTTTTCACACGGGGTACAAATTTCCAACTTTTGAAGACACTCCTTTGACAACTCTTTCATATTATACACCATAGCCGTACATATTTTAGTTCTAATTTTTACCTCCAGTGTGCTATGGGCTCGTTCCCCTTGACTAATATATCTAGAGATAGTTTGTAAAACGGAGTTACTTTCGGATAGAGGATGGTTTGGAATAGAATGCGCCTCCTAGTTGCGAAATTTGGGACTAGCAGATTTTGCAAAAGGATAAATTGATTTGGGAGGAATATTAAACGAAAGCCTCTATACTATCTGTGATCACACTTACCCACTTGGTTTATCATGTTGCACACATGAAAAAAACAATTTTTATTAAATAGAGTTTATCTTTTATTTGTCTTTCATTTATGCTTAAAATGATTTTTTTTTACATCTACGTAAATTTTTAAAATCGATGTTCTTCAGTTACAATTTGGGTTAAATTTCGTACTTTTGGGGATTTTCCAGCCACGCTAAATATAAAAAAAGCTCTGATATAAACAGAAACATAGTTCAAATACTTCTACGCCGCTTAAAATGTTTCGAACCCTTTATTTCAATTAAAAATTTCTTCTGAAATTATAATCAATTGAACAAATATTATATATTTCCTCTTTTAAATAAAAAAGTATGACTTTTATTCCACTGAGATTTAAAGCATTTGCTTTGTACATTTATAAAATCGAGCGGAAAAATTCTTTAGATATCCAAAATATTTATCGTTCTATTCTCTCAATCTGACGTTTTTATCAGTAATGAATTGATTCTCGAATTCGAAAAAAAGAAGCTTACAAGAAGAAAAGACGATTAAATGAAATTACTTTGCGGCTGAATTCTATAGAAATAAAACTAACTTGATTTAACACATGGTTTAACAGTATTTCTTTCTTCCATGAACTTAACTTAGGAAAAAATAATTCTCGCATACAGTTTTTTTTTTTTTTTTTTTTTTTTTTTTTTTTTTTTTTTTAAGAGATGGGTGCTAAAATTAATGGAAAAATTTCGTTTTTGATAAGGAAGATATTATTTTTAATGAAAATTGAATTTTTTAATATTGCAAACATAATAGATTGAAGGGATTTTTTAATTACATATTTGAAATTTTAGAGTTAAAAGTAACAAGAAAACTTTTTATATAATTTTTAAGGAACTGTAGAAAATATCTGAATGAAGTATAATTTAGTATGAATATTAATAATGAAGTTCAAAGAAATGCAGCGTAATGCAGTGAAATAAATGAGTTCGTGTTGGTGCATATAAAAAGTGCTGTTCAATATAAAAATTGCATGTAGTAAACTTTTTATATTTGCATCTGATTTCTATTTCAAAATATGAACATATAGTATACTTCTGGCATTAGGCAGCATTTCACAGTTTTTTTAAATATCAAAACAATTAAGAATAATAGTTTAAAATTTAATTGTTGAAAATGTGCCGTTTGATTGCGAAAACGGCTTTACATTTCATGCAGTAATAACTGTTCTCTGCCACATCTGAGGAAAACAGCCTTTAAGTAGTTACTCTCGAAACTAGAATCCTGATATTTCTTATTATGTAGAGGAAAAAGAAAATATCCTATTTGTCCATTTTTGCTATTACCTCTATTAGGATATATTTTAATTTCAATTTGTATTAAACGATCAAAAGTAAAACAGAGATCAAATTTCAATACATTATGAAGTATTATTCAGGCCTATCGCCTGCATCAATCGATGTAACTTTTTCTAAGTAAACTTGTTGCAGCATCCAAGGGAGCCTGCGAATATCATAAAGATAATCCGGTTAGCTTTTTTAAAAAATTTAGCGCAAAACATTAAAACTACTCGCCTGCAATTAGATCCAACAACGTGCTTATGAAAAACAAATTTATTATAGGCTATAAATCTGCATTTATCTCGACAGATGACACAAGATATGTCTTCCACAATAATAAGGGCAGTCGGAATCCCTACACCTGTTAATTTAATTAACCTTTTCTCAAAAACTACTTAAGATATGAACTTGAAAAATTTTTTATGCATAAAATAAACAATTCTTAATAATCTGAAGTTAAATTTATAATTAAATAAAGCTTAGATATTTGTTAAAAATCTGAAGTAGAAACCACATTCAAAATTCAAAAAACATGCCATTTTTTCAAAGATAATGATCATACTAAAAAAAGTTCTTTTTATGAGTTTAAACAATTCACCTCAAATTAAATAGGGATATGTATAGAATGTTCAAGCAAAATTTCAACGCATAATGTATAAAAGTTTTATCGAAAAGGTACAGCGAAGTTAAGAAAACAACATTTTGAGAAAATCAAGTTTAAAGTAAATAAACGCATTAGCAGTAAAGTAGATAAACAAAAAGAATTACTAAAAATTTTTCAACTTCTGGTTGCCGTAGAAACAAAAGTAGTATATCAGTAGAAAGAGGATAAATTGTAGATTCAAAATATTAAAAAGTAGAAAAATCGATATATTTTAGGTTTTGACCTTCCAACTGCCCTTAATTAGAATATACGCATGCGGATTGCAAAATTTTACAAGGTTCACTTCATTGACAGAAGTATATCCCAATTTTCACGATTTGGTCATGACACATAGTAACATATTTCAAATCACAGTCAATTTCTCCATCACCTTAATATTCTATATAATAATGCCGTAATTTAAATTTAATAATAATATTTAAAAATATATATTTACACAAATTTATTAGGTGGGCGGTCTTAAGAGTACAAATCATTTTTAGGTTAAATCAGTATAGTTGTACATTTCACAATGAAAATGCGATATTTATGGGCTGTTTAAGGGAACCGGGAAAGCAAAATTCAACCAAAAAATAAATTTTTACTTTTTAATGTAATTAAATAGTTTAGAATTTTGTCTTTCCAACGATCTGTCACACATGTTTTTATATTAAAAAATAAGTGTTGAAATTATTCATTCTTTTCTAAGAGTACTTCACAGTTTAATGACCATTTAAATTTGTAAGTGACTTTTTCTCAAAACATGGATTTTTCATGTTTCTGTTCCTTTTTTTCAATATCTAGTAAACTTTAGGACTCAGATTTTTTTAATACAGTGCAACCCCGATTATCCTAGCTAGTTGGGACAGCTAATACACCGGATATCGGAAATCTCGGTTAATAGAAACCGTGTATAAAACTTGCCGTGCTTACGAATTTAATATATCTTAAAGTAAAATAAGCCAACAGAACGTTTTTTAACCGATAAAAATAAATATATGCAAAGTTATGCTTCACAGCTTTACAAATATAAAAAAGGAAATCAACTACTAGTAGTAAATTTTAAAAAGCAAATTGAAAAATTTACGAAAGTTCACACGGCCACTGGAAACAAAGCCTTGTTCGCCGTTGACTTCTCAGGGTACAATGTTTCTTGGATGTTGAATACTTTTGGGGGCAGAAGTGCCTGTATAGCACGGACATTGAACAAAAAATTGTGGTTATTTTCAAAGCTCCTTCACAAAAAAAAAAAAAAAAAAAAAAAAAAAAAAAAAATCAGATTTTGTTATTGGCTGGGTTAACAGAAACCTCTATTATTCGAAGCTCGGTTAATAAAGGTTCTACTGTACTTATATAATGTTATATTGTATACTTTAACACAGGGATTTAATGATTTGTTGAGAATTATTTATTTTAGGCAATTGAAATCTTACCAAAAATGCTAATTTAAAAATGACTTTCAATAAATAATTAATAATTAATTTTTAGTTTCACATAGAAAGAAAATGGTCTGTTAAAATACGTAAATCATGTTATTGTAACTACTTTAAAAAATCTAGACCTCTATATTTTACCATTTCTGAGAAAAAGGTACATAAAGTTGGTGAATTTAACATGGCGGGGATAGGACTTTCCCGGTCCCCTTAAAGCGTATAAGTCAAGGTTGAAGGTAGAGAACTGTTTTACCTTCTTATCCTAGAAGTTCAAGAAAGAAATGATCGCTGTGATTGTATATAAGTGTACTCAATGCACAAAAACAAACATTAACAGTCAGTACTTTACACTAAGAAAACAAATTTTGCAGTTAAATAAATTGATATTAAGTAAAACAGACTATACCAAGTTAAATCAAAAACCCGCGTACAAATGCTTTTCACTTTCTTCGAAAATTGCAATTTCGAACATGTACACTTAAGACCGCAACTTAAGATTTGTAAATTATATTATAATAAGAGGTTTATAATATTGATATGCTTGTAATGAAAGTTGCAATAAAACAATTACACGCCATATAAGTCTACAATTCTTATTGGATAAATTATTTGTGAGCAAGCTGCCTTCACTGAATTTCTCAGGCTCCTTTCCGGAGTTAAAAAACTGATCCCTCGTTTCCAGTTATGATCATGTTAGACATATAAGCTACCATAAAAATCTTTTAAGGAGAACGCTTGCGGTACTAGGGGTTGTGAGTCTAGGATCTCCCTTGATGCGTTTCAATCGTATAGATAATATTCTATACCCTTTTAACCAATAAGAAAGTTAAGTATACAATTAAACATTTAATGGGATTTATTAATGGAATTATCTTCAAAGCATAGTTTCTTAAATATCTTTATGAAAATTCAAAACTAGGATATTGTGCATATGCGGAGTTTCGGGCATTATTTTTGGATAGGATTATATTAATTGGAAATGTTCTTATGGGATTGTTAATATACATTCTGTGTTCAACGGCAGTGCTACCTGATGTCTAAAATAAATTTTAATTATAACCAGCAAACATGAAATATTGAAAAATTTCGTTGAGTTTTTCCAGCAAAAGTATCCACTAATACTTACTTGCCTTCAAAAAATTTCCCTGGAGGATCAAAATATCCTAAAATGAGGATAAAATCTCAAATACTCTAATACTGCTTGTAGGCTGACATATATGCTATAATCTGAATTATTTTACCTTTAACTACTAACTAACTACTAACTACTAAGTTTTAAACTACTTTTCCATATGGAAGTTTTAATTGACACGAATATACTACTTGCATTTTTTTTTTGTTTTAAGAAATCTGGATTTCTATTTGTGTTTAATATGAAATTTTATGATACTATTAACAAATTTATTACTAGTAGCAGGTTTATTATGGTCTAAAAATTTTGTTTTTAATTATCTGCAAAGTCATTCAGAATCCCTGGGAATACCACCAATGGTTAAAAATTTTCCTAAATTTCAGAGAGTCGTATGTATAAGATCTCACACTGTTTAAATATGTAATTATTAACATCAATTTAAACATCAATTAATACTGACATTTAAAATGAGTAATGCACAACACACCGATTTCTTCACAAAACTTGAACCTCTCTCAAACAGTTCAGATTCCAAAATAAAATTCCTTTCCGATATTGAATGTATCGAAAATACACAAGTATTGTGTTAAAAATTTCGAATTATCTGAAAGAAATCGTGTTTATCTATCTGAATCCATGCTTCCCTATCATACTATTTATTCGATATTCGCCCGTTCTTTATGCATGAACATAAAGTACAAGTTTCTTAGGGAAAACGATTTTTTTAATGTTATCATCTTCTGTCATAACAAACTTAGTTCAGATGAAGGTTATTTAAACAAATTTTAGTTTTAGATTTTACTTTGCTAATTGCTCATATTAAAAAGTAAATATTTTTATATTTTATAGTAACAAAATTTTATCATTATTATACAAGGCATGCATCATTAAATATTGACACTAGATCACTCAAATATTGAATGTATCATATTATAATTACGGATTTATTATTGTTTTTGTGTATTGCATTAGTATTATGGCCTGTCTCTGACATGAATAGTTCCTCTTATATTTGATTGTTAATATTTAAAGCATTCTACATCTATATTTCAAAGTATTGCTCTTGCATTGAAATCCTTTTATCTGCTAACTGTATACTTAAATGATATATAATTGCATACATACATCATTTATCAAGTATTAAAATACTTCTTACTGTTATTACTGAAATTTTAATCGATAAATTATATAGTGAAATATTAGAAACATTTAATAGCAAGTGAAAGCTTGATTCATGAAATTTCATTTTAATACTCCTGTAATTGACTAGAAGCATTATTTTTTATTTTAAATCTAATACATAAATGGGAAATTTATAATTTATTTTAGTTGCGTGAATAACCAGCAATCTCCATCTACACAATATAAATATTAACTTTAAAAAGAATTTCAACAGAATTGGAACACTTTCTTCCTTTACTCTGGAGACTTAAAAATATTACTTCATAAAGTCTAGCACAAATGCTCTCTCCCGAAATAAATATCCTGCAATTTGTATAATTTTATTTCATAACAATAGATATACATTAAAAATAGAATGTATAAAAATATTATGTTCATTTTTTTTTTCTCACTGAAAAAAAAAATCAATAATGATACAATCTTTATATTCCACTATGTTTGATATCCCGCTGATTGATGTTTCTCGCTTACGTATGAAAAAGATAATCATTACTGAAATCCAGTCATTAAGCTGAAAATGTCTGGAGATATTTTGGACGAACTGTCTTTTTTCAATAGCAGGCAATTTGGGCAAACATTAAACTGCTTTCACATTCTTAGAAAAGTGAAAGAAAAACATTAAAACTTACATCCTATTAATTCATTTTAATAACTTTTGGATATATTTTAACAAGTAGAAATTTTTTAGAGCACACTTTTTTTAAGTGTATTGAAAAATTTATAAAATACCATTTTTGTAAAAGCAGGGGAGTTAAAAATGTTCTATATTTTAAATATTAAAAAAATATTTTTATTTTCTACTTTCCGAGATGAATGAGGATTTTTCAACTAAAAATATTTGTATTTTTGCATAAAAATTCCTGAGTTTTAGTTGTCTGCTTTCCTAAATACGACATTCAATATGAAACAAATTAATTTAAACAGCTAAGATTTCATTTACTGAATAAAGCATTTTATGGGTGTAATTAATTTCAATAAAATTGTTTACTATTACTTTCCATAAAATTAAAATTATTTTGAAATTTTCAGTATTTATTAAACACGTAAAATTTATAGTATTTTGATAAAATGAACACGCTTGTAAAGATTTTTTTTAATTAATTTTCATTTTGCAAAATTAATTTAGCTAACTATTTTTCAGACAATTATTATTTATAGCGCATTAAATAGATTTAAGTGTGTAATGCGTACCCAATCACACAGCTGTGCGATGAAAAAATTGTCTGTAAAGTAAGTGTTTTTTTTATTACTATATAGATTTTGGCATAATGATTAGAGATATAACAAAGAAAAAAATTTGCCACATACATTATTTTTAATTCCCATATTAGTTTTATAAGAATTTAGTTTGTTTAGGAACAGCAAAGCATTATTTACATGAGTTTGTTAAGCATAGTAATGCATATGAAATTCTAAATGTGTGCTTCCAAATTCTGAAAATATGTTAAATTCAACATAATGTACAATAAATTTAACATATTATGCTAAATTCTGAATATGATAAATTCAGAATTATGCTCTAAAATGACAACCTCTCTTTTAAAAATAATGGTAAATCCAAATAAAACTGCTTAAAACAGAATAGCTCAGATGTTGGCGGCAGTCTTTATCTCTATTTATCAATCACTGTCTCTGTGTGTACATTACGAGCTGTAAATTACTCGTAATACTAGTACCTTTTACTTCAAGTTAATCGTTACGTTAGCTAGCAATGTCATCGGCAGAATGTTAAAATTGACTCGATTGTATTTTCTATATTTGTAATAACTTTACATTGAAAAGTAATAAAATTTTAGTCTTGTAACAAATGTGTGTTTCACTGAATCTAGGATGAAACTGATGGATGAAGGCAAGCCTTGGGCCTGAATGCAGTTTGTTTGATTACGTTGAGGAATGAAGACAATTGATTAAAAATAAATAAACAAAACAACCAATTTCGGTTCAGTATAAAAAGGATTTCATATGAAACTATGAGTAACACTCATAAGTGTTGTTTTCGTACATTTAATGTAAAAGGTTTTAACACAAAGATGAAATATGAAATATCTTTCTTTCATATCCTATCTACGTACTACATGCATTTGTAGCAGTGGGCCTGTTCCTTAACGTCAGATACTTTGAAAACTATTTTTGATGATGATCCAGATACAGTACATAAATAATAAATCCATGATAATATTGATGAATTATCATTCAAACAGTAATAAACCTAAACCTTTAAACCAGTCTGTATTAAAAGATTTAGTCCGAGATCTTTATGTGGATCCGGCAGACGTTTTAGGTTCCAGACTGAAAAAAAAACTTGATAAAGTCTACTACGACATTTTTCTGGTTTCAGATAGAAAGGCAAAGATTTTACTCCATTTTCAGCTCAAGAATTTGTACTTGTGTATGTAAGTAATGTTCTAATCTCCATGGAATGTTTCAAAATCCAATACAAAGATGAAGAATGGAGTCTGTATTGCTTCATCAAAATCAAGACTATTGTTTAATGAAAATAAATGTGCATGTGCACATGTTGAATATTATATCCATTGAAATACGGCTATGAAAATCTTCATTTGATTACTAATGCACTTGTAGACCACGAATAGACATTAATCGTGATTTGAAGTTTATTACAGTGTTGTTTCACAACTAGCGTGGGTACACAAAATTTCCCAGTTTTCACACACAGACAGAAAACAACATTAGTGTAGGAAAAAAAGGCCAATCGAAACAAGTTATATATCGGAGTGAGAAATATTGAGCGGGAAAGTCTGATTGATCCTTAAAATGTATTTATTTCGCCACTTCACATAATATTGGGGCTCATGAAACAGTTTGTCAAGTAACTTAGTGACCCGTTCATATGTTTATCCAAATGAAAACTGTAGAAATGTCTATTTGATGGAAAATGCATCAGAAAATTTATATGAACCATGAAATCTCTGAGACTGAAAAAGGGATAAATGAAAACAAATCTTGAAAATCTTTCAAACTAAGTGTCACTAACTTTGCTAGAAATCAAGTAAGTTGAAATTACAAATCTATGGTAGAAAAGATGCTAAAAATCTTCAAGATTTTAGAAGGATATAAAGCTTGTAAAAAAAGGTCAATCAAAAAAAAAAGTTAGATTTCGGAGTTTGAATTATTAAGAGGGAAACTCTGATTGATCCTTAAGGGAGCACAGAATCTTTGAGTTTGTCGAAACGATCAAAACCATCGCTTTTTCAAAGCACCAAAACACAAATAATATTCAATTAAGATTTATTTTGCTCTATCTCCCTAAAGTATATATTCTTAGATATATTATCCAGAAAAATAAATGTTGTATATACAAAATTAATATATAAATTTTAAAATTAAAAATAAGTATTACTAATGCGTGAATTAAACTGCGAGCATGATAAAACTCTAAATTATGCATATAGAAAGAAATTTTTTTTTAAAAATTAGAATCATAACACACTTACTTCTAAAATAAACCCAAAATATATACAAAAAAGTTTGTTTAAAATTTAATTTTAGCTCAAAATAGAAAAAAAAATACAATTTTTTCATAAAAAATTCACGTTTTTCATTTGCAGAAAAATAAATAAATAAAATATGTGATTTTTTTTTTGTTTTAGCTTTAAGACTATAATGAGACGCATATTTTTTTTTTTTAAAGCTGTAGCTTATATACTTTGTAAATAACAGCGCGTGAAAACTTCAAATTTACTAATATCAGAAAACGCGTTTTAAAGTTTCAAAATTAACGTACATTTCATAGTACATACCTTGTATAAATGATTATAACTCCAGAAATATTGCAGACTTTTGAATGCAGTTTTTTGCACAATGTTGAGAATTTTTTAAAAATTCAGAAAAAAAGCAAAATCTGAAAACTGGTATTTTGAAAGTTTAAAGGTCCTGTGTCTCCTTAAAATGCATTTACTTCGTCGCTTCACATAATATTTCGGTTCACGAAACAATTTGTCAAGCGTTTTTAAAAAAGTAAAATCGATTGAAATACCTTAGTTACCCATTCATACGTGTATCCAAATAAAAACGATAGGAATGTCTATTTGATGGAAAATGCATCAGAAAATTTATATGAAACATGGAATCCGTGAGACTGAAAAATAGATAAATGAAAACAAAACTTGGAAATCTTTCAAACTAAGTGTCACTAACTTTCCTAGAAGTCGAATAGGTTGCAATTGCAAATCTATAGTTCTAAACTATAGTTCTATGCTAAAAATCTTCAAGATTTTAGAAGATTATAATTGGAAGCTTCCAATTTCATTCTGACCACCCACACCTTGATTATTTTCTTGAAAATTTAGCTCGGGTTAGCAAGGAGAAAGTTAAAGTATATTTCAATCTTCAAAGGAAATGAAGGGGCAAAAACAAGGAAGATGGGAAATAGGCATTATAGCCGAGAACTATTAAATTTACAAAAGAGAGACCTTTTTCAATGTCCACGCAAAGAAACGTGTAACACAAATGTTTTGAAAATATCATAATCATCATTCCAAGGGCATAATAATTTTTATGTACATATGATTATTTTTAATTAAATATTAAGTTAATGTTTATTTCAGTCGTTTTGAAATTACACAAATTACAAAAAACAATGCAACAAAAAATGTACTGTAATCAGAATCGCTTCCTTAAAACTTTAGCAACCGTTATCATTAGTTGAGTTTAAAATCGAATTCCTTTTACTCTCTGTGATTTATTGAGCTTCCTTCAAAGACGGGCGATTTTCTACTGAATGCAGCCTCATTTTCTAATTTACATGGTACAAATGAAACTTCTCTTGTTCGTCATTATTAATTATTTCTACTTCCATCTGCACTGAAGACTTTTTATGCGTGGAATAATTATCTGATAAAAGTATTTTAAATTTCATTTCATAATGGTTGCACTTAATTTATAATTTTTTTCTCTAATAAAGTAAATAAGATATATAGTAAAGCGAGGAGAGTCTGCGCACCTTTCAAAAGAATAATAATAAAAAATCTAAATATTAATATTTTGCTAAACTATGCATGGATAATTTTGACTTCATTTGTTTTTTATGCATTTCCATTGTTATTTTGTTGTTCTATTGTAATTTAATAGAACAGCAGTCATAAAACCAAGAAAACTATTTTGCGCAATCTCTCCTTACAGGGTAGGAGAGAACGCGCACATGGGTAGGAGAGATTGCGCACATAGGTAGAAGAGATTGTTATTAATAATAACTAAAATTAAATTCTTAACAATAATAATTACACCTAATCGACATTGTTGAAAGGTTTTTGTGAGTAAATATTGTTAAAATTTTAATTTAAGAAGATTAAAATATCAGAAAAAGCAAGCCCTACTAAGATTACAAAATAACATTAATTTAGATGATAACATGTTTAACTTGAAAATTACTTTATTTCCGTTTGCAAAGTTTCATTGTATTTTGTTTACGAACCGAAATTGTCGTCGTCCACAATCGATGCACTTATTGTTGTGCATCTTTCGTGCAATCACTTGCAACAAGCAATACATTGAATCCAGTCAGTTCTCGAAGTTGTCTCCTGGTACGATTACAGACATTCAGTGCACTCATCCTCATTGACCTTCGGTTCTTTTCCTTGAGATTTTTTATCCCACTTTTTGTGGAAGCACCTTATCTTCAGCTGTTTTTTTTTGTAGCGGCATCCTTCTTAAGTCTTTTTTCATGTATATTTTGTGGATCAGTAACATTAGTTGCACTCTGTTTCCTTTTGATTTCGATGGCATTACACTACATGGAATGGGTGAAAGCCTTTCCAAAACATTGTATTAGAAAATTTATTTTAGTTAACAAAATTAATTTATTAGCAAATTAATTGCTCATAAATTAAAAAAATATATATATAAATATTTAATTAAATTATAAACATATATATTATTAATTTATTAACAAAAATAATTATATAAAATTTATTTAATAACAACTGTATTATTAATTTATTAATAAAATTTTTTATCTGCAAAAGTATTTTTTTGCAAATTAATTTGTTGCCACATTTAGTTTTGATAATTATGTATTTTTCCGAAATGATTTCAAAATTGATTCATTCATATGTTTTACACGTAATTTGCAATTCATGCAAATTTATCAATAAGCTGTGTAATCTCTCCTAACACTTAAACTTATGGGCACATTCTCCTAAGTAGCAGATGCGAAAACTCTCCTATTTTGGTAGGAGAGATTGCGCGGCCTGCTATTTAAATATGGCCACGTCTAAAATGAATTTTTGGTGTTCGCATACTTAGCCCAGGTTAGTAGTTTATAGGAAATCGCTTACGTTCAAAATATTTTTTATTATTGACGCTCTATAAAATTCTGACGAACAGTTGTGAAAATTCAAGCACTTACTTTGGGGAAAAAAACAAAATAGCACTGCTTAATCCAAGACGCTTGGATCAATCAATATGCACATTCATGTAGACACTGCACTAATACTGCTGTACAATTACCTGGAGTCGCTGGGCGCGCACTCTACTCCTTCCCGTCGAATCTCTTTGTGCGCAATCTCTCCTACCGCGCGAACTCTCCTCGCTTTACTATATGGGGAAAAAATATAAAATCACCCTCAATATATTTTGAGATTTTTTATATTTTTTATATTTATGTGTTTATAAAATATTTCTTAGCATAGCATTAAGTTGGGAAAATGTGGATTTTATCACAGATCTAATTTTAATGTATAGGAGAATTCCACAGTTCCAATTTGTATGTATGGACAAAGGAAATACTTCGCGAAGGTTGAAGGTGAAATCTTTGACCAAATGATTGAAGGCATGTGATAAGTATTGAAATAATAAAATCAAATTTGGCAGTATTTTAGTATAAGTATTAAAACTTGAAAAATCATGCTGAACAATTCGCGATATCACATCACTAGCTGTAAATATATCATGTTTTAAATAACAGATAATTCCATTTCAGAATCAAATTAATAAAAAAATAACGAATAAACAATACATATTTAGAAAATAGTATGCCTTTCGTGAAAAAAGTCTCCAAAGTATTGGCTAATTAATATGATTTTAATGAATTTAGTTTGTAACAACTGTTTTAAAGGTTCGCGGAACAATATCTGTGTACTAATTTAAAAATTGAAAATATTTTGTTGAATATTCACATACAAAATTTCTTTTTTTATTTTATGATAATTTATATAAATGTTAGATTATTCTAACATTGGAAGGTTTTACTAATGAATGAAATAACTAGCCGTCATGTTACCAGTAGTGTAGGGTTATTCGTAACTATGGTAATCTGAAAAGAAAACTGCAGACGTAAGTTTGGTACGAATATTCGAAGTGATGGCAGTCATCGAGTGATAATCCAGCTAATAAATATTAAGAAGTAGTGGCAGTCTTCGAGTGAAAATACGGCGAAAAAAAATCACCCAATGTAGGTTTCCCATAGTAATAGAAACAAGGCAGGAATAAGTTCAACTCTTTATTTCAATAACTAGAGCATAGCAGCTTCCACAATTAGTTGGTGTCTAAATCGCTTTATTGTAATTAAGCAATGCCAAGCAAATAGCTTTAAATAATTATTAGAAGTAAACAAGATTTGAGGTAAGAACATATCGGACGGTGACCTTGGGATGGTATGACAAATGGAAATACGACCAAAATCTGAAGAAACACTGCGACCATCGGCTTTTTGTTCGCCTAGCGTGATAATACAAATATGACATAGATCGCGCTCTCAAACAATTAATAATTAAGAATAGCCTGCCATGGAAAGAGTCCTGACAGAGTAGCGGATGAATTTGTAGTTAACAAGGAAAACCTCGGAATAAGCGCGAAAAAGTAAATTCTCGGAAGGGGAAAAATGGTTGCTAAAAGAACATTCTAAAGGAAAAAAAGATCAGAAATGGAACATTTAATTTAAGAATACTAAAAACGTAAAATTTAAGTAAATTAGACAAGTGAGGCATTGGATTAAAGGGAATTTAACAGAGTTAAAGATAGAGATTATTTAATCATAAATATTTAGTGAATATAGAATAGCAATTTAGAATAGTACAGCGAAATAATGGAGGAAGATTTAATATCGTAACATATATTTTTATTTACAGTAAGACATCTTTTTTTCACTAATTGCTTAATAATTATGTCAAAGAACAAATAACATCGCAAACTTACAAATTTAATTTACAGTTTAGCCTGATTAATCCGGACTATTTGGGACTCAGGTCCTTCCGAATTAGTGAAACTCTAATTAAAAAAGTATATATGATGAACCTGTTAAACAACCACCAAAAATTATTTTTTACATTTAAAGTTTTGCATAATTTTAATAGCTTATCCGTATGTAAAAAAAGTCGTATTAACGGGTCCAAATTAATGAGGTTAAACTATATTTAAAGATTAATTATTTATAATCTTAAGCAGCATTTTTTTTCAGATATTATTATTATTAGCTATTCAGATATCGTATTTTCAGAACTAGAAAATAATATGTCCACATGATTTCCCTTAATTTTAATTAAGGGAAATCATGTGGATATCAGATAAAACATTATTACTAAAGAAGCATTTAACACAGTTTCTCTGTCTCTCTTTTTCTTTTCTTGCTAAAATTTCAGAAGCATTTAAAGTTTGTGTTCCTTCATTGTAGTAAATCGTGACTTGCACAGGATAACTACAACACCGCTAAATGTTCGATGCATACTAAGGAATGCAGTAGATGCCACTGCCTTAGATCTATTTCTGTAAAGATACGTTAAAAATTATGTATTTGAATACGAGCTTTATAACACAACGATACTGAAAACTCGGATCACAGGAACTTCCATCTCATGGGTACCTGATCTGTTAGCTCATGTATGGCTGAAAATAGTGTATTACTTTCAGATTCTGAGGATAACTAAAGGTGCTTATTTTGAAGTTTTATAAATACTGATACACAAACTTTAGATGCTATGTAAGTAAAAAACAGCAGCAATTTCTTTGAAATTTGCATTCACTTGTAACGTTTCAGCATGAAACTCGACTTTTGAGACGGACTTTTCCATTCTCCATTAAAACCTCCAGTTTTCAATTCACGCCATACATAATGTTTTTAGACAAAACTTAACTCAAAGATTGACCAATTAAATAAAAAATATGATAAAAGTGATTGTTACAAAAAAAAAAAAAAAAAAAAAAAAAAAAAAAAAACATAAAAGGTTCTACAGACTCTCAGATAATAGATATGGAATAAAATCTTGAAAGAAAAATTATTTTAAATTAAAAAAATATTATGCAAAGATCATATGATGTGTTGTCTGCCTAACACTATAAGAAGACTACAGCTTTAGACCATACTGTGTAACATAAAACCTTTGTAGTTTAATTTTAAATATAGTAAAACATTTATTCATAAATATTTTACTCCCCATCTATTATATGCGACTCAATAAAAATCTATATGCGAAACGAGAGCATAAGAAATGAATCAGCGTCTTTTGATTTACCAGGAATTTGAAGGGATATGCTGCATGCATTACAAAATAAACGGTCAAGTGCGAGTAGTAATCGCGCACTAATACGTACAATAGATATATGAACTAGAACCTGTATTATTATAAAGAAAATTCATTTCTAATAGAATAATAATATTTTATAAAATAAAACTATACAACGTAGGCTTGGGTATAGCTACATATACTAGAAAAGTATAAATGGATATTCCATGAAAGTTCAGAGAGCTATGACGCCTAAATAATGTCAAGTATTGCTATTCTGTATGTCTCTTTTTTAATCTTATCCTAAATATTTTTATGATGACTATAATTTGGTTCTGACAATAAAAGTAGCGCATATATAAACTTCATTTGGCGTAGTAATAATCTTACCTTTTTGCAGTGTAACTTCAATCAAACTTGTCATTGTTATAAGCGCGCTTCGGAAGGATGTCGCAAAGTTGCAACGCCGTCTTAGTCTGTACCGAATTTTTCGAGAATGGTTTTTATTTAACCTTTTAAGACACAAGTTGCGTATTGAGATTACTAATCAATTAAAACTAGTTGCGAATACCATACCAATTATGAGATTAATTCTAATTAAATAGGTATGTTTTGAACATTTTGACGTTTATTGTTTTTACACTACTACTGGACATTGCATTTTACAAATATATCATTAAAACTTGTTATCTAGTCTTTAAAAGCCGATGGCACATAGAGTACGACACACGTGTGTTTATGTATGTCCAAACCGTCCGTGCCTTTAAGGGTTAAAATCTCGACTAATTACCTACAAACTCTTAGCTGAGCGGAAGAACATGTTATGTTACATTTTTTTAAAAATTATTTTATCTTTTGGACGAAGGTTTTATCAGGTATTCTATCACATGATAAAGCTAAAATACCAAAGTTATATTTAGCCTTGAAGATTTAAGACATTATTCATTAATATTTAATATTTTAATATTTAATAATACAAATAATATTAATATTTTTTAATATTTAAAAATTATATATGAATAAGTTTTTTCGATAGAGTTTAGTACCACACCAGTTAATATTTCAACACATGGTATAAAACAGAAAATAAATCACTAAAATTGACAACAAAAAAATTTCACATCAAATTTCTGAAAATGTAATTTTTGTTATTTAACATGTTCTTCCATTTAGCTCTTCAATTATTATCAACAATATTTTTATTCTTTTGCGACGATATGTACCTCCAGCGCCCACCAACTCTTTTGCTGAATGCCCACAAACAGAAATTTGTATGCAATTGTAAAATGCGATTTTCTCAAAAATTATGTGACCTAGGGTAATCGCTATATTTTTCCTGCAAGATGTAAATTAACGTCTACTATCACTAATTTTATCATAATTTTAGTTTTAATAGATTCGAAAATAAATGGAGTTGGACATGGACATATTTTTGCATTATACTTTCGACGATATCTCTGAAAATATAATACCTAAAATTTAAAGAAATGTATTTTTGAGTTCTGCGTTATGAAAGCTTTCACACGATATACAGAGCAATTTTTTTCTCCTTCAAACAACTTAATTAGCCTCTATACATTTTCCCGAAATGTATTTGTTGATGGCTAATACTCTAAAAATATGTGGGTCAATAGCATTTATTACTTCAACCAATTTGAACTCTCTATGTTGCATGGCAGTTTACGAGTAAAATAGCTGTGACAGACAGACTGGCAGACACAGGAGTGATCATATAATGCTTCTGTTTTCCCTTTTTATGTAGGTTGTACAAAATAAATTACGTTCATGAAAGATCATTTTCTTTTTAAACACAATAATTTTAGATGGCTTCTTGCTATTTCATGATATTTTTTTAGCAAGTACACATATTATGCCTAAGGTTGTTTATTTATCATTTCATATCTTGCAAATGTGACCAGGTTGGAGTGTAGTGAAATAATTAACGAAATTAATGAAACTAATCGCTTTCTTAAGTAAAAAGGTTTATAAGCACTAAATTTACCTTAGTCACACTTTACTGTAAACAATATATATATTACGAAATATATATAGATTACGATGAATTTTCTGGGAAACTGGGATGTCTGCAAAAAAATCATGCGACAGATTCATATTTACACTGTAAAAAAAATCTGCAAGGTTTGTAAGAATTTTCTGGAAAACTGGGATGCCAAGAACTTTTTATGTAACAGCAACAAAAAAAATTCATGTAATTATTCCGTGTTACAGATACAATTTTAGTAAATATACAGATTTCTGGAGGTTTATAAAAACAAGTTTTGTAGATTAACATCTATTTTTTACAGTGTATAGATATATATAATTTATGTTAACTTAAAATCGTCAACTTAGGCCAAAAACAGAAAAACATATTAAGTTAATAAACAGAATTTATTTTTTCATGATAGCATACTTTAATTTTGTCTATACCTGAAAATTATCTGCCTCGTTTTGTTTTAAAATTATCGTCAAAGATACATTTTCCTCTTTACTTTCAGTGAGAAGATTATTCATATTTATGGTAATATAAAATTTCACGATTAAATCTATTTAAGTTACACAGAATTTCTAACACTTTGTATCTTTACTTATGTATAAGAGTTAGTTCCGAAAAAAAAAATAGTTATCAAATTTTGATATTTTACTTAAACCATCCCATTATAAAATGCATCGAAAACCTTGTTATAATTCAACATTTAACTCTAAAACTGCACTATGTTGATATAACGTTAATATTCTTTTAAGTTTACCATTTGAATGCTTGTAATTTATTTTGATTGTATGTAAAGTGTAAAAAAAAAAAACTCTCTTATCTTTCGCATTTTTGAAATTTTGGAAAAATATCTTCAATTTCCTCAACTATTTCTGTTTATGTAAGTTTATAATCATTTATTTTAAAAATTAATTGCCCATTCATAATAAAATGAAATACCAATGAAATTAAAAAATAGAATTGGCGGTTTCTATTTGTAAATATTCGATAAAAGACATTAAACATAATCGAAAATCTTGAGAGATTTTGCAATATATTTCCAGCATTGTAATTTGATTATTAATGCCATTGTGCAAGCTTTATCTGCCTAAACTGTAATTTAATTTTATATTTTATACATTTTTTTTAAGTAAAACTTTACCAATTATTTTAATTTAAACTGTTGGTTTGAAGTTTGAGGCATCGGGAAATTAAGAAGTTAAAAATATTAAATTATTAGTTAAAATTTAAAACTTTCATAATTTAAATACATAGCAACATATAAAAAAATTCGGATATTTTGACAACATGTTTATTGTCTCTTCAAAAATATTAAAATATTTTGTGTCGATGACACAGCAATCTCCTGTAAGAGTAGGAAATTCTCCAAATCATTGTAAAAGTATCTGTGATGGTCACGTGTCATGAAACCCCTCTTTCTTTTTGAAAAATGATTGCTTCGTAGACAGCGGGAAAAAACTGGAACCTCGTAGTACTATTGATTTACCAAATTGCACACTGTGCAAAATGAGAAAATCTTTGAAATAAACTTTACTTTCTTGAGGCAAAGAGGTAGCAGAGAAAGTTGGTTTGGATCATTACATTATTTCATATTTTTCAGAAGGGAAATAAACTGATGTTGCTACTTTAAAACGCGTTTTTTTTTTTTTTTTTTTTTTTTTTTTTACAACACATGCTAAAATTTCCCAAATAAACATACTATAAAGCCAAAAATCAGAGAACAGTATCAACATTTCCCTAGTTTCTTGAGGCGAACTTAAAGAATTATTCTCACTCAAATGCAGTTTAAAAGCATGTTTAATCTCACACATGCGAAAGAAAATTACCTGATCACAAAAGCACTTTGAATACGAAAAACAAATAATATATACAGGGTGATTCATAAATATCGAAACAATAGGCTATTTCCTTAAATATTGCCCCTAGACCCATACTTCAAATTGCAAAGTTTCATAAAAAAGGTGCAAAATTTAATTACATAAGTTGCAACTCCATAGGGGGTCTATTTGAAAAAATACGAAAATTAAATTTTTATACTGCACCGTAGTGTAAAAATTCCAATCAAGAAAACTTTCCTCATCCATTCCTGAATTAAGCACAAAAAATTGCATCTTCATATCTGAAAAACTCGTAGAGTTATGACCGTTTAAATAATTCATCAGGTTTTAAGGGATTAGACACAAATTGAAATGCATGCAATCGAAGAAACAATGTTAGTTTAAGAGTTCTAGGAAACATGTAAAAAATATATTTGTTGAACTAGAATTTTGATTTTTTTTTCTTTTTTTGTGATGGTTAACCGTATAATTTGCAAACAAAATCACATCCTAATATTTCGCACAAAGTTTTTTAAAAATTTAAATGTTTAGTATTTTTTTAAGCGGATTTAATTTAAAATCTTTATAACGCGAAACGCTGTACATCGGATTTCAATTTTTTTTCATTTAATTAAAGAGGAAAGTATAATCTTAGTTTTGTTTCAGGATTTTTTTTTTATTTTAAAAATATTAAAAATATTTGCTTAAAAAAATATGTAACTTTTTTTTAAAAAAATCATATTTTCAAAAGTATTTTTTTTTCAATTTGCCGAAACAAAATTAATGTAAAATAATCAAAAAAGACATGTTCAAAGTTTGCACCTTTTTAATTTACGATTAAAAAAGCATCATGCAGAAAAACGCATTTAAAGTTTTAAACATTTATTGGCTCCTAATAAAATATTTAAATGTATTTTTTTTTAAAATTGCACATGAAAAAGTCACTTATTTCGGTAGCTTAAAGTTCCGATTCAGTTTAACTTTTGCCGTTCCCACCACTCTTTTGTACTACTTAAATCTCCATAAATAAATGTTTAATGTAGAATTTGAAACAATGCTTTTCAAACATGCCGATTAAGAGTTTTTCATAATTTTAGCCCTTACAAATTCAGGCTTTTTATCGCCCCGGCGAGGCCGATAAAAAATCTGTATGCTGGGGCCAGGGCAGACCCGGGATTGGCGACTTTTTTCTGAAGATAAGGCCGGGCCGATCGTATTTTTTCATACCGAAGCAGGTGTTGGTGTGATTTATGACGGCCAATTATCTATACGTGGGATGTGGGCCCGAAATGGGGGGATGCCTTCCGTGGAGGTCTATCTAAGGGAACCTAACCCGTATTTAAGCAAGTATATCCAAGGTTAGAAGAAAACCACTGAAAACTCCGAACGATTGGGCCGAAGGACACGATTGGGTTCGAACCCAGCATGAGAGCAGAACCTCTCGGCCATTGGTTAGACCGAACCGGGACTGGCTTCCTCATTCCTAGATCTCCCCTGGGCGAAATTTTCAGTCCCGGTCTCGAGACAACACATATTAAAATCATTATCTCTGTCTGACCTAATCCGTGCAAAAATAACTAAAATTTGGCTCAGTCCAAAAACCTTTACAACAAATGCATATATTTTTAAATGGCCATTATTTTACTATAAAATTTTAAAATTCATATTTTAAAAGGATAGTAGATTTTAAGGCAAAAAATTTAAAAATTCAGTAAAACTAGTGAAAAAAATCTGCCTATGACGGAATCCTTTCTTAAACGGAAAAATCTGTTGATCCATGGAAAATGAATATAATAATACCTGGGAAAAAATAGACTACATTTACAACTCCTAAGAAGGGAACTTGTCTATAACTCTTTTCTTTTCTTTCCTATGTGATTCCATCTTAAAACTTTATTGCAATTTTAATTGTCTCAAACACATGGAATATGGATTAACGTTATTAAAGAAGAAGTGAATCATTTACATATAAATAGGGATTCATTAATAAAACAAATAATCACAGCTTTTGGCACTTCTTTAAAAATAATAATTATAAACATGAAAAAAGAAAAGATATAATAAGTATTTTTGGTCAGAACTCCTCCATACGAAACAACTTTTAACCATATCGATGTAAAAATCTATGTAGAAATTCAGCCAGGTAGGGCCAGGCTACGATTTGAACTTTTTTTCTAGGCAGGGCCGAACTTTTTTTCCCTATGGGTCGGTTCAGGACTGGACTTAGATACTTCGACGTGCAGACCTCTAGTGCAAACCACCAGCATACTTTGAAAACAAGTTTAATGTAAAATCTATACGCTGCCTATTTTATGTCCAAAGGAGAGGCACTGTCTTATATCGACTTTTAATAATGTACAATTTGTGGCTGATCCCTATCTTGCATTCAAAATGAGTCAAAAACTCGTCGCTCAGAGGCATGGATAAATGGTGTAAGTCACGAATTTTCGATTTTGATATATCTGCAAATTTTAAAGATATCGAGATGAATTTGTTTGTGTTTAATTCAGGAATAGATAAGGAAAAATTTCCTAATTGGGAATTTTACTCTACGGGGCACGTATAAAAATTTAATTTTTGTATTTTCTCATATAGACCCCCATGGAGTTGAAACTTATCTCATCAAATTTTGCACCTTTTTTATGAAACTTTTCAATTGAAAGTATGTGCCTAGGGGCAATATTTAAGAAGATAGCCTATTGATTCGATATTTATGAATCACCCTGTATATGTATATATTATCTCTATACTTGTATTGGCAGAAAATGTGCCTATATAAATTATATAAAATATATAACAAAAGTATACAAAGTATATAAACCTGTTATTTTTATTTTTATTTATTTAAAAACATTCACTTAAACGGCGACATATGATAAACACGGGACAAATTTGGAATATATTTTGAATTAATAAATATTTGTTATAATGTTTTGCTAATCATCGATAAAACTTGTTTATCGCAAAAACTTGTTTATCAAAACATCTTGCATTGAGAATTTTTAATGTAGATTTTTACATATATCAATTTTTACATATTTCACACGTGGTGATAATTTGAAGTGCTCGAATCAATGCCATATATAAAAATACTACAAAATATTTACGAGGTAACTCGTGTATTTACAAATCTATAATTTCAGTGGTTTGTGCAGTCACACACATTGCTTGCTACTCTCACACACCGAGTTTATTTTATTTACCGATTATTTTCGCAATGAAAGATTACATAAATTAACTATTTTGAGTTGTGTAAATAAAAATAATGTACTTATAATCAGCAACATAGAAACCATAGAAGGAGAATCTAAATCTATAGAGTAATAAAATAGAGATTAGCTTAGTGCATCGGTGATAGCTTTATTATGCATAAATGAAATCACTACATTTATAAACTGAGTAAAATAAATCAGATATTACCAAATTTTCCATATGAATTTAAATGTCGTTGTCATCAGCATGCTTCAAATAATAATAATAATAATAAAAAAAAAAAAAAACTAACCGGAAATCAGCGAAAAAACAATTCTAACATTAAATTTTATAAAATTATCCAGAATACGGATAACTCACAATCTGTACTTAATACCAGAAACTGGATAGCGCATGCAGATATAAGGAAATATTTAAGCAATTTAGATATTACTTGAAATGCATATTATGTATCATGAAAAACAGTAAGAAAAATTAAAACTTTAAAAGACACCTTTTAATTACGTAATTTGCTATCGAAATATATAACCTTGCTTGAACATTGTTAGATCTCCACAAATGTCTTGTGCGACTCTCGTTTTGATGGTCTGGATGCTGGGTCACTACGGTATTTTGTTTTGGAAATTCATTTGGTCTTGCAACCGACATCGTCTCTCTGAACCAGGACACACACAGCAAACTTTCCTGTCTGTAGTAAACAGCTATTTTAGTACAAGAAAAAATTACCTGACACTATTGCATAAACGCAAAAACCGCCTTCGCAGTATTATTTCATTTACATTTTATGAAAGTAAAAATTGTAAAGAAAATTTTGAAACACCTTATACAATTTATTTTCTGTATAATGATGGATAACTAGTGAACATATTTGTTCATCATTACAATTAAATGTATTGCGAAGGACTGCTTTTAAAATATTAAACAAATTTACCATTTTATGTCCAATTTTAACAAAATAGATCATGATAATAATAATAAAAAAAACATACATAACTTTTTCAATTCTACGATACGTCTAAAAAATATGCCAAGTAGACTGGCACTGGGTAGAAATCACTGGGTTTTTCAGGCCCGCATGCTACAGAAATAGACCACAGTAATGCACCCTTTAAAATATGTATTAAGTTTAATTTATAAAATCTTCTTCCATGTTCTAAGAAGTAAAACAGCAAAAATTCCGTTGAACTATTACCATACCTTACCTAGTTTTTACGAATTTTTGGAACATTAAAAACAAAACGTGTAAAATCCTGAAAACAAAATTAATAGAAAACTAATGTTTTAATGTTATTTAGATAAAATTTTCTAAGCGAAACGTTATATGTAGTATTACCTGAATTAATTTACCTATTCATGAAAATATTTCTGCCAAAATGTGAAATAAATAATTAAAAACCAGCCATGGGTTGCTTATCTCAGAATCTCATAAACTTAAATTGTAATCCTGTATTAATGTAACGCCATTTGTACTGTACCGTCATAATGTCATATATGTTAGAAATATTATATGTGAACTTTTTGTGTGCAAAAGTTTCAAACTACTTTATAACCAATCCACTTAATACATGTTAGTATTTATTGCAATTTATTGCAATTTTATTTTTATGTTGACGAGTTCATTTGCTGTAATACTGTATTCACATCAAAGCACCTTTGCACAGGTGCGTTTTTGATCAAATAAAAACTAATAATGAAATTTAAAAAATATATAGACAGATACAGATATATATATATATATATATACACTGGCGGAAAAAAAAATCCCAACACCAAGAAAGACTTGTGTTAGATAAACGAAATTTGGTAAGCGTGTTTATACATATGAAAGATGACATCGATTGAAATTTCGCGCTTCGCGCATAAGTGTGGCGCTAGTAGCGCCACTCAGAACTTGCAGATCAGGTTTACTTTAAATGCGTGCTGTAAAGTTCGTAGGCGTTTTTTAGCTTCGAAATGTGGCGTATTGAGTTGATGTTAGCCAAGAATGTCTTTAACGAGACGAAGAAGCCACTGTCAACAGCTCACCGAGTTGGAACGAGGTCGCATATACGGGCTACGAGAGCTGGATTTTCTTTCCGCGATATTGCAGAAAGACTTGACTGGAATTTATCCACTGTGCATGATTGTTGGAAGCAGTGGTCAAGGGATGGCACTACCTAAAGAAGACCAGGTTCAGGCGGCCACGTGGCACTTCTGAGAGGGAAGATCGCCGTATTCGGCGTACGACTGTGGCGCATCGTGCTTCGTCTGCGGCAGAAATTCGAGCTGCAGTTGGTACCACAGTGACACAACGAACTGTTAGAAATCGGTTACTTCAAGGACAGCTCCGAGCCAGGCGCCCTGTAGCATGCTTTCTACTGACGCTTTCTACTCCAAGCCATTGCCGTTTGCGACGCCCTTGGTGTCAGGCCAGAGCTCATTGGAGGACGGAGTGGAGATCAGTTGTGTTTTCTGATGAAAAAGAAACACAACAGATCTCCACTCCGCCCACCAATGAGCTCTGGCTTGACACGAATGGCGTCGCAACCGGCAATGATTTCTAATCAGTAGAATGCACGCTACAGGGCGCCTGGCTCGCAGCTGTCCTTGAAGTAATCGATTTCTAACAGATTGTTGTGTCACTGTGGTACCAACTGCAGCTCGAATTTCTGCCGCAGACGCAGTACGATGCGCCACAGTCGTTCGGCGAATACGGCGGTTTTCCCTCTCAGGAGTGCCACGTGGCTGCCTGGAACCTGGTCTTCTTGAGGTAGTACCACCCGTTGACCACTGCTTCAAACAATCATGCACAGTGGATAAATTCCAGCCAAGACTTTCTGCAATATCGCGGAAAGAAAATACAGCTTCTCGTAGCCCGAATATGCAACCTCGTTCCAACTCGGTGAGTTGTTGACAGTGGCTTCTTCGTTTCGTTAAATACATTCTTGGCAATACATCAACTCAATACGCCACATTTCGAAGCTAAATAACGCCTATGAACTTTACAGCACACATTTAAAGTAAACCTTATCTGCAAGTTCTGAGTGGCTCTACTAGCGCCACTCAGAAATTTATGCGCGAAGCGCGAAATTTCAATCGATGTCATCTTTCATATGTATAAACACGCCTACCAAATTTCGTTTATCTAACACAAGTGTTTCTTGGTGTTGGGATTTTTTTTTCCCGCCAGTGTATATATATAACCATTAATTAAACATTACCGACCATCATCAAAAACCGCAATATTGTGAATGATTGACGACAAAGCGCCACAAACCAACAATATAGAACTGTATGTATGAAATAAAGTACCTTATACCTAATTACAAGAATTAACGTGGAAGAAAAAAAAGAAGAATATGGATTCCGAAAAAAATTGAAAAACTTATATATTGAATTACGTTTTCAAGAGTACAGAATTCAATGATATAAGCAAATCGGATGTTTTCTGTGAGAAAAAAAAAACTATAAGCTGAAAAAAAATTTTCCCCTGTACTCAAACAATCAATATAACCAAAGGAATAGCCCCAAGATGAAAACAGAACATAATCAAATGATATGAAATGGAAAAAAAACTATAACCCATTAAATATTCAATCTATAGCAATAGAAATCTTACAAAACATACCGAATAATTCCCAGTAGATTTTCAAAATATATTCCCGCACATAGAATCCAAAAAGCATGATAAGATTAAGGTGAATAAAGCAGTTAAGTTAACACAGAAATTAAAACCCATGGAGTCAGTTAATACAGGTTGAAACACCGCGATAAATATAATTAATATAATATAAATAAAAAATAATTACATTATTTATAATACCTAAAAACAATTTTAAATTGTTTAATAACAATTGTACAACATTGCCAGTATTCAGCGTTAATTACCATCTGGTGTAAAAAATTAAAATTATTACTTTATTAGAAACTTTAAAAATACAAAATTTATGGTACTGCCATCTATTATTTTATTTTAAAAACAATTATTATTATACAAATGTCACAAAAGTAAGAACCTAATACATGCTAATGAAATTAAAATATATCAACTGCATTCTTACACGCATCGTAATATAAACAATACCATACTGTAATCATTATTAATTTTTTTTAAATAAATTAAATGTTAATAAATTGCTTACAATATATTCTATTACCATACCATTAAATCTACACTGAGAAATTAAAAAAAAAATTAAACTTGATAATATATAGAATATAGCTATATGCTATAAAATAAAATAAATTATATATTATAAAAATATGTAAAAGTCTTAATATTTACACACACATATATATATCTGTGTGTGTATGCGTGTGTGTCTATAATTAAAAATATCTTTACAGAAAAAAGGTCTAAGTAAAATGAAGTAAAAAAAAAAAAAAAAAAAAAAACATTTGTTTTCTAAATTGACAGTGATGATTACTTTGATAATTCGATGTATTTGTTAAATTAAATATTGAAACATATTTTTAATTTAATGAGATGAGTTTACATAATTTTAAAATGATTATGTTGCTGATGCAAACAGAATTTTTTTAATTAATTCCATAATCATAAAAATACATTTAGAAATAATTTATTACACATAATCTATTTTTTCCATTAAAGCGATTTGTGTTTCATGGAGTAACGATGCTCCGAATTATTACTTTCAATCTTCCATCGTCAAATAGATAGTGTTGAGGAAGTTTTACGAGTAGGATTAACTGAGTAGTAAATATATTTTATAACTATGTTTAATGACTTATATTTGCGTGTAATGGACAAGTATTGGATATTATGGTGATAAATTATCGGAAATATAAAATTCTGTGAAAATATCCTTTATAAGTTATTTACGGTCTTGTGATATTTGAATTTAAAAGGCTATTTTAAACTTTGGAATAGTATTATTTATTAAATATGCCTATATTTAATGTATATAAAAATTATATCCCATTTCACACAGTCCATTTTTTTCTGGGGGGGGGGGGGTATTGAAAAGCAGTGAGATTTAACGCAAATAGTGTATAAGAGAGACGTTGCCGTCTTTCTGCCAAATATATTCCTGCATTTTACATGCATAATACATTTTTTGCTTTTAATTTTCTGTGTGTCTGTATAAATTATTTTATTTCTAGGAACATACATAAAATATTATTTCTCTATTTTCCATTACCATTTTTAAATAAATTATAAATACACCGTATCCTCACAATGTATGGAAACAATGCGGTGAAATAGTACTAAAATTACAGGATTTTTCTATAAAAAGCGTGGATTAATTGGCATAATATCATACTTCATCAAACTCAAATGAACAGTAGCGATAAAATGTGAAAAAGTTGGACAAATTTGTATATTTCTTATATAAAAAGAGGGTGGTTCGACTGTTCGAATTACATTTATTTACACATATAGTTCGTCAAAAGAAAAACATCATCATATCAGCAATGAACAGTCAGTATTCAGCAAAATAACATTGATTTTGCCAGGTTACAGGTATTTTAAATCAAATTAATGTTTTTTGTCCACCGAATGTATGGTGCAAATTTAGATAAATTTGTTTTACTGATAGGTTAATGGATTTTTTTTTCTTTTTTGCAATCCAAATCTGTTACGTGAATTGTCTTCACTTTGGGGATAAATAAAAAGAAATCGGTTCCTCAAAATGTATAAAATAATAGATGTTAAGTCATGCTGTTCGGTAAAGCATTGACATGGCTGGAGAATGCAACAATTCTACAGATTCAATAAGAGATAAATAGCGTTTCCTTACGATATTAGTAAAAATAGAAGACTTATAAAATCGGAAATATCATTAATTTTAACTGCTTCTTCTGCACAACATCAAACTTTTAAAGATTCGCCAGTTGCATTATAGGTTTGGAACGGCATATTTGACTATTGTATGATGGATTCTGCCTGAGTTCAGAAGGTTAGGGTTCAGTTTCTCAGTTATGACAAGGATCTAAGGAGAGTTTTCAGATAATTTCTTTTCAGTGTAGGATTTCAAAAAAGAACAAACAAATTGTGATAGAATCGTAGTCGTTTATTTCCCATCAAATATATTTCAAAAATACTATAAGATTATTTAGTTAAAGTGACTGAATTTTTTTTCCCAAATTAATAACCTGATAATTTAAAAATAATCGTTTTTATTGAACAATCTCTCTTTTCTATTAAAATTCACGAACCAGTAATTCAAAAAATATTATACTAGGTGCATTGCTTATAATTTTAATCGTATTCCTGCAACTTATGCAGTACCTTTTTTGCCCTACGATAGTTCACATTGGAAAGGTCATCTTTAATGGAATATGCATGTGAAAAATCTTTATTTTTCTAGAAGTGTATATAACATATAAGAAACCAAAAAAGGGGAATTAAATTAACGCTTTCCAAATACTTGGAAAATCTGGAGTACTAGATAAGTCATTGACTAAAGAGTGAGAATTTTTAATGATATGGTAAGCTTCCCAAAAATCAAGATCAAGGTTAGAAGAACATTTTTGGATAATCTTGGATGATCTTGATTTTTGGGAAGCTTACCATATCATTAAAAATTCTCACTCTTTAGTCAATGACTTATCTAGTACTCCAGATTTTCCAAGTATTTGGAAAGCGTTAATTTAATTCCCCTTTTTTGGTTTCTTTTCTCTACTTCTCCGGTAGATGTCGCTACTTGTCCACCCAGTCGTTTCCACTGCTTCTCTCTCATTGGTTGTTTCGGTGCCTTCGCCACCCTCATAGGGTATAAAAGCCAGCGCGTCTCTGTCTATGATTTTGCTCAGCCTTGCTTTTTCTAACACGCTGTTCCTTTTGCACTGAAGAAGAATCTCGCTAGTAGATTCGAAACAGCTGTTTGCTGCTTTTCATATATTATTTGTGCATTTTAAACGTTGGTTTTTCTGCTTTTTAATAGAAAAAGAGTTTGCATTTCTGTGGGACGTTTACCCATATGTGGTGCTTAATTCAAAAAGGATATATATTTATATATATATAACAGGACGAATCCTCATAATACATAAGATCTCTTATTTTTCGCTTAATGAGAAGAGTAGGTACTTTTATTTTGGATGTGCATGTAGGTTCTTGAATACCCCAACCCTCTTCATGTCAAACGATAATTGAAATACAAAATCAATAAAGATACTTTTTCTAGACACGATACATATATATATATATATATATATATATTTTTTTTTTTTTGAGGTTTCTCATAAATTCATTGTGTCGCGTCCATGTTATTATCATCCAAAAATTTAAAAAAAAGATGGATTTCCTTTTGTGAATTTTTTAAAAGAGGACCTGTGTGCACCGAGGTCGTTTTAGGATCGTATTACGCAAGTTACAACATTAGACATAATGTGTATGTATTTTTTTTCAAGCTTTTAAAAGCAGCCTAAAGCAATAACATCATAAAGGTGCCGATATGCTTTTCAATCTCTCAAACACATACGCAAAATAATCACGAGTATAAAAAGATAATGGAGTAGTAATCATTGGAAAAACTCTTCAAGTATGTTGTATAACACAAACAATCGTTTTTTGATTTTTTTCATGAACAGTTTTAAAAATACAAAATACATTCTGATTAGATGCACTATGTATGCGAACATTTTTTAACCCAGACGATGATTGTAGCAAACAATATGTTTTGCTACGGCAGATATTAAATATTAACATATATATATACATATATATATATATACCGGTAACACCAAAAATGACTGAAGCATTTTAAAATTCAATAACCTCCAAACTGTGACAGATATTGTAAAAAATCTTGCAGGAGGGTTATGTATGATGTCAGGTGTTTTTGTACTGTGATTCTTGATTTAGTTCGAATTTCAAACAATAGATGGCGCTGAGAGCAATAGGCGCTCAGTCTACATCAGATTTTTGATAATTCGGGATGCGTTCAATGAACTTTAATCTCCTTTTTTTGGCATGGAAGAAGAGAGAGGTCGAAAAATCGAGCCTAGATTTAACGGTTATTGCTTGCAGCGCCATCTATCAGTGCTATTTGTAACTAAAACGGAGAATCACAGCAAAAAACTCCTCTCATATTACATAACATTTATGCAAGAATTTTTTTTTAAATATCTGTCACCGTTTGCAAGTTATTGAATAATAAAATACATCAGTCATTTTTGGGACAGCCGGTATATATACGTGCGTGTGTCTCAAAGGAAGTTTTAAAAAAATCTTCAAAAAATAGGGAAATTTTGTTTTGAAAAGTTTTTAAATATATTTAATTTTGAAATATATTTTTTGTTCTATTCTATTGTCCAAAAAGAATAGAAGCATGTGACAAAAAAATGCAGAATCTGTATTTGCCCTTAATATAGACCTTAACAGAGGAAAACAATAATTAGTTTTAACGAAACATTAACTTAATTTATAGGAAATTATATTATTCCGAATTATTAGTTAATAAATATTTAATTGAGTACGATTATTATTTTTTATCATACAAACATATAACGGTAAATGTAATACTAGTGCTAAATTTGCACATTTTTTATGGATTTTCAACATTATTTCATCCAATTTGCTCCCTGATTTTTTTCATGTTTTGGTATAAATGAAAAAAATAAATTATAAACACAAGTTTATAAACACACGTTTCATTCTGTAATAATTTAAGATACCATTTAATATTTAGTTAACACTCGTTTAATGAAATTTGCATTAAATGTAATTAAGCTTAATATTCTTAATCATTCAGATAAAAACCAATAGCATTGAAAGTTTACGCATTTTGCACCTTGGAAAATTCATAAAGATCAATTTATTTTACTATTGAAAAAACAGAAATGATTAAAAAATGAACGGATTTCCCTTCCCCCTATTTTTGAACTTAATACAATTGCCACTGTTTGCGAATCGATCTACAAAGAACGTAAGAAGTTCTCCTGCTATACAAGGAGTTTTTGTGATTACAAGGAGAGCTTCCCTGAAGATTGATTTTTTAATACCTTTGTAAAGCGGGCAAAAGCAGAAGAAACGGTTTTCATATCAAAATAATACAATTGCATATTAAACTAAATTTTTATCGAGATAGCAATCCAGGAAATTTGTAGAAAAGTAAATAACCTCAGAAAAAGTATAATGCAGTTTGATTCACCTATGGCGAAAGCATAATCTATATATTGTAAATTATTACATAATTATAATTAATCCTTCAAAGGAAAAAACTTTATATTTCATCAGGAACTACCCTATATATCAATTTTTAAATACTGTTGCAAAATGAACAAAAAACAGATGAAACGGTTTTCAATTAAAAAAGAACTAACGTTTAAAATGCACAAATAATGCGTGAAAAGCAGCAAACAGCTGTTTCGAATCTACAGCGAGATTCTTCTTCAGTGCAAGAGAGGGGGGAAAAAAGGAACAGCGTGCTAGGAAAAGCAAGGCTGAGCAAAATGATAGACAGAGACGCGCTGCCTTATATACCCTATGCGGGTAGCGAAAGCGCCAGAAACAACCAATGAGAGAGAAGCAGTTTAAACGACTGGGTTGACAAGTAGCGACATCTACCGGAAAAGGAGAGAAAATGAAACCAAAAAAGAGGAAATTAAATTAATGCTTTCCAAATACTTGGAAAATCTGGAGTACAAGATAAGTCATTGACTAAAGAGTGGGAATTTTTAATGATGTGGTAAGCTTCCCAAAAATCAAGATCAAGGTTAGAAGAACATTTTTGGATAATGGTGGCTGAGGAAAAATCGAACCTATGTTGAGAAGACCAAGAATGTTGAGCAATAGAAGAACGTTTGAGCACCTGATTTTTAACATAACCTTCATGCTCTTTTAAACGAAATCTAAGAGCACGTTTAGTCTGGCCAATATAAGAAAGACCACATTGGCAAGAGATTTGGTAAATACCCCAGTTATCTAGGCGATCAATAGGGTGTTTGAGATTTGAAAAAGTGATTTTATTAACAGGAGATAAATAACATTAAAATCAAACCTTCTTAAGATTTTAGCAACTTGCTGACTGATTTTAGGAAAAAATGGTAACACAACTGAAGTATTAGAATTGGAATTAGAATGCTTTTCAGAATAGACGGATTTCGTCAATTTCTTATAAATAGAATCAATAATATTAGAGGAATAACCACGATCAACAGCAATAGCTTTGAGGTAATTAAGTTCAGCACTAAGTAACTGAGGAGTGGAACAAACATTGGTAGCCCGAAAAACAAAAGTATTGAAAGCAGCGAATTTCTGGTTAGGGGGATGAGAAGAATGCCTGTGAGGTGGAAGACTGACAGCAAAAGGTTTACGAAAGACGGTAGTCTGAAGGCCATTATCACAACGAATAACAAGGACATCGAGGAAAGAAAGACAGCTATTGGTCTCAATTTCAGAGGTAAATTGAATGCAGGGATCAATGGAATTCATAATAGAGAGAATATGATTAATATCCGAATTTATTTCAACCAGGACATAAACATCATCAACATAACGAACATAGAACGGAAATTTTAAAATTTCAAAAAGTTTCACCTCAAAATAGTGCATATAAATATCGCATAAAATTGGACTAAGAGGATTACCCATAGCCAAACCATCAATCATGCGGAAGAAATTACCATTGAAAATAAAAGTATTTTGTGACAAGTAAGCGCGAGTGAGAAGGATAAGTTCCTCGATTTCAAAATAAGACAAATGGAATTCACAAAGCCTGTTCTTGAGGCAATCCAAAGCCCCCTCAACCGGAACGTTTGTAAATAATGATTTAACATCAAAAGAAACCATCATGTGACCCTGCGGCTTAAAATTATGGAGTTTTTTAACAAAATCAAAAGAATTCTTAACAGTGAAACAGTTACTGCTCAAAAGTGGGGAAAAAACAGAAACTAAATATTTGGCAATAAAATAAGAAGCTGTACCGATACTAGAGACAATAGGTCTAAAATGAATGTTCTATTGCTCAACATTCTTGGTCTTCTCAACATAGGTTCGATTTTTCCTCAGCCACCATTATCCAAAAATGTTCTTCTAACCTTGATCTTGATTTTTGGGAAGCTTACCACATCATTAAAAATTCTCACTCTTTAGTCAATGACTTATCTAGTACTCCAGATTTTCCAAGTATTTGGAAAGCATTAATTTAATTTCCTCTTTTTTGGTTTCATTTTCTCAACTTTTCCGGTAGATGTCGCTACTTGTCCACCCAGTCGTTTCCACTGCTTCTCTCTCATTGGTTGTTTCTGGCGCTTTCGCTAACCGCATAGGGTATATAAGGCAGCGCGTCTGTCTATCATTTTGCTCAGCCTTGCTTTTCCTAGCACGCTGTTCCTTTTTTTTCCCTCTCTTGCACTGAAGAAGAATCTCGCTGTAGATTCGAAACAGCTGTTTGCTGCTTTTTCACGCATTATTTGTGCATTTTAAACGTTGGTTTACTGCATTTCATTATTCCTTCACAAAGGCTTTAATTGCTATTTTAAAAAAGAACTAATTTAAGTAGAACAAAGTTTTAATCAAGAACGCAATCCCAAAATAACTGTTGAAAAGAAAAATCTGTCAGAAATATTTTAATGCACTTTATTTGCGTCTGTTTCAACTCACAATTTATATTTATAAAATGAAAACGAAAAAAAAATGTCTTTGATTAATTCTAAAAAATATTTTTTTGTGTAATTCACTGAAAAGTTCTTTGAAGATTGCTCGTGAAACGAGCGAAAAACGGTAGAACCAATTTTCATGTAGATTAAATTCATCTAGCACAAAGTTTTATTGGAGAAAGTAATCCAAAAATAATTGTAGAGAAGCAAAACACTTCAGAAATATTCTATATCTGTACATTTAGAATTTTTTTAACCCATTATGTATATTTGTAAGTAAATAAATAAGTAATTTTGTAAGTAAATTTTGTAAAAATTTGTAAGTAATAAAGTAAAACAGAAAAGAGGCTCTATAATTAATCCTACAATATGTTTTCTTTTAGATTTCATCGAAAACTAGCCTCAAAGTCAATTCGATGTAAAATAAACAAAAATCAGAGACGGCTTTTATGAAAATGCATGTTAAACAAAGTTTTAAGTATTATTAATATCACTTCTTTTTAAAACCATATAAATAATGTGACGAAATCGTAGAAATGGACTAGGCGTTACTCGTGGTTAACTGACATATCTATAATGGAAATAAAGGAATAGAATTTAGAATACATTTCAAAATTTCATATTTAGAGTACTTTCAAATTAAAACATTAAAATATTTCTTTATAAAAATTGAAAATAAAAATTTATTTTAGTTCCTTTAGATACGGAAAATACCCTGAATCTCTAGAAACCAGTCCATGGTTTACAAAATTTAAACTAATTGCTTAAAGAAACATAATAATGAAACTGTAACTTAAATTGATCTAAATACTACAAAATCAAAATGATACAAATTTTTACATAGAAAAAATACACAAAAGGAATTTATAATTTACTAATAAAAAAACTTTCATGATTTGTCCAACCAACATTGATACTTAACCCGTTCGGGTACATGGGTGTATATATGTACTCCCAAAAACAGCATACAGAATTTGTTTTAGGAACCAGTAAAAAAGAAAAGTAAAATTTAGTTTCTTCATAATGCGTGAGTGCGTAGTATTTATTCTTTCTTAATTATAGATATTTTTGCAAAGATCTTTTCATAAGTCTAAATCTAGTCTCTAGTTTTTGTCAGATTCAGTCTAATTTGTTTGTAAACAGAAAAAAAAAGATTTTACTAAAACATCCAGTTCTTCTAACGCAAAATATTTTAACCTATAAAATTATTTAATTTATAAAACTATTTTTTTTTATTGAATACTACTTATCACTTACATTCTTGTCCAAAATTAAGGTCACAAATATAAAATCTGTAAAAACTGATGAACCACTGTGTTACCACCAAATTTGACACACATATATATTGCAAAGGGGGAAGACTATAGCCACATAACAATATGGGAAAGATTTTAATTGCGAATTAACAAACAGGGTATATCAAAAAGTGTTAAATCATGAATCGGAGATAAAGAATTTATCTCGGGAACAACATGTGTAATATGGAGTGAGACTACAGTGCACTGTTATACAAACTTCACAATGAGCTCTCATAGAGTTTATGAGGATGTCAATAAATGATTGTGGCAATAAAGACCATTCTCCCAAAAGCGCGGCATTTAGCTCCTGGCGGGTTCTGGGAGGGGAGTTACGTTGTGCAATGGCTCTTCCTAGGACATTCCAAACATGTTCAATAGGATGGAATTCCGGAGACCTCGAAGGCCAATTCATACGCCGAATATCATCTTCTTCAAAAAAATCATAAACAATGTAATCTCAGTGTGCCTTCGCATCATCGTCCATAAACATGAAGTCCAGGTCTACACCATCCCGGAACAAGATCACACAGACTTCAAGGACCGCATCCCGGACGCCCGGCGGTGTCCCTTTCACCGATAATCAAATAACAGAGCCAGCCGAAGACATCATTCGTGGACACAACAAGAATGGGGGCATGATCTTTTCAGTGATGAGTCGAAATTCATCACGCCTAGTGCTTCTCGTCGAATGTTCATCTTTAGAGAACGTGAAGCTAGCCGTCATCCCTCCTACGTAAAAGAGATCGACATATTTTGTGGCAAAGGAATACTTGTCTATGTTGAGCAGTCGTACACCATTGCACGTTTTCGATGAGGTTATTTTCAACGCACATCGTTATAGGGATAAGGTCATTGAAGCTTATGTGATGTTTCTTTCGCCGTACTGTAGATCTGGACTTCATGTTTATGGACGATAAAGCGAAGCAACACAGACATCTCATTGTTGATGATTTTCTTGCAGAAGAGGATATTCGCCGTATGAATTGGCCCTTGAGGTCACCGGAGCTCAGTCATCTTGAATATGTTTGGGATGGTTTTGAAAGAGCCATTGCAGATCGTAACCTCCCTCTCAGGTCCCGTCAGGAGTTAAAAGCGGCGCTTTTGGAAGAATGGGCTTTGTTGCCACAAACATTTATTGACACCCTCATAAACTGTATGAGAGCTCGTTATGAATCTTCTATAGCCGTGCACGGTGGTCACACTCCATATTACATGTACTATTCCCGAGATAGATGCTTTATCTTTGATTCATGATTTAACAGTTTTGGATATACACCGTTTGTTAATTCACAATATTCACACTTTTCCATATTGTTATGTTGCTACATTCTTTCTCCCATTGTAATATACCTCTGTGCAAATTTGGCGGCAACGCAGTCAAGAGTTCATCAGCTTTCACAGAATTTATATTTGTGATCTTAATTTTCGACATGAGTGTATTATGTGACACAAAATAATCAGTATAAAATACTCTTTGTTTATACACATAAAAGTAAAACCTTATTTTATTTACCTAAAAATAAACTTTTCTTGTAATGTTCTTTTTTTAAGTCTGGTTTTAGTCCTCAGTTTTTAGCAAATTATTTTTAAGCAGAAAAGGGAACAAAAACATCTTACTAAAACATTTTTCATAACACAAAGTATTGTTATTCATTTTTATTACAGAAATGATATATTTAATTTATAAAATTATTGTCCTTATTGAAAAACTTGTACAGCCTATTATATGACAAAAAATAATCTGTATAAAAGTTTCTTTTTGTATATACATAAAAGCAAAACCTTATTGTATTTACCTAAATATAAAAGAATTACATTTTATACAGATCCTTATTATATTTTCTCTTACCATGTGATAAAATCTTTTTAAGAATTTAAATGTACGAATTTTTTTCTGTCCGAAACGTTATGTATGCGTAAAAAACAGATAATATTTAAAGAAGCAGTAAAATAAGGAAAAGTTCACATAGCTCTTTGGAATTATTGCTTTTATGTGTTTCATTTATTTTTTCATGAATCTTCTTTTTATTTTACGAACTACTAAAAAAATGGTATTTTTTATTAGAAATACTCATTTTTTTTACTGGCAATGACACATTTTCTTTGTTTAAGAATATTTAATTTCTTCTTGTTGTTTCTTTTCAGATTATTTAAATTCCTATTGTTGTTTCTCTTCAGGTATTAAATTTTTATGCTAAGATAATGTTTATCACAAAACTACAACAAAAACTTTTTAACAATTTTTAACAATTTACTTTAAGAAAATCAAGAAGGCCATTTTTAACACTTTCGAACAAACAGGAAAAGTGTTTAGGACTTCGGTTTTTCTGTCCGTCTGGCCTACTGTCAACGCTCTAATTCTCGTAAATATGCTCGGATCTTTCTGAAATTTTTGGATGTTAGTGACCTCAACCATAGCACGTTCCCTATTTCAAATGAAGTTTGTAGCGTGTTTAGTTCATTTATAGGGACAGTCAAAATTTTTCCGTTACATTACGGCCAACGGGAAAAAATGGTTTCAAATGATTTTTAATGGTGTTACACACTTTCAAACATATGAAAATTGATATTCATTTATGAAGTCCAATAAAATATGTATTATGTTGAATATGCGGTGCAAATAGTTATCGCTGATTTACAGGGCCACACAAAAGAATTCCGTTCATAATGGTACAGGGGGAATTGTTTGCGGTGTATTTGGAAAGGTTTTGAGATACTATATTGTATTCAAATTACTGTATATTAGTAATGATTGCTCAAAATGCATTTTTAATAATGATATGCTCTATTTAACAATATTTATGCATACTATAAAGTGCGTATAAATGCTATAGTTTATATCCAGGGCTATAGAAATGAATTCGTAAATGTTACTGAGTATGAGCATAAATTGCGTAAAAGTAAGTTTTAAAGGAGTTATGCATCTTTACGCTGAACAGAATTTAGTTTACTAAGAAATATTTGTTGAATATATATAAAATGGTATACAGGGACACGCAAAGAGTTGGATACATGACCGTCTATGGGTGATAATTTATGGAAAGGTAATTTCAGTAGTTTTAAGAGTGTTTTAGTTTGAATTAAATCTTATCTAAATAGTGGCATGTAATAAAGGTACTAGGTAAACTACAGGGCTGTACAAAATTATTCTAGTATGTTTCCATCTGTTAGTATAAACTGCTGAAAGATGAATTTCAATCTGTTATGTATTTTCTTGCTAACCTAAATTTTCCCATTATATAGTATATTTATCAATCTACCGATCAAATACGGGGCTGTTCAAAAGAATTGGAATACATATTTGGCTATAGATGGTAATTAATGAATTCAGTTTTTCATATGTTTTATGCGTTTTATAAAATGTTTACTTAGTTATCTTATTTAACATATTTTCCTATATAACGATGTTTTGTTAAAGCATTCAGGAAGTGTTGGAAAGTGTTTCATAATCTATGCTTAATCACTGATTTTTCTTTCTTTTTAAATGAAGTTTTGACTTTTTTTTTTTTTTTTTTTACTTTCGGTAATTGTCTATCTGCAGGCGATTTTCTTAAAATAAGTTTCTTTTCAAGTGCCTGAAACATAGGTAAGATTTTTTCTCACTTTTATTGCGCGAAGATATCAAACACTTAATCATATTTGCGTAATTTTGGTTCATTTTTATCACAACAGAAGGCATTTTTCCTTTACAAAAATGATATGTTATACAAAATTAAAAATACAAATTAGCTGATAAATAAAATAGTTAAACCGAAGCAGAAATGCGGCCAGAGATGATTTTTTTTTCCTTTTAACTTCGATAAATGTCAAACTGTAAATTTTTTTTCCTCACAAATGTGAAAAGCTAGTAGCATTATGTTATTTTTTCCTCCTCGAGATCTCGGGATTTTCAAAGGAAAAAAAAAACTGATTATTCACTTGAAATAAGAGTCAAAAGTTGCAGTTTTGGTTGCGATTTAGTGCAAACGATTTTCCCATAATCAAGATTAACTGAAGGGGACCGGGAAAGCCCTATCTCCGCCATGTTAAATTCACCAACTTTATATACCTTTTTCTCAGAAACGATGAAAGATAGAGATCTAGACTCTTTAGAGTAATAACATGGTTTACGTATTTTAACACACTATTTTCTTTCTAAGTGAAACTCAAAATTAATTATTAATTATTTATTGAAAGTCATTTTTATATTAACATTTTTGTAAGATTTCACTGCCTAAAATAAATAATTCTCAACGAATCATTAAATCATTGTGTTAAAGTATACAATATAACATAATATAAGTATTAAATAAAAATCTGAGTACTTAAGTTTAATAGATATTGAAAAAAAAGAACATAAACATGAAAAATTCAAGTTTTGAGAAAAGGTCAATTGAAGATTTAAATGGCCATTAAGCTGTGAAGTACTCTTACAAACAATGAATAATTTCAATACTTATTTTTTTATATATAAAAACCTGTGTGACATATCGTTTGAAAGATAAAAGTTTAAACTATTTAATGAAATAAAAAAGTAAAAATCGATTTTTTGGTTGAATTTTGCTTTCCCGGTCCCCTTAAGTGTTTCTTGGGGCGCTAATTCAAAAATTTAGATTTCCTTTTCATTATCCCTTCAACTATCTGGTGCAAAATAGCTTCCAACTGGTCAAATCTTCTAAATAGAGAGCCACATAATGTGTAGGTTGTCTGCTTTCATCAGTTTCAGGTGGAAACTAGTTACACACGTACAGATTCCAAACCTTTAATTTGTCAAGATGGCTGTATTTCTTACCACAATTTAATCTTTAAATATCCAACACATTCAAATGATACCAAAGCACCTTAGTATTTATTCTTGGAGACCCAAAATATGTGAAGTATAGTTTTACGTCCATACGATTTGTGAAGTTGCCTATGATTATATTTATACGAAGACCATTAATTTTTCTTCGAAATCTCTTTACATTTTTATTTTGCGCCATTATACGTACTAGGGTATCAAGTTGATAAATTGAATATGAATAATCAATGCCATTATTACATAGGAAAATAGCTTATTGTGTTTAAGTAAACTAGGATTTCCAACCGTTGCTTACACAAACTTTGAAAATACTACCCTGTATATAGAACCTTGGTGAAAATCATTTTTAATTGAAATTTGAAAAAATTTCTAATGTATGCTTTTTCCGAAATACCTATTAAAAACACTAAAATAATATAAATCGAAAATATCAAATATGCATTTAAACAAAGTTTTGAAATTTTATAAAAACTGTACTTACTTCATATAAGCTAAAAACTATGGGCTAATAGCCAAAAAAACCGTCCAGTATTTCCAATTTTTTTTTATTATGGTTATTTTAGCACATAGCAGATTACATGTTTTAAACTACATTGTGTTAATGTCGTGTTTTATTTAATTATTCAATATCATTTGAAATATCAATTTAAAGCTTTTTTTCTTTTTATTTGACTGCATAAAAGTTTAAAATGTGCGACATTTAGAAATTAATAAAATGCAGTAAAACTAAATATATTTAGCAGGACATTTCCACTGTCAACCGACGTCAGGCTTACTCAAAGCCATATTTTTCTTTATACAGTAGCGTTCAAAAGTATTTTGACAAAAATAATAATTTACTTAATTAAAAAAAATAATAAAATATAAAAATCAATCATTTATTTTATTTAATCATATTGCATATTTTACAGTGTTTTAGTAAATTAACTATCATTTGCTAGAAAATAACGTGTAACCCATGAAAAAAAGATAAATCCAATGTATTTTGACAGTATAATAAAAAAATCGTTTTAACACTTTACCCCTTTGTAACTCAACAACTTCGATTTGAAAAATTCTTGCATAGATACAAAATGCATCATTTTAAGCATGAAAAAAATAACAGACAGAAAAATTAAATTTTATTTGGAAAAAAAGGTTTGTTGCATATCTGCAACATCTTGCCAAGTGGCACAAAAACTGAACATATTTAAATTTTTCTTTACATGAAAAATTTTTAAACAATTGTTAGTTTTGTTTTAGCAAAGTCCCACACCATATTTCTCAAAGTTTGAGAAAATCCTTTTCTATCGAGTATTTACAACGTATTCTTTTTTGTGCCCAATATGGCCAGTGCCCAGTTTCGTCTAGGCGTACTCGTTTTGGTGGAATATGTTGAGTAAGCGCGCTATGCTTGTTCTGTTGACTTCTTTTTTCTACTAGACCTTTCCCTTTTTTGCTAGCTTTAGAATTGAAGGGAAGGGGGATCCCTAACTTACCCTATAGCAATTAAATAATATAAAAACAGACTAATGTTTCCCCTTTTCAATAAATTTGCTCTTCTAAAAAAAAAGCAACATTAAGTAACCATTAGAAGAAATTTAATATCTTGCTCTTTCAATATTTTAAAAAATCCATTACAAGAGAAGACATGGCACGTTGCTGCATATCTGCAACAAATAAAAGTTTACGTTTATCTTATACATATTATAAATTAATATCTCGAAAATGGTCTTTAAATAAAGAATTTAAACTTACCTTTGAAAACAATATACTTTTAAACGTCTGCAGACTTTTTTACCTCCACTATTTCACAGCTTAATTCAGCGAAAATCATGTGTACAATCACGTGTAGCTGATCCAGCGATAAATCACACTTTGGCGCGAAAAACAAAATTAGTATCGCCATCTGTTGCAGATTTATTGAAGTAATTGTGTTAATAGCAGTGTAACAGAATAACAACAATCAACAAAACCGTCTTTTAAAGTTTACTGTCTAAATAACAATGACGTTTTGGGTATGTTTCAGATCTGCAACACGGTGATACAAAGGGTTAATTATTAAATATAGTAATGTGTCAGTGAATGGTTAGCACCATATTCTCCAGCCTTTCTGACAGACTCACAACGCTAGGGGATGGGGTCGACTGACTTTTACATTCGATTGAAAGGAATTCGGTCCCACTCATTTTAAAGAGATTCGTATAAAGCCTCCTTTTATGAACACATTTGGCATCTTACTCTACGATGTAACTCCTTCCACAGATGCTTCATGGGTTCAAATCCGGACTTTGATTTGGTCACTCTAGAACCTTGATATTTTTGCATTTCATATAACACTTACGTACTTGGATTTGAGTTTTGGTAATTATCTTGCTCAAAATACCACTTAGGAAGCATGTTTTGTTTAGCATATGGTAGCATATGAGTCACTAATATATCGGCATACATGAACCCATCCATATTCTATTCAATTTGAACTTAGGGTACAACTCCGCTGCGAGAGAAACAACTACAAACCATCACATTTCCTCCTCCATGTTTGACGGTGGGAATCTGGTACCGTCAACCACTTACTTTGGACCTTGCGGGGTTACTTTTGTCCATCCCATAAAAAGGTTTTATTCTTTGTATTGAACAAACAATACCAGATAATTCGGAGATTTGCTCTTGAAAAATATTTTAGACTCTGCTACAGAGTATTTAAAAAGTTTTGGAGTAATTAAAATGTTTTTAGAGGCAACACTAGATGTGTTTGTAAACGACTGTTTTCGTGTGTAGATTTTAACTTCCCAAACTTTCTATAGTGAAACAATCTGGATAAGAGATACAAATAATGTAAGTGTCAAAATATTATCTTTCGTAATCTGTAACGCATGTGTGATCATAATTTTTCCTTTAATTTTTTATTTTGTCAGAAAATGTCTCCGTTTTCATAAAGCTAGCATGAAAACTAGTTTTTCGGGGATAATTTGTACCAGGCCTTTTTTGCTCCGGAAGTAGTTGGATGAACAGGGAGGGGGGTGGCTGCCCTTGAACATGCACTGCGGCGCTACGTGCACTAAGTTATGAAGTCTAGGCAATAGGAGATTTTACCTGTCAAAATTAATACTAGTTCTGGATTTTCTTACTTTATGTTTTTGGGTCGCTGAGATCGAATTTTTAACTTCCCACCAAAATTTCACCCGACAACCCCCCCCCCCCCCCATAAATTGATTTTTTGAAAACATTTGATTTTTTATTCAAGCGCGCGGGGATGTTCCGAGGCAGCCCCCTCTCTCCCCGTTTATACTACGTCTTAATGCCATATATCCTATTTGTTGCAAATTTTGTAAAGTTTCTGAATTTCGTAATGCTTTTCCCCTAAAACAATAAGAAATTTACTTTAAAAACAACTATTCTGGAAAGGGGGTTCGGGGGGGGGGTGAAATTTTGGAGAGAAGTTTAAAATTTGGATTCAGCGACCCAAAAGACTTAAAGTAAACCTTATAGAGAAAGTTCGGACAGGAGATGGGAGGGCGAATGTAAGCGTGTGAGTGGTTAAGTGGAATTGCGCAACTTAGTCCACGCAGCACCGCGGCGCATGTTCCGAGGCAGATCCCTCCCTTCCCATTCATCCTAAGTCATAATGTCATTTATCTAATTTGTTGCAAATTTTGTCTACTTTCTGAATTTCTAGATACTTTTTTCGTAAACAATTTTATCAATAAAAACCTTTTTTTTTTGGGGGGGGGGGATTTTACCAAAATCTGTGGGGGGGGGGGTTGCCGGGTGAAATTTTGGTGAGAAGTTACAAATTCGGATTCATCGACCCAAAAAACATACAGTAAGCGAATTTCCAGAACTTCGATTATTTTGCTAGGTAGAGCCCCTATTCGGTCTCTATTGCCTGGACTATAAGCGCAATGTAGCAGCAAACTTCTCGATTTTCGTCCGAATTGCCGTCGAAATGTACGTCGAAACGTACTACACGTACGTTTTCATTATCTAAATTTAATTAAGATTTGCAACAGAAACTTATAACTGGATTGTACTTTTATAACATTGAGAATAAATAGTAGAAATAAAAATGTTCAAAATTTTCGGTAGGAATTCAGCATTACACAAACGCAAATGAATGCCCCTCAAAGGGTTAAAAATATACTCGAATTTTTACAATTAGAGAGGTTGATGTTTCTTGTATATTTTTAATCAAATAAACAATCTGTAACTGGAATCATTGATAATTTGAGAAAAGATGATATGAAAGGAATAGATTACTTTTGCAGAATTTATTATTTTACATATTTTATGCTTCAAAAGATCTTTTTAAAAAAATTCTAAATGTCTTTTTTCCAATATCTATATCTTCAGTAATAAGAATGTTTACATATACTATACAGAACTTTGTTTATAAGATACTTTTTTTGTATAAGTATACGTTTTATTTTCATGAAATTGCATGAAATACTGAAAAAGAAGTATATTGTTCCTGAATTTTACAAAAGAAGCAGATGAAATCTGCTTTATTGGTCGTAAACAAACAGTATGATGCATCGTAAAATTTTTTCCAGTTGACTATAAAACAAAAAACGGCTAAATGGGAAAATTCAAACTGGCCTTAATAGCATTATTTTCTTTTCCGTAAAATAGTTTTATACAAGTGTAGATTAATGAATTCGATCTATAAATTACTGTTATTTCTGTATTTTTATTAATGTAAAATAAATGTAAATATTTTTAATTTTGAACATCTAATTAATCATAAATTAGTAATAAAAAATTAAATTTAAAAAATCAAATCAAAAAACCCAACGGTGTAAAAAGCGAAATAATTAATTATTTCTCATCAATGTTAAACAAATTGTTTAGTTACTTAGATATTTTTTTTATTTACTTGTATTGATGACTTTTAAGTTGTGCTTAATTGTTCGTTCCTATCTATAAACACTGTTTTGATGAGGCCTATAGATGTCTATGATGGTTTGAGTTGCAATAAAGCTAGAGATCCTACCTACACAACTTCAAGGTTGTGTAATATTTAAACGGAGCTTCTCACTGTTAAATAGTCAATGAAACATCGTCTTCGTTTTGAAAGACCTATCCAATGATAGGCCACTCAATAGAGCACGTACAATTTTTTTTTCGTCTCTACCGCTATTTTGTATTTTACGGCCGCCATTTTAAATTTATAAAAACAAACCTCGCCTATAAGCCATCGGATGGTTAAGACGAATCGATAGAGACCTCATTCATTAAAATTCATCCAGCCGTAGGGATTTTTTGAGGACATAAAGAAATCCACATACCCAGATATGCGTGAAACACATAACCCTTCTTGGCAGTCGGGTAAAAATAGCTACAATACCATAAAAGTATTTAGTAAAATCCGGAATGTTTTAACAAACTTTTTTAACAAAACACATTTTAGACGAATTTCAACAAAGTTATATATATTATAAAATTTTAGTTTTTATTATATATTTTCATTGTATTTTATTATATTAGTGGTTATTTATTATAAAAAATTATGGGTAATGACATTCATTTATGTTGTTTTCAGATAATGTCTTCAATGATAAATATAAATTTTGCACAAAATCCAATTTTAAAATATGCATTCATATATGTGTTGAAAACAATTAAAATATGCAAAAAAAATTCTCCAAAATTATTTTACTTACCTGAACTTTCACAGGCAATCATGTATTTTTACTAAAAATAAATGTACCATAAAGACGGAAAATACTGAATAAAAAAATTCAAATATTTTCCATTATAGAGAATAGTTTTAGTTACAATATATAAATATATATTTTTCAGAATCTCACAAAAAGAAATTTTGTGGTTGACCGTCAATTATTTTTAGAGAGAAAAAAAAAATATTTTAATTCTGCTACGAGGTTGCTAAGATTTTTTTTGACGCTGCTTTTGTTTGTTGCTGTTATTGTTCTATCAAAGAACCAACATGTTTAGCATGCTACTGAAATCATTGGAATGTGCCAATATTGTCTTATATTCTCAACAATTTCATATCAATCGTAATTTAGAATTTTTTTCTTTTATTTCATCCTTTAAAATGTCGATTTCAGTGAATCCAAGCTTAGCACACATTTACATTTTAAAAGAAATCATAATGCCAATTTTCAAGTAACTAATCATTTCAGGGTCACAAAAATCGTAATTTTATAATTTCTGCAGCATTTTAAATTTCGATATATATATATATATATATATATATATATATATATTCCGTTGGGGCATTTTTACATCATAAAAATAACAGGTATGTAAATGCATTTACTTTGAAATAGCAACAGCAATTTTAAATCCGAAGTTTCTCGCTGTAACAATTTCATATCAATCGTAATTTAATGGAATTTCTGCTCATTATCTTTTTAATTTAATCATTTTAAATTCCGTTTTTTCTTGTAACTTATCTTAGCGAATATTTACATATTGCTCAACATGCCTGCTATCAAGTTTCTGACACCATGTGCATCATGTAAATCGCAATTTCAGAAACAAAATTTTCTCTTGCGCACTTTAAAATTTAGACTGCTTTTTTTTTTTTTTTTTTTTTAATTCTGTGTGAGAACTTGCGTCTTGAAATTATCTGACATGTAAATTTTAAGTTTCTAGATAGAACAATTTCAATTAAAATGTTATTTAGAACGTTTTTCACTCATTATTTAAAAACCATTCTTAGATAGCATTTACATCTTATAATTAAACACCCTGTCAAATTTCAAGTTTCTAAACCCAAGATTAACACAAATTTCGAAATTTTAGAACGCTTTTTTTCGTGAAACTTTTTTTTTTTTTTTTTTTTTTTTGACTCATTATATAATGCGTAATGCTTAATTTTTGAGTCTTAAAAGTAACACGAATGTAAAATTTCGAATTTTTAGCCATCAAAATTCCATTTGAATCGAGATTTAGAATGTTTTCTGCCGATTTTTTAAAGTAACCACCTTGCCAAATTTCAAGTTTTTAGCCACAACACTATCGCAGAAATCTAAATTTAAATCTTTATTTTGTTGTGGTTGTTAACGTTTGTCTGTTAGACTGCTATTTCATTTATATTTTTGTAATGTTTATCATTCTTATTGTCGAATTTTTAATTTCGTTATCGAATATTAACCGGAAAAAATGCTGAACTGGTTTTAAGTTCAAACAAATTAATGTTTAATAAATGTGCTATACGTTATAGGAAAATATTTAAAAAAATTATGTTTGAAAATAATTTTTTTAATCCACAAAAATATTAAATTTAGGTACAGTGTTTAAAGAAATTGAATTTGAAAAACAGTTTTCTCCTATTTAACGGTGTAAAAAACGAAACGGTGCGAGGATTAGATTAAAAAAAAAATAGCTGTAAAACGAACTTTATTGGTAAGGTCGATACACTTTCAGTATGATATCAACGTTAATCACTGACATGTTTTTGTTTTATAATACAGATTTTCTTACTCTCTATAAAAGTGGATTATTACTTGAATTTATGAATGTTTAAACATACCAATCTATTACAATAAAACACACACTGAGTTCTTAACTACAGGTCTTCATAAAGAAAACTTGGTTTCTAAATTTCCTTAACACGTAAATTTATATTTTGTGAATATCTTTCTGTTATTCAAGATGCTGCATTTCTTTCGTTAATTATTTGGATATTGATTGATTTCAGCTATATTATATAGTTGATTGATTAGAGGATTTTTCTATTTCGCTTTGGTCAGCACAATAGAAATGGAAGAGCACTATTAATCTCTCTACGTCACTTTATTTGTTTTTGTGAAGGGTTGTCTTTAAATAATATTGATTATTTAATATGTTTCTGGCTATTATTTGGCATATGCCCATTGATTATTGAGGAAAAATATAAGAAAAAAATAAAATTTATAACATGCTGATTTTTCTCTGCTAACTGAAAATTGGCACCACTAATTTTCATGCTAGTTTGAAAATTTAACCCTGAAATTATCCACTTGAATTTGCAACAAAATATTCCTTTATCTCTTACGATTATTATAATTGAACACTGAAAGTTTTGTGCAAAAATCATAATTTTTTTAAAGTGGAATAAATCGCCTCTTTGCATATTATATATTTACAGGGAAAAACACATTTTATCGATTCATAAACAGCAGTTTCATTTTTAGTGAAGATTGCGACAACAGCTGTTAAATCACAACCAAATAGCTGACATTGATGCGATTATTTTTGCAAGCGATTTCGCAAGCGATACTGAAGCGATTTGAATATATTTTTTTATATATTTTTCACTGGATTATAATATTTAGATATATTTTTTAGAGTTAATGAGAAATTTTAATTTGAATAGGTATTATTTTACTTTTATTTGTAATTGTATGTGCGAACCTCCAAATAGCTGCTTTTACGATAAATTTCGATACATAAAGATGTAGCTTTCTTTAAATTTAAATAATAGCTTATTTGCGTATATTTTTAAGCAAAAGTCTAAGAATTGTAAATGAATACACAATAAACGGCCAAAACAGCCGGTTTTACATTTTATTACTCATAATTCTTTTTCTGGGTTTCTAATATTGTTTTTGTATTCCATTTTAGTCGTTTATTGTGTTAAATTTAATGTTTTGTTCCGAAAAAAGCGCCCTCTGGTGGATATTTTGGAACTACATATTTTTTTCGAAATTCCGTGAGCGCATCTGGTGTATAGTCTATATACTAAATTCCATTGCATTCCGTTCACCCGTTTGCGCTGTAGGATGCTGTTTATAGGGGAAGTTTAATTATAACCACCCCGTATATAGACCGAAATACATCTGAATTAGCTATACCATTTTAATGTGTACTTATATCCTAAATTTTGAATATAAAACAAAAACTATATCATATGTTAAATTAAAAAGTTAATTACACTTTGAATAACCTTTAATTGATATCTGTAAGTTAATCAACTTTCAGTAAAATCTAACGCGAGAGCTATCTTATTGAGATTACTTAGATTATCGCCAAGTCTTAATTATTAATCAAAGAATGAGGCATTATATGGTTTGAAATATCTTAACTGTCCCGTCTTCAGATACTTTTAAAGCATAATTCTAAACTGCATATAAATTTCCACCAACCAAAGTTTTTAATTAAATCCTTTATCTTTTAATGACTTTAAACCATTCTGTATCCATTTAGCATTTATTCTACTTCGTGACTTTCATATATTTCTTTTTGAAAATCTAATTTATACAGAACTTCAAAGAATAATTAAATATTACAGCTCATTGTTTTCAATCAATAATTAACATTGCGTTTAAAATATCGAAATATTAAAAAATCAGCTGTTACATCTTTATTTTTTATTTGAATATACATAATTTCTAAAGAAAATTTTTATTTTTTAAGATAAATTTCTGATCAGATTATTGTGAGTATTACGTTTCTACTTATTTACAATTTAGTTATTTTAAGGTAAACTGTTTACTTAAAACTTGTTTAAATATGTTGCAAATAATAAAATGGAGTACTGTTCCCACTAAAATTATTTTCCCTTAAACATCGAATACAGCATACCTAAAGTAAATATTTAATTATTTAATTATTTTATTATTAAAACTAATTAGTTGTTCTGTCTTTACAGTATAAAAAGTAAAAAAACATAATTGGCATATATTTTCATGAAATTTTCCTTATTTACTGAACATTTAAAAAATATATTTTTCAATTGTTTAAATACTTCAATAGTTACAAGTATTCTCATAGTGATAAAAGTAAACATTTTTTTTAAACACTTTGTGTATTTTGAATAAATATGAAAACATTCAAAACTAAATGATGATTATTTCGATTTGAAAAATAAGTTATAATGCTAGAGACCAGGAATTTTGCTTTTTCAGAATTTAGTGTCGCTCCCGATGAAAAAAAAATATATACATATGTATATAAACAGAGATAATACAAAACATATTTTTGTTTTAAGACTTAAAACACACGCTTTTATTTTATATAAAAGGATGTCATTCGCATTCTCTGAAGAGTTCCTCATTTACGATCCAGTCTTAAACAACATCTACAGTAAACTACAGTAAAAACTACAAAAAAAATCAATACCTTTAAAATAAATTGAGACGCAGTTTTCAAACAAATTGCATAAAAAAGTACATTTTTCCCTATAAGACGGTAATTAAAATTGAAAATGGATGACGCTTAGAAGTTTAAAAAATTGCAATATAGTATTTAACAGTACAATGATACATCTGTTTTGTTTTACGGCTGGTCTATAAGGTTATTTGAGGCAATTGGGCCATGATTTTACAATGTGACTCTGGAGCTTCTGACAATTCAGCTTCAAAAAGCTAATGTTTATTTCAATTGAACTCTGAACTTATGTTCAGACTTTAGACATGTGTTCAGACATGTTTTTCAGACATGTGTTCAGTTAGGTTCCCTCTATCAGACAGGAAGGCTCAAAATATAAACATATGCATATTTCATCTTTCTTTCATCATGGGTCCAGTTGCCCTAAAAAAATGGGGTAAGTGGACCAGGAGGGTCTATGTTCCACACGCGATTATTTTTTCATGTGAGATATCAGGTCCTGTTTAAAAAAGTGTAAACAACTTAAAAAAAATTAACCAGGCAGATCATGTAAATTAGGGATGCACAACCTGTGGCCCGCGATGGGATAATGTGTGGCCCGCGAATTTCGTCAATTTATATCTGGAAAAAATTGCAATTTTTGTAAATAGGTCGCAAAAAAAATCGTGAATTTAGTCAGTTTGCCGCGGGAAAAATTAAAAATTTCGCCCGTCAGTAACGAATCGCGAATTTTGTTCATCGAATGTAGAAAACTAGCGAATTTTCCGGATGAGGCTGGGAAAAATCGCGAGTTTTTTCCATGGAGCTCGAAAAAACCGCGAATTTCATTGGCCGGGCACGGAAAATCGCGAATTTTGTCGATCAGGCGCGGAAAAATCGCAAATTTTGTTGATCGGCTCCAAATAATTATCAATTTTGTTGATTGGCTGCTGAAAAATCGCGAGTTTCGTCAGTCGCGAGAAAAAATCGCCAATTTCGTCAGTTTGCCGAGGGTAAAAATTGCAAATTTTGTCAGTCAATTAAGACTCATGAAGTTCGTCGATCGGGAGCGGGAAAGTCGCGAATTTTGTTGATTAGGAGCAGAAACATATCAAATTTCGTTGATCGGCTACGAAAAAATCGCGTGTTTCGTCTGTTTATCGCGAATTTCGACAATCTGCCGCAAGAAAAATTGCAAATTTCGTCTGAATCAGTTAAAAATCGCAAATTTCGTTGATCAGGCGCGGAAAAATCACAAATTTCCTCGATCAGGCGCGGAAAATAGCAAATTTTTTCCATCGGACAAGGAAAAATCGCGAGTGTTCTTGATCGGGCTCTGAAATATCGCGAATTTTGTTGGTCGGGCGCGAAAAAATAGAGAATTTTGTCGATCAGGCGCAGAAAAATAAGAAAATTTCGTCGATCGGCTGCGGAAAAATTGCAAGTTTCGTCAGTTTATCGCGAGATAAAGCGCACATTTTGTCAATTTACCGCGAGAAAAAATTGCAAATTTCGTGAGAGTCAGATAAGAATCGCGAATTTCGTTGATCGGGTGCGGTAAAATCGCAAATTTTGTGGATCGGCTTCCAAAAAATTGCATATTTTCTCAAGTAGGTGCGGATTAATAGTAAATTTCGTAAATCGGGGGCAGAAAATTTGCGAATTTCGATGATCACGTGCGGAAAAATCGGAGTTTTCGTTGATCGGTTCCTCCCCCCCTCGTTCATGAACTTCGCCTTTTTTTCGGCACTAGACACTTTTATGCCTATGTTTGTTTTTTAGCACTTTCAATAAAACAAAATTTACTCCCCGAATAAATTCAAGGAATATTATCACTACTTCTAAATAATCCTTACTACATCTCTGTTACATATATACAAACGTAAACTGTTTAAATATCCTTGCCAACTAAATTGGATATGCTGACGGGGTTGTGGAGCCAAGAGGGGTAAAACTCCCCACCCCTCCCCACCCCTCCCCCTCTGAAACCATAATTTTTATCTGATTATTGACCACAGATCACCCCCCGCATTAGAATTCTCTCCGTGTTACTGATGTGTCCCTCGAGAAACCAGAAAGTTTTGTAAGTGGCCCTTCTCTTAAAAAGGTTGTGCAACCCTAATGTAAATTATATGTCAATAAAGAGCGTTCCAAGGTAAACATTTGCTGTCAATGTGCCTAAAATTGAAAATATTAGGTTTATTTGTACCAAACAACATAAAAATTAAGTAAGTACTTATGTACTTTAGTATAGGTAATAAGTATAAAATTCACATTGGTATTTTAAGTAAAAAATAGCAAGGTAAATCTATGAACAAACGGCTACGTAAGTACTTAAAGACTTAATTTTTATTCAGGGGGCGCATTATAAAGGAAAATGTTATTGTTCCTACCAGATCCCTTAATGAGTTACCTTCATGATCATTTTATTTAACATATTCTAAAGAAAGGTGCGATGAAGATATTATTTTCTAAATAGTGGTAGAAACAATAAAAGTTTCCCTACAGAATGCGACCCGTGTGTATCGTGCAATTTCAAGATTCGACTATCTCGCTTTCAGGTGCAAGGTATTTGCATTCGTAAAATGTTGAAATAATTTAATGACACCAGTATTTACAAGAGAATCTATTTGAAAACAAGTAAAAGTATATTTTCGCGTACTTAATAAAGGTGAAATTTTCATTATAAAATTCCGATTCCAATGTGGCAATTAGGAATTAAAATTATGTGATGCCTTAACGGCATCACCGCCTCTCAAGGGGTCAAAACATTTGGTTTGATATCAGCCAATATGTTTTTTTTATTATTATTCCGTAATTTTAATAAGGTATACTGTAATTTTCTTTATTGTGAGCAAAAAACAATGGCAAAATTTACTTCCCGTTGTAAGAGAAACTCAAAAAATTATTTATAACTATTGGGGTAACTGCATCCAGCATGGTCCAATTACCCCGGATATATGTCCCAGTTACCCCATTCCTGAAAAATTTATGGGTAACTGGGACACTGGGCTTATATTTGAAACATGAAGTAAATATGTATAGATACCTAATAATACTAACGTAGTTATATGCCTAATCTTAAAAAAAAATGATTTTTTAACAAAAGTACTTACAATATTTTAATAAAAAGCCGAGGAATGGCCGACCAAATGCACATTGTTTTTTTTAAAAAAAGAAACATAAGTTTTCGACAACCTATCACAGCAAAGAGAGATTTATGATTGAGTTGACGCACGTTGTTTTCGGAAGTAGAGTTTAAGGGGCATTGTTCACATAAGGTAAAACTTAAAATACATCAACGGTTTTTTTTTATAAAATAGCCTATGTGCCAGTTACCTCGTGGGTCCAGTTACCCCAACTGACCTTACAACGAATCATTATTTTTGGAGACGATACTTTAATAGCTGGGAGAAAGAAATAGCATACCGGAGGCTAATAAATCTGATTATCTGTTCTATTAAATGAGAAGAATACGAATATATATTTTAGATAAAATATTAACAGAAAAAAGGACAATTGTTTCTGTCGAACATCAAAACACGCACTTCAGTAATAAATATACATATCTGATTCTGTAATTTAAATATGCTATGAAGACGCGGTATTTGTTTTCTTTTTAATGGAGGTAATGCCAACTAATGGTTGAAATGCTGCGGCATCCAACAGTTCAAACGTAGCGGCATCCGCAGGCAGATACGTAAGGGAATTTATCTGTAAACATTTAATGGCTTCAAGTGATTCGCAGGTAACGTTATACAGAAGTTCAAAGGAAGATGCCTACAGAAATGGAAAAGGTCATTAGCGCCAACTTAAGTGGGTGCGTGGGGCGTAAGACCACCCAATAATTTTATTTTTCTGCCCACCCAAAGCCAATTACAATTGATATAATTTGTTTTTTATTTGTTTGGTTTTATTGACGTTTTAAAAATAGTTATGTTTGGAAAATAGTAAGGATATCAATTAGACTTACATGAGCACTGTAAGCCCCTTCAGTGGATGTATAAATAAATTTTTCTCCAAAACAAATCCTGCATATTTTGTAATTGTATTTTTTCCTGCATTTTTTGTAAATTAATCTCTTGAATTGAAAACCTAATTAGATGACTAAACGGTAGGTTTTTCTTGACATTTTGCTTTTTACACTTTCAATACATGGGAATTTTTTATGTTTTTTCTAATAAATAATAATGAATTTATTAGGAAGAACTCATAAAAATATAATTTAATAAAATTATTTATTAAATTATTACAATTATCATTTTTAGTCATTTGCTCATCCTCCGCTTCTGTTTTCACCCACAAGCATATCTAACATCGAGAAATTGTAATACAGTAAAACCTGTAAAGCTGACCACCCTTGTAAGTTGACCACCTGTCTATGTTGACCTCTGTTGTCAGTAACCAAATTTATCCTATACAAAACTATAAGACAAACCCTTATTAACTTGACCACCTGACTATCTTGTATCTTGACCACTGAAATTATACAAATTTGACTAGAACTATTACAAAATGACCATCAAAACCCTTTATAACTTGACCATCCAAAAAGCTATAAAATCATGAATTTAAAAAATAGGAACTCTCCACGAAATTTTCTGTTTTTTTTTTCTTTTTAACTAGAATTTCTAAAAGGGTGAAATAGTTCATAGCCTGGGAAATGCTTTTAGCAGTGATAGGTGTAGGTAAATAATTCAAGGCTTATCTAATCTTACATTGTTGATCTTGTGTATTTGGCTTTTCAACCCTCCCCCTCTATTCTTTAATTCTAAATTTCTTTCTTTTATTTCCCATTTTCTTATCATTCCTTACCTTCTTTCAATAACCCCAGGTGCTACTTGGTAAGCAGACTTTTTTTCATGTTTTTTATAACTTATGTGTAATAACTAGTATAGTCTGAAGAATCACTAATTATCTGTATATTGATTGACTGTTTTTTTTAAATAAATAGTAATAATATTAATTGATTTTAAAATTGATACAAAACTATTAATTCATTCTTGTAGTTAATCTTTTCTTCTATAAGTTGTTAGAAATATACATGGTAATACAATATTATTTTAATGGCTGTCAAGAAATAAAATTTTTGTGGGAAAAAAAGATATGGTATGAATATTCCGTAAAAAAAAAAAAAAAAAAAAAAAAAAAAAAAAAAAAAACACCCTTTCTAAGTTGACCACTCGTCTAAGTTAACCACTGAAGTGCGGCACCGCAAGTGATCAACTTACACAGGTTTTACTGTATTAATTGATGCAGGTATCACCAATTCAAACACAGATCAGACATTCGAAATGTGGAAAACAAACATATATCCGTTATATATAGCAAATATTAGTGTAAACCGATTTTGGTATATTCTTAGATATACATTTGGTTTGACGAGCAGAACACACGAGTCGTAATACTCAGGCATAGAGGGTTCCGTACAATAGTGTATGAATTAGTAAGTGTGTTATTATTAAAAAAAAAAAAAAAAACGTTGCTAGAATACCAAGATTTTGTAAAAACTATACAACGTAGGTTTGTGTATAGCTATATATACTAGAACAGAATAAATGAATATAATATGAAAGTTCAAAGAGATATCGATCATAAAGAATATCAAATATAGCTATTCTGTATAACTCTTTTTTTAATATTATCCTAATCTATTTAAAATTCGGTACTAACATAAAATAGTACATATTTAAACTTCATTTAGCATTTCATAAACCCAAACTCAGCGTAGTAATAATCTTTTCTTTTTACAGTGTACCTAAAGTAAAACCCTTTTTCAAAAGTTAAACTTAGCATTGTGCTAAGCGCGCTTTGAAAGGACGTCTCAAAATTCCAACGCCGCTTTGGTCCGTTCCGCGTTTTCCCATTTAGGTTTTTAGTTAACCTTTAAAGACACGGTAGATGTATTGAGAGAGCCACTCAATGCAAACTAGTCGCGAATCCCATAGTATTTATGTGATTAATTATCATTAAGTCTACAAAGCAAGATCCCCCCAAGATCAGTATACTATCGAAATCTGAAGACGCTCATTTTCGATTGGTCTTATATACTTTGCAGACTGAGCAACGAGCCTAATTTGCATAATAAATGTGAAAACCCGCAACCCTAGACCCCAAGCAATTCAAACATACCTTGAAAAATTAAACGAAACGAGTAAAACAGAATAGAAAGCTCTGTGTTGCGCTACACAAGTTAAATGTTAAACGTCACGTTCACACTCAAAACACTAGGGACCGTTTGTAAAGGAGTCGCTAGTCTACTACAGTTGCAGAATTAAAAAAGTCAGAAGACTGTAAGAAGCGTAAAACATAATTTGGAAAATTCTCTAATATAAGTTCTTATTTAGGAACATCAAAAATTTAAGATCTTGTGTATGCGTAAACATTACTTTAATATAAAAACATTTAAATCAAAATTTATAATATATTTTACTTTTTAAATTTTTGTGAAGTATGGAAATGATTGTTCATTAAACTGCGGCCCATCTATTACTATAGTGATGAATATATATTTATATATTTTTTTCTTTAAAAATGTTCAATTCTAAATTTTATCGTAGTTTTCCGGAGAGAAAATTGTTAAAATTTCACATTAAAAAATTAGAAACGTTTTTCGAGTTTTTCATCTCGGAATCTGAAATATACGCACATATTATTTATTAAAATTTTTATTTCAGTTTTTCAAGTTAATTTAATATATAATTAGTTAATTATAAAAAATATATTTCCTATATTATTAAATAAATTTAACATTTAGATTGACATCTTTAACTGTATCTACTTGAAATGAGATGGAGTTTGCCAGAACCTGCAAGGAGAACATTATCATCTGGCTTAAATAATTTATTAAGGACATACAGAAAGGCTGAATGATGCAAAACTCAATGAGTAGAAGGATGAAACAGTAAAATAATTTATATTTTCCAAATGAATTATAAAATTAGTGTTTTCAAAAATAGAAAGAGGAGAGGGAGGAAGAGAAGATAGTCAACACTGCAACTCTCGAGTACAGAGTTCCTCCATACAGAGAAATTTCATTATTATACACGCACCACGTGTGTGTTAAATAGGTTTTATAATTTTGTATTTTGAAATTAGCAGGATTTTAAAATCGAAACTGAATCGAATTTATTAAGGACATAGGAAATGCTGACAAAATGATGACAATTGCAGTTGATGAACAATTGTTCCCATCTAAAGCTAGATCTAAATTTACGCAATATATGCCAAATAAACCGGATAAATTTAGGATAAAATTTTGGTTATCTGTTGACGTTGATACTAAATATGTACCTCTTAAACGGATTTCCATTTCTAGGAAAAGATGAAACCGCAATTAAGTTTAACTGATTTTTTTTTTCATGAAATTAACAGATCACCATCTAAACAAAGGGAGGAATATTATGACAGACAACTATTTTACTAGCATCAAACTAGCAGAAATGCTAAAAGCTAAAAATACAACTTTGGTTGGCACAATAAAAAATGAGAGAAGAGAAATCTTTGAAAAATATGCGTAGTACTCTTTATTCATGGAAGATAGTGGAACATGACAATATCACACTTACCATCTATCAAGCCAAAAGAAACAAAAGTGTCTTACTACTGCGCTCATTATATTCTACTGTCAAATCTGAAGACAGTCTCAAGAAGTTGTCCAATTCAATATAATATTACAACTCAACGAAATATGGCGTGGATATTCGTAATCAGATGTGCCGAAAATACTCCGTTAAATCGGCTTCTAGACGATGGCCTGTACATATCTTTTACAATATTTTGGATCATGCAGCTTTGAATGCGATAATTTATCAAAGTGTAACAGGCAAGCCCATCAGTAGAAGAGATTTTCTATTAAAATTAGGAAAGAAGTTAAGGATGGTTCTTATGGCTTGAATAGTCCCAAAGATCCTTCCTGAGTCTTAAAAAAAAACACACGAAAATGAAGTAGATATAGAGAGGAAATCGTGTCAAGTACAGAGATGCAATGGAAAAAATCTCAAGAATTTTGTGGATCGTGTTCCAAAGTTGTTAAAAATTATTTTTCTATCAACTGCATTAATTCCTAATCCGTGTGTTTAATTTGGAGTATTTTAAGCATTAAATAAAATTCAAACGAAATGTTTTGCATTCTAACAATTCAGCTACAATTACGGGTGCCCTAATAGTCCAGGCAATAGAGACCGTATAGGGACTCTACCTAGCAAAATTAATGGTAATACTAGAAATCGGCTTTCTAGATGTTTTTGGGTCGCTGGATCCGAATTTGTAACTTCCTACCAAAATTTCCCCGGCAACCCCCCCCCCCCCCAAATTTTGTTAAAAAGCGCCCCAAAAAGGTTTTTATTACAAAATTCCCTTTTTTATAGTTTTAGGGGAAAAGTGGCTAGAAATTCGGAAAGTAGACACAATTTGCAACAAATTAGATATATGACATTATAATTAGGATGAAGGGGAAGTGGGGATCTGCCTCGGAACATGCGCCGCGGTGCTGCGTGGACTAGGTTGCGCAATTCCACTTAACCAATCACACGTTTACATTAGCCCTCACATCTTCCCTCCGAACTTTCTCTATAAGTTTTACTTTAAGTTTTTTGGGTCGCTAAATCCGAATTTTTAACTTACGCCCAAAATTCCCCCCCCCCGAACCCCCCTCCCCCCAATAGCTTTTTTTAACTTAAATTTCTTATTGTTTTAGGGGAAAAGCATTACGAAATTCAGAAACTAGACAAACTTTGCAACAAATAGGATATATGACATTATGACGTACGATAAATGGGGAGAGATGGGGCTGCCTCGGAACATTCACCGCGCGCTTTTCTCAAAAACCAATTTTTTTTTCAAAAAATCAATTTTTTGGGGGTTGCTGGATAAAATTTTGGTGGGAAGTTACAAATTCGGATTCAGAGACCCAAAAAAACATTAAGTGAGTCGAAATCCAGAACTAGTATTAATTTTTCCAGGTAAAATCCTCTATTGCCTGGTCTTCATAACTTAGTGCACGTAGCGCCGCAGTGCATGTTCAGAGGCAGCCCTCACCCTCCCCGTTCATTCTAAGTCATAATGTCATATATCCTATTTGTTGCAAATTTTGTCTAGATTCTGAATTTCGTAATGCTTTTCCCCTAAGTTAAAAACAACTATTTGGGGGGGGGATTCGCGGGGGGGAATTTTTGGGGGAAAGTTAAAAATTCAGATTCAGCGACCCAAAAATCTTAAAGTAAACCTTATAGAGAAAGTTCGGAGAGGAGATGGGCGGGCGAATGTAAACTTGTGAGTGGTTAAGTGGAATTGCACAACTTAATTTACGCAGCACCGCGCGCATGTTTCGAGGCAGATCCCCCCTTCCCCTTCATCCTAAGTCATAATGTCATATATCTAATTTGTTGGAAATTTTGTCTACTTTCTGAACTTCTAGATACTTTTTCTCTAAAACAATAAAACAATTGATTTTTTTAATGAAAACCTTTTTGGGGGGCTTTTTACCAAAATTTGGGGAGGTTGCCGGGGGAAATTTTGGTAGGAAGTCAAAAATTCATATTCAGCGACCCAAAAACATCTAGAAAGCCGATTTCCAGTACAACCATTAATTTTGCTAGGTAAAAGTCCCTATTGCCTGGACTATAAAAAGGACTGACTTATTTTAAAATTCAATAACTTGCAAACGGTGACAGATATTTAAAAAAATTCTTGCAGGAGGGTTATGCATAAGGTCAAAAGTTTTTTTACAGGGATTTTCCATTTTAGTTCGAATTACAAACAATAGATGGCGCTGTAAGCAATAGGCGCTAAATACAGGCTCGATATTTTGACCTTTCATTTCTTCCATGCAGAAAAAGGAGAATGAAATGTATTGAGTGGGTCCCGAAGTAACAAAAATCGAGCTTCAATTTAGCATCTAATGATCGCAGCGCGATCTATTGTTTGTGATTCGAACTAAAATCGAAAATAACTGTAAAAACACTTTTGACCTTATGCATAACCCTCCTGCAATAATTTTTTAACTATCTGCCACCGTTTGTAAGTTATTGAATTTTAAAATCAGTCAGTCCTTTTTAGGACACCCGGTATAATGAAATAACGGAAACAACAGAACACGTTTCTCATTTATGGATTTAGAGAGTGAATCATTAGGCGAGTAAGTAGATGAAAAAAAATATTTTATAAATTGTATTTTATTTTAGTTAACGTTTGTTTTAATTTGTGAAAACATTTATTTTAAATCAAGTTTTATATTAAATTAATGAGTTTTTTGAGTAGTAGTAGTATGATCCAATTGATCGCCCTGTAGGCGTTACATATACAGTACTTTAGAAACTCAATAAATTATCAAGTAATATTAAATATAAATTATAAAATATACGTAAATTACATATTATTGCCAATGAATGCCATTAAAAATTGTTTTAGCGTTGTTGTTTCAGTAGCTTGATCGTGGGGTCAAAATGACCCCTTCCCGCCGGTCCAGTAGGTAAGATTTTTCCGCCGTTCTCGTGTTAACCCATTAACCGTTGCGTTCGCGCAACAGTCAAAATAATTGCTCATGCAATGAATTAATTACATTGGCACCACTATTTTAGAATTTAAAAAAAAATGTCTTATTTATTGGCAGGAATTTTGCTATTTTAGTAAAGCGAAATTTACCTTACTGAATTTGTGGTGGGAAACTACTTTCAACAAGAAATTTGAAAATTTCTATCGTAATAGTTTTGGCGGTTAATGGGTTAAATTAGTCTGTTTTGAATAAATTGACTTTTTTTGCTTTTATACTGCTACTGGGCATTGCATTACACAAATATATCCTTAATATTTGTTGTCTAGGTTTTAAAAGCCGATGGAGCATAGAGTACCCTATAGTGGAGATTTATTAGAGAGTCCAGGTTCATGGATGAATGAAAAAAAACTCCAACACGAGGATTTCGAGAACTTACTTCTTTATTATGAAACTTTTTAAAAGGAGGGCCATGATAGTACAATGGGACGGGAGAAGTCAAACGGAAGGCTGCCCGACGGGAGCGACCCCGAAGGGCAGCGCTGAGATCCGTCACCTTCAAGATCAGAGGGAGTAGTGGTCAAATATTCATTACAATCCCTCACTCATTGGCGAGATGAATAGCAACATATGTACTGTATTGGCGATGAAAATTGGTGGCGTGGACAAAGGAATCAGAAGCATCCCGAAGTATTACATAGAATTCAAACTTACGCCATGGCGCGGCTATATGGTTACACGTCTCTTAACATTCCTGCGGTAAGGAAAAGTGGTTAAAGAAATAGCAAACACGTGATATTACATGCTCGTTATAGATTTTAACGACAGCTGAATTAGCAATGGGCATATGGTTTGTATCCGACAACGTACAAGGGTGAGAATTGAATACTAATGCAAGCCCAGAGGCTGGGAAAATATGCATTAGATAACGTCGGCTGCAAAGCGAAAAGACATTCATTTGTATTTTATTCTTTTACTTTATTTCAATGGAAAATAACTGCGGTTAAGATCTTTTTCTATCGTGTGAATTTGAAAGACAGAAAAAGGAACCGAGATAAATGATGTCTGCATTTGAAAAGAACTTTAAAAAGTAAAAGCGAAACCTACAGTGGTGAGAGGGGGGGGGGAGAGAATGAATAAAGACATGTGAAATTAACTCTAAAATGTCAAATTTAAACTAAATATTTGTTTTGAAGGGGGGGGGGGGAAGAATAATGACAATTTATAAAAAACCAGTAAAGTTAAATGTTAATTTTTTTGAGGGGAACGGAGGAATAATGAATATATAACGGTAAAGCCGTTATATATATCACCCATTACCACCAGAAAAAAAACTGTGAATCTTGTAGAACAGTTTTTTTTTATATTTGAAGATTACTTTGTCTACTCCATACATATAAGTATTTAAAACAGATATAACATAATAAGAAAGATAAGCCTCCATATATATATATATATATAACATATAACTGTGTGCTTGCAATTCTTTAAATGTTTTCATAAAGCAAAACTTTTCAGGTCATGATAAATGGCGCCTTTTTTTATTCTGTTCTTGGTATTCATTAGTCAGTCACCAAGAAAGTGCAAATAATATTTTTTTTTAACAGGATCCTTTTTAAATATCTTTTTAGTATTTGATTAAGAGGCTAGTACCAGCATTTTTCATGACCAAAATAAGAGAAGTAAATATTTTTTTTTTAGTAACTTGTTATAATATCTTCTCAAAATAAAAATAATATACTATAAATGCAAGCAACCAAAAACACAGATACTACTTTAAAATGAAATAGAAAATAAATGACATATGCATGTCTGTGAATAAAAGGTAAATGAAGTAATATAAAAAAAATAAAAAAGTTGAAAATTGGTTTTCGTGCACACCGCACAGGACTACTAAAGAACGGGATGCATATAGCATGCGTATGGATGGGTGTAGCCCTTAATCTTGTTAATAAACAAGTGTGATGGCGTCAGTTTATAACATCAGCCCTAGGGGGGGAGGGAGCTATGAGACCCATACATCAAGTGACACATAGGTCCCTGCTCCCCAAAGATCACATTGATCTTCAAAGGAGCATGCGTCAATGTATCATATAAAAAGTTTTGTTTATTGAATTGAAACAACAATTCAAGGGTTTTGTCTCTCTACACAATGAAGTTTGGACCCTTAGGGCAAAAATTTTGAACGGGAACAAAACTTCAGAGGGGATAAATTAAAAATAATAAAAAAACTGAGATAAATATCTCACATATCAACGGTAAAAGGACAATCCGAGTGTGTGGAGAGACTGGTGACATGATCGGGTAAGTATAACAACCACAATTTTTTTTAAAGTAAATTCTACCTTTGTATTCCTTACAATGTATCGAGCAGGATATGAACTGTATGTGTATTGTATGACCTTAACTAATGTTTTAAACATTTAGTGTAACTGCACTAGGTTACTAATGCTACAAACGAAAAAAAAACTTTTTTTTGTTATTGTGAAGTTATGTTATTACAAGAACGACATAATATCTTAGACGTGTGTATTGTCTAAGTGAAGCTTAACCAGAGATTTTATTTAATCCCCAAATTTAAAAGAAAACGTGTAATTATGTACATGTAGAAAACCAAAACAAGTGTGATGAAAACAATAAAAACATCATAAGGTTGAAATTTAAAGAAAATGTATGTGAAGGGGTAGTATCCTGTAAACTGGGCATTCTTTGTTGTGAAACAAAGTGATGGTGACATGAAAAGTCATGGCATAAAAGAAATATAATAATAATGGAAAAATTAAGAATGTGTTAAAACTTAACCTTTTAATACATGTTTAATTTGTGCATATCATGTGAGGTCAAAAGTAGTTCCTGGTATAATGAAAACAAAAAAGAAATATCTTAATGTGTAACGTTGAAATCTAGAAACAAAATATTTTCAATTGTGTATAATGTGTTTTTTTTTTACCAAACAAAATATCAATGAACTCAATTGTAATAACAATGAACTAAGTTGTAATATCAATGAACTAAATTGTAAGTGTATCTATATGAACCAAAGGAAAAAATGTGTATTTCAATGAATGAATCAAAGAAAAAGTATTTCACTATGAACTAAAACAGTGTATGTCAGTGAAAGAAAGGGAAAATTTCAACGACTTAGATGTATGTTTGTGAACACAGCAGTCTAAGTACCTCAATGAACAAAGTATGAGCAAGTAATTCACTGACTTAAAGAGTAAAAGTAATACGATGAACTCAAATGTGTGAAAAAAAAAACTTACAATGAACTCATGTGTCTAACAAAAAAAAAAAAAAATATTCCAGTGAACTAAAGTGTCTACCAAAACAAAAATTGGTATGAACTGATCTGCAAAACAAATCACAAGAAAGAAAACAAACTATGAACTAATATGTGTAAGGAAAAATTCTACGAACTAAGTATTGTCATGAAAGAAAAATGATCGTGCAATTGGTCCCTGAAGTACACAAAGAATTGACAATGCTATGAACTTGTGTAAAGTGTTTTTTCTATGAACTCAATGAACTATGAACTCAGTGCACTATGAACTCAGTTGTGTAACCTATGAACACAAACTCAGTGTGTACATATGGAACCAAGAGCATTGTATCACAAGTACAAAAATGCATCGCCTAAAGTTAAAACAAATAAACCAAAAAAAAATTGTGCTTTTAAGTAAAGGAAAGTGAAAAAGGATAAAATGTAACCAGGAAACGCTACTTGTGTGATAAAATGTAACTAAATAAACTTAACTAAGATTAACAAGTGAAATTATATCCAAATTTCTTAAAAAAAACTAAATCTAAAGACGTAACTAGTGTAATGATGAATTTTTAAAGTTGAATTAATGTGTACACTTTCAGCAAAATCTTCCAAAAAGTGAAAAACAACGAGTCTGACAACGAGTGTCAGAAACGATTTCACTTTTGTTCCAATTCGACATTCATTTAACTATTTGCCGGCTAAATAATCAAATGAAAAAGCAACTCACTGTACACTAGTGTTTATAAAAAAAAATCTTGAAAAAATTAAGTGAACTTCAAACTTCAAATCAGGATGAATAATGCTGTCGAAAAGTGACATATGTATGTAAATGTATAGGAAAATAAAAATTTTAAAAGGAATGCTGTAGATAGTAACTCCTTCACAGTAATGTGTGTTAAATAAAAACGAAAAATGTAAAATGTATGTTACATTGTTTTTGTTTGTTTTTTTTTTTCAAAAAGGAAGCTGTATGAGATGTTTATGGGAATGTATTGCAGTTGTATACTTTTTCTCGCATTTGCTTGATGAATTTTTTTAATGATGGACAATAAGGTGCAAAAGCACTGTGGAAAATGTCAAAGTTGGTGTTATTGCTATCATTATTTCTAATGCAATTAATGCATTTTGGAGGATTTCTACACTGAGGGTCAATGTGTGGCAAGGCACACACAGAGCATCTAATGTCGTTATAACATGAAATTGCAAGATGATCATTGTATACCTGACACTTAAAACAACGTTTAACATTTATATATGGTTTAACAGGGTATGGTTTTGATTGTATCATAATTTCCCTATGCATTATTAATTGCCTAACATCCTGTGGTGCAAGCTCAAAGATCCAATTAAAGGACATGATATGTAGGAGTTTGTACTTTTTAACAAAGTGAAAATCAGGTTCAGGTATATGGATTAAATCTGAAATACCAAACAAGATATCAGGAATATTTAAATTTTCAGGGAGGTTATAAATAATAACACGACTAGGCTTAGGTACATTAAGTTTAGCAGGGGATAAGGACTTTAGAGAGGAATCGCTAATAGCTGTAAATATTTCCTTGTGCTTACCTTGAGTGTGCAGGTCGGAGCTAAGATATGTGTTTTTTTTATCACTTTCCAGTTGTGGTAACTTTTCATGTTTACACATATAAGAGGGGATAGTTTGTGTAGATTTATCTAGGGCAGATGGAGGGAGTTTTTTGTTGACATCTACCACCTGATCAACCATAGTCTTACTACATTTAGTAAGCTTCTTCTTATTTTTCTGTTGGGCTGTGATTTCATGTAATCTCTCAATAAGTTTCTGATTTACAAGAAATAAATTATCTTTATCCTGTTTTAATTTGGAATAATCATCCTTTAGAACATTAAAGTTTAGTTTAAGCACATGAAAATTGAATTTAATGATCTCAAGGAAATCTATAATATTTTCAGACATGGATGCAGCATTTTCGGTCTTAAGTGAATTTTGAATAGATGTGGCTTCCATATTAATGGAATCCGAATATCTTAATAATATCTCCTCAAAATAATCTACCCATGCAGATACAGAAATGGGGTGATTAAAATCACTAATAGAATTTTCATCATTTGCTGCCATATTGTAAAAATAAACTGGTGAAGTGTCTGTTATCTCCAAAATCCCTTTTTTTTATCTCGTGTTTATTTAATTTCTGTTGTTTACTTTTTTTTGACAGCCAAAATGGAAAAAAGGAAGGAATTCTTTTTTTTTTTTTTTTTTTTTTTTTTTTTTTTTTGAGAGAGCAACACAAATAATGCAAAATAAATAATACGAGTATTTCAAAAAGGTGTATGTATGCAAAAACTCTAGTTATCAGAAATGAAATGCATGCACATAAAATAAAACACAATAAGTTGCATAAATAAATTATACACAAAAGAAAAATGAAGGGGGGGGGGAAGCGGAAAAAAATGAGTGTATCAATCACAAGATTTCTGTACGTTAAATTTCTGTCAACATCCAGTTGGATTAAAGTTTCCGAAATTCAATAAAATAAAAATAAAAACAGGTAATTAAATTGTAATTCTGGTTTAAAATACAAAAAAAAGCAAAAAAAACAAAAAAAACAAACAAGGTCAGAGTCGAGCAACACATGCTGAGAATAATTGTGCAAATGTCACACACAAGTGAAAAATGTGCAAACGTTGTGAGCGAAAAATGCACATATTTATATAAAAATATCAAATACTGCAAAACTTGGAGCAGGGAACTTTTTTTGTTGCCTATCGGCAGAATAAGTGTACTTTCAAAATATACAAGTGGGGCTAAAAGGTTAAACTCTAGATTTTTGAATGCATAAAAATCATTTTTACGAAAAAGGAAACATAGCATGTTTATGTAAATTCACGTAAGAGAAAAAAAAATATGAGAAATATGTCATGATTTAACTATAAAAACATTATAAGTGAAATATTAATAAAAGTATAATAATTTTATCATTTTAACTGCAAAAAGTACTTAAAAAAACAAACAAACAAACAAACGCAGCTTGGAAGAAGATAAAAAGGAGCAAATATGCTATCACTGTTAAAAATATTGTAAAAAAAATAGTTCAGAAGTGATTTCTCCGTTCAAGCTGACAAATCAACAAACTTATGAAAATCCAAATGGTAAAAGTACAAGTATGAATAGGGAACCATAACATGAATAGAAACTGATAATTTACTGATATTGAAAAGAAAGAAAAAGGCTATAACAATATAGAGTAAATAATTTAATATGAAAGCATTCCCTGTTCATACTTACATGCAAACTGTGTTTCTTTTTTTTTTTTTTTTTTTTTTTTTTGTATAAACTATTGTGACACAAGTGTTTTCATTGAATTCGATGAACTAGTATGTCATTTTTTGTAGAGAGCATTCATTTGGAGTACAAAAACAGAGCGATGAGAAAACAACGCTTGCTTTTTTAAGAAAAAAGGGGTTAAAATAAAAAGATTCTAGTGACAATTTGCAACGGAAAAGAAATTAAAACAAAAATATCATTAACGTCCTTTTTTTCGTACTCTGAATGCTATAAAAATGTTGAATGATAGATGACACAACCTGTGAAGTGTGATTTAGTACACTCTTTTTTTTTAATGCAGAGTGGTTTCTTTTTTTTTTAAACTGAAGCATTTGCACACACTAGGGTAATTTTTTTTATATCTTGAAACACACCACAAAAGGAAAACATTTTTCCTCGAACTCATGGCACACTTTGTGCATTCTATATATATTTTTTTTTAGAAAAATTGAAGATATCACCACAAAGAAGCACAACGTAAATCGAAAATTTTTTTGACTATTGCTTCGGACACACTTTGTTATACCTAACACAGGATGACACTTTCACGAAATTATATATCTTTTTAGCATATTTCATTATCTTTTCACTAAATCTGTGGGATTCCTGGACACTTTGCACTGCAAATATTAATCACAAGATCACAAACAAAGCGAAACGGCGCACATTTCCTGGACTTGTTGCACTGAGAACTTTGTTTAAAATGTGTGTTACTTGTGCGGATAATTCATACCACAGCTAGGTGAGGACTTTTTCACAAAACATTTCCTTTTAGGAAACTATCTGGAGTGGATGTACGTTCAGATGGCACTTTTTTTTAAACACCAATATAAAACACACTGATGGAGATTCCCTTGGATACGGTCGAACCAAAAATATTATTTCATAAGTGGAACAGAGCGTTATTGGAGACACAATTTTACACTAAGCGGTCACACGGAATGGAAGAGCAGAAAGCACACAAACAGGTGAAAATCACCTTTTTTTTTTTAGGAGCGGGGGTGGTTATTTTCAGGTGAAGACACATCACAGGACCGACGTAGCAGTTTACCGTTCAGATGTGTCCTTTTTTTTGAGCGAAGCGCACCGCTATCGGAGAAGGTTTCTCGACTTTATTGACGATTACACGATAGAAGTTTAAAAATTCTTGAGTCAGGCTTTGGAGAAACAACAGAATATTGAATCAGGAAAAATCAGCAAAGGATGGGGGGTAGTCACCTTCGAAGGATATCGTAGCTGAGACCTGAGACAGTAGAATCACAGAGAGATGTTGAGGGATCGCCGGCAACGACAGCACAATAGTTCATCAGGGCGTCGAGGGCAGGGGAAGTCCCGTAAAGATGACGCCGGAGAATGAGTGCTCGAAATTGGATGAGGAAGCCGGAACTCCCGTGGGGGAAAAAAAGGGCCTATGGACATCCTTTCGCGTCGCTGGTAAGAAAAGTGAAACGGATTAAAACTTCTCCTTGTATTTTTTTTTTTTTTTTTTTTTTTTATTACTGTTGGAGAAAAAAATCTGGGCAAAGGCGCCAATTTTATATAGAGGAGATTTATTAGAGAGTCCAGGTTCATGGATGAATGAAAAAAAAACTCCAACACGAGGATTTCGAGAACTTACTTCTTTATTATGAAACTTTTTAAAAGGAGGGCCATGATAGTACAGTGGGACGGGAGAAGTCAAACGGAAGGCTGCCCGACGGGAGCGACTCCGAAGGGCAGCGCTGAGATCCGTCACCTTCAAGATCAGAGGGAGTAGTGGTCAAATATTCATTACAATCACTCACTCATTGGCGAGATGAATAGCAACATATGTACTGCATTGGCGATGAAAATTGGTGGCGTGGACAAAGGAATCAGAAGCATCCCGAAGTATTACATAGAATTCAAATTTACGCCATGGCGCGGCTATATGGTTACACGTCTCTTAACATTCCTGCGGTAAGGAAAAGTGGTTAAAGAAATAGCAAGCACGTGATATTACATGCTCGTTATAGATTTTAACGACAGCTGAATTAGCAATGGGCATATGGTTTGTATCCGACAACGTACAAGGGTGAGAATTGAATACTAATGCAAGCCCAGAGGCTGGGAAAATATGCATTAGATAACGTCGGCTGCAAAGCGAAAAGACATTCATTTGTATTTTATTCTTTTACTTTATTTCAATGGAAAATAACTGCGGTTAAGATCTTTTTCTATCGTGTGAATTTGAAAGACAGAAAAAGGAACCGAGATAAATGAAGTCTGCATTTGAAAAGAACTTTAAAAAGTAAAAGCGAAACTTACAGTAGTGAGAGGGGGGGGGGGGAAGAGAATGAATAAAGACATATGAAATTAACTCTAAAATGTCAAATTTAAACTAAATATTTTATTTGAAGGGGGGGGGGGATAATGACAATTTATAAAAAACCAGTAAAGTTAAAAGTTGATTTTTTGAGGGGAACGGAGGAATAATGAATATATAACGGTAAAGCCGTTATATACCCGGTACCTGTCATTATGTATGTCCAAACAGTCCATGTCTTTAAGGGTTAGGTTAGGCAGCCTAAGAGAGACAGCTCAGGGCCGGCTAGGCCTAACCCCTTATAGCTTAACGTCTCTCCCGGTATGTTCCCCGACACGTTGGGGCTCGTCAGTCCAGCCCTGTCCGGCCGAATGCTGACGCACATACATAGAGCGTTGCCACGGGGCGACGCTCACCTGCCAAGGGCGACCACGTACCACCGACCACAGAACCCAGAATTTATTTGATAAAGCAATATGGATGTTTACAAAAAAAGGCAAATGCCCCAGCCGGCCAGAAAACTACTTGCGACAAAGGGCGGGAGTACAGAACATTGAAGGAAAAAAATAAATTACATCACTGCTCCTGGCCGCCAGGGGACAGACCACTCTCGCGACAAGGGGCGGCAGGAACTGAAAAGAATTATTTGCATGGCACCAGCAGTTACTCAAGCGTCCATGAGATGGTAGGTTCTGGATTAGGCACGAACAGACACTCAAGCGTCAATTGGAAATGTAACACCATATAGAACGGTGGGAAGTACGAGCTCTTGCGTCCGTAGAATACTACACGATGGATAGCAGAATGCTCAAACCTCCAAAGAGGGCTGAATGCTGGTGCTGTCTGAAGCTTGATGTAGTGAGTGTGAGACTGGAAAAGCAGAACCAGGACATACGTTAAGTTTGATAGGTAAGAAAGAAAATTGTGAATGTGTTTTAATTTGTTCAGTAGGAGGTTGCGTGAAAGGACATTTTGGAGCCAATTGACTGGAAGTATGTCTAGATGCATCAATCATAGAGGGTACCGTATAATAATATATGAATTAGTAAGTGTATTATTAAAATAAAAAAAAACGTTCCTAGAGTACCAAGACTTTGTAAAAACTATATATGTTTGGGTATAGCTGTATATACTAGAACAGAATAAATGAATATATCATGAAAGTTCAAGGAGATATGGATTCTAAAGAGTATCTAATATAGCTATTCTGTATAACTCTTTTTTTAATATTATCCTAATCTATTTAAAAGACGGTGCTAACAATAAAAGTAATAAATATTTAAACTTCATTTAACATTTCACAAACCCAAATTCAGCGTAGTAATAATCTTTTCTTTTTACAGTCTACCTAAAGTAAAACCCTTTTTCAAAAGTTAAACTTAGCATTGTGCTAAGCGCACTTCGAAAGGACGTCGCAAAATTCCAACTCCGCTTTGGTCCGTACCGTGTTTTCCCATATAGGTTTTTAGTTAACCTTTAAAGACACGGTAAATGTATTGAGAGAGCCACTCAATGCAAACTAGTCGCGAATCCCATAGTATTTATGTGATTAATTCTCAGTAAATTAGTCTGTTTTTAACAATTTGACGTCTATTGCTTTTATACTGCTACTGGGCATTTCATTACACAAATATATCCTTAATATTTGTTGTCTAGGCTTTAAAAGCCGATTCAGCATAGAGTATACCATACCTGTCATTATGTATGTCCAAACAGTCCATGTCTTTAAGAGTTAGGTTAGGCAGCCTCAGAGAGACTGCTCAGGGCCGGCTAGGCCTGCCACTTAGAGCTTAACGTCTATCCCGTTATGTTCCCCGACACGTTGGGGCTCGTCAGTCCAGCCCAGTCCGGCCGAATGCGGACGCACATACATAGAAGCGCACGGGGCGACGCTCACCCGCCAAGGGCGACCACGTGCCACCGACCACAGTTCACAGAATTTTATTTGATAAAGCATTATGGATGTTTACAAATGAAAAGGCAAATCCCCCAGCCGGGGGCCAGGAAAACTCCTACTTGCGACAAAGGGCAGGAGTACAGAACATTGAAGTAAAAAAAAGATAAATACATTACATTGCTTCTCCTGGCCGCCAGGGGACCCCTCTCGCGAGAAGGGGCGGCAGAAAGGTAAAAGAATGATTTGAATGGCACCAGCAATTACTCAAGCGTCCATGAGAGGGTAGGTTCTGGATTAGGTTAGTAAGATGGCACGAGCAGACACTCGAGTGTCCATTGTAAATGTAACACCAGATAGAATGGTGGGAAGCACGAGCTCTTGCGTTCGTGAGAGGCTACACGATAGATAGGAGAATGCTCAACCCTCCAAAGAGGGCTGGATGCAGGTGCTGTTTGAAGCTTGATGTAGTGACAGTGAGACTGGATAAGCAGAACCAGGGCTTACTTTAAGTTTGATAGGTAAGTAAGGAAATTGTAAATGTGTTTTAATTTACTGAGTAGGAGGGTGTGTGAAAGGGCATTTTTGAGCCAATTGACTGGAAGTATGTCTGGAGAGTCAAGTGCCAGCGTTCCGTGAGACTACAACTATAATACAAAAAGTGTGAAGTCTCCTCATTGGGGTGAAGCTGCCAGCTGCTGACTTTGTATTGTAATGTTTTGTTTGGAAAAAGAGAATATATTACTGTGTCACATTTTAGCTGTAGGATTGAGGATTTGGCGTGTTCGTATTCTAGTTGAAGTGTGATGGGTGGAATACCTGTGAGTATATGTAGTGCATCTGTGGAGATTGTGCGGTAGCCCCTTGATATTTGTAGGAGAGAAGTGCGTTATATTCAGCTTAGTTTAGGTTTTACTAAGCATGTTAATTTACACCCCACAAATACAGACCCCGTAAAGTATTATTCTTTCCATTATTGTTAGATACCAGATCTTTAGTGTTTATTGTCTACCCCTCCCAATTTACAAGTTAGTCTTAATGAATTGTTATGATATGCTGTCAGTTTAAGTTTTAGGTCTTAAATGTGTGGGATCCAGTTAAGATTTGCGTCAATGGTTATGCCTAGAAGTTCTATGGATTATACGTGTCGAATGGAGACATTATTGATACTTATCACTGGAGGGCGTTTAGGAACATATCTGTGTGGTTTGGTGAATACAAGTGCTTGAGACTTTCGTGGTGAGAGTATGATGTGCAGTGAATCCAGGAGCCGGCAGAAAATAGGAAGAGCTTCTGCAAACTATTTCTCCAGATGATGTCTGTAACGACCGTAGAAAATGAAGCTGAAATCATCGGCGAAGGCAAGTAGTATAAATCCCTTAGATTTAGTTCTGTTATTACATTTTTTACCATAACTTTGAAAATATAATCTCTAAATTTAAATGAAATATATTTTTGAGTTCAGCGTTACGGCGTTTGTGTTTTGTTGTACGTTAAGTTTCACACGATACCCCACACGATATACAAAGATCAGATTTTTTTTTCAAGTAGCTTAATTAACACCTCTACGTTTTTCCTAAATATATTTAGGAATATTTATTAATCTGTAAATATGTGGGACAATAGCCTTTATTACTTTCCCCCAATGCGAGCTTTCTAAGTTCCATAGTTTACGAGTAAAAGGGCTGTGACAGACGGAAAGTCAGACACAGGAGTGATCTTATAAAGGTTCCGTATTTAGGTGCGTTCGTAATTATATAAATACGTAGCACCTATAGTCGTCGTTCGGTCCATCTGTCTGTCTGTTCATCAGTCCGCATATAACAGAGCAAAAACTACCCAACCGAATGGTCTGAAATTTTAAATACATAATTGTCATACACTTTTGTCGGGTCATTTCAAATTTTAGGAAAATCGGAAGTATAATTTAATTCCAGCGACAGTCAAAATTTTTCCATTACATTACGGCCAATGGAAAAAAAAATATTGCAAGTGCATTATAACGATGTTACAGCCTTCCGAATGGTCTAAAATTTTAAATACACAATTTTTGTAAAATTTTGTCGAGTCATTTCAAATTTTATGAAACTTGGATGTTTGGTTTAATTACAGGGACAGTCAAAATTTTCTGTTAAATTACTGCCAATGGGAAATATATTGCAAGTCATTTGAATGACGTTAAAGCCTTCCGAATAGTCTGACATTTCAAATACATAATTTTTGCAAAATTTTGTCGAGTCATTTCAAATTTTATGAAAATCGGATGTATAGTTTAATTACAAGGACAGTCAAAATATTTCCGTTACATTACGGCCAATGGGAAAAACTATTGCAAGTGCACGTTAATGATATTACAGCCTATCGTACAGAATGAAAGTGATATGCACTTATGAAGTCCACTAAAATATATATTCAGTGCAATATGCTGTGCAAAATATATTTATAAAACTTGTTCTAGTACGTTCATTTGCCACGCTTGACGAGCAATTTCCAACTTGTTAGCTTTTAAGTACGGAACCCTAAAAATGATAAAGAGGCAGCAATTCGTGATTTATTGAATATGCTAAATCGTATAACATATTGAAAAAATAAAAAGTGAATGAAAACTTATCGATTGACGGACAGTTATTTCCGTTTACAGTAAAAACAAGATTCACACAATATTTCCGTCTAAGCCTGCTAAATATGAGATCAAAATATGGTGGGTGTGTAAATATATTAAGCAAAAATTCTTATCCTCTCAACAGCCATTTATACAGAAGGAAAACAGATACGAAACTGTGAAGTAAATGAAAGTGAAAGTTTTGTGAAACATTTGGATGCCCCATTCAAGGATTCTGGATGAAACATCACTATGGACAACTTTCTTTCTTCTTTTTCTATGACCAAATATATATTATACTAGCAGCTCACAATGATTGGCACGTTGCAAATATTCAAACCTTATATTCCCCATGAAATGAGGCCATGTAAATCGCGCAAGTTTTATAAAAAGAATTTAGATTTCATGATAGTGTAAGCATTTGTTCGTATTTCCCAAAATGGAACAAAGCTTTCTTTCTAACGTTTACTATACATCGTGATAAAACCATAACGGGACAGAAAGAGATACCCGAAATGAGCCATGTTTATAATGAAACGTTGTATGAAGTGGATATAATAGATAAATTAGTGGGGCAATATATAACACTTAGGCATACAACTACATGGCCATTTCAATTATTTTTCAAGGTTGCGGATAAAACAGCACTTCCTGCACATAATAATATGGTTAGCTATAAAACAGACAATATTCGCTTGTTTTTAATCGCCTGAATTAGGTGAGACCTTGAACCTTCCAGCAATTCAAGATCATTCTAAAAAGGTACAGGCTACGAGACATTTTACGTTCAAATCGGGAATTGAAAATATAATGACAAAAAATCTTTGCCCATATTTGAAGCTGCCGTACTTTCAGAACACAGCCCAAAAAGCTTAAAGTGGGCTAGAACATGAAGGATAAAATTAGTTGGTATCAGATACGCTTGTTAGTGACTCAAAAATGGCGCAGAAAAAAAAAGAAAATTATGTAAACAAAGTGGAAAGCCAGTACTTAATGTACACGTATTGATATTGTAATGCTTATCCAAAAAATTTCACACAAATAAATCTATCAATCTCTGTATTTTTTCACATAAAATTCGTATTTTACCGGCTACCCTGGCGTGAAAGGCATTAAAATGTTTAATGCCCCAAAATAATAACAATAAAATTTCCGAATTTTAGAGTGATTATACTAATGGACAGTGAATACTACAATTAATGGGGATCTAAATTCATTTTAGTTTTTTTTTTAATATTAACACCCTGAAATCGGGATGAAAAGAGAAAAAAAGTACCCGAGTAACCGGTCACTGACATAAGGATTAATGAAGTCCTATAAGAAGACGATCATTATTTTAGAAAAATCTAACAAATTTTTAATAACTTTTGTATATATTGGATCGATTTCGTCCTGTAGTATCGTAAGATAACAATTTACAGGCATTTGCAATTATTAAAGAAATGATTGATAATATTATTATTCTATAAATTCTATCATGCAATTACCATTTTTTTAATTATTGGGTCTTCTTATCTCCAAATGTATGAGGATTAGATTCGTACTGTATTCCAAAGTTCTGAGGCTTCCTTATTGTCCAGATATAAATACTAATGTATTTTTATGTAAGCAAACTTAAATGCAACAGTTTACAAGACACTACCATATTTTGAGAATTACAAAGGTTTGTTATAATATTTCTACAGACACATTTAAGCTGCTATACAAGAATGAACATCAACTGAAGTTATATTGCTGCCAATAAGTGGAAGACTTTTAATTCCAGTATCATTGGTGTAAGATGCGTTCGGTGCAATTTGGTGTAAGATGAATTAAAATATTTATGAAATTAAAAATTATTTTAGTTTATCTATGAGTTAGTATAGGGAAATTTTCTAAAAAATGAAATGTACTTTTACATTAAACGTCATGATAGATGCTTCAGTCTTTCTAAAAGTATTGATTTAATAATGCATTTTTAAAACGAAAAAGCGATGGAAATAATTTGACAGAGAATAATTGTTTCATTCTGGCAATCTGACGTTTTATCATTAATGAATTAATTGAAAAAAATTGAAACTTTCAGAAAGGAAAGAAAAAACTTATTCAAGAAAATTATTTTCAGTTTAAATTATGTAGAAATAAACGTATTCATCTTAACAAATTATTTGTAAAAAAAGGTGTTTTTAAGAGAGTTTATTTAAGAAGCAATCTCCGTAAAGTTTTATTTTTCAAACATTACGCAGCAAAAATATTAGAAATAATTAGTGTTTCATTTTGAAAAAAAAATATTTTTCAGTAAATTTCTATTATGAGTTTCAGAAATGAAATAGAAATAGTGCAATAAAATGAGTATTGAAAATATTATATATATATATATATATATATATATATATATATATATTACGAAATAAAAGAAATGAGTTTTTAAATACATGTAGGGGAGCCTACGGACGGTTGACCATACGGAAGGCATAACCCACCCATCAATTTTCATATTTAAAAGAATTTCAGAGTTTTATCAATAGGTGTCAACCAAAGTTACTGGAATGCTCAAACAACAGTGTTCGTTTCATAGAGATAATCGAAATAGGTGTGGAAAAAATTAAGTGTGAGGTGTTTTCAACCTAAAAGTTGTGTTTATTAGAAATAACTTGTAAGCTTTTTTGAGATAAATTACATCATAGAAATTTAAGTAAGTAGATTTAAAGTAATGCAGAAATATTGATCTTTCATTTCAGGCATAACGATTGTACAGTAAGTTACGCTTAACATAACAATGTGCTATTCTTTAGAAAAAGTCTATGTAGGGAGGCTTGACCCAGTCAATGTGAATGAGGATTGACCCTATGATCAAGGCTCCCTTAATTAAGTGTTTTTTGAAATTTTTTATTATACACTGTGCATAATGAAAAGTTAATGGTTATATATATATATATATATATATATAAGAATGTAAATTATTCTGTAAAGCTTCAGTAAAATGGGGAGATGGAAAAGAAAATCTTTAAAACTGACTAAAGATAGATATGAAAATTTGCTAGAAAATGGGATAGTTGACTTTTTTTTATTTAAATATTACTTACAATAGGTGAAATAGAAACAGTGAGAAAGACTAGAAAGGACTAGAAAGGATGAAAGCAGCAGTCTTAACACTTTTAAGGCAGTGGTATTCTTACAAAACCACTTAATTTTAATTCCGAAACGTCACAATGGCACGAGAATTTTGCTAAAATATTTTCCATTTAATATGTATAGGAAATATAGTCTTTTTTTTTTATTTGTAAATAAATTTGTTCGTAAATTCCAGTTCCAATCATTTATTTAAACATTTTAGTACTGAAAGTAATTTGCACCTTAAAGTGTTAAATCATGTTAAGGATAAGTTAATGCTCATGCGGCTGCAAAAGAACATATCATCAATCGAAAAACTTTAGAAAGGTATGTAGACAAATTTCACCAGGGTGAATACAGTGATATGAATCCAAACTATGTGGCAACTAGAGTTGTCAGGTCGAATTTCACAAAAATAGGACAAGGAGACAAAAAAAGCGGGACAGTGGCTCCTAAATCCTGACATAATAACATGAAACACTATGAAAACGGTACTTGTCTCTAACAGAATACTGCCTTAAATGTTAAAATTTCATTTTCCCTGCTGAACAATTATACCTGCTCAGACAAAATCCTGTTTAAAATAAAATTTTTCTCCTTTGACTTGCGATTGTGTTTCAACAGGTTTGCTGAAGCATCATATTTTAAAAAAATATATTTTATATAACAATTAAAGCATGTAGCATAAAGTTATTTTGCTTTTTTTTTAATTGATTTTATTTCTCTTCAAAAATATTGCAATATAAAACAAAGTGGGTCAAGCCTCCCATATAATGGGTCAACTCATTCATAGGGGGGGGAGCCTCCACCCATTATTTTTTCATGATTAAAATCAATCATTTTTCGAATTTATTATATGTTACACTTATGTAGCAATTTTATTTTGATAACTGATTGTATATCAAATAAAATGATATATAAAACTTTATTCTACGTTCAATATTTAAAAAATAAAAAATGATTTTGTAAAAAGTGGGTCAACCCTTCCTAGTCTCCCCTAATGCCAATTATAACTCAAACTCATTCTTACAAAAAAATGTAAAATATAATATAGATTTTGATATTGGTATTTTTTAATCAATTCACCGGTGACGGGTAAAGGGGAACAGTGCTTTTACCCCAGACTTATCTCGGTTTAGAGGTTAAAAGCCCTTGTATACGTAATAAAATATAAATAAGAGTCAGTCAGGACAATTATGAGATGAAGTTTTAGGTTTTTCACTATCACATTCAATCTGTTAACTGTAGTACCAAATACAAAATACTATAATTTGTGTTTTCGTTTCCTTTATCGTTTTATGGATAGAAAATGTTATCGTATATAAAAATACTATAAAAATTAAAATTCTGCCTCATGTTAGCACCACGGATTTGACTAATAGCAGAGAGCCAGGGGGCTAAAATGAAAGACAATTATTTTCAGTTGTCGTAAGCACCAAGAAAATGAGAGTGCTGTAATAAAGTTTCCTCGGAACTAATATCTGAGTTGTGTAATTCAATTTGGTATGTTTCGTTTTCTGTGAATTTTTGGACATATCACATGCTGAAGAATTTTGATGATAACACGCTACAATAAACTCCCTCATTCATTTATTAAATAATAAATTGAGATTAAAAAAAGTATGATGAAAAATTATCTGAAACAACTAAAATATAATATTTTTTCTTCTATATTTAAAAGAAGAAAGTACTGGATTCAGGAAAAATTTCGAGTTCCGGTTTTAGACGGATTTACAAGTTTCTGGCGCCAGAGATCCCGAAAAGCATGTTTTTTGAAAAATGTCTGTCTGTTATCTGGGAATGCCAATCTGTATGAAATATAAATTTTGTGGGATCTCCCTCTCAATTTAATAGCAAAATATAATCATTTAGTCTCTGGCAAAATCGGTGATGATTAGTTTTTCGTATTAATAGCCCAAGAGGTGGCGCTGCTATGATGAATTTTTCATGTTTTCCGCAATATTTCTATCTCATGAACTAATACACGGATGTTCATCAAACTTCAGTTTCAGCTATATCTTCATGAGAATTGATACTGATTATATTTGGTGTAAATTGCCCAACAGATGGCACTGCTGTGCTACATTTTTTTAGATATCCTCAATAGCTTTTACTCAAGAAATAATGCACGAACTGCCATTAAACTTCAGATTCAGTAATACCGTGATAACTCTTGGTGCTGATTATGTTTTAGTGCAAATCGCACAACAAGTGGATCTGCTATGCTGCCTTTTTCACTATTTCCACAACAGCTCTATTTCAAAAAGTAATGCACGAATTCTCATTTAAATCCATATTCAATTAGACGTACACATAATCTGTTGCTGACTTTGATATAAATCGTCAAATAAGTGGCGCTGTTATATGCTAGATTTTTTACGGTTTTTGTATTATCTCTATCTCAAAAACTAGTTCGTGAATTTTCATCAAACTTCAGATTCAGTTAGACGGTGGCATAAGTTGTTGCTGATTAGCTTTTAGTGTAAACCACCCAAGAGTAGCATTGCTGTGCTGCATTTATCAGGATTTACACGACTTTAGCGACTGTCACATCGCAAGAACTAATGAACTTTCGTTTTATAGTAAACTAAAGCCGTTTTTCTTTCTCTAGAGTTTCCTGGTTAAAACTCCTTTCTTTGGTTACGATCCGTTGCAGCACTTGTTAAGGGATTAATGCTCTGTTGTTTTTATATTACCTTTCTTAATTTCTGTTCTTGATTTTTCTGTCACCTTATATCCTCACCACTCGTAATCACTTTTGAACTGTTATCTATTATTTTCCTTTTGCAAAACTGATGAATTTGAACTGCTAATGGTTATGATAACAGACACTGAATGAAAATTATCTTGCATTCGTATAGTTTAATGGAAAAAAGAGTATCTAACGTGTATAAAAAGTGGTTTTGTAACATATTTATTTGTAAAATCTATAAAAATATGTAATATTTTTAAAATTTGTGTGATCTATAACTCGCAAGTGAATCATGATTATGTTATACAGATGTGTTAAATAATATCTGAAAGTTAAACGCGAATTCTATGTGACATGAGACGAATATCTATAGATAGATAAGATAAGCAAGCTTTTCTTTACACCTACAGTGTTGTAGATAAATAAAACACTTTAAGATTTTTTTTTATTTTATTTAGGTGGATTTTTGGCTTTAGAAATAAGCTGAACCCTTTGTGGTTTCTTTTTGCTAAGCTGAATTTGTGATGAACGTGTTGAACAGATTTTCTTTATTTGGCGGAATATATCTTTATAAGAACAAAAGGTGTAATGGATTTTTCAATTGAATTTTATGTCTGAAACTTCTGCAATAATATTTAAGATACACTGATATATATATTTTTAAAAACACACAAAAATAAAACTTTGAAAGTAAAAAACACTAGTAAAGAAAGTTAAAATTATGTTAAACACCTATCTTGCTGTAAAAGCGAAACATTTTTCAATAAATATAGAAGATTTATTAATACTTTAAAATGTTTTTACATTTTGTCAACAAAGATAGAACGACAAAACTGAAATTTAAAATAATATATTCTGTATGTGAGTTTGAATTTCCACTATAATACCTTGCTATTTTTTTTCTCCTGTAGCAATTCTTTTTGATATACTAAACACATTCTTCCTCTGTAAGAGCCATCGATTTTAAATCTTTTTTTTCTAAATTCAACCGAAAGAGATTGGTATTTGATATAGTTATTTAACATTAGATATTTCAGAAATTTCATAAAAATGTAACTTTTATATCCATACAGTTAAAAATATAAATTTCACTTAGCAGAATTTATGTAACAGAACGTATGTCTTGTTTTTATGTATTCAAAAATATTTTAAATATTTTTTTAATTGTATTAAAATAATTGATACCCAGTTTTCTATAAGAATAATCCACCAATTTTAAGCCAGGATTACGGGCGCAGGGTATGTCATGCAGGGAGCTGCATTCATCCTTTCTTATCTCACATCCTTCTTTCATTAAATAGGTCAAACCTCGTGTAGCTAATTTAGAGGTCATCTTCTTAAGAAAATTTCAACAATAGTTTTTTTTTTTTTTTTTTTTTCCAATTGCATTGGTTGGACATCTGTCAAAATATCTAAACAACGATGAAGAACAAAGACAGAAAACTAAATACGCATGCCAAAAAAGTGACAAGTACATATATATCGATCATATCTGGCGATTTTGTGAGGAATATGTCATAAAAATGGAAATTCATTTTTAATGTAATTAAAAAGCTTTTTACATGTAAAATTTTACAGATTGCGTTTTTACAACATTGATTTGATTAATTCTTTGCTATAGAGAATAAGTAACTTGCATTTCATTTAAAAGTTGAAACATCCGTCTGATGCGACATAAACAGCGCGACTGCTCGTGCGAAACTTTTTGGTGCACCTTCTCTTGCGTTTTCAGTTTTTGTAATGACTTTATTGCAGCAAAAGAAAACAATCCAATTCACTGATATCACCTAATGAGCATGAGGGTACTATAAAAATTTGAAACTGTAACATTTTGAAAATGAAGTGCAGAAATATTTCATTAATAAAACATCATTACCGATCTTACTCTGAATTTTCTTTTCAATGTTCATTTCTGACAAAAAATAAAACAAACATGGTCTCAATCGTTTTGAACGTTCAATATTAACGTTGGAACTATTAATACTGTATGACCTCAATAACACAAAACAGCATATGTATTGTTCATTTCTAATTAACTTGGTAAATAATCAGGATGATGTCCAATTCATTCAGAGAAGAAAATATGACGAAATTTATGTCCAATTAACAAAATTGTGTATAAATACTATTTCGTTATTAGCTTACGTCAAATTCTGTTTCATATTTTATGTGCATAGAAAGAATTTTCATGTTTTCCTATTATAATGCAGAAGATTTATTCATATGCAATAATATAGAATCCGTCTAAAATTAAAATTGAAATGAAATTTTCTAAAATAGTGACTACAATAAATTACAAAATGATTAAATTCTTATAGAAATTTCAGGGGTTTTTTTTTTTTTCTTTTTTTTTTTTTTGACAAAGTGATAAAAAGGGACATTATAAACCTTTTTACTTAGAAATACTTGCTCTTCATTAAAAAATATATATATGAGTATTTTGTTAACTTTTTCTGAAACGAATTCATGTTATCTAGATTTTAATAAATATGATTTGTACCAGAAATTGTTAGTAAGATTTTACAAAATTGAAGTTGTTTCTATCGTGCATAGTTTATCTTTAACAGTAAAGATTTATTAAATATGTGTACTTTATATTTTATTTTACAGAATGTTTCCTTTGAAATTAGTTATCATTAAAACCGAAAAAAAATGTTTCAGAAAAGAATGTTTTTAATGTCTGTTATGTTATAATAATATCTCAATAATCCATCATAATATGTATATCTTTTTTATTCTTAAACTAATCTATATTTAGGAAATTACGATGTACTAAAATTGTTACCGTCAATCGCCTTTCCAAAGAAATAATGTGTACGAAGTTTTACGATTAGGATTAACTGAACAGTAAATGCGTTTTATTACTATATTTAAAGGTATTAGTTTAGGTATAATGGGCAAATATTGGATATTGCGCTGACAGATTAATCAATGGTTGAAGTTAATAAAATGCGAATTCTGAGCAACCTCGATATATTGAATGAATGATTGCAGCGAAGTGAAGACTGAAAAATCCTTTTACATTTATAAAATCAACATTATTATTATCTTTTAAATATAGTTTCGTATTCGTATCTTAATTTTTATGTTTTGGGAAATGGAATTTTCAACTAATTTTTATTGGTAATTGTTAGCCACATTTCAAATCGCTCGTGAAAAAATAGTTAAGAAAAAAATGTTTTTTTTTTTTTTTTTTTTTTTTTTTTTTTTTTTTTAACAGAGAAAAATATATGCATTTTCGATTGAGAATTATTATGTACAAGGAACGACGTTGTTTTATTACTTTTTTTATATTCGGAATTTTTTATTAGTGTATTTGAAGCATTCCCTTATATACTGGAAGCAAAAAAAAGAAAGAATAAGAAGTACGTTAATTTTAGTGCATATAAATCCTTTTTATTATTCTACATAGGAATAAGTCAAAAGTTTAAAATATTAATATGTATATTTAAAAAATATATCAAATACAATGAAATTTTGACAATTCATGCAATGGCATTTCCTTTTTCTGTTTTCTCTATACATGTTTTCAATAAATTCTTCCGAATCTGATTAAAAATTAAACGAACATTTCAGATATAAAATACATATATTAAACCAAAGAGAAATATTCATTAATTATAACTCTTTCAATCTTTTTTGAAAGGGGGAATTTTAATTATTTTTAATATGGAGGGCAGTTTTTGTTTCATATTCGTACACAAACGAAAAATAAATAAATTTTATAATGTGCATATCTGTGATTCCAATCCCCATAACCAACCATTGAAAAATTCCTTATAATAGAAGACGGGAAAAGGTGTTTCCACTACGATGTATTCTAAAATTTTACCCAGCATAATTTTATTTCACTTACTAAATTATGTAATATATTTTTTTTCTGTTAAATATATATATTTTTTATTTAAACGTTTTTCATAGTTCCATGTTTTAAATGTTTTCCTGCATCATAATAAAATCCATTTGCGCGAAAATGGATATACTTTTAATAAGTTACAAAATTATTTTTTTCAGCCATTCGGTCTTCAAGGTTATATTTAGAAAAAACATGATTCTGAATACCATAGATTGATTAGGTTTTTTCTCTTAGACTTTCTTCTCTAAGCTTTTGAAAATTACTTCAATTTCAGCTTCTATGTTCAAAGGCGTCTTACTTTGGTACGGGATACAACTTTGATCCGTTTAATATTTTCAAAATATCTAGAACCTCTACGCCTTCAACTTTCCGCTTCAAAATCACAACATCTCACATTTGCGAAATAACACAAACTAAAAAGTAAACCAACTGCCCAAATGGCACCAGTGTACAGCGCGTCCCCTGCTTGATACTTAGGCCTAACCATAGACCAACATCAAATTTTTTTGCACATTTTAAACTTAGACTTATTAACTACTGCCACAAGCTCACTAAAATAACAAATAAATAATCAGGCATTAAAAATGCAATGATAAAATTCTGTTTGACGGTAACAATAAAGGAAATAATAGCATATGGAGTCAGCAAAAATAAAGCTAATATCCATCTAATGCGTGCAAATACTAAGACTTCTAAAGGATAGAAAACAATGTCATGGTATACACTAGCAGGCATTACAGGCATCCATCTAATCCCCTTTACCCTTCTCTACAAATTTCAAAGGAATAGCGTCATATTCGAACGTAACACTGCTAAGTAAGATAAATCAATTTCTAACATTCAACACAAGATTCGGCGTTTGTAAATCAGCCCATCCGTTTAAACCTCATACTACCACATTAAGCACATCTGAATCTCCTATTCCCGTTCCAACTATCTAATGATATTCATAGACGTTTCTTGCATCGAAACTGGCGTTGGGGCACTTTACTGAGCCACGAAAAGTGTAATGCTGATCCATCGGTGAGAGTGCAGAGTGGAACAACCTTACTGAGTTGAGTATATATAGCTAAACTTTTTACCATCGACAATAACATCCTATGCAGTTTTCAGGATAACAATGCCTTTACAACCTCCAATACACAAATTAATGAAATTAATATTTAACTTTTATAACTTTTCAAAAAACTTTCGTAGGATATGTGCAACAGAATTTTCTGTAATGAACTATCCGGATTTAGGGGAGAGTAGCCAAATTTGGACCACTTCACTTATTTTCAGGTGTAACTCACTTAATTTTTGGAATATCTGAAAAAGCTCATTACACACGGTCAATCTATTCATCTACTGACTAAATAAATATTCAGATCAATTTATTTTTGAAAATCTTAAATTTTATTTTAATTTGAAAATTTTTTTAAAGTGGCCCAAATTCAGCAATTGGTTCCCTAAGTTGGACCCCCAGTCTCCTAAATTGGACCAAATAAGATCAGGTTGTTTTAACGATTAGGGAATATAACTAATTTTATTAAATGCAAAGTTTACGATTAATAAACCAATCAAACAAAATAACAGCAATGAAATATACTTATATCAAATATCTGAAAATAAGAGTATTATTTTAAATCAAAATGTATTCAAGATATAAATCAAAGTTATCGGTAATTAAGAATAGAAATTATGGAACTAATTGTCATTTACTTTAATATCATGTAAGGAGTGATGCAAAGCTTATACATGAATTTTGTTTATTGTTTTTGTTTTCCAGCGCACACAACATGAAACCCTATATGTCAATCTGAACACTGAATCATTTCTGCTATTTTATTTTTCTTACAAATTAGGCAAAACCAATAATCACTGTCTAAATTTTTCTTTTTAGATTCTGAGTTATCAGACTTTTTTTGCAATAGAAGTTATCTTTACATTATGTTTGTATTTCTTCTCTTCTATCATTTTCATGCTAATTGCATTACGCCTATTTTTTAAAACTCGATGATTCCAATTGCTTTTGTGCTGTGAAAGCTTCCCTTTTGTCTTTTTTTTTCTTTTTTTCATTTCAAGGTTTAGTTTATACGGAGGTAATGTTAACACAACTGTTTTTTGGCTCCCTCTGTACTTTGATTTAACTGAATTTAGCAAGGGAAATAACATTTCTAATGATTTTGTTTTTGCTTTTGGGGAGGATTTGTAGCTGAAGCCTTGTTGCAGATCAATTTCTTCACAACGTACTGTCTGCTTTTGGTTTCCTACATCTTTAACAACTTTTGCTGTCACGGGTATTTTTCTTCCAGACAGTTTGTCGATGTCTTTTTCAACGTTTTCATCAAGGTTTGAGATTTTATACGTTTTAATGGCAAAAAGTATAATTCCACCCTCCAGAACATATGAACAGTCTTCCATCACAAATATTCATCAGGAGGAAAATGTTTTAATTCAGTTCTGTAAACCAAATATGCCGTAGGAATAAAGAATTCAAAGAAAATAAATACAATTACATACAAGATAAAAGACATTGCAATCAAAATTTATTGCATAGACATGTAAAAATATTTTTATGCATATATTGGCCTAAACTGTATAAAAAAATTAATCCAGATATACAAAAAAAAACTTGCATGGAGATAGTAATCCATTAGAAAATATAAAAAAAAATAGTGTCCAGAGCGAACCGTCATTGAAATTCAGTACTTACTTTTCAAATTTATGATAGCATATCTGGTCTAATTTAAGCAACTTAAATTGGTCCAATTAAGGCAACTGCGCCGTTTTTTAAAAGAGTTAATTCCAAGACCAAGAACAATAACGAAATCAAGCAAATCCGCGTGAAAAATATGCACAATAAACAGATGACTTCATATATGTATATGAAAACATAACAACTTACCTTAGTTTTAAAATTTTCACTTACGTTTAGTAGGAAAAAATTAGATCAAAACAGCTAATTTTAGGGTTTTCTTTAAAATTGTCTGAAAACAGCACTTGGTAGGCGGCTGCTTCTTCTAATCATGAGTGACGCCATTCTGATGTGTAGGATTTCAGCGGTAGATGGGGTCTCTTCCTGTAATTAACGGCAGAATGGCAACGGTCCAATTAAAGCGGTGATCCAAATATGGCTACTCTCCCCTACTACTAAAGGAAGCAACAACAAAAACATCTGGAGACACCTTGGTTGCTGCACTGCTCTCTTATATCAAAATAATCTATAAATGCGTCACATGCAGCAGTGCCAATACCACCGGGATCGCTCACCGAATGATAGATATTCATACGACTTGGTTCCAGTTCTATCTCATTATCTCGTAACTTTGTCACCCAATTCTGCACCTGCTGAATTTCGTTTTTTCTTTACAGATAAATAAATTGACCAGGCGGGACATCTATGCTTTGCAGGCCTGGTTTCCTCTTCTAAGCAGTTCTAAGCAGCAAAACTTTTTCCGTGCTGTAAAAAGTAAGGTAATAAAAATTCCATTTTTGTGTAATTTAAACTTCCTTTACCAAATATGATACTTTCAATGTATGTGTCTTTTGGTTTTTATTTCCGTGTCAGTCTTTTATTTTTAGTGCCAGAAAATGTGGATTTTTTTAATCCAATGCGTAATAACTGAGCACGTTCTGTTGGTAATATATTTTTACTTTTATTACTTTGAAAGTCACGGATAAAACGTTTTTAGTATTTTTCTTAATATTCTTAAGCGAAATTGTTTTTATAAACAACTAGGGGATCGTACCCGGGCTTCCCGGGTTAAAGAATATAGGTGAAAACATTTTTTTAAATTGAAAATTAATAATTTTTTGACATGGAAATTTTTTTTTTAGATTGCGAACTTACATTAAAAAAGAATTTTCTTATGGGAAATATGAATTATACAATCAAATAAATTTTTGAAATTTATCAAAAGCGATATTTTCTTATTAGCCGCATGCTAAGAGTTATTTGACCAAGATTTTGCAACTTATGGCATCCTTTTATGTTCTGATTATTTCAGAGTTTATACATGTCTGTTAAATTTCTGTTTTATTTATATTATTTTATTTATTTATTCATAGGGAATTTTTTTTATGGAAATTAGCCGTAAGAAAATGATGAACTCTTTGTTTTAAGGGCAAACGGATTAATTTTTCGTAATCGAGCTCCGCGTGATATAGATATATTAAAAAATATTTCATGTTTTTAAATTCATAGACAATCAGTAAACTGGGATGAACTTTGCAAACAAATTCCATTTGAAAAAAAAATCATAATCCTATATGGTGATCTAAAAATTTAAATTGTACGATTACAAATATGTTAGATTTGTGTTTTTTCAATATTATTCTTTTATTTCTTTATAAAAGAAGTATTGATTTCGTTAATTTGTCTTTCACAAATATGTTAGATTGGTGGGTTTTTTTAGTATTATTATTTTATTTGTTTATAAAGGAAGTGTCAATTTCGTTATACAAAAATAGTCAGAAACAAATGCTGAAAAATGTTTGTTGCTTTATGTGTAAAATGTTTATTATTATTATGTATTGAAACGGGCACGTGATAAGATAAAATTTTAAAAATCATGCTTAAAAATTATTTTAGAAAATATAATACATCAGTCAATTAAGATACAGTTTTTAAACAAATTGTATTTGAAAGTAATTTTTTTTTCTCTATGCGACGAAAATTTGAAACGTACGATGGTCAGAAGATTAAAATATTGCAGTAGCGAAAATTTTAAGACCGAAATTTGATCGTGAAGTATTGCCATTCGCAAAATGACGTCAGCGTTACGCACAGATACGTTTGTTCTTTATAATATAGATACTTAATCAGTAAAATAAAATAAAGATCAGTTATTAGGATGTGGTTATCAATTGAGGCTCTTATGCTCGGTATTCCCGAATGAAAAACAGCAATTTTCACCTTCTCAAAATTTGCATACGCACTTCTCATATCCATATTCATCATTCTAAAATATATATATATTGTTTGAGCATTTAAAAATCATTTTAACTTAAAACTTGAAGTCACGATTGTCAGCAACATCTTTTATGTGAACAGACGCACTCTTAACTTGAGATTCTAATCTCAATTCCGGAGAGTAAAAATTTCCGTAATTTATGATTTTTAGACGCATTTGGGTTAAAATGTTTAGTTTTATCAAAGAAAATGATCGTTTTCTTTTAAATATGACTTCATTTTCACTTAAATAAGCATTTCGCTAGTGTCTGAAACTTTGTATCAGTTACACATGCAGAAGGAAAAAAAAAATACAGAAAATTTATTAGGAAAAATACGTGTTTTCAAAAGCAGTATGTCATTTTCCGTTATTATGTCCCTAATATAATATTCTGCTCCTAATGGGATTTTGTGACACAAAACCCTATGCAACAATTTTAAATTTTTGTCAGAAAATAGCATGAATAAAGATAAAGATACCTCAATATTTCTCTCTTGTCTGCAATAATGAAAGCTATCTAATTTTCACCATTTTGAAGAAATTTCATAAATGCTTTTAAAATTAAAATATAAAAGTGGGGATATTAAAAAAGATAGTGTTAACATCGGCAAATGAAGAGCTTTTAGTTAAAAAAAAAAAATAAAATTTATTTAGTGAAAGATCAGGGCTGATGATTAAAAAAAAACACACTTGTGTTTTAAATATATAGATTATATAAAATTAGAAAAAATTAAATTAAGCAAATTATGTTATTTTGATAAAATTATAGTAGAATGTCCCAAAGAATAGCCTTAAAATTTTATTATTAGAGAGAATTTTGGACAAAAAGTTCAGGAACATATTATTTTAAACCACGAATTATTTATTTGCTTGTCTAACTCGGCGAAGCAAATCCATCCAGGCGAGAATCATCAATTTCTGTAATATAAATCTCTATTATTGTCATGTCACCGCTCTCTTATAAAGACACTCTAAATTTTTGTAAAACATTGCGTTTTATCAGTGTGTTATTTCGATTATATTATTTTCAAATGTGTAGCATTTTCACCTGTGAATAATTTCAAAACAGCTGGGCTGTGAAAATGACGCACTTCTACAAAACATAATTCAGGTTTAAGAATTAAAATACACGCTTTTTTATAAAATGACGTTATTTGCATCCACTAAAGCAATCCATATTTACAATCCAATCTTGAACTTCGTCTATAGAAAAGTATGCATATGACGTCATTGTCACGGAATAACAGACAATATTATTGACATAGACAATATTTTAATTTCAACTTTTTTTTTTCAGGTTTTATGAGAAAATGGCCACAAAAAGATAGAGTATCTCCTATTTTCGACTATTTTCCATTTAATTTCAATGACTTTCAATAGAAATGGTGTACTTTTGTTGCCACGATAAGAAAAATGGTATTAAAAGCTACAAAAAAATTAATATCTCAAAAATAAATTAAGGTACAGCTTTCAAAGAAATTGCATTTAAAAGAGCATTTTTTTCCTTATACGACGGTGTAAAAATTTAAAATGTACGATGTTTAGAAGTTTAAAAATTTGCAGTAGAAAAAATTGCAAGACCAAAATTTTATTAAGAATTTCAAAGTGTTGCCATTCGCAAAATGACGTATGCGTTACGCACAGATATGTTTGTCCTTTATAATATAGATATGGGAAAATAATTAATAACTGTAACATGAAATAATGTGATATTAAAAGAAATAATGAAAAAAAAAATGAAATTATTGGACATTAAAAGTAGAGATAATTGTAATTTTTGTGTAATATATAGTTAATATTAGTAATTGAAGTAATTTATAAAAGTCATTTCGAGTATTATAATATATCGCAAAATTAAGTTTTTCTGTCGGATAAGATTATGTATTTTATAAATTTATTAAAACAATATCATATATACTTCAACATTAATATTTAAAATTATTACACTTTGTAAATTTCTGAGTAAATAAATTATTGAAAAATGCTTATCAAAAATGTGTTTCTATTTTTTAAGCAATCCAAAGCAGATGCATATTTATGTAAAAAAAAAGACATTTCTACATAGTTTGTATCTGTTTTATCCTACGACACGTATAATATTAAAATACCTTCATGTGTTTTCCTGTATTTGTATATTATAAGAAAAATAAATATATGTTTATATAATAATTTAATATATAGTTTTCAGTCTACTAAATGTAACGTCTTCAATTTTGAAGTCATTAAATATATATATATATAATTAATCTAACAGTAAGCCAAATATCCTAGTTTTAAGCGTATATTCCATGTAATTACTTTTAGATAAAACTACAAAAACAAACAGTATACAATATCACATTTCGAACTAGGAAAAAAGATTTTTTGTTATTTCAATCAAGAGCTATACTTCTCAATCAAATTAAAAATATTCAATTATAGGATTTTTGACTGTATAGAATTCTATTTTTATGAGTAATACACTGGACAAGCATAAATTATGCTTATTTTGTTTTTAAAATAGTGTTTGCTATTAAGAAAATATTTAACGGGAATTCTTCTATATATGTATTATATATTATATTCTTTTGAATTATGTTTAATTTTTTTCGTAATTTTATGAGACTTAAAATTAATCCATAAGTTTAACTTCACATTTTGTCATATACCACATCAAAATCGAACAATAAAGTATTCATCACAAGTATTCATCTATAAAAAAAAGGATGAAAAGTATTTTCTGATATTAAAATCATAACTATTGAAATATTTTTAGTATTACATTGTTTGTCTCGAATGACATTATAATACCTCATAACGAAAATGTTAATCTACAATTTAATCTAAATTATTGTTTCATCACATCTATGTTTGAACAGATTACACCCAATTGCTTCTAAAAATGACTTACCGCCCTATTATAAGACCATTTCATAAATAACTTCTGTCTAAAAAGATGAAACATTTTTTATTGTTTTTATTTTATCATTATTTCAGGGAACCGTGGACTGGAAAAAGAGCAACAATACATATTTTCGTATTCGATAAGTTTTTTTTTATCTCAAATAATATGTGTATATATATGGCCGTACACTTTGCAAAAAAGGCATTTTGTTACTATTATTTTTCGAAGCCTATGCATTTTTTAAATGCACCACATGTGGAGTGGATGTGTTATGACTGCCGTTGTGTTATGATTAGCCTCACTATTGTTTTTCACATTCACTTAAAACGACCTCGATCACATTTTTTGAACACTAGACATTCTCATATATATATATATATATATATACCGTGTGTCCCAAAAATGACTGATGGTTTTTAAAATACAATAACTTTTAAACGGTGACATATATTAAAGAATTCTTTCAAGAATGTTATGTAAGATGTCAGGAGTTTTTATGCTGCTATTTTCAGTTTTGCTTACAAATAGCATCGATAGATGGCGCTACAAGCAATGGCCGCTAAATCCAGGCTCGATTTTTTGGCCTTTTTTCTTTTCCATGCGAAAAAAAGGAGATTAAATGCATTGAATGGATAACGGAATAACGAAAATTGGGACGGGACTGAGCACCTAACGCTGTCAGCGCCATCTACTGTCAGAAATTGGAACTGAAATCAAGAATCACAGTAAAAAAAAAGAAGAATTTTAAAATCCATCAATCATTTTTGGATATATACATGTACATATATATATATATATATATATATATATATTAATGTGAAATTGTAAAAAAAAAAAACAGTATACAGTACGGTTACTTTTAAAAGCTAAAGTAGTATTTTGTATCTTAACAACACATTTAAATTTAGTTACATCCTTGGAAACAGATATCAATATATTACACACAGACCAGGGTTACCAGTCTGCCATCCATTTTCATCCCAAAATTTTAACTTCAGACCCGAACTTTTGGAAGAATAAATTTTACTTTAAGAAATCCAGAAAAGTCAGACATTAAATAAATCTCAAAAAATTTTCTGTGTATTTTTTGTGAATCCGAAATTTTAAAATAAAAGTGAGTTCTAAACTGCCAAACCTGATACATACTGAAAGGTAAATACAATATTCTATTTTCCCACCGGTGTTACTATCACAAAAATGAATTTTTATGAACGACAAACAAGAATTAAAAAAACTGGAACATTATTAAAACGTTTCATTAAACGTTAAATATTAGAAAAAAAAAACTCAGTCGTAATGAATAACATTCTTTTTTTGATATCGCTTAATTAAAAATATGAATGATAACTGAAACATTGGTAAAATTTGAAAAAAGAAAGATAGGCTACAATCTGGAAAAAATTAGAGGTATAAAGAAGTTTATTTCCCAGACTTGAGCTTAAATACATTTAATATGCTTGCTTTTGGAAATAATCAAGAATTTCTCATATATTTTTAATCAGCGTTTCTTATTTTTTTTTTCTTATTATGTTTCTAGTTAATATAATTTTAAAGCAGTTAACTATTTTACGTTCTGCTGTCAACTAAAAAGTTTTTTGATAATATGTATATATATATATATATATATATATATATATAACCATTAATTAAACATAACCTACCACCATCAAAAACCGTAATATTGTGAATTAAAGCTGTAAGTATAAAAAAAAGTGCCAAATAATTTATTATAAGAATTATTATGGAAGAAAAAAGAAGAAAGTGGACACCGACAACTAATGGAAAAGTTTTATATATTAAATTACGTTATCAAGGGCACATAATTCAATCATATAAGCAATATGGTTGTTTTCTGTGAGAAAAATAAGCTAAAGCTAATATTATTTTTCCCTGTGCCCAAACAACCATTATAATCAAGTGAATAGATTAAAAATGAAAACAGAATAAAAACAAATGATATGAAATGGAAAAATCAATAAAACCTGTTTAAATAATTATATGGGATATAAAATAGAAATAATACACAACATACCGATTAATATTTCAGTATTTTTCAATATATCCACACGCACATGGCTCCCAAAATATCGTAAAGATTAAGGTGAATAAAACAGTTAAGAAATCACAGTGATTGAGACCTAAGGATGCAGTTAATACATATTGAAAACTCGTGAAAAATAAAATTAATATAATATAAAATAAAATAAATAGAGAGTAATTACATTACTTAAAATAACTAAAATGCACTATTATATTAATTAATAACTAATATTGTCAAAATTTAGCTTAAAAAACCACCTGGTGTAGTAATTTATAACTGAAAAAGAGTTGCAAAAGACAAAAGTTATATTTTATTGTCAAGAGACAAATTTTGGTGTTCCCATCTAGTAGTATTTTTATTATTCAAATGTCACAAGATAAACATTTGAAATCCTAAGAATGTAATTTTTTTTTTTTTTTTTTTTTTTTTTTAACAGCAAAACCAAACAAATCCTTATATATAGATAATTATAAACCTAATATAAACCACACTATATATTTTTTAAAACTATTGTTAATAATAAAAAAAAAGGAAACAAAATATCTATTATCTTACTCATTTAAATTACACTAAGAATTTAAATAATGCTATAACTTTGAGAATATAAAGCATATAGCTATATGCTATAAAACAAAATAAATTCAATAATAATTAATAAAAATATATTAAAATAATATAAAAATCGTTAATGAAAACTATTTTATATAAGATAATTATAAAATGAACAGGAAATAAACATATGGAGGTATATAGAAGATTATCAGATACTTAAATTCCCATTACCTAAAAATCTCAAATATAGTGCGTGGATTATTTTCATACAGCCATAAAAATCCTAAAAGTATGAGTGTGGGACATTCAAACACATTAAACCGATAATAAATTTTATAACACAAAGTGAAAATAAATCAATATTAAAAAGAATAGAGGAATAATAATAAAAATAATTACTCCATTTTAATACATACAGTATAACTTTATTTATATTAAATATACTTATATGTATATTAATCACTATAAAAATGGCATACTATTAGTAATTAATATGATATTGTCCCAAGTAAATTAAAATTTAATAACAAATGATTGTAAATAAGATAAAACAATAATTAAGCTAAATATAATATTAATGAAAGTCACCAATTACATATAAAATATCAAATCAACATCCTTATAAAATACGTATCAAAAATATAGTAATAATACATAAGCCCCATTTTTTTAAAATTAACCATTGCGCATTATCCAGACAACAACCTACTCCATACTCTAACATCTACCCACCCATCCATCCTATAATAATTTTTTTATATTATTTTACAATTTTTAATTTTTTATATATATTCTTTTTTATTTTATATATTTTTTTGTAATTTTGTTTACGCATGTGTTAATTTGTTTTAAATGATCATGTAAGTAAAGTACTAATTGTATCTTAATGAATATATGATTTTTTTTTTTTGGAAAACCATGATTTAATGCATCATAAATTAGTTTTTTAATATTATTGTTAATTACAGGAGAAGAACATAAACATTTTATTCTATATAAATGATTAAGTATTATTTTTCGAAAAACAGAATGATGTAGACAAGATTTAAAATTTGTAAATGTATTAACATTGAATTTAAATTCTTTACGTTTGTCATATAAATCTGTGATTGTTTTGTTGTCTTTTATTGTAATTTTAAGATCTAAGAAGTTAATTGTATTGTTAGATAAAAGGTTTTCCGTTAATTCCAAATTAGTGGGATAATCTACTGGAAATTGAGTAATTGCAGATTGATCAGTTTCAATTAAAATTATGTCATCAATATAACGATATAAATGTAGAGTATTATTAGTAAAAGTACTTTCATAATGATATAAGTATAAGTCGGATAGTAAACTGGATGTACAACCGCCTTGTGGTATACCGACATGACGTAAATATAAAGTGTTATCTTGCAATATATAATTATTATAGATAATGAAGTTTGTTAAAGATTTAAAATATGCAATATCTATATTAGATGGTAATTCCAGTTTTTTTATAACACTTTTTAAATAATTGATTTATAATTTTATGTAAATCAAATAGGTCTATATTATTAAAAAGATCTTTGAAGTCATATGTCGTTATATTATATACACAATGAAGATTTTTTAATATATATATATATATATATATATATATATATATATATATATATATATATATATATGTATATTTACTTTTTTATCATTTCTTTCAGCTAATATTCAACATTTTTTTTAGAAAAGTATATTTTTGTAATAATAAAAGTCTTGTATTCTCCGTCAATAGTTTTAGTTTGAAGCAAAAGTTTGACACTGCCATTTCCATTTAAAACCTATAAAATACTTTATATTCGCCGTAATATAATTGTGAAAATGAAATATTCTGTTTATCTCTGTTGAATATGTTTTTCCGTTTGTATCGAATGTAATAAAATGAATTTCAAAATCTTCCTTCCTGTACAAAGAAAAGAGAGAATAGTTTACAAATTTTATTATTTTATCATGAAATAAAGATTTTACATAATACTGCGATAAGTACTTTTTATCATCCCTCTGTGAAAATTATAGAATTTAAGGGGTCTCAGGACTCTTAAAATTGCAAAAAAAAAAAAAAAAAAAAAAAAAAAAAAAAAAAAAAAAAAGATCATTTTAAACATTTATTATCTGAAAATTATTATGATTTAAAAGCAAAATTCTTATTGGCGTGAAAGATATAAGTACTTTTTTTTTCGTTTCATGTATTTAAAAAATTTCTAGATGGATAATTACTATTTATAGGGGCTACAAACTATCAGACATTTGTAAATCAGAAAATTTGTATAACAACTTACTCGCAGTATTATAAAATAAATTTTGTAGCTAGAATGAAATTTTTTGTGCCTAATTTTACTATATCTTGTAATAATTACACTCAATAAATTTGTATTTAAAGCATTTTTCTGTTTTTAATACAAAGTTGTACTTAGCTAATACAGAATTTTAAAACTATCAACAGTATATTCACCTAAAAAATATATTTGTTTGAACACTAAAAAGTAAATTTTATTTTCAATGCACGCAGATAACATGAAACATATGTTTTGAAAATTTTATGGACAAATATTAAGAAGTTCTTGAGATATCCTGAGTGTTATACCCAATAACGTCATTTCGAGAAAAATGACTTCAAAGATTTGTAAACACAGAATCAGCTATTGAGGGGGTATAATTCTAAAAGCGATTACTTCTGTTCTACTGAAAAGTTCAATTAAACAATTCTATCAAAATGTTCAGAAAAGGTAGAAGTTTAATATCTAAAGCAATTTAAATTTCGAAAAATTTGAAACTTTAAATGTCCCGAGAGCTCTTAAATAGAAAGAAAACAAAAGAAATTTTCTTTATCTTTGTTACATTTTACAGATAAAACCAACAGGAACTTTAATACAATATGACGATAACATTGTCATTCAAGTTATCCTTTTATTGGTTTCATATCTCTTTCTAGATTTCATTCCAGCTTCTTAAAATCAAATACTACATTTTATACCATGCCATGTCACGCATATTTTTAAAAGAAAATTTTAAATTACTAGTTAGTTTCTGGTAATCTTAAACATTCACAAAAATATTGTACTATTTTAATTCATACTGATTGGTACAGTTGAAATTTTCTGAATAGATGGGTAAAATGAGTCCAGGCTGGAATTCGGAACCAGCACTTTTTGGGTTTGTGCTGATAAACCTATACCAATTAGCTTAATTAGTAGACCGATTGCAGACTGGGGAAAAAAGATCGAATATTTTATTCCCAACCAGGACCCTTTTTTTTCATTCAGATGGAAAAAATTCAACTGAAACATCGTATTTGAATAAATTTGCTAACATTCCTGTTTGAGACACTATAGAAAGTGCTATGAAACAGTGCATATTTTTTAAGGAAAGTTTTATAAAATCTTTAACTAGAAATTTCCGAAAGTAATTAGAAATTAAGAAACAATGTTAATGCTAATATGTGGAATTGTTTATAAATTCCTGTATTGATAGGGTCAGTGAGTTTAACCTTGTACAGTGCACAGTATTTTTTCAGTATATGATTTCTGATGTAAAATGGCAGTGCCGCTCTAAGAGGAGTCATCACGTAGTGTATGGTACTGTATGCTCTGTTGATCGAAGTTATAGTATCTTAATTATAACTAAAATTATAAGTATAAAATTAATAATTTTTTTATTGTGTAGCTCTAATTTTATATTTTCTAAGAATTTAGTAATCTCTAGCATTTCTTTGAAATCTTGAAATAATTCAAATACATGTTGCTAGTGCAATTACTCGGATCACAGGTGAAATTAGAAGTATTAGTTGAATTTGAGGAATTGATCTCAACATAAATTTACAGGGCACTATATTTACTTTGTTTTTGGATTACTGTGGCAGAGAGGGGTTTTTACGGCTGATTTGTGTTAAAATTAGACTCATTTAAAATGTCACCAAAAACAATAAAGTTTATTTAATTGATTTCGCAGGGTTTTTTTAGTAGAATCAGTATTAGGCTTAGTTTTGTTATATTTAGATGGGAGGGGGGGAGGTACTTCCAATAAATCTTGTCTTGATCATCATGCACGATTAACGCATTTAGGCGTAATTTTACATTTTGTAATTTTCATTACAATTATGCTCTGCGCATATGGCACATTTCTTCATAAATTTACAATTTTCAAGAAAACCCAAGCTGATAACACAGTTTAGTTAGCACAGTTTAGCTTCAATAGTTATGGACAAGTAATGAATTTATTTAATTTTATGTTTCGTCGAAATTTTTGGAAGGTACATAATTTACCATATACAATAACATAAGAAATTACATTTTTCTGTTTTTGAGTAGGGCAGCCCTAATTACAGTTTAACGGTAAACTTTTACACTTTCACCTGTTAATTCTGACTCAATATGAGGTCATCTGAATTATCGGAATCAAACAAATGATGCGGTAATATACTGTCACCATATAGGATATTTATACAATTGTGAATTAAAGGCATATGCAGCAACTCAACGCTTATTCTTTGCGGCAAAAATAGATTTTATACAGGAAAGATTAGTCTTCTAATGATGTTAATAATATGTGACATGACTGATACTAACAAAATATAGTGTGGACATCCTTTGATTAATAATCAAGGTTATATTAGAAAATAAGCTTTTATCTTAATATTGAATTTTCTAGAAAAGAGTATGTCCAGGAGGGCTTCTCATAAAAATTACAGTTCAATTTTCTCCCTTAATGTTTTTTAACGATAACTTTATTCAGATAATCCCAACGTCACATCTCGGCCCAAAAACCCTTATTCAAACAACACTGACAGGTTTGTGATAAACTTTACTAATTTTTAAACGATGTACACAAAATAAATTCTGGAAATCTTGAAAATTATGTACTCAAAGTAAGACTGACGATTCCCGCGTGACGAAATCTGATACGACCTTAGAACTACGTCGCCCGAGACGTGGTCGGTCACGCCCAAAAACTTGTCGAAGGGAAAGACAAGCAACATATATTTTTTACTTTCATTCAAAGTATAATACAAAAAATAATATTGTTATCGAGATTTTTTTTTCACCAACCAGTTTACGGCGGATTTTCACGTTTTATTGGTCAGAGACCCCCAAAAACATGTTTATTCAAAATGTCTGTCTGTCCATGCGTGTGTCCGTATATCCGCATTATATCATCAAAAAATGTATGAAGTTTATTTGCATGTAATTGAACCAAATTCTATACATATGTCTTTGGCTATGGCAAACAGGTCACACTTAAATTGGAAATATTCCGCTGTGCTGTCATAACATTTTTTGCACCATTTTCTTTTTTTTGTACCATTCAAAAATGTGTGAAGTTATGCATAGAATCAAACAAAATTGCATATATATTTTTTTGGCTATGGAAAGTAGATCTCACTTGAGTTTGAAAATATTCCATAAGAAGGGGTCGCTGTAATAACGATTTTTGTACAATTTTCAAAATTATGCAATCGAAAAGTGTATGAAGTTATGCATAGAATTGAACCAAACTTCATATATACATTGTTGGCTGTGGGCAGCAGGCCCTAGTTAAATATGAGGATTTTTCCCACGGAAGGTTGCTCTGTAATTGAAATTTTTGAGTACTTTTCTCGATTTTTTGTAGCTTTGTCTTACACTGGCGGCGCGTGCAGTGACGGGAAATTCACATCTTCCAAGCAGGCGATTCGCAAGAAGTTAACTTAAAACAGAATAACGAATTTCAATAATTTTCTTAAATGTCATGATTAAGATTATCTTCTTTTTACTCCGAATAATTATCTGAAGTGGAAATTTAAGATGAAAATTAAATTTAGTATAATATCGAACTAATAATAATATTGAACTAATAATATTGAATTTTTTACATGTGTAACTACTTTTTGAAATATTAAGATATATGAGATGGAAGAAGGTTTTAGGACTGGTACATCCAACTAGTCTCGATTACAGTTATACCATAAAATTCGCGAGGGTTAGGTTCACGAAAGCCTTCGCGAATGAAAAAAATCGGCAATCTCCCCGTACATAAAAGAGGGTTAAGTTTTATGATTTTTTTAAAGGAAAAAAACAATTTAAACATAAAAAAGTATATATATTAAGCCTTAAAAAGTACATACTGTAAATAAATTTTAATGATTATAAAACATATTGTACAAAGTTTATTTGCTAGTTAATACCTGAAAAAATTAGTTATGTCCGATTGTTTAGCAGAAAAGATCTTTTGTTTATGAAGTTCCATATAAGGGAAATTGCGGCCTCGATTTCTTATTTTTATTTATTTATTTAAAACTCCTCAAAGCAAATAAGTTAAAACTGGTGTGAACCAATAAGTATTAAAAGAACTTCTTAAAACACCATAATAAACTTATACACGCGCTATAAAAAACTTTTACATTGCGCATATAAATTTTTTTATGGTGTTTTAAGAAGTTCTATTAATACTTAAAACTCCTCACCAGTGAAAGATTGATTTCTATTCCATTCACAATAAGTTGTAGTTGAAGTTTTAAAATGTTCTCCGACAATTTTGCAGAAAATATATCCCCTAAAATAAATATTTTAAGGGATTTTCGGTTTCTCTTAAATACTGATCTATATTTTGTCAAAACACAAATGTTAAAGATCTTGGAACTGAATCTATACAGTACAATGCAGGTGTTCAGTGTCATGCATTTCATGGAATTTGTACAAAATAGGGAATTTGCTTTGTAAAAAAATATTCTTTATAAAACAAAATTCATGAATAACCAAGTTAAGTATTCGCGGATGTTGAAAGTGTCTTCATTTTCATTTCGCGAGTAATTAAAACTCGCCTATGTAAAAGTATTACTTTAATGGCAATTGAAGGAAATTTTCTTTAAAGTTTTATATTATAAAATATTTTGTATATTCTAATAATTAATGTATCTGACATCAAAATTTTTACTACATTTAAATTGGTCAGTGTGGTTTTTCTGTTGTAACTTGAAATATAAATATATATATATATATATATGTATATCCAAAAACCAAACCAAAAATTCGAAACCACGGAACTGATCCGGAGATAAAGATACTAAACCAAATGACAACGACAAAATAACTAAAAATAACTAACTTCAAAAACAACATACTTTAAAAACGGCAAACTTTAAAATTATTCAAACTAAAACTCAAACTAAACATATATATATATATTTACTTTTAAATATTTTGTAAATTTTTAAATATGTTTTCGAACACCACTGAATAATGTTGACATCGATGAATATAATCCTACTCTAGGCTTCATTTGCTCATGGCAAAACATGATAGCTCCTAGTTGGCTCTCTATATGTCCTCATGATTATGGTCTTCATTCAAATGAGGGAATGTTGTTTCCCTACACTAGTTTCCTATACAAGTTATGATTTCATTTTTGTTGAATATGATTTTAGATAAATGCTAATAATTAGAAAAACAACTTTAAAAAATGTATAAAATCAACAAAGAACTGTTTTTTTAAGGTAAAAAATAATTTTTGTTATTTTCTGCAAAACATCTAATTTTTATACTTTTTTATTTAAAAAAAGCAAAAAAATAATCAAAATTTTACAAATAAACATGTAAACCAAATAATCCCTAATATTTTACAATCATATCTCATTAGTTTAGAAAAAATATTTCTGTTTTTTTATGAATAAACCATTTTATATTCACATAAACAATAATATTTAAAAAAAAAAGCTAAACGGCAATTGTTACGAAATTTGCATAATTTTATTAATAATGTACGTCATTTGTACATTTTTTCATCAATAAATTGAAAAAACAAACTAAATATATTTTCTACATTTGAATGCATCCTATTGCTTTAATTTGAAAAAAAAAAATCAAGTAGTTTGATGACTACTTCTTTAATCAAAAGTGAATGAGAGGAAAGAGCCATAAACTTAATAATCTTTTAGTAATAAAAACAATGTTTGAAAATAATTGGTCTCACCTTATCTACAATAGTAGTAATATTTTCTACAAGGATTAATTTTACTTTATTTTTCCAAATAACTTTTATTTATTACTAAAAGTTTATGGCTCTTTTCTTTCACTTATTTTTGATTAAAATGTGTAAGTCATGACTACTTGAATGTATTTTGTTATAAAAAGAACGTTATTTGGAGAAAAAAAAAGTAAATTTAAATCATGTAATGTTAAGTAACAAAATGTATATGAGGTGACGCCAATTATTTTCAAAGACATTTCTTATTGCAGAAGATATTCAAGTAGACAGTATGCCTTCTTTCTTAATCAAAAATAAGCCAAAGGAAAGAACCATGAACTTTATATATTTTTAAAAATGTAAAGAAAGATTGGAAATAATTTATGACACCTCAGACACAATAAATGAATATTTTTAAGTCAAGATTTGATTTTACTTTTTCAAATAACTCTGTAAATACATAATATCATTTAAAATATAAATATATTTCATATTTGACTTTTTAATGCGTACCAAATGATACTACTAATTTTACGAATAAAGAATATTAACTAAGTAATAACTAAATGTTTAATAAATGTTTTAGGCAAATTGCAATATTTTTAAAAGTTACCGTAAATAAGACTTTTCTAATATTTTTGATAGATTTATAAATAAATACTAAAACAACTTATTCCTTTCTAAATAGAAAATACTCAAACATAGAATATGTCGATTATTATCATAAACATAATCATAGGAGAAATGTATTTATATTTCTTTTCATAGTTTAAATTTCTTGGGTAAAGTATTATAATCTTCATTTTTGAAAGAAATTATATTAAAAATTCGATGTTCATCTCATTTTACGTAAATAAATTTGAGGAAAATTTCTTAAAGAATTATTTTAAAATATTGAACTATTTTTTATTTATATGAAATTGTCATGTTTTTATCTATAAAAGAGAAGTTTAGTTAATAATAGAAAATATTCATATAAAAAACAAAAAATAAGCTTTACATTGCATAAGTTAAGCTTTTATCATAACTTAAAAAATTATAAATATGTTCTCATGTTAATGAGTTGAACGGAAACATATCTGAATAAAATATATATATAACAATTATTTTGTTTCTGTTGTAACCTAACAGTACTTTCTCCATTAAAAAACTTATTAAATATCTTTTTCTCATAGAAAAAAATAATATTGTTAACAATAACATACACTTTATATTCAAAACAAATATTAGATTAATACAACTAGTCAGCGAATCTACGATTTCCTTACGATTTTTTTTTCTAATATTAAAAATTAATTTTATTCTAAGGTCACAAATGCACTGATAATAGTTTATTTTGATATGGAAACCAAACAAATTTGTGAATGCTCAATGAAAATGATAAGAAAAAAAAAACTGTTTCTAAATACTATTGGACAAAAACAATTTTTTTTAAAATCATAATATCGATATTAATTTATTATCAAATAAGTATTAATATTAAGTAATAATACCCGTATTGTCAATTATAAATAATAATTTCATATCAATCTTGTAGAAAAGTATATTTTATTCATATTAATCGAATCATATTCATGTATCCTATATTAATTAAATGTTCATAAAATAATTCTTGCACTAATAAATTTGTACTATTCTACACTAATAAATACGCTAATAAATACACTAATTTACATTGATAAATATAGAATATATTTTGAAAAGATAAAAAATGTAATACTGAATCTATGGTATGAAGATTAGAATGCTGTGTTTAATATATACAATAAAAATATGCATGATGTTGTATTATCTCAAATGACGTTAAGTTAATCCAGATGTAATGCAAAATTTTTCATAGAATTGCAATACTAATTAATAAATATTTTTTATTTACATAAAAATCTTTTTTGCGATTCAAAGGAAATATTATTTTAAATAAAAAGTTTAACGAAATACATGTAAAATTACACACTTCAAAGATTTATCTAATCATCACACAACGAACCTTTGCAAAAATAATAAGGTTGTACAATTTTACTTTCCAAACATTGGTTTTTCAATTCGAAATTAACCCTAACAGATGTGTAAATCAAGAAAAATGTTTAAGTGATTAAGCACTGAAATTTATAGATAAAGCCACTCTAATGTATTTACTAGATTAAAGATACGATATTTGCGTGTAAATTAACTAAAGCTATGTTTTCTAAAAACCCCAGTGCTTATAAATTATACTAACATTTACTATGTCGTTTTTATATACACCGTTTTTACAATAATAAATTTATTTTGGGGTTTTACAATTAAAAAAAATGATGAAAACTAAAAACAAAATTAAAATTAAATTAAGTATTTTTTTTGTCAGTATAACTTTTCTTGATGACTAGATTTTAAAAAATGAAAAATAAACTACTTTTCAGTTATCGAATAGATATTTTAATTGAACATAATGATATTAAACAGTTATTATAAATGAGAGTAATTGTCTTTTCAGATTTCTTTCTCGGCATATTTTTTTTTTTTCTGAAAAACTTAAGACAATAAATTAGGAATAACTTATTAAATAGTAAAATGAGACCTTAAATTTTTGAATTCGCTACTTTTTGCTATGTCTATAATTTATACTCAGCTGTTCAGCTAAGATACTCTAAGATACTGTTCTTGACGCACGAATAAGCAAAATATATGCCTCTTGCTTCCAACACATTTTCCTCCTCAACCACGCCCAAATTATAGCTCTCTATTGAGACATTACAAAATCCGGTATTCCCTTGGGAAGTTTTAGAAAAAAAAATACAATGGATCAAGTTTTATATCAGATGAGAAGAACGTTTTCGATATTTTAACTCTTTATGATACAAGAAGTAAGATGCTCATTTCGGCGCACGGTTTTGTTATTATCAAGATAAAAAAAATGTAAAAACTGCTCGAACTTCTGTTGGAGGAATTCGCATGGGGAAAGAATTTATTATGCTACATCACTCTGGTTTTCAAAAAGAAAAACCTGTCAAAGCCAAAGACAAGAAACATTGCAGAATACTTCAAATCGATAGGTAGACATTAGGTAACAAGAACACTTTTTTCATAAGATAACTTTCTGTGATAAAGGGTTACCTGCAGGTTACTACATGAAGCACAGCTGACCGTAATCTACAAAAAGATTAGGATCGAAAGAAGTTCGAGTATAATGCAAAACTAGTGCTACATAAGTAAAAATAGATGTATCTTATCACGAGCAAAATAGAAGTATCTTTGTCTGTCAAATGTTAATTTAATCAGTCAAATAGTTTGACAGAAAAAGGTGTTTGAAGAGATACCTTATACAGGACACAGGCGGTGTTATTACTAGTGACAGTAATATTGAACAAGGAAAACGCCAGGGAACATAGAGTTTCTATAGACTGCCACACAATAAAGAATCTGCAATGGGAGATTTTACCATTTTCGCCGTACTCACAATAAATTGGCCCTTGTGATTGTCATCTTTTAAGTTCATTACAAAAGCATAAGATGAAAAAAATATCACATTTGTCCCAGCTATCAGATAAAAGAAGAACGGGAGGATGATAGTCTATGATAGTGTGCTATTGGTAAAGATTTATTTTTATTGGTCCCTAAAATGAAAACAGTGGAGGTCAGTTTGCATTACATTCAACAACTTTTCGCGCAGTAATTAAGAAAATAATTGACTTCAGACGATTTTTCAAGATAAATTGCTCTGATATTAAGTGTACAAATGATCAAGAATATGCATAACATTTTATCCAAACTTACAATTTTCTGTACTATTAATTCATAATGTGATATAACTGAATCCCTATGGTGCATTTTGAAACAATATTTCCCCTTTCTGAAGAGCAATAAATAATAAGTAACTGTTTTTTTATGAATTTTTATAACCCTTTTTTAGGCTTGTACGTGGATCTTTTGGAATGAAATTGGCTCAAAAACTGCATTTCGGAAAATTATCGGGTCAGATAACAGATTTATGTTCTGTAAAGGAGCATGATTTATTCTGAAACATAAAGTTATTCACATGACCTTTTCCTGTTGCATGTTTAATTTTCAACGTCAGTGTTTCGGTCGTTTTCTAATTCAACCAAAAAAGATTCATCGCGTAAAAGTTTTACAATTCACCAAATTAAAAGAAATAAAAAATTGATATTGCTCGGCGTGTTTATTGACAAAGCAATATTAACTAAAATATAAAACAAATTTATTTAAACGGCACATTGTTAATTACTAAATTCCGTTAAAAAATATTTGTTACGAATTCAAACATTTAATTAATAACTTGCTAAAATTCCGCCAATACTATAACTAAATAAACAAAATATAATTCATTAACATATTTCATGTTTAAAGAAAAATACGCAAAATTTAAATCTTAAGGGAACGCCGATAAAAGCAATTAATTTTAAAATAGGAACCTAACAGTTTTATTTATTTTTAAACTGATTATGTCTTTAAGGTTTATGAATTTATCGATTAAGTCTTTTACATTTTTGAATTAATCGAGCATATATATATATAGTTTACACTCAAAAGTGTTCAATGTTGAAGTATTTATTACGAACGATAAAATATTGTAATAATGAGTTTATGAAATATTGGAATTATGTATGATATTGATATAATTAAATACTATTTGGTTTAATTATATGGCATTATTTCATGTGTATTTTTTATCATGAGGCCACACATTTTTCTAACATCTTTAGTTGTCCCTTATATATTTATTGATATATATTTAAGTCATAATATCTTAAATAAAAACCTCTACATATTTATATACGTGAATATTCTTTTTTTTATATAACTGTATATTGAAAAAAAGTTATTTTTTAGCAGAATGTTATTCAAATGAATATATATTTTTTAAATTTATAAAATACTCATTATTTTGGCATTTAAGAAAACAAAAAGAACAGCAATTCCTCATTAAATTATGTTTCTAAGAAGTAGCATATTTTTTAACCATGACTAGTGATTCAAAACTTATTTTTTAAATTTATTAAGAACAGTATTTAATTTATTACGAACGTTTTGGCATTTATCTAAAATCCAATAAATATTTGTATTCTCATTTTTCATCTACAAAGGAAATAATCAGACATCCCTTACCTTTCATTTAGGCTAAACGGTATTAGTAAAGAATATAACATACTTCATATGTTTGAGTCAACTTTTAACCCTTTCACTCCCAGTGAGTCCAAACGGCATCATGATGTTAGTGATTTTAATTCGGATGTTCCAAGTTCATACCAGAAAATTAAAACAGCAATATTTGGTCTATTTAATAACAGACCATTCCGTATTTAAATAAAGCTAAATTTAACATATAAATTTTTTGGTGTAAATTCGGATTCTCTGAACTACGTAATTTCTAGAACGTATTCTACCATGGGAATGAAAGGGTTAAGCAACTATAAGTATGTTATATTGTTTATTAATAAGAAGGTGAAAATTTCCTTCACGGCGCTAATGTTTAATACAATGTTTTGACTCTGTTGGGATTAGTAAAGATATAATAAACATTTCAGTCTGTACGTATTCATAAAAATTGTAAATAATACCCAAAATCTTTAACATATAATATTATTTAATTAATGTAACCGTTTCATAGAGAATTAATTAATGTAACAATTTCATAGAGTAAAATCTTTCTTAAAAGAAAAGTTTTTTGGTCTGATATTTTTTAGGCCATTTGCAAAGAGGCTAAGTAACAGTTGGGTCATTTGAAAAAATTTTTTTTCAATCAGCTTTTTCTTTTTCAGCAGTATTGCAAAGAGCAAGTGGAAAGTTAGAGTAATTGGAAATAATCCCTTTTTTCTCCATCAGCTTGATATTTTTTCAGACTCAATGCAATGAACATATGAAGTTTCAGGAAAATTAGAAAATAGCCACATGTTTGTCCACATAACCTTGTATAATCGAGTTTTATTCCAATATGTCCAAAGTAGTTAATGATCATGCATGCTTTTTGTTTAAAAAGTAGTAGCTGGAATTGAAAATGCTTATAAATATGTACAAAAAAAACTATCATTGGGGTCATATATCATTAGCGCGAGTCAGTGTCCAACGTTAGTAATTACCGTAATTCACACATATAAGCCTACACTCAAATAACTCTATTTCCTACCATAAAATTTTATTTAATACACTGTGACTTATTTATAATTAGTGCTAGTTTATCTTCAGTTATTAAGTAAACTTTCTGGTTTGGAACTGAGAATATACGTCAGAAATTACGGTACTTTTTAAGATTTTTTTTACAACACCACGTGCAGAACTATTGATAAAATCTGCAGACTAGGGAGTTTTTTAATGATTTCACACCTGCAAAATTATAAAGATTATAAAATATGTAAAAAAAAGCCCAACAAAGTACTAAGTCCAATGTTCGGACACCCAAAGTTCGGACTTTCCAGCGGCAGTATTCAAGAAATAAGTGAAAAACATAATTGTTGAAACAAAAAAAGGACTAGAGCAATGAAGATTTTTTACTGAATCTTAACTCATGTTTATGTACAGAATAAAAGAAAAAAATCTTAATTATATACCTAAGTTAATAAAGCAGCCCACATTAACTAAAATCTTCAATAGTTCAGAAAGTTACAATTTCTTTTTAAATTGTTACCTTAAGGCTGATCTCAACTGCTCTGCTCAACAAGCGCAAAACGTTTTGACACATTTACAAATTCATTTTTTAAAGTAAAGTCATAAAATTGGAAGACCTGACTATGGAAGCGAATTGGAATTGAACAGCGTTTTCCATTTTTTGATAAGTAAATTACCTATTGAGTCATAAGCATTTTTGTTCACATGACAAAGAAGTTTTTCACCCTTCCTTCTGCAATTATTCTTCTTTCGCGCGGGAATTTTGTTCGAAACGCCCACTTTGACACTATTTTCTGAAAGATATATTGCGTTTGAAGAAAAAACTCGGAAAACATAGTTCGATTATATAGTTTCTGAACAACAACACCTGCTAGTTTCATGCATTTCCGGACAAAAATAAATTAAAACTTATGTCATAAAGTTGCCATTTTGAATTTGAGAACAGCCTTAAATAAATGTTTTCGTTTTACTTTTTATTTTATTATGATTTATTTAATGAAAGTGATTGTTTAATTTAGTATTAATAGTTATATGCAATTTTTAATCTATGAACGCCATATTTTGCATGTTTATGTAGTGAATATTCTTTTCATTTTTATTGGAAAAGCAATATTTTCGAAGCTCCAAAGTTCGGAAAATTCCGAAGTTCGTAGCATTCTCAAATTTCAGCAGTTCTCGATTTGTAGCAATCTCAAAATGTAAAAAACTCTTAAAGCAGCAAAATATACATAAAATTTTCAACATACATTAACAGACATCTGCTTTCTTGAAAACTCCAGCACGAAATATCTCTCATAACATCACCGTCATTTTCCAAAATAGGTTTATGAATACGCATTGACACGCTATATACAAACGTCCTTTTCTTGTCAAAATTTTCTCATATTTCTTAATTACTTCAGGAAGAGCGTTTAAACGGATTGCAGAAACCATAGTCAATGAAATAGATCCAATAAATTTAACATAAAAATAAAAAGACAGCATTATACAAGACGATATCAAAATACATCCACAAAATTCTAAGCAAAATTGAGCTTCTCAGGGGTTGCCAAAACATGACACGTCAGACCACACACGTCGCACGGGGTTAGACATATCGAGGTTGCCATATCCATAAACACCGCCAACACGCCAACAAAAAATCGCCAAACAATTCAAAACAACGGCTGAGGGAACATAAAGCATTTAAGCCAGGAAATTTAGCGGTAATCAGTTTATGGCTTCCAGTGTTTCACAGATAAAATTATCCAGTAGTTGAAGGCAGCTGCCGACAGAAATTTAAAATGTGGAGCAATATATCTGTCAGAAAAGTAGTAGTCACACGCCATCTATCGATTGAAAAAGTAGTAGTCTCGTGCCAAAAATAATAGCGACTTGCGCTTGAGAAGAGTAGAGAGCAGTGTCTACTGACAAGTAAAGGGTACTATAGTCCGTGGCGGCGAATTTCGATTTTTATAGCTCGTTCGATTCGTCTCATCGAGCTAAATAATTAGCCACCTCAGATATGGGCTATTGAGTTTTAATAATGACAGGGGGCCGGGTCAAATTTAAAAAAATTGCATAATGCAGGGCTGTCAAAGGCGGCTATTTTTATTATTTTATTGGCACCGCTATTTTAAGAGAAAAAAATTGTTGTACATTTCTCTTCCACATGATGTCACAGTGTATCTGAAAAAAATCTATTTTATAAAAGTGGTGCGAGACAGAATTAAAAAATAGTACCTGTGGCAGCCCTGTAATGCGAGCTGCCGAAAGTAAAACAGTAACAGAAAATTCCTTCGCATGCAATCGTACATAGACGTTCCGCAAGTTACAAAGTGATTGAAAAATAGACAAAAGAACAGACAACGAGTGGTTACAAAGTTTTTGCTCGTAATTTGGGAAAAAGCATTGACAGGATGAACAAAACTAGACGAGGGCATCATAACATGCAATAACCTGCCTGTCAAGTAGCATACGAATATTTTATCTGCAATTACAAATTCCTATAATAACAGCAATAATATAACATTATAGTAGTTGTTGTAAATGCATGGCACCGTAAAAACTATAAGTAAACTTAAATCTTATTTATTTCTTTGAGGTTATGTGTTTTTCAATGAACGAAATTTTGAAATTTGACCCGGCCCCTTGTCATTATTAAAACTCAATAGCCGATATGCGAGGTATAAAATTACTAACAAGTAAAGGTGTTATAGTCGGTGGCGGCGAATTTCGATTTTATAGGTCATGCGATTCGCCTCATCGAGCGTAGTAATTTTATACTTAGCATATAGGCTATTAAGTTTTAAAAATGATAGGGGGCCGTGACAAATTTCAAATTTTCGTTCATTGAAAAACTAATTCTTTCAAAGAAGTAAGTGAGATTTAAGTTTATTAATTGTTTTTACAGTGCCAATAACAACTATAATGTTATATTATTACTGTTATTATAAGAATTTGTAATTGCAGATAAAATATTCGTATGCTACTTGACAGGCAGGTTTTCGCAAGTTTTGATGTCCTCGTCTAGTTTTGTTCATCCTGTCAATAATTTTTCCCGAATTACGAGCAAAAATCTTTGTAACCACACATTGTGGGTTATTTTGTCAGTTTTTCAGTCACTTCTTAATTCGCGGAACGTCTGTGTACGGTTGCATGAGAAGAAATTTTCTCCTACTCTTTTATTTTCGGCAATTCGCATTACTGGGCTGCCACTGGCACTATTTTTTAATTCTATTTCCCACCACTTTTATAAAACAGAATTTTTTCAGAAACACTGTGACAACATCTGCAGGAGGAAATCTCAAACAAAATTTTGCTCTTAAAATAGCGGTACCAATAAAATATAAAAATAGCCGCATTTGGCAGCTCTGCATTATGCAAATTTTTAAACTTTGACCCGGCCACCTGTCATTATTAAAACTCAATAGCCGATATGCGAGATGCCATGTTACTTAGCCCGATGAGACGAATCGAATGAGCTATAAAAATCGAAATTCGCCGCCACGGACTATATAACCTTTACTTGTAATTGAAAACATACAAGTATCCAATTGAAAAACAAGCGGTATATTCCTATTAAGATGTAGCGACAAGTAAAGATAGAAAAGTAACAAAATACAGCGGTCTAATGGTAGCCACATTCAGTGATCTAAAATGCTGTTACATCCAGCGATCATATAGTAGCGAAATCCAGTGTTGGTCATGTCGACATCATGTGAGATGGGGACGGAGTGGGAGAATGAAATAATTACAAGCGAAACGAATGTAAATACTGGGTGGTTATAATTAAACTACCCCTATAAACGGCATCCTACAGCGCAAACGGGTGAACGTAATACAACGAAATTTGGTATATAGACTATACACGAGATGCGCTCACGGAATTAAAAAAAAAATATAGTTCCATAATGTCCACCAGAGGGCGCCTTTTGCGGAAAAAACATTAAATTTAACACAATAAACAGTCAAGACGGAATACCGAAACAATATTAACAATCTAGAACAAGAATTATGAGTAATAAAATGTAAAACCGGCTGTTTTGACCGTTTTTTTGGTTTAAATTTAATGTTTTTCCGGAAAAGGCGCCCTCTGGTGGACATTTTGGAACTATTTTTTTTTCGAAATTCCGTGAGCGCATCTCGTGTATAGTCTATATACCAAATTTCATTGCATTCGGTTCACCCGTTTGCGCTGTAGGATGCTGTTTATAGGAGAATTTTAATTATAGCCACCCTGTATATAGACCGAAATACATCTGAATTAGCTATACCATTTTAATGTGCATTTATATCCTAAATTTTGAATATAAAATAAAAACTATATCATATGTTAAATAAAAAAAAAATAATTACACTTTGAAGAACCTTTAATTGATATCTGTAAGTTAATCAACTTTAAGTAAAATCTAACGCGAGAGCTATCTTATTGAGATTACTTAGAATATCACCAAGTCTTAATTATTAATCAAAGAATGAGGTATTATATGGTTTGAAATATCTTAACTGTTCCGTCCTCAGATACTTTTACAGCATAATTCTAAACTGCATATACAGGGTGACCAGCGAATAAGACCCTGATTTCAAAATTAAATATCTCAAAAACAAAGATCAATAGAATATTGCGGTAAACGGGTTGTTTATTAGCTAAGCTGTAAAAATGTTCTACAGAAGTTTCAAAATTTAGTCGCAAAAACCGTTAACAGATGGCTCTGTAATCGCAATACTTGTAAACTGCTTCAAAGTCGAGAGCACTAGCGTCTCATTCCTAGTTGGCTCCCTACGTAAAAACGAATATTGGGAAAGTGTGTTTTTTCATTGTGGTGATGTGCAGAAGTGGAGACATCTGGTCACAGAATTATTGCATCAGCTTTAATTTTAGAAAATTTCAATTAATAGAATGTTCAATAAAAAGTTTAGAAATCATTATAAGAATATTTTAAATATTTTATTAAATTCAATATTTAATGCCATAAAATTATTTAAATCAAAATGCATATATTTAGAAAAATAATTTTGTACTTTTTATTTATTTTTTATATTTTAAAATCACGGCATAATATTTTGGTATTATTGTTTATACTTGAATTATTATAAATAAAAAAGTAATTTTTCACTTTTAATTTAGTTATAAATCACGACATAATACTTTGGTTTTAGCACAACACGTATATTTCTTTTCTTTGCAAACAAAGTTTTAGAGGCAGAAATTATGCATTAAATTATTTCTCTTTTAAAAGGAATTGATGATAAGTCATATCATCAACGTCAAAGCAAAAGTATTTTGGATGCTGCATTCCTTTCGAATACTTCGGATCCTATCGCTAGAAGCTGCACCATATTTCTATGCTCAATGATAAAAAAAAATGAAAAGGAATTTTTAAAATTAAAATTATTTTTTTAACTTAATTAAGTTTTAAAAAATAGAAACTTTGTATTTTTTCTTTCAAACTATTCTCTACAATTAAAAAAATTATTTATGAACCATTATTATAAATGCTCAATGATTTTTTAAAAAGGGGTTTCTTTTAGCTTAATTAAATTTTAAAACTAGAGACTTTGGATTTTTTTATTCAAACATTTTTCACAGTTTAAATAAATATTTAAAAGTAAAGATTTCCATTTTTTTTCAAATCCTTCTCTACTTGGATTCGATTCCACGATCTACCAATTAGCAGAGAAAAGACATACCACAGAGATATTGGTGTCTGGACCGAAGTAGCTTATAACAAAATTTGAAACAAACCTCAATTCTGCCAACACATGGCTCCGCTTCTGCACCTTACCCAAATAAAATATTTTTTAAGTTCTTATATAATGATTGCTAAACTTTTTATTGAAAATTCTATTAATTGAAATTCTCTAAATTTGAAGCTGATGCAATAATTCTGTGACCAGATACCCCCACTTCTGCACATCACCCCAACGAATAATCGGTCTTTCCCAATTTTCCTTCTTCCATAGGAAGCCATCTAGGAATGAGACGTTAGGGCTCTCGACTTCAAAACACAATTTATAGGTATTGCGATTACAGCGCCATCTGTTAGCGGTTTTTGCAACTAATTCTTGCAACTTCTGTAAAACATTTTTACAGCTTAGCTAATAAACAAACCGTTTACCGCATAATTCTATTGATCTTTGTTTTTGAGATATTTAATTTTGAAATCAGGGTCTTTTTCGCTGGACACCCTGTAAATTTCCATCAACCAAAGTTTTTAATTAAATTCTTTATCTTTTAATGACTCTAAAGCATTCTGAATTCATTTAGCATTTATTCTATTTAGTGTCTTTCATATATTTCTTTTTGAAAATCTAATTTATACAGAACTTCGAAGAATAATTAAATATTACAGCTCATTGTTTTCAATCAATAATTAACATTGCGTCTAAAATATCGAAATATTCAAAAATCAGCTGTTACATCGTTATTTTTTTTATTTCAATATACATAATTTCTGAAGGAAAATTTTATTTTTTAAGATTTCTTATCAGATTATTGTGAGTATTACGTTTCTACTTATTTACAATTTAGTTATTTTAAGGTAAACTGTTTACTTAAAACTTGTTTAAATATGTTGCAAACAATAAAATGGACTACTGTTCCCACTAAAATTATTTTCCCTTAAACATCGAATACAGTATACCTAAAGTAAATATTTAATTATTCAATTATTTAATTATTAAAACAAATTAGCTGTTCTGTCGTTACAGTATAAAAAGTAAAAAACGTAATTGCCACATATTTTCATGAAATTTTCCTTATTTACTGAACATATAAAAAATATATTTTTCAATTGTTTAAATACTTCATTAGTTACAACTATTCTCATAGTGATAAAAGTAAACACTTTGTGTATTTTGAATAAATATGAAAACATTCAAAACTAAATGCTGATTATTTCGATTTGAAAAATAAGTTATAATACTAAAAAACAGGAATTTTGTTTTTCCAGAATTTAGTGTCGCCCCCGATGAAAAAAAAAATATGTATATAAACATAGATAATACAAAACATATTTTTGTTTTAAGACTTAAAACACACGCTTTTAATTTATATAAAAGAATGTCATTCGCACGGCCAAAACAGCCGGTTTTACATTTTATTACTCATAATTCTTGTTTTGGATTGTTAATATTGTTTTTGTATTCCATTTTGGTGGTTTATTGTGTTAAATTTAATATTTTTCCGGAAAAAAGCGCCCTCTGGTGGACATTTTGGAACTAAATATTTTTTTCGAAATTCCGTAAGCGAATCTCGTGCCTATATACCAAATTTCATTGAATGCCGTTCAACCGTTTGCCCCGTAGGATGCTGTTTGTAGGGGAAGTTTAATTATAACCACCCTGTATATATATATTTTATATGGAATGCTGTTAAACTCGTAATTTTCATGGTGGAACTGACATTCTGAAAGTATCCTAGATATTTTATTCAACTATTTAGATTTTTTTTTATTCATATAGTCTCTGGCCCTTTTGTTTAAAGAACGTCAAAGAATTTCTAGAGGAGGACAATATTGAATTTTGAAATAATATGATCTTTAGAAAGAATTAACGGATTTTTAATAATTTGTGTAACAATTTTACCAATTGCGTCCTATAGTATTGTAAGATAACAATTTACAGATAGTTCAAATCATTTAAGTAGGGACTGACGATATTATTCTTCTATGACTCCTAATGCAATTACCCATTTTGAATTATTAGGTTTTGTTATCTCCCAATGTACGATGGTTAGATTCGTATCGTACTCTGAAGTTCTGAGGCGACCCTGCTGTGCAGATCTAACTTTTAATGTATTTTTATATAAAAACACTTAACTGTAATTGTTTAAAAGACGTCTCCATATTTTAAGAGTTACAGAAAGTTCTAAGAACATTCCTTCAGGCACATTTACGGTAGGTTAACTCCGGGAGAGTCGCCGCATACGGGATAGATGCCGCACCCCATGTATTTCCTGTAATTATCGACAGATGGTCGTCAAACATGCAGTATAGGTGCACAATGAGATTATTTTAACCAGTGTATAGCGTGAATCCAATTTCGATATTTACTTGTAGAAGTACAGTCCTTATTTTGACGTAAGTGCATGATTTTAGTGTCCAACCTTTTAAACACGTTATGCTTAAATACTTTTTCTACACTAATTACTAAATGCATGCATGATTTTGAAGTCAAAACGAAGTGTAGAGTTTGTATAGAGTACTGTGCGTTTGGTTATACCATTCCCCTAAGCGATGGTAAGTAACTGTGATGGCCGACCTCTGCAGCATGAAAAATAGGATACATGCCACTCTACAATTCCGGTATACATGCCACAGTTCCTTTTGTACGGGATGATTAAGTGTTATTAACTTTTCCTTTTCTTTTTGCACAGACTAACCATGTTACGCATGTTATCAAGTGTATTAAAACCAAAGGAGAAAAATAAAAAGTTAGAAGGGCAAGAAAGATGCAAGCCAAGATGATAATAATGAAAAATTGGATTACGCGTAACGCAGACGTTCTTTGCAAGGAATGTTTAGAAAACTATAAGAAAAAAGAGGAACTGTAATTGGCTCCGCTGCATCATTGGTCAAATGTAGTTACATAAAGACTGTACTTTTTCGACAATTTTCTGTAGATTGTAGCCGAAAAAACAGATCTCTTAGCCCATTTGGGACCATAGGTGCATATACGCACCTTCATAAGAGCATGCAAAATTTGTTTCTGGAACCAGTAAAAAAGAAAAGTAATATTTGATTTCTTTAATTAGAACATTTTCATGATTATTTAATTAAAGGTAACTTCTTTTAAAAAAGTGGTGCCAATCGAATAATTTTTTTGAAAATGCCGCCATTCCCGAAAGGGTTAACAAATAAATTATGTAAACACAAATTTACTTCCCCCCCCCCCCCTCTCTAATACATAGATGTTACGTTGTTGCTGAAATAACAATTAAAATTTAATGTAAAAAAAGGCGATATTTTTAATAGTGAAAGTAGGCAAACAATTATTAATTTCAATCTACTCATACGCTTCATTGTACTCATTTAGTGTCATTTTGTTATTACATCGTTAATTATAGTCCAGGTATGAATATTTTGTTTAATATTTTTATTTATAATTTCATTATGTTCTTATTACAAGCGCGGCATAACTACCGCACATGTGCGGCGTCTTAGACTTAATGTACGGGTGAAGCGCCGCAGTGTAATATTTTAGAAAAAAAATGTTAAAAAATATTAATTATTTGTTTTGAAATTTCTTATGGCTGTACACGCGTTGTATATTTAAAACTAAATAGCACAGAATGATTTTTTTTATATTTTATGTCCACCGTGGGTCTTTATACAAAAATTCAAAAAAAAAATGCAGCATAAATCCCGGAATTACTCTTATAGACAGAAAAAATTGTACTACAGATCTGTTGCGGCCAAGAAGAGGTTGACAGTTAATTCGAGTAACATTTTAAGTAAGATGAGTTGAGAATTTGTGGGTTCGGGTCTTCCTAGGTGGAGTCATGGCGTGGACTGATCAGGTGTGTCGTGATTTGTCCGCCTACACACGTTTCAGTATTCTTTCTTGGCTCTGCCGGGGACTTCCTGGGCTCTAAGGCTTATCACCACACCGACATTGACCTCGTCCGGGGTCGTGAGGTAAAGCCCCTGCTTCCGTTCTTGGTCCGATGGTGTGGTGACGTGTATAAGTTTTAGGTTAGTTGTCTTGATTGCTCACTGTTGGCTCATTGCGTTCCATAGGGCGTTCTGTAGGATTGCACTCCCTCCTCAGAATAATCCATCCGTAGCGTGGTGGGTCTAGATGGTGGGTAATGTGTTTATGTTAGGTTAAGTTTGTGTTTCTTTTCTTCTGCCTTGTGGCTTGGGCTTACTGGTTGTTCTGATTTGGTCGGGATTCGGGTGAGTTCCTGTCCGGGTTGGCGCAGGCGGTCGCCGGGGCTGCAGGGAACTAACTTTCCTTTTGTTTTGTCTTTCTACTAACTTTTCATCTGCGGGCTGAAATCGCAGAGATAACCTTTATAGGAGTTTCTCAGTTTCGGCTCGCGGTACAGTAAGCCGGTGTGGAGTCCTCCTCATTAGTTTCCGAGCACGGGCTCTTCCTATGAAGTGTCCCGCGATTAGGATTCGATGATGTGACGGAGGCTCTGCATCGAGATCGAACCTGTTCCGACCCCTCTTTAGAACTTTATTGAGCCGGGTTTCTTCCTAGTGTTCGGACGTCAGAGATTCAGCCCGGGTGGTCGTCATTTACTCACGTGAGTGTGGGTCTGTGGTTTCCCGGATAGTGCAATGCTCCAGAAGAGGTTAAAGCGGGGGATCCTTCTTAGGCTGATCCCACATACTAGACGCGTGTCTGGTGGAGACCCCTTTGAGGTGGACGCCGTGGCGGGCCCTTTAGAGGGCACCGTGCATGTGGTCAGCAGCGGCCGGGAGCACGTATCTAGTTGGCTTTACCTATGAGCTTTGTATACGGAAAATTGTTGATTTAATATCCAATGTATTTTTTAAACAAAAAAACGAGCAAATTATTTGATAAAGAATAATTGTTTTATTTTAACAGTCTGTTATTTTACAAATAAATGATTAATTGAAAAAAAAATGAAATCTTTCAAAAAGAAAAGAAACAAATATAAAAATAAATATATTCAGTTTTAATTATGTAAGAATAAAAATAAGTCTGTTTAACACATAAAAAATTACTTTCCGTGAATTTAAAGAAGAAAAATCAATACAAAGTTGTAGATGTCATTACACGCTAAAAATACACGCTAACCAAACTGCTACTTTCGAAATATATTTATTTGTAAAGCTTACACAAAACAGGTAATATTTTAAGAGTCACTAGAATCTATAAATCACAAGTGAATCATGATTATGCATAACAAATGTGCTAAATATTTGTTGTTTGTAATTCCTGCAGAGACGATAATCTTTAGATATATGAAATAAGAATTTTTTTTCTTTTCACCTACGGTATTGAATACAAATAAAACATGTTCAATTATTTTAATTCTTTTATTTAGCTGCATTTTCGGCTTTTGAAATAAATGGAAAGCTTTGTGGTTTCTTTTTACTAAGCTGAATTTGTGAAGAATCTGTTGAACAGACTTTCATTATTTAGCATAACATACATTAAAACGGACAAAAGATGTAATGAATTTTTCAACTGAATTTTATTCTGAAATAATATTATCTGTAATATTAATTAAATTAAACCAATATTGTTTTTTTCCAAAAGTAAAAAACACAAGTAAAAAAATTTTAAATCAAGTTAAAAATACTAACATAACTTTAATAACAAAAAATAAATTTTCAACAAATATACAAGATTCAATAATACTTTAAAATGTCTCTTCGTTTTGTCAGCAAAATTGTCAACAAAATGGAAATTTGAAATAATGTATTTTGTATGTGAATTTGAATTTCCTCTGTGTAACCTTGTTTATTTATTTATTTTTGTAGGAAATAATTTTGATATACGAAACACGTTCTTAATTTTGTCTCTAAGATATGTGTCTTAAAAGAGACAGACGTTCAAAAACAAAATCAAGATTTTTTTTCTTTTTTTTTTGCGCTAATTCATAAATAAGTTTTATTTATAATATAATGACAATTCATTTTTTTTTACCTTTCTTTCTAATATTGCATGGAAAGACATTGGTATTTGTTATAATCATTTGACATTCCTAATTCAGAAATTTCATAAAATTATAACTTTTATATCCCGGTAGCAAAGGAATTTCAATTTCACTAATAAGACTTTATGCAATACAAAATATATTTTGTTGTATTAAGCATACGAAAAATATTTTTCATATATTTTTAAAATTGTTATTGACATAATTTACACTTAGAGATCTATAAGAATAATTCACTGAATTTTAAAGTTAGAGGTGTGTAAGTTTTTGTAATAACTTTATTGCAGCAAAACAATAACTATAATTCACTGATTTCGTCTGGTGTTGAGAAGGATGGAACAAAAAAATTAACATTTTGAAAAAAGTTCAGATCTATTTTATTAACATAACATTATTCCCTATTTTGTTCTGAATTTTACATCTAATTTTCATTGCCTACAAGAGATCAATCAAACCACATTTCAGCGTTTTGGGAATTTCAACATTAACTTTTAAGGGATTAATACCAGATGACCTGAATAATATACAATAGCTTACGTATCGTTCATTTCTAATTAAGTTGACAAACGAACAGGATGATGTCTAATTTATTTAGAGAAGAAAATATGACGAAACTCATATCCAATTAACAAAATTGCATGTAAAATGATTTTCATTGTTAGGTTACGTCAAATTCTTTTTCGCGTTTTATGTATATCAAAAGATCTTCAGTATTTCCAGATAACAATATAGATGATTTATTCATATAATTTAGAATGCGTCTAAAATTAAAAAGTAAAATTGCCTAAAATAATGGCTACAATAAATTAAAAAAATGATTAAATCCTTGTAGAAACTCCAAGCTATTTTTTTTTATATATATAAACTGAGAACAAAAATAGCATTCCAAAAATGTTTACTTTTAAATACTTGTTGTTCATACAAATATTTTATGAGTATTTTTTCATAATTATCTGAAACGAATTCGCGTTACCAAGCTGTTTATAAATACCAATTGTACAAGAAATTATTATTAAGATTTTTATAAAAATCAAAGGGTTGTCATCATGTATATTTTATCTATGATAATAATGACTCAATTAAATACGTGCATTTTTCAGTTTATTTGACAGACTTCCCTCTCTGTAATCAGTTATCATTAAAACCAAAAATAAAAAAAATGTTTGAGAAAAGAATATTTTTAATTGTATGCTATATTGTAATATTCTCTTAACAATTCATTACAATAGTGTATTGAGTTGTATATATTTTCCCCTAAACTAATCTATATTTAAGGATGCTCAGAACTGTTACAGCTTCAAAATTTTCGAAATTTAATTTTTTTAGATGTTAAACTTCCATCTTTTCTGAACCAGATCAATAGCTGAAGCAGCGTTTCCGAAATTTTGAAGTCAATTTACTCAAAGTATTCTACTCAATTCTACTCATCCTACTCAAAGTTTTGGGGTATAACGCGCAGGATATCTCAAAAGACTTCTCAATATTTTTTCATGGAATTTTCAAAACATACATTTCATATTCGTCTGTATAAGCTGAACCTAAAATTTTCTTTTTTTTCTTCAAATAAATATTTTTTTACCTTTGACATTTTCAAAATTTTGTGTTAGTTAAATACAACTTTGTATTAAAAATATAAAAAATGCCTTAAATAAAAATTTATTTAGGTTCAGGGTAATTACGTAATATAACATGAAGTCTAATTATACAACAACATTTTCATTTTAGTTGCAAAATTTATTTTTTAACGCTGCGCGTAATCTGTCATACCAATTTTGTGCTTGAAAAATATCTGAACGTTTGGAACCCCTTATAAATATTAATTCTGGTTCTTTAACTTTTTAAATATATGAAATGTAAGGGCATAATTACATCTTTCATCTCTCTAAACATTTTGTTTTAAAATCACATATATTTTAAGATGTATAACATATTATTAAAAAAATTTTTAAAAAATTGTATTATTTTTTATTTTTTCCAATTTGTAGATTTCTAAAAAATTACGATGTACTAAAATTGTTCCGTCAATCTCGTTTTGAAAGAGATAATGTGTACAAAGTTTTACGATTAGAATTAACTGCTATAAGAGTAAATGCGTTATTTAACATCATTATTTTGGGTATAATGGGTATAATGGGCAAATATTGGATATTGGGCTGACAGATTAATTTATTTTTTAAATTATTTACTTTTTAAGACACCGCATTGCATTGAAGGTATGATTGCAGATAAGTGAAAAAAGAACATTTATTTACACGTATGGAATCATTATCATTATTTTTAAATATAGCTTCTTACCTAACATTTTATCTTTTTAGAAAAATAATTTTTAGTTAATGTTCATTGAAAATGTTAATCTACATTTAAAAGCACTGGTTAAGTAAAATGAATAAAAATTACATAAAGTTTTGTTATTCTCCATGCCAATGAGAGAAAAGTTAAAAATTTTGATATTTATATTGAAAAAAAATATATACATATAATATTGAAATTTTGCTAAATTATACAATCAAAAGTTTTCCTTTTCTTTATTTTCAGAATACAGATTTTCTGAATTGCAATGTATTCTTGCAATGTAGTAAAAACTAATTATATAAACAGTTTGAATTTTTACAGAAAACAAAATCTTAATTGTTCATTAATAATAATTTCCAAAAAACTTCCCCCTAAAGAATTTTAACAGCTATCATTATGGAATTTTTTTTTAAATTTCATATTCATGTACTCAAAAAACAACAAATCTTACAATATTTTCATTATTCCGCCAAAATATCTCAAAAACTGTTTTTTTTAAATTTAATTTCATTGTTAAGAATTCAAATACACAATTTATTCTTATGTGATTTACGCAGACGATACTTATGCATTTTAAAAGAATTATATTATGATTTTTTTTTTGTAGTGTGACAACAAAATAATTGTGAACAAATAAAATTAATTGTTAAATTCGTGATATAAAGTGTTATTCAAATTGGACAATTGAATAATAATAATAATAGGCATCATCCTATTTCAACCCACCATTTGGCGTTTCTGAAAAAGATGCCAAAATGCCGAATTTTTAATTGTTTATTTACATTTAACATAATGTAACCCTAATACATAAAAGGTAGAATATTGCCATCCTTAATTTTTAAATATAGTTACTCTTGGGAAAATAATGGTTTTAGAGATAAAAACGTCACTGGAATGTAAATTGCCTTTACATGAGTGTGGAAACAGACGGAATGTGAAATTTGATTCGTTCATACAATTTTGGACAAAACAAATGATAATGGAAATAAGGAATTATCAAATTAAACCATATTCAAACGGATGATTTTTTTTTAGATATTGCATCTATGAGTTAAATATAAATATTGCATTTCACAAATTTAATAAGATAGGTATAAAAAAGATCATATGAGCAGCAAGAAATAAATTTTGTATACACGTTTTAGGAAAATTACAGAATATTTAACGATTAATGTAAAAATTTAAAACAAACTAAAGTACATGAAAATCATTAATGAAGCGATCACTACATCGCACTTATGAGCGCTTAAAACTAAAAAAAACATCACTGGATGCAGCAACCTCCTTGTATTGAAATCGAAAAATACATGAAAATTGTTAATGCAGCGATCGCTTTACCGCACATATGAGCACTTTGCGCATATGAAAGGTAAAAATAAAAAAATTACTGGAAGCAGCAACCTCGTTGTATTGATATCCCAAAAATACACGTAAATTGCTAATGCAGCGTTCACTTTACCGCATGTCTAAGCGTTTCGCGCACATGAAAACTAAAAGAAACATCACTGGACGCAGCAATCTCCATGTATCAAAATCTCTAAGATAACGGAAATTGTTAATGCTGCGATCACTTTACCGCATGTATGAGCACTTCGCGCTAATGAAAACTAAAAAAAAAATCTCTGGACGCAACATTCTCCATGTATCGGAATCCCAAAAATATCTGATAGTCGTTAATGTAGCGATCAATAAAACATTGACTATCGGTAACTTTCATCAATAAAAAAAGAAAAAGAGATCACGTTTTGAATAGACAAGCAGACGGTAAAATTTTTTCAATAGCTTTCCTCTTTTAATATCCTGAAGTAACCGATTAACGACGTAATTAATTATTTATTTGTATAAATAAAGAAAAAAAATGTTTGAAATAAAACAGCAGATTATGACTTTTTTCAATGCTTTTTATATTTTAATATCATGATTAAGTTTATTGACGTAATTGTTATTTTAATTAGCGCAAAAACTAATAAATCATTAAAATTCATTAAAAATACACATAAAACATTGAATTATGAATCACTTTGACGCAACAAACACGAAATCACAAAAATATCATTGCTCAAACTTTCCAACAATAAAAGAGCAACATCTGGCTGACTCTCGACAGTTTGGCAAAATTTCGCCAAATGGTGGGTTGAAATAGGAACCAACCCAATATAATAAGTTAATAATTCTCAGTTTCAACTTGCTATCAAAGATTATTTGATGTGAATTACAAAGATTGGAAACATTCCTATTTCAAACCATTTTAGGAAACACTAGAGGCTATTGGGAAATGTAATAACATCTTTAAAAGAGCTTTTAGTTGAAAATTTAAAAATATTTTGTAAAAATTTGTTTCGAAAATATTTTTATTTATACCAGTCTTAAATCATAAATAAAAAATTCAGAGGAAATTCTTATCTATTTGGTTGAATTTACATTTCTAAAATTAAAATGCGCCAAAACATAAAATAACGTTTTTGTTTAATAAAGATACATAAAATAATATAAAACAAATATTGTTACTTTCAAATATTTATTTTATTAAATAATGCTTCACGAATCCAAACAAAGCATGGCTTTTGCTAGTTTATTAAATTATTTATTAAATTATTTATCAAATAATTAAGTAAAAATAATATTATTATCAATTATAAATCATAATTTCATATCGTTCTTGTAGCAAAATAGATTTCACTCATATTAATACAGTTATATTAATCCACTCTAAACGAACGCAGTTCTAAATCTATGCTATGTATATGAATGTTGTGCTTAATATATTATACTGTTAAAAATTTCTGTAAAAACACATAAAAAAGTCGAGACTCTCAGTAAATTTACACTAGTTCTCGGTTAAATACATTCGATTCAGTTTCTCGTTCAAGGCTCTATGTAAATTTACACCAGGTCTCGGTTAAATGCATTTGGTTGAGTTTCTCAGTCAAGACTCTTTGTGAATTTACACTAGTTCTTGGTTAAATGCATTCGATTGAGTTTCTCCGTCATCGTTTTACAAACATTCCCCTAATCTTGTATCTAATTCCCTGTAGGGTTTTCCATGTCTTTCAATCAAATTAAGATTGAGTAGAGAAATAGTCGAAGCTAAATATTTTCAAACAATAGTAATTTTCTTAATCATTTTCATAGTTATAATTTTCCTTTAAAAAAAGTTACATGAAACATTTTCAACTGCAAAAGCATTTCCATTTACAGGAGATGATCATAATACATTTAAATACATTGATTTTATAAGAATTGTGATATAACTATAAAACTATTTTTGATGAAATAATCTTATTATTTTTGTAAATATTTTACAAAAAAAAGTTATAACTACCGATATATTTAGCCTATTTTAATAAAAAAATATACCTAAATTTTATATTATTATTATTTAAAATTTTCAGTATATCTTCAAATACTAAAGAAGATAATTATCGATAAGAAGCATTTTTTTGATAAATAATTCCGTAAATAAAAGATTAAAAAAATAAATTTTGTTTAAAAAAAATAATAGGTATTATGTATCGCTCCAAACTGAATTAAGATAAACCGTTCAAGAAATTTTCTAATGAATATATTTGAATCGAAATATTTGAAAAGCACAAATATAATAGATTTTTCCCCACTTCATTATAAAAGAAATCCTATCTACACAACAGCAACAGCTCCTAATGTGTCCAGCGAGGCTCCATTAAGGTGTTTTTTCTAATGCCCAGAGGTCCCAGGTTCAAACCCCAAGCCCGCTAGAAACAACTTGTGCAAAAAATTAAATGGTACAACAGTTCAAATTTACTCGAAAAATTCTGATAATTCGAAGTTCACAAATTTCAAAAACTATGCTAAATTATTTTCATTAAGAATAAATTGATTTACAGAGTCTTGTGTACTTTTAAGATTGTTAATTTACTGTAAATTTACCGAATAACTTCTGTGTTATTTAACAATCTCTGTTTTTCTAATCTCTGTAATTTTAAATAAGACTTAAGATAATGGATTGCCAGTAGATTATGTAATTTCACAGATTTTTTTTTTTTTTTTTTTTTTACAATGTACAATAAAAATTCCATTACCTCGAATGAATTTAAACTAATAAAGATGTAATGCAACATTTTTCATAAAATTACGATACTAATTAATAAATATTTTCAATTTACATAGAAAATAATTTTACAACTCAAAGGAAATTTTATTTTAAATAATAAGATTAAACAAATAAATGCAAAATTATACGATTCAAAGATTTATCTAATCGTCATACAACGAACATTTACATAAATGATAATGGAATTAATCTATAAAAGATTAACCCACCGAGTAAGCACTAAAATAAGAATAAATAAAGAAAAAAAAAATGCTAAATTGATTAAAGTACTACAATTTATAAATAAAGCGACTCTACTGTATTTTATAGATTAAAGATACGATGTTTGTATGTAAATTAATTTAAGCTCCGTTTACTAAATCCGCAATGCGTATAGATTATTCTAACAATTGCTATGTTATTTTTACATATTTCGTTTTTGCAATTATATATGTGCTTTTGACAATTACATTTTTTTAAAAGTTAAAGAAAACTAAGAAAAAGTTTAAATTAAATTAAGTAATTTTTCTTGTCAGTGTAAATTTTATTTTTGACTAAATTTCGAAAAATATAAAATGAAATACATTTCAATAATCCTATAGATATTTCAATTTCACTTACCTGATATTAAACGCTTACTATAAACGAGAGGAATAGTCTTTTTAGTTGTAATATCTATTTAGATAATAAAATGAGATCTTATTTTTTTTTCGCTACTTTTGTATTATGTTTATAATTTATAGTCATATGTCTGTGAAGTTACACAGGGAACTTGTAAAAAGTAAAATCTGTGGCTCTGTTCTTGATGCACGAATAAAGGAAATATATGTACGGCAACTCTTACGGCAAAACATTTTCCTCTTCAACCGCACTCAAATTTCGGCACTGTATTAAGAAATCACAAAACTTTGTACAGGGTGACAAGAAATAACTTGGACGAAGTTTCAAACCGAAATTCTGTAACTACCACTAAAGTTATAAAGTTATTATCATAGGGAATTTTTTCTAAAAAGCCTCTTAACAGGTGTGAGTAGGTTGGTTGTGATAACCATTGTGGTTAACAAACAATCTGCCGTACTTGAATTACATAAGCATGTAATGAAAGAACGTGAAATTGTTCATACACAATCAAAAGGTTTAACGAACTCGGACATGATGGTGACAGACCAGGAGGAGGAAGAAAGCGCACAGTTAACACATCAATTAACCGGGTAGTTATCAAAAATGAGTTCAACAAAATCCTAGGATTTCAATGAGAAAGGTTGCTAGAGAGATGAGGATCAATAGAGAAACCGCACGCTTGATGGTTAGAGTAGAGCTTGATATTCACCCTTAAAAAATGAAAGAGGCTCAAAAGGTAACAGCAGAGAACAAACGCACAAGACTTCAAAGGTGTAAAAAACTGTCAAAGCAGGTGATCGATGGCAAAAATTTGTCTTCACAGATGAGAAGCTGTTTTCGATTGAACAAGCTCACAATAGTCATAATGATAGAGTTTGGTCAGCAGAAGCACCTGGACCGTCTTGCATTGTTGAACGGCGTCGACGACCCCAGTCTGTAATGGTTTGGGGTGGGATATGTGCTAGTGGGAAAACACCACTTGTTTTTGTTGATCAGGGGATAAAGATTAATCAACAAACATATCGCAAACTCCTTTCCGAAGATGTTGTCTTACCTTGGACACGAGCGTTCTTTGGAAACAAAAGATAGACCTTCCAACAGAATTCTTCACCTACACACAGAGCTAAACGCACTCAAGATTATTGAAACACACATTTTCCTGACTTCATTGGAGCTTAAGAATGGCCACCATATTCCCCAGATTTAAACCCAATGGATTATCCTGTTTGGTCCATCTTGGAGACAAGAGTGTGTGCTAAACCTCATAAAACTTTGGCATGCCTAAAGAAATCCTTATGCAAGGAATGGGATAAAATGTCAGTATGTAAGTTGCGGCCCATAGACGAACATTTTGTGACCGGTTTAAAGCTCTGCACTAAGGCTAAAGGTAGCCACTTTGAAAATTTGTAAATATATTAGACAAAATAATGTATTCATATTTATTTTGAAGTTTGGTCGTAATATTTTCATTAGCATTAAAGTTATAATGTATGATGTGTGTCCAAGTTATTTCTTGTCACCCTGTATACCTTTGGGATTGTGCAGAAACAAAGAAAGTAATACCATGGATCAAGTTTTATATCAGAGAGAAGAAAATTTTCGATATTTTGACTCTGTATCATAAACAGTCGTAAGACGCGCATTTTCGCGCATAGTTTGGTCTTTATCAATGTGAAAAATATAAAAAGTGCTCGATCATCTGTTAGAGGAATTCGCTGGAGATAAGCGTTTATTAAGCTCTATCACTTTGAATGCCAATTTAAGAAAATTCCCAAGCCAAAGAGAAGAAACATCGAGGAAAGATTTAAATCAAGAGATACCCAATAGGTAACAAAAAAATCTGCTAGACTTTTTCATAAGATAGCATTATATGCAAAGCGTTACGTGATGATTACTATATGCAGCATAGTGGATCGTACCTAATAAAACGCACGAGTGAATGTTTCGAAATGAATGCCAACCATTCATTTTAAAACAGAGTTGCTGCTTATTTTTTGTTATTATCATCAGTTGTCAAAGGATGACGAGTTAGCATAAGGCCTTTTAACGTAGGTAGATTAACCGAAGAACAGATTTAAATCTTTTAGACAAAGGTGCAGGTGAATCTTTTTCATGTAGGTAGTTTAAAAGAAATTAATGTTTTAATGGTGATCTCATGGCGTTTAAATGTTTTAATGATGCTTTAATTGGTCCGCAAGAGGAAAACTTTAGGGATCTAGTGTTACCAGAAACAACAAGGATATAGGAATTTTTTTCACATCATAAAGGTTAGGGATACAATTCTTAGTATATTAAAAATATAACACAAACACACATAGCTTTCAAAATAAAGTTTTCATTTCATTCAACAACTTTTCGCGCCGGCGGCTTTTACATAGATTTTATTGGGTTGGCACCACTTTTTAAAAGAGAGTTATTTTTACTATAATCAGAACAATGCTCTAATTGAAGAAAGCAAATATTAATAGACTTAAATGTAACAATTTTTTTTCCTGACACATGTTTAGTTTAAAACCACAGTGTTTCATACGCTTTCTAATTCAACGAAAAATGCTTTATTGGGAAAAAGTTTTAAAATTCCTCAAATTAAAAGAAATAAAATGTGAGATTGCTCGATATATTTGTTAACAAAACAATAGTAAGTAAAATAAAGAAAAATAAAAAAAAATATTTAAACGGCACATAGATAATAAATATATTGTGGTAAAAAATATTTGCTAAGAATTCAAACTTTTAATTAATAACTTGCTTAACGTTCTGTCAATAGTATACCTAAATAAACAAAATGTAGTTCATTAAAATTTTTCATGTTTAAAAAAATATATACATATTTTAGATGTTAAGGGAATGCCGCTGAAGGCAATTAATTCCAAAAGAATATCCTGACTGTTTTATTTATTATTAAACTGATTATGCATTTAAGATTTATTAATTTATCAATTATGTCGTTTACATTTTTGAATTTCTCGAATCTATAATTATATATCACCTATACTCAAAATCGTGTTTATTACAAACAATACAACATTAAAAAATAGTTTACGAAATTTTGGACTTTTGTATAGTATTGACAAAATGAAACATTATTTGTTTTAATAATATGGCATAATGGTACGTGTAATTTTTATCATAATGCCATACATTTTTCTGATATATGTTTAGTTGACCATTATATATTTATGGTTATATATTTACGTGATAGCATCTTACGTATAAGCCTCTATTTACATAAATACGTGACTATACTTTTTTTTTATAAGTTTAATTGTACATTGAAAATAAAGGAATTTATGCAGAAAGTTATCTAAATGAATATTTGTTTTAAGATTTATAAAATTATCATGATTGTGGCATTTAAGAAAGCAAACAGAAAGTTGTACATTAAATTACGTTTCTGAGCAATAGCATATTTTTGTATTATTACTAATGCCTCAAAATATATATTTTTTAATTTATTAAAAACAAGATTGCATTTATTAGAGACATTTTAGCATTTATCTAAAATCCATTAAACTTTTGCTTCATTTTGTTCATCTACAAAGAAAATAATTAGATTTCCCTTAAGTCGAATTTGGCCGAAACGGGATATGTTTGTAAAAATGTAATAAACATTTCAGCCTACACATATGTATAACAAAAAAGAAAAATACAAAAAAATATATAATATATAATATTATATATATATAATATATATAATATTATATATTATATATAATATCAATATATAATATTATTTATTTAATGAAACATAGTCTGTTACATAAAGTGCAACATCGCTTATAGTCCAGGCAATAGGGAATTTTACCTAGCAAAATTAATGGTAGTACTGGAAATCGGCTTTCTAGATGTTTTTTGGGTTACTGAATCCGAATTTGTAACTTCCCACCAAAATTTCTCCCGGCAACCCCCCCCCCAAATTTTGGTAAAAAGCCCCCCCCCCAAAAAAAAAAGGTTTTTATTAAAAAAATCTTTTTTTTTTAATTGTTTTAGAGAAAAAAGTATCTAGAAATTCAGAAAGTAGACAAAATTTCCAACAAATTAGATATATGACATTATGACTTAGGATGAAGGGGAAGGGGGGATCTGCCACGGAACATGCTCACGGTGCTGCGTAAACTAAGTTGCGCAATTCCACTTAACCACTCACACGTTTACATTCGCCCTCCCATCTCTCCTCCGAACTTTCTCTATAAGGTTTACTTTAAGATTTTTGGGTCGCTGAATCCAAATTTTTAACTTACCCCCCAAATCCCCCCCACCCCCCCGAAACCCCCCAAATAGTTGTTTTTAACTTAAATTTCTTATTGTTTTAGGGGGAAAGTTTTACGAAATTCAAAAACTAGACAAAATTTGCAACAAATAGGATATATGACATTATGAATTAGGATGAACGGGGAGGGTGATGTCTGCCTCGGAACATGCACTGCGGCGCTACTTGCACTAAATGATGAAGTCCAGACAATAGGGGATTTTATCTGGCAAAATTAATGGTAGTACTGGAAATCGGCTTTCTAGATATTTTTTGGGTCGCTGAATCCGAATTTGTAACTTCCCACCAAAATTTCAACCAGCAACCCCCCCAAAAATTGATTTTTTTGAAAAAATTTGGTTTTTGTGAAAAGCGCGCGGGAAATGTTCCGAGGCAGCCCCCTCTCTCCCCGTTTATCCTACGTCATAATGTCATATATCCTATTTGTTGCAAATTTTGTCTAGTTTCTGAATTTCGTAATGCTTTTCTCCTAAAAGAATAAGAAATTTAAGTTAAAAACAACTATTGGGCGGGGGGGGGAGGTCGCGGGAGGGTAAATTTAAGGGGTAAGTTAAAAATTTGGATTCAGCGACCCAAAAAACTTAAAGTAAACCTTATAGAAAAAGTTTGGAGGGAAGATGGGAGGGCTAATGTAAACGTGTGAGTGGTTAAGTTGAATTGCGCAACTTAGTCCACGCAGCACTGCGGCGCATGTTCCGAGGGAGATCCCCCCATCCCCTTCATCCTAAGTCATAATGTCATATATCTAATTTGTTGCAAATTTTGTCTACTTTCTGAATTTCTAGCTACTTTTCCCCTATAACAATAAAAATGGAATTTTTTAATAAAAAACTTTTTTGGGGGGCTTTTTACCAAAATTTGGGGTGGTCGCCGGGGGAAATTTTGGTGGGAAGTTACAAATTCGGATTCAGCGACCCAAAAAACATCTAGAAAGCCGATTTCCAGTACTACCATTAATTTTGCTTGTTAGAATCCCTATACGGTCTCTATTGCCTTGACTATTAATAGAAAATAAATTAATTATTATAATTATAGGCATTAATATAATAAATAAATATTAAACCACAAAAGCTATATTTGAAGTCTCACGTGAAATGGAACTGTAATTCAAAACATAAATTCATGGTTTGTAACGTTTTATATATCGTGTAAAATAAAACTGTGACATACTGAGCTAACATTGAAAGACTGATCTCTTTTAACATTATAATATTTAAGTTTTTTTTCTATTTAATAAAAAAAAAATAAAATCAAGGCTGCCACGGGCGACTATTTATATATTCTGCTCGCACCACTTTGTAAAAAATATATGAATGCATTTTGTAGTATAGTTCTCTTGTAAATGTTCTCAAAGTGTATGTAAAATATATTTGGTTTAATAAAGTGGTTGTGATATAGAATTTAAAAAAAAAAAATAGTCCCCTGTGGCCGACCTGTAAAATGCAAATAAGTATTTACGTTATTAATCAAAATTGAATGTATGAGTGCATTAACATGAATCAATTAAAAATGTAATAAAATATATTATTGTTCTCAATTACAGAAGATGAAATACAACATATTTCTGACAAAATGCTGTCTTTCATTTATAAACTACACTCTTTTTTTAGGTCATAAGCTTTTGATACGCAAAAAGATAAATCCTTTAGATAAGTCAAATATACAAATATTTAAATATATAGATATAAACTAGCAAATAAATATAATTCGCCTGAACTAGCATTTCACATAGATGTATTTTCGTTTTCGTTGGTAATTACTATACTTATTGCTTGTATATATATATATATATATATAAATTAGCGTACTTCTATGTTACTTGGGTTTTTTTTTATGTAGCGCAATGTGAGCTTAAGTAAGTGAAATCTGTTTCTGAATAATAAAATCAGCTGCGTAAACAAACATAATGAACTATAAAATAATTGGCTGTGTATACAAAAAATGCACCTACGTGTTTAAAAATGCTGCGAATTAGAAATGTATTTGAAAAATTACTTCTGTTCGTATATAAAAAATTTACATTTCTTTTCTTTAAAAAAAAAAGTTTATATATATATATATATATATATATATATATATATATATATATATATATATATATAACGCTTTGTATGTATGAAGCAGTGTGGTTACCAGAAAATAGGTGCGCAAAATTTCCTTCTATTTTTAAGGCCAATTTCTATATTTCGAACAGGCTCCTTATAACAAAGGACCAAATTTAGTATTAGACGAAATAAAAGATGTTGTTTCCTCTATTTAGTTACGTGATACGCCAAAATTAGACACACGTGAATACTCAAGGGAATGTAAACAATATAAAGGAAAAGTTTGACTGAGTTCTATAGCTAGTCGCAATTTTACTGTTCGAATTACTACAAGAAATCTTTTTTAGTCTGTATAATTAGAAAGATAATATTATTTACTTATATCCATTGCAAAAACATTTCATCAAATGGTATTTTATACGCTTTCAAAAGTACGTATGAAATTTTTGTCATTGTATTGGAAACATAAAGTGCTTCACTATATTTCACTATGCATTTCACTAAAATTCTTTAAATAAAGCACATTTCCATCGCTGTCGCTCAATTCAAAACACGCTTCTACTTAAAAGAGGAAAAGTACTTTTACCAAAACTGCATGCGCATTCAGATCAGGTCACAAGGAATCATTAAATATCTCCTGCACGACCTTTGAATGTCTGATCAAGGTATTGCTTAAACTCTCTTTATCTTTGTGATTAGTCAGATTTAATAGCTTCGTTAAAGATTCTGTCATCACGATTCCATTTTCCCATTTTATGTAATACTTCGTTATATTATTGATGTCATAATTTTTTTTTTTTTTTTTTTTTAATTGAAAACCATTTGTTTCTGTTTTATATATGCCTACAAAAGTTTCTACTTTAAAAATTATAATAATGTAAATAATGAAATTTTAACTTAATATTTACATAAAATAATGATTTTTTATATGTATTTTAATCAAAAAAATCAAGTAAGAATTAAGCAATACATTTAGGAAGACAATTAAAAAATCTAACTAGTTAATTATCAACCAATTTTTTATTGATTAACTTTCAGTTTCCTAACATTTTTACTAATTCAATTGCAATATTTTAAAAAAAGAAGTTTTAAAGAGAGTAAGATAAATAAACAGCATAATTTGACTATTAAAAGAACATAATAAAGAATCTTGTTTTAAAGCATAAATAAAAAAAATAAAAAGTAGCATTAAGACGTCATACGACATATGTATTCTGAGCTCATACAATGTATTTTCATTGGAAACGTAATGATTACTAAAAACTGGTGCTTCAATTGTACTATTTACTGCATAAGCCTGTAAAAAATATGTCCCTTTTAATGTCTCATTCCTGTTTGAATTTTTACCAGAGTTACAGACCTTCCATACTTTGCTAGGATTGTTTGATACAACTCTTTACTTCGTTACCTACTAAACACTCGACAATTAAAAGAATATAACTATTTTAATTAATTACAATTAAAAAGTCGTTATACAAAGAGTTACCCTTCGAAACTTCAAATTCGTTTATAATTTTCTTTTTCTTTATGTTTTACAATTGAATATTTAAAATAAATAATTTAACTTTTTTAATATAATCATTATCGTAGTGGATTCTCATATTTTTAATGCAGCGATATCGTATAATGGCAATCGTGTACCATTTAATGTGTCGGTAGAGGGAAAATTACTCTTACGAGATTTTCGAACGATACCCCACACAATATACATTTTTTTTTCAAGCAGCTTTATTAACCCCCAATTTTTTACTAAAATAATTTGTTAATGGCTAATGATCTATAAATATGCCTTCAAAACTGTGCGGACATTAAACTTCCCACGTTCATATATTTTTTAGAAAAGCGGCTCTAACTGATGAACCGTTAGCCACGCAAATGGTATCATAATTGTTCAGTTTTTATTTTTAAGTACGGAACCCTGAAATAAAATAAGCTTATGTTTCAAATATTTTGATGTACCTATATTTCTGTAGTTAGAAAAATATTATAATATCCTTTTTAAAGATTTATTTTGTACTCATTTATTCAATCAAATATTTACGTATGTAATATTCACGCACACGAGTTATTCTTTTTAAAATTGTCTTTAAATTTGAATAATTAAAACTCTAGGGTAGAAAATTATATGGGTAGAAAAGAATTTATTGATATAATAACTGACAACTTGATGTTTATTAAGTGCCGATCAAAATTATATAGGAAATGTTGCCGCATCCGGAATAGATGCCGCACCCCTTATATTTCTTGTAATTATCGATAGATCGTACTCAAACGCGCAGTATAGGTGCGCAATGAGATACTTTTAACTAGTATATATCGTGAATCTCATTTCGATGTTTACTTGCAGATGTGCAATCCTTATTTTGACGCAATTGCATGATTTAACTCTCCAAACTTGTAAACACGTTATGCTGAAATACTTTCCATACGCTAATTACTAAATGGATGCATGATTTCGTAGTCAAACCTAAGTGTAGCGTTTGTATAGAGTACTGTGTGTATGGTTACTCCATTTTCCTTCGCGATGGCAGGCAACTGTGATGTGCGACGTCTGTACCATGCAAAATGGGATACATACTGCACTGCAATTCCGGTATACATGCTGCAGTTTCTTTTGTATGGTATGATTAAGTGTTGCTAACTTTTCCTTTTCTTTTTGCACAGACTAAACAAGTTAGGCATGTTATCAAGTTTACTAAAACCAAAGGAGAAAAACGGAAAAGTAAAAAGTAAGAAGGACAAGAAAGATGCAAGTCAAGATGATAATAATGAAAAAATGGATTACGCGTAACTCAGACGTTCTTTGCAAGGAATGTTTAGAAAACTACTCCAAAAAAGAGGAAGTGTAATTGGCTTCGGTACATCATGTGTCCAATGTAGTTACATAAAGACTGTTATTTTCCGACACTTTTTGTGTAGATTGTGGTCGAAAAAAACTGGCATATTAACCCATTCGGGACCATGGGTGCATATAAGCACCTTCCAAAGAGCATACAGAATTTGTTTTTGACACCAGTAAAAGAAGAAAAGTGATATACATATTCTTTAATTAGAACATTTTCATGATTATTTAAGTAAAGTTAAATTCATTTTAAAAAGTAATGCCAACGGATAAAATTTGTGTAAAAGCCGGCTGTCCCGAAAGGGTTAACAAATAAATTATGTAAACACAATTTTAGTTTTATTCTTTTCCTTCTCTAATACATTGATGTTACGTTGTTGCTGAAATAACAATTAAAATTTAATGTAAAAAATAAGTCGATAATTTTAATAGTCAAAGTAGGCAAACAATCATTAATTTGAATCCACTAATACGTTTTATTGAATCTCATTTAGTTTCATTTGTTTAGTACATCGTTAAGTAGAGTCCATATAGGAATATTTTTATTTATAATTTCATTCTGTTCTTATTACAAGCGCGGCATAGTTACCGAAGAAGTGAGGCGTCTCAACCCGAATGTACGGGTGACGCACCGCAGTGTAATGTTTTAGAAAAAAATGTTAAAAAATGTTAATTATTTGTTTTGAAGTTTTTTGTCGCAGTACACGTGTTATATATTTAACATTAAATAGCACAGCATGATTTTTTTTATGTGCACATGGGACTTCATACACAAATTCAATAAAATATGTGACATAAATCCCGGATTTACTCTATAGCAAGAAAATTGATTTTATATCACTAGATTTTAATACTTAAGAACGCATTATAAAGCCATTGCGAGATGTAATTGTAAGTGAAATTATAACTTTTGATTACATTTTAAAGCTGCAGTTTATACAAGCATTTAGAGCTAGCAAAGTTGAAGTTATTAATAACAAGAATGAAAAGTCATGCTTCAAGCATAGATTATAGAAAACTTTCCAAAACATTCAGAATACTGTCACAAATCTTCACCTTTTAAGAAGGTGGAATATTGCTCACCCACTTGAAAAGTGAAATATCTGTACAAAAGGAAATTATAAAGGAGAGGCAAAAGTAAATTTGCACGATTTTACTGTAACTTGAAATTACAGCACTTATCGCTTTATGCATGAATAAAAACGTGCATAAAATCATAATACTCTTAAGAATGAAGACATAGGATGGATTTTGGAATGTTGGGTAATTTTACCCCCCCCCCCACACACACACACACAATCCAACTCTCTGCTGCGGCCGCAAATAGACATATAGCGTTATAAAGTTATTTTCCATATAACTACACTTATGGAAATTTTTGTGTAGCAAGACGAACCTATGACAGACCTATTAGTAGAATAAAACTCAAATTGAATTTTTGTGAGATGCGTCGCTTTCCTTGTGGGAAGCGATACGATGCGTAAGATGGAAAACGAAGCACATTTTAAAACCCAAATTCAGTAATTGCCAACAATACTAAAAAATATATAAGTTCTTCGTGAATCCCTGTATATGATCTGCAAATTGGTAGATATACAATATAATATGTTGAAATTTATTTGAGTTAGGAAAACATTAGCACAGTTGAAAATTACCCTTCAACAATATCCATGAATGTACTCGAGATCTTTTGTGCATCCCTGTACATGATTTATAAAATTTATAAGCAAATTTATACCGATTATAAGCAAATTTATACCGATTAATAAGTGAAATATTAGTTGTATTAAAAACACGCGTATCACGACAGAAAACGTACTTCCGCAATTATTGTCCATGTACAGTACTGTATCTGTATTATTTTGTGTGTTCCTGTAAATAAAAAATGAATGACGGGCACACCATATTTTATAATAATCATCTTCTAGTACACTTCAGTGATATATATCAATTTCAATATGTTTGAAATTGTGTAACATTATCAAAATATACCTTAATATAACAGAATTATTGGAGTGTCCCTGCAATCGAATTGTTGGCGCTCAATACTTCAGTTTCAGTACTGAATATAACATAGTACGCATCAAAAATATTTATCAATTCCATCTCAATCCAAGTATATGTATGTGAGTTAGAGCGCGACAAACAAACGACTGAAGAACAGACAGACCACAAACACACTGACGGACAGATAGCCTGTAGAAAGACAAATAAACAAAAGTTGGAAAGTGTTAAAAAGTAGAAAACACTCACCGGTATTTCAATCGTCCCCCTAACCGAAACAAACAATCGATCTTTGTAGTTCACGGGAAAACTGGCAAAATCTCAACTGCAGAGAAACTTCCTTCATCCATGCTTGATTGATTCCTAGCAGGAAGTACATTGTTATTTGGATTAAAAGTGGAATGTAAGATGTTGTGTGTAGTTCCAAATAGAAAACAATAAAATAAAGCAGTCTTTGTTACATAAAAAGGGAAATTCTTTCATTTTTACACAAAGTAAATTATCGTGTGTGTTTAGTTTTAGATATAAAATTTTATCAAAGAAATTAATTTGTATAATCTGCATAAATTTTAGGTAATTATCTAGATGTATATAAAGTGAACATTTTTTGGACAGTAAATATTTAAAATGCTATTATAAAAAAAATATTATGATACTTATTTTACAAAAGTGTTATACAGCTAATTACTCCATGAGATTTTGTTTTTGTTTATAGTTTTTGTACCGCTAGTTTATCAATTTTGATTACATTAAAGAACACTTATTTTTGAGGAAAGTTTATTGTGATTAATTTCGAAGCATGTCATCATCAATATTTTATTCATTTTCTAACTACATATGATAATTGATTTTTAAAATAGTTTACGAGAAACTAGCAAAACGTATACGCTTTTTGAGAGATAATCCACTTTTTAATAGAATCAACCGTTTTTTGAGATTTTTCTTTTGCGAAAAGTATTATTTTAACTGTTAATTCATTCTGCGGTATGCATTCATAAAAGAAAATACCAAGACAATAGTAAGTCCCTTAAGCAATGAAGCAAAACGAAACGATTATTAGAAAAAGAACTTGAATATCGAAGTATGATGCTTAGATTATTTTTCAATATACTTGTTACCATTGTTGAAGCATTTATCATACGATAGCATTTATCATACAATTATACCATGAGCTTTTGTATGCCCTAGTCGCAGAAAGATGTCTCCCGTGATGCACGTTTCTGGACATAATTTCATAAGGAAAAGAACGGGAAGTTTCTGAAAAATGCACTGACTGTGTCGTAATCGGGAATTTTCGGTACTCCTTAATCTTTTCTTCAATTTCTCTAAGCTAATCATCATCAATCAGAGACGTCCGCCCACTAAGGTTTTCATAATGAACGTTTTCACGTCATTCATTGACCCTTAACACTATACCTCCTTACCATAGAATCACTCATCCGTTTTGTCCATAAATTTACCAAATTTGTCTGCGAATTTCAATTGGTTTACTACACTATGCACTGTAAAAACAATAATGCCTGTTTTCCAGTAGGAATAGGAAAGATAGTTGCCTTTATCGTACTGGAATAAAATCCGTAAAATTCCGTTTAACTGACTATTTCCTAATTTTTACGGATTTTATTCCGAGCTGGGTCGGAAATTATTCCGGTACGATAAGGGCAACTATTTTTCCGATTTCTACCGGAAAACTGGCAGTATTTTTTTACGGCGTATGGTCAATGATGACCGGTCACTTGCCATTTAAGACGTTTTCTTAAATATCTAGAAAAATACGTGAGGAATTATCCTGAAACTACAGGTGTACAAACAAAATAATATAGGTAATATAGTTCCGCAAAGATTTTTCTCTTAACCTTATAGGAGACCGTCAACAAATTGTAAAAGAATGGATATCTTTTGGATAACCCTGCAAAAACTGAGGTAGCAAAAGCGTTTAAACTGTAGAACATGATTAAGCGATTAAGCGACTTACTCTAATAAACTGCGTTCATTTTTACAAAGATAGTATGCATATCAGTAGAGAAATTAAGAATTTTATAAAAACAGTCCCAGATTTTGCCAAGTTGTTTGCTTGTAATATGCAGAGTTCTTAATATAAATAAATGTTCTATTCAGAAACAATGATAAAAAGCACTGTACACAACACCTTGCAATTAAAATTTAAATAAAAAGGAATTTTGAGGAATTTGTAAAAACATTTTGAGGAATTATTGGAATTAGTTGTAGTTAATGAAATTAGGCATAATTTACCTGCGGAAACAAAGACACATTTCGTAGACGAATCATTAATACTTAAAAAAAGTAATCACTTAGTTAATAAATTAGATATTTACGAAACGTCTCGAAATGTTTGCAATAAATAATCAGACAAAGACATTTGACAAAGACAATCAAACATTTGAAGACAAAATATCGAGAGCGGCTGACTACGCCAACTTGGACTCTTCGATAACTGAAGCGTAGAAAAATGAATCACAAGATTTTACTAGTTTTTTACTCTAAATAAAATCGTCTACATGGATTTCAACTGGTAACTCCGCAAATGTCATTAAAAACACAAAAAGTAGTGACCTATCACTCCAGACAATGTGTTCAACTAAACGAAAATCATGTGGACTTCAAAACTCTTATGCTATAGTATGTCGATTTAACATTTTAACAAAATGCAAACTACTCGGATAACACTGGACTTTACTATCTCCCCGCATGTAGCAAAAAAAAAAAATCTCTAAGTCTTCAATCGAAGAAATTTCAGTCTAGTTATTTTAGAACATCAGAACTCGGGCAAATCCACTGGAATAAACTATCATTACTGAATTTATATTCGCTAGTTAACCACAGCAAGATAATTATCAAATTACTGCGCGATCATATTCAAGGAGATAAAATCATATTTCGAAATTCAGATATATAGGTGGCACTTTCACGCAGAATTGTTAAGTTGCATAGCACTTTCAAAACAAATCTATACTATCTCATAAGAGAGTAGCAACATACTAACACAAATCCTCTTTTTTAAAAGAATATAGTAAGAATCATTCATCTAATCCGTTTAGAGTCACATATAAAATATTTATATTATTTTTGTTGTTGTTGCTGTTAGTTAATAAAGTTCTCTAATGTGCTTTTTAAACATTTCAAAAACAGACACTTTTTTGGAAAAAAAAATAATTATTTAATTAAATTATTTACTTATTTTTTGTGGGCACAAAAAATTACATTAATAAAAAATCATACAGAATCCGTAAGGGGTCTTACTTTTCCGCCTCCTTTTTTCCCTTTTGAATAAAGGTATTTCTAAAACGAAAATTCCACTGTATCTGATCATCGAGAACTTCAAAATAATTCACAATGAAAGTTTCAAAATTTCAAAGGCAGATAATCTTCATTCACTGCCCTAGATTAATGCTAAGGGGAAGGCGAGGCATAATGTAATTTGACTGAAAAGTACCGTGTCAGAAGCTCTTTATAAGTTCCAAACAGAAAATAAAAGTAATCTTTCATATATGAAGTTTTATATGAAGTTAAATAACAGAATACTCTGATTAATTCGTATTTCTTATACACTAATATTTCTTACTAGCTTACTAAAAATATGCGCATTTCTAGGGGAAAAAAGATTAGTCCTGTACTAGTTCAGCTGTAAGTATTCGTATAAAAATACACGTTCAAATCGACTGGATAAATCGTGTAATATTTATTGTTTACTTTAGTCATCATGCTTCCAGCCGTGCCTTCAAAAGCATTATATATAGTACAAAATTTTAATAACACTCACTTTTGGTACTTTATTTACATTCGTCGGATCACAAACTGTCAGGAAAAGCATAGACTTTCTGCATTTTTCTAAAATCTTCATAGAGTTTGATTGATTCAAATTCTGAGAGTGTTAAAATTGTTAAATCCACAAGTTTCATATTTATTACATCGGGAAATCAATCATTTATATTATATCTCTTTGTTTTAATCAGATGCAATGATTGGAAACAAGCACAATCCAAAAGTGTTTTTCATTCAACTACATATTTTTATTTGTTGAAAGTATTAATAAATTCAAATTCAAAAATTAATTAATTATGGAATGCATTATTTTTTATATTGAAAGATCAACGCCATCTATTTTCATTTACAGCTCATTCATAAAATTATTTTTTATATGTAGAAACGAGCTATATTAAAAGTTAAATTTGTTAAATCCACAAGTTTCATATTTATTAAATCTGGAAATCAATCATTTATAGTATTTCTCTTTGTTTTAATCAGATGCAATGAGTGGAAACAGGCACAATCCAAAAGTGTTTTTCATTCAAATACATATTTTTATTTGTTGAAAGTATTAATAAATTCAAATTCAAAAATTAATTAATTATGGAATGCATTATTGTTTATATTAAAAGATCAACGCCATCTATTTTCTTTTACAGCTCATTCATATAATTATTTTTTTATATATAGAAAGGAGTTATATTTAATGAAATCCTGTGAATGATGTATTGATGGTAGGATACGTAGTTCTAAGTAAAAATATAGCTGTTAAAACCGGATTACCGCCGGAAAAATGTAAGGAATGTGACACGTATACACAGGAGAAAAATATTTTCATTATCGTTTAACACAAAAAGTCAATTAAATTTCTACAATTTTCAGTCATCAACAGTTCGTCTCCTATCAATACTTTTTCTGCGGCTTGATATTTTACTGTCTGTGTTCTATCATTCAACACTTGAGAATTAAAAAATAATTAAACAGATGAAATAGTAAATAATATCATAACACGAAATGTACAATCAACCACAAAATACTTAATATGAACTTTAAAAATCTCACCCTTTTACTTAAAAGGGAAAAGAGATAATAATGGTAAAGATGATACAAGTTAAAACGTAAGTGGCATATGACGTATTGTGAATAAAGGGACGTAGTATAATAAATCGAACTGTAGTTGAATATTTTTCTCTACATAATTGCAATTAAAGACATTGCTACTTCTACTTCCCACAACACTGAGTGTTATATACTATCCCATGTCAAGCGAAGCGAAGTATTTGAATGAATAGAACAGCAATTAATAAAAATATTCCATGATGATGACTGCGGGATTGCAGGTCGAAAATACTAGGCAATTTTAATAAAAAATATATTTTTAACTTGTAGCAACTTTATTTAACAATCTTTGTCGCCCTTTAAGTAAAACAAAGAGCTTTGTAAACTTCATATTGCGTATTTTGCACATGGAATAGTTTATGAAAAAAACATTCAATAAATGCACTTAAATTTCAATAGTACGTAACAATAGTAACAAAAACTATACGTGCGAAGTATACACAGAACACGGAAAAATATAAAAAAATGTCACAATTTTAAAATTAAGAAAGAATATTAAAAAATAGACTTACATACGCTGTTGAAACACGTAATCCCTTTAATAACAATCAGTGCGGTTTTAGAATTGGAAGAAGCACCACAAAACGTATCTATATAATTAAACAAAAAATAAAACTAGTAGAACTACTTTACTCGAAAATTTCAAATATTGTTCTCTGTTATCATTTGATATTGATGTAGAATCCGATGATATATCCTGAAAAGTTTTAGAAGAAGAGAGAATTAAATTAAATATAAAAATTACGTGCAAAATAGATTACTATTTATTGAAAGAGAGCTATATATTTAAATTTTGATAACAATCAGGCATACATAAATATTCACAAAGGTTGCTTAAACGTGTCATACTTCATAATAAACTTGTGGTTAATAGTAGCAAATTGAATTCTATATTATATTGATGAATATAAAAAATAATATTTATGCATTCGTTGATTTTTAGGGTTTCGTTCATCTCACGAAACCCTATTCGTCTCGCTCCTCTGTCTGTCTGTCTGTCCGTCTGTCCTTCACAGAGCCCGTTCTCAGAAACTATACATGTTAGAGACTTGGAATTTTGGGTACTTATAGCTGAACACCTCACATCAAACAACAAATCATAAAATTTTGAAAAAGTTGGTAATTAACCGAATTACGGGCTAATAAACTTCTAAAATTAACCAATCCACCTTTTTAACGCAAATTCAAACGGACTTTCTCGAAATCATACGTGTTTCTCCTAAGGGTTGCCAGTAAAATCAGCCGAATGCACGGTTACCACGGAGGAAATTAAGCCGAAAAATGAAGTGGAGATTTTAAAGCGAAATCGTATATCAGAAAGTATTGGTCCGAGAAATTTGTAAATGGAATAGACAGACGCAGAAAAAAAATCTACTTTCATTTGGTATAAAGTTCACATTTCTGCGACGTGTATAAGTTAAAATATCCACTAAAAATCGATCGATAAAAATTTAATTTCTTTAATTGGAAAGACAAGGAACTAAAAAGATTTCAATTCGGCGGGAAAGCAGGTAGACATGACGACGCTGCGGTTTTCCATAATAGCATATTTTAATACGAAATTTTAACTTTTTAAATATTAAATTTTTTGATTAAATTTTTTGGCATCCCGATGTCAAATTTCTCGCTGATTTCATTGATACCCATATCTAAGTCCTATCTTAATTACAAGCTGGAATATTAATTATTATTTAATTAATCGGTTTATTCCTATCAAATGCGTCGATTAAAATGAAGAGACGCGCTTATTTAACCACGAATTAACTTAAATTAGGAAATCTAATAATTTACCTGGGCTTTTTGAACAGCGATATGAGATAAGTATAACTCATTCATCATCAGAAAGTTTACTTCATACCACTATTTTCTAATAGTAATTTCAGGAAATATTTTGAATTATTGGTTAAGACCGTCACTCAGTCTGTTTGAAACTTTAAGATAGTTTATAACACATAGAAAAAAGTGTAAAAAAGAATGGAGTGTGATATTTCGAGGAGAGGGGGGGGTGGGAGTTAGAATTATTTTTAAAATCTTAGCGTTTGTTACCGCAGCAAATATTTTAAATTCTTGTTTAACCTTCCGTCTACCAGACGGGTCCATTGGACCCAACATGTACATTCAAAATATTTATTCAAACCAGAAATTTCTTCAAAACAAACTAAATGTATAAATCAGACAATAATAAGTTAAATAAACAAATTAAATAGTTTTAAGTAAAAATTCTGGTGTAGAATGTTTTTATAAAACTTGAGTAAAATTTCCGGTAGTTCTAGGGTTAAGACCGCCACCATCCCGACCCATCTATCTGCGGAAAGATTGCGTAAAGGAGTTTCGTTCAGATATGCTTTTGTTAAGAATAGAGTGCATTTCCTGGTGGTGGAATGTGGAACTAACATAACGCGATTTTGTTAAAATTAGGAAATCTAACAAGTCGATCTGTTTGAAACTTTAAGATATTTTATAACACATAAGATAAAGTGTAAGAAATAATAACACGCGAAATTCCGGGGAGGGGGGGCGCTAGATTTCTATTTAAAAAATTAGCGTTTCTGACCGCTTTAGGTGACTTTTTGAGGGGGTCCTGAGACATATGCTACTTATTTAATATAAAATTGTCTAAAGTTTAGTTACCACTATTTCCTAATAGTAATTTCAGCAAATATCTTAATTTCTTATTAAGACCGCCACCACCTCGAGTAACATATCTACTTATAGGTTGTTTAACGGAGTTTCCTTCCGATACAGTTTTGTTAAGAATAGAGTGAGCTCCCTGGTGGTGGAATGTGGAACTAACATTTTTGTTAAAATTAGGAAATATAACAAGGCGATCTGTTTGAAATTTTACGATAGTTTATAACACATTAGAAAAAGTTTATAAAAAATGGCGCGTGAAATTTCGGGAAGGTGGGGAGAGGGGGAGGGGCAAAATATTTCTTTTTTGTTTCATACCGTTTCAGGTGCGTTTTTTGATGGAGTCCTCAGGTACATGCTATTTATACTTATTAAATATAAATATGTCAAAAGTTAAATTACCACTATTTCCGAATAGTAATTTCAACAATTATCTTAAATTCTTGCTGAAGACCGCCACCCCCTCGAGTAACATATCTACTAATGGGTTGTGTAGAGGAGTTTCGTTCAGATACGCTTTTGTTAAGAATACAGTGCGCTCCCTGGTGGTGGAATGTGGAATTAACAGACCCCGATTTCATTTAAAGTAGGAAATCTAACAATTCAATCTGTTTTAAACTTTAAGATATTTTATAACACACGATAATAAATTATAAAGAAGAAGGGCACTTCGCATTTCGAGGAGGGGGGGTTGAGGGAGGTGCGCGAACAAAATTAGGAAATATAACTGGACGATTAAATTTATTAAACGTTTATTTATTAAATTTCGTCAAACGACAGCATGAAAAACGAAACTTTCTTCAAATGATCACGAAAGTAACGTGAATTTCGTGAAGGAGGGTGGTGAGAACGCGAATTTCGCTAAAGGATCGCAAAAAAATCAAAATTTTCGCCAAAGGATCGGGAAAAAACGCAAATTTCGTCAAAGGATCGCGGGAAAATAACAGGAATTTCGTTACAGAATCGCGAAAAAAACATGAATTTCGTCAAAAAGTCTCGCAACAAAACACAAATTTTGTAAAAGAACCGTGAAAAAATGTGAAAAAAGGCATATTTCGTCAAATGATCGCTAAAAAATAAACGAAAATTCCTTCAAAGGATCGCGGAACAATATATAATTTAGTCTAAGAATCGCGAAAAATCGTAAATTTCGTCAAAGAACAGCTGGAAAAACGCAGCTTTCTTCAAAAGATCGCGAAAGAAACGTGAATTTCGTTAAAGAATGGTGCAGAGAACGCAAATCTCACTAATGGATAGCGAAAAAAATCAGGATTTGGGGGACGATTGGGGGGGGAAACGCAAATTTCGTCAAAGGATTGCTGGAAAATAACGGAAATTCCGTTAAAGGATCGCTGGAAAATAACGGAAATTCCGTTAAAGGATCGCGAAAAAAAACGCGAATTTTGCTAAAGAATCATGGAAAAAAACGCGAAATTCGACAAAGGTCAGCGAGAAAGAAAACGCATTTTAGGGCCGAAAAACATATTAGCGAAAAAAATCCTAAATTTCGTCATTTTTTTACGGGAAAATGTCATAAAAACCATCAATAGGCAGTGGAAAAAGTTCGCGAAATTTGTCAATTGGTTACGCGAAAAAAATGTGAATTCAGCAAATCTGTTGCAAGATGAAAACGCGAAATTTGCAAACGGTCAGAAAAATATCGCGAAATTTTATAATCGATCGGAGGGGGGGCCAAATTGTCAATTCTGTCCTAGGGAGAATAACACAAGGTTCGCCAACCAGTCACAGGAACATATGGCGCAATTTGTTTATCGATCGTATGAAAAAAAATCACGAAATTTGTCAGTCAGTCATAGGAAAATCGCAAAATTAGTCTATTAAAAAATTTATGAAATTTGTCATTCGGTTGCAGGAAAAAAAAAATTGTGAAATTCTTAATTTAATTAAAAAGAAAACAAAAAAGGAAATTCTTCAGCTGATTGAAAATGAGAAAACTTTGTCCGTCCGTCTTCTAAAAAAAAGTTTCGATATAATTTTAAATAATTTTAGACTCAACTTAAGCTGACAAAACCACTTTACGTTTATTACTATTTTATTTTTTGTAAAATATTTGTTTTGTTTATCTTAAATAGGTTGTATTATAACTGAAATGTTGTTTTATTTTTATAATGTTAATCAGTAGGAACCCCATGTATTTCAATGTTTGTAATGTACATAAGAAAATTGAAACACGCTTCTACCGCAGACAATTTTCTTTCCATTAAATTGCTGTTGCAGACACGAGCATAACTTTCTGCCACTGGGAATTCAACCACAAACCTTTTGAAAAACAACAATCTCAATTTTAATATCATCCATGCAACAGATTTTAATAATCTTAAACTATATGAAAAATAATCAAAACTAGCCACCCTTGGCGACCCCAGTTTGGTCTCCCTTAAAATTTATGTTTGAGAAAGCATGCGATGCATTGTATCATGTTACTTTTATTCATAATTTAATTTACTTGAACTCACTTAAGGGTCATTCCATACAAAATGAGAAAATGAGCTGTGGCTGACATGTAACAGATTTTAGTAAAAATCAGTATATAAGTAGATCATATCAGTTTATGAGTAAATGTAAAATAATACATTACAGGAATGTTTGTTTAAATATTCAAATTTACTGTAAAAGTTGATGCAAAATCGAGGTACTATCTACATGCTTGAAATATCAATTTTGATTATTACCATTAGGAATAAAAAGGTTATATTAAAAATTAATTATAATTAAGAAGGAATAATAAGTAACAGATTAGCGTAAGTAAGTAACTGTATTTTTATTCTTTAATGAAAAAAAATATTTTTGAAAATTTTTGAGGGGAAAATGCAATATTCCTATTCCCGTTTGTACACGAAGGACAGCTCTGGCAAGCTTATAATTCCTTGACGTTATAGCTAAAAGCTTATATTTTAAATATCGAATCTTTCATTCTTGCCTTTTGATTCCTTAATGAGAAAAAAAATTAAATAGTAAAAAATGTTGAGGGTAAAATGCAATATTTCTATTACCTGCTTGTACATAAAGGAAACCTCTTTTAAGATGTTTAAATTATTTGATGTTATAGATAAAAGTGTATATTTTAAAATATAGTAACTTTTATTCTTGCTTTCAGTTTATTTTTGGCTATTAATATACAATGCTCAAAACAATTAAACGATATTTGAAGTTTTATATAAAATAAAGATATAAACGAAATTTTTTTTGCCGAAAATAGAAGAAGAGAATCACAAATGCAAAATTTTCTGGTTTTCAAACTGTGGAGTATGCAAATTTTGAGTTCGACGTCAAAAACTTCGCTTCAGCGGCAGCGAATGAAATTTGACTTTCAACTGGATAAAAGAGAATGAAGACAAGGATGATCGGCATTCAGTGATTGCTTTGTTTCGATGAGTACGATGTCTCAGCGAAGTCATTTGACAGATTCAGAAGCTTTGAGAATTGTTGGTAGGTTAGAAGGGGGCCAAACTCAAGCCGAAGTAGCGCAAGCCATTGGAGTGTCACAAAGTGTCATTTCCGGGATCTGGAACCGTTTTTGGAGAGTGGATGTGCAGGCCGAAGACCAGGGCAAGGTCGTAGACGGGCAACAACGCCCAATGAAGATCGGTATTTAGCATTAACAGCTCGGAGACACCGAACCATGAACGCTACTCTTCTCCAACAACACCTTCGCTCGGCTACAGGCACCACGGTTTCAACTCAGACTGTCCGAAACCGGCTCCATGCTGTAGGTCTGTATGCTTGCCGACCGATGGTATGTGTTAGATTAACATCAAGGCATCGTCGCGACCGCAGGGAGTGGGCAACCGAGCATGTCAACTGGAGGAGAAATGATTGGAGCAATATTTTGTTTTCTGACGAGTCCCGTTTTTCTGTGCATCCGGATAATAGGCGTATTTTCATCTGGACGGACCGTGGCAGTAGGAATAATCCTGCGTTCGTGCACGAAAGTGTCAGATTTGGCGGTGGAGGAGTGTTGGTGTATGGTGGCATCTCCATTGACGGGTGCACTGACCTCTACATCTTTCGAGATGGAGCTCTGACTGGTCGCCGATATAGGGATGAGATCCTCAGACCTATTGTAGTCCCTTACGCTGCAGCAATCGGAGATAACTTCATTTTAATGGACGATAACTGCAGGCCACATCATGCAAACCTGGGGGAGGATTTCCTTTTCGAGGAAGGAATCGTTCGAATGGAATGGCCAGCGTGTTCTCCAGACATGAATCCAATCGAGCACGTTTGGGACGCTCTAGGAAGACGAGTTTCTGGCCGCCAACAACCCCCACAAACTCTCCAAGAACTGGAAAGAGCTCTTCTGGAAGAGTGGGGCAGAATACCCCAACTCGTCATTAATAGCCTCATTGAGTCCATGCCTCAAAGGTGTTCCACGTTGCTGGTCGCCCGTGAAAACCATACCCCCAACTGAAAATGATTTTCTTTGAAGAAAACACCTTTTCTTATTCTTTTTTTCTCATATGCACAAATTGTGTTTTTTTCCTTTAGTACACAAATGCCCAATAAAATGTATTTTTTTCTGCCAAACATGTGAAATTTATTCTCATATAACCTACTATGTCTGTCGACCATGTATCAATCAGCTAAACAGTTTACCAGATACAAAATCCACCTAAAACTGCAATATCCTTTAATTGTTTTGAGCAGTGTATTTATTTTAAACTACAGTAATAAAAAAAATATTACGTTGAACAATATATATATATATATATATATCCTATAAATCCATAGATGGCAGCACTACACTTTTTTCCCGTTTGAATTCGAGCAATATTGTAAAAAACGCGCGCGGATTCAAAGAGGAATAAAACAGATATTACTTTTGTAACCCAATTTTGTGACATTAGGAATAGAAAGGCAATCTTGATTTTTTTTTTTTTTTTTTTTTTTTTTTTTTAGTATATCATGAACTTATTGATTTTTATGTCTGTGCAATAACTGTGATGTATGATCTTTCCATCATTATTTTATTTTGCCTATCAAAAGATGAAAAATTACGATTTTGTCATTTATTTTTAAGGGGGTCCGGGACACACACACAAAAAAAATATTTATTGAGTTAAAATTTTGAAATTTTTTGTGATGGTTAACCATATCATTTTTAAACAAAATCGCATGATAAAACTTCTCATATTTAAAAAAAAATTAAAATTTAAAATATTGTTAAAAAAGTGGGGTAGTTTAAAATCGTTATAATTCAAAATATTATTTATAAAATTTCATTTTTTTTTCATTTAAATAAACAGAAATATATAAATTTTAATTCAGAGCCAGCATTTAAAAAAAATATTAATTAAAAAAAAATATTTAACGAAAAAATTAAAAAAAAAGTGGTGCAACTTTTATTTAAAAAAAATCATATTTTCAAAAGTAAATATTTTTTTGCAATATGCTGGCTCGAAATTAAAGTAAAAAATTTGAAAAAGATATGTTCCGAGTTTCAACCCTGTATCTTCAACGGTTCTCGAGTTATAAGAATTTAAATATGAGAAATGTTGAAAAAACCTACCATGAAGAAAAACGCAATTTCACAAGAACTCGTTCCCTTGACAACCATCGCTTGAAAGGCAGATTTTGAAAACAAACCACAACGAAAAAATTAATATTTCCTGTTCTAATTAAGATAGAAACATGATTTAGCATAAAACGACAGAGAAATTTTTAATCCAATAAAAAAAAATTGAAAATTTGAAGATTTTTGTGTCCTGGACCCCCTTAAGTTTCTAATTTTTTTTAAAGGTGAAGGAAATACATGGCAACTTAAAAACTTTAGCAATTCAATCTTAATATGTAACACTACATCAGTCATGAACTTAACAGATGTTTTTGAATTCCTTTAATTTTTATAACGCATTTATAATTTTTATATTTGCATTTATTTACTTCATTTATTTTACTTTTTATGTGCATGCTATTCCGCTGCCTGTTATTAAGATATTTTAAAATTTTAAGGTTTTCATTTGCGTGGAAACTAAGAACTGTGATTTTTTATCTAGTAGAAAGTTGCGTCTTATAAATAATTCATACATTATATCACTTTTCCGATACTCTAATATGAGCATGTAGATAAATGAAATCAGTTGCTTAAGTAATCAAACAAGCTGTTGCATTTATACAAGACTCTCTCGGAAGAATATGTAATCAAGTATAATGCGAATAGATTTATTTTCTTAAAAAGAAGCTATGTATTTCGTTCTTTTCTGTTGTGATTGATGTCCCTTGTTCAGTAACTCGCAATTCTTATTAAGGGATTATCGTCATCATTTTTCTTCTTCTACATGTAAAATACATGCATATACTTAATCTTTATAAGAGAAAGAACTATTGTATGTTCAATATGAGTAAAGTAATGCAGATAAAAGTTTTACGAGACATTTCTATGTATTACATTTGTATTAAAGGGTCACTATTTGATTTTTATTTTGTAAAGATAATATGGATTTCGTATAAAAATAACTTCAAATTATAGAAAGTGTCCAAAATGTGACATAATATTTAATGACATAATATTAATTTCACATAATATTTAAAATACATTATAAATTTAATTTGTCCGCTTTTTCGTATTTTATATTATGATTAGTAAGAAAATAATTACAATATAGTAAATATAGAGAAAGAAAAACAACTTTTACAATCAAGCTAAGTGACATTACAATTTTTTTGTGAATTTTAGTCATTTGAGTATAGCATAGCTTTAGATTCGTAGCTACTGTGTCTACAGTAAAAAAAAAAAAAAAAAAAAAAAAAAAAAAAAAAAAAAAAAAAAAATGTTATGCATATTAATAAATTGTATTTAAGTTATTCAATCAATTAAGTTAGATACATACAACGAATTTAAAATAATTCTGACATATTGATAAAGGTTAAAAGTAAAATATGTTCTATTCATGCGTTTAGTCTTTATAGTTGCACGAAATCATATGAAAAACATATTGCGCCTATGTTAATTTAGCATCAGTGACTTCCAGTTGTAAAATAAGAATCATGTGAAAATTTTTATTGAAACACATATCTGATCGGGCAGGACGCTTGTTTTAAAAATTTATTAAAAACACAAAATAAACTTAAATTAATTTAATTTACTCTCAATTGTCTGCCATGGAATATTACGAAGAAAAAGGAAAATTATCTCGAAGCTGCCCAAACTATTTTTCTCTGATTACGCCTTCATAGATAAACCATAAAAAACAAATTTAATTAAAATTAGTTACCCTATTTTCCACTAGTGTTTGCCATAAACGCAAAAGTAAATAACGTTGAGTCTGCCCTACCTATTTTTAATTTAAACATAGCTGTTATATGGATGAATTTTGTATATATTGGCTTACAGTACTTTTCACGAAAATGCATTTTTGGAGTAAAAGAACATGAAATTGAATTTGTTTTATTAAATTTTCTATTTTAGTATTATTTCTATGTGAGAAAACAATACTATTGCGTTGAGCAAAAAGTTCTGGGAATTTTTTTATCTAATAGTTACCAAACATTTTATCGCATATAGAAGTACTAGTGGTATATCTATAGGAGTTCAGGAATTTCAGCTCCAAAATGCCTATTGAACAGTATGATTTGCGTGGGTTGATCCGGCATTATTGGACAAAAGGTCTAACAATTCTGAAAGATTTCGATGAGAATCCTGTAAGGAAGTTAAAGAAGCATGTCAAGAGTCTTTCGATTCCAAGGAGCCGCCATGGTACTTCCAGCAACTCCGGAATCTGGAAAAACGATGGCAGAAAATCGTGGACTATGATGGCCTCTACTTTGAAGAATAGTCCTTGTTGCTTTTGTTGTTAATTTGCGCATAACAACGCAACTTTCACAAATTTCCCAGGACGTTTTGCTCAATCTAGTATTTAAAAAAATATTTATGCAAATTCCCACCATGGACCCTACCAAAGTAAAAAAATAATCTAAAAAATATTTCTCAATACATGAATTTGACAACGAGGTAAACATAGTCTGGAGTTTTCAGCTAAATTCGGTTGTGAAAAGTAAGTTTAAAAGGCGTTCGATAGTAGGATAAGACATATTAATACATAGAGATAAGTAAAAAATCATAAATTAAACAAAGGACGAAAAAAAATGCATCAGCAATTGGCGATAAATTGCATCTGAAATATTTTGTGTTGTCAGGTAACAGAATTGTAATTGTTGCACCCGATATTTTAATGTAGAGATTCTTCATTAAATCTTAGTTACGTATACATATTTCGTAGTGTTTCAAATAACATAATGGCACTAAAATGCATTTAAATAAACACTGCCTATGCACGTTATTGAAACCGATTTTTTTTTAAACGAAAATAACTGCAGGGTGGTTTAGAACTATATGTCAAAAATATAAAGTTAGGTAGAGCGGTCCTAAAAAAGTTGATTTCGTGTAGGAATATTGGTGCGGAAATGAAGAGTTGAGGCAGTAGTGCGCGCTATTAAGTTAGGCGGATGAAAGTGCTTGGCTGACATGACTCTCCACTCGGATTTTGAGCAATATGTGTCTTTACACCAATGCAGAGCTTGTCGACATGCGTTTCATGTATGGAGGTGGACAAGGAAACGGAGCGGTTGCTCAAAGGATGGAGCGATTGGAGCTACATGGAGCTACATGGAGCGATTCCAGGGTAGGAATCTGCTGGATCTCCAAACATTTAAGCATCTTCATCGGGAGGTGTATTCGAGTGGATCATTTTATGCTTCGAGGCGTGATATGGGAACTGAAAGATATCGCAAAATTCATGCAGTGGAAGAAGTAGTATTTTGGATAGTAGATGATAGTACTTCGACAAACTCGAGAGCTGTTCGACGTCCGTTGGTTGTGAGCCAATTCCCTGCGTAGCCCATACATGAAATGCATGTCAGCAAGCTCCTCGTCAGTGTAACGATGCACGTTTCTCGAAATTTGTGCGAGAAATGACGATTCAAGTCAGGGAGGCGCTTTCACTAGCCTATCTCAACAGCGTCACTTACATCCTCAACGCTAAATTTTCGCACCCACATTCCTATACGATATCTGCTTATTTAGGTCCCTTCTACCTGCCTTAATGTTTTTGTATAAATATTATATAGACCCTCTACAAGATTAAACACTCTGCAGGTGACTGTAACAACGTACTAAAATTATACCGCAATCGTATTCTACATACCCGGTAGTTAAGCTGTCCGAAAACGCATTTCATCAATTTGTATCATAAAATCCTTTTAAAAATCGACACATAAACAAATTTTATAATATTAAATTTCTTTACATTATGGCTATACAGTGTGTCCATTAAAGTCCCTTTCCACCCTTAGATCTTCGGGACGGCTGATGCTATATTTATAAAAGTGGTGCCTACTTATAGTAAAACAGCCATGCGCTATTGAATGAAACCGCCTATGATGCCACCTGGTGGAAAACTGCGATCTTAGCATTTCTATTTCGGAAACAGAAACAGATAAAGAAAAAAAGTGAGTTACAAAGTTGTAGAGCACCATCAGAGACAACTTGGGGGACATTTATGCGAAGAATATAACGTTTAAATTGCACATGTGTTTTTTCGTGATTTCAATACTGTGACGTCCGATACCTGAACGGAAGGAGAAATGATTAACTTTCGAACAAAAAGGCATCCAAATATGTATTGCAGCTGACTGCAAGAAGTTTGTACATCTCAAATAAAGGTATATTTCTATAATTAGTTGATTTTTTCTTTCTAAGATCGTTTTGTTACCTCACAGTGTGCGAAATCACGAAACAATAAATGCGCATTTTAGTCGTTCTAATATTCGCATTAATGTGCAGAAGGTTGTCTTTTCGCTCTAAATTGATGATTCTCTACAACTTTGTAAATCTCTTTTATTTCCCTATCGCTTTCCGTTTTCAGGTTAAGAACATTAACTACACAGTTTTCCACCAGGTGGCACCGTAAAAGATTTCATTCTGAAGCGCTTTACTATTTTAATATATCTAGACACCGTTTTTATGTATATAGCCGTTCCGAAGTTAAGAGGGTGGCAAAGGTCTTTAGTGGGCATACCGCATACATATATATGTGTATATATATATACCGTATTTACTCGTGTATAACGCGCACGTTATTTAAAAAAAAATTAGGGCAAAAATCCCGGGTGCGCGTTATACACGGAATAATTTTTTACTGCTGTATGTAATTACACGGTTTTCATTACAAACTGGAAAAATACTACTTAATATAAGTATTGCTGCCTCTTTATTTCACTCCTTGCACTTTTGTATACTACAGCGTTAGTAACATTATTTAAATGCTAATTAGCAATTGACTGGCATAGTCAATATCCTCGTAAATTACATCGTCTTCAGTTAATCCACCTCAGTGTAAATTTCAGTCTGTTTGAAGCTCTTTATTATCATCTCGGCTGAGATGGATTTCCAAACTTCACAAATCCACTCACATACAGTTGAGAAAGAGGCACACTTCATTCTTTCACTTGGAGTGAAGTTGTGATCTGTTGTTGTTATCCACTGATTGTAGGCATGTTGAAATGCAACCTTAAATGCTCGGGCGATGACAACATCTAAGGGCTGCAGCACATTCGTCATCCCACATAGTATCACAACCACAACCAAATCACTTGAGCGACGAATTTTCGCTTTTACTTCAGGTGTCGTGTGTCCACGGAAGCTTTCCAGGAACAGCATCGATGGCGGACGTAAAGCACCTAGCCGACGTTCTCACACAACGTTAATCCAATCTTTCATGGTGCGCGTTATATACGAGAAAAAAAAATTCTCCATTTTTTCTTGTAAAGTACGGGGTGCGCGTTATACACGCATGCGCGGTATACACGAGTAAGTACGGTATATCATTGAATTAATTATGTATAATAGGATTTAACACGTTCACGCCGGCGCGGTAGGTCACACTCGACTGTCTCAGAGTTGTCAAATCTCCGGCTTTTTGTACACCACTATTATTTTAGAGAAAATGTTGTTCCTTTAAATCGCCAAATTGTTGTAATTAAATAAAACAACATTTTCAGTTTTAAAATACTGGTATCCAAAAAACCAGAGGTTTGGCAGCTCTGAAACAGCCGAGTATGGCACCACCGCGCCGGCGTAAACGTGTTAATAAAATAATCCCCATTGGTAACATAGAATCGTTACCTTTCATGGCATATCTTTGAATTAATTACGTATGATATGATTTAATAGAATGAAAAATACTTTTATTAATATCTTTTTAAGTTTTTATTCGATTTTCATAAATTTCAAATGACTGGACAAAGTTCTACTCTGATTATATATATTAAATTTCAAACCATGCGTTTGGGTAGTTTTTGAGCTGTTATATGCGGACAGACAGACTGACAAACAGACAGTCGAACGACTATAGGTGCTAAGTATTTATATACTTACGACCGCACCTAAATATGTATCACAGGAGAGGAATAAAAAAATGTTCCGATATAGAAAGGTTTCAAAATTAGTAGTTATATCATGCTTCACATTTAATTTGAATTCGTTTCATTGAGACAACGGAATTTGCATTTCAAACAGGATTACTTTATAAACAAGCTTTTTAGTAAAAAAATAAACGAAAGGTTTTTTAGATGACTATTTTCTAGAGAGTTTTCTGAATATATAATAACATAATAAAAATAATATATACAATGAACTATTAAACGATCTTTTATTTCACTCTAATTTATGTGAACCTTTGGTATCAAAACATGATACTATATTTCGTGATTCGAATTTTTCTTTGTACATATCCGTCCATTTCTTCTACTCTTGCAAGTGGAATTGATGATTCAGTAACTAATTTCTTTGTAATCTTTCAACTACTTGAATATGCCACGGAAACTTATTTCCAATTTTTTCTTGATGCAGTGTTTTATATTTTTCTTCCATGAATATATATATATATATATATATATACAGGGTGCAAAGGAAAGTCCTTTTAACCAGAAAATACATACGAACGGAGAGAGCTACAGCTGTGCAAGTGAGGTAACGGTATAGTAAAGCGACTACGCCAAACCTAATGCAAACAACAGCAGTGCCCCAAAAGGCGAAATTTGGAAGATAGCCATAGCAAATCGAAAACGAAAAGAGATAGCGCAAAATTTCCAGTTAGAAAGTTTTAGAGCATCGGTTAGTTAGTACAAAACAACATTTGATTCACATGGATAAGATAAATCGTCGCCTGTATGCCCCAAAATGTCCGAAACCGATGAGCGAAGATTCTACTTTGCATATTCACATTCCAGAAATGTAGCAGTGCACAATTGCAGATTGTGACGCTGTAGGGTGCTGTAATGTCTGTAAAAATTTAATTTCCAATGCATTTAAAACTTTAGATTAACCCTTTCAGGGGCAGAATAATTCTGTTCGTAAACTGATGAAATAATTGACCGACTCCAGAATATTCAAACGCATTTCTTAGAAAACAAAAACTAAATTGTACTTTCTTTAGCAAAGCAAAATTTTATTAAAATTTTCTTGGTGCCATTTGTCAGTTTTGAAATTAAAATTATGTGGCTAGACCGTCTAGCCACCGCCTTTGAAAGGGTTAGATCTATGTCGTCGAATTAAAGAGGCTTGCAATAGACGTTCCATGCTGAGAAATGTGCATGCATATTACTCTCACGAATACAAACGTGAATCATGAGCAATGGCGATCTTTTCGAACATACTGAATATTAAATTTTTATTACTGTGAGACAGTTTGTCTTTTTTGTGTGTGTGATGTTATCAAAATGCATTGAGATAAGTACGTATTTATACAATAAATTGTGCTTATTTCTTCATACTTCTGGATATTCCATTCAAACGTTTACACAAAACGGAGCTGATCGATTTCGGACATTTTTGGGTATACGGGCAAAGATTTCTCTTATCCTTGTAAACCAAATGTCGTTTCGTAACAATTAATTGATGCTCTTAATCTTTCTAATTGGAAATTTTGCTCTATCTTTTTTCGTTTTAGAATTGCAATGACTATCTTTCAAATTTCGCTACTAAGGGCGCCGCTATCGTTTACATTAAATCGAGCATAGTTGCTTTACGATACCGTTACATCACTTGCATAGCTATAGCTCTCTTCGTTCGCAAGCATTTTTAGATTAAAGGGACTTTCCTTTGCACCCTGTATACTTTCGATGCAGACTCTAAAATTATCACATCATTTTTTAAGCATATTCTCTAGATTTATATCCTTTTCTGCATGCTTTGCTTCTGTCAATTATATGTGATGAACCGTTTTCTGTTACAATTGCAACATCGTGTATAATTTCAGAAGCTATTTCTGCCACGATTCTCTCAGAAACCACATACTGGTCTGTATCCTTTGAAACCGTAGGTAGAAACTGCTTGACACAAGTTGTAAAAATAATGTTGGTCTGCACTTAACTCCATAGAATTCATATCTAGGAGACAAGAGCAGATTTTTTTTAATTCCACAACCGACTTCTCATTGGTCTTTGTGACTCTTCATTAGAAGTACATTCTTGTGATACGGATATTAATTCTTCACTTCCTGATGAAGTGCAACTACTTCTTTCTTCATCACCACTGTCACAATGCATAACAACTGTATTGTTCTGACTAGCTGCAGGCTTTAAACTTTCCCTTTCGGTCCTCATCGAATCCCTTGTTTTCCTGTCTTCTCTTTGTATCAATTTACTTATCTCGGATTTATAGAACGTGCCAATAACTATAACTCTTGTTGACCTTTGGTCAAGAAATTCCTGTCCTTTTGGGGGCACCTTCATGGACTTTTCACAAGTAAACTTAGGAATTGGCTTGCATTTGCACGCCAAAATGTCTGTAAGTTTACTTACAGATTCAGATTTGAAAAACTGAACCTTCTTCATGTAATTATCGTTTATTTTGGATGGGGTTGGGTTGATTTTTGACGTCCAATTATCTACACGAGGGATATAGGCCCGGGGGGAGTGCCCTCCGTGGGGGTCTTTCTAAGGGAACCTAATCCGTATTAACGCATGGAAGATCCACGGCTCGAAGAAAACCACGAAAACTCCGAACGATTAGGCCGACGGGCGAGATTGGGATCGAACCCAGCACCTCCCGTCTACCAGCTTCGAGAGCAGAACCTCTCGGCCACTGGTGGGGCCGTTTATTTTGGATTTGGGGAATCAAATAAGCTTCTGGTATTTAGAAAATTCGCTGTCTATCATTTGATAAATACGTCTGGAATTTACCTGGGAAACAACAGTAATTGATGCTTTTTTCCAAATTTCTTCCATCTTTTCTCCGAGAATTTTATATACTTGTAACTTTGGTGGATCCTTACCATTCCTGCAGTGTTTTAATTCTTATCCTGCATATAAGTAATATTTTATAATGTCTGATATTGCTGGCAAAACAACTTCATTTAGTTTTGAAGGAGCACCAAATAGGGGACTGCACTCCTAGTAATGGTAAATTTCTGTTTGCTTCCCCTGGCACTCATTAGAACACTAAAAATGAGAAAAAATATTTATAAAACTCAATAAATCGTTTAAAATAATCGTTTAAAATAATAAAGTAAGTTACACAAAACATTTTAAATATGAAAATGCTAAACGAGATTATCAGCCGTCATTGTAATTGAACATTGATGGTAAGAGCCTTTTCTGTGAAACCTTGAACATATAAGGATCCCGGTAGAGCCCTGAAGGAGTTTTTCAAAATTCATGAAATTTTGCACATATATTATTGGTATTTAAACCCAAGTTTTGTCTGCTATCCGAAATCAAAATTCCAACATTCTTTTTTTTTCACTCCATCCTAAAAAACATGTCTTGCACAAGCAGCAGATTTTGCTAGCCATCGTTGACAGACCCACTAACGCACAGACAGAAGAAAGCTTTCTTTTTTTTATAAAGTGATTATTATCGAAAATATTCTAAGGTTTTAATGTTGAAATATGATATGTATAAATATACTTCCATTGAATAAAATGTGTCATTACTTTAAGGGAAATTTAACATTGTATAAGGTTAAAATTTAGGATTTTTAGAGTCGTTTCCATTTTTCAAAAAAGGGTTTTCAATAAAACTACTTTAGTGTTTTATAACAAGCATAACGCGTTCCCGCAGTATTGCCCATCTTATCGAGAGCGAATTCTCTTTTGAGACAAAGATTCTAAATGGCTTATCTGAATATATACATGAAATATAACAAATATTATCTAGTATCATATGTATTTTCATCGTTTTTTCGACGGGTATATTTCGTTTAGAAAAAAGAAGTAATTCGCAGATGAAAAAAAAAATTAAATAAAAAACTGCAAAACGAAACATTTTTAATTGTATAGCATATACAAAATAGGTAATATTTAAAAAGCCGACGGAATCTGTTGCTCACAACTTAATCATGATTATACAAGACAAATATTTTTCTGAAGAAAATCCTTCCTTGATTGTCACTTGAGACAATAATCTTAAAATAGTTAAATAAATAATGTTTTCTATACTTTTACATTGATGTAGATAAATAAAACCCTTTCGGATATTTTTTCTCTTCTTCTAGTTGTGTTTTTGGTTTTTAAAATAAATGGGAACGTGTGTGGTATCGTTTTATTAAAATGAATTTGTATAGAACCTGTTGAACAGGTTTTCTTTATTTATCAAAACATATATTTAAAAGTGTAAAAGTTATAAAGAGCTTTTCAGTTGAATTTTATTTCTGAAGTAATATTATTAGCAATATTAATTAAATTAAAAAGATAATATACTGAAAATATAAAACACACGAGTTCATAACGTTAAAATAAACTTTCACAACTACTTTGCTCTAAAAAAGAAAAAGAAAATTTGAATATATATGGGTTTTCTAGAAGAAAAGAAAAATATGTCATTACTGATTCACAAAACATTTCATTATTAATGTGTTTATTACAAATTGCATACATTGTTTATGCATTATTTATCAACATATTTGCCACTACTGCCCAAGCATATGTTAATGCAGGTTACCAGTTTTTGTATTCCAGTGTCAAAGATGTTTATCGCCTGTTGTCGAAACCACACTTCAACTTTAATGATCATCATGGAAGTTTTTCCCAGCAAGATGTTTCTTCAAGTAAAAGAATATGTGATAGTCGCTGGGTGCAAGGTCCGGAATGTAATGTTACCTACCTGTTCTGGGTTTTTCATGAACATTGGTCCTTTCTCCAGAGAACGCACGACACAATTTCGTTACATTTTGTCGATTCATAATGTTCCTACAGAAGAAAACAATTTATGTGGGAATATCCACTGAAGGCACACATTTTGCAGCAAGAAAGCGTATAACGGACCGTACTTCACATTTGGCGACATTCTGAATTGAAACAAGCATTATAAGCACGTGCTACACGACGAAGACTCACAATACGAATAACGAATGATTTCGAGGGTAAGATCAAATTTTCAAGGTTACAATATGTGCTGCCAACGCGCTTATTAAAACTTTTTTTCCTGCTGTCTCAGATGTATGAATACTTTTTGAAAACATCTCATACACTATTAAACTGTCTTTAAATTTTGTAAAAAAAAATGAAATTTAAAGTAATATATTTATCATGTGAATTAGAATTTGTTCTATGTCACCATGATTTTTTTCTATAGTAAATCTGTTTGATATAGTTATTTTGCCACCGATGTATTTTAACATACAGGCCCCGTTACACGAAAACAAGATAACGAATATTAAATATTGTTTTGGGGCTAATCACTAAACAATTTTAATTTAAAATATAAGCAAAATCGGTTTCTCTTCACATATTTTCTTTCTTTCTAATTTGACATTGATATTTGATACAGTAACTTGACATTCATATTTCAGAAATTTCATAAAAATGTAACATTTATATTCCGATAGCAAATAAATATTCATTGCATTTACCAGAATTTATAAAACAAGAATTATCTTTAGTTTTTTTAAGTATTTTTCAAAATCAAAATATTTTATATATATATTTTTTTAATTTATGCGCAATTTTTTATGAATTATTATAAAAATATAAAATTTTTGAAATAAGAGGATAACTATTTCATAAACATAGTTTTATTAGATATCTTATTCCATATCTATATCTATTTCTGAAAATTATTATTACCTAAGAGAAATAAACTGAATCGGATTTTAACAGTTTTAGGACGCTCTATATTAACATTAAAAAAATTAATATAGATAAGACATGAATAATACAAAACAACATACGCATCGTTCATTTCTAATTAACTGGATAAACAAATATAATGCTGGCTAAGCTTTTAAGATAAGAAAACATGACGAAACTCATTTCCAATTAACAAAATTGTATGTAAATGGGTTTTCGTTATTAGCCTACGTCAAAATTTATTTCGCGTTGTATGTACATCGAAAGAATGTTCAGTATTTAAAAACATAATACAGGGAATTTATTTATATAATATAAATTCCGTCTGAAAATGAGATTGAAGTTAATTTTGTAAAATACTGAGTACAATAAATTTTAAAATGATTAAGTTCTCCTAGAAATTTTAAGCTGAATTGTTGTTCTTACTGGAAACAAAAAAATGCATTTTAAACCTGTTTTCATAAAAATTTTTATTTATAAATAATCGCTCTTCACATGTATTTTTCAAGAATACTTTTTCACAACCATCTGAAACGAATTCGTGTTACTTAGATTATAATAAATATCACTTGCATAGCTGCCAAGTTTTACGCTTATTACCACTAAAATTTAGTAGAATTTCTTTTTCATATTTAATCGGCGAACATTGCTATTCAAGAGGTCAAAATTTTCTATAAAATTTTAGTGAAAAAAAAAAAGCGTAACAGTTGGCAGCTATGCATTAGTAGCAGAAACGATTAGTAAGATTTTAAGGAAAATGGTTGTATTACTATCGTGCATGGCTAAACTTTGACAATAGTTACTCTTTTAAATCATTATATATTTGCTTTATTTTACAGAAATTTTCATTTCAAATCAAGTATCTTTAAAAAATTAAATGAGCAATTAAAAAAAATAGTTTCAATAAAGAATGTTATAATGACTCTGTTGTTAGAATGCTATAATGACTGTTATAACTCATTACTTCTGTAATTCATAAAATACTCTCAATAATTTATCATAAAATTATATTAACTCATACAGTATCTGTTTTCCTAAACTAATCTATATTTTAAGAAATTACGATGTACTAAAATTCTTACCTTCAATACCGCTTTCAAAGAGATAATTTGTAAGAAGTTTTACGATTAGGATTAACTGAGCATTAAATATGTTTTATAACTATACTTAACGACATTATTTCGGGTATAATGGATAACTATTCGATATTGTTATGATATTAATCAATAGTTGAAGTTAATAAATTTTTCATTTTGAGTTATCTCGTTGTATTTAAAGAATGATTGCAGAGAAGTGAAGAAGAAAATGTTTTACACTTATGCAATAATAATAATTATTTTTTTAATACAGCTTCATACCCGAATTTTTATCTTTTGAGAAATAGAATTTTTAACTACTTTTTATTTGTAATTATTATCCACAGCGATCCGAAGGAACTTTTGAGAAAAAAGTACTTAAGCATGAAAATCTTATTTTTCTTCTTAAACCGAGAGAAAAAAGAACGTACTTTCTAATGTATTGAGAACATTGATTGCAGAGAGCTGAAGAATGAAAAACATTTTACACTTATGAAATAATATATATACACACACACACACACATATATATATATATATATACTTCTATTCTGTCCTAATGACAACTGTGATGTGCGCGAAATGATATTATTCTTATATTTATATATTTTTACATTCGGAATTTTTTTATCGGTGTATTTGAAACACAATCTTATGTACTGTATACCCAAAAATAAACGATATATTACAGCTGAGCTAAAATGTAGTTAATATAGATGATTTAGCTTTTATAATAGGAAATTTATAATTTATTCTTATTAAGAAATTCTTTTATTAATCTGCAAATTAGCTTTCCCACTTATGTTAATTTAAAATGTTCATTCCTTTAACTTTTTTCTGTGAACTGAAATATATTTCGAAAAAAATGTATTTTAAATTAAGTATTTAAATTTTTTATGTTTAGTTTTATCCAATATTCAACTTTTTGAAAAAAATATCTTTTGTAATATTAGATTATCTTTAGTTATCCGTGGGCACTATTATTTAATTCGTTTTCCCTTTGTTTAAAGCATAAATTTTTACATTGCAATTCCCTGGTAATGCCTATAAAATACTTTATATTACCCGTAATGTAAGTGTAATAGTGAAATATTCAGTTTTCTGCTATTGAATATATATTTTCCGTTTGTATCGAATAAAACAAAATGAATGGCAAAATCTTTCTTCATGTACAACGGAAAAAAGGAATAGGTTTTTTTTTTTTTTTTTTTTTTTTTTTTTTTTTTTTTTTTTTTAAATCATGAAATGAAGGATTTATGTATTCAATCGATAAGTACAAGACTTTTTCTCTCACCCCTGTTATAAAATTCTTAAAAGTATTTAAATAAGAGGAAACACGTTTTCCAAATGAAAATTTATTTATATGCGCAGAAGTTTACAGATAAGGAAACAGAATTTTTAAAACTACATGATTTTGATAACGCTATTTAAGTATTTTTTTATTGGTTTCATACATCTTTCTGTAATTTTTTCCTGCTTCTTCAAATGAAATCAAATAAAATATTTTATTCCATGCCATTTTACTCTTATTTCTCTAAGAAAAAAGTTGCTAGTAAGTTACCGGTAATTTTTAACATGCATAGAGAGATTGGTAAGAAATTCCTACAAGTTATTTTTTTCAACTGAGTGGGAAAAACGTGTTTTGGTTTCAATTCAATTCTAGGGACAATTTAGCTTGCGCTGAAAACACTTACGAACAAAGGTTTCCTTACACAGTATCCACCGAAATCGTCCAGGATTGCTCAGTTGGTAGACCCATGGCAGGTTAAGCGAAAAGGTCCTGGACATGAATTCCGGCCTGTTCACATCTTTTTTCACCCTGCTTTGTAGTTCTCAACTGATATTTTGTATTTCCTTTAAGGGGTCTCAGGACTCTTAAAGCTCTAAAATTTTCGAAAATTTAATTTTTTTAGATGTTAAACTTCTATGTTTTCTGAACATTTTGATATAATTGTTTTCTTGAAATTCCCATTAGAACAGAAGTTATGGCTTTTAGAATTATACTCGCTATTTGAAGCAGTGTTTCCAAAACTTTGAAGCCATTTTTCTCCAAATGGCGTTTTTTGGCATAACGCGCACGACATCTCAAAAACTTCTGAATATGTTTTCATGAAATTTTCAAAACATATGGTTCATGTTAGTCTGTATAAATTGAACCTAAAATTTTCTTTTTATTGAAAAAAGAAAATATTTTTTTAGGGGTTTATATTGTTGAAATTTTCTAAATTTTGCATTAGCTAAATACAACTTTGTATTAAAAATATAAAAATTCTTTAAATACAAATTTATTTAGGTTCAATGTAATTATTATAATCTGAGGTATACGTAGGCACCAAAATTTTCATTCTAGTTGCAAAATTTATTTTGTAATCGTGCGCATAAGCTGTTATGTCGATTTTCTGCTCGTCAAATATCTGACAGTTTGGATCCCCCTGTAAATGCTAATTCTGCATCTTGCAATTTTTCAAATATTTGAAACGAAAGAACATACTTGTATCTTTCATTCCCATTTAAAATTGTGTCTTTATATTAAATACATTTTAAGATATTAAATGTTGAAAATGGTCCTTTTTTTTCCTTTTTTTTCAATTTTAAGAGTCCTGAGACCCCTTAAGTCACAACAGAGTGTGCAATGAATTATGGCATATTTTGTAAGAAATGTTAAACATAAAAATAAAGCATAAACTCTTTAATTAGAAATTTTCGAGAGAGTTTAACAAATATACGGTGAATGTTAATGCTAATATATGTGGAAATCGTATTTCATTCCTCTGTTGCTAAAGTCATTTATTTCAGTTTTATGTAGTAGGTCTTTTTTCAGTTTGACCTTGTGAGGCTGTGCTGCTCAATGATGAGTCATTGCATAATGTATATTACAGTTTGTAATCATACATATCAATACATGCGTTTTAAAAATAACTTTAAAAGTTTTAGAAATAGAAAGTAGAAATCATTTAATTAATTTTGAAATTACTTGCAATTTCAAGTTAAAATTATTGAAGAATAGACATTGGAATTACACGTCGTTAGTGATATTTATCAACTTCACCGGCGACAGGTATGAGAAAACAGTGCTTTTACACCCGACTTATCTCGGGGTTAACGGTGAAGTGCTTTTTGACCTTTTGCGAGACGTCAAACTCACAAATTATAACAAACCGTAATTTATAAAATTAGTACTTTTTTAATCGTGTTGCTGTATTTTTTATGTTTTTTAAGAATTAGTAATCTGTAGCTTTTCTTTGATATTTTGAAAGTAATAAAATATGTTTTGTTACTCTTTATTGCAAAAACTTGGATCTCAACCGACGTTAAAACTGATAGTATAATTTGAGGTGTTCTCAGATTGTGTTTCTTGCGCGGTATATTGAATTTGATTTATTATAATTTTATTTGAGAAGTTTTTTTCCTGCCGATTTTTTATAAAACTACCCAGGTAGAAAATGTTTGCACTTTTTTTGCAAAAAAGTATAGATTGTACACAATTTGTGCATAAAAAGTGACTATTTTTGAACAACTCGAAAAGTATGCACCTTTTGTGCAAACTGTCTGTATTTTTTATACACACAAAAAAGTGTACATTCTATGTTGTCAAAAACTGTGCACATTTTTTTGCATAGGATAAATTAATATTCCGTGTTCGCAAAAAGTGTGCTTTTTATGAAAAAAAAAAAATAAAAAAAAAAAAATAATTAAAAAAAAAAACCTGTAGATTCCAATTTTCCAAAAGTACTTTTATTTTAAATAGTATATTTACCCCCCCCCCCCTCCCCCAAACGAAAATTCTCAATTCCAATTTAGTTTTAAGGTAAACGAAATAAATACATTTTACTATTTTTTTTCAAAATAAGAAAAAACAAATTTTAATTATTTAAATTTCAAAATACAGGAAGGGGCAATGCCCCCCCCCTCTTTCTTTAACGGAAATTTACTGAGTTCCCCCATTATTTTAAGTCGCTTGAAAAAAATAAATTTAACTTATTTAAAACTTCAGACAACAATAAATTTTTCTTAACGCATTTAGCAGTTTGATTTTTTAGTAGTTAACATTAGGTTCTTTAGCAGGAAGTTTTATTATTGGGGGAAGGAGGGGGGTTAATAGAGCAGCTACAGTAACTTTGAAGCGTCCATGAATACGATTAACGCATTTAGATGAAAGTCTAACTTTTTTTTATCAAACGTCACTAAATTTATTATCTGGCATTTGAGACATTCCGAGGTAAATCGGACAAAAATACAAAGCCGATAAGATTGTTTCAGTTGTCTAATGGTCGTAAAATCTTATATAGTTAATGATATGTAATGGATTTCTTTAATTTTAATGATATCCTCTAAATTTGTTCATGGTAAGCATTTACCATATACAAAGGCATATAAAATTAAATTTTTCAGTTTTGAGTATGGTAGTCCTGATTACAATATAACCGTAATTGTTTGCACTTTCAAAATTGGAGAAGAATTTTATTCTAGATACAACAGAAGATCTGATAATTGTATTCATTTGATTACGAAATCAAATAAATTTATTAATGCTCAAAGAAAATAGTAAGAAACATAATAGTAACTATATGCTATTTCACAAGGGATGCTTTTTCAAATCATAATGCGGATATTAATTTTTTATCAAACAAATAATTATATTAACTAATAATAATATTATTATAAATTATAACTCATAATTTAGTATCACTCGTGTAGTCAATATCGCTTTTACTCGTACTCATACGCGCTGCTCAAAAATTAAAGGTTCTTGCAATAATTTTTACACTAATAAATTTGTTAAAAATACAGCATGTATTTTGTAAATATAAACAATGTAATTCTAAATTTGTGCTATAAAGATAAAATGATGCTCTTAAAATACACGAAATAAAAGATAAATGATGTATCATCTCAAGTGACGTCAAATTATTCCTTATGTAATGCAAAAAGTTTCATAGAATTACAACACTAATTAATAAATATTTTATATTTATAGAAAAATATTCTTACAATTCAAAGGAAATTGTATTTTTTATGATAAGTATAAGAAATGTAAAATTACAAGATTAAAAGATTTATCTAAGAGTCAGACGACGAAACTTTACAAATCAATAGGGTTGTATAAATTTACTTTTCAAACTTTCGTTCTTCCATTTAAAATTAATCCCTAAAAGATAAACTCTCTGAGTAGGTATTAAAAGAAGTGTAAATAAAGAAAAAAATGTTAAAGTGATTAAGTACTGCGATTTACAGATAAAGCGACTCTAATGTATTTAACAGATTAAAGATACGATTTTTGTATGTAAACGAACTTATACTCCATTTTCTAAAACCCTAATGCTCGTCGATTACTCTAATATTTACTAGATTATTTTTGTTTATCTCTTTTTTTGTAATTATAAACGTAATTTTGACACTAGTAATTTAAAATATATATAATGAAAAGTCAAAACCAAATTAAAATTAACAAGCATGTTTTCGTTCCTGTAAAGATTTTATTTATCAATAATTAAAAAAAAATTAAAAATATGAATATCTTTATTGCACTTAACTTATATTAAACTCTGAGTACAAAGAAGTACTGTTTATGTCTCACATATAATACGTCTATAGTGCAAAGCGTGAATTCATGAATTGTACGTATTTATGTATCATAAAAAATAAAATTGTGACTTACTGAGACTGACACACTAATTTCGACTTTTAAATTTTAGTACTTAGCTTTTACAAATAAAATGCATATACTTTTTTTGTTAATAAACAAAATAGACTCTATTAGTGTGGATATTGTAATGCTATATAAATAGCAGAAATATAAAGAAATTATAAAATTATAACAAAGTGTATAGCATTTTTTATGTTTACAAAAAGAATCCAAATAATTTCTTTAGATTCAGTTGTATTTACAAAATTTATACTTCCCCTCGTTACATTAATATTCACTAAAATTAAATATAATATCATATTTTTTATAATAAAATAAAATTAAACATAATATAATATAATATTTTTAATAATAAAATATAATATAATATAATATAATATAATATAATATAATATAATATAATATAATATAATAATTTTCTGACAAAATAGGCCTCTTATTTTTAAATAGCACCGATTTTAGAGGTTAAAGACTATTTATTCATTATCCAATAAATGTCTTATTTATGTATGATAGATATACAGTGTAAAAATTAGGGTGTTTTTTTTGTTATAGGTGTTTTGGTGGATTTTTTTTACTTTAAGTTTTGTGCAATACGAGATTCGTTTTCAAGCCACATGAGATAAACAACTATAAAAAAGGAATTATTATCTTTGTTTATATATTTTTTAAATGCTCCTAATTATTTTAAAATTGCTTTTAATTACAAATGCATTTGATATATTACTGTGTGTATGTAAAAAAAATAGATAAATAGCTTCTTTAAATAGATAAATGGCTTCTTTAAATAGATAAATGGCTTCTTTATACTGATAAAATATATTCATACAAAACAAATTTTTTTATGTATAAAACAGTGAATTTTCACAGAAAATGTATGTGAGAAATTCCCTTTCTTCAAAACGCCATTTTCTGTAAGATGCGAAGGCTTCCCTAACATAGATATACCACAATTAGTTTTAGGCGAAATCACAAAACTTGTTTTTTTTTTTTAGTTATGTGACTATCAAAAATTAGACAAGAAGGAATTATTGAGTTCAAGACCAATACATAGGAAGTTAGTCTGTATTCTATTGCCAGGTTGAACTTTACTGTTCTAATTACAGAAACAATCTTTTTTATAGGTATATATATTAGTTAGAAGGCTGATCATATTTCCTTATTTCCATTAAAATAAAATAAAGTTGTAATTTTGTACTCTTCTAAAAGCACGTGTAAAATTTTTGATACTGTAAACTTTTGGTAATATAAAGTGAATGCTATTTCACATTTTTTTTTTTTAATAAACTCATCAACGTCACTATTGCTTAATTCAAAACACGCTTTTACTCAAAAAAGGAAATGCACTCGTAACAAATCTGAATGCGCAATCAGATCAGCTCTCAACAAATCATTAAATAATTCTTGCACGACCTTTGAATATCTTATCAAGTATTGCTTAAACTTTTGTTATATTTGTGATTAGTCAGATTTAATAGCTTCGTTAAGGATTCTCTCATCACGGTACCATTTTCACATTTTATGTAATAGTTCATTATATAATTAATGTCATATTTCTTTTAAATTGAAAAACAGTCATTTCTATTTTAGAAATGCCTCGAAAGATTTTAATTTAAGAATCCTTATAATTAAAATACATTAAATTAATTTAATTAACCTTGAAAAAAGATTTTATACGTTTATTTCAATGAAAATAATAAGGTAAGAATTAACTAATTATTTTAAAAGAGATTCAGTATTCATTAAACAATTTAATATTAACCGAATGTATTAATCGATTTTTTATTGATTACAAAAAACAATGAATAACTTTTATTAATTGAATTTTCAGTCTGTTAATATTAATTCATTACTTATCTCTAATTCAGTTGCAATGAAATTTTCATGAGTATAAAATAAATATACAGTATAATTTGATTATTAGAAGTATGTAATGCAGAAGCTTGTTTTTAAAATATACCTCAAATAAAAGCAGTAGCATTAGGACATCATATGAATATATGTATTTTCAGATCTCACATTATAGCATGGTCCGCATTTATTACTGTGTGCCCGATTGACTGTACTGTTTTCTGCATAATTCATAAAACGGCATATTGTGTATTAAGTTGCAACAAAAGGACACATGGCAGAAAGCCTATTTTAAATCACTAGTTTTTATAACTGAAATTGGCAGTGTTGTACATCGTAAAAAAAATCTGTCAAATTGACGGAAAAAACTGTCAATTTTAGCGCCCGCGGACACAGTATGATTTACAGATAATATATGTAATTTTTTTACAGAAACTTTTTTCTGTAAAAAGTGTAAGCTTTTTCTATAAAAGTAGCAAAATCCGTAGGCTTCACAGAAAAATCTGTTTTTCTTTAAAATAGTTTTTCCTGTAAAAATCAAAGGATTTTTTTACAGTGTATGAGGCAATTCTGGTGTGTTCTTGTAAAGGAATTTTTTATTTTGATTATAGTTTAAAATTTCTTTTTAAAATAAATCTTGAAGTCATTAATAAAAAATGAAACCACGGATCATCATAAGTATTTCACCCGTTCCTCTTATCGAATTAAACAATTGATATTTGAAGTAGTTTAAAAGAAAACTTGCCAAACCTCAACGGCAGATAAACTTCCTACATCCCCACTTGATTAATTCTTAGCGAGAAGCTCATTGTTATTTGGATGAAAAATGGATCGTAAGAAGCTTTATGCAGTTCCAAATGAAAACAAAGCAAAACAGCAGTCTTTGTTGTCTAAAAGGAGAAATCATTTAATTTTTGCACGAAATAAAATAATAACAGAATGTGATTTTAGTCTTTAATATGACATTTTTTTAATAAAAAAATAATTGATTTTATAGAATATGCATTTTTTTTTTATTTGTATTCTTCTAAATAGTTGTATAGAACTACATAGATTGAATTTTATTATATTTGTGAAATTTAAGAAAATGATTTATTTATTTTTTGCATTTTGATGAAAAATATTACGATATTCGTTTATAAACATAATACAAAACACATTACTCCCTGAGATTTTATTTTATGCATAATTTTTCTGCGTTAGGTTATTAATTTCGGTTAATTTAAAAATATTTTTAAAGTAATATATCTGCTAATAATATATCCCTTCCACACAATTTTTAGAGATACTTTTTACAGAGTAATGTGTTTCATTTATAAGTTTAATTTTTTTTTCAATTGTTTTCGTTTTAATTTTTACTTCATACTAAAATAAAGGCATAGATTAAAAAAAAAAAATATTTAATCTTTTTTAATACGCAAAAAAAGTAATCAAGTCACTTTATATCATTTATGTTTTACTTTCGCCACTAAACGTCTCTAACAATACATATTTATGTTTGTTTACTACGAAATTTACAAAGTCATAAGATTGGAGAATCTCCTTCTCCCTTTTTTGATGGTTTTTATGAAAAAATCACGTTGCTATTTGGCATAAAATGTGAAGTGTAATAAATTTTACTTAATTCGAAAAAGAATATAACAGTAATCTTTCATCGGAAATGTAATTTTTTTTTAAAAAAAAGAACACAATATATTTACATTATGTACTATGTTTTTATTTTCAGTTATACTTGTGTGGTGTACCTTTTGCGTATGGTACGGGGGAGAAGTCATAGTACTGAAAGTAATAATAAAATATATATATTTTTTTTTAAGTCAAAAATTAACGAGATTTCAAGTAGAGTTTGTAAAAATTAACTGCGATGATTTAAAGTTCGACTCACCGGTCATGAAAGTATGAAGAAACTAATCACAAGATTTTATCAGGATTCTATCATGAGCTGTCAATAACTTGTCTGTGTAGATTTCAAATCGTACTTCTGCAAATGTCAATAAAAACACTGAAAAAATTACATATCACTTTAGAAAATGGCTATAATTAGAAGGTAATCCCGCCGAATTCAAAGCACTTTTATTGAAGTATTTCAGAGTTAACATCTAACGAAAAGACTATATAATACAAATGAAATTGTTCAGATTTTCATTAACATCAAAATAAAATTACTCAATATGTTATACTTTTAAAAAGAAACAAACCATTTTCTGAAGTATAAGCTCTATAAATGACATAAATTTTTAAACTGGATAGTAAAACATGTTAAAATGATTTTAGAATTAAAATATCAGTGCTTAATTTCCTATTCTAATATTAATCGGTGTGTACATCTGAGATCTACAAGAAAAAAATCAAACTATAATAAAAATATTTTCGAAGTCATAAATGTAATTCTGGGAATACAAAGAAAAATCATACGTTTTATCAATTTTCCAATTGAAAGAAAAAATATTTAAAACATGAGTCAAACTTAAAAACCAAAGCCTAAATTGCCTAAATACTGCTTATTGTGCTACCTGGATAAAAAACCACAGATACGTTTCACTCAGATAATAGTGAAATATATAATAGTGAAATGTTATAATAGTCATTCTTCCAACTGAAAGAGTAAAAGTGCCTAGGCCTTGAATCCAATTGAATAACAATGGCTTAAACTGGAAATGTTATGCAAAGAGAATTTTTCACCCAGTTTGAGGAATGTAAAGTCGTATCACATATTTACCAACTAGCATGCTTGTAAAGCATGTTTACTATTATAAAGCGTATTTACATATACCTCGTTCAATTGAGTTATCGCAATATACTCTCTATATAACAGACAAAATGTAATTACTAAAATGTTAAAAATTTGTATCAAACTGTGCATTCATTCGACAGTTTATTTTGATAACGTCTACGTAAGATAAAAGACATGCCAAAGTATTAAAAGGAAAGCTGAAATGCTTTCCTGCTAAACGATAGACATTTTTAATTATCTAAATTCATTTTTTACATATGTAATGGTACTACGATGTACAATGTTTTTATATAATACTTACAATTATGATATAAGTGAACTTTCTAAACGTAACGATCATGTTATTTCATGTATATTCTAAAAACAATAATTAATGGAAATAAATTTAAATTTTATATATTTGAAATCATTACATTCAAAATCCTATACAGTGTGTCCACGTATAACCTGACCGACCTTTATTTTCGCAACCGTTGGTCCTAGATGCATACTTCCAATTACAAAAATGGTTTAAATAAGGTAAAGAATTATTTTAAAAGCGATTTGGGTCAAAAAAAAACATTTATTAAAAAAGTACGAAATTTAAATTTTTATACGATCCCCCGGTTCTATAAGTCATATTTAGTAAAAATTTACTGTGACACTAACAAGTGAGACAGAAAAAGTCCCATTCATTTAACATTGAAATTGACTGAGTTATGAAACTTTGAAATGCATGACTTATACCACTTTTTTGCATATCAAAACAGATGATTTCGACCATGCTTTCAGGGGTCGTATATAAAGTACTTAAACTTATTTCAAGATATCTGCGGTTTGAAAGATATCGTACAACTATTACGATTGAATTAACTTTATTAGTTAAGTTTCCGATTTGTTAAAATAATTGTATTTTAACATATGTTGTATTTTGTAAGGATTTGAGGCTATGAATACTTTTAACAAAAATTATATTATTTTCATTAGGTTTATTTAACTTGCAACGATCGTCTTTCCAGTTTAAAATTTGTACTCGAACTTTAACTGACGTTCCAATGTCCGATCGAAGTTAAAAATTTACGTACTGACTTAAATCCGATTACAATGTAATTTTATTATGATTTTCGACGCTTACTTATACATACTTATATTAGAAAATAACACAACAAGTTTAAGAAATGGTTTTAGATTAGATAACATAAACCTGCGATGGTTGTGTTTTTTAACTTTTATAATTACTTTTATGTATTTGTTAACGCTACATAAAAAATACCTTCACCATCTTGTCAGGATTTTTCGCAAATCGTAAATTTCAAGGTTAAAAAATAGCAAAAAATCTGATACTATAAAATAGATGTAAGACTTTTTTATTCAGTTTAATTTTATTTAATTCAATAATGTATTCAATTTTGTGGCTTATACTGAGTTTCTTACAGCTAAACAGCTCAGGGGTCCGATGAGGTTGGGAGGGGAGGGTGGATCAATTTTAACTTTGAGCTTTTTAACTTTGAAGTTTGCGATTTGAGAAAAATCCTGACGTGATGGTTTAAAATGAAGGTCATTTTCGGATTCAGCGCTAAAAAATACATATGAATCAATTTTCAAAAGCTAAAAAATATGACACAACCCAAAATTTGAAAGACGGTGTAATCTAACAGCATTTTAAAATATGTATCATTTTTGTAAAGAATTGAAGTTGTTGTTTTTCATCCTTTTATTTAACAAAAATTCTGTTATTCTTATCCTCTTATATGTTCAGAACAAATTGTATATTTTGCATTAATATTTCAGAATGATTAAAGATTTCAAATTTATATTGCAATGCTAATTTTACTCTCAACCAGTTCTTTAATATATCTGACGAAATTATATTTCTACTAAATTTGTGAATGACCCCTAATTTGCAGCAAAAATATATGCTCCAACTTCAAACAGCTATTACTCGGTCAATTTTAATCGTAGAATAACGGGACTTTTTTTGCCTTACTTGTCAGTGTAACAGGGAAATTTTACTAAATATAACTTATACGACCACGGGACCGTATAAAAATTTAGATTTTGTAATTCTTCGCTAAATCGTTTTTTTTTTCGCTTCAAACTTTTTCTATCTTAACTCTGCACCTAATTGTGACCATTTTTGTAATTGGAAGTATGCATCTAGGACCAACGGTTGCGAAAATAAAGGTCGGTCAGGTTATACGTGGACACACTGTATATAAATTCAAAAATTATAATGCCATTGTAAAACTACCTAAAATGTCTTCTGAAAAGATTCAATAAATGTTGCTTCTTTGCTGACTATTGCTTCGAGGGTGCATTGTGAGTAGATAGATCCTTCATCTGGGCGGTAGATACATTCCCCATTTAAAACCTACACTGTAAAAAAAAATGGTAACGTTCCATGTAAAATCCAGGAACGTTTCGCCTTTTATCAGGTTTTCAGAATAATTTAGCTCTTTCCTGTGAAATTCTGGTTTTCTTATCTGAAACGTTCCTGAACAAAAGTTGGAGACAGCAAAACGCTGCGGCCGCCATTTATTATTTTTTTCCCCTATAATCCGCTGCTCGCGCGCGAGTGTCAAAAACGAATTCCTTAAATGAATGTAATAAAATCAATATGAAATACAAATAAATCAATAAACGACATAATCCTTTACGTCTCTATTGTCAAGATAATTCAGATGAAAATACAATACCTCTGTGACATCACTAAGAGATTATCTCTCGTACTTGTCTGTGAAATCTTTAACGAGCAGACTGTGTAAAAAAAATACACCTATTATTTGGATCTCCATTAACCAGGGGGCAATCAAATATGATTCTCACCTATTTTGATTAATTTAAAGTATGTTTTAGAGTTCTTATCTCTAATTATTCTTGTGAAAGGATTTCTTCAAATGGGCCTTAGATTTTCAGAAATTAGATGCCGAGTTTTAGCATACGTTTCAAATACCCATTAGTTTGCTGCACTCAACGGGTCTTTCGTGGTGTGGAAGCAGAAAGCTCGCACGCCACCCGTACGGCCCGAGTTCGATGCTACCTCCTGACTTTTTTTTTTCTTTTTTAATTAATTTTATATTTTAACACTTTATTACAATTTGATTTAAATTTGAAATATATTTGACACTTTGAATTGCTGCAAATTTGAGTTTTTTTTTTTTTTTCGGAAAAAATATACAATTACGTTTAGGTTTTTTTTTTTTCCATGAAAATTTATATGTATTTTATCTAACTTGTAAACTAACATAATTACTGATGAAAATCCAAAATATTTCATGTCTAGATTTTTTTCTAATTATTATTTACATTTATATATTTTTATATTTTAAGCAAAGTTCAGAAACAATATATCACATATATATTTACTTTATTGAATTTTAACTGAAAATTTATTTTTTCTTGTAAATTATAAATAATAATTTTGATGTCAATTTCAAAATATTTTTTTCATTCTAACAAATAATGATAATAAAGCGAAAATTGTCAACTGGAAATGTAAAAATCGTCTGCGGATCCCGCATGCTGTGAAATGTCAGTAATGTCATAATGAAGGGAACGAACATCCAGAGTGAATTATGTCAGCCAGGTATCGGTCCGGATAGCCTAACAGGTAAGGCATTGGCACGGCACCCCAAGTATCCAGGTTCGATCCCTGGACTGGACATTTTTCGCTCTTGTGCTACTCCGGCCTTGAATATGTCAGTAATGTTTTGCTGTCAACAGAAATATTCCTGGTATTTCGCACGAAACTTACTGGCATTTCTGTAGAAAGTTTTTAACATATACAGTAAAGTACCAGTCATTTTCAAGAAATGTTTCTTGGAAATAATGGGCAACTCAGCTGCCCATTTTTTCCCAGGAACGTTGCGGAATTTTTTTTACAGTGTAATAATGCAGCCGGCCAGGAAGCTGTCTCCTTTAAAGAAGCATTTTAGAAATACAACAGCAACTACAAATCGTGATCGACTGGCAAATATTTCTAAAATGTTTTTACTGAACCATCTAGTAATGATATTAATATTTATTTCATAATTCAAGTAAATTTATCCTCTTTATGATATATCTAATTACGTCATGTTTTTTTATGCGTACAGTTACTAAAATAATTTAAAAGTTATTTAAAACTATTAATTTTTTACAAAAGTGCTATTCATTTCGAAACCTTTTGATAATTTCTGAAAATACATATTGAATACATATTAATTTTTATGGACAGCATTTGCATTTATTTCTTTCATTTATTTTACTGTTGAGGTGCATGATATTCTGCTGGTTTTTATTGCGATATTTTAAACTTTTAATATTTTCATTGCGTGCAAACTAAGAACTTTTTTTTTATCTAGTAAGAAAGTTGTTTCTTTTAAATTATTCATACATTATATCACTTTTCCTATACTCTAATATGAGCATGTAGATAAATGAAATCAGTTGCTTAAGTAATCAAACAAGCTGTTGCATTTATACAAGAGTCTCCCAGAAGAATATGCAATCAAATATCATGCATATAGATTTATTTTCTTAAAGAGAATCTATGTATTTCTTTCCTTTCTGTTGTGATTGATGTCCCTTGTTCGGTAACTCGCAGTTCTTATTAAGGGATTATCGTCATCATTTCTCTTCTTCTACATGTATAATACATGTATATACTTAATCTTTATAAGTGAAAGAACTATTGCACGTTCAATATGAATAAAGTAATACAGACAAGATAAAAGTTTTAAGAGACATTTGTAAGCATTACATTTGTCACTATTGTTTTTATTATTTTTTAAAGGTAATATGGATAACATATAAAAAATACTTCGGATAATAAAAAGTTTTCAAAATGTGACAAAAAATTATTACTGGACTCTGTTTGTTTGGCCTAATATATAAAAGACTTTCGAAATCTATAATTTGTCCACGTTTTCATATTAAATTTTATACCTAATAAAAAAAAATTACAATATGTTAAGCAAATCAAGAAAAGAAAAAAAATACTCTTATAATCAATGTAAATCACATTATATTTTTATGTGAATTTCAGTCCTTTGAGTATGGGATTACTCATAAAACAGGCTGACCAAACTAATTTAATTAATTCTTATATAACAGACCAAACTAATTAATTCAATTAATCCAAACTAACTATTTTTTTTTACATTCATGATTAGGCACTCTCTTCATGTATAAAGAATTTAAAAAACTAAGTAAATATCAATAAGTGTAAAATTAATTTTTTGCTTAATATTATTTTTTCGTACAATACTATACAATATCTATTGCAGAATTTTGTAATCGTTTTAGAGAGTATGTTAAATTTTCTTTCAATTGACGTAATATGCTCAGCCGCATTTTCAAATTGTGTTGCTAATAAATTAAAGAATCAATTTTAAATACAGTTTATCTTGCTCCCACGGGTTTTTAGAAACTTTTAAAAGTCCTTTTTTTCATATACTAATGAGTTTTTTCAAAATAAACTATAGATTATTAGAATGCATCAATTCTCAATGAAATATTTTCAGCTACGTAATGGGTTTTACACATGCAAGTGTAACAAAAGGATATAAATTTTAATGTTAATATTAATACTGTTAACAAATAATGTTTGAGTAAAACCTGTTTGTTTAATATGAAAATATTTACTTGATAATTGATAGCATTCGAGAAAACCACATTTCGGGATATAAAACTAATTAATATATTATAAAAACTACTCGGAAACGTTTCCAAAAGTCAGTGGCAGCAAATGAAGTTCTGTTTTTATTAATACTTCTTTTAACCTTTAAGTGATGTGACTGAAATTTGTCACACAACCGATGTGATACGGTCTCACAGACCTATTGAATAAAATTAATAAAAAAAAATAACTTAAATGGTTGAATTTACTTATATTATGTCGTAACAAGATTGTTGCACTGCTCTTAAGAGCATGTGAATTAAATTGCATGATAAAAGTATTTTATTCATATTATTTAACTTCAGTACAGAAAAAAATTACTTGAAAAAAAGAAAACGTAGTTTGTTAGTTTTGCTAATTAAATATTAAAAAAAATCGTATACAAAAATTATTACAAATTATCGTTGCAACAAAGTATGAAAATTGAAATGCAGCGTTTATTAAAAAATATATATATACCTTACGAATATGCAAGAGTCAAAGTACATCATAACTGCAGACAATATATATTGTTCGTGTACATTCAATGTATACTGAATTTTGGCATGAATGGCACTTATAAGATGATTTTCTCTAAACTATTCTTTCCGCAATAAAAATTATGTTGAACTCCATCAGAAATATTTACGTTTTCACCATCGGAAAGTTCAGAATTCGTATCGTGGTCTCTGTGGTCAGTAATATCTGCATAGTCAGAACTTGCAATATCGGAATATTCTTGATCAGACCAGTTGTTCATAATATCTTCTATTCCCGGATGGCTGAGGAAAGTAGAACGTTTTCGAGGTTGCGATGACTTCATATCACAAAAAAAAACACCTCTAAAGAAAGGAAAAAAAATAAACTAATGATGAGTATTGTACTACAGTTTCAAATAATCACACAACTGATGTGATGCGGTCTGTCATACCCCAGAGTAACGAATAACACGTTTAAAAACAACTCACAGAATTTTCGCTTTGTGTGTGAGTTTGACAAGCTGCTAGAAGAAGGTACTGGTACAGGCAAGCAATATTTGCACTTTTAAGGGGTGTAAGTTTTTATAGCAGGGAGTCGCAGGGCCTGTGAGACCGCGTCACATCAGTTAAAGGTTAGTCATGAATTTATATTGGTTTCTGTTGTTTCTAAAGATGAAGAAGACTTTTCGGAATCTTCGGGAACAAGGAAGAGGTTATTGTAGATTTTAGTTTGTGATCATATTGTATATTTGAGATTCAGATACATCTATCTTTTCTTCATTTCGCTTTCAATTTAAATCGTTTAGACACAATATAGGAGCCCGGTTGCTAACTGGTAGGCTTTACGCTAACAGGCTGCAGTTGCAGAGCTCAACTCTGGACTTCGGCAGGGTTTACTCAACCTAGTCCCAAACCTGTTTGAGAACAAAGATTAGGCCACTTTATTCTAATCACATGAAACGAATATACAGTGAAAGCTCCCTGTGCGACCACCTCCATGAACGACCATTTTTTCATGGAAAGAAATTTATTCCCATAGGCTCAATACTAATTGTACCTCCATTCTGAGACCATCCCAGTTGAACTCCTTCCATCAGCGGTCAATTTTTTTGAAGAAAATGAAACAAATTTCGTTTTTTCCTGGTCACTTGAAGAAGATTTTATTAGAAAAAATAATTCCGGAGAGCGCATTATTCATTAAAATTCTAAACTATGTTTAGAATTATTTTTTATTATTCCGCTCACTTTTAAGTGTTCAAATCCCTTTGTGCCTTTTTAGGCAATGAATTTGACTCTGAGGATAAACTAATAATGACGGCCGATAAACTCCTCTGCTCTATTCTGTCAGGAAACTCTCAAAGAAACAGATAAATTAATAAAATCGTCATTAATTGTTCCCGACCCCCCAAAATATTGCATTTATTTACAAAACTTGGAAAGGACTTGGAAATAAAAGTTATAAAAGATAAAACCGTAAAATCAAAGCAGACGTCAATGTATTCATTTTTATTAACTTTGCAGTAATTAACTTATATAATTAACTTTCGTTTTGATACTTAAATGTTCATATTTTTCCCTAATGTAAAAAAAAAAAAAAAATAGGCACGTTAATTCTTACCTTTGTCAACAATTAAAATCTAGATTTAAACATGTCCTCCATTAAGAGACCACCTCTCGGAGCAACCACTTTTTATTGGAACGGAACGTGGTCGCTTTAGGGAGGTTCTACTATATATATATGTATAGCACTACATACCCATGGTCAAGAAAACAGGCTGAGCACCTCAGTCATCGATCTATAATGGATAAAAACGTCACGTGTTTATCATAGCTTAGTTAGACGTTATGGGAAGGATATTAATTCCATGCAAGAAAGCGGTGTACATAGTTACTTCTAAAGATATATTTATGTCTAGCAAATTGATAAAAGGGCTTTTTATGCATTATTTAAACTACTTGCACCGATTCTTTTACAACCGCAAAGGATTTCTTTTTTTTTCTTAAAAGAAAACTTGTTATTTTCTGGCATGTATTTTTATTTTTGCAGAAGTAATTGTTCTTGGAAAACATTATTTGATTTTTAAAGAAAAAACAATTTTACATTTTATTAATATATCCCCTTTAAAATTGACAAAATAAATTATCTTATTATTATTATCGAAGATACTCAAAAGTTTCAATAAAAACATTATTTTTTATACGATATATCATTACTTTAAGGGAAATTTAGTTTTGTGTAATATTCCGATTTAGCATTTTTAGAAAACAGTACTTCATAACTAGCATAACTAGTTCCCGAAGTATTGTATAAAAGTTAGTACTACCATCTGCAGCGAACATTCTTTTGTAACCAAGATTTAAAATGGCTTATCTGAAGATTTATATAAAATATAACAAATATCGTCTAGTACCATAAATATTTTCATCGATTTTTCGACGGATATGATTCCGTTTACAGAAAAATAAGTAATTCGCAGATGAAATATATATATCCTCATAATTTTAAAAACGCATAAACTTACAATAGAAATGTTAATTTGTCATTTGTAAAAATAGGGTACTATAAAAATGATACATTAAATTGAATATTGACATAGATAAATCTTATAAATCGCTTGACCTGAATTAATTATTTATCAAGAACTTTAAAGCGTTATTATTCAGAACAGATATAACTGTACTTGGTATGCTATGGTTGTGAGCCCCCCAATTTATACGCTGTTTCTATGAAGCACAATACGTTGGATTTTAAAGGTAAAAGTATGCAAGTTTTTAAATGACTTTATTTCAGTAAAACAATCAATTTTCAAATTAACTAATTTTGCTAGTGATAGGAGGGTCGGATAAAAAAAATTAAATATAAAATTTTGAAAATTAAGATCATAACTATTTTATTAATATAACATTATTCCATATCTTATTCCATATTTATATATACATTTTCAGTTATTATTACAGAAAAGGAATAAATTAAATCGCATCTTAACGTTTTAGGAATGTCTATATTAAAGTTTAAAGAATTATTATGGTATGACATGAATACTATACAACAGCATACTTATCCTTCATTTCTAATTAACTTGATAAATAAATAGAATGCTGTCTAAGTTATTAAAGGAATCAAAAATTACAAAACTCATTTCTAATTATCAAAATTGTATGTAAATGCTTTTTCGTGATTAACCTGCGTCAAATTTTATTTCATGTACTTTGAAAAAATGTTCAGTATTTGAAAATATATTAAGGCGATTTATTCATATAATATAAAATTGGCCCACAAATAATATTGAAGTTAATTTTCTAATATAGTGAGTACAATAAATAGAAAAATCATTAAATTCTTGCACAAATTTCAAGCTGATATTTTTTTCCTTAACTGATAACAAAAAATGCATTATAAACCTTTTTTTCTTTAAAAGTTGTATTTTGAAATACTTGTTTTTTATAGACATTTTGTAGAGTACTTTTTCACAATCACCTGGAACTAATTCCTGTTACTTAGACATTAATAAGAATACATAGAATTTTAAAGGTACAGGTATGCAAGTTTTTTAATGACTTTATTAGAGTAAAATAATCGATTTTCAAATTCATTATTTTCGTCTTGTGATAGATGAGTAGGATAAAAAATTTTAAATACATAAAATTTTGATAATAAAAGGCAGGTTACGATGCTTTGTATTACATTAGCATTATTTCTTTACGTTTAAAGAAATAATGCGGATATGACATGTATAATACACAATATTATACACATCGTTCATTTCTAATAACCTTAATAAACAAATGAAATGCTGTCTAAAAATATTCAGAGAAGAATATATGACGAAGCTCATGTCTAATTAACATAATTGCATGTAAGTGAATTTTAGATATTAGCATACGTCAAATTTTATTTGCGATTTTATTCGCATTAAAAGAATATCCAGTATTTGAAAATATAATACAGGCATTTATTCATATAGTATACGATTCGTATAAAAATAAGATTAAAAGTCTAAAACAGTGACTAGAATAAAACCTAAAATGATAAATTCTAGTTAAAATTCCAAGCTGATTTCTTTTTTCATTAACTGATTACAAAAAAAAATGCATTTTAAACCATTTTTTTCTCTTTATAGACATTTTTAACAGTATTTTTTTCACAATCATTTGAAACAAATTCCAGTTACTTAGATTTTAATAAATATCACTAGTACCAGAAACAATTAGTACAATTTTAATTGGTCAAATTTTGATAATAATAAGCCTTTTAAATGAGTATAACTTTTCACATTATTTTATAGAAATTTTACTTTGAAATCAGCTGTCATTAAAACAATAAATTAGCAAATGAAAAAAAAAGTTTTATTAAAGAATGTTTTTAATGTCTGTAACATTATAAAAGATTCTCAATACTTTATTTTAATATTTTACACACTCATATATCTGTTTTCCTAAATTAATTTATATTTTAAGAAATTACGATGCACTAAAATTTTTACCTTCAGTACCGTTTCCAAAGAGATAATGTGTACGAAGTTTTAGGATTAGAATTAACTGAGCATTAAATATGTTTTATAACTATATTTAACGGCATTATTTCTAGTATAATGGACAAATATTGGATACTGAACTGACAGTTTAATCAATAATTGAAGTTAATAAATGCACTTTTTGAGCTACCTCGTTTTATTGAAGGAATTATTGGTGAGAAGTGAAGAAGAAAATGACCTTTTAGGTGCGTTCGTGATTCTATAAATGTGTAGCTCCTATAGTCCTTGTCTAGTCCGTCCGTTTCTCCGTGTATAACAGAACAAAAATACCAAACCGAATGTTTTGAAAATTATTATCGATAATCGTTGCAGAAATTTGTCGAGTCATTTCAAATTTTATGAAATTCGAATCAAAACTTAAAAATATATTAATAAAGTTTTTCTTTATTCTATTAAATCCAATCATACGTAATTAAAATCAATGATATTCCCTAATAGGTAATAACTGTAAGCTGTCTTGGTGATCATGTCCCATTTAAGATGGAGACATATTATTTCCATATTACTGAATTTAATATATATCGTTCGTAATAAATTTTGTATTCATATATATATTTTTTTTTTTCATGAGAGTGCAACAGTTGCATCAAGATCTGCAAATTTATAAAACTTGTTACACTTATGCAGTAATATATATATATTTTTAATATATCTTCTTACCTGAATTATTATCTTATGAGAAATATAATTTTCAGATAATTATTATAGTAAATGTTTATCCACATTTAAACGCCCTTATAATCCAGTCAAATTAGGAAAGTTTGCCGAAATAAATGCTACAGAGATACAAATTGGTAGAATTGTTCATTGATACCTACTAATCACTAGATAAAATGTCCTGATAGATAGGAAGTGAGCGGGATGAGGCAAAAATAAATTTTGCCCCCCCCCCCCACTTTTTTTAGTTTTAACTATCTCAGAAACTGTAGGTTTTCATGAAAAATTGCTCTGTCATAAATTAAACACCATAAATTCTCTACAAATGACAGGTATACAAAGTGGAACCTCGTTTATCCGTCATTAACGGAACGGGAACCTCAAAGGATTTTTCACAAAAAAAAAAAACACGTTCTTTTCAAATTTATTTAATTTTTATTCAAATTTATTAAAAATTTTTCACAAAAATAAATAAAAACAGAAAACACTCCAATAATTCATGCGATAATGGCAGGTAATTAGTTAATGAAATATAAATATTCACCATTAATGAAGTGTTTATTAATGTGAAACATTTTAACTGCGGGTATAATATATGGGGAAAACTAAAAGTAGAAACATACTAATTTATAATTAAGTACATATTATATAACTATGAAGTAGAAAAGTCTTTAAAGGAGTTTTTGTATTTCTGGTTTTTTTTTCAACAATACCATCATAAGTGGAAGTGCATGGGTCGTTAGGATCCATAATCATCTCCTCATTTACTTGTTTGTCCTGTTCATCTACCCATGATCCTGAAGACAAATATTTTTCATTAAGAAAATATTTAGGTCATGCGAAACTTTGTTAGTGCGACAACACATAATAGAGATCAATGAAGGCTACTAATTTATCATTAAGCAGATGTTACTTACTAAGTCGTAATGTTTTTTTTCTTCGACACATCATCATCAGCTGAAGTGGATGGTGCTTTAGAAGGTGTTCTCAGCAGGACTGAATCAATAATTGCCTCCTCATCTTTTTCCCCATCATGTTGGTCTACATATTTGGGTGTAGCATTCAGACTGTCACCGTGGCAGATATTGCAGATTGCTGTGCAATTAATGGCTGCTTTCCTGCATCCACACTTAGCTCCATGCCCAGTAGTGTATTTGCAGAAGATGGTATTTAAGACAGCCTCAGGTGCGACTGAATCCTTGGTTGCTATGGGAATAAGACGATTCTGCCTTCGTTCCCAACCCCAAAGTTCGGCTTGTTGTTCCTGGCCAAGCGACAGCTGTACCTGGTTGTACACCCAAAAAGAATGCTCTTTGGCCGCTCCTTCTGTTGGTGGGAAGGATGAAATGTCAAGTTTAACATTCGATACAGATTTTGGAAAGGAGTGGTATCTTAAAGTATTAAAAGATGTAAATGTGCAGGGTGCTCCGTACATTCTCAAAAAAGTGAGTTTCCTGCTTCTGCAACAGCATCATGGTCGGATTCCCTGTTATTGAACACATTTGACATTTTGTTTACGTCTTCAAACAGCTGAAACAGTTCTAAAAATTTTATATTTCCTTTTCTGAACGCAGCAGATGTCGTATCACATCCAATGAATGCATTAAAGGCTAAAATGACGTCTTTCAGTCTCATTTATTTAACTAACTGTTGTGAGGAAAAACCCTTTCTTTCAATTTTTCCGCGGCTCGGCTTCACGAAAAAAAAATTCTCGTTCGAGTGGAGTTAGGGCTATTAGGAGGCCAAGAAGATCAACATCCTAACCAACAATTACAACTCTGTCACTGGAAGAAGATTTTTCAAAGGCTGTTGTTACAATTAGGGCATCTGCATCGCCAGTACTCTCCCGACAAGATATTCCATTGTGTTTCAGTTTTGATGAAAGAATAGCAGTTAATCTTGATTTGTTCTTTTCATTTGAAAGGAAGTTTTCTTACTTAACGGTAACCTCTGTGTCTTTGTTGTAATTAATATCCACGGACTTCTTCAATGCAATTCTTCGGCTGCTGATTTCGTGCTATTGGTAGTGTCGGAGTAGCAGTCAAAAACCACTGTACAGCTTTTTTCTTCATGATGTGTGAAAATATATTTGGTGTAGCCTTCAGAAATTGTATTAAAAGTGGAACCTCTTGATAACGGGTCTTTGTGAAGGGGGAAACTACCATTGACAACAATATCACCGTTGGGAAAATCAATATTCTGACGCAATGGTTTTAAGAAATCGTAGAGAACTGCTTTCTTCGTCTGACGCATGCCTCCTTCGTCGAAAAGGGCAAGTGAAAAAGGTACCAACTCAAATTTTAAATATTTTTCCAAATCTTCGTCATGTTGTTTAGCTATGGAGATCTGTTGAAAGATTACCAAAGGGTTGACTGGAACTATATCTGGAATTGCGTATACATGCCATTTCTAGAGAATTTTATGCTCTTTTATTTATGCTGGAGTAATTTGTTTTAAGAAAACCCACAGTTTCTGAGGTATTTTCAAAAAACTAAAAAAAAGAGGGGGCTTATCTTTCCCCTCCCTCCCCAGCCGTCACTTCCTATCCACAAAGACATTTTACCTAGTCATTAATATCTATCTGTGAACAACTGTACCGTTTTTTATCTCTGTAGCATTTATTTTGTCAAACTGACCCAAAACGGGATTATTTGATTGGACTAAAGGCTCTGGTCCCATGACTGACGGATAACCGAGGTTTCACTGCTTGTACGTATCATTTGTAGAGAATTTTATGATCTTTAATTTATGCGGGAGTATGTTTTAAAGAAAACCCATATTTTCTGAGATGTTTTCACAAAAACTAAAGAAAAAGAGGAGAAGGAACATATTTTTGCCCCTCCCTCTCCCCCTGCTCACTTCCAATCCATCAGGACTTTTTACCTAGCCATTAGTAGGTATCAATGAGCAACTGTACCAATTTTTATCTCTGTAGCATTTATTGCGGCAAACTGCCCCAAAACGGGCTTATTTGATTGGACTATTAAGAGAAAAAAGTAGTTAAGCATGAAAATCCTATTTTTCTTCTTAAACCGAGAGAAAAAACTTATTATCAATTATATTGACAACTATGCTGCATTGCGTTGTTTTTATAAGTATAACTTTTCATATACAGAATTTTGTTATCAGTTTATTTAAAATATTCTCCAATATATCGAACACCAAAGCATAAACGTATTATTCCTACACTTGAGCTAAATTATATCTAATATCGATTTAGTTTTTATATTGGAAAATTTGGCATTTATTTTTCTTAAGAAATTCTTTTTTTTCTAAAAATAATTTATGTTACTTTAAAATGTTCAGCTGTATAACTTTTCTCTGTCCACTGAAATATATTTTCGAAAAAAAAATTGTATTTCCAAATAATTATATAAATTTCCTATATATATTTTTTAAGGCAATGTTAACTTTTTGAAAATTGTATGTATTGTAATATTAAATTATCTTGATAAAATCGTGGCCACTATTATTTAATTCTTTTGCCCTTTGTTTAAAGCAAAAATTTTTACACTGCTATTCCCTCATGAAGTCTTCAAAATACTTTATATTTGCCGCAATGTGAGTGTGAAAATGAAATATTCAGTTTTCTGCTATTGATTTTTTTTTTTCGTTTGTATCGAATAAAACAAAATGAATGACAAAATTTTGCTTCATGTACAACGGAAAGAGGGAATAGTTTATGATTTTTATATTTTTTTCTATCATGAAATAAAGGTTTTATATATTAAATTGATAAGTACAAGACATTTTCACTCACCCCTGTTATAAAATTCTTCGAAGTATTTAAATAGGGGGGGGGGGGGATTTTTTTTCAAATGGAATTTTATTTATATTGCTTTTAAATTTACAGATCAGAACAACAGAAATTATAAAATAATATGATTCTGATATTGCTGCTCAACTTATTATTTTATTTGTTTCACATATCTTTCTGTAATTTTTCCTGCTTCTTCAAATCAAATAATACATTTTATTCCCACTATTTAAATATTTAATATTCTTTCAAATATAATTATATTTTATTTTCTTACGTAAGTTCATGGTCGTATTTTCTTTACCAATTAATTAATTTCTAACCCGTTCAATAAACAGGATACACGAAATACAATATTTATAAAATTTATACTAACCATACCATTTATAATAAGTTTTGTTTTATTGACAATTAATTTAGAAAACTTATTCTTCTTGTACATACAAAGTATCCAAGCGATGAATATGTTGATTATTATAATAAATATAGTTTTACGAAAAAACGTGTTTAGAACTTCTTTTTATAGCATCATATAGTATCAAGTTTCCTGTGTAACGTATTGGATTCCATATTTTTGAGAAAATTTTAATTTCATCTAATTTTACGCAAATAAATTTCAGATATATTTCTAACAGAATATCTAACACGTTGAGCGCCACGTGACTGACACTGAAGCTGAAAAATGTACGATGTTTTAAGTAATTTTTAAGAAAGTTTAATCCTGTAATTAATAAAAGGTAAGTAAATTTTAAATAAATTTTCAGTAATTACTTAAAACAATATGTATATTTTTAGTTTTTATCATATTTTAGATCATCAGTCATCGGCGAATGATCCGTTGTAAACTGAAAGTTCGGCGCCAGTTACTGGTGACTTACGTGGCGCTTAACCTGTTAAAAATATGGAAATTTTATTTTATAAGATGTCTTTTTTTATGTATAAAATATATATTTATTTACTAATAGATAATACCACAATAGGGAATGGTTAAAATCTGTACAGAGTAAAGTTCAGAACCAATTACAGCACACTCTTGTTATATATATATATATATATAGATATATATATATTCAAATTTCCTAAGATATTTTTTGTCGTTCTCATTTGATGCTTAAGTATTTAAAAAAAGAAAAATCTTTCTAGTTATTTATAATTTAATTGCTTCCGAACTTTTAAATAGATTTCATAAAAATGTCTGAATAAAACTGAATTTAGCAATAGTAAGAATTTTAAATTCTGTCTTAATTTTTGGGATCAAGACAAAGGTAAATTTTATTACTTTGAATAAATTATTTTTGAGAAATAATTGTATTGATCTAAATCTCTTCTTTAATAGAGAGCTGAATTGCTTGCAAAATGGTAAAAACCAATTTTTATTATTTTTATTTATTTCTTTTTTTTTCGAATGTAAATAAATAATGCAGGTAGTTTTAAAACTTTGCGTGAATTTAAATTTTGAGAACAGATAAATAATTTCATATGTAATTTTAAATAAAATTAGATATTTCATATGGAAAGAAACAAGATCTTTTGCAAACAAAGATTTAAATGTTACAAGAAATTTCACACGATGGAAGAATTTTGAATATTGCTGAAAATTTTATATCTATTACAAAAAAATATTAACAAAAAAATTGTAATATTGGAGAACAATTTTATTCTAAATGCGACAGAAACATTGATAATTGTTTTCATTTGTCAAAGACATCAACCAATTTGTTCATCGTTCAAAGGAAATAATAGGAAAAAGAAATATATATCCTATTTCACAAATGATGCTTTTTTAAATAATAATACAGATATCAATTTATTATTAAACACATATTAATATTAAATAATAATATTATTATAATAAATTATAAATCAAAATTTAATATCAGCCTTATAAACGAAATCGCTTTTAGTCGTATTCATGCACGATCCACTAAAATTTAAAATTCTTACAATAAATTGTACACTAATAAATTTATTAAAAATATAGCGTGGGTTTTGAAAATATAACAATGTAATTCTAAATGTATCCTACTTAGATTGAAATGATGATCTTAAAATATACAAAATAAAAGATTCATGAAGTATTATTATCTCAAGTAAAGCCAAATTCATTAATATATAATGCAAAACTTTTGATAGAATTACAATACTAATTAATATAGATTATTAATTTATACAACATTTTTTTTATATAATTCAAAGGAAATTTTATTGAAAAATTTTAAGTTTAAAGAAATAAATGTAAAATTACATGATCAAAAGATTTCTCTAACACCCACACAACGAACTTTTACAAACTAATATATTTGTATTAATTTACTCTTCAAACTATCGTTCTTCCATTTAAAATTAATCATTAAAAGATAAATCATCTGAGTAAGTATTAAAATAAGTGTAAATAAAGAAAAAATGCTAAAGTCATCAAGCACTGCACTTTACAGATAAAGCGACTCTAATGTATTTAACTGATCAAAGGTACGATGTTTGTATGTAAATGAACTTAAACATCGTTTCTAAAACCCTAATCCTCCTAGATTATTCTAATATTTACCAGGTTATTTTTATTTACCTTTTTTTGTAATTATAAATGTAATTTGTGCACTAGTAATTTTTAAATTAAAATTTAAGGAAACTAAAAACAAAATTAAAATTAACTTAAGCAATTTGTCATGCTGTCTTTTTAGTTTTCTGCCTGAGTAAATGTTTTTTTTCTAAAAACAATTAACGCAATACATTTGGAATAACTATTTTACACGTGAAATTTTATTAATTATAATTTATATTAATTTGCTTATCTAAGGTAGTCAAGGGCATCCTAAAAACTATTTTTTTTTTGTTCCCAGATGTTCTTCATGTACAAATACAACAGGCAAACGATATGCCTCTTGTATGCAAGAAATTTTCCACCTCAACCACGCTAAAATTACTGCCTTTTCAAGACATCACAAAATATGGGATTATCTTCGAATGGTATAGAAACAAGCAAAACAAGACGATGGATTTGTTTATTGTTTGCAAGATTGTTTTATTACATATGAAAATAACATTTTTTATATTCTGGCTCTTTAATGATAAAAAAGACTTAAGATGCGCAATTCTGCGAATCATTTGGCTTTTATTCAGATGTAAAAAAAAACCACTATGATCTGCTGTAGAAACTCACATGCAATTTATTACGGTATGTCCTTTGGGATTTCAAAATTAAAATACATTATAAACAAAAACAAGAAATACTTGAAATCGAAAGATAGACATGCGGTAACAAAAAAGTGCTATAATATTTCATTAATTCAGCATCTTTGTTTAGTAAAAGGTTATGTATAGGGTAGTAGATACCGCACAAATAAACACTACTGATTGTACTCTACAAGAAATGTTAGGTGCACAAGGTATATGTTTTAATATAATATAAAACAAGAAATTTATTTCCAGTGAGTTAAAGGGAGGTGGGACAAATCCAGAATTATCCTCAGTCGGAATAATTCTCAAACCAGAAATATTTGTTACTGGCGAATGTTACTTTCATCAGTTAAATATTTTCACAGAAAAAGTATTGGAAGAGAGAAATTATACTGGGCATTGGTGGTGTTATTACCAGTGCCAGTAATCTTGCACCACGACAACGAAAATACTAACAGATATTCAGTTAGACTGTCAAACAATAAAGAACATGGAAAGGGAAGTGTTACCACATTCGGTGAACTCATCACAGTTTCCACCTTATCATTATCATGTATTAAGCTTACTACAAAACAACTTAACAAAGCAGCAAATTTATACTCATGATGAGGTGAGATAAATGACCAATGAAATAATAGCATCGAAAGACAAAGTTTTTTCGACACAGAATCAATCAATTCACTGAGCGTGGACAGATGGATGACGAGAAATATTTCGATCTGTAAACAACATATTCATTTACAAAAACAAATTTGTTGCTTATTGTTGTATTATTTATTATCAGTCTTTCATATTCAATGAAGCGTAATAGTTCTTCTCATTCTCTTCACCAACTTCATCCTACTTTCAAATAAATGAAGAACGGATAGGACACTAAACTCAGGGAATATCCTATTCATAAACACATGTTTTAATTTGTTCCCAATAGGAAAACTGTGGTGGTCAACTGTTTCAAAAAACCAGAAATTTATACAGATAATTTTTTTACAGCATAAATTTTAGGGATACAATTCCTGTTATATTACAATTTTAATACAAACATATAGCCCTAGATATATCTTAATATATTTTACATTCAACAACTTTCCGAGAAATGCTTATGCCAACAGTTGACTTCAAAAGTTTTTTTAAGATAAATAGCTACGATAATGAGTGTACTAATGTATAAATACTAGTGTACAAAAATATACGCAATCAAGCCTCTCAAAAGCACCTACTATCGGTTTCTCCTTTGATATAATTGAAACAAAGGTGTAAATTTTGAAAAATTATTTCCATTTTCGGACAAAATAGTAATAAACATGAACAAATAAGTGTTTTTTTTTAACTATTGGAACACCATTTGCTTACACTTTTTTTGCTTTTTACACGGAAAATGTGCACTGATTGAAACTGGTTCAAAGATTGCATTTCGAAAATGTATCAAGTATGTTAGCAGTTTTTTGGGATATTAAGAATCATCACAGTGTACTACGAACAAAAAGCGTAATTCACCATTGATGACTCCAATATGACAATTACTTTTCGTGTTATAAGTGTAGTTTGGAATCACAACTTTAATTTTGTTTGTAATTAAAACAAAAATGATTTATCTGCTAAGAATTTTCAAATTTATTAAATTTAAAGAAATATAAATAATTATTAAAGGATACACAAATTAACAAAACAATATTAACTAAAATAAAAAACAAATTTATTGAATCTCCACATTCTTAATAAATATATTGTGGTAAATGTGTTTGTTACGAATTTAACCTTTTAGTTTATAATATGCGTAAAATTCTCTCAATACTACCAATAAGTAAACAAAATATTGTTCCTTAAAATGTTTCATGTTTAAAGATGAATTTACATAATTTAGTTGTTAAGGGAACGCCGCTGAAGGCAATTAATTTCAAAGTAGGAACCTGACAGTTTTATTTATTATTAAACAGATTATGTCTTTAAAGTTTATTAATTTGTCGATTATGAGTTTTACATTTTTCAATTTCTCGAGAATATAATTACATATCAGTTGAACTAAAAGCATTCAGTTTTGAAGTGTTTATAAAGTATGATAAAATATTATAATATAGTTCCCAAAATATCGAACGTATCTGTGATATTGACAGTATAAAACCATATTCTGTTAAGTTATCTGGTATTATTCCATGTGTAATTTTTTATCATAAAACTACATGTTTTGCTAATGTATTTAGTGTATTATTATATATTTATGTTTTACATTTAAGTAATATCTTCTTATGTTTATACCTAACTTTAATTATATGCATGAACATTTTTTTAATTTTACATTGAAAATAAATGGAATTATTCAGCAAGTGAGTACTTCTTTTAAGATATTTGAAAATATTCAGATTTGTGGCATTTCAAAAGCAAAAAGAACTATTATAGATTAATTTATGTTCCTGAGAACTAACATATTCCTGTTCAAAGACAAGTACTTCAAATCTTATTTTGTATACCGAAAAGGTATTAGGCATTAATAAAAATTCAATAAACATTTCCGTCTAAAAACCTTCATAAAGTATTAAAATAGTAATAATCCACAATATACAATATTGTTAAGTTTAAGTAATATCGAAGGTTTCATAGAGTGAAATCGCTCTTAAAAGTAAACCATCTCTAAAGCCATTTAATAAGTAATTAATTCTGGAACACCAGAGTTATATTTGAAGTCTCATATGAAATAAAGGTGTCCCGTCAATTCGTGAAGCACAATTCATCGGAGAAAAGTTCATAGAACACTAATTATCGGGGCTTCAATTCATCGCAGCGATGATTCATTGAAGCTTCAATTCCTCGAAGCGTCAAATCCTCGCAGCGTCAATTCCTCGTGGTATCAATTCGTCGGAGCAAAAAAATTCTAAATGGAGATCCTTATTTTTTTTTCAGATGTAGCGACTTATAACTAGCATATTACAGGCTGAATTTAGATAACAGCTATATAAAAATTATATATGTATATATAGTATATATGATTTTTTTCCAAAAATATCAATCGCTAAAATAGAGAGGAATTTTTTATATGTGATTTGAATGAAGTAATCAGTTGAGAATATGAAAGTTTAATGAATTAATGCAACTTACGTCTTATTTAAATTAGTGATAACATAAATATTGTTTCGATGACCAGAGCAATAATTGAATGAAAATTCAAGATAAATTGTAAAAAAATATAAAGTAAAATATAAAATGTAAGAATTATAAAATAAATAAAGATTGTAAAGAATATATATATATATATATATATAGGCATGTGGCCATATAGGGAATGTGGGTTGCAAGGTAGAGTCCCCTTCTCCTTAAAAGCTTCAATTGTTTAACCCATTCAATTTTCTATATAAATTAACGCCATTAAACAATAACATACAGAGGGAAATTAAAAACCACTCATTAATTATATTAATTAGAATTAGTGAATGAAAATAACCAAGCTATAATTTCGGTTTACTTTTATAATGAGATAAATTCGATAAAACAACTTTAAAACAAAGCTGTCATACAATGACAATTAATTATGCTATGTCCAACCAATCAATATTCAATCAAAATCACAAACAGCATTTTGCTAGTCATCCATATGCTGTTTCTTTCAGGCAACAATTAAAGTGTGGCCCCTAAAAAAATTACATTACATAAGCTAGCCCTAAAACGAAGCAGAAGTATTCTCCAATCAGTCGCACGGGAAAAGGCTAAAATCGGAAATCGGTTGTGGGGAACAGAAGTATTATTGAGCGGTTAAATACTGATAATCTCAACTGCAATATTTTAAACTTCTAAGCATAGCACATTTTCAATTTTTATATGTTCGTATAGGAAAAAGTACATTTAACTGCAATTTGTTTCAAAACTGCATCTCAATTAATTTTTGAGACATTCATTTTTTTTTTGTTGTTGTTGTTCGTTTTTAATGCAATTTCTGTAGCGGTGGAAACTGAGGTTCTCCATTTCTGTAGAAAATAAAGGGAAAATTGTAGTAAAGTAGTAGATTACTATATCTTTGTCTCGCCATTTTCTTATACGAACTGAAAAAAAAAATTGATTAAAATACATGCTATCTAAAAATATATATAAATGAATTATTTCTGATAAAACAGAGAGCTATTATAAACTATATTTAATTTTAAATATCCATATTACTGTTCCAAGCAAATGAAGGCATATAAATAATTAGATATCTTTTTTTCCGTGTTTACGACATCGCTTTTTGTTGGATTTTTTATTATTCCGCAATTGTGATATCGTATGTCATATCGTCAATTAGAACAAACCCGAAGCATTATACGACGGAAGGACATACACTATTGACGCAATCTTTTCGAATAAAGGAATGAGCACTGGCGTATAAATGACTACTTACATACAGTTATCATATGCCATTGTATGAGAAAACTGACTGAAAAGAAAAACAATTGAAGGCTGGAGTTTCTATAGCTTATACATAATATTCGAAAAAGTTAAAATTAAATAAGTTTTAAAGACTTTATTTTCTCATCGTGGCCAACACTAAATCCTGAAAAAGGAGAATCCCTATTTCCTGCTTGTGTTTACATTCTGTTTGTGCGTTTCTTTTTCTTAAATTTTCATAGGCTAGATGGAGATCACTAACTTCCCATCCCTACTTTTTGTATGCGAATGACAATTGATAATTTGATATAATTTTTCCAGCATTATTATTTGCTCTTTCTTTCAAGATCGATGTACTTTTATCCTAAATCTAACAATATTTCCCCGATTATCGAAAGCAAGGTAGAACTCGAGGAATGGATACTTTCATATCTTTTGAGAGTCCAAAAGGAGTTCTATGATGCACTGATGTAATGAGATAAAACGTATCGCTTATCAACTTTCGGTTCGAAATAAGATTAAAACTACCTTTAACCCATATGCAATTGGACAATCTTGGATAGATTTTTCCTGAACCGACACAAGGAGCGACTGCTTATTGGGAAGCCAACTGTAACGCATTTTGCTTGCGCCATATGTTTTACAAAATAAAACTTCCAACATTTATTTATACTCTAGGATGATGTTTCCAAACGCACAAATTTCCGCCATATAGAACGTGGAATAAATTAGTTTATCCATTCTAAAGAAAAGTCACCCATGTTTTTGGATGAAAAGGCAAGAGACAAACATCAGCTTTAACTTCAGTGGAAAGAGGAGCTATTATTATGATAGCTACCCATAGAGGACTCCTGGATAATTTGTTCCACTTTTTGCGATCTTTCCTCGGAAAAAACTAATCGACGTTCTGTGAAGTGTTCTCTTTAGGCTCATTCAGCTTTTTCACAGTGACTTGAAATTATCCTTTAAACAAGAAAATCTTTAGTGACGCCGAATTCTTAGCCATGCAGATTGAAGCAGAAAAGACATGCTCAGTTTTATGGTCTGTACTCTGAACGCGAGATCGCTGTAGGTCATCCCTGGAATATTTCGCATCCCCGGTGGTGGTTCTGAGACCGACCTCACAACTTCTAAATTGGTGAGTCGTCATGATATAGTTCCAGACCCAATTAGCAATATGAAGAAAAGCAACCGTGGACACAAGTCTTCAGAAGCGGCACTGGCTAGCGGATCACTTCACAAAAAGTACAGTTGGACATTCGAAAATCGCGCGCAATAAATGTGACGAGAAAGAAAAAAAATGATGGACGAAAATTTAAGCAAAAGCAGGATAAAGCGGTATAAATTCGATTTTAAGAAAGTGAAAAATGAAGGTAATAAACAATGGAAGATGGTGCAATTTTTGTTATTCTGCAAGGCTGCTTTCTCTGCGACATCTGGGCTCAGAGCGAGTTCACCGACGCAGAGAGTGATTTTTATATTTGTGATTTTCGTAGATAAAGTAATCTACATTTCCAGAAGCAAGCTTTTTTTGTTTTACACTTATAAAAGCAAAACTGGGTATAAAATATAAATAAGATCCTCAGCGATCGTCGTTAAAATTGTTATAAATTTAACAAAAATTCTCGTTTATTAAAAATTACATATTTGTATCTACATAAGAACGGTTATTAATAAAAAAAAATAGTAATACACTTTTCTTATCGCTTAATAATTGAAATGAACACTATTTTTGGGATTCTTTTAGAAACACTTAGGTAACCGGTTTCTAGACCCCATTTTCAAAACTTGAAATTTGCAGATTATCGGAATATTGTTTTTTATAAACAGAACTGGCTACATAGCATATTATGCGGGCAAGCATAAAAAAACATATAATAGCACGTTAAGGTACCTACCTCTCCATGCTTTGAAAGAAGCTTAAACAGCAAATAAACATAACATGCTTGTACATAGCTTGTCAGGATATTTCTCAATAAGCTGGCTGCATAGCATAAGAAAGCATATAATAGCACATTGAAATACCCACCTTTCCATGCTTTGGCAGAAGCTGGAACAACAAATAAGCATAACATGCTTGTACATCGCTTGTCAAGCTGGCTGCATATCATATTATGCGGACAAGCATAGAAAAGAATATAACAGCACGTTAAGGTAGAGTCGTGGGAAATAAAAGTAAACACCCCCTACTTACTGCTCAACAAATTATCGTAAACGAAAGTTACTGGTACCGAACGTTTGGAAATAATGTCTACTTTTAAATGATGTATATAACATTTGCTTAGGGGGCAATCTACATATTAAAACGAATCCATACTTCATTTTTAGCCAATTTTAACGAGGTATTTCCAATTTGCGGTTCAAACTATGCTTAGACCCCAAATTTCAAGTCTTTTGAATGATAAGGTTTTGAATTATAAACATTCAAAATTTAGTGCTTCTAATGTTAAATTACATTTTCATATCTTTATTTATATCTCCTGAAATTATCCTTCTAATGTGCTATTTTTTGTGTAGCAATAATACTAATATACCCAAACATAAATAGGTTGAATTTGCAATTTTTATAATTTTATGATATGAATTATGAATTATGAAATAAATATTCGAAAAAATTATGAATTGCAACCTGCAGTTTTTTTGATGGATTTAGATTTAAGTCCTGATTTATTAAAATCCGAAATTTCGTATTTTTCTTCCAAGTAGGTTTCAAATTACGCTTAAAAAACGGCAAAATGATGGTTTAAGGATCTGTCTATGATAGAAGTGACTAAATATTTTGAAATTTCTTCTGTTGTCCTGTAATCAAGCAGGCTTCATTGACTGGTGAAGGTGCCTTGATCAAGAAGGGGGCTCTTTCGATTAACAATAGAGTACCGAACTTCAATTTGAATACAGCCCTTAAAATACGCTGGTTTTAAAATAATTAATTTCTCAGAAATTTATCGTATGAATTGCATAAAAATTTGTTTTCAGGATAATTGAAGGATATAGAGTTCATTTATGCTGTCAGAAATGTATACTGCTATTGAAAAAGACAAAGTTATGGCTCGTTTTAATATGTAGATGGCCCCCTAAGCAAATTTTATATACATAATTTAAAAACAGATTTTATTCCCAATCGTTCGGTACCAGTAACTTTCTTCTACGACAACTTATTGAGGAGTTAGTAGGGTGTGTTTACTTTTTTTTCCACGACTGTACCTACCTTACTATGCTTTGGAAGAAGCTTAAACAGTAAACAAGCATAAAAGGTCTGTATATAGCTTGTCATGCTATTGCTGTGTAAGGTGGCTATATAGCATGTGATTCTGGCTAAGCAGATACTTCTATGAAAATCTAGCAGACAAAGTAATACATAGCAATAACTAGCATATTTTTTATGCTGGTACTAGCAAGAATTTTTTCCTGGGTAATCAGTATTTTAAACTTTTTAATTATTAACCAAATGTATTAATCGGATATTTTATTTATTACAGGAAACAATTAATAACTAGTATTAATTGGTTCAATATGTCAATATTAAATCATTACTTTTCTCTAATTCAGTTGCAATATTTGATAAATTTTTGGCGGATTTTTTGTGTGAAATTTAAGTGAGTATAAAATAAATTAACAATATAATTTGATTATTAAAATTATATAATGCAGAATCTTATTGTAAAACATACCTTAAATGAAAACGGTAGCATTAGGTCGTCATATCAAGACGTGCATATTCTGAACTCATTCTATAGCATGGTCTGTAATGATTACTACTACGATGTGCTCTACAGATTGAACTATATCTTGCATGTCATATAACGAGCGGTTGTGTAATTTGTGACAATCATAATGAAATATAGCAGTCAACCGTTTTAAAACCATTAACAACTGAAGTTAGCAGCGTCGTATTGGGAGATTCTCTTGTAATTGAATTTATCATTTCTGATTACAGTTAAGAAGTTGTATAGGGAAACAAAAATGTTTAGAGAGAGCTATGTTGACATCATTAATTTTAAAAAAAGAAATCGCTAGTCATTATAGGTATTTTACTCATTCCTCTTACGGAATCAAACAATCGATATTCGAAGTAGTTCACAACAAAACTGGCAAAACCTCAGCGGAAGAGAAACTTCCTTCATCCCCGCTTGATTGATTCCTAGAGAGACGCTCATTGTTATTTGGATGAAAAGTGAAGTGTAAGAAGTTCTATGTAGTTCCAAATAGAAAACAAATCAAAACAGCCTTATTTATTATCTAAAGTGAGAAAACATTTAATTTTTACATAGATTAAAGCAATAGAAGTACATAATTTACTTTTTTATTATGGAGGGGTTTTTTTATAAAAAATTAATTGATTTCAAAGAATCTGCATATATATATATATATTTTATTTGTATAGACCTAGATAGATTAGACTTTATAAAATTGTGAAATTTAAAAAAAAATGATTTAATTAATTTGTTTTTCTATTTCAAAGAAAAATGTCATGATATTAGTTTTACAAACACGTTATACAGCGACTTACTTCATGAGATTTTATTTTTGATTAAAAATTTTCTTTCGTTAGATTATTAATTTCGGTTACATTAAAAATGTTATGCTTTGAATAACATATCAATTAATAATATATCCTATTCCCACACTGTTTACACGTAATTTACTACATTAATTTGTTTCATTTGTATGTTTCTAATTTTTGTAAATGTTTTCGTATTAAATTTTTCTTCATTTTACAATAAAATGATATATTAAAAATTAGTTTATTGTTTCTTAATACGCATTAAATATAAAATCAAGTCACTGTCTACCATGAATGTTTTCCTTTCACCACTAACAGTTAATAACAATATGTAATTATGTTTGATTGCGAGGAAACATGCAAAGTGATAAGTATGGGGTTGGGGTCATAATATAACGGTGAAAAAATTATAATCAAAAATAAATTTCATGGAGAACCTCCGTTTCACACTTCTTGATTGGTTCTGTAAGAAAATTATATTGTTATTTTGCTTAAAATGTGAAGTGTAAGAAAATATATTTCATTCCAAATATAAAATAACTGTAATATTGTTATATGAAGTGTCCTTTAAAAAAAAAAGACAATATATTTACATTACATATAATGTTTTTATTTTTAATGTGTAGAGTACCCGTTGCGTACGCTACGAGGGAAAAGCCAAGATACTGCAAGTAACAATAAACACTAAGTATTTAAAGTAAACAAGAAACGTCGTTTGAAGTGGAGTGGGCAAAAATTATCTACGATGATCAGTTTTAAACTCAGACCTTACGGTACCGCGATTATGGAGAAATTATACTTGGGGAAGGACTAAGAAAATAGTAGGTTGAAGCCGAATATGGCCTATATACATCACCTGGCATAATATGGTTGCAGCATCGGGCGATGTGGCACTCGTTTCGGCGACATAAAATTGATTTTGAACAGCGTTTGCAAAAACCTTATTTCAAACATTTTTTTTTCGTCATTCTTTGAAAGATTAAGTACAATTGGTTATTTGGAATTTATCACCAAGGCACATTATTTAAATTAGAACATACATTTTTTTCATACATAACATACATTATTTTCCAAGAACATTTCACCTTTGAAAGTAATCTTGAGAATTAAAATAATTTGAAAAGAAAAAAAAATAAACATACTGTTGCAATTTAATATCACCTATAATTTTATTATTTTCTAATTAAATCATAATTTTTTCGTTGCGAAATGTATATTAAAACTAATGCAAATGTTTCTAATCAGGTTTAAAGTTATATGTATGTAACACGTAACATGTATCTAGCATTGTTTAATGTTCAATTTTGAAGAACCACATGAATTCACATTTGTATTTTATGTAAAGTCTTTTCATATTTTAAATTAAGCTGAGAAAACAAACTATTAAAACAAAACTTTTAAAAACTTTTAGCTTTAATCAGCCAAAAATTAAAATCACTGAAATATCCAGAATTATCGACATTACGGTACAAAATGATCTTATCAACATGCGTAAACAAACAACATATTTTTCAGGTATATATAAATATTATACAGACATACAAAGAATAAATACAATAAACCCAACTGCAGTGAAAAATTAGCCACAGCCAGGAATCGAACCCGGGACCACAGTATACAAGACTGCTGCTCTAACCACTGAGCTACTCCGGCCGATGCCTGAGTCTGCAATTTCTCACTAATAAACCAAGTTGGGGAAGTCACCAGCCATCAATACGACAGCCTTGGATGACCGGACAACGATGAATAGATTTACTATTACATCGATCTATGAAATTTATAATAAAATACTCATACTACAATATAAAACACACATACACACATAAATAACGCCTGAAATCAACAGTTAAAGGTATATATAAATATTATACAGACATACAAACAATAAATACAATAAACCCAACTTGGTTTATTAGTGAGAAATTGCAGACTCAGGCATCAGCCGGAGTAGCTCAGTGGTTAGAGCAGCAGTCTTGTATACTGGAGGTCCCGGGTTCGATTCCTGGCTCTGGCTAATTTTTCACTTCAGTTGGTTTTATTGTATTTATTGTTTGTATGTCTGTATAATATTTATATATACCTTTAACTGTTGAATGCAGGCGTTATTTATGTGTGTATGTGTGTTTTATATTGTAGTATGAGTGTTTTATTATAACATATTTTTCCTTTATTTGTAATTCAATCCCATATTCATGATAAAACTTCTGTACTATATTAGCATAATTATGCAATTTTTTTCTAATATCGCCTATAACTATAAATAGCGATTCGTTGAATGGGTGCCGGCAGCACTGAATCCAGAGAGAGGAAGTATTTTAGAATGTATATGACTGTGGTCCGCAGCCTTGACCACATTCTTTAAAAATGCACACGACATAAACAAATCTAATTGTTTTATTTAATCAAAACATCCACGCAAGATAATTTTTAAAACATATCAATATAAAGAACAACAAATGAAAAATGTTAACTATTCAAAAATAAATATCTACTAAAATTCAAAAAAAGAAAAAGAAAGAAAGAAAATATAGAAAGAAATATTGAAAAAAAAAAAAAAAAGACAAATGAACAATAATTTCATTTTCGTTAGAGAGGGCCACCCCTTCTGAAACCCCGTTTAAGATAAATTTAAAATTTTGAATGCAAGAAGAAAAATAAACGTACAGGGGAAACAAATTATTGAATGTACGAGTATACACTATAAAAATATGTAAAATAAACTTTTAAGCTTATTTTTATTATCAATATTTCCCTTTTATTTGTAATTCAATCTCATATTTATGCCAAAACTTCTGTACTACATTAGCATGATTATGCAATATTTTTCTAATATTGCCTATAACCATAAAAAGTCCTGTGCAAGACAATTTAAAAAAAATATGAAAATAAAAACTAACTTAGAAATATAACAATTAAATATTTATATTTAATTGATAATATAAATATTCAATGATAATATTATATAAATAATAATATATAAATTTTATATAATAATAATATATAAATATTTAATATTCAGAAATATGTTTCTATCAGGATTTAAAGAGAAAAGAGAAAAAAATATGAAGTAAAAAACAAAAAAAGTATTAATCAGTAATGTTTTCAACAGTTCTTACTTTTTCAAATATTTAGAGCCCCCACCCCCCACCCCCCTGCATATGCCTATTTTTCTGTTAAAAATGGCTGGAATTTGCGGGTAGAAAGATTCATATTCGAGCGGAATAGCTTTCGTCAACGTTTTTTATTTACAACCTCAGTATTTTAAATAAACACCTTTCCATTTCTTTTATTTTGCATTTTTTATTGTTTTAAATATTTTATTGTCCTGCTTGGTATACTTTTGAGGTAAAATTTTCGATAAGTTCAAATCCTCAAAAATTGTTTCTGTATTTTAAAAAGTTTAAAAATATATATATATATATATATTGCCGATTAAAAACCGCAAACTTCAATTAATTATCTCTTAACTCAGCGGAAATTGGGAAGATGCGGGAGACGTTATCTCTAATAGGTTTGCTATCTCTGTACATCACATGTTCATTAGCGCCAAAATTTCGCCAAAGCGAATAAATATATTTTTATATAAATTTAATATATTCATCTCACAATAGTAACAAATTTTAAGGTAAATCAGTTTCATTTAGTCAATAAGTTGTTTTTGCATTAAAATTTTGGAAAAAAAAACAGATATCGAGTGAGATTTTATTAAAATATTTAACGCACTTCTTCTCGGATGTATAACGATGTACTTCGTCGCGGATGTATAACGATCGCAGTATATTCAATACTATCAAGTTCTTCGTTCCCCAAGTAAGATTTCATCAGGAATCTATGATCTATTATCAATTGTTTGCTTATATAGATTTCCACTCATTACTCTGCAAAAATCATTGAAAACACTAAAGACAATTATATATATATATATATATATATATATATATATATATATATATATATATATATAAGCTCAAAAAAATCAAAAGTAAAACTAAAAGTAAAATATAAAAATTAAAATATAAAATGAAAATGTCCCAAAAAATTTATTTGTAGTAATGTAAACAACATTGGAAACGGATTTAATCGCAAATTTGAGGAAATGTTAAAAAAGATTTTAAATATACTAAAATTTAAGTATAAAGATAGTAATATGTATTGGATTATTTTGAACAGTTATGAGATCAGGAATGAACTAATTAAAGATGATATACAAAGTGTCCAGACATATGATTTTGAGAATATTTTCACAAATATTCCTATTGCAGGGTTAAATGATGTCCTTTTAAAAGTTGTCGATTTAATTATAGCTGACACTGATTTAGATTTTAATTTATTTAAATTATTATGTAATTTTTGTTTATATAACAACTATGTTTATACAGGTTCAAATATATATTTACAGAATAATGGAATAGGAATAGGGCAGCTAACTTATTTTTATTTTATTATGAATTTCTATTATGTAGTGTCAATAACAATGTTAATTTTCTGGCTTTCAAATATACCGATGATTTGATAATTTTGAACTGTGATCGCGATTTTTTGGGGATATCATGTAACATTTATCCTGATATGCTGGTTTTGAAAAAAACAAATGAAAATAATAGTGCTGCTGATTATCTTGATTTGAAAATAAACATTTCAAACGGTATACACATATCAATTTATAATAAACGGGATAACTTTAATTTTGAAGTTAACCATTTAGTTAATTGGAGTTCAAACATCCATAAACGTGTTTACGTCAATATCATAATAGGTCAGATTTTTCGCTACTATAAACTCTGTTCGAATAAAAATTTATTTTTTAAAGACCTCTTTAATTTAACCAGCATTTTGTATTATAAAAACAATATACCTTTGAATTTCATTAATAAATATACTAGTTTTACAGACAGTCTTCATTTTTCAGGAGTTGCTATGCGATTGACAGTTAATGATTTGTATAACTTAAAGCCTTTTTTGGACGGTTTTACAAGGATGTCTGCAATTGTGTGGCAACAGACATGGAACGGTTATGGACAGATTATGGATCACTGGAATTTAGTTATTGTTTTTTGTGGCTGTGTTGCTCGGATTTGGGTAAAATAATTTTATTGTTTCAGTATACATTACACATACGTTCTGAATCAGTTGTATCTTCGAGATGCACTGTTTATTGTGGCGTCGGTTCCGGTGGGGGAGTGTTCGCTATATGCTTTCAATTGTTTTTATGCATTTGATTTATGCATTGCGACACTCTGGCCGAAACCCACTGCCACTACTGAATAATAGTTTGTTGTAAATTGTAATTAATCTGAAACATTGCTGTGCTTTCTAAAATGCCCACCTCTAAAGAGGCCACAGCCTTTTGTTGTTTTTTCTTGTTCAGGTTATATCTGTTTAAATTTCTTGGATGTTTTATGGTTATACTTACTTTATTTATGGTGCAGGATTCTGGGTCTGACAAACGCATTTATAACATAATGTGCTATATATATATATATATATATATATCTTATAAGAATATTAATCGAAGGGAATCTCATAGACTCCAAAGTTCTTTTATTGTAGTATGCAGATTTAACATCTTACCAAAAAGCAAACGACTCAGATAACACGGGATGTCAGTATCTCACCGCATTTGGCAAAAATGCAAACTACAAGCATCAAAGTGAAGACACTCCTATCTAGCATTTAATTTTGTACTGCAGGATTCATACCTATCCACTCGAATCAGCTCTCATTACAGAATTTTTATTTGCTAGTTTACCACATAAAGCTAATTAGCAAATCAATGAAAAAAAGAACCGCGACGATCAGATTCAAGGTAATACTAACTTATATACGAAACTCAGAGAAACGTCAAATAGGAGACACATTCAAGCATAAGTATTCAAGATAATCCGTTCAGAACAAAAAATACAATATCTTTATGAGAAAGTAACCAGTAACTGCAGTACATGCTGTTTTTGTTTTAAGTATAATAAGTATTTTTCATCTAATCAGGATAACTTCAGATATACTATATATATATACTTGCATTTACATATATTCACTGTTATGCTTTAAAAAATATTTAAAAAAATAAATATTTAATTAAATCCTAATTAATTATTAATTATCTTCATTTTTATTTTTTAATTTGCATGACTTAAAAAATTACGCTAATGAAATATATTTGCACAATTTTTGTCATATATAGGATTCATAAGGGTGCTTGTTTTCCCACATAAAATTTTTCCCGAACAGAAAAGAAGAAGGAACTTTCATGTATGAAAAGAAAAAAAAAAATCCTATTTTTATATGAAGTTAAATAACAGAATGAACCCATTTTTTTTCATTCAAATACTATGGAAGTAATTAATAAATTAAAATTGAAAAATTATGTGCTGTTGTGAATTTGCGGCATTCGATAATATATCATGGGACATTTTACGAGAAGAAATAATTGTACTAAATACAGAAGATAACATAAAAAATATCTTACTATTTATTGAAGATAAAACTATTTCTTTCCAATTAGATACTCACAAAGGTTGTTTTAAAGTGTAGCATTCGAGATTGCTTTTTTAACATTAGTAACATAAAAACGATACAGCAATTAGAGTATAATGCAAATAAATTTATTCACTGATTTCCATTAATAGCAAAATAAAGTTACTAAAACTTTCACAAACTAAAAAAGAGGCAAAATATTGTGGGAGGTATACGCTCGATAAATAGCATAAAATTTCAAATTTACCTAATAAAAAAGTTAAATTATTTTTAGATTTAAAGTATCATTGGTTAATTTTCTATTCCAAATTTAATTGTACGCACAGGTAAGAACTACGTGAAGAAATACAAACTATAACAAAAATATTATCTAAGTCAAATATGTTTTTTAGGGAATAAGGAGAAAATCATACCAATTTACAATGTTCCAACTCAGTTTATGAATTTTGAGGTTAGGTGTCAACATTAGACATGTGGCCAAAAATGCAAACACATTGACTATTGACCTACCTTGATCAAAATCAGGATGACACAATTCACTCAGACAATTTTGTTGATGCATCAGGTCTGTTATCTGAAACAGCTCAACAGAATGAATCCTGGGTAATGGAATTCTATTAAACTAGTATGTTTACATAGCGCTCTTTTATTCTTAACTCAATCATACTGATTTGTAAGGCCATCGTAATAATTGGCATTCTTCCAACTCAGAAAAAATGTTTCTGGGCCTAGAGTCCAATCGAAGAAAAATGTCTTAAATTGCCAATTAAGTACCCATTGAGCTGTGCCTGGACAATACTTATCCATTTTGAAGAATGTAAATTTCTATAACATATTTACAGATCAGCTTACTAGAAATTGGGCGTACTTGAAAATTTGGTAAGTATATCTACATATATCTCGTGTAATGGAGTTCTATTACTGTGGTATACTCTGGCGAGGTATTTTAGATAGCGAACAGACTGATTGTCTACACTGTTAAAAATTTGCAGCAAACATTTTGGTCTTTCGATCGTTTTTACAGATAACATTTACTTTTAAAATAACAGAACTCCTTAAGTTTCCCAAGAAAAACTGCAGAATTTTCCTACTAAACAGAAGGCATTTTTTAGTTATCTTAAAACATTTTTTACATATAAAGTGATACAAACAGATTCCGTTGTTTATATAAAACTTAAACTTAAATTGTTGAGATAAATAAACTTTATAAACATAATGAATCAGTCGTATTATTTCACGTATATTCTTGAAACACTTTTAAACGTAAATCTTTTTAAATTTTATGACTTTGAAATGATTGCATTCAAAATCCTGTATGCAAATTCAAAAATTACAAAGACATTGGAAAGCAATGTCAAAATTCTTTTGAAAATATTCAATAAATGCGGATTCTTTACTGGCTGTTGCTTGGAATACAAAACGTTACGCTAGGTATAGATGGATCCTTCGTCCGCACGTTAAGTACGTTCCTAGTTTTAAATCTAATAAGTCATAAGTCCAATGTGTCTCCTATCTGGAAAATTTCATGATATATACTAACAGCTACATTTCTTGAGCAACAGGCAAAATTTTCTGAAATACTTTTACTCAACCATCTAGTAATGATGTCAATATTTATTTACAAACGAAGTAAAGATGTTCTCTTTATGATACATATTCTTTAAGGTATGTATTTTCAAACGTACAGATACCTTAAAACATTCAAAGGTATTTCTAATTGTTAAGTTTAACACAAAAGCACAAATCAACAGCATTCATTTCGAAACTTGTTGATAATTTCTGGAAATATAGGTCGTATTTTGAAGATATTATTATACTTTATGAATAGTAGTAGTATTTATTTCTTTGATTTATTTTTCCTTTGAAGTACTTCTTATTCTGGTGACTTTTTTGCGATATTTTAAATTTTAATGTTTTCATTGCGTGCAAACGAAGAGTTGATCTTTTTTTTTACGCAGTAAGAACGGTGCATCTTATAAATAATTCAAACATTATATCACTTTTCCGATATTGTAATATAACCTTGTGGATAAATGAAATCAGTAGCTTAAGTAATCAAACAAGCTGTTGCATTTATACAAGAGTATCTCACAAGAATATGTGATCAAGAATAAGGTGAATAGATATATTTTCTTAAGGATAATTTTCTTTTCTTTCTGTTGTGATGGATGTCCCCTGTTCCGTAAATCGTATTCTTATTAATGGATTATCGTCCTCTTTTTATTTTCTTCCACATGTAAAATATATGCATATTCTTAACCATTATAAGGGAAAAACGACAGCATGCTTAATTGGAATAAATTGAAGCAGATAAAAGTTTTAAGAAAAATAGCATTATATATAAAAAATATCCATATTTTTTTTTACTTAATGTAGATTTTATATAAAAATTAATTTGAATTATAGAAAATGTTCAAAATGTGACAAACATTTACTTGGAAAAACCTGCTTGTTTGACATAATATTTAAAAGACATTCGAAGTCTAATTTGTTCACTCTTCGCGTTATATTTGATATTTACTGAGGAAAAAAATACAATATGTAAAGCAAATACTGACAAAGCAAAAAATCTCTTATAACCAAGATAAATGAAATTACATTATTTTGTGATTTTTAGTTCTTCAGTTTAAGATAGCTTTAGATTACAATACTAGCGTACACCCAAATGAAATAAAAAATTATGAATATCGGTAAATTTTGTTTAATGTATTTATTTAATATCGGGAATTACATAGAGTGTGCTAAAAGTAATTCTAGCATATTAAAAAACATTTATAGTACTTACAAGTATGTTTTGCTTAAAACTATATAAAGGATTTGTACGGGTCATGGAATTTCTAGACCAGGAAACCTTTCGGTATCAGTATTTTCTTACAGAAAATATCTCTTTAAACAATTTGATATTTCGCACGTTTAAAGTAGCTCAATTTTTGTATAAAAAAAATACTGATCTTTTACAATTCCCATACCCGTACGAACCCTGTATATAGTTCCTGCTCTCTTTCTTAATTCGCATATACAAACTTATCTATTCATATGTTCCATCTATATAGCTGAATAAAAGATACGAAACGCGTATTGCGGATGTATTAATTTCCGATCACAGGCATGCATTAAAAAAAACATATCATGTGAAACTTTTTATAGAAAGCTAAATTGTATTGAGTCAGAAGCTTATTAAAGAGAATTAATAAATATGATGTAAAATCAAATTTTATTTCAGTTTAGCTATGCTTTTCCAATAAAGAAGAATTATATTTTGTTGAATCTCACTTAACTATATTTAAATTATTGTGGCTTCATACAGAAAAACGTACAAAGTAAATTTTTATTTAATCTAGCTACAATAATTTCTGCCAGAGTACACCATAAACGCATAAGAAAATTGGGTAAAATCTGCACTTCCTATTTTTAACTTCATTATAGCCGTCACAGAGATATTAAGTATAATGTATCGGAATTCTTTTGTGATGTCCTCTTAAAGCAATACAAATGCTACACACCATATTTTCAAAGGAGAAATATCGCAAAAAGTCTTAGTAACATTATACAAATTGCATAGGTTTGAAAACAACAGAATGGTACTAAAATGCATTTCTAGTTAATACTGCATGTAGACGGTAGTAGAATATAACTTTTTTGCGAACACGTGTAAAAAAATTTAAAATGTTAATTTAGATCTTCAAAAAACCACGCTGTATGTGACTGTAACAACATGCTAGATATAAATCACCGTTGTGCTTTACTCACCACTTATCTGTGTGTTACTCACCACCTGTGCGTTTCAAAAGCACATTTTAGAAATCGGTACATATTATATTTTCATTAATTCCAGACATTAAAATTACACACACACACACACATATGTATATACCGGGTGGTCATAAAAAAAATCCGATATATGGACCTCTAGCGGCCGGTCCGCCTAACCAATCGAGATGAAATTTCAGATATAGTTATTCAAAGGTATGTGCTCTGGATTCTGTGAACGACAACACAGTGGCACTTACGGTTACGGTTATAGGTACAGAAACTCGGAATTTTCGAATGGCAACGCCCATTTTCCCATCGCAAAATGCTTAGCGCATGCGAAAACCCTAAAGAGCGTTGGAACGGTACGTGTATCACAAGAAACGGGCGCGTTATGCACGCACAAAAATGGCTCTGCGAACAGCCTAAAAAAACACGTCTCACGGTGGAAATTTGCGTATGTCAGAGGCAGGACACCAATCACAGAACGCCATTTGACAGATATTCAACGCAGAAAACGGATAAAAAGCGGGGTGCAAATTTTGGTTCTGCAGTCGGGAGCTCACACATGCGCATAAACTGACTCTGCCAGCGAAAGTTCGTGGTGAATTGGTAAAACTGTATCATCGAAATGGGATGAATACCGAGGAAGTCTTGCATGTTTACCATCGAAACCATCACCAAATACATGACACATGTGCCCCGCAAGCTCTGCACGATTTAGTAAAGAAATTCGAAGAAACTGGCTGCACCAGTGATAGACCACGATGCGGACGACCATCTAACTGTTCTTGAGGACATTGTTATGGAAATGCGTCACACAGTGGCTTCAGGACGCATGCAAACTGCAAGAGTTGCAGCTCGTGTATTGGATATATCGAAAAACGCGGTTCTAAAGTCTACTGCGCTGTGTAATCCGCATGTTTCGGTACTGGTACCAGCGCGTCCAGATGTTGGATACGAGAGACCACCAATAACGTACGGACTTTTCAAATGGATTTCTTATCCGATATGATGGCGATAACGACTGACCTCTTCGCATATTATGGACGGACGAGGCACATTTCAACTTAACTGGCAACGTTCCTGGCGACGTTCACCTTAACTGGTCTTTATACAAAATTGAGTGCACTGTACAGAAACGAATACGCACGCGGATATGGTACCATTATCTTGATACGACGCCAAAGTTACTGCGTGGTGCGGCATTGCAGGCATAATTGTTTTCGACCCTTACTTTTTGAGGAAGCGACACCAACGGGTTTTGTAACGTGCTCAGTGACAGGCTCTCGCTATACAGCTATGCTACAAAATTACGTTAAACCAGAATAGCTGCAGCGAAATGCACGGAATGACATTGCTTGGGCTTGAATGCAAGATGACACATATCTGCATATAGCGAACTCTGTTTGCAAGGTCCTGGAGCAGAATTTTAGCGACCGTGTCATCTCTCGCCATTTTCCATTTCCGCGGCCTCCGCGATCACCAAACCTCACTCCTATGGATTTCTGGATCTGGGGAGATCTCAAATCTAGACTGTACATGTGCAATCTGAAAACTTCGCCGGATTTGAAAGACTCTATCTAATGTGAGATAGCAAACATTCCTCATACTATGCTACGTTCGGCTGCATTGTCTAGTTTCCAGCTGGTATTAAGTAATTACCTGTGATGACACCCATGTGGAAAATGTGGATTTCAAATAAGAGTTTCCTTTCTCCGATCTGTGTAGCAGCCAGTGATTCGTATCTTGCCGCTGTCATATGGAAATTTCCTCCGCGCGCCCCAATCGGTGATTTTTTTTTTTTTTTTTTTTGCTTGTTCGCAGAGCTTTGTTTTTGTGCGTGCATAACGCGTTTATTGAGATAAAGGTATCGTTCCAATGCTCTTTAGGGTTTTCGCATGCGCTGAACATGTTTGGACGGGAAAAAATGGGTGTTGCCATTCTAAAATTTCGAGTTTCTGTACCTATAACCGTGACCGTGAGCGCCACATTATTGCCATTCACAGAATCTCGAGTTCATACGTCTGAAATCTCATCTCGATCTGTTGAACGGACCACCCGCTAGAGCTCCATTTATCAACAAAGTTCTTTTTATGACCACTCGGTATATATATATATATATATATATATATATATATATGGTATAGATAAAGTTTTCTGAAGGAAATCGGTATATTTCGATATTACAGTGGAAAACGGGATGACTGGAACTGGATATTTGAAGAAGTTTTAAAAAGTATGATTTTTTTTTTAAATAATTGCTCATTGTAAACATCGTAGGTTTTCAGTTAATAGTGAAAAGCGATAACACGCTGCAAAATTTTGAATGTAGAATAGTTTCCACTATCAAGTCGGTTGAGCTAATTATTTAAAGGGTTGAATTAAATACTACTGCTTTATGCGACGGCAGATCTATACTTATGATCAATACATTTTCTTGTATTCTAAACAGCTGTAAATTATACATCAAATTATTTTAAAGTTTGTATACAAGCTAATCTTGATTGTACAGAAGCTAACCTGTTACATCAAGTGTTAGAATAATATGTGTAAATACAAATTTTCATTAAAATAAATATTATGTTTATTTCTGTCTGCAATCGTAATTATTCTAAAAAGCTAACTTATGGGGAAACACCACTTAAAAGAACCATATTGTTAAAAGTTATTATTTTTATTATTATCAAATAAATAAAAGAAAGTAATTTAAAGGAAAAATAAATACAGCCCCCTCCCACACTTAAAAATGCTATCTTGAAAACTTCTAAAATGATAATTATTATGCTTATTTTTTATTTTTATTTCTGATTTATGTATAGTCAACGAAAACTTGTTAATAAATTATAATATCTAATTTTTGTAGTTTTATTAGCTTTAAAAAAAAGCCTGCATAAACTAGTAAATATGATGACTTCTACTAATTTTCAATATAGTTTAAGTTAGATTTTTTTATATTTTTAAAATCTGTCACATAAATTATTGACTTATTTATATTTGATATAATGTTGAAGTAAGAAAAAAATCCAAACCTTTTAAAAAGACATAGCTTTAACATTGTCGCCAATTTCTGTTTATTTTTTTATCTGATATACATACTTTGATCCGTAATTTCTGTTTTATGGAATGTTATTTTCTTGAAATATAGTGATTATATATTCATTCATTAGTAAAATGTTTGGATGAAGTATGTTTATTTTAGTATAGCAAAATTGTAATGTTGATAGCGATAACTTTAATTGTCAAAGGAAACAGAAAATTGGACATAATATTTTATAATTTTTTTTAGAAAATAACAAACGATTGTTTACGAACAGCCGAAAATCACTATCTATAAGATTTAGGTTCTGTAAATTTGCTTAAATGATATTTAGAATACAACCTGTTCTTACGAGCATAAAAGAACCATTGTCTGTGGTCCTTATTAACAGGTTTTCTCTTTAGTTATTCCATATTGATACAAAAAGAAACATGAAAAGTCAACTAAAATAATTAAAATAGCCGAATACTCTACATGAAGACGAATTTTTATGTCATTTAATTATATATATAAAATAAATTATTAATTTTAAATCTATGTCGATTTTTATTCTGATTCAAATGTGAAAATTCCTAAACAACTGCTTTACTTATTTTAAAGTAACTCCACACATGGGATGCAGACAATTGCCTGTACAGAGACAATATTTTGAAGTTAAATCTTGAAGAGTACTGGAGTAAACATGTAAAGATCGCATAAAGTGTGGAATCGAACAAAAAAGCTTTACCGAAAGAGTAGTGACGATACAAATGTTTGTCTTCTCTAAAGCGTGAATGCGTAATAATAAGGAATATGACCTCCCCTAACTTCACGTCTTGCTAGCCACCGTCCCTTCACCTCAGTAATAGAACATCAAACAACTGTTGACGTTATGATGCCCATTCCTCAATAATCATCTGTTTAACTTGTCTGGTGTTTACCGGAGGATGTAATCGCGCGACACTCTTTTATTAAAGCACACCACATTTTTATAAAATTTAATTCAGGTGGATACTCTGGCCTATACGTTCTAGTGATATATTTACTTTTCAGCAACTGATTAGGAAAAAGTGTTTTATGTGGCCTGGCTTCATTTTCTATAAAAATTAAAACTGAACCAAAAGTGCCTCAGACGCACGTAAAGGAGGATCACTTGTTGATAATAGTGATCTGCGGTAGTAAAACTCGTCTGATGAAAATTAGGAGCTCAATCTGCCCTTTTATCACAATGATGCCCCATAATGAGGCACCAGGTCTACCAAAACATCATCTTTCTCCAACGTTAGTGGGATAAGACCGTGTCTCTACCTTTCTCCAAACCAACTGACATTGAGAATTTCTTATGTCACTAAAACAATTCTGCCTTATGAAATGTAAAGTCTTTGCGTTCTTTACACACATTTAAACGGTGTCACCAGGGACAACTGTCACTACAGGTAGCGTTTAGAAATGCAGGGGAATAGTTCACATTTAAGAAGTCTTCAAATCACAGTAAAACGCAACATTTGTCGTTCCTTTGCCACTCGCTGTTACTGAACAATATTACACGCTGACTGGAGCAGATCACATTTCGCTTATAAGACGATTATCTGTTTTCAATTGGCTTTGTTTGTCTAGTACGCCCACTGCCAACTTTCTTTACAGCCTTACCTATGGCTTAGAATTAATTAAAGGGGGGTGAATTGACATTTCTCTTGATTCTTAGGAAAATTCAGCACCAAACACCTCTTTCAGCTCTACGATCATTTCACCATATACAATGTCTTCCATGTGGTTCTTCTAGTCATATTACAAGTAAAAACTCAATAGACGTTTAAGCAAATTTCTTTTTTAGCTTATTCTGAATAACTTTTTATTTAAGTATTTCACTGCCTCCATGTCACCTGTGAAGTCTAGTTACAGATACTTGCTTTCGAATTACCTTCTTCTGAAATGAGTGCTCATTGTATCGTAACGATCTGTTTTTGACAATCAGATGTTTGTATGCTAAAAAAATCACATTGTCTTTTAACTTTTGAACTACATTATATTTAATTATTATGGAAAATATGAAATGAAAAAAAGCAATCATATAACAGAAAGATATCACTCGTGTCACAATATTATTAGTATGGTCTAAGAAGGAGATTTTTTTCTCATTTTTCTTTCGTTCTTTGGATCACTTATTTTTCGACTAATTGGGTGGCATACACGATAAACATTATCTCTTGCCTCGTCTACATTCAATATATTCGGAAATTTTATGAAAAAAAATCCACTTTATCTAAATTTATCAAAAGAGATAATTAAGTGTTTCAAACTTGGTCTGTAGCACAATAATCCTTCCCAAAATCATCATGTTTGCATTGACATGAATGCAGTATAAAATAAGAGTCCCTCAAAGAAAAAATATAAAAAACTTTTATTTAATTGTCAGACATTTTGCTCGTGATGTCTAACGTTTACTCTTAATAACAGAATTTCCTACTTATTTTTAGAATCTATTAATCGAATTCTAACTAATCATACATTAAAGGTGGGTTTAATTGTATAGATATTGTTTTAGTGAAAAAAAAAAAAAAAAAAAAACGATATTTTCCTCAAAAAATTAATATCGTAAAGTACTGTGAGTTTTAAACATTACATGATGCGTTATTTTATCAATAATAAGTAATCTAAAGTATGTAAATATATGAATATCAATTCTAATGAAAATAAAGTAAGCTCCATAAACCACTAGCATTCGAAATTGGAAAATAATAATCATAATTTACTGCAAATAAATTGTTTTATCTATTTAAAATAGGTCCAAGGTTTTTATTCAAAAATTGTTAATATTCTTGATTATGATTGGGTTTATTTTTATTTTTTAACTATTCTTTATATCCTTATTTTCTGAAATTTTATTGTGAAATAAATTTTACATTTCATCATTTCAGAAAACTTTTACAGCTACGAAGGACGTACACACATTCTCCAACTCAAATATGCACTGTTTTACTCTTCAATATAATGAAATAAAAGTAAGTAAAGTGAAAAGATAAAGTAGAAAAAAGACAAATATTAGATTAGTTTTCTCTCTATAATACCTGTTTTTTTCTTTAGTAATGGATATTCAATGACAGAAACACATTACCTTACCCCATGTATTATTGATTTTTTTTTGCAGAGTACATCACCAATGTTTACATTTTTCCGTTTCATAGACTTTTCTTTAGGTAAAGATATGTATATTTTAGGGTGTTTTTCAAGCACACTCACCATCTTTAGTAATATATACTTTTACGGATTTTCTAAAAAAAGTAAAATTCAGAAACTTTCAAAATCATTTTCTGCTTCATATTCATTTTCAATATTTATATCAGAAATACGTAATGAGTTTGAAGAGTATATTAATTCTATTGGATTGTTACTGAAAAATTTACTTACTAAAAAGAAATACTAGATATATTACTAAAAAGAAAAAAAAAATGCATTAAAAATTTTATTTTCTGCATGTCCGTAGTATTTTGACCTACTGACATCAAAAGAGATTTTATAACTCGTCCACATGTTCTCTCTTATGTATGCCCACACATGACCTTTGAATAGATAATCTGATTTTCATATATTCTTTAAATGAAAGTTTTCATTATGCTGGTGGTCTCATAAATTTCCTTCAATTCTAAAAAGGGTTTATTTTCACCCAGTCTGTACTCTTCTGTTTGTTATCTGTATTCGCTTTACGTTGGTAAAAAATTAACAATCGTCACAATTTTGGTACTGATATCTCAGATGACAGGGATATATTTTCAACGTAAAAGAGGCGATTGTAGGCCTGGCAATCACTCAATTTTGGTGAGGTTTTCCTTCTTCTTGCATCTCGGAAAACCAGATTATGTGTGTTTTACATCAAATAAAACATTGTGTGTTTTGAAATAAAATAATTCCCGTGTGTTTATTTTAAACGTTTTTGTGTTTTATAATAAAGTTTATAGTACACAGTTTCTTAATAAATAATACCAACATAGTATTTTCGTAAGATAGTCCTAACAAAAACCAGAAAACAGTGTTTTCTTCACCTACCTCACCGAAAAAATCCTTAAACGCCGGCGCGTCTGAGAAATCAATGCTTAAATTTTTATTATGATATAAAATAACACATTAGTACTTTATGTTTACCTTGTATCATTCATAGGTTTCTTCACAGGATTATGTCAAAAGAAAATTTAATACGCTTTAACGCGCAGATATAAGATAATATAAGAACGTTTAAATAAAAAGAAGCATTTTGCTGTTGAGCCGTTGTTTCTAACGGCAGTGTTATTAATGTGTTTGCCAATAGTTCGTATGGCATTTTCCCAGTTACGCATGTGTGGTGAATGGCTTTGTCATAGTTTATTAAATCTTGGAAAATCGTTTTGAGCGATCGGGATGGATGATAGATTCATCCAGATTAGCACAAAGAGCTATTGTTAAATTTCTGACGCTTAAACAGGACACGAAAAAATGAAGCCATCCACTCACTTCCTACGCGCTGGGAACAAAGCATCAATGGCAGGTGCAATTATAATTAGTTGGAATGTTACACCTGGACTGTAATTTATTTATTTTAAAATTAAATATTCTTTAAATATAACTGTAGTCTCCTATACATTTCAAGAACACACCTTATATAATGGTTACAATGGATTTTGAAGTGAATGCGGTTTATTGACCATCGCAAAGTGGTGTAATCCAAGTTTAATCCGAATTCGATTTTAAACACTGGAAAAAAGGAAAATGTTCCTTAGTATAAGAAAATAAAATATAATCACGTACGGAGATGTATGAAAACATCTTCGAAAGTATCCAGGATTCCGAAAACCGATCTATGTCTTTAGAAACTTGAGGAAAAAATTACGAGGGTGGTTCAATAATTATTGTCCCAAGTGTACATAAAATATTTGTACTGCAACGGTTGAAGTGGGATATTGAAGCCTAATATCTCAGATGCCTAAATGCTCAATTTCCGAATTGTAACTGCTATATTAACATTTTTTTCATTTTTGGTGTGAGGTCGCATCTAACTTGAAAGGGGGGGTGACAGTGAAAGAGGCGCGGCTATTGTCGTTTGAACTCGGGATCATAGTGTTGTAGGCACGTCTCATCCACTGTCATAAATACATTACCCGTGGCACTAATCCTTTGCGCACCAGTTTAAAAGTAAAGTTTTTCAAAGAAAGAAAACTCGAACTTAATTTTCTCTAAATAAACAACCAAATTCTTGAAATGTCAGTCGTCTAAAATTAATTGCATTGAATAAAATAAATAAATAATGTCGCACAATCAGATTTGCGTATACAATTTTTTTTCCTTTAAAAAAATAGTAAGCCCTATTATTTTGCGCATGTGGATTTAAACACAAATTTTGACAATTTCGATTGGCTGGTTGTTTCCAACTATGCGAATTATCGCATCTGGAATTGATGGCATGGGTTGTTTAAAAGAAGAGCGATTTCAAATCAATGCATAAGAAGAAAATAGGTGGTAAAAGACTGACGGTAGAGCTGCGGTAAAAGATAATAGGAAAACGAAATAGTGAGTGCCAAATGAGGCAAATAGGCAGGGATTTGATGATTCTTGAATCAACAGTGCGTTATGTTTTGAAAACTTTCGTTGAAACCGGAGATATACAGACTAGAATCAGTACTGATCGTCCATCAACAACAACGGCCCTAGAAGATCGAATGTTGCGTCGAGTGCTAATGAAGAACGGACTAGGAACGATGACAGAAGCAGCATCCCTATGGAAAGACAGCATAGGACGACCAGTGACTGGTAAAATGGCTACAAAAAGATTGCATAAAATAGGCTTCAAATCTTACAAAAGCAAACGTAAGCCAATGTCAACTCCTGCTCAAAACAAAGAAACGTTTTCTGTGGGTTGTGGATAACTTAAAGTGGACAGATCAGCAGTGGCAAAGTGTTACATGGTCGAATGAATCCCCTTTTCCAGTTTTATATGGAAATACCGGTCATCGGGATGGTACGGCAAGCAAATGATGCTTTAAACCACAAAAGCGTCAAGCAAGTGTGCAAGTTTCCGTGATACGTTCAACAAATTTGGGGATGTTTTGGTTACTCTGGAGTCGGCCAAATGATGCCATATCGCAGAAATTTCAATGCACAACGTTATCGGGACATTTTTGAATAGGAGTTGTTGTCTTCAATTGAACAACTTGGCCTTCAATAGGGCTAACTTTTTAACAAGATGTAGCCAAACTTTACACAGATAGGACAACAAAAGACTGGCTTCAACAAAATGATATTCCTGTGCTAGATTGGGTTCCGAATTCACCGGACATCAATCCTATCGAGGGTTTGTGGTGCTACTTAAAGAAGGAAGTTCGAGAAAGAAAACCACGTCACAATCAGCAGTTGAAAAGAAATCTTCTTGAAGAATGGCGTAAAATTTCAATTTCTGAATGCCAATGATTAGTTCCAACTATGCCGAGAAGAGTGAGAGATGTTTACGTTGCCAAAGGAGGTCCAACGAAGTGGTAAGACTTACTCATTTCGTCTCATTCGAACATGCGTAAAACATTAGAAACATAAAAAACTTGCAAGGAAATGGATTCCATTGGTCACAAAGTATGCGTCGTTTATTATTTGTTGTTCAATTTCACTATGGAATAGTAAAATGTATCTTTTACATTAAAATAACTGACATAAAAATTTTGAATTATTTTTAACTTTTATTATCAAAAAAGCATCGATAAACTAATGCGCCATGGGTAAGGTATATCACATAACTGCTTCAAGTGTGACTCATATGCTCCAAACCAGCCTTCACACCCCCTTCACGTCTTTCAAGATAGGTGCTACCTCTCACACATAAAACGAAATAAATATATTAATATAACAACTACAGTTCTGAAATTGAGTATATAGGTATCTAAGACATTAGGCTTCAATATTCCACATCAACCATCGCAATACAAATATTTTATACACACTCGGTACAAGAATTATTGAACCCCCATCGTATTGCCTTGATTAAAAAAAATCTTTTCTGCCACTGATTTTCGGAAACACTTACAAGTACTTCTTTTAGTATATTAATCATTTTTATTAAACTAGAATATAGACTTTTAGGATGCTGTTAATTCTTAATTACACATTTTCAAATGCGTAGTTGATATTGTACATGTAAAGGTAACAAAATAATATTAATTGAAATGTTGCTATTGCTTTAGTTAATTTGGCAGTTTTCTCTGCCAAACTTGGTTGTTGAACAAACATTGAATATTTACTCGGCAATTTGTAGCATCCGAAAAGCCTATATTCCGTGTTAATAAAAGTAGAATACTACTACGAAACATTCCAAAGAACAGTGGCAGGAAAAAAACTTTATCTTAATAAATATTTTGTTTAATTTCGAATATATATTGGTTTCTGAGGTTTATAAAGAAGATAAAGAACGATTTTCGGATTGGTGAGTTACAGAAAGTAGATAATTGTACATTTTCGATTTTGTTAATGTTATATATCTCCTAGATTTTAAAATATCTGTTTTTATACCATGATGTTAATCCAATTTTAAGAATAACCGGACCCAACGTGCCTCTGTGACATAATTCTAATTTTTTCGAGTTTGGGACAGTTTCAGGTTGGAATGGTCTTTTTCAAAAGAAAGTCTACACCATTATCAAGATAAAAAAAAATATATTTAAAGGATAATATATGCTTATTTTTCAGCAGAAATTTTAAAATTGATATTAAAGATAAATTTACATGCTGTTTTTCTACATTTTTATTCGAATATGGCTTATGATTAGAATAATTCGAATTTGACATGATTACAGATATAATTGCATAATTATCGTGTAGGATTTCAGTTTGATACTTGTATTTGGGGCTAGATTGTGCCTTGGGTCAAAATAATTTTGTTTTGTAGCCGATGAATCAGGTTTTAGGTTACTTTATATAGAATATTCGGGATCTGATTGAATATAATTCGACCTGTGTGTTATGTATCTTTAACCTTTTACACGCCAACGTTCCACAAGTGGAACATAAACTATGTAGTGCTGTATCTTATTAATAATTGTTTAATCTGTTTGAATTTATTAATATATCTTTTTAAAAGATGTGTTTTAATGGATTAAAAATTATTTTTTTATAATTTTTTTGTATTTTCTATTTTGGAGCTTGTAGAAATGTAACAAAAAACGTAAATGTAGAAGACTGTGCTTTTTATTCTATATATAAGTTTAGAATTCAAATGTGAGTGCTGTGATGATTATTATTGATTGTTTAGTGTTGTTTATTACGTTTTATGCATAAATGAATGTTTTATCTTATTTCGTTTTTGTTTTATGATCATTTGAATGCCAATGTTCCACATGTGGAACGTTGGCGGTTCAGAGTACAAAATTATCTTATTGTTACTTTGTTTAGGATCTTGATCATTTTTACTGGATAATGTAATCTATTCCCGGAAAACTTCAAAGGTTGAGTATCGAATCGGAAACTTTTTCATTTTCAGGCAATCGTTTTACGGAGAACTACTTATTCTGCGGAAAATAGATTGAAATTAAGGTTCTGTTTTGAAATGGAAATCGCAAAAATATTTAGATGTCATTCAATTATCTGATTTAATTACACTAATTTGACTGTTTCTAAATCTTATGATTTGTCGAGTGATCGGAAGTATTAAATTATAAGTATACACAATTTCAAATCTCTAATTTATATAGTTTCTCAGAACAAACTCTATGACAGAGATACAAACAGACTGACAGGCAGACCAAGAAGTGAGACAAATAGAGTTTCGTCAGGTAAATGAAATCCAGAATAAGTTAGTTAAAAATAAACTTTTTTATAAACATTTACCATTTTCTTTAAAATCAAACTTAATTTCACGCACGTAAATCGTGTAGTTTAGAAAATTTCTCTTTCGTACAATAAATTTGAGTTGACCCCGATTATTGAAATTTCACCACTCTGTTTTACTCTTGATGGCTATACCTAGGTTAGAAATTTTCAAAATAAATTATTTGTTTCATTTTACGGTTTCATTCATGTGACGAAACCGTATTCGCCTCACTTCACTGCCTGTCTCTTTGTAAATAGTTCGAACATGAAAACTGTGGAAGTGTGAATTATGTGAACTATCAGCTAAATACCACTTGTCATACGACAAATCATAATAAATTTATTAAAAGAGGAATTTAAATAAAGTTCTTAAGTATTGCTTCTTCTACTCCACCAAGAAAAAGAAGAAATAATAATTAGCATTTTAAAGAAGGAAGAACATTTCAGTTGTTTTCGCTTTGAGATGTTTTGATTGTTAATTCTGTGAAAATTGTGATAAACAGTAATTTTTATGAGCTTTGCCTAAATGTGACGACCTCTAAATGCGACAATGATCTTGTACGTAACATACTAATTTCATAATCGGAAAAAAATGTTATACAAAGAAATATGTGAACTTCAAGTGCAAAACCCGAAATATTTTTCTGCATTTAAAAAGTTTTCTTTTAAAAACATTTTCATTAAATTACACATCGCGCATGGCCACATATTCCGGAAATGACGCAAAAAATTCCGAAAGTGGTTCACGGTTTTTTCTTTTTAACTTTCAAGATCAAATATCTCTAAGTATCACGATTTATTTTTCATCTAGCTGAAGGGTAACTTTACCAAAATGAGGCCAATTTTAAATTTAGAGTTATAAAATATTCTACGCACTTTAGAGGCTTTGTTTTCTTCAGAAACTTATTAGGGCCGCACTGAATGCTTTAAATGCGGAGAGGCGTCAAGGGGATTATTGAGGTAAGTTTATATGGTATTTTTCATATATTGTATTACAATAATTTTTAAAACAGAAATTTTGTTTTTTAAGCTCTGTTGGGTTAATAAATTAGGAATTTAACATGATCCTCTAACAGTGTTTTTCTTTAACCGGGTACTTAAATATGCGTTTAAAATTATCGAAACAGAAACATACGTGACTTTAAACTTATCTATTTTAAAAAAGGCTTAAGAATAGCGGTGTATATTCGGGTCAGATAATACAGATTTATGATTACAGGATTCGCAATAATTTTAAGTAATTGCAATACTGTAGATACTAGTACAGATTAAAGCTCTTAAATTATGTTATTGCGATTAAGTAAGTTAATTTTACAAACATTAAAACGTTCGATGGATTAAATACCGAATCTGATTAAAGCACATGCAGTAGAATTATATCCTGGTTTTTGGTCTCTAATTTTTTTTTTCTTTTTTACACGTTTCTTAAATGTAATATTTTAATTCTGTTTTCAACTTTTACTCATTATAAAAAATATTTTCCACATTTAGTTTAGAATGAGGTAAGAAAATTCTGTATTTTTCTAAATGAGTATTTAAGCTTCCATTTGTAAAATACATATACACATACATCTATTATATATATATAATCCAAACGGAAATTTCGTTCCGAACGCCGAGATTTCGAGTTCTACCGCATGGATTTTTACGGAACTTATACCGTTAGATAGGTATCGTTCCAGGGAAGGTTTTAAGCTATAACACATCTTTCTACCTAGATTAGTTAAGAATTATTACGGAAAATTCTATTATTTTGGACTTTGTTACTTCATATTTCCTTAAATATCTGGTCTCCTATCGGTCGTAGAGCTTAGATCTCGCGCCAAAAGTAGCTCCCACCCAAGCAAACTTTTCCCCGTGATTATTTTGACGTCTTCCGATTTCCTCTAACTCTATTAGGGGCCCGCGTAGAGCCCCTTTAAAATATTTTTCGTAGTAATTTCAGCAATTATCTTAAATTATTGGTTAAGACCGCCACCCTCCCGATTCATGTATCTACGGAAAGGTTGCATGAAGGAGTTTCGTTCAGATACGCTTTCGTTAAGAATAGAGTGCGCTCCCTGGTGGTGGAATGTGGAACTAACATAACGCGATATTGTTAAAATTAGGAAATCTAACAATGCGATCCGTTTTAAACTTTGAGATAGTTCATAACACATAATCTATTATCTATTCTATTATATATATATAAAATCTATTATCTATTCTATTACCTATCTATATATATAAAAGAAAGTCTGGATTTTGTATTAATCAACGCGCAGCCAAAACCACTGAACCTAAAATCTTGAAAATCGGGGTAAAAAAACCTCTTATGATATAGAGTGCCGGAGTGCCGCTAAGAAAGGATTTTCCAAAATTCCATCCCTAAGGGGGGTAAAAAAGAGAACGAACATTTAAAAAATTCCTTAAAAATCAGATTTTATAGTTATTTTTCAACTGATGACATATTTTGGTGTATTTTTGTATGCTGAATCGAATGGTACTAACTAAATTCTTTTAAGTCCAATAGTTCGTGAGATATTTCATATTTTTCAAATTTGGCGATGTCTTTGGCGCCAAAACTTGAATTTTTCAAGTGATAATTTCTAAAAACTCATTCTTTTCATTCTGTTACTATAGCAAGGGAAAAAATTCAAATTGAATAATTTTTTAACCAATCCTTTTGGTTAAATAAAAACAACTTCGTCAATTAGAAAAAAAAATTCAAACGCCTTCAAAATTAAAAAAATTGTTGTACTTTTTTGCTCTAATTTTCGTCGTGATACCATGGCAAAATGTATGGTATCGTGCCATTTATTTCAACCCTAATCGTGCAAACGATTTTTATTGCAAACCGTGCCACACATTAAGATTTACTAATTATTGAACGTGAATATTTTTATGCAGGAATTTTTAATGATGGAATTTGTTTTATTCCATCATAATCTCGCAAAACTTTTTAATTTGTTATTTTTTGAATAGAAAATATTTATTACTGATACTGATATAGATTTTACCATTTCGCTGATACCTGATGATGAGGAAGCTACAATAAAATTATTTCAGAAGTTAGGAATTATACATATAAAAATTTTTTGTTCAAAAAACCATCAATGTCTTCATTGAAAGTATGAAATGTTTACTGTAATGTGAAACATACGTATTACGTACTCTATGCTTCAGTAGTAAAAGTCATTTACAATTTCAAGACTGCAGTTTAAATTGACTATATTTTATTTCTTGCAAAATATTTATTTATTCTTATATTTTAAGTATTTATTTTGGTACCCGTCGACCAATTTCGCCAAATTATATAAATCGCCAAACCACTCGCCAAATTATACAAATTGGCATAATTTTTATTTTAAAGAATGAATTAATTAGTATAACATTAATAAAAATACGGCACAGATGTCATATACTCAGATGTATAGATGTCATATATTGGCGCGATTTTTTTCAGATGCCAGTTTGGCGAAAACATCAACAGCGTAAATAACAACATCCAGGTTACCATATCAAGCAAAATAACGATACTTTGGCGCCAGTTGTATACCCGTTGCGTATATGCATTGGCGTCAGAAATAAAGCGCGCCAATATGACATCAGAATCAGTATATGGCATCTGTGCCAAAAATAAATTTAAAACGTCGAAATAAAAATCACCTGATGACGTAAATACGTGTAACTTGCTTAAAGTCAAGTGAATGTGACATTTACGATCAAACCATTATTGGCATTTAATCTTATAGTATAGGCAATAGATTTTCGGTCGACGGGATAAAGTAGTACTATTATTTTAATTGATTTAAAAAATGGTAGGTCAAAATCTGTAATTTTCAAAAGTTATATTTTTTAAATGCTCATTTTTTTTTTATCAACAATATATATTTTTTTTTCAAATGTATCATTTCATTTTTGTGCCAACTATTACGCTTGGTGACAATGGTGTTGGTAAATTTGGCTTATAAATGGTTTAAAGTAAAAACCATCATTCTAAGTTGCTACGGGGGTTCTAAAATTAGGTGAACTGGTGAACTCGATTATGAAAGATTTCAAGTCAACTAATTAAATGCACAGTAAGTTAGATAATATTTCAGGAATTTTTTCAATATTTATCATATCATTCTGTGTTGTTTAGTTACGGAGCTATGCGGAAAAAGTTCTCAGGGGTACACCAAAGAAAATTGGCAGATATACGCTACAGAGATAGGGTATACTAGAGAGTATATATGCTATAGTTATTGAAGTTGAGCTGAGTTCCTTAAAAAATTCAGAAGTGATGCAGAATATACCTACCCCTACCTCCCAGAGAGTTCTATAATCAGGTTAACGCGATTATGAAAGTTATATTTAACTATCTCAATATACATATAATGCAAAAAGAAATTTCACTCCGGCAGCTTATATCTTGAGTTCTGCTGAATAGATTTTGACGGGACTTACATTGTTAGTTAGATAATTTTTCAGAAAAGATGTTAGTATAAAACATAACGTTCTACGTTGCTTAGTTAAATAATTATGGGGAAAGTTCTAAATCAGATGAAACCAATTTTGAAAGATTTGCTTTTTTTAAAGGTTCCACTGAATGAATTTTTATGGGATTTAAACTGTTAATTAGATCATTTTTAGGGAAGGTTTGGTATATTTTCCAGTTTAAAAGATTCTGCTAAGTGGATTTCGATGCAACTTGATCGGTTAGTTAATTTTTCATTGAGTGTTTTAGTATAAAGCGAATATCATTCGCTGTTGCTTGGTTGTTAGGTTGCTTGATTGTAGAATTATAGATGAAAGTTCTAGAATCAGGCAAACCCAATTATTATGAACGATCAGCCTTTTCAATAAGTCCAATTAACAGATTCTGATGAGACTTGCATTGATAATTTTTCATGAACGCTTTTAGTGTACTACATATTGTTCTTTATCGAATCCTACACTAACAGATCAACTAAAGAAATTGGTCCTTAACAGTCTAAATTTTGTATGACCCAATAAAAGATATAATAGCGTAATGACATTCATATTGCTTTCAGCAATTCGATTGGATACACCAGGTAAATGTCCATATTGCTTTAAAGCGCATGATCAAATTCACAGATATATTTTGTTTCATTCAAGATTTTTTTAGAAAAACCGACCAGCGTAGCGGGCGAAGACGGCTAGTATACAATATAATACAATATACAGGGTGTCCGGTCTCAACGGTGTCCAATGGCTAATTCCCAAACCGTTAGTCATAGACATATAGTTCCAATTACAAAAATGTTTTAAATCAGGTAAAGAAATATTTTAAAAGCGATTTGGGTCAATAAAAACATTTCTTAAAAAATTACGAAATTTAAATTTTTATACGGTTCCCCGGTCCAATAAGTTATATTTAGTGAAATTTTCTATTTACACTGACAAGTAATACAAATAAAGTCCCCTTATTCTACGATTAAAATTAACCGAGTAATAGCTGTTTAAAGTTGGAGCATATTTTTTGCTGCAAATTGGGAGACATTCACAAATTTAGTCGAAATATAATTTCGTCAGATATAAAAAAATATTTGGGAGTAAAATTAACATTGCAATATAAATTTGAAATCTTTAATCATTCTGGCATATTAATGGAAAATATACAATTTGTAATAAACCTTTAAGAAGAAAGTAAAAACAGAATTTTTGTTAAATAAAATGATTCTAAATTAACAGCCTCAATTCTTTACAAAATGACACGTATTTTAAAATATTATTAGATTGCAAAAGCCTGCAAAAGTTGGGTTATGTCATGTTTTTTAGCTTTTGATAATTGATTCTTATATATTCTGTACAGCTAAATCCGAAATTGACCTTCATTTTTAACTATCATATCAGGATTTTTCGCAAATTGCAAATTTCAAAGTTAAGAAGTTCAATGTTAAAATTGAATTTCCTCCCCATCTCATCGGACCACTCAGCTTTTTAGCTGTAAGAATCCCAGGATAAGCAAAAATATCGAATAAATTTTTAATAAAATAAAATAAAATAAAATAAAATAAAATAAAATAAAAAATGTTTTACATATGTTTTATAGTATGAGATTTTCGCTATATTTTAACTTACACATTTGCGATTTGCAAAAACATTCTAACGTGATGGTTAAAAATGAAGGTCATTTTCTGATTCAGTGCTAAAAAGTGCGTAAAAATCAATTATCAAAAGTTAAAAAACACAACCATCTCCTCCACTTTATAGTATTCGATTTTTATTATTCTTTAAATTTGAAAATTTATGATTTGTGAAATATCCTGACACGATGGTTAAAAATTAAGGTAATTGTCGGATGCAGTGCTAAAAAATACATAAAAGTTTAAAAACCCAGTAACCGCAGTCTTGTATTATCTAATCTAAAACTTTTTCTTAAACTCCTTGGCAGAAATCTATCCGAAATTTTTTGTGTTATCCTGTAAAATAAGAATAAATGGTAACCACCGAAAATCTTAATAATATTAGATTGTTATCGGATTTGCACCAGTATGTAAAATGCAATATCGATCGGATATTTAAAAGTGGGTTAAAGTTCGAGTACATAATTTTGAACTGGAAAAAGATACATACGATTGTTGAAGTAACATAAAAACTTATAAAAAAACATAATTTTTGTTAAAAGAAATCATAAGAGAAACAGTCTCAAATCCTGACAAAATAAAACATATGTTATGTTAGCCAATTTGAGACTTAATCATAATACTTGTAGGATTTTTTTTTCAAAGCGCAGATACACATGAAGTAAGATCTTGGAATACTTTAAACACTTGGTACATGATCCCTCAAAGACAAGCCGAACTCATTTGTTTTCAGAGTAGAACAGTTGCATAAGTCATGCATTTTTAAAGTTTCATAACTCGCTCAATTTTAACGTTATATGAATGGGACTTTTTTTGTCTTACTTGTCAGTGTAATAGGACAAAATTACTAAATATAACTTATAGAACCGGGGACCGTATAAAAATTTAAATTTCGTATTTTTATAAGAAATGTTTTTATTGACCCAAATCGCTTTTAAAATGTTTCTTTACCTGATTTAAAACATTTTTGTAATTAGAACTATATGTCTATGACTAACGGCTTAGGAATTAGCCCTTGGACACCGTTGAGACCGGACACCCTGTATATATAATACATATTCCATATGTAAAATCCATATGTGAATTACATATGTATTCTGATACATAGAAAATGATCAGATTTTTATCAAAGTATAAGGAAAAGGAGGGGGTGGAAGCAAAACAATATCAGGTCCTTACCTCTTTGGATTAATCAGGACTGCTTAAATCGAATTTATAGAAACATTGCACGATTTTATATCTTTATGTCGAATATATATAGTATGTGACATTTTATAATATCACGGGTAATATGTAAAAAATATTTTTGTTAACTATGTTATAAATATCATGTATATACCATTTTAAATCGTGAACTCCAAATGAATGCGAATTTGCATGGATCAAAATTTAAAATATTGGTGTTATTTAAAACATGTTTTAATTAATTTGAATTTCCGTTAACAAAAAAAGATCTTAGACAAAAATCAATATTCCATACAGATTCCTTATTAAATTTCGTATATGAATCATGTGTGATATTTCATTTCACTATATTGCCAAGAGTATTCGCAGTTAAAATTAGGGAATCCCAAATCGCACTATTGTGGAGCTTACGGGTTAAAATGTTCCCCTTTAAATTTTAAAATATCTTTTTCCCGACCTGTCTTTAATCGTTAACTGTTGTTCGCTCCCTCACAGACCACTTCATTTTAAAATTGTCTCGGATTAACCTGAAAATTTCCATTTAACTATAAATATTTGGGAAAATTTGTTTCGCTTGGAGCCCTCGTACATTTTCTAGAGACTTCTGAATAAGTGAATATAAATTGCAATAGTCCTGTACATAAATTTCAGTACAGAAAAGGTATCCTATGAGTTAATGGATAGAGTTAATGGATATATATATATATATATATATATATATATATATATATATATATTTATCTTTCATCAAGCGGCCAAGGAGAACGTTCACAGAACCTTTGCGACAACTTCTGTCCAAGCAGTTAAGGGTTAAGTGTATATTTTCAGACCAATCGTCTTATTTAAAACGCATTGCCATATTTTGTTTTTTGGGTGTGTCATTTAGGTTTTAACTACCGCAAATGCGACAATAGTGTATTGTGGAATTATAGAACACGTATTGATTCCATTTCTACAAAATTTTCTGCAAATTACGAAAACTTGAATCATGTCCTAAAGAGAGAGGCCGTGGAGATTGTGAGTGAGAACAATGCGATAAACCGCATGAAACATGCGCTGGTGGAGCAAGGTTGGAGAGAGATGATTATGAAAAGATAGGAATATGAGAAGAAGAGGAAGGGGGATCCGAAGAGTGGATCAGCGGAAAGCGAGTCTTGAGCACTAAAGCCGGGAACCCACACGCGGAAAAATACGACGGAAATCTGCAGCGGCAAATTTTCCGCTACGCCAAATTTCCAACTATTCGCACTTGCGTTTTTCGCTGCTGCTTCCGCGTTAACTACTGCACATGTCTGATTTCTACAGATGCCGTCGCGGAAAACGGAAAAAGTTAAAACATTGATTAACTACAATTCCGCTGCGTTTTCGCATTTGTACGCGGCAAATATGGTGTCAATTTACCGTTCCGCTGTCAAATTCCGTCGTATTTTTCCGCATGTGGATTCCCGGCTTTAGAAGTTGAAAGTGGTCCAGGAAGGACAGAAATATATATTTCATATTTTAAGCACCTTTTGTGATATTTGAAACTGGGTTTCAAAGATTTTATTAAATCTACATATGTGATGTTTCAGATATAGCTATAGAAATTATGTCTAATAAGGTATTTTAAACTTGCTCAATCTAAAACGTTGTAATGTTCTATTTCGGCCTTAACATCTGCTGCCTTTTATATGTTGATTTTATATATTATATAAATGAAATTTAATTTAATTTAACACGGTATAAATTTTCATATGAACCATCTTGTAAAAAGTTTAAAAAATAATTTAAAATTACTTAAAGTTGTTTTATTAAAATAAATATTTATACAATTGAAATATGAAAACCAAGGACTTTGGAGTGACTAGTGTGCTGATCATCTGAGTTAAAATAGCTAAAAGTTGAAATATTTATACATAAGCATTTATATTTAATGCGCTGGACAAAAATTCAAACAGAAACTGGGCGAATGTTATATTACTTGGACTGTTCAAACTTAAACTGAACAGCGTAAGGAGTTTGTTATTCCTAATAAATTATACCAAAACTTGGGAATGGTGCATGATAATGTATCATTACACGTATAAGTAACTCGACATTTAGCAGTTTGAATTCTCTAAAAGTACAAAAAACGAAATATTTCACCATTTTCGGTTTGAATTTGGGATACATTAAGTATAAATGAGAGGAACAGACCTCTGGTTTCTAACAATTTTATTCCAATTGATGATCAAATTAGATGCTCCAAAGCACTTGCTTTTAGTATTTTAGTTGTATAATGTCTGTATTTTAATTACCTGCATTTAAATAATTATAATAGATTTTTTTTCTTTTCACCAGATATATGACTTGTCACAATAAGGTGTAATTAGGAATTCAAGAAGAATGATATAATTTATATGCTACTTTATATAAATTCTGTGCAAAAATATTTCAAGTAACTATAGTCGCATGAGAAATGTTGCCCGTTATTTTACAGTCATTTTACATGAAGTTGTTAAAAGTCCATATAATAGAAAAATACTATACATCTGTATCTATTACGAAAGCTTAGATCGATGCTCTATTATTACAAAAATCATCTCTTTTCGAATGCATATAACTAAAGAATTATTTTTTGTTTAGGACGTTTTACTTGAAGAAAATGATATCTTCTTTAAAAATCTTCATATTCTATTCTGTGTTCTGTGTTCCTTGGTCATATATTACAGACATAAGTTATCAATTTAGTATTTTGCACTTTATGAGTAGCCGAAAAAAATCATAATGTTTTTTCGCTAATTAAATATATTAAATGCCTTTAATGAGTCTGTTTTTTGATAAATGAAATCATTAAAAAGTAAGTGCTGTATCACAATTGTAATCATTTTCGCTTAATGATCTTATTGTTTTGGAAAACAAAAATAAAGAAAGGGGTGGAAGACAAAAGACATTTCCTGAATAACCATTCTGCGTTACTTTTAACTGATGAGTTCTCTACCCACAAAATCTTTAAATTCAAGGGGAAATAATTAGTTGATGCGAACGCGCGGGACTTAAGTTCTACCCAATAAATTGGAAAATGGGCGATGTACAGTGAATAGCATTCATTATATGATGAAGGCATAATAAATCACGGGGTTTGAAAGGAAGTCGATTTTAAATTTAATAGAAAATGATTGTGGTGAAAGTTTTAGGAAAGCATATGTCATTGCAGTAAATGGATTCTTTGTTAGGGGGAAACAGGGAAACAACATTTAACTACATGTCTTTACAAAGGACAGTTCAGTAAGGATATATACGTACGTTCGTATTTAAATGTATTTTCTGTTTCTGATATTATGCAATGTTTTTTTTTTCTAAATAAGCAATTAATGTTTTTTTTATATATATAATTTATAAAATATAAAGTGAAATTGCTTATAAAAAGAATTCGATTATGTAATTTAACCGTTAAGCATTAACTACGTTATGGTCAATTTCTTTTAACCGTATTAAAAAAAAACATTTGATATATCAGGCACTAGTACTTTCCAACTATGTACTACTCCAATTTTATATGTTAAGAATAATCTATAACGAAAGCTAGTTAACCTTTCGTTATATTGCGCCTCGTTAGCACAATTATCCGGATAGATCGCTCTTTGATGTGTCTACACAAACAAAAATTATGTTTTGCATAAACTGGATTTGAAATAATAGTTTGTATATGTCAATTAAAATAACTCTAAATCTGTATAATTATTGTAATTAAGAAATTCATAATTTGCTCACTTTGATTTTGGTTACAAATATATAAATTTAACCCTACAATGCAAGATTTTTATTTCTCCCTATTCTCCCTCCCAGAAACCAATATAATTTAACAAAAAATAATATTACAAATACGTGTGTGGTTCAATAATTATTTTCCCTAACGTATATATAATATTTGTACTGCGATGTTTGATGTGGGATATCGAAGCCTAATCTCTTAAATGCTATATGCTCAATTTCAGTATCGTAGCTGCCATATTAACATAGTTTTTGAAGGGAGGGGTGAAGTTTTAAAGACCCATTTTTGGGAGAGTTTATGGGGTGGGGGGTAAGGGTGAAATGCTGGTTTTGAGCTTATGAGGCTACATTTGTAACAGTGATTGAGATATGGCTACATCACTAAGATCCCGATTCCAAACGACAGTAGTTACGTCTCATCCACTGTTACAAATCTAGCCCCATAAGCTAACCTTTCACCCCCCCCCCCCCCAAATTTACTTCTCACTCCAAAACTATGTGAGTATAGCAGCTACAGTTCTCAAACTGAGCATATAGGCATTTAAGAGATTAGGCTTCGATATTCCACAACAATAATCGCAGTATTAATATTTTACTACACTAGGGACAATAATTATTGAACCACCCTCCTACACATATCAAGTTTTATCCGTAACGTAGGAGAAAACTCTATCAAATGGTGTGGTCTAACAGTTTCTAATATCTGACTGTGTCAAATGAGTAAAATCTGTACAATGTACAACGTGAAATGTAAAGTGCGCCAACTGTTCACATTACTAGTAAGGTGACACATAGTAAGGTTAACACATAGAATGTCGTTTTTTACTTTTTAATACACTAGGTGTTTCATGCATATGAATATATCGCACTTCTTTTTTTCTCTCAGCAGGTGTGATATAATGATTGGCTACATTTAATTTCAATATATATATATTTAAATATATATAAATAATTTTGTAAATGAATTTTCAGTATATGTCAAAAAAATTGTAGCAGTTATGTAACTGGCATACAAAATAAAATAGCTTTATTTTTTAGAACAAAATTAAAAGTGTTGTTAAGTATTGTTGAGGTAAGCATCTTATTCACTTGTCTCATAAAAATTTTAAATGGTAAATATAAAATAGTTTTCATTAAAATTATTTCAAATCAATTTGTTACATTTGCGGTAGATTGAAAAAAAAATGTTTTGCCTATTGTTATATTTTCAAAATCAAGCTTTCAGTGAAATTTTCCTTTTTTATAATAGTCATTTAATGAAGAAACTGATTATTAATATATTAACTATTTCTACGCCTATAATTCAATAGTCTGAATAATTCATTAATCAGAAAATATATATGCGAGAAGACTTATTTTTAGTAGTAACTTATTTAAAAGCCATTTAGATTTGGGGTTTACATGTGGGTCAAAGTAAAAATGTAAAATGTTGCAATGCGCTGTAAAATTTATAAAAGTGAATTATCAGATATTTCACTATAACTGGTAATATTACTTTCTGGATTCTACTGTATCTGTATGTCACATTTTCATTTCAAAAATGTTGGAAATTTTTAAAAAGAATTTTAGGATAAGATATTTATTACCAGTTAGTGCCCGTCAACACGGTTAATAACTTGAATGTTTCATTAGAAAAATTCTTGAATTTTTAATTAGTTGCTTTTAAATTAATTATTGAATGACGAATTACGTGACCAATTCTATATTGCATAAGTGATTCTTATTTGTTTAATGTGGTATGTGGTGCTGCCAGTCTAACTTATTCAACGAAGTGAAAGAATTGTTTGTAATTTATAACTAATTACGCTTGCTTTTTATCAGAAATTTACCTAAAAACACCGGGAAGAGAATTTATTTTTACCTATTACGACCTCATTTTTTTTAATAACAATATCTATTTTCATTTATTTATTAATTTATTGAAACTACACGGCCATTAAAAGCTAACATGACTTTTATTTTTATCTGTCTCATTCTCTAAAAACCTAAATTTGAAACTTGATGCAGCAAACGAATAATAATATTCACTTTTTATTACTTGAATTTTATTTTACATTTTTATACATTTTTTAAATATTAAACCTGGATATCAAGGCAATTTCTTTTATAGCTCTTATAGAAATATTTTTCTTTCTTTTCGTTTTATTTTTTACGCAAATGAATGACAATCTTTTCTTTATGGCACACACACATATATATTCTTGATAATGGTCAGAAAATATAACGAACATTTTAGATCAGCTCAATTTATTTAATCGATAATTACATGTAAAATATTTAATTTAAATATTTTAAATATAAAATCATTATTTTTTTCAAAATATTATTGGGCGTTAAATTTTATTTAATTTCAAAGCATTCAAATAATAATAATAATAATCCTATTACTTCTCTTGCTAATAAATACATAATTATTGAAATGAATTATCGACAAAAATACTACACATTTTTCCATGCTTGGGTTCGAACCTGCGTCCTCTACAAAAATTCATAGGTATAAAGTGCTGCGTTACCCCGCTACGCTATCGGGAACTCGTTTAACTACCTTCAAAGTTGAAGATATTCGGAAAACAATTGTCGCATACGAATGTCTCGAATACATGTCTCGAATGTAAGTTCTGATCTTAGAGAAATAGTTTTGCGCTTTAATATTTAAGATACCTTATTTTTTTAAGAAGTAGCTACACCTTAATATGCTAGTTTCCTTCGTGTCTAACTATTGGCAATTCAAGAGACGCAAATACCGCCCATAACTTGTAGCCTCAAATCACTGTGTTTATCTTCTGTGTTTAATATGACGAAAACAATATAACACCCCGAAATAAACTGCATCTAGCTCTTAATATACATACATTTTTTTATTGTTAATAATGCTGAAAGAGCCGAATAATATTAACTTTGTGAAAGAAACAAAAGTTTGCTTATAGTATAATCGAATAGCAGACGAACATAAGACAACTTCGAGTTGTGATGTGATAGTTCAACTGAGCGAGTATCTTTGCGCATGTGCAGTGTGTCACTCCAAAGGCAAACTTGTACTTAGATACTGCGCATGAGCAACTGTAAAACTTTAATTTAAAATTACGGCTAATTAACAAAATATTTGAACAAATGAATGGATGATAACAAATATGTGGTCAAATAACTTTCATTTGAAAAACGATTGGTGTAATTTTATGCAGTAGTTTTTTCTCACCGACTGTTGAAAGAAAGCGCTTAGCGTTTTAAATATATAGATTTTTTTAAACAGCTGTTTCTTAACTCTCCATATATTTTCATAGGAGAAAAACATGATTTACAATATATTTAAATTTATTCTGCGTTTGTTTTTTTAGATAATTTGATGATTTATTTTATATTTTGAAAATAAAAACATAGTTCAGCACACAAAATCTTTTTTAATTATTATTTATTTCCAACATAGTTAAAAAAGAATTTAAAAATTCGTTTCGTCAGTCTGTCTATCCGCCATTCTGTTAAATTCTCTCGATTTCTGTATAATTCTCTCGATTTCAGCTTTAACATTACATATTCTAAACGAACTATTTAGCATTTATATTTCGTTTATACACACTACTTCCTTTACACTGCGGTCGAGAGGAAAAATCGTTTCTAATTCATTTCAATGATGTTACATATATATTTCAATTATAATCAAATTGATTTTTATTTATGCGATGCAATGGAGTATGCTTTCTGTACAATTTGATGTGCAAGCTATTTAGCATACATTTAAAGAATAGCAGAAAAGAACTCGATTGTTTAATTATCTATTGAGAAAAATTGTTCTCAGCGCATTTTAACGAGGATACATTTTTTCATACATAATGAAGTTTATTAAGGGGGCTCTTAAAATTGGAAAAAAAGACCATTTTCAACATTTACTATCTTAAAATGTACATTATTTTAAAAGACAATTTTTATTGGGATGAAAGATGTAAGCGTGCTCTTTCCTTTCATGCATTTAAAAATTCCAAGATCCAGAATTAGTATTTATTCTTGGCTCCAAACTGGCAGACATTTGTCGAGCAGAAAATTAGTATAACAGCTTACGCGCATTGATTACTAAATACATTTTGGAACTAGAATGAATTGTTTTTGTGCCTAATTATACTTCAAATTATATTAATGACTCTGAACATAAATCAATTTGCATTTAAAGCATTTTTAATACAAATTCACATAATTTTTAATGCAAAGTCCTATTTAGCTAATACAAAATTTTTAAAATTTCAACAGTATATTAATTTATTTGAGCAATAAAAAAAATAGGTTCAGTTTTTACAAACTAACAAGAAACATGTGTTTTGAAAATTTCATGAAAAAAATATTCAGAAGTTTTTTAGATGTCATGCGCGTTATACTCAAAAACGCTTTTTGGAGAAAAATCACTTCAAAGTTTCTGAAACGCTTATTTATCTATTAAGTGAGTATAATTCTACAAGCCATAACTTTTGTTCTAAAGGGAATTTCAAGGAAACAATATCAAAATGTTATAAAAAGGTAGGAGTTTAACATCGAAACTTCGAAAATTCTGAAGCTTTAAGAGTCCTGAGACCTTTTAATAAAAGGAATTACAACGTTCGTATTATTCGCAACATTACAACATTCACGCTTTATAATATAAAGTGCATAGAATTTATTGTTTATTCACAGTACCATATAGAACTACAGTGCAGTCAAAAACGAAAATTTGTGGAATCGCCATTTCAACTTTGGGTTGCGATTTTAAGTTTAAAATTTTGCAAAAGGAATAGTGCGTATAAATTTATTATATCATATACACAGTTAGACAAAGAAATTCGAAAACAATATTGTCTATGCTTCTGAATTGCCTATTCGTAATTTCTAACTGTGTAATTCCTTTTTAAACTAAATTACATTAAATACATTAAAAGGTATCTGTAGAATAAAAATAAATTTACATAAAGGACTACGATGGAATTGAATATTCTTCAATAGGTAAACTCGTAGTTTTTCAACAGTGTTATGATTTCTTTAACAAGGCTGAATTATGCAGTATATTTACTAATATATCAGTCATATACAAGATTGCACAAAATAATTTGAGTAGCTCTCTACGACTATGGATGATAATTGCTGAAATTGGGTTTCCAAATCTGTTATGCATTTTCTTATTTGTTTACTTAAACTATATTCTTTCACCATTTAAAAGTTGAAGTTTCGTCACATTATTCTGGAATTGTTGGAAAGTGCTTCATAAGTTATGCATGATGTACAGATTTTCTTTATTGTTCAATAAGTAAGAAAAAACGGAGGCATTCACAATGAGTACAAGAAAAACTTACATAATGTATTTTTTCTGTCGATTTTTTTTTCTCGAAAACACAAACATTTCTTTAATGCCTTTAAAAGATTTTGATGCTATCTATAATTAAATATTACATTCCATTAAAAAATATGCATGTTGTTGTATTTGTTTTTGTTATTATTCTGGTAACTGAATATCAGATTGGAATTTGATTGTTAACTATTTTTCTCATGAAGAATTATTAAAGTTTTTTAATGATTTATATGCACTGAAGAGAAACAAATGGAGACATTATATTTATGCATTTATATTATTAATATATATTTTTAATTTCAAAGAATATCCTTAAAAATATTTGGTATCTTATAAATATTCTAAGAAGTTAATCCTCTAAAACTATATTTATCTGCATGTATTAGCATGGTAAAAAACTTATTCAATCTCAATGCATTAATAGATAGTTGAATTTTGTATCCCTTTATTAAACGACTTTTTAGAAAATCAAAAGTAATTCAGGATTTACTAAAATGATGTTCTATTCAATAAGACAGCCAGCTCATCAGAAAAACGACTAGCCACATTCTGGTAAATGACAGGCTACCATGGTGATTATCACTTTCATTCCCATTAATGAAACATCACTCAGTGGGATACATAACTTATAGATCGAGAAAATGTATATTAGAGTTCACTATTAAATTTCAAAAAACGAAGACACTATAGAAAGTTTATTTTATTCCAAAAATGCTATTTGTTTAGTATTTCATGAAAAATTTATATCTGCTATATATGAAGTGTGAAAAACATGTGAAGTGTGAAGGCATTTTTGTATATATAAATAGCATATATATAAGTATACGCGAGAAACTCATTAAATAACTCACAAATATCATTAAAATTAACTTGCATTGCTCTCTCTTGAAAATTACTTTTATTTCTCATTTTCGCCAACAATATCTATGATGTACATATATACAAATAGCAATAATAATATAATAATAAAGTACATAACTTTTTTACATTTAAAAAATAATGCAGATATTTTTTTTTTTTTTTGATTCAATGTTTCTCATACAATTTATACATCTACTCAGTGCATTAAATTACATTAACTAAAAATTAAATTAAATATAATATTTTTATAGTAAACTAAATTGAAATATAATATGTTTCTGGCAATATTATGTGTCTCATATTTAAATACACACATTTAACAGTTTAAAGTCAATTTATATCAAATGAATAGATGTCTTATATAATTATGATTGAATGTATAAAAAATAGGGTCATTCTTTCTTTTAGGGATATTGATGAGTTTTTTTTTTATTTTGTGCTGTCTGAGATTAGTTTTGAAGTCAAATTAGATACACAACTATAAAAACATATCTGCTGATTTATTATCTTTGTTTATATATTTCGAAAATGATTATATGTATTTTAAAAAATGTAACAAATGTATTTCATATATTACTGTTTGATATGAAAATAGATACGTTGCTGCTTTACAGTGATAAAATATACACATACAGAACTAATTGTTTTTATGTAGTAAACAGTGAATAGGTTGTCAGAAAATGTGTGTGCGAAATTTTCTTTTTTTTCCAACCGTCATTTTCTCTAACTCTTTTCTCTAACTATAAGAAAGATGTACAGAATTAGTATTAGGCGAATAGTTTGTTATTAAAAAATTACACAACCGCGAATTATGGAATTCGAGATCAGTATAGGGTAAAGTGGGGACAGATGCCGCAGTTTCACATTTCTTCTTATATAATGTACAATAAAGCAGTGGTGGAACACTGTAGCAGCAGATAATCAATTGGCATCGCAAAATTTTATTAGTATTCTTCTGATAATTTCAGAATAGAATTTCTGATATTTTTGAAGGCGAAGAATACTATTAAAATTTAGTGGTGACAATTGCCCAATTGCTGTGCAACTGCTCCATAACTGATAAAGCAGAAAACAGCAAACAAAGCACCAGAAATCATTAACCAAATCCTTTAGAATCTAATTTCTACGTTAAAAACTCTTTTAATAAAGTAGGCATAATTATTTTCCCAATCGTCTTCTTTTTTTTACATCATTTTTTATGTGCTGTGTAAGATGCTGCATGGAGAAAAAAGCTAGGTTGTTTATTTTTTTTTTCAAGCAAATCAAACTTTTATATTTCTCAAACTAGTTGAAATGAAAATAAATAACAGTAAATTTACAAAAATTATGTATACCACTAAATTGTGAAAACTTTAACGAAAATGAAAAAGTGTGAGGTCAAAAAATAAAACTTAAGACAAAAAATGAAAATGAAAAGAAAAACATTTGAATTTACATGAATGGACAACACAATTACTGGAAACAATAAACAGCATAATTACAAAAAACGTCCTTCCGGCCAGTGCCGGGAGGAAGAGGTAACTTTCACATTCCTTATTTTTTAAAAGTAAGCTTATATTATTCAAACATAAGAAAATCAATTTAGTGGAAACCGATTATAGGAGATTCAATACTAATTTTTATCAATACTAAATCATTATAAATGAGAATTTCGCGAAATCCGTCTGCTTTACCCAAGCTGCTTTTATTTAAAGTAACTTATATTTGGTTGCCAAATTCGGCGATATAGTGAAGTTCCTGCCACTTTAAGACAACATGGTGAATGAGGCTAACGAGTGAACTTGGTCGAGACCTTAGTAATTCCTGTGCACATGCTCACTCACATCGGAATCGGTTGATATATACAAGTGCTGTCGCAGGCAAAAAATCAGATTTTTCAAAATGTCACCCACATTAGAAATTGAAGCTGCTATATCTGAGCCATTTTTTAAGATAAAGATGAAACAAAAAATGCTCCGGAATCCTTATATCATGGTCAAATACTTAAGAAAGAAACCTTTTTCAATTTCTATTTTTTTTGCACCTCACTTTAAATATAATTTTTTATTTAATTTAATGGTCTCCATTTTGAAACAAGATGGATGATGAAGCTGGACAGCGAACTTGGTCGAGACATTACGATATACTATCCACACGCCTTCTTACATCGAAAGAGGTTAATAAATACGCGTGTTAGTTATCACGTGAAAATATCAGATCGTTTCAAAATGTCAGCCATGCTAGAAATTCAAAGTGCTATAATTCAACCATTTTTTAAGATATATACGAAACAAAAACTGCTCCGGAATCTTTGTATGAAGGTCAAACACATAAAAAATATCTTTTTCATTTTTCAATTTTTTGATAACTCATTTTAAATTTTAAATTTAATTTTTTTAATGGCAGCCCTTTTGAAACAAGTTGGCGAATGAAGCTGTCCAACGAATTCGGTCGAGACATTGGTATGTACTATGTACACACCAACTTACATCCAAATCGGTTCATAAATACGCCTGTTATCGCGTGACAAAAATCATGTTTCAAAATGTCAGCCACAATAGAAATTCAAAATGCTATAACTCAGCCATTTTTTTTATATAGACGAAACAAAAACTGTTCCGGAATCTTTGTATTAAGGTCAAACACATACAAAAAATCTTTTTCATTTTCCAAATTTTTGGTACTTCATTTTAAATTTAAATTTTTTAAAAACATTTTAAAGGGCCGCCATTTTGAAACAAGATGGCGGATGAAGCTGACGAACGAACTCGGTCGAGACATTGGTACGTATTATGTATACTTCTAGGTACATCCAAATCGGATTATAAATACGCCTGTTATCGCGTGACAAAAATCAGGTCGTTTCAAAATGTCAGCCACGCTAGAAATTCAAAGTGCTATAACTCAGTCATTTTTTAAGATATAGAGGAAACAGAAACTTGTCCGGCATTTTTGTATCAGGCTCAAACACATAAGAAAAAATATTTTTCAATTTTCCATTTTTCGGTACCACATTTCAAATTTTAATTTTTTTTTAAATTTAAATGGCCGCCATTTTGAAACAAGATGGCGGATGAAGCTGGCCGACGAACTCGGTCGAGACATTGGTATGTATTATGTATACACCAAGGTACATCCAAATCGATTCATAAATACGCCTGTTATCGGGTGACAAATATCAGGTTGTTTCAAAATGTCAGCTAAGCTAGAAATTCAAAGTGCTATAACTCAGCCATATTTTAAGATATAGACAAAACAAAAAATGCTTTGGAATCTTTGTATCAAGTTCAAACACATAAGAAAAAAATATTTTTCAATTTTAAAGTTTTTGGTACCACATTTCAAATTTTAAATTTTTTAAAATAATTTAAATGGCCGCCATTTTGAAACAAGATGGCGGATGAAGCTGGCCAACGAACTTGGTCGAGACATTGGTATGTACTATATACACACGAAATTTTATCGAAATCGGTTTATAAATACGAGAGTTAGAGTATGACAAAGATCAGATATATATATACACTATGACGCAAAAGTTTAGACAATGAAGAAATTCTTACATACTTTGAAAAATATTTATTCAATTTTCAAATCACTGCTTGAAATTAATGTGCTGTACATATAAACAATATTTATAACAAAGAAAAGTGGAATTGTGCATATTGCAATAAATTAAATGGTAACAAAAATAAACTGCTCTCTCAAAAGTTTAGACACAAATTAAATAAAATCGAAATAAACAATTTTTAAAACCTGGTTGCGCATCCATGCTTATGTATTACGTCATATACACGAGATTGCATGGAAGAAACTAAATCTTGCATAGTTTGTGGATCGATATCGTACCATGCATTCTCAATAGATGTGTTAAGTTCCTTTTCAGAAGAGTATTGTCTAGCGTTGCTATAAACTTTGCGACACATGATGCTCCAAAGGTTTTCTATAGGGTTAAGATCTGGGCTACATGCTGGCCAGTCGAGAACTCTTATATTATGGGAATTAAACCAAGATTTTGAATGTTTTGCAGTGTGAATTGAAGCATTGTCTTGCTGAAATTCCCACTGAGGACCCCCTAGAAGCTCAGCAAATGGCAGTAGGTTTTCTTCTAATGTCTGTGTATAATGCTGTGAAGTTTGACGACCACTGGTGAAGGTCAGAGATACTTGTCCATTATAGCAAAAGGCTGCCCAAACCATCACCGAGCCCCCTCCTTGTCTGCGACTAAAAAAACGTCGAGGTTCCTTCCGCAAGTCATGCCAATACGATAAACAACCATCTGGACCATCCAGATTCCATTTTTTTTCATCGCTAAATATGACTGACTGCCATTTCTCTCCATATGACATATGCTTTCGAGCCCACATAAGTCTTTGTTACTTATGATGTGGTTTCAGAGCTGATTTCTTCTGCATTTTGCTATAAACGATTGTTCCTTTTTCCAAAATTCGTCTACGAATCGTATCCTTTAATACAGAGTGTCCCGATGAGCTTTGAACTCCACGTACGCTCATTTGTTGAGTACTCGCTAGTCTTTGTATCAGGCGATCCTCTCGTACATTTGTCACACGTGGCCTCCCAGACCGACATTTTGCTTTATATTCGGAACCACTCGATAAAACTCGATAAATAGATTTTTTTGACCTATTAATAATAGCAGAAATTTCAGAATCGCTCTTCCCTTCACCTGTCAACTGCCAAATCCTTGAAACCTCATTCACTTGAATTTCTTTAGCTCTCGGCATGTCGACTATGAAGCGCAATCGTTTGCAGAACTTAAGTACTCCAAATTTGTGACATCATCGATTCTAAATTTGCATATGCCAGCGAATATTCAAAGAAATTTAGAATAGTGTCTAAACTTTTGCGACAAGCACATTTGAATTTTTATGAAAAAAAATTAGTATTATAGCAAATAAAACGACTGTCTTTTGTACATAGCATTTTAAATCAGTTTTTGAATATATTTACAGGTTTTTGTAATTCTGACGTCATAATTCTACATTTTAAAGCTGAATGACGTCATTGTCTAAACTTTTGCGTCATAGTGTATATATATCAGTGGCGTGGCGTGAAAATTTTCGGTGGTCATCGCAATTATTTAAGTTTGTGGTGAAAAATTATTAACTCTAAAATTCAATGTTTGAATGTTCAAAAAAGAAACTTTAAATCTTACCTTCACTTATACATGAACTCCAAATGTTCTGCTAAAACTGGATCGTAGAGTTTTAAAAGCTTATTAAGAGTTTTAAAATATTGCTTGGTCATCGCCGCATCCAGCGATGACCGGACGCCACGCCACTGATATATATATATATCTGGATATATATAGTATATATATATATATATATCAACTTTTGAACGGAGGGTGGTTTCAGGGTCTGGGGGTCTTGATCGATGAAAATATACCAAAATTTTTGAAATCGCTTTCCTCCGAACGGCTGCAATAGGTAGCTTTTTGTAATGAAAGCTACCTAAAAATATAAATCACTGGTTTATATCCAGGCGAGCATTGCCGTTTGCTCTTAATGTAAGTATTAGTTCTATTCTATTTAGGCCAGGGCTAGCTTTTTGCCGGCAGAACAAACAGTGCCAGTGGCAGAAAGGGGTTATAACCGGTTTTAACCAGCAGAAATTGGCAACAACTGGCATAAACACATTTCATACGTAATATGAGATTTTTTTTTAGTAGTATTAAATTTCTTAAGTACATTTTTTCAGTATAAATAACAAATGAAATATTGTGGGTAGTTTTAATTAAAAAATAAATAGATTTGTATTAGAAAAAATGAGTTATGTAACAGATAAAATTTTTGTTATAATATGATTGTACAATTTTATATGTAAACAATTATTAGAGTATTTTAAAATTTCAGTTTAAAAATCAAATAGAAAACTATATCCAATACTTATTTTAAATTAAACAATGAAATGAAAATAAAAATAATCAATACTTACTCAGAATACCTTTCTGTAATTTAACATAATAATTTAATAATAACAGTAAAAAAATATCTCTCATAGAAATGTTACAGTTATATGTGGATCTTGTAATTCCATGGATTTAAAAACATTTAAATACAGTATTCAAAGAAACAAATCTGACATTTTTTTTTTCAATTTAAGACTGTTAGTTGAAGATATTCCAACCACATTTTGCACTTACAACACAAAAAAAATACAAATGTTCAAAGAAGATTTAATACAGTAATAACCGACTACCATACGCTAGCTCAATTTCTTCATCCTAATAAGTATATGGGATAGAAATTGACATATTTCAAATGAAAATCAAATTTCAAAGTAATTGCTTAATAGGCGCAAAGGCCAACATAGTGAAAAAAGATTCCAAGCCGGGACTCGAACCCGGGCCATCAGTATAGCGCACTGACGTTCTACCGACTAAACCACTTGGAACGATACCCAGCAAGGAAAATTTCTCACTATTATATGTTGGCAAGGCTACACACGCAGCACAAGATGGAATATTTACCGTGAGCCACCAACCTGGGGCAAACGCGGAATATAATTAAATCCAGCATCGATAGAAACTATATTAATACATGGAAATTATTCCAGAGGGAAACATTCGCCTTAGATACAATATTTCAAATGAAAATCAAATTTCAAAGTAATTGCTTAATAGGCGCAAAGGCCAACATAGTGAAAAAGATTCCAAACCGGGACTCGAACCCGGGCCATCAGTATAGCGCACTGACGTTCTACCGACTAAACCCCTTGGAACGATACCCAGCAAGGAAAATTTCTCACTATTATATGTTGGCAAGGCTACAAACGCAGCACAAGATGGAATATTTACCGTGAGCCACCAACCTGGGGCAAACACGGAATATAATTAAATCCAGCATCGATAGAAACTATATTAATACATGGAAATTATTCCAGAGGGAAACATTCGCCTTAGATACAATATTTCAAATGAAAATCAAATTTCAAAGTAATTGCTTAATAGGCGCAAAGGCCAACATAGTGAAAAAGATTCCAAGCCGGGACTCGAACCCGGGCCATCAGTATAGCGCACTGACGTTCTACCGACTAAACCACTTGGAACGATACCCAGCAAGGAAAATTTCTCACTATTATATGTTGGCAAGGCTACACACGCAGCACAAGATGGAATATTTACCGTGAGCCACCAACCTGGGGCAAACGCGGAATATAATTAAATCCAGCATCGATAGAAACTATATTAATACATGGAAATTATTCCAGAGGGAAACATTCGCCTTAGATACAATATTTCAAATGAAAATCAAATTTCAAAGTAATTGCTTAATAGGCGCAAAGGCCAACATAGTGAAAAAGATTCCAAGCCGGGACTCGAACCCGGGCCATCAGTATAGCGCACTGACGTTCTACCGACTAAACAACTTGGAACGATACCCAGCAAGGAAAATTTCTCACTATTATATGTTGGCAAGGCTACAAACGCAGCACAAGATGGAATATTTACCGTGAGCCACCAACCTGGGGCAAACACGGAATATAATTAAATCCAGCATCGATAGAAACTATATTAATACATGGAAATTATTCCAGAGGGAAACATTCGAATGTTTCCCTTACATATAATAGTTAGTATACTTTTTCACTATGTTGGCCTTTGCGCCTATTAAGCAATTACTTTGAAATTTGATTTTCATTTGAAATATTGTATCTAAGGCGAATGTTTCCCTCTGGAATAATTTCCATGTATTAATATAGAAATTGACATATTAACATAAAGAAAAGGCAAGGAAATTGCTTTCTGATATTAATCCCAATTTTGTGCCATATAGAATATCCTTTGAAACAAAATCGACTCCTGTCCCAGAAACACATTTCTCGATGGACGCCCTAGAAAATGTCTTTCCTTCTGTATGGTGGTCATCTTTAAAAACGAATACTGGTGAAAATGAGGATTTTTCAAATTTTGCATCCTCAATAATGACATTGCCAGCAAGTAATGACAGTCTTGAAAGAATATTTTCGAACTTTTCTTTTATTCAGAACAAATTAAGAAATAGTCTGTGGTCAGAAATATTAGCAAAATTTGTCCTGTGCTATGGAATGTTCTGTGGAAAAAGTAATAATAGCATATTTTCGTGGAAATTTTGTTCTTTCAGTATTGTAAAATAATTGTACAAGTTAGTTCATTAAATTTTTTTTCTGTTATTTATTGTGCTTCAATTATTTACTTATATGTTTTCACAAGAATCATAATCTTTAAGTTATTGCATTGCATTATTTATTTAAAAATACTCTGAAAAACACATTTGTTAAAATATCACAGAATTTTTTGTAAATTTCTTTTTTACATTTAAATAGAAATTAAACTCTAAACAACAATATTAATAGTTAAATTTGTACAGCATCAGACTACCATTATGAAAATTTCTGTTTTTCAAGTGAAAGAAAATTAGTATTATATAAACAAAGTATATTTATATGATCATTTTGCAACTTTTTTTGCAACTTTGAATAACATTCATAATCTTTAATTTTAAATTTTAACTTAATTGTTTACATATCAAATACATATGTGATTGTGTGAATTATGAATCATTGCACGCTAAAGTTCTTATTAATATAATTTCTTAGTTTTTGCCACTTACTGACAGAAACTAGTTTCTGCCATGCCGGTTTTAACCAGTTACAACCGCTGGTTTTAACCACTCTGTCAGAAACTTGCCAACCCTGATTTAGGCCCTAGCCTCTTTATTTTTGGCCTTTATTCTCATTCTTTGATTTTGTATTTCCATTCGCCCACAATCACACCACATTTCCTGTTGCAAAATTAAAATGAGCCTTTTTCAAGCAGCTATCGATTGAATTTGATGCACTGAATTCTGTCCGCTTTAGACATTGTTTCTTGATAAGACTCCAGACACTCAACACATTCTGAGTCATCAAATTCCAATCCAATACTGCCATTAGAATCCATAAGAGGAACTACTTTCTCATTATCTGAAGATGACTCATTTTAGATTCTTCCTCAAGTAGGGTGTTTTCAAGTTGATTTTTCCATTTGTTTTTTGCACATTTTACTTCCACCAAGCTATTGTTCTTTTATGCTTTCTAGTTTATTTTGCTTTTTATTTTCTTCTTCTTTTTACTTGGTTATAAACTCTGTGCTTGTAAAATTTGCATCTTTTTGCTTCGTCTTACTTGTCTGTATAGGTCTTTTCACAACTGGGATAGGAGATATATTGTTTAACAGTTTAGACGGTGAGAATTGTAAATACCTACGGTTTACTTATTCACACATGGTGAACCAATATCGTTGCTGATAGTATTTTGATAAATAGCAGAAATCGCTAATATACGTTTATTTAAATGTAAGTTCTACTTAAATCGCAGTGATGAATTTATTAAATCGAAAAACGAAAATATATTTTGCGGCATCCCTCAACCTCGTTGCGGCCTCTGTCCCATAGTGTCGGGTAAGATGCAGCGCCGCCATTTTGTGTCATGTGAGCGACGCGAGAGAAATGCAAGCACATATATGTATTCTACGAGGATTTAGTCTACAGTTGCAATCGGTTTTGGGATGAAATATCTGTTTATTTGGCTTAAAATATGTAATAAAACTTTATTAGAATAATTTTAGCAACTGCCAGGCAGGTTGGAACCATAAAAACTGGCATAAATATGTATATATGCATAATACTGACAATTAAGCGATGAAAACGCATACAACGCAGCGCACAGCACAGAGGAACACTACGAACGTCTTAAATTGGTCTATGGAGCGGTAGTGTCGCCCATAGTCGCCAAAGTTTCTCCAGAATAATTTAGACAATACGTAAAGTCAATTCAGGATTTTATTTTAACATATTTCGGCGGCGCAGTTTCCACCGAGATATTTAGCCATCGCTTCATAGTAGTAATTTAGGGGTAAGCACAGTTGTAGATAATAGAGCACATCGGACGGTGGCCAGGGGATAATATGACGAGTGAAAATACGATCGAAAACTGAGGAAATGCTGCGAGCATCAGCTCTTTGTTCGCCTAGCGTAGTAATACAAATATGACGTAGCTCGCGCTATCAACCAATTAGTATTTAAAGATAACACGCCATGGAAAGATCGCTGACAATGTAGTGGATGAATTTGAAGGTCAAAAGGAAAACCCCGGAATAAGCGCAGGAAAATGGTTGCTAAAGGAACATTGTAAAAGAAAAATGATCAGAAATGGAATATTTAATTTAAGAATACTAAAAACGTAATATTTAAGTAAATTACACAAGTGAGACATTAAATTAATGGAAATTTAACAGAGTTAAAGATAGAGATTATTTAAGAATAAGGATTTAGTGAATATAGAGTAGTAATTTAGAATAATATAGGGAATTCACGAATGAAGATTTAATTTGTAACAAAATCCCTTCCTGAAAAATGTATGTACTATTAGGTCCCAATGACCTGCTAGTTCATTGGGACAAAGCAGATACTCGGATTACAATATTTGTTTCTTTGTTATAGAATCATCTTCATAATGATACAGTCACTTTGTCACCAAATCGCGTTGTTTAAAGCTTTAATTTCATTTAGAAAGAGACATTTTAAAAATTAAATAAAAAAAGTTTGCATCTAAGTGGAAACTGCTGGAATAAGAGCATGTGCATAATAAAAACAATTGTAATATTTTTTTCTTTTTGTTAATCAATATAAATATAATAATATTAATATAAGTTCATTAAATTGCAACGGTAACACAATATACTTCAAAACCATCTCGTTTCATGAATGATCATATTTATTCAGTATCTTCACTAAATTATAGGGTTCAGGTGAACTTTAGTCCATACTGAAATATGTGTCTGCAGAATTCATAAGAGTTCTTATAGTTTCGATAATTTTTTATAATCACAGGATATGTTGCACTAATAATTCTAACAGTAATAAATACTAATAATAACAATAATAAATAAATAATCTAAGAATTACATTGTATAATAATAATATAACAAATAAATTAATAAACAATAGTAAATAAATGATTTGTCAATATAAATGTAAATGCACAAATGCACAATCTTTGATATTTTTTGCCATGGCATTTTCATCATTTACAGATCTGTATTCTCTCAGTATAATAACATTATCAATCACAACAACTGTTAAATTTTACGTAATTCAATTTCTCGTATTACTTTAATATTAAATAAGTTTTCGAAAAAAAGTAACGATGTGTGACTGGAAATGAAGAAATTATGAGGTGCAATAGGCCTCATAGATCCATTCAAGGGTTACATCATCATCGCTGTTTCAGTAACTTATGTATGTTAAGATTTCATTTCCAACTACCGGTTTCTCAATTCATCATAACTCTTTTTCTTTGTTCCAATACTTTCATAAATATATTTAATCTCTTTATACAATAATACCAATAATCTTTACACCTTTCATATAATAATAATTTTATCAATCAATAATATGTTAATTCTTTAGTAATAACAGTATAACAGTACAATTCAATTATCCCAGATTATTTCATTTCTTATCTGAGTCGTTAAATTTAAATCCCTTTTATCTGACATATAGGAATTACATGTACACTCAAACAAAGAAATGAAAAAAAAAATCATCACCAATAGAAATAAAATGAAAATCTTTTAAAAGGGGCGTGAAATATCTGCAGAAAAAAAATTGATCATTGTTGTGAATTCCGCAATCATCCCATTTCAGCCTGGAAAAGAAAATCAATATATATATATATAGGGCGATATAGACTCAATTTTGAAACGGTAATGATTTAATTTCGGTATCTTTAAATGGGATTTTTCTATCGATCTCAAAATTTACACCATATACTTTTTTTAAGAATTTGGTAAGGTCCTGAACATACTTGGGAAAGTTTTCTAGTATTTGGGAAATGAAATTCTTTATAAATAAACAAGGAATTAACAGAGGGGTAATAATCTTGTTGAAGGGGAAAATAATAGGGTAATTGGCCAAAGAGTAAATAAGCTGGAGGAAATTTAGTTATTGAATGGGGGGTATTATTGTATTCATTTACAACTTCAGCAAGGAGTTTGGAATTAATATTGTAAGATGATTGTTTGTTGATTTAATATTGCAACATATCTATATAATGCAATTGGGAATTTTGTTCCGGCAGCTCGTAAGTTTAATTTTGTTGAATGGATTTCGATGGAACTTTTAATATTAGCTGGATAATGTTTCAGGTCAGGTTTTAGTGTATTCCTTAGTTATAACATCATGGGGGAAAGATCTATGATCAGGTAAACTCTATTATGAAACTTTAGCATTTATTTATTCCTTTATTTATTTATTTATTATTTTTTTACAAGAAGATTTTGATGAAATTTGCATTGTTCATCAGATAACGTTTTGGGATAGTTTTAGAATCTTGCATACATCGCTCTACTGTTATTTACCATCCCTATTGCAAATAATCAATAAAGAGTTGATCTTGAACAGCCAAAATAATTGTGCAATGGTTTTCGTACAGTTTACAGCAATTAGAACGACATTACAGACACGTTCAGTTTTAAAAGTAAAAGTGAATAAATGATAGTGGCTGCCTTTGCAGAGGCAAAACACATTCTCATATATTGCTTTTATACAATACAGAAGGCGTTAGAAATTTGAAATTTTACTTGGTGTATGTTAACTTGGGAAATGCTATCTGAAAATGGTTTCTAACAAACAGCGAACTACACTCGTCATCAAAATAATGAGAAAAATATGCTCACTAATGCACAATGCTGAAATTATATATGGTAATTAAATACTGTTGAATACAAAATTGCACTTCCGCGCATACGTTAGCGTCGAAAATGTGCAAATTATCTGATTAACCATATGGTGCGAAATGAATACATGTTGGAATTCTGGTCTGTAGTGTTGTTTAACCCTAGAATGCTACCCTTTGAAAAAATTACGGAATGATAACCCTTCGTCTCTCAGACGAAAAGTAGGTGGTTGTGCTTAAAATCAAATTTAAAAGCTAGTTAGAATAAAATAATACTTACTGCAGATGACCTTATCGCACTCAATCTTCAAGTAAGCAATAAAGTATGATTTATTCATTTTCAAAGAAATAATTTAGCATATTAGTGTAATGTCACCACGCATTGCTCATGAACACGTTAGACACATGTTGCACGTCATTCTGCGCAAACTGTAATGGCAAAATGCACAAATTTTCTTTTTTTTTACAGTCAGATTGTCTGTGTTATTGAATGTTCATATCCAATTTCAAAATTTCCCTTATAATTGCCCTTGTTAATCGGGGAAAAGTTGATACATTGAGACCCTTCTTCATCTAGGGAGCAAGGCGATTTTCACTAAGCTTTATTACGAACTTCTTTCTGGATAACCTTTTTTCGAGTTTTTGAGCCATGTTATGCACTTATATAGCATTTGCATGCATTAAACTGATATACCATGACTTTCCATACCACGAAACTCACAAAGAGCCCATCGGTGTGCTTTCCTACTACATGGTATGTTATTGCACATTTGATCAAATGTGTCCACAGCTTCTTTTGTGGAATTATAAAAATCTATCATTTCTGTTTTCTACTTTCTTGATTAACATTTAGAATTTCAATGAAACTAGACAGAAGAATAAAGCACTTATTTGATTAGTATAATAGAATAATAATAGACTTGTTACATGACTCAAAAAATTTCCGAATATTTCTATACCATTCACTTATATGATACACTGTGGTTTATACTTTTAGAATCAAAATTTGAGCATTGCTTTTTCTTCATTTTTATTCTCGAAGGATAATTAAATCTCAAGGATAATCGAATTCTCAAAGGATAAGGGAATTCATCATTTTCATCTCTATCGCTATGTATGATTTCGTAATTTTCAACTTCAATAAAACCATCATTTTCTGATTCATCCCCAGAAATAGAATTTTTTCCATCACTTAGTTACTTTAATAGTTCCCGGATAGCCTGAGCTTAAACCCAAAAATTTCTCCAAGAAAACTTTTTGACATGCCACGGCGGCACAGAAAAATATCTAAGTCAGATTCTCAAATGCAAACGTTAATGGTAACCATTCATCTGTGAGACGAATATTGTCCTGAAAACGACATGTGCACAAATATTTCGGGAAGAAAGAATATCGTAGTATGGATACGTAATATATGTAAATTTCCAACTGGGCGAAAAATGTCCGGACCAGGATCCTGGTCCGGACATTTTTCGCCCAGTTGGAAATTTACATCTAATATGATTTGTTTACCAATTAGAATAATTGCGTTAATATTAATCTAGTGAAATTGCTTTTTAATTAATAATATTTAAAATTTCTGTAGAAATATAATTTCTTCCGAAGGCAAACAAATATCACTTAACATATTTCAATAACCACAAAACTGTGGGTTGTGTTAGTTTTTTAGTAATAGAAAAAAATTCTTGTACAGTTAGATCGACGATAATATTAGAGGCTGACTACGGATCTTTAAAATTCCATCGCCCTGCATAGAGATTAAATTTAAAAAAATGAAGCTTTTTATATGAATCATTTTCCAATGAACTGACATTTTAAGACATGCATTACACAGAAAATCAATAATCGATACAGTAATCGATATATATAACATGTTATAATTTCAAATAGAAACTCGATCTATTAGTACTGACAGAATGGCGTATTGAAACTCTATTGTGTTCATATCTTATCAAAATATCACACGTCATATAGTAATATTTTTATTTTAAAATCCCATCTTCTGCCTCTATAGAACTTAAATTTAAAAAAAAAAAAAATGTAGCTTTTTATATGGGTCGTTTTCAAAAGAACTGGCACTTTATAATATGCATTACACAAAATATCAATAATTAATACAATAATCAATGGCTATAACGTTAAACTTTCACACCGTAACTCGATCTGTTAGTACCGCCAGAATGAGGAATTGACCCCTATTCTGCTCGTATCGTATGAAGATATCTCGAAGCAGATAGTAATATTTTTATTGTACTAATCTAAATATGCAACATAAGAAAAATTTATTCTGAAATTGGAGGATGCAATAATATAACAGGAATAATTCGCGCCCCGTTTTTCTCATACCGTATCGCGATATCCCAAAACAGATAGAAACATTCCTATTGTACAAATCTGTAACTTTAAAAATTAACATATCTTGCTGAAACGAGATAGTACCACCAAAATGAAGAGCTGCATGTAGCCATCCAGAATTTTAAAGTAATCCACAATTAAAGTCGCAAAATTTCAAAGGCAGATGATCATTCTTGACGTCCCTTGATTGATACTGCGAGAGTGGCGAAGCATTTTGTAATTCGGCTGAAAAGTTTTGTGTCAGAAGCTCTTTTAATTTTCTATCAGAAGAGAATATTAATCTTTCACATATGAAAAGAAACATATTTCTAATTTTTATATTAAGTTAAATAACAGAAACTCTGATCACCTTCTTGTTTCAATATTCATCAATGTATGTTTCTAATTAAGAAAAATGTGTGTAATCCTGGGAAACGTGAACACCTATAAACACATTCAACTGTAAATATTTGCATAAAAATATATGTACCAGTCGATAAGAAATAGTATTTAATATTTAGTGCCATGTATCAGTTTTCTTTTGGAGGCCGTCTACATATTACAAAATTGTAAGAACTTTCATTTTTCACATAATTACACTCACTTTTGACTTTTTGTTTGAATCCTTGGTATTAAAAATAGTCAGAAAACGTGTATAATTTATGCATTTTTCTGAAATCATCATACAGTTAGAATGATTCAAATTTTGAGGATATGTTAAATTTCTTAAATCCAGAATATTAAAGTTTATCCTCGCTAAAAATCATTCCTTTGAAATATTTCTCTATGATTTAAAGAGATGCAATTAATGGACCTAAACATTATCCAATTTCTTTTTCATTCAAATGCATATTTTTAACTGAGGAAATTATAAATAAAATAAAATTGAAAAATTAATGAAGTGTTACATATATTAATTTTTACATAAAATGAATAAACGTAGTCTATAGCTATATGGTTTTTCAGCTCTTTCATATAATTATTTTTTCATTTATAGAAAACTTTAATAGAAACGGATTACATGTAATGAAATCATGAGAGTGTTGCATTGGTAGTAGGATACGTTGTTCGCAGAAAACATACAACTTCAGGAACCGCCGTAAAAAATTAATGAATGTATCGCACACACAGAGAAGAAAGAAAAAACACATTAGTATTTAGCATGAAAATGCTCTATTTTCTGCCATAAAAGTTTCCTCATAGATCAATACGTTCTCTGAGGCTTGATGTTTTACTGTGAGGAACCATTTAAGTCTCAAAAATATAAATAAAAATGATACATGTAGAATAGTTTATGAAAAAATTCTAAAAAATACTTAAATGCTTAAGGGACATATCAATACTAACAGAAACTAAGCATACAGATGATATATAGAACCCGAAATAATAATAAAAAGGGTCTACAATTCTTTTTACCAATGTTCAGAAAAAAACATATGAACGAATATTAAAAAAATAGACTTACTTCGTATGGTATATAAATACATAATTCCTTTAATAACAATCAATACGGCGTTAGAATCGGATGAAGAACCACGGAACTTACATATATATATAACAGAATAACAGTAAAAATACAGAACTAATTTATCCAGGATTGCAAATTCTTTGTTATCATTTGACATAGAGGGTGCATTTAATAATATACCATGGTAAATCTTAGAAGAAGAAATAACTGGACTAAATATACAAGATTACATGAAAAATAACTTACTATTTATTGAAGACAGGGCTAAATATTTTCAATTTCGATAGCCACCAGACTACATCAATACTCACAAAGGATATTTTAAAGAGTAAAATTTAGAGTGTGAAATTCAATTCTAAATTATATAGCTGAATAGATAAATGATATTTAAGCATTCGCGGTTGTTTTTTAATATTAGTAAAAGAAAATAGATACAAAAAATATAATATAATGAAAATGAAAATATTTATAGATAATTATAGCAAAATAAAATTATTCAACATTTCGCACACTGAAAAACAAGCAAAACATTTTGGGAGGTATACGCTGGATTAATGAAATCAAATTTTCAAATTAGTTAATAACAAATAATGTTAAATCTAGAATGTTTAAAAATTTAGAATTAAATTATCATTACTTATTATTACATATCGTTACATATCATTGATTAATTTTCTATACTACACTTAATTGATGTTCACATGCAAAATCTGCAAGAAAAAAAATCAAATCGTAACAAAATATTTTGTAAGTCAAATGTAAAATTTAGAGGGAAAAAAAAAAAAAAAAAACTAGATGGATATTCCAGTCCTAAAACTTTCCTCTTCTCATATAAATATTTTAATGTTTCAAAATGTTGTTACAAATGTCACTATTTCATTTCTATTAGTTCAATGTTATATCAGCTTTAACTTTCATCTTAACCCATTTGTGTCTGGCGTCCTAATTTTGGGATGCTTTCTTTAAAAAATTCCCATTACAAATTGAATTATGATATCCTTTCAAAACTTAGTAAAATATATCCTTAGTATTAGTTTTCAATATTTATCCATAAATGGCAGTGCATTTTTAAGAATAAAAAGGTGAAATAAATGTTTGTTGTAGCGGAAAGTTGGATTTTCGTGAAATAAAATGGCGCGTGAGAAAAGGTAAGATATTTCTTTTATTTTTTTATCAATCATTTTGTAAGTGGTATTTTTTATAATATGAAACATGATTTTAGAATACGTATTTTTGCATTTTTTCAGATTTCTATTTTTTTGCTCGAATTTGAACCTTTATATATCGTCCCAATTTTGGGACGCTAGGCACGAATGGGTAGGGTCTTTCTCCGTTACTGTCTATGAATTAAATGTATATTTTATGCCCTTTATTTTGTTACAAAATGGTTACATACCACTCGGATTATTATTTCGTTATAAAATTATTATTCAGATTATTATTTGGCTATCCTTTGTTATTACTATAAGGGGAACAAGGGCTGGGCTCTGTTCAAGAACAAGACACCCACCCCTTCCAACCCTTAGCTATTGGCTTAGTAAAAATTTATATCATACCATTATGTTTTGTACTTAGTTTAGTATTTGACATCCTGAGGTTACTAAAATATATACAGCAGAACCTCGATTATCCGACGTAATTGGGTCCGAACCGACAGCGGATAATCAAATTTCCAGGTAATCGAGAATTTATCAATAATCATCTAGTTTAATATGCAACATCGTCATCGAACTGCTATTAGGACTATTTAAACTGCTTAATAAGTATCTAATTTTAAATTATGGATGAAAATAATTTTATTTGTTTAGAACAGGGACGTGTAAACGGGGGAGGGGGGGGGGTATAATCTTCACGGGATCGGATCTTGCGGGAGCTCAAGCTAATTTCAAGGGAATTCGAAGAAAGGGGAACCAAAATGCTTATCTCTACTCGTGGTTTGGAAGGGAACACTTGCATACACAAAGAATGTGAAAGTAAAAAAAAAAGTTGGAAAAAATTCAGGATAGCGACATCGTTTTACAGAGAGTTCCGGTTACACGAGGATCGGATAATCTTAGTTCTACTTTACCATATATACTCGTGTTCGTAAAACGAAGAATTTTTGACAATTTTCTGGAAGTAAATTGGGTGGGGGGGGGGGGGGTAAACTCATACACGAGCCAATTACATAAGCCAAAAAAATAACCTTCGAATACTGCAAAAGTCTGATTTTTTATGTATATAAATAATAAAATAATATATAAAATATAAAAATAATAATAATTTATTATTAAAATTTTTTCAATGATTTGTTTTTGTTTACTTACTAATTTTTCGCATTAGTAAGTGAAACCTTTGGTTTGATTTTGTGCGAAATTGAAGTAAAAGGTTAGGGGGTCGACATACGCGAGTTTTGCCTTCAAAAGTTAATGGGTCGGCGTATATGCGAGTATATACGATATATATACTCTATTAGTAATTATTGATTATTATAAATTTTTACTATAAAAATTTTTACTATGCCAATGGCTAATGATGAGGAGGAAGGGGGTCTTGTTCGTGAGCCGACTCCCCCCCCCCCCTTATAATAATAATAAAGAAAATTTTATAGTCAAGTAATAACCCGATTGATATACAACATTTTTGAAACATATTAAATGGCATAAAACACAGATATAATGCTTAGACAGTAACGGAGAAAACCCCCATCCTTTCCTGCCTAGTGTCCAAAAATGGCACGTTTAGATTTTTATATGTTAAATAAATATTTTCTCAAAGAGGATTTTTTTTATTATTTTTTACGCCCATTTTACACCATTTACTAGTATAATTAAGCGCAATATTGAGTTAAAAAAAAAATCAGGCACTAATGGGTTAAATTTCTGCTTCAGTCAATTAATCGGAGTAACAACTAATTAATCTCGATCATGATATTTATTAAAATCAATAGTTTTCCGTTATTCAGTTGTATATCGGCTGTTCGTGAATAGTCGGCTTATCAGGATGGAAAGTTCCCTTCGCTTCATCGACCTGAGGAAAATCAAGAAAATTACACAAAAATAGCTATTAGAGTGCCCTCTTCCGGCGTAATAGTTCCAAATTCAGGGAGGACATTCTTGCCATGGCCAAAAAGCATACATAAAAAATTTGGTTCAATTCTGTGCATAACTTCATACACCTCTCTGTGGTACAATATAGAAAATCACATAAAAATCGCCTTTAGAGCACCCCCTTCTGGCATCGCTATTACAGTGCCCCCTACCGGCGGCTGATCTTTCTGCTGATTTTTCCAAATTATTGAAGGACCTGCTTTCCCTAGCCAAAAACTTTAAAAAAATTAGTTAAATTCTATGCATAACTCCATACACTTTTGGATGGTACAGTGGCGATATACGGACACACGGACATACGGGCACACCGACAGGCAGATATTTTCTATAAACAAGTTTTTTAGGATCTCTGATCCCTAAAACGGGTAAATCTGTCGAAAACCGGAAGTCGAAAAAAAAATCGATTAAAATACTTTCTTCTATTGAAGATAGAAGAAAGTAAAAATCATACTAATTGATAATCCTCCACATGAATAAAACGATGTTCAGGGCAGGAGTCAAACTTAAGATCTATTGCCTAAAATATCAACGCAATGCGTAGTGAATTGCATGAGCTAAAACCCGGCTGACGTCTTTAACTCAGGCAGTATTGTTGATAATAGCATCTGAACTGTTATCTGAAAGATCTACACAGAATATACCGTAGTTAATAAAATTTGATTACTTAAATTGCCAATACTCTATCTATTGAACTGTGTCTAGACACTTTTTACCCAGTTTGAAGAATGGCTTCTGTAAAAGTTAAAATTGCAAGCTAAATGGACTTTATAATCATAATGAAAGGATTTTATTATTCCATGTATATTTTTAAAACAATTGTTAATGGAAAAGGTTTTAAATTTTATGTCTTTGAAATCCTTACATTCAAAATCCTACATGTAAATTAAAAAATTGTAATGCATTGTAAAGCAATGTAAAATTGTTTCATAAAAGATTCAATAAATGTGGATTATATCCTGGCTGTTACATGGAGGGTGCACTGGGAATAGATGGAGCCTTCTTTCGTACGTTAGATACATTTCTGGTTTTAAATATAATAATTCAGCCGGCCAGAGTGGTGTCCCCTGCCTGGAAAAATTTTAGATTTATACTAACAACAAAATATCGTGAGCGACTGGCAAAATTTTCTGGAATGTTTTTATTTAACCAGTTGGTAATTATGTCAATATTTATTTTATAAATCATGTACCGTATATACTCGCGTATAAGTCGAGTAATTTCTGATAACTTTTGGTAATCAAATCGAGGGGATTGCCGATTTATACGTGTGCCAGGTAAAAAAAAAAAAAAAAAAAAAAAAAAAAAAAAAAAAAAAAAATAGTTACATGTGTCAATCCCAAAACTTTCTTCTACCTTATACATCTTAATATTTCAAAAACTAGTTACACGTGTTAATACTTCTTATTAGTTCAATACTATACCAACTTTGATTTTCATCTTAAATTTCTGCTTCAGTCAATTAAACGAACTAAAAGCGAGTTAATCTATATCATGATATTTGTTAAAATTAATAGTTTTACTTATTTTGTTGTTATCAGATGTTTGCGAATACCTGGCGTAGGAGGAAGTGAGTCACCGCCTTTTGCACGAGCTGCCGATGGACAATAGAACAACGAAAAAGCAAGAAAAGTATACAAAAATCGCTATCACAAAGCCTCTTTACCGCGCGATAATTCCAAATTCAAGGAGGACATGTTGGCCAAAGTCAAAAACATGCACAAAAAATTTGGTTCAATTGTATGCATAATTTTATACACTTTTCGACCGAACAATAAAGAAAATGGCGCAAACATCGCTATTACAGCGCCCCCCTTCCGGCAGATTTCTTTCAAATTCAGGGAGGACTTGTTTGCCATAGACAGAAACGTACACAAAAAATTTCGTCCAATTCTATGCATAAATTCATACCCTTTTCGAAGGTACAATAATGGAAATGGCACAGAGATCCAATTATAGCGCCCCTTCTGGCGGAATTTTTTCAAGTTCAGGGAGGACTTGTTTGCCATAGCCAGAAACACACACAAAAAATTTGGTTCAATTCTATGCATAACTTCATACACTTTTCGATGGTACAATATTCAAAATGGCACAAAAATCGCTATTACAGTGCCTCCAGCCGGCGATTTTTTTCCAAATTAAGGAAGGACCTGCTTGCCATAGCAGAGAACTTAAAATACAAATTTGGTTCAATTCTATGCATAACTTCATACACTTTTGGATGGTACAATTTTCAAAATAGCACAAAAATCGCTATTACAGCACCTCCTGCTGACGAATTTTTTTTCCAAATTCAGGGAGGATCTGCATTATATTGCCAAAAACTTAAAATAAAAATTTGATTCAATTCTATGCATATCTTCATACACTTTTGGATGGTACAATATTCAAAATCGCACAAAAATCGCTATTACAGCTCCCCCTACAGGCTATTTTTTTCCAAATTCAGGAAGGATCTGCTTGCCATAGCCAAAAACTTAAAATAAAAATTTGGTTCAATTCTATGTATAACTTCATACACTTTTGGATGGTACAATATTCAAAATGGCAAAAAAATTGCTGTTACAGCGTCCCCTACAGGTAATTTTTTTCCAAATTCAGGGAGGATCTGCTTGCCATAGCCAAAAACTTAAAATAAAAATTTGGCTCAATTTTATGCATAACTTCATATACTTTTTGATGGTACAATGGCGACAGACAGACGGACAGACAGACATTTTCTATAAACATGTTTTTTGGGATCTCTGACCCCTAAAACGTGTAAATCCGTCGAAAACCTGAAGTCGAAAAAAAATTCGATTACAATACATTCTTCTATTGAAGATAGAAGAACGTAAAAAAAAAAAAAAAAAAAAAAAAAAAAAAAAAAAAAAAAAAAAAACTTTCAAATACTGAAAAATTCCGGATTTTTATATGTATGACTAACACAATAATATGAAAAATAAACAAATAATAATAATTTATCTCTAAGAATGTTTCAATGTTTGTTTGTTTTTGTTTATTACCATTTTTCACATTGGCGAATCTCTCCTACCATATGGAGGGCGCGTTTTTCTCCTATCTTATCTTCCTGTTTCAAAAGTTTCTTAATCGTTAAGTGTTGATGGCCACTATTCAGCATCTTGTCATCAAGACGCAACGCGGTTCACATTTTTGTTGTAGTACGGTGCTGGGTTTATTTTAAAAACAAAAGCCCATTTTTTTTTTTACTTACACGTAAGGAAACGTGATATGGTATTTCAAAAATCAGAAGCATCCTAAATACCAAACAGTTCCGTAAATTCTGCTGCAGTCATCTTTGTATCAGGTCAATAAAAAAATTCTGCCTCAGATTCTAGTTCACAAATTGAAGATAACGAATAGTCCGAAATTAAATCCTCACTGAAGTTCATCGCATTACTAATACAGCATTATTTAAATGATTTCACGATGACATTTATATAAAGTATAGCAATTTTTTTTTATCTACTGGACGGCTGTAAGACAGTGTCCACTTTTTTTAAGTTGCTTGCTTTGTTATTTTCTTAATATCATCAGACGCCATCCATTCCATCCATTTTCCTCGAAGATTATATTTAAAATGTATGTTTATACTGACATCAACTGGCTGGCAGATTAATGCCAGACCACCGGGAATTACAACCTTCTCCGTTTTCAGTGAGCTAACCTTCGTCTTTACATCTTCGACATGCGAGCTCAATGAGTCCCAGATAAGAAGCATTTTTTATGGGATTCTGCTCTCGATCGTCGATTCTACACGTTCCAGTCAGCTTCCAGAACCACCCAGCACCAAAACGTTCCATGAACGAAGATGGCGTTCATGGAACGTTTCGGTTGAGCTTGAACATTTACGCCTGCCGCAAATTTTGCTCTTTCAGGGAGTTTTATCTTCTTACAAGTGACAACAGGAAGCAGTATTATTCAGTTTGCTAAACATGATAAAACAGCTGAAAATCTACTTTTTTCATGACCTGTTTTGTGACCTGTTTGACCTGTCATGACCTGACCCTTTTCTATTTAATATTTTGTCGTTCGGCATAGCAAACGTTACTGGAGTTTCGTCCATATTTCTGACATGGGCCAATTCAAAATTATGCTCTTATCTTAACCTTATCATGTGCTTCTGGCAGTTTATTATTTTATCTTCAATGTCCGACGAAACGTTCTGGGAATTTTTTGTTTCCTGCTACAAACATAAATAACAACGTTTCATAAACCTCGTGCACCATCCAGTAGAAGCAACAAATATGGGCGGCTGTGGAATGAGATTAACATTTTTGGGTAGGTTTAATGTATGAAGGCGGGTGCACGTTGCGTGGGCTATAAAGCTATTTCCAGAAATTAAGAGATTCTTCCTCTCCTCGCATTATTTTTTTTGCGACATTTGTAGAAGCTTAATTTTGTTTTCCGCTAGCCTCGTACTTGTCGCTCGTTTATATCAAAAATTCCACAGCTGCACTGTTATTTGTCTTCTCGTCTTCTTTAACCTGTTTTAATTTAAAAGTGGATGTATAGCCGGTGTTTTTATTTTTTTCTATGGTCTACAATATTAGAAAATGCACGCTGTCTAAACTGAAAACAATACAAACGAATCTGCACTTGTCAGCCGACAGTGTCTGATTCATTTCATTCCTGAAACTAATTTACCCACCTCCAATTTGTTTTGTGTGTTTTATATCAGCAGTCATCGGTGCACGGTACGAAACTGGATTTAGAGACAGTTCGTTATCTTGGCGAGAATTTCTAATGCGGCTTGAAAGTGAAATCTGTGTCTTTATTTTCAACAAAATTGAAGTACAAATTCAGGGAGTCAACTTATACGCAAGTTTTTTTCGGAATTTACATTCAAAATTTAGTGGGTCGACTTATACGTGAGTAAAGTACATGCATTATATGGCCATTGATGATCGGGCACTTTCAATTTTAGACATTTTGTCGAATATTTAAAGAACATTTGTCGGATTTTTCTGGAACTTCAGGATTATGAAGAATATGTTGGACTTCATATTTATCAATGGCGGTGAGATCAGAAAGACACTTAGGGGGCTAACAATAAAAGTCAAAGAAAAAGAATAATGTTGGGGATCACCCTGTAAAATAAAATGCATGACATGATCTGCCCCTATAGCTTAAATATATATGTATATTGTACAATATATGTGCTAATTTGTGGAAGAATAGAACGTATATGCATGGAGATATTTCGATTGTCGTTTTTTATTGTATTTTTTTTTATTTTACATTTTTAATTGATACTTTAGTTCTTTTTGGAAAATCACCAGAGCGAGACTATTTCAAGAAAAAAGAAGTATCAAAATCTAAGCATTTCCTCTAAATCTACTCGTTGACATTCATTAAGTACAAACTCCTTTGATGAAAGTCAGATAAGGGATTTTACACAAATTCGTATTTTATATTAACATTCATCAGCTTTTAGAGACCACTAAAAATTCGTTCACTATATTTCCGGTATCTTTCTTAATTTTAACGATATTTGATCGGTTTTTTTATGAGTTGCTCCATTGAGTTGATTATCGAATCATGACACAAAATATTTTTTTATTTTTATTATTTTTTTTTTTTTTATCGTGCGTGCATGCATAGAAAAAAATATTTTATTCAACAGCTTATATTTCATCAAATATTTAATATATTTACATTCCAATTAAACGATATTATTTCTACTAGACTTAGTCAAATTTTCTGAAACTGGCGTTAAATTTGGTAAAAAAAAAAACCCTGCATGATATAAACAAAAAACATGACAATTTTTTTTTTAACTTTAAAAAAAAATGATATATCTCCATGAATATACGTTCTCAGACTGCCAAATCTCCGACTTTTTGGAAATCAGAATTTTATTACAGAAAATGATCTTTTATTTAATTCAAACCTTTGGGCGATTTAAAAGAACAACATTTTCTGTAAGATAATAGTGGTGAGCAAAAAGCCGGAGACATGGCAACTCTGCGTTCTATTCTTCCACAAATTGATACAAATATTGTACAATATCTATATATTCGTAAGCTATAGCGATAGATCATTTCGTGCATTTTATTTTACAGGGTGATCCCGAACATTATTATTCTTCTTCGATTTTTTGTTGGCTCCCTAATTGCCCTTCTGATCAAACCACCGTTGATAAATATGAAGTAGAACATATTCTTCATAAACCTGAAGTTCCAGAAAAATCCGAAAAATATATCTTTATATATTCGATAAATTGTTTAAAATTGAAAGTGTTCGATCACAAATGGCCACATAGCAATGTACTTTACAGTGTATATTTTAAATGTACAAATAATTTAGAATATTTAAAGTTATTTCTGATTTTAACACAAAGGCACAAATCTGCAATATTCATTTCGAAACGTGATAATTTTTAGAAATACAGATCGTATTTTGTAAGATATTATATCTTTCGAACAGCATTAGCATTTCTTTCCTTCATTTGTTCAAATACTTCCCATTTTGCTGACGTTTTATGATATTTAAAAATTTAATGTTTTAATTGCGTGTAAACTAAAAAATTTATTTTTTTATCCAGTAAGATAGGTGCTTATAAATCTATGTATCTTATAAATAATTCATACATATTATCACGTTTCCGATACTGCAATATAAACTTGTAGATAAATGAAATCAGTTGCTTAAGTAATCAAACAAGCTGTTGCATTTATACAAGAATCTCTCAGACGAATATGTAATCATGAATAATACGAATAGATATAATTTCTTAAAGGTATTTTTGTTTTATTTCTGCTGTGCTCTGTTGTCTGCTTTCTCTTGTTCCGTTATTTATAATTCTTTTTAATGGATTGTCGGTATCCCTTTTATTCTTCTACATGTAAAATAAATGTACATACTCTATCTTTATGAGTGAAAAAATTACTGCATATCGAATAAATTAAAGCAGATAAAGGTTTTAAGGAAAATAGCATTTGTATAAAAATGTCATTTTTTTACGTAATATAGATTTCATATAAAAATTATTTCGAATAAATTTCATACAAATAAAATTACTTCGAATTTAAAATAAGATTTGCGTAAATAATTTTTTGCCTCATAGTGTCCATTTGAATACATTTCACCTAGTTTGGATACAATGACGCAAAAAAATTATTTACGCAAATCTTATTTTAAATTTTTAATAACATTGGACAAAGGATAAATCAATTTATTCAAATAAATACATTTAAATGCATTATATAAATTCAGTGAAAATGACATATTTAAAGAATATTGGAAAATTAAAACTATTATTTAGATGTGTGAATATATCTTAGCCAAAACAAAAATAATTTAAATTTAATTTTAAAACAAATCGTTTAAAGCCACATCAAAGCGTCACTAAAATTTTGATATCATATATTTTAAAACTCATACTTGGAATTTATGAGAGGTGTAAATGTTAAAGCATTAATGAATTAAACTTTTATACATTTTTTTTTTAAATTGAACATAATTTTTGCACATGCGATTATAAAAAAATAAAAAGATGAAATAAATAATATATTGAGAGATTATAATTAATAGCATAGTGTCACTCAAAATTTGATATCATTATTTTTAAGTTCCATATTTAAAATTCTTAGACCATAAGATAAAGTGCTGCGTCACAAACTTTTAACCCATTAAGGGTTTTTGTATTGATATCATTACTTTTTTGAGGTTATTGAAAAAAATAAATAAAACAATAAACACACACAAAAAAAAATTAAAGACCAATACAAAGAATTCATAGTCAGGATTTCAATTCACCTTCAATCTCTCTCCCCTCCCTCCCCGCAAAAAAGGATGACCATACTTCAATTTTAAAGAGCACCGTGCAATGAGATATTTATAAGAACTCTTTGGTAAGATATGGAAGTAATGTACAACATGCATGTTTAGAGGGTATTTCTGTTGGTTTGTTTCGGAGATATAAAAAGCTATGTTAAATTTTACTATATAAAAAAGTTACTTTGTTAAGAAAAATAGCAAGAAATATTACTCTTTAAACCTTTATATATATATATATATATACATACATATATATATATATATATATATATATATATATATATATATATATATGTATGTATAACAATCATCGGTCACTTATAAAAGTAATTACATACATTTATATTAAATCCAAAACTACAAATTTCTGCTTCTCCCTTTTCACATTCCTAGTGCAAAAAAAATTAAACATTCTTTAATTTTATATAAAATAATCTTTCACCATCCCTATTTAAAATTCTTTATTAACAATAATAATAAATCATATAAAATAATCCCCTGAGCTCCGAAGATTCCACTTCTGCTTTTGCACCCACCTCTCCAGCTTACCTAAATAATAAAATCTTTCAAAAATTTGTTTGAAAAAAAAAAAAAAAATCTGCAACATTTGTTGCTCACTAACATAAATAAACTAGTAAATCTGCAGATCAAGAGCCTCAACGTCATCTTTGCAAGTCATTGTTTTTTAACACTCATTGCGTAATATTCAACATCCTAGAAATCGCTTTTTAAAGTTTTCAAGTTACATCAATATTTATAAGAATACAAAATAATTTGTAAAGTTTCAGAAATTAAAAGTGTTAAACAAGTGGTTATACATCAATGTTCTGAAATTCTGATGAGCTACTTATTCTTGTAACTTTTTAAAACAAAAATTGCATTTCTTCAGGGGGGCAGAGCCCCCCTGAACCCCCCGTAGTCTATTTAAATTTACATTCATAAATTTTTATTCCTTGTGCGGATGGTTATAGTTTATCTTAGTTTTTTTTTTTTTTTTTTTTTTTTTTTTTTTAACTGTGATTTACAAGGATAAGCATAAGTTTTTTTTTTATATATAAATTCATAAAATTTAAATTTAAAATAAAATCTTCATGTTAACCGAACGCAGACAATAAATCTTGAAGTGACGCCAAAAATGTGACCCGAAAATCTGCTACATTCGGCACAAAACAAAGACGTGTTTAAAAAAAAAAAAATAATAGTTTTAGTAATACAGTTTTTAATTTATAATACAATGAAATGCTACCTTAGAATGCTTAAATATAAGCAGATAATTTCCATTTTACAGAAAAGATGCACGGATGAAGTCAAAGAATTCGGTTCCTGTTCCACGTGCTTGTTTTGTTTGGGCCGAATGAGGGCATTTAAATATGAGCGATAACGCACATCATATTGCAAACTGTTTTTACGGCATACTGCATCTCCATCTATCTCTTTCCACCGTGAATAATAGTTAATTTTATTTTACCTAAGATCTTTTTATTCCAGCATCTTTGTTTTCGATAAATTACGTCTAATTCATCTGCTATGCGTATTTACTCAAATCTTTTCATCTTGTTATATTAAGAAATACTCGAGAGTTTTCTTTTTATTTCCAATATGCCGCCATATTAATATTTCTATTCTTAATTTTTTGTCATTTTCCTGTTTCACGACAAAATATTTCAATTGAAAATTGCTTAAGAGAAAATATTATTCCGGGTTTTATTTTCTTGGCAAGAATTAAAGAAATATTGGTAAATGTTATGGGAAAATGTCACATTATTCTCTATGAAAATAATGAACTTTTGTATTTTTAAGCAAAATATTTGAATAAAATAAATAAATGAAATGAAATATTGCCTATTTTTATTTCTGGGCTAAAATCCATCTATATGCAAAGATACAAATGCATTAATTCATCCGTTTGACGTTAGCTTTACTCAAACATCATACACGCAATTATACTACATTGTTAGGACCAAATACGTTGCTAGGCAAGAGATTAAAGAAAAGGAAAAAAAAATAAACATGTATTATGTCAAATTGATAAAACAAAACGCTTTATATTATTGGAAAACATGCATAAAATTCCCCCAAAAATTATAAGCCTAATTAGAAAAATCTCGCGAATATATTGACAAAATTTCAAACTAATTGGAATAATTTAATAATCTTATTTAAAAATTTCAGCATCAAAAATTTACCATTTAAATCCATTTTTCATATGAACCTTTTCTTTCAACATATGAAAATCTGAAAATCGTCTGACTTGCCATAGAAAAGCATTATAGGACAAAATAAAGTGTTCTATATTTCCCGAACGAATGAACAAAATTTAACCAAAAACTATACAGCTAAGCCCGGGTAACTCATCAACATGCCCAATTAATTTCAAGCTGATCGGATGCTTTTTGCGGCAGTTATCGCGGAACAGACAGACAAACAGACTAACAGACAGAAACCAAAACTTTTCGTGTCTCCACAGTAAGCCTTCACTGATGTTTCGGCAATAAATAAGCACTAACTTCCCTAATGTACAGTCATGGAAAAAAAAAGTAAACACCCCCTACTAACTCCTCAACAAATTACCGTAGAAAAAAGTTACTGGTGCCGAACGATTGGAAATAAAGTCTACTTTTAAATGATGTATATAAAATTTGCTTAAGGGGTCATCTACATATTAAAACGAACCATAACTTTGTTTTTTTCAATAGCAGTACACAATTCTTACAGCATAAATGAATTCTACACCATTTAATTAGCCTAAAAACCAATTTTTATGCAATTCTTACTATAAGTTCCCGAGAAATTAATTATTTTAAAACAAGCTTATTTTAAGGGCTGTATCCAAATTGAAGTTCGGTACTCGATTGTTAACCGAGAGAACCCCCTTCTTGATCAAGGCACCTTAAGCGTCACTCAAGCAGTCAATGAAGTCTGCAAGATTACAGGACATCGTAAGACATTTCAAAATATCTTGTCACATCTATCATAGACGGCCCCTTAAACCATCATTTTGCCGTTTTTTAAGCATAATTTGAAAACTATTTAGAAGAAAAATGTGAAATTTTGGATTTCCATAAAGCAGGACTTAATAAATCTAAATTCATCAAAAACATTTTACGTTACAATTCATAATTTTTTCGAATATTAATTTCATAATTCATATCATAAAATTATAAAAATTGCAAATTCAACGTATTTATGTTTGGGTATATTAGTATTGCTGCTACACAAAAAATTAGCACATTAGGAGCATAATTTCAGGAGATATGAATAAAAATATGAAAATGTATTTTAACATTAGAAGCACTAAATTTTGAATTTTTATAATTCAAAAACTTATTATTCAAATGACTTGAAATTTGGTGCCTAGGCATAGTTTGAACCAAAGATTTGAAATATCTCGTTAAAATTGGGTATTGCCATTGAAAAAAATGAAGTTTGGATTTATTTTAATATGTAGATGGCCCCCTAAGCAAATTTTATATACATCATTTAAAAATAGACTTTATTTCCAATCGTTCGGTACCAATAACTTTCGCCTACGATAATAATTTGTTAAGAAGTTAGTAGAGGGTGTTTACTTTTTTTTCCACGACTGTACATTTCACCTCTTCTCCCTCCCACTACTCCCGAACATTAAAAAAATTTAAATCTTTATTTTTATACAGAAAATTATTCTGTATAAATTATCCTCCTATTCCTCAAAATTACCACTTTCCCACTCCAGCCTAGAGATTTCAATCTTTAAAGCTTTTTAGAAAATCGGATCTGCAAAGTCTGTTGCTTAATAATAAAATATATAATAATGTACATTGTACACTTTTAATTATTTTTCACACAATCAATTGATGTCATGATAATAGTTGTTCTCAGCGAATATTGTGTTGGCTGGGCTGTCGTACAGTTAGATCAATTGGAAGAGTACTGGCAATTAAAGCCAAGTGTTATTAAAGTTCACTGTAATTCAAGATGTTTAACCCCTTCGCGACAAGAGCCCTTTGGTTAATTTTTAACCTTTTACTACAGGTTTTTTAAAACAGAAAATTTTCTGTAATTGAATCACAGAAATGCTCCCATTAAAGAAGGTAAACTTTACAATTAAAAATAAGTGGTGAGAATAATGAAGGATTCTGAACACCTTAAGTGGCCAAGTATACTGGTCGCTCATCCCCAAGGGCTTAAAGATGCTTTTTTGCTATTATAACCTTTAGGATTTACAATATAAAAAAACTTATATTAATCACTTCTGAGGTAAATAAAGACAGTGGAAAAAATCAAGATGGTAATGTTTTGATTGGCAAATTCTAAGCTGAGTAATTTATGCTACAGAATGAAAAAAATATAAAGTTGTAATAATGTCCTCTTACAGATACTAAATCTGTAAGGTTTTTGATGAGTGAACTTGAACTACATGTGAATATAGTAGAAGATCTTTATAAAACACACCTTGGGATGAGAAGTTGTGTGTATTATTGAATTTTGCATTATTTAGATCATATTTCATACATCATTAAATTTACCTCGTATACATGCTTTGAATTACATTCCTTGGAACCAGAAATTGTGCAAATTATAAAATTTTACATAATAGGTATAGATCACACACTATTAAATTAACTTAAAGCATGATCCAGATATGCCTGGGCAAAATAATTATAAACAGTGGTAGCTCGTTGCTGACAGTTTTGGGGATACTAAATGCATTGTATGCAAATTTATTCCTTTTTCACTATTTTTAATAATAATGAAATCTTTGCCTTATTTTTGGCAGAACTTTCTTCCATTAAATAAGGCAAAAATTTAGTAAAAAAAAAAAAAAAAAAAAACTTTTGGAAGGCATGCATTTTAGTGCTGCAAGAAAAACCTGTCATGAGCTACTACTGATTATAACACCCATTTACAAAAAAAAATTTTATGTAATAACAATGTTTTCATTACTCCAAAATAATGTGTTAAAGACAATAATGCATCAAATTTAGTGTTCCAAGAAATAGCAATATTTGTGAAATACATGTGCTTCTTAACTGCAAAATTCATTGTTTACATATAAGAAATACATTACATTTCCTGCATTAAAATGTTTAAGTGGCAGGCTTTTGTGATTGAACAAGAACTGCTTGCAGAGTGCTTTTAATGATTTTAGAATATAAAATTATGGCTCTTAAACTACTATCAATCCAATACAGTAATAAGGATAAAAAAATCATTAAATAGTTCATTTAAAAAAAAAATATTTGTATTTTCATCAGATATACCGATTATTACTACCATATGTTATATGTAACATATTTATTAGAAAAGTTACAACTATTTTGATGACGTTTTGGATTCCCCCCCCCCCCCTGACATACTGTCAAATTTCGCGAGGTTTTTTTTTTTTCTTGTGATGTTCCTCCCCCGACCGAGAATGGAACGGGTTTTTTACAATCAACTGATTAATTTTGTTTTTCTTTTATTGCTACTTTTTTATGTTAGTGTGGTGATCTTTCAAATGCTATTGCACAACGAGGCGATAAACGCGCTACTCTGTAAGTGGCACGGCAACCCTCCAGTGTACAGGTGGAATTGATAAAAAGAGATTTTGTAGTCGGAATATGCGGAATGTTAATGAATAGTGAATGGTTTAATGAAAGCAGAATAAAAACTTAATATTTAATTTAAGATGCGAGTCAGATTAATATATTAATTGAAATGGTTACTGAGTAATAACTTTATTAGTTTATACAAAGTCTAATTATCATGACAGCTACAATGCAACTGCTAATGAAATTTTGTGAAACCAATCTTTTCCAAATAGTAACATGTTCTGAATTGTTCTTATTTACAATAATACTTCATTACCACAAATACCATATAAGGGGGCTGGCTACTTTTATATTTTTTAAAAGTAAATTATTTAAAGCTTTCCTTTAAGCATATTAACTTTAAAATTAAATAAAAACAAGTATCTTACTTTTGCAAAAAAGCTGTTTTATCTTATTTATCTATAAACTTTAATTACTAAATAAGGAAAAGTATGATGATGAAAATTTTTACTTTTAGGAGCTCAAAACAACCAGTCAGGATAAAATGGTTCATTTTGAGCTAATTGTGATAATTTAAGTATATAAAGTAGAATTTACTATCAGTCAAAAATATGTCCAAGACTGAAATCAGCCCTGAGACTGAAGGTCTTGCACCCATGGCTGTAATCAATTAGCCTAAAAGAATAGCTTCAGGTTTTTTTTTTCTGTTTTTCTTTTGTTACAGAGATAAACAGCAATAACAGTTTTTTCCCCTTTAGGTTAAATTTTATAAAAATAAAATACTACGATGCTTTAATTTTTGAAGCTGAAAAGAGTTATATATATATATAAAAAAAAAACGAAAGATACCCATATTTCGAAAAAGATGTCATTTTAAGTCAATTTTCGTTTATAATATTATTAGAAACGATTCGCAAATGAATCATTTTATAAACGGGATCGGAAATCTTAATTTTGATTTCGTCGTACCTTTTATTTAAATTGTGCGTTCTTTAAAAATGAAAGATTTTGTTTAATTTCTTTAAAAGAAAACTCAAAACACAAAATTAAATTATTAATCTATCTGTATTACACTCACATATCACAAGAAATACCTATGCCACACATGAACGTTATTTTGTAAGAAAAACAGTTATAAGTATTGTTGAAAATAAAAACAATTCAGAACATTATACTAATTAGAAAGGATCGGTTGCAAAGAATGCTGTCTGGATAATTAGAAATTGTACTCACTTTCTCTCCTTGGAATGCCATTTCAAGATCTTTGATATTTCTTATTTCTTCAGTCAACTTCGCGTATCGCGTAGTGATACATGGCGAAGTCTTATGGCGAACGCGGTGAATTTTCATTTCGATACGAGAATTTTCGATAAATATCGAATTTCGATACGAGAATTTTTTTTAAAATATGAAATATTTTCTCCTTAAAAAATGTTTACTTACTATGAATAACAATGAAATAAAATATATATAATTACAAAATACTGCTCCATTTTAAAAAATCAGTCTAAGTATCTTAAAGCACATAATAAACTGTTTTTGTAGTTTAAAAAGAGATTTATTGCCAATATTCAGATTTTTAGCTGTGACCTAAACCGCGCAAAACCGATGTGCAACGTTCTGTCTGCTAGCCCATAGAATAACATGTAATCCGCGATCCTAAGAAGTCCAATTTTTCATGCGGATTATATAAAAATTAAGAGTTTTCCTAGATACTAGTTTAGTCTTATCCACTTCGTCAAAAACAGATTCATTTTATATATTAATGTTTCAAAAAAATCTAGACCGTTTCGGAGAAAAAAAAAAAAAAACTTACACCATCGAAATTGCTCTCAAAATGGGTTTACAGATCTGAAAATATACTGCACGTAAAATTGTAAAAAATTCAGAATAGGATTAGACTGCAGATATAAGACTGTTTTAAAAAAATCAGAACAATAGGACGTATATTTGATGAGTTATTAACAGGCGGCTTTTCGCATTTTCTTTGATGTCGAGTTAGCTGTATATATGAGTTCCGTCATCTACGAATTCTACGATACGATACGATACGATTTTAGGCTTAAGGCTGCGTCACTCGGAATACTACCGTCTTCCATGATTACGGTGGAAGCTTATCAAAGAGCTTTATTAAAAATATATATAAAAACATTTTTATTTAAGTTTAGTAACGCTATTCTTCATAAAGCAAAATAAAATTTTGTTGAATATCACCGAACTATTTTTAACTTATTACGACTTCATAGAGCAAAATATATAAGATCAATTTTAATTAAATCATTTATTTTATTTAATTAATTTTAACTAATTAAATGATAGAAGGTAACATTGTTTGGACTTATCCAATATTCAACTTAAGTCAGAGGGAGTTCAATTTAATCTTACTGAATTATACGAAAACTTGGAAAAGGTTCATTATAATGTATCATTATACTTATGAGTAGATTCCAAATTTGGTAGAATGAAATTTGAAACAGTCAAAAAATATTACTACCCACATCTTCCGTTTGAATTTTGGAACAATCCATAAAGTATAAAGGAAGGAACAAGAACTCTGCTTTTTAGAGATTTTAAAACAGATGAGGAGTTCATATTAGATGCTCGAAAGTACTTGGTTCTGATATTTTAGCTGTACAATGTATTTATTTTAATGAAACACTTTTAAGTAATTTAGGTATTACAGATCCGCAGATTGAACTTGTAGAAAAAAGGCAATATAGCGGGCGAGGAATCATTTTTCGAGGTAACTCAGATTTATGGCTACCATTGCTAATTGACAACTATTAAATTAACAAAATCGACATTATTATTAACTTAATTAGATGATATGATATACCGTATTCAGATGCTAAATTTATTAAAATCAAATCTTTTGTAATTTTTAATATTGTTTTAATTTTCTTTTTTTAAAAGGCCGAAAAAATCACTTAGATTTTGAAAATTACTGCCAAGTTGGTTTGTTTATCACGGAGTTTCAGATTTTCGATCATTTACAAATTGTCATTTCGGTGTATTTTGGGAAAAAATGTTACACTTCAATCTGTGACCTTTAACACATATGTTCCTTAATTTTAAATGAATTTTTTTAGTTTTTAGGCGATAATTCATAGGACTAAGCAGAATTAGTTGGAATTAAAAATTCAAGAAATTTGATATTTGCACTTGGTATAAATTTCGTGGTACAATATTTCAAGTCATTTTAGTCATTTGTCGAGTGCCGTCTTCTTGACCGCAAGGTGTTTAACATGTTGAATGCCAAGTCTATTTTATCTGTCTTTCCGTTTAGGCCACGAAATAAGACTCCCGTTACAGAATCTGTAAGTGTCATTCATCGATGACTGACGCGGCCTAAACGGAATGATCCGTGTCAGTCACCGGTCACTGATGTGCCATTCAACGTGTTAAAGTTCATATAATACTAAAATACGTAACATCTGTATCTATTCAGAAAGCTTATATCACTGCCCCGTTATTATAAAATATAAATAAATATATATATATATATGTGTGTGTGTGTTTCTTTTCGACTACATATAACGAATTATTTTTTTGAGGACGTATAACTTGAAGGAAATGACATTTTCTTTAGAACACCGATGTTCTATATTCTATGTTTCTAGGTCTTATATTACAAGCATAAGTAATCAAATCAGCCCATTTTGTATTTTAATATATGCAACAAAAAGAGTTTATAATGCAATTTTTCGATATTTATTTGAGTTCGCATAATAAATATATACAACGCATTTTACAGTTTCTCTTTTGATAAATGGCATCATTAAAAAGTGAGTGCTGTACCAAAATTGTAATCATTTTCTCTTAATGATCTTAATGTTTTGCGAAACACAAATAAAGAAAGCGGTGTAAGACAAAAAATATTTCCTGAATAACCATTCTGCGTTACTTTTAACTGATGAGTTCTCTACCCACAAAATCTTTAAATTCAAGGGGTAATAATTAGTTTATGTGAACGCGCGGGACGTAAGTTGTACCCAATAAATTGGAAAATGGGGCTATGTACAGTGGGAGGGCATTCATTGTATGATGAAGCCATAATAAATCACGGGGGTTGAAAGGAAGTAGAATTTAAATTTAATAGAAAAAGATTGTGGTTAAAGTTTTAGGAAAGCATATGTCATTGCAGTAAATAGATTCTTTGTTTGTAGAAAACAGTGAAACAACATTTAACTACATGTCTGTAGAAAGAACAGTTTATTAAGGATATATACGTACGTTCGTTTTTAAATGTATATCCTGTTTCTGATAATCTATAAAGATTTTCCTTTTCTAAATAATCAATTAATGTTTTTATTTATATATTTTACCATAATATATAAAGCGAAATTGCTTGTAAAAAGAACCGGATTTTGTAATTTAATCGTTAAACGTTAACTACGTGTTATATGTTTATTACCCACCTATGTGGGTAATAACGCCATGCAAGCAAAACTATAAAATAAGATGGAATAATGGCATGTAAATTGTCCAGTTGTAAAGATACAAACTCTACAACCCTAGAATATGTTAAATTTCTCTTACTTACCACTAAATGCGATGTCAGGGAGCAGTAATAATCATTTGATATTTTATTCTTCTGATATGAAAAAATTAGCAGCACTTTCGACATCCGAATTTCTCTTTATACTTTTTGGTTTTCAACAGTGAAAATAATGCTCTCTCGTGTATAAAACAAAAAATAAACCCTATGCGGATGTAATTCCAGCACTGAAAAGAATTAATCGCAGTAATTACTCCAGTGGATGGTGTTATTACCCCGGTTTTCTTATTGTGCAGTATATTTTAAACTACAAACTGCTTGGGAAACATATCCAAAAACTTCCACAATGTTTTGAAAGTACAGGAAATGCACTAAAAATTTATGTAGTAAACAAAGTATTTTTTTTATAAATATATAGTCTTCAGATCACAGAACTTAACTCGCCACTTTTATACAGGGCGTTCACTCTTTAGTGCTTCTCCCAGCAATAATGCCTACAAATGGAACAAATTTACTTTTAGCGGTTATTTGAGATTCAAATGACTCAGAGCCCTTCTGCGCAGAACCCGTAGGTGCCATCTTTCGGATTCATTCAAAATTACGCGTAATATTATGACTTGTCGTTATTGCCCATTCTTGCGTTATTAGCCCAGGAATCCTTATGTAAATATGTAGAACGTATAGCCATCGTTCAGTCCGTCTGTGCGTTTGTATGTCCGCATATAACAGAGCAAAAACTACCCAATCGAATGGTCTGAAATTTTAAATATGTAATTGATGCAAAATTTTCTCGAATCATTTCAAATTTTATGAAAATCAGATGTATAGTTTAATTAAAGGAACAGTCAAAATTTTTCCGTTACATTACGGCCAATGGGAAAAATATTTCGAGTACACTTGAATGACGCTACAGCCTTTCGAACAGAATGGAATTGATATGCACTTATGAAGTGCAATAAAATATACATTCAGTACAATATGCGGTGCAAAAAATATTTATAAAACTAGTTATATTACGAACGCACCCCATTTACCACGTTTGACGTGCAATTTCCAACATGTTAATTTTCTAGGTGCTTCAAACATTTGAATATATATTGCACATATTTGTAACCTTCCAGCAGGTTGGATATAATGATGGACTAAATTTGTTAGTTAGAGGTTAGTTTTTTTTTTTTTTTTAATATATATCTATAGTTAATAATTAGTGCAATATATTATGTTAAAAATGCACTTTTAAAACTAAATATACTAATTCATTTAAATTATTATTACGTGTGATTAGCGTTGTAAACAAATATTCAGTAATCTCCAAAATATTTTGTACATTTTATGTACAGTCGTGGAAAAAAAAAAAAAAAAAAAGTTAACACCCCCTATTAACTCCTCAACAAATTATCGTAAAAGAAAGTTACTGGTACCGAACGATTGGGAATAAAGTCTACTTTTAAATGATGTATATAAAATTTGCTTAGGGGATATCTACATATTAAAACGCACCATAAATTTGTTTTTTCCAATAGAAGTACACAATTCTGGCAGCATAAATAAACTCCACACCCTTGAATTAGCTTAAAAACAAATTTTTATGCAATTCGTACCATAAGTTTCCAATAAATTATTTATTTTAAAACGAGCGTATTTTAAGGGTTGTATCCAAATTGAAGTTCCATACTTGATTATTAACCGAGAGAGCCCCCTTCTTGATCAAGGCACGTGAAGCGCCACTCAAGGAGTCAATGAAGCCTGTTAGATTACAGGATAGCAGAATAAATTTCAAAATATCTACTCACTTCTATCATAGACGGTCCTCTAAACCATCATTTTACCGTTTTTTAAGCATAATTTGAAAACTACTTAGAAGAAAAATGTAAAATTTTGGATTTCCATAAAGCATGACTTAATAAATCTAAATCCATCATAAAAATTGCAGGTTGCAATTCATAATTTTTTCAAATATTAATTTCATAATTCATATCATAAAATTATAAAAATTGCAAATTCAGCGTATTTATGTTTGTGTATATTAGTATTATTGTTACGAAAAAATTTATCACATTAGGAGCATAATTCCAGGAGATATAAATAAAAATATGAAAATGCAATTTAACATTACAAGCCGTAAATTTTGAATGCTTACAAATCAAAAACGTATCATTCAATAGACGGCTCCCTAAGAAAATTTTATATACATCATTTAAAAGTAGACTTTATTTCCAATCGTCCGAAACCGGTAACATTCGTCTACGATAATTTGTTGAGGGGTTAGTAGGGGGTGTTTACTTTTTTTTTCCACGACTGGAAATGACATAGAAAGTAAAATGGATTTATCATCACAAAAATAAAATTATTATTAAGTATTGTTGAAGTAAACATTTAGTCGATATGTTTCATAACATTTTTTAAATGGCAAATATAAAACGTTTATCATTAAACTTGTTTTAAATAAATTTGTTGGACTGTTGTCCGATTAAAAAAAACTATTTGGCATATTAATCCACATTCAAATCGTACTTTCAGTGAAAATTCTATTTCCTGTAATAGACATTTGATTTCCTTGCATTTTGATTTTTAATATATATTAACTATATCTACATCGATACTCCAATCATTAGCTGTGAGTGATACATCAATCGTAAATATATGTGCAAGAAGACTTATATTTAGCAGTAACTTCGTTGAACTCCGTATTTAGATGAGAGGTTAAAAAGTGTGTTAACACCAGTAAATGGAGAAAGGAGTCTAAATGACTCCGCGTTGTTCTTTTTCTCTGATTATCACGTGGTTTTTCTCCTTGAATAAAATCATCTCCTCAGTACCATCAAGTATTTTTTTATCATTACATAATTTCCAGAATATATTGCGTTTCCAAAATAAATTCCAGTGCTGTTTACAAAAGACAAAAGCTAAAAATAACATTGGAGTCTTTTTGACTCGATGTTTCTGATCGCGTAAGGAAATTCATTTCTCCAGTTACTGGTTAAAATAAAAAAAAAAGGCGAAATGTTTCGATGGGTAGTACATAAACAAAGTGAATTATTGGACATTTCAATTAAATTGTAAAATATCTTTATGGATTCGTCTTTATTTGAATATTATACATTATATTGCTATTTAAAAAATATTGCAATTTTTAAAAAATCGCTATAAGATAAAACAATTTATTTATTCATTTTTTAATCAGCTTCTTTTTTTTTTTACTTCCCATGTATTTTCATAGGAAAGAGACATACTTTTCAATATATTTAAATTTAATTCTGTATTTGTTTCTCTGATATTTAGCTAATTCGATGATTTATTTTATATTTTGTAAATAACAGGATCTCCCTAAGCACCCTAAACCAATTTTTAGCGAATTTCTATTACATTCAAACTTACAAGGATAGGGCCAACCTTGTTAATCACAGATTTTGATTATTTTAACATATGTTGTAGGGTGGAGACCCCTTAGTGTCAGGTTCAACAGATTTTATCCAATGCTCCTTAGTTCTTGAGAAACCGGGGGATCTAATATTAGTGCACAACTTAAATGCTTACTTTGTAGCCAAGATGATAGGTTAGTCGTAGCTCAGTTGGTTTCGTTTAACTTGTTAACTCCCTTAGTTAACTCGTTTGCCGGCTGGTCGCGGGCCCGGGATCCATAACTGCATGTGCTACATTTATTTATTTATTTATTTTTTTATTTTTTTTTATAAATATACTTGTAAGTATAACTTAATAATCTCATTGTCAATTAAAATTTTGAATATTGTATATCAATTATAATTTTAACCTATTTATTTTTTTTTACTAAATAGTTGTATAAAACATCATAAAACTGTTAATTTTTAAAAAATCACTTTTAAAATGTACTTCATATATTCTTTATCGATGTAATGATCGATGTAATTGAGCAATTGTGACAATTCGTGATTTTAAAGAACCATCATTTACTCATTGCTTTAACAAAGAAAGTCAATGCGATAACACTATTATTCTGTTTTTAAAGTAACAAGCATAATTATATTAAAAATTAGCATCAGAATTAAATTAAAACCGAATTTTTGCATATTAAAGATTTTTAAATTTGTAATAAGTGTGCTTGCGCTTTCAATTATTTTGCTTTCCACTTTTTTCCGACCCAACTCGGAATGAAATCCGTAAAAATATGGAAATAGTCAATAAAACGGTATATTACGGATTTTATTTCGAGCTGGGTTGGAAATTATTCCGGTACGATAAGGTCAACTATTTTTCAGATTCCTACCGGAAAACTGGCATTATTTTTTTACAGTGTAGAACGAACGTCTAAATAAGGAATTCTGAACAACGGCCGCTCAAAAGTCACGAGAAAAAAAATTTAACAGATCCTGGTACAATTTCATATTTATTTACAAACCGAAATGTGAAACAGATTAAACAAGATTTTCTTAGTATGTCAACAAAAAATCATTTAATCTCTTAAAAATTTCATGCTTTTCAAAAAACTAGACATAGAAAATGAAGATATTAATAATGATGGGAAAAATTTATATAACATTCTTAGAACGGCAGGCATAACTAACACGATGGCCAACAAGTTTGTATGTCTGGACAAAGATTAGCAGTTATCTGCTACATTTGATTCATACAGCAAACTATTTTATATAGAATAGAGCAAGAAAAAGTTACCACAATGGGAAAATGAAAGAGATTATAGAATCACCCAAAATTTCCCGTATTAACACTCATACCGAATTTTTAACTGAAATTCATGAAATACAAAATTTTGCATTAAATCATAATAATGAAGAGTTGTACATAAAACAACTAATACCGTAATTTCTTTCGAGAAAGATATTTAAGAGATGAAAAAATACTGCAAATCACTGATTTTTTTTAATGTATTAAAACAATGAAGATAAATTAAAAAGACTGTGTATTTCTATTTAAATTTATGTAATTTTGATTATTTTTTTTAAATGAAACCTCTGAATAACACCCACCTCTGAAGTGCGGTAACTTTATATCGGTCCCACTGGTAACCATTATTCAGAGGTTACATTGTACAATGATTACAATAGAATCTTACGGTATTTTTTCTATCAATATTTTTGAAAACACAAACCTTCCTTAAATACCGTTAATTTTTTTTTAAATTCTAAGTATAATTTTACATTGAATTCCATTATAAAAGGTGTATGTTGTTCCATGTGCTACTTTTAGTTACTTTCGTCATATCTGAATATAATATTTAATATTAATTTTAATGAATAACTGGTAAAGGATTCTTAAAACTTTTTAATGTTTCACATGGATTCTAGAAAAAAAAAAACAGAATTTAGATTTATATATTTATATTTTTATTGTATGTATATTTGTTTTATTTAAAAGAACATTCTTAAAATGTTAAAAAAATATTATTTATTATAAATTAAGTATTATAAAATTATAATACAATATTTATCTGCAGATATTAACGTGGTAAAATCGTTATTCAAACTCAAGTCTTTAACAGAAAATCGAATTTTGAGTCCTTTTATTAAATGCTTTTTCTAGAAAATCAACAGTATTTCAGGATTTACTAAAATGATGTTCTATTCAATCAGACTAGCTCATCAGAAATATGGCCAGCCACATTCTCATAAATGGTAAAGTACCCTGGTTATTATCATCTTCATTCCCATGAATGAAACATCACTCAGCGGGATACAAAACTTAAATCGAGAAAATGTATATTAGGGGTGACTATTAAATTTGAAAAATAGAGGACACGATACAAAGTTTTTTTTTATTCCAAAAAGAATATTGTTTTAGTATTTCGGGGAAGTTTTAATAGCTGCTATTATGAAGAATAAAAAAAAATGTTTATATATATATATATATATATATATATACGGGAGAAAGTCATGAAGTAAGTCGCAAAACATAATTAAAAAGTAACTTACAGTGATATCTCTTAAAAATTACTTTTATTTCTGACAGTTTTCTTCAGATATTTTTATGCAGATATCCAAACATGTTATCTGTGTCCTAATATCTTTTGTATAGTTGCTTTCTCAGTCATTTTAGTATTTTATGTAGACACTCTTGATCATGTGCAAATATCACATTGCCTTAGTATAGTAATTTAGTGCAATAAACAGATAATAATCGTTGGGGTCTAAGTCGAAGATGTAAGGTGTATGGTGAAGAAGTTGGCCATGAAACATTTAAATTAGTCCTTTGTTAAGCCTTTTTTATTTTCGGGACACTTTAGTGCGGAAAAGTTGCCTATTGTAATAAAAAGAAAAACAGCATAATTTTATTTAAATCTTTTAATATCTTCCATTCGCGCATTGTACTTAATGTTGGAGAACAATGGTAAAAATCGTGCCTTTTTTCTAATTTTTTAAGTTAATTAAAACCTTAAAAATAAACACGCTTTAGTTTCTCATGCTTGTTTCATGGTTTAAGGTTTGTTGGGGTAACTGGAACAACGAGGTAACTGGGCTATACGCTATTTTATAAAAAAAACTGTTGGTGTTATTTAAGTTTTAGCTTTTGTGAGCAATGCCCCTTTATCTCTATTTCCTAAAACAACGTGTATCATTTCAATCATAACTCTCAATTTTCTGTGATAGGTTGTCAAAAATTTGCGTTTCTTTTTTTAAAAAAACAACGTCAATATGGTTGAACTTCGTCGGATTTTTATTAAAATACTGTAAGTACTTTTATTAAACAATCTATTTCTTTAAAGAGTAGACATATAACTACATTAATATTATTAGGTATCTATACATATTTACTTCATGTTTAAATGTAAGCCCGGTGTCCCAGTTACCCCATAAATGTTTCAAGAATGGGGTAACTGGGGCATGTATCCGGGGTAACTGGACCATGCTGGATCCAGTTTTTACCCCAATAGTTATAAATAATTTTTTTGTGTTTCTCTTACTACGGGAAGTATATTTCTCCATTGTTTTTTGCTCGCAATAAAGAAAATGATAGAATACCTTATTAAAATAACGTAATGAAATTAAAAAAAAAGCATATTGAGTGGTATGAAACCAAATGTCTTGACCCCTTGAGAGGCGGTGATGCCATTGTAGCATCACTTAATTTTAATTCATAATTGCCACATTGGAGCCTGAATTTTATAATTAAAATTTAACCTTTATTAAGTACGCGAAAATATACTTTTACATGTTTTCAGATAGATTCTCTTGCAAATATTGGTGTCATTAAATTATTTCAACATTTTACGAATGCAAGTACCTTGCCCCTGAATGTCAGATAGCCAGAACTTGAAATTGTACTATACACATGGGTCGCATTCTATACCCACACAGCACAAATTGGTAAATATGACATCCATATAATGTAAAGTACATCCATATACCATGTCCATAATTCATCCAAGGAATTCCATATTACATAGTATCTACGTAGATATTACCATCAGATGTCTCTCCGAATACATCCATATAGCGTTTGTTGGACATCCAGATCTGACTTAAATCTATGTAAAATGAATGTCTATGTCCATATAGATCATATCCTAGACATAATATGTATGTATATATACATCATATCTATGTAATATGTACATATATATACTACACATATCTATGTAATATGTACGTATATATACTACACATATCTATGTAATATGTACGTATTTAAACTACACATATCTATGTAATATGTACATATATATACATCATATATCTATGTAATGTTTACATATATATATGTAATATGGAACTGTATGCGTATACCCAGACTCTTCTGCATCTTATTTTTGTAAATTACAAGAAAACGTTATTCATGAAAAGTTTACGATTTTAAAAAATATTTAAAAGTATCAAAATTATTGGTAAAAAGCACAAATTATTAGCAATATTAGCTAAACTGTAATAACTGTATTTTAAGTCATACCATCTGTATCGTGTAACTGCTTTGATGACAATAAATATAATTAACATAAGAAAATATCAGGGAAAAAAATACTTTTTATTATCTTAAATGAACATAAATGCTTTATTTTTTAAAAATGTATTTTTTTTTAAATTATTATTTTACTTTCAAAAACAGAAACTTTTATTATATAAAAACATCATATCCCCCCCCCCTTTTTTATCTTTTAAAATCAAACCAAATAGTGTAATTACTCTGGTAACTAACAAGGTGGGAGTATACGTAGGGTTGTCCCACACTATTATTTTTACTTAGCGGCAGATTTTATTTATGCCCCAGACTGACATATATAAATGTTTATTTCACATTATATTTACAATTTTACTTTATTATTACACGGGCATTTAAAAATATTTTCAGCTAAATAATTCTTGTACTTACGCTACAAACTATGAGTACACAATAATAAAAGTAACATACTATTTTTGGAAAATATAAGTTAGCGAGTAATGTGATTAAAAAAACTAGTTCGTAGGGAGCGCCAATATTATTATTGAGGTTACTTTATTATCTCCTCTTTTGAAAGCAATGGGAGTCCTACATACTCACAGATTTTTTAAAATCTTCGATGCTGAATCCATAATCCTTGCAAAAGAGCATATCGTCAAAGGACACCAGACAAATTCCAGTTGCTTGCAGAAGATCACTAATGGTAGTTACTTATTTTATAATAAAACTACACACCTGTGATTTTCTGAGAGCATTCAAATTTGAAGATCTATCCCGGCACCAGCTGATCCTCCAGACGCACATCTCCACTGGTATACTTTGTATTGATTGAGATACTGTTTCTGGACGTAACGTCAAAAATAACATTGATGCTTCGTACAAACTAGTTTATTTTTTTTAGATTACATTACTCGCTAAATTATGTGCTCTAAAAAATAGAATATTACACAACAAACAATGTCAAAACTAGGACCTACTATAGTTTCTCGTTACTTCTAATATACTATTTTGACCACTGAATTTATTGAATTCATTGATTCGTCAAAAATTTTATTATACACTCAAACATATAGACTCAAATCAAAGAATCTTCCATAGAAAGTATTTCATGTCTTTGTTAAGAATAAAACAATAAGTTACTCAATGACACCATTTTTAAGGAACTCTTCGCAGTGAACTGTATATTTGTTTATTTTAAAACAATAATTGTTAAGAGTGAAACAGTCTCTCTGGCCGTTTCCAAATCAAACATTCCATTATCTCAATAACAACAACAACAAAAAATTCAGTGTTTCCACTCACTAGTAACTAAATTACAATCTATCGTCAACACGCAGACGATTGGAATAATAAATAAAATTACGGCGCTGACACAGCGCCCTCGTACGGGAGATTTTAATTACGATCAGTAACATACTCCCGACCGTTGAAACCTGCAGGTTTCAAAACTACTCTAATATATAATATAAAATTACATAATACTACATATAACAATGCAAAGATATAATTAATAACAAAGGAAAAATGGCTAAATTACTTTACATTTGAATACAATAAAACATACTATAGAAATTAAACAACAAAATATATTCAAAATATACCAAATATATACATTAAAGAAATTAGTTTCCATTAATTGGAAGAGGACAAATACTTCTCACATCTCTCTTTATTATTGTACCGTTAGGCAGACGAATGTTCACTACTCGAACTTTTTTGTCCTTACCGAGAAATATCTCGGAAATCCTACCTGTTGCCCATTTTGTGCTGAGCATATTTTCATCTTTGATCAATACGAGAGAACCAACATTTATATTGTTTTTATTTATTTGCCATTTATTACGTTGCTGCAAGGTGTTCAGATAGTCTCGCTTCCATAATTTCCATATTTGCTGGCTATATTTTGTTATTTTTTGCCAGTTGCTAAGTTTGTTTTCCGAAATTTCAGTGAGCTGGGGTTCAATAATAGACGTTAAGGGCCTACCTATAAGAAAATGACCCGGTGACAGACTCTCGAAATCGTCGAAATCTGATGACAATGGGGACAGAGGTCTTGAGTTCAAAACACTTTCAATTTCTAGAATTACTGTCAGAAATTCCTCTAAAGTGAGGTGCGCGTTACCAATTACACGTTTTAGATGGAATTTGAATGATTTAACCCCTGCCTCCCAAAGACCACCGAAGTTCGGCGCTTTCGGAGGAATAAAATTCCATTCGATATTTTCCCTTGCAAAATAATCAGCTAATGCTTCATCTGGGTATCTAACCAAATTGTGAAGCCTTTTCAATTCTAAGTTTGCCCCTACAAAGTTTTTTGCATTGTCAGAAAATATTTTTGAACACTTTCCCCTTCTGCTAACAAAGCGCTTAAAACAAGCAATGAAGGCTGCAGAAGTGAGATCTGAAACGAAATCTAGATGAATAGCTTTGGTGCAGAGACAAACGAATATACATACATACACTTTATTATATGTACCTTTCCTTTGATTTTTGAATTTAATGTAAAAAGGGCCGCAATAATCAGTTCCAATAATGGAAAATGGAAATGAAGGTGTAACACGCTCTTTGGGCAAGTCACCCATAACTTGACTCGCTAATACAGGCTTGTTTTTAAAACAAGTGACACATTCATATGTTATTTTGCGACAGATGTTTCTACCATTAGTTATCCAAAATTTACGACGAATATGGTACAACAATGTTTGTGATCCTACATGTAAATACTTTAAATGAAAATATCTTACAATAATTAAACTAAGGGGATGCTTACTTGGCAGAACCATAGGATGTTTTTCATTTGTTGTCAAATATGAGTTACCCAATCTACCCCCAACTCTTAAAATATTACTTTCATCTAAGAAACAATTTAAAGAATTTAGTTTACTTTTATTTGGTACCGAATTACCTTTCTGAAGACATTTTATTTCTTCCTGATACTCACTTTGTTGAACCATCTTTATCAGTGATAATTCTGCAGCATTCAATTCTTTAGAAGTAAGATGATCTTTCACTCTATTAACATTTCGAAGGTTATGAATAAATCTAAGCACATAACATAAAATACGAATGATAGTTATATAATTCCCAACAAACACTCAACTTACGGCCGAAAGGCGTATATGTCGCGGCCAAACGAAGTTAAGGCCATTTGTAACCAAACAATGTTGTGCCGTAAATGACCCGCCGCTAGTTCCGGCAGCTACTGCCGGAACGGTAATGTTTCGGCGGTGAGAGAACTGTTGCATTTACTTTGCCCGGCAACTCTTAAGGGGCGGTTTCTGGCAAAAATGTAATGGATCGTCATCGTTTAGAAAGTAGAGGGCTAATATCACCTAACCCGAATATTTAATTAAAGAGAGGAAATATATTTTTCTCTTCATTTCTTTCTAAGTAAGTTTAATTATTTTAAATCTGGGTTTTAGTAAAAATATAAATATGTCGTGAGATTTATATTTAAAGCAGTAAAATAGATTACATATTTTTATTTAGTTTGAAAATATTTTACAAAAATCAAAAATTGTCCCCAAAATGTACATAAATTCCCTGTTTATATATTTTTTAAAAATATGGAAAAAAAACAACAACATAAAAGCGTTTAACTTTCTTGCCTTTAAAATATCTTTAAATAAATATATTTTGAACACACTGGAATAAAAAATATTATATTTAATGGTTATTTTATATTGTTTTTGATTGCAAAGATAATCAGATAGCATAATATAAAATATATGCTGATTTGAATAATATATTAATAGCAAAATACTGCAATCTTCGGACATATATACTACTTAAACATGTTTAAAAATTTATTGATAAATGTCAATTTATTTATGCTCTTTTTTTTCAGCATTCATGAAAAAATATTTGTTATAATGAAAAGGAGAAAATGTTTCAATAAGCAGTTATTCTTGAGCGAGGAGAGCGGGGGGGGGGGGGGGGGGAGAAAAGGTAACTTAAAAGCTGTTACTAAAACATGAATTTTTAATATCATTTGAAACATATTTCCATGTAAAAGAAAATACTGGAAAAGAAATTTTTGTTTCTGAATCCACTGTAACGGAAAATATAAATAAAATTTCTTGCCTGTATTAAATTCCTAACAATTTAGATATATTTAATGATTTCACTACCATTATTTTACTCTTTAGAAATACAGATAAAACTTGCATATGTATAAAAATAATTAAGTGAAAAATTGCACAATAAATCAAGAATTTTCGCAGAATTAAGTAAAGAATTGCAGAATAAATAAAGAATTTTTGTTCATTATTATTTGGTTTCGAGTCCCGACCTGGATACATTTTCACCCAGTTGGAAAAATTATTTCTGGCAAAATTTAGAATACGCATTAAAATCTGACATTATATGAAAGTATTAAATAAAATGCGATATGTATATTTTATGCCCTAAAATAAACACGAAAAGGTTCTATTAATTTTTAGGCATTTCAGTAAAATCGTCTTGAGTCAAAAATAAGCCTTGATATATATATAGATAAACAAAATATTTTTTATGAGCATATCAGAATAAAATGGAATGCATGTTATTTTTAAATCTTATAAATTTAATTGCGAAGATAAATGGGTAAAAATTTACAGAAAAGAGATAAAATGCCCATTTAAAGCATAAATCGGAGGAAAAAAAAAAAAGTGTTTTTGTGTTATCTGAAAACTGTATGGAGAGTTTAAAAATTCAAACAATGTATCTTAAATCTTTATTTCTCTAAAAAAAGAAAAAAAAAGAACGAAAAAAAAGAAAGAAAAGGAAAACAAAGCTCTTTTTCCAAATGACTAAAAATAATATTAACAGAAAAAATATATGATTTATGAAAAAATGACTTTTATTTATTATAATAAGGTATTGGCTCATAAAACTATTCTCCCTCCCTCCCTCTCCAGAAAAATCAAATAGATGATGGGACCTTCAAATGGCTCAAGGTTAAGCAGTTTTGAAAGTTCTGGTCCGTTACGATAAGAGGGGAGAGGGAGAAATTCTCAGAATTTTTCTTTAGCTGTGCGTTTTCATTTCTGCTTTGTCATTCGCGTTATTTACCGTCGGAATAAGTGGACATGGTTTCAAAATGTAGCACATATATCGGTAAGTTTGTTAGTTCATGTTGATTCATTACAAATTTATTAATTTCATTCTATCTGTTTTGTGCATCATTTTATCTTAAAGAATATTTATATTTTAGTTTTTATAATTGCAAAAGAAAATGTAAAAGATATTTTCATTTTTAGTAAAATTCCCTTCAATAGTTTATTTTTAGTTTTTCGAAGTTATCGAATTTATTTTTAAGCATTATAAATATCGGATGATATTGTTCTTTAAGGGTCTTGTACCTTTTAAACGCGTCGAAAATTAACGAAAAGCTTCAAAGTTTGAATTAGTCTATCTTCAAAACCTTTTTATGTATAAACATGAAATTTTGGATATTGATTAAACGGATTGTGCTTTGTAATATACTACGAACATAAATTTATCAACCCTTTACAGAATTTGTGTATTGTTTAAATCAAAATAGCTCTTTTTTTTTACCCCATAAGTCATTGCGCGCATATCTTGAGAAAGTATGTATGGATTAGCATGAAATTCGGTAAAGATACTAAACATATATATGTGTTTAAAATGATCTACTCTTAGTCTAAAATTATTTCATTAACTGTATAAAAAAAACATTTTCGTAAAAAAAAATAAAAACATATGTATTTTTAATGAATATAAATAGTCATAACTAAAAATATTACAATTGTAAATACTTAAAAGTAGATCATTTTAAACACACATATTTGTTTAATATATTTACCAAATTTCATGACAATCCATACATCCTTTCTTAAGATGTCATGCGCGCAATGACTTATGGGGTAAAAAAAGAGCTATTTTGATTTCAACAATACACAAATTCTGTAAAGGGTTAATAAATTTCTGTTGGTAGTATATTACAAAGCATAATCTGTTTAATCAATATCCAAAATTTCACGTGTATACATAAAAAGGTTTTGAAGATAAACTAATTAAAACGTTGAAGTTTTTCGTTAATTTTCGACGCGTTTAAAAGGTACAAGACCCCTTAAAACAGTTTATTTTAGTTTAATTATAAAAATGTGATTTTATACTCGAGAAAATTTGAGTGACTAAAACAATTGAATTTAAATGAAATTTAGAAGTATCAAGATTAATTTAATATATATTTTTAAATCACTATTAAACTATTATTTACATAAAATATATAATGTGAACATTAAATAGTCCACAATATTATTTAAAAGGCGACTAAAGTAATGAAAAAGATGTTACAAGTTTAAAATATACATTTTATTTAAAATTTCTTAGTACTTTCAAGCCTTCCTAGCTCATCATCAGAGAATATCTTAATAACTAAATGTTGTTTATTGTTTTTAAAATGTGAGAGCCAATAATTACTAGAGTTGAAAGTAGAAGTAGCAGTAGCAGTAGCAGTTTCTTGGATTGAATTTAATTAGAGGAAATATATATTATTATTATTAATTACAGTTCCATTTATTTGTGACATCACTCTGTTTCTCATAGGTCACTTTCCATGGATATAATTAAATTATTATTTTATGATATAATTATTTTTGTGTAAAAAAAATGGAACTGCAATTAATAATAATAATATATATTTTCTTTACTTAAATTAAATCCAAGAAACTGCTACGTTTACTCAGTAATTATTGACCCTCTCATTTTCAAAACAAAGTGACGTATTTGTATAAATAAACAACATTTAGTTATTAAGATATTCTCTAAGGATGAGCTTGGAAGGCTTGAAAGTACTAAGAAATTTTAAATAAAATGTATATTTTAAACATGTAACATCTTCTTCATTACTTTAGTCGCCTTTTAAGTAAGATTGTGGACATTTTTAATGTTCACATCATATATTTTATGTTGAATCCAGGTGAAAAAATTGCGTTTCGTCTTATGATTCTATTATTTACATGTCTAATAATTATAAATAATTCTCAAGAATTTCGAAAAAGTTGAAATAATATATTTTTTCAAATGTTTGGCTATTAAACTGCAAAAGAAATAGTTAAATATTATCTGATAAAAGCAAAATTTTAAAATATATGAGAAATATTATACTGTCATTCGTTAACTACATAAAGATTAAACTTATTTTTATGTAATATTTTATAAAATGATCAGAAATGATGCAAAAATTTAGATAATAATGATTTAATAAAGCTTTGATGAATAAGCATAATTTAACAGATTTACCAACGAAGCTGTGTAAAATATAGTGGAAATTTAAGTAAAAAGAATATCACAAACACACACATTTTTATATAAAATATATAATAAACTATATTAAAATCACGTATATTATTTAAGCATAAATTCGAAATTTATTCTTCAAAAGAAAATACTTTTTAGAAGGTTAATTGAATGGTAAAATGTTTTGGCTGGTAAAAAAAAAAAAAAAAAAAAAAAAAAAAAAAAAAAAAAAAAAAAAATCTTATAATTATTTAGACATACTTTTCAAGAAAATCAAGTTCATTTAACTTGAACTTTTTCAAAAATATTCAAAATACAATATTTGATAATGAATTGATTGATTAGTTTATTTTTTCAATTATACACTTTATAAATTTTTATGAAATGCAACTATTTAAAAATGCATTGCATATAAATTTTGTAAATATGTAAGTGAATAAATGAACAAATAAATTAATGCACTATGTGAAATATTGTGTTTTGGAAATTTTTTGAAAAAGTTCAAAGTGAAAGAATTTCATTTTCTACAAAAGTATATCTAAATAATTATAAGATTTTTTTAATCCTGCAAAAATATTTTATCATTTAATTAGGCTGATAAAAAGTATTTTTTTTTTTATAGAATAAATTTTGATTTATTCCTAAACAATCGTTATGGCACAACAGTGGCAAGTGATTACATTTTAAATAACCCTAATAGGCTTTTTTGTGGGCAGCTTTGGGATAAATTTAATTTATGACAACCACAAATGGCAGAACAAAGGCAAGCTTCTGGTTAGCTTTTATTTTTAGTGGCCATTAAAAGAATAATTGTGGGCAGTTTAAGGCTATCTAACATTTTCAGCGAAAAGTTAGTGGCATGATTGTGGGCAACTTCTTGTATTTACGGCCAATTATCTTGTGGCCTTATTCTGTCCGGCGTGACACTTTTTTTACGGAGCCGTAACTTTCACTGATAGCGGGCCACCATCGAACACCTTCGGCCAAGGCTAACGAACCCATCAGTGGCCCGTAAGTTCGGTGTTTGTTGGGTTATTACTAACACTAATAATATAATCTAATAAATAATTTTGATCATAAATAGATAGAGTAACTAAAGAGTTATCATTTTCACATTTAACTGTTTTCTTTAGTTCATCAGAATAGTCATCTGGCGAATTTTGGATGTTGCAGTCATTAGTTGGGAGAACAGTTTCTCTCAAAAAGGGGGGACCTTTAAACCACAAATCCTTTTCTAAGAGCATATCAACACTGACGCCTCTGGTAAGGAGGTCGGCTGGATTAGACTTTCCCGGACAATGAAACCACGAATTGGAGTCAGTCAAAGATTGAATCTCGTTGACACGATTCGCTATGAATGATTTCCATCTTTTACTAGAACCTCTAATCCAGTACAAAGTGATTTTCGAGTCTGTCCAGAAGAACACATCTGATGGCTTCTTATGATCTACTATTTTCTTGACTGCATTACCTAGTCGGGCAGCAAGTAAAGCTCCCAATAGCTCTAATCTTGGTAAAGTGATTTTTTTAAGAGGTGTAACTCTACTTTTTGAAGTCACAAGGTTAACTTCAATAGCATTTTCTTTTACAATTCTGAGGTATATGACAGTGCCGAAGGCTTTCTTACTAGCATCGCAAAAACAGTGAATCTCTACCACATCTGAATTTTCTTCTTTCGTTGAATTTAGCACAATTCTTGGAATTTCTATGTCGGAGAGGCGTGGGATCTCAGAACACCATTGAAGCCACTTTTCTTTAACATCTATTGGTAGATCTTCATCCCAAGCAATTTTCCTCAACCACAGATCTTGAAATAGGCATTTCATGCGAATAGTATAAGGAGTGAGCAAGCCAAGAGGGTCGAATATTTTTCCAATAGCACGCAGGATGAAGCGCTCGGTGTTTTCATTTTTTGATAACATTTCTAATAAGCCTTTTACATCTACGATAAAGCAATCTTCACTCGTATGCCAAGACATTCCTAGAACCTTTGTTGAGTCAAATCCTAATTCAATTGGGTTGTGTAGAGGCTGAGTATCAAACCCTTCTTGTTTCCATTGCTCCATCAAATCGTTATCATTAGTTGACCATTTTCTGAGTTTCATACTTGCCTCGCTCATAATATAAACAGCATTTCGAGAGATTTCTAACGCATCTTGCAAGTTGTCAGCACCAGCGATGAAATCATCAACGTAGAGGCACCTATCTAATAACTTTGTTGTTGTAGGATATCTAACTTGAAATTTCTTGATATGTTTTCTTAGAGTAGCAGCAAGAAGAAACGGGGAAGCATTCATACCAAAAAGAACTCGGTTGAAGCGATATATTTCTATACCTCTATCTCCAATCCATAAGAACCTCACTGCATCTCTGTCTTTCTCCGCTAGGGATATCTGCAGAAAGGCTTTTTCTATATCACCTATCAATGCTATTTTGTTTAATCTAAAACTGATAAGTAGATCGAATATGTTTGGATTTAGATTTGTACCTGGCCAAAGACAATCATTTAACGATAATTCGCCAACATCGTGTGAGTTGGCATCGAAGACTACTCTCATTTTTGTTGTCAGGCTTTGTCTAAAGACAGGTTGATGTGGAAGATAAAAAAGTGGTTTCTCCACTGGCTTGTGCGTTTCCGTTATTTTTTCTATGATTCCTTTATTTTCATAATCTTTCAAAGTCTCACAATATTGAGCACGAAGCTCTAATTTTCGCTTCATTTTCACTTTAAGACAGTTTAGTCTATTATTGGCTATTTTGAGATTGTCGTTCATTTCTCGCCAATCTTTTTTCCATGGTAAGGTAACTTCGTAACGTTTATTTTTATAAGATACAGATTTTTCGAATATTTCTAATGCTCTATCTTCGTCAGTACATGTGGGATCGTCTTTTATCCCTAATGTTTCTAACTGAAAGAATTTTTGAACTTATTTTGTCAAATCTTCATAGTTACAAACAAGCCCACAATGAGTATTTTGCGTGATTTGATTGTCAGGATTTAATACGCTTCCACAGGCAATGAATCCAAATACCGAGTTTTGGAATTTTAAATTAGAATTGGGGACTTCAATTCGACCGACTTCTAAAAGATCATAAAATATTTGAGCTCCCAAAAGAACATGAATTTTTCCAGGTTTGTAAAATTCTGGATCCGCTAATTTAATGTTATTAAGGTATTGTTCTGTTGGAACGTTAATCCGATTTACTGGAATAGTATCCGATATTTTTGGTACACAAAGAAGTTCTATTTCCGCCTTAAAATTTGAATTGTTCGAAATTAATGCTTTTACCTTGGAGTTAATATTCACGGAGATGCCATTTAATCCTGAAACCGCAACTTTTATTTTTTCTTTCTCAATTCCTAAATAATCAGCACACTGAATCGTAATGAAATTACTCATTGATCCAACATCAATCAAACCTCTTAACGGCTTAAATTCACCAAATTTATTTTTAATATAAACAATGACAGTTGATAAGATGCCAGAACTTAAATAATTCATCTCACAAACAGATGTACCTGAAAATGCTCTTTCGTTAGAAATGTGAAATGTTGCAGCATTCGGGTCTAGATTTGAATGCGCTACGATTTGATTCTGGTTTTGGGTATTGCAATCACTGACCTCGGGTTTTGAAATAAATACATTTTTTCTATCGCTGTTTTGAATTTGCTTTTCATTTTCATTCTCGAAATGCAGTAAACTCGAATGTTTTTTCATACATTTCTGAAAAGAATAAGTAGATTTACAATTTCTAACCGAGTGGAATTTTAAACAGTTAAAACAAATATTATTTTTCTTTACGAATTCATATCTAGAAGCCACTGAAAGATTTAAGAATTCTGGACATTTGTGCAAACCGTGGAATTCATTACTCTGACACTTAACACATTTAAATGTTTTTGAGTTTTTACCATTAGATGTAGATACCATACTAGGGATTCGTTGTTGAGCATTGCGTTTAGGAGTTACATTATTTATAAGAGGTTTGGAAACTTGCAGTGTTCTCGCTTGTCTTTTTAAAAACTCGATTAATTCTTTTAATTTTGGTAGCTCGTCTTTTTTTTGTTCACGTTCAAACCATAATTTTGTGGACCCATCTAATTTCTGCCACAATATATAAGTTATTATTGTATCCGCAAACCCTTCAATTTTTTGATCGAGAATTTCTAGAGATCTGATACATTCACTGGCGGTATCTGCTAAATTAAGAATAGCACTAGGTGTTTCACTTTGTATTGAATTAATGGACATTAATTTTTTAATGTGAGCAAACACTTGTTGTCTTTTATTGGAATATCTTTCCTCTAATAAGGACCACGCTGTTTGATAATTATCATCTGAAATCGTTATACTTTGTACAACTTTTGCAGCTTCAGAATGAAGCGAAGATTTCAAATATGATAACTTTTGAGCACCCGAAAGTGCGCTATTATTGTGAACGCTAGATTTAAAAAGATCACTAAAATATATCCAATCCTGTACGTTTCCACTAAAAGAAGGTAGATTAATCGTGGGAAGTCGAACTTCCGTTACACTATTCTCTTGTTTCGGCTTTGATTCATTAAGAACATTTATTTGTTTTTGTTTCGCTCTTTTAATTTTTAACCAAGTTTCATCTAACTCTTTTTCAATCGATGATTGTTCATCGATATATTTATCAATTTCCTCCTCATCGCACAATGAATAAATTTTATCAAACATTTCTTTCAATTCTGTATTGAATTGATCACATTTCGTATTTACAAGTTCTAAAGAACATTCATCAGAGTCACTTAATTTAATTTCACTCACAAATTTAGTAATTTTACATTTTAAAACTCTTTTTTTTGTCAAAATATTTTTTAATTCAGTAGCCATGTTAAGGAAAAAGTCCTACCTTATTCGAAGAAACCAAGTCTCGTCGCTGATTCTTGACTCTAAAAGCAAACGATAAATCCGTTTACTTTGGCCTCGACGGACCAAATTATGTTGAGAATAAAACATAATGTTACTCAATGACACCATTTTTAAGGAACTCTTCGCAGTGAACTGTATATTTGTTTATTTTAAAACAATAATTGTTAAGAGTGAAACAGTCTCTCTGGCCGTTTCCAAATCAAACATTCCATTATCTCAATAACAACAACAACAAAAAATTCAGTGTTTCCACTCACTAGTAACTAAATTACAATCTATCGTCAACACGCAGACGATTGGAATAATAAATAAAATTACGGCGCTGACACAGCGCCCTCGTACGGGAGATTTTAATTACGATCAGTAACAATGTCTTGATAATGAATCCCATTTTCCAAAATAGTAAGAATAATAAGTAAATGCTTTTTGAAAAAAAAAAAAAAAAAAAAAAAAAAAAAAGGTAAATTTTTAATTTAATAGATAATTACATTTAAACTGAGGACCTATGCTATAAGAAAAATCTATAGTAGCTATACTTGTAAAAGAAATGCACCTAAATATCAATTTAAATAAAATTTTGTAAATCTATGTATTTCAAATGGAGAACCCCTATTATTTCGGTATCAATGCTTTTTCAATAAATGTAAATAATCATTCCATCGTTAACAAGATATGCAGATTTAACTTAAAATCCATTGAATAGATAAAATTAAATATATGAAAATAAACTTTTGAGATTAAGAAACCTTTTTTATGAAACAATAAATTTTTAATAACGTAATTTAACAACATAATAAAGTGACAAGTTATTTTCAATGTTAAAAAATTATTTATTATTATTAGGCAAACTGTTAACTTATCCTTGTTTTCATTGGATCTAATTTGTTAGCATTATTTTCTTTTATTCAAGACAAATTCACCATTTGAAAGTTTTTATTGATAATAAACACTTTTTTTTTTTTTGCCAAAACAGACTGTTGACCCCAAAAAAGTGTTTGCACTATAATTATACAATTTTATATTGTTCGCATTAGATAAAGTTTCTGGGGTATGGGAGAAGGAGTATAAGAAATTAAATATAATCCAAACTTTGTAAAGTTTTATATACAAAATTAAGATTCACTGAAAAATCAAAACATTTTAAATGTAAAACCGATGAGTAACCATGTAAGTCAAGTATAGAGATTACTATGATCAGTCAATTATATGATAGGGATAGAGAAGATTATAAAATTTGAGGAGTTAATAAAAAAATTATATGGCTAATTTCTTTGTAGTTTTTTAAAGATAAGGTTAAAAATCGTAAATGCTACAAAAAACACCAAAATAGAATAGCAAATAAAAACCTGAAAAAAACTTACTTACATATAATCCTTCTTGATATTTAATCCAAATCTCAAACAACACCATGCACAACCTAAAGTAAAGTAAACATTACTTCTATTATTAGATTCAGTGGTTGTTGTAAATGCTAACTGTTTGATACAACTAAAAATTTATAAAATTAAAAACCAAGTTGAACTTTGATAGTCTAAATTAAATCAGCCAAAAAATGCATAAACATCTGCATAACATATTGGCGTCGCGTCTGGCGTGTTTACAAAACAACAGAAAGCTCATGTTGCCACACGAAAAAGTGTATCGGAAGTAAGATATTTGACTCTTTTAGCGCTCTTTATAGAGGGCGCTGTGTCCACCTCCATAAAGTGTTGGTATATAAACGTCATGTTGACGTAGTTTCTTTGACGATCCAGTTTATATTTTAGAATGAACGTTAAGTCCACCTCCATATTATGTTGGTCCATAGATTGTTGGGATATGAATGTTATATGAATATAATGTGTTCAACCATCCATCTTACGGTTTTGAATGAACATCATTTTGATGTACATGTACGTATTCTAGATGTAAACCGCTCTAAATAAACGAAATATCTACGTGTGTGTGCTGTGTGGGATAGGCATAGCTGCCAATTTTTACGTTTTCTTGCTACCACTAAAATTTAATAAAGTTTTCATTTTATTTAATCATAAGATTTCGACGATTAAATAAGATAACATTTACCATAATATTTTAGTGGTAAGAGGAAAGCGTAAAAGTTGGCAGTTATGCTATAGGGAATCTTTTATCGTCCCTACCACTATTTTGAAAATAATATCTCCATCGCACCATCGTTCTTTAAGGAACAATAAAATTTTCCCTATATAATACGACCCCTGGTTAAAGATAAAGTACTTAAGTACTTACGTAGCCTTTTGTTCAGATATTTACCTTGCTATTTTTCCTTAAAATACTCATGTGACTTTTATACTTATTATCTATACAAACGTACATAAGTACTTACTTAAATTTTATATTTTTGGTATAAATAAATCTAATATTTTCACTTTTAGTGCTTTTTTTAGGCACACTGACAGCTAAGGTTTCCCTTACAACGCTGTTTATTGACATATAATTTACATGACCTGCCTGGTTTAAATTTTTTTAAGTTGTTTGCACTTTTCAAAAAGGACCTGATATCTGACATGAAAAAATATAAACGCATGTGGAACATACACCCCCTCTGGTCCAGTTACCCCATTTTTGGGGGCAACTGGACCCATGAGGAAAGAAAGATGAAATATGCATATTTTGTTTTTCTTTTTTAAATATTAAATGTAATTTTGATCATTTCTATCTGATAGAGGGAACCTAACTGAATACATTTAGAGAAGTTCAGACTTTAATTGAAATGAACATTAGCTTTTTGAAGCTGAATTGTCAGAAGTTCCAGAGTCACGTTGTAAAATAATGTCCCAGTTGCCCCAACTAACCTTATATAACGTAAATAACTTAAATTTCGATCAAAAATCCAATTTTTGTCTTCGCTCAAGAACATAGAAAAATCATAAATTTACCAATTTTTCGCAATTTTCACCTTGCAACTCTTAATTCGTTTTTGGGTGTGGTATTTATATTACACTAAATAGACCACATGCATGTCAATGTGTAATTCTAATTAAATGCTTATGTAGAAAAAAAGAAAGTTAATTCGTGTATTTGAGTGGAGGTTAATGATTCTTCAAAGGAATTTGGGGGGAAATTGAAAGTACAAGGTGGCCACAATTAAACTGACGGTACTCAGAGTATTCTGTAGCAAGATTTTGTAGGAATTTGTAGAGTAAGATTTGTAGAGTATTTTGTAGGAAGATTAAACAGGACGGGGGACGAAAGATTCCACGAAAAAAAATAGTTCCAAAAATCACCGCCAGGGAATATGTGGCGATGTGTATTCGAAAATGAGTTTGAAAAAAGAAGAATCAATACTGAAATAAAATTACCGTTTATTTAACGAATTTAGCAATTTAATCCAAGCTCAAAATGGTAATAGTTTATAAAAAGATAAAGATTTACATAAACACTGCTAAAGTTTCTTTATCTGAAATTTCACTTACAGAGCTCTTAGAAAGCAACATCAGAAGAAGAAGTTCTTTATTCAAATTTCACGTTACATCTTTTGGCCCAGTGCCAGCTTGTTCGACTTTAAAAGGTAATGTGCTACTGTTTGAAGCAATTTTATTGATAGTTACCTTTCATATTGTCTCCTTTAGTCGATCGAGCTCTACTATTCAAATTCTTTTACCTCAGCCAGTGCAATGCGCCAGCCGCTCTTAGTGCTTTTAGAAACCACAAAAAATGCGTAAAGGTAACGGTCCTTTGTCAGTTAATCGTTTAAAAGCAATGGTTCAGAAGTTCGAGAAAACAGGTTCTCTAAAGTTCAGTCAGACAGAAGACGAAAACCCCTATCACAGGATACAATCGAAGAAGTGGCAACGGCGATTGTCGACAGAGCACCAGACAATATTGCTACCACTTCCAGCGCTCGTGGGATAGCTCGGAATCTGGATATGCCTTATTGTACGGTATGAAAAATCCTACGAAAGATTATCCACTTCTATCCGTTCAGGATCAGCCGTGTACAAGAGTTACGTCGCACCGACCATGATAAGCGATTGACTTTTGCTCTCACTTTTCTTGCCAGAATGGAGTCTGGATGATGCTTGGCCCTGGAAAATCTTATAGGAAGACGAGGCCAACTTTTACCTGAATGGAACTTTAAATACCCATAGCTGCCGAATTTGGGATAACAAGTCACCAAGAACATTCAAAGAAATTCCTTTGCATTCACCAAAGTTAATTGTTTGGTATGGTTTCATATCAGATATGATCATAGGTCCATTCTTCTATGAAAAAATTACTCCGACAGGACCTGTAATTTGTTCTGTTACCGGAGACAAATATCGCTAAATGCTAAACAACTTTGTTATTCCGGCACTTCAGCAAAGACAGTGCCTGGAAAAAATCATTTTCATGCAAGATGGAGCTCGTCCACATATTGATTTGCGAGTATAGCAGCTGTTACGAAGAAATTCACAACAGAAAGATTCATTAGTCGCTGTTTTTCAACTGCATGGCCACCCCGGTCCCCTGATCTTACAGCCTGAGATTTTTGGTTATGGGGTTACCTAAAGTCCAAAGTCTATCACGGAGGTGTCCAGGACCTGGCTACGTTGAAGGATAATATATCGCGATTTGTATGTAAGATTCCTGCAGACATGTTATTGTCTGCTGTTGTAAATGCTGTGCACAGAATGCAATATGTTTTCCACAAAATCGGCGGCCACATAGAACCTGAGATGGATGTGCTAAATAAACGGTAATTTTATTTCAGTATTGATTCTTCTTTTTTTAACTCTATTTTTCGAATACACAGTGCCACATACTCCCCTGGCGGTGATTTTTGGAACTATTGTTTGGCGGAATCCTTCGTCCCAAGTCTTGTTTAATCTCCATATAAAATTTGGCGCCATTCTCGCAATTAGAACGCGCTACAGAACACTCTGAGTTCCGTCAGTTTAATTATGGCCACCTTGTATTTACAAAACAGTTACGGAAAAGTTAAATGTGAAGGCCGAGAGGAAATCTCGTGAACTTCAGCAAGCACTGAGTTGTTCTTGAAATAGTTTTAAAGTTCCCAAAGTGGTAGTGTACTATGAAATTGATGAACACAAACAAACTTCTTTTGAAGACTTGGAGTATGAGAAAAATAAATAAAAAACGAGTACATCGACTAAAAGCCCAAATGGCATTTCAGAATTAAAATTAACGCAACAGCGCTAAACAGCGAGCATTTCGGAGTTTCTGATAGACCAAAAACTGTCATAGCGTCAAGTGTTCTGGATAACCGGCATAGATTCTTCTGATTTTGTTTAATAAGTGCAAAATAAAAGGAGACAAGAGTCGTTTTAAGACAGATTCGAAAAGCCAATTCACACCCCCTGAGGAAGTTCGGATCTTTTTTGAGCGGACAAAAATGAGATTCTTTGTTCGTAGAAAAATTTAATGCCAAGCAATTTCACAGGAATTTGAAATAAGAACTCTATCTCTTATCCAGGAATCTAAGTCATCTTATATTGGCCATGTATCTCCTTCCTCGAGTTCATCAAATGATATAAGTCAAAGCATTATTTCTTGTTTGTCTGAACTTTCAATTTCACTAGAAAAACTAGAAGTAGTAGGGTGTGATGGTTCTATAACAAAAACTGGAGGGATTAACGGTGCTTTCCACCGACTAGAAAATCATAAAATGTGGAGCATATGCATCGAGCATTTTAATGAGCTTTCTTATCGCCAAATTTTCCAACATATTCACGGTCAAACAGAAAGGCCTATATCTTTTTGTTCGACAATCGGGTACCAGCTCACATGCTGTGAAAAAACTCCTGTGGTCGGTGCTGAACCCGCAGACTGTTCGATTCCTGATATAGACTTTTTTGAGCAAAGAACAACAGTATTTTTCGGGCATTTTGAATGCAATCAGCTTGGGACATTGTTCAGAAGGCGAATTGGGACTCTGGTACTTTGTCCGATTCCAGATAACTGACTGCGGCCAGCCGAGTCATTAGATTGTATCAGATTCATCCGAAGACATAAAAGAAATAGTTGACTTCATCATAAAATCATACATGCTTTGGCATAAAATAAACAAATATTTTACTGACGGACCAAAACATCACGCTATTTATCCGATGAATTACTACAAGTTGTCGATCCATTAACAGAACGAAATGCGTTGCTTGCTCACCCAGAGAATGTTCTGTTGGCAACGATTCTCGATCATAGAAAACATATTCTGGATACTAGTTACAGAAGGATTGTAAAAACAAGAGAAACCGTCTCAAATAAGAAGACTGTTAGAAATGTAATGCCGCCGAATAGAAACTTTCAAGCTTCCGATTACATAGAAATTATTAATTGGAATTCTTGTCCGGTGTATCCAAGTGAAGATGTGGTTAAATTGTTCACCACTTCTGGCACTACTCTCTTCAGAGAAATACAAATGTTTCGCTGTCTCACCGATACTATTAAGATGTGCGTCAAACTGTGACAGAGACCTCGAATAAAGTATATGGAGATGAAGCTAAAGATGGCTATATCCGAACAACACTGAAGTCTAAATCGGTTATGCCTCATTTCTCCAAAAAAATCAGACTTTAAATGTGCAGTAAATTAAAAAATAAAATGTAAAAAGCACAGTAAGCAAAAGAATGCGACTCCATGGAAAACCTTTGTAAATAGTTTCAAATATAATGTAAATACCACACCCAACAAATGGATGATTGGTTTGGTAGGATGGAGGTGGCACTCTAAGTGCAACCACCTCCACGGGGTGAGTTATGGGTCGTTTTGTTCTGAAGAACGAACCAAGATTTGTACGGTGACAACTACGAAAATTTGCTAAATTTATGTTATTTTCTAAGATGTTGCGCGAACGGAACAATTAGATTATTGATTAGAATTTCATTTATTTAGGTTATGTAAACCATGAAACAAGCATAAAAAGCTAAAGTGTGTTTCTGTTTATGTTTAAAGTTTTAATTAAATAAAACAAAATAGAGAAAATGCGCGATTTTTGCGATTTTTCATCAAATTTAAGTACGATTCGCGAATGGAAGATGTTAACCGATTTTAAAATTTTGTATGCCGTTTTTCTTATTATTACAATATGCAACTCTCTCCGTTCGGAAAATTAAAAAAAATCTTCTTTTCGACCCACCCTACTAGACATACCACTGCCATTTTGATTTAAGTATGCTTGCCACTGCCATTTTGATTTAAGTATGCATGCCACTGCTTTAAGGGTCTCAGGACTCTTAAAGCTTTAAAGCTTCGAAAAAGCTTCTTAAAAGCTTCGAAATTTTAATTTTTTTTAGATATTAAACTACTGTCTTTTCTGAACATTTTGGTATAAATGTTTCCTTGAAATTCCTGTTAGAACAAAACTTATGGCTTTTAGAATTATACTCGCTCAATAGCTGAAGCGGCGTTTCAGAAAATTTGAAGTCAATTTTCTCCAAATGACGTTTTTGGGCATAACGCGCACGATATCTCAAAAATTTCTGAATTTTTTCCTTCATGAAATTTTCAAAACATATGTTTCATGTTAGTCTGTATAAACTGAACATAAAATTTCCTTCTTATTGCTCAGAAATATATTCTTTATAGGTGATTATACTGTTGAAAATTTCTAAATTTAGCATTAACTAAATACAACTTTGTATTCGAAATAGAAAAATGATTTAAATACAAATTTATTTAGATTCAGAGTAATTACTACAATATGAAGCATAAGTGGGACCCAAAATTTTCCTTCTACTTGCAAAATGTATTTTGTAATCGTGCGCGTAATCTTTTATGCCGATTTTCCGCTCGTCAAATGTTTGACATTTTGGAGCCCACTGTAAATTCTAATTCAGCATCTTGTAATTTTTAAAATACATGAAATGAAAGAACATACTTATATATTTCATCCGAATATGAAATTTTGTCTTAAGATAAATTACATTTTAAGGTATTATATGTTGAAAATGGTCTTTGTTTTTTGATTTTACCAATTTTAAGAGTCCTGAGACCCCTTAAGCATTCACTGTAAAAAAAAATCCGACCAGTTTTCCTGTAGGAATCGGAAAAATAGTTGCCATTATCGTACCGGAAAATTTTCCAACCCAGCTCGGAATAAAATCCGTAAAAAAAGGAAATAGTCAATAAAACGGTATTTTACGGATTATATTCCGATTTTACGGATTGTATTACGAGCTGGGTTGGAAATTTTTCCGGTACGATAAGGGCAACTATTTTCCCGATTCCTTCAGGAAAACTGGTCGTATTATTATTATTTTATTTATTTATTTATTTATTTTTTTACGGTGTGCATTAAATGCTACCTACTTAATATGAAATGAATATCATCAAATTGTATTATGCTACCATCTATTAGCATTATTGGCGGGTACTTCTTGCAACTTTAAGATACACTGTAAAAAAAAAATCCGACTAGTTTTCTTGTAGAAATCGAAAAAATAGTTACCCTTATTGTACCGGAAAATTTTCCGACCCAGCTCGGAATAAAATCAGTGAAAAAAGGAAATAGTGAACAAAACGGTATTTTACGGATTTTATTCCGCTTTTACGGACTTTATTCCGGGCTGGGTCGGAAATTTTTTCGGCACGATAAGGGCAACTGTTTTTCCGATTACTAAAGGAAAACTGGTCGTATTTTTTTTTACTCTGTAAATCATTTAAATTTTTGATTTTATGACTCTCTCCCATATATATATATATATATAAATTTATTTATTTCTGTATTTTTACTTTCTTCTATTTTCAATAAAAGAAAATATTGTAATCGAATTTTTTTTTTACTTCCGGTTTTCGACGGTTTTACACGTTAGGGTTTTAGGGTTTACGACGGTTTCAGGTGTCAGAGATCCCCAATTTTTTGTGTATGTTTTTGGCCATGCCAAGAAGGTCCTCCCAGAATGTGGAAAACATCCGCCGGAAAGGAGCGTTGTAATAGCTATTTTTGTGTAATCTTCTTAATTTTTCGTAGATCTAGTGTACACCAGTGGCTCGTGAATAGTCGGAAACTTCCCATCCTGATAAGCCGACTATTCGCGATTTGCGACTACTGGTGATTTTAATAAATATCATGATCGAGATTAACTCGATTACTCCGATTAATTGACTGAAACAGAAATTTAAGATGAAAGTCGAAGTTGATATAGTATTGAACTAATAAAAATGAAATACTGGCATCTGTAAAAAACATTTTGAAATATTAAAATATATGAGATAGAAGAAAGTTTTGGGATTGGCACATCCAATTAGTTGAATTCATAGAAAACAGTAGAATACAGTAGAACCCAGATAAGATGAACTTGGTTAAATCTACGTAATAAAGATATCGAATATTTTATACATTTCTAAAAATATTTTTGTCTTTTCTTTTTAAACCACTTATAAATAAAATTTCAAATTTCAAATATAAAGTATAATGTTTTAATCCAATAACTTCAGTTAAATTCATAAACTATTTCCACAAATGTTACTTTAAAATAAACAAAAACTGAATTGAAATATTTCGAATGGAAATAAAACTTAAGACGAAAATATGGAACTTTTCATTATAATAAATGTAAAACATTATATAAACAAGTTGGAAATTGCTCGTCAAACGTGGCAAATGAGGTGCGTCGTACTATAACTAGTTTTATAATCATTTTTTGCACCCCATATTATACTGAATGTATAATTTTTTGCACTTCATGAAGTGCATAGTCTGATACATCATTAAAATGCACTTCCAATATTTTTTTCCCATTCCCCGTAATGTAACGGAACACTTTTGACTGTCCCTGTAATTAAACTATACATCCGATTTTCCGAAAATTTTAAATAGCTCAACAAAATTTTGCAACAATTACATCTTTAAAATTTCAGACCATTTGGAAGGCTCTAATATCATTAAAATCCACTTGCAATAATTTTTCCCATTGGCCGTAATGTAAAGAAAAACTTTTGACTGTCCCTGTAATTTAACTATACATCCGATTTTCATAAAATTTCAAATGGCTCGACAAAATTTTGCAACAATTATATCTGTAAAATTTCAGATCATTCGGAATGCTCTAATATCATTAAAATCCACTTGCAATAATTTTTCCCATTGGCCGTAATGTAAAGAAAAACTTTTGACTGTCCCTGTAATTTAACTATACATCCGATTTTCCTAAAATTTGAAATGGCTCGACAAATTTTGCAACAATCATATATTTGAAATTTCAGACCAATCGGTTGGGTAGTTTTTGCTCTGTTACATGCGGACAGACGGACGGACAGACGGACGGACAGACGGACGGACAGACGGAAGGACGGACTGAACGACGACTATAGGTGCTACGTATTTATATAATTACGAACGCACCTAAAAACCAACGAAACATAACAAATTTGTGTATAGTTATTTTTTCGAAGACGGGAGCGGAAATTAGTTAGCCGCCCGTGTCGCCTTTTCAGAACTTTCTAAAGAAGGAATATGTATACAGTGCTCAGCAAAAGTTTAGACACTGGTGATATTTGACCTTTAAATAAAAAATACTAACACTTGGGCTATACAAATGGCTGTAATAATTGTTAAACATATTTTAAACATTTTAGGACGGAAATAACGGTTTTAATGTCGGATTTCATTTAATTTAACTGAAAAATGTGAAATTTGCTTATTGCAAAAGTTTAGACACTTTTGTGGTTTTTTGGCATCTGTTCACAGAAAAACGCAAATTTCAAACTTTTGACGCTACATGCATGAAGTATTTAAGTGCACCTCGCAATAGCATTGGTTAGTGAAGATGCCACGAGCTAGAAATTTTCAGTCAGATGAAGTAATTGTAGCATGGAAGCTGAAATCGAAAGGGAAGACTGTTGCAGAAATTTCAACTGTTTTGAATCGTCCAAAGAAGTCTGTCTATCAAGTACTGTCTAAGTGTGACTCTTTCAAAGCAGAACATAGATCTGGAAGGCCTCGCGTGGCCAGAAAACGAGATGGTAGAAGGACCCATAAACTGTCATCTAGGCAAATCATGATTGCTAGTCGCATTAAAAGTGATTCAGAGCTTTCTGTGTCAACGCATACGATTCGTAGAGGTATAAAAGAAAGATGTAAATTAGTTTTCATGAAAATGATACAACAAATCGACAAGAATGCAATGGGCTCACAAAAATATGTCATATGGACCAAAGTGATGTACTGTGACATTCAGCGACGAAAAAAAAAAGCGGAATTTGGATGACCCAGATAGGGTGGAATACTATTGGCATGACTTGCGTAAACAACCTCGTGCTTTCTTTCGTCGTTAACAAGGAGGAAACTCTTTAATGATTTGGGCCCGACTTTGTTTTAATGCTCAAGTATCTCTGTAGATTCTCAATCGTTGCCATGCAGCGTAACACTACACACATACATTGGAAAAAAATTACAGCCATTTGGTGAACTTTTAGCTGTTCCAAAGTATGTATTTGTGCAAGATAATGTGTCCATTCATGTTGCATGCAAGAGAAAAGTTGCATTAACTCTCAAAATATTGCTTTTCTCGACTGGCCCGCGTGTAGCTCTGATCTGAACCCAATCGAAAATGTTTGTGGCATCATATCTCATAAGCTTTACGCAATTTTTGGACAATACTCCTCTGTTAATGAACGTCGAACAGCCTTTGAACGTATTTGGTACGAAATAGACTCCCAAATGATGCAGGATTTAGTTTCCTCACACACTTTAGTTTCCTAGTCACATATTTGCACTAATTGCACACAATGTAGGTTTTGTTCGATTTTAATTTATGGTTATTTTTCTGTAAATAGACAGATTGTCTATACTTTTGCTACCATGTTAATTTTTTTGTCATTATTTATTATGAAAAAGGTATAATTTAAAATTTATTGTTTGTTAAGGGTAAGGATAAGTCCCCAGTAATATGTGACAGTTGACTTACAACAATTCGTTACATACTTCGCAGTACAGAAGCGTAATAGATCATTGTCTAAACTTTTGCTGAGCACTGTATATATATATATATATATATATATATATATATATATGCAATAATAAGAAATTTTCGACACATTTACGAACTCCATTTTATACGTAAAAGCATAATAATTGCAGCCAGAAAGCATTTGTAGCAAACATAAAATTTTGTTTTTTAAATATCAGCATGTCAATTGAGATTATTAGATGTATACGAGGGCAGTTTGATATCTCCGTGACATTAAAAAAGGTGGCGGTTTGATCTCACTCTAAGGCTAATGTCAGACAGACGCCTTTTTGGACGTTTCTTTCCTTACGTATTATCCCTACACAATGCCGCTAGCATTGTTTAGGGATAATACGTAAGGAAAAAAGACTTTCATCTGACATTAGCCTTATTATCATGTTTTCATTTTTTTATTATCTGTGGCAACATTCGTGCAGTTTGCAGACGATATTTGAAATACATTGTTTTCGATTGGATTAAAAAGCAAACGATTGGCGTGTTTGTTTTGATTATGGAGAAAAAAAGAATTTAGTGTTCTGATAAAACACTATTTTTGTGGCCGGAAAAACAATTACCGAAACTGAAGAAAATTTGAAAAAAGTATTATGGGGGCGCTGCTCCATCTCGTGGTATGGTCCACAAGTGGTTTACGGAATTTCGTTTCGGCCGTACGAGCACAGGAGATTTAGAAAATTCAGGCTGTTTAATTGAGATCACGATTGAAGAAATGGTCAATAAATTCCATGATATCGTGTTAAAAGACCGCCGTGTGAAAGTGCGTGAGATAGCTAAGAAGGTACGCATTTCAAATTAACCTCTATCCAATATCTTGCATGAACATTTGGGCATGAAAAAGTTATCACCAAGATGGGTGCCGCGATTGCTGACAGTGGATCAAAAACGGGTTCGTGTAACCATTTCACAGCAATGTTTGGACAAGTTCGAGCGCAATTCAAGCGACTTTTTTGCTGAGTTATGTTACAGTTGTTGAAACATGGATACATTACTACACTCCAGAAATGATAGAATAGTCTAAACAGAGGACATCTTGTAATGAACGTGCGCCGAAAAAGGCAAAAACAGTTCCATCGGCCGGAAAGATTACAGTTTTCTGAGGCTCAAATGGCGTAATGCTTATTGACAATCGGGAGAAGGAAAACCGATCACGGGGAAATATTATGCTGATTTATTTGACCGTTTCCATTGAAAATTGAAAGAAAAGCGGCCCCATTTGTTCAAGAAAAAAGTTAAGTTTCATCACGACAATGCGGCAGCGCACTCGTCTGCAATCGCAGCCGCTAAATTGGTTGAATAACGATACGAATTGCTCCTTCATTCACCCTATTCTCCTGACTTAGACCCGAATGTCTTTTTTCTTTTTTCAAATTTGAAAAAAAATGGCTTGGTGGAAAGAGATTTTCTTGAGATTCTGAGATCATTAATGCCACAAATGCCTATTTTGAGTAGTTTGAGAAATCTTATTGTTTGGAAAGATTAAAAAGTTACTAGAACATCGTTGGAAAAAGTGTATCATTATGAAAGAAGATTATGTCGAAAAATAAAATGCATTTTGGTATGTATATTGGTTTTTTCATTTCAAAGTCACGGACATGTCAAACTGCCCTCGTATTACTTATTCTTTCCTAATGTGCATTTTTTATTCTACTCATTAAACAAAATATAACAAGTTGGAAATTGTTCGTCAAACGTGGCAGATGAGGTGCGTTCGTACTATAACTAGTTTTATAAATATTTTTTGCACCGCATATAGTACTGAATGTATATTTTAATACACTACACAAGTGCATAATAATTTCATTTTGTTCGAAATGCTGTAACATCATTAAAATGCACTTGCGATAACTTTTCCCATTGGCCGTAATGTAACGGAAAATTTTTGACTGTCCCTATAATTAAACTATACATCCGATTTTCATAAAATTTGAAATGACTCTACAAAATTTTGCAACAATTATATATTTAAAATTTCAGACCATTCGGTTGGGTAGTTTTTGTTCTGTTATAAGCGGACAACGACTGTAGGTGGTACGTATTTATATAATTACGAACGCACCTAAAGAATGTTGCTTTATTGGCTGGTTACAGGCTCTATAGTCATCTTTTGGACAAGGGAGTTAAATAAAAAGATACATCCGTTTAAAGTTCAAACTGACCCACTACAAAAAAATATACTTGAATTTGGATTCGAAATCTGCAACTCTTGTTTAGTAGCAATTATCCTAAATACTAGACATGCCTATATGAAAAGGGGACTTTATTTATAGAAGAGGATATATCCAAGATTCTCTGGTTGCAGAATATAAATGAAAACCATTTATTTCATTGATAAATATATTGTATTTTTTAAATTAAATAATTTTTTTTAGAATACGCACTAAGAAAACCAAAAAATCATATTTACATGGAAAATAGAAATTATTTATAATCAAATTTTGAAATTAATTAAAAGAGGTGGAGTTGTATTGACCTCACGCGAAGAATTAACAGCAGAAGAAATAGCCAAAGATCACTATTTAATTCATTCTCTTTTTATTCTGATAATTTTAGTGTTTTAAGGGCATATTTTAATCACGGTTTAAATTTGTATTTTATTTATGTTTTATGATTTCATTTACTGATTAATTATTTTTTTATGTTGTTATACACTGTAAGCTGGAAATAAATGCTGAGCTATTTAGAGTAATTTAAGTACAAAAGGATTTATCTTACATCATCGTCTGTACGCGATGGAGATAGATTTTTCAAAAATTGAAAATTCTTCTAAATACAATTAAAAATAAGTAAATAGCAATATTTTAAAAACAAATTACGAAACAGCTTTTAAACAAATTTCATTTGAAAGTACATTTTTTTTTTTTCCTTCGACGGTGCAAAAATTTTAAAATGTGCGATCTTTAGAAGTTTAAAAAATGTAGTAAAAGCTAAATTTACATATTTGGTGTTACCACTTTCAAATTACGTCATTTTAACGCACGCACTCGTTTGTACTTTTGGTTATCGATATTTCAGAGAAACTAAGTCTTGATTCTTTTGTCCTAAAATTAACATATATTGATGTATTCAGTTAAAAAGTTTTATTCATTAATTATAAAGTATTTAGGTTTTCCATATACATATAATAGTTTATTTATATTCATGAACGCGCTTCACAAGCTGTTTTAAAACATATATGTTTCCAGTTGTCTTGTACACATATCAAAGTATTTCATTCTATGAAACAGTGTTTCCTCTAGTTTGTTCTATTGTTGCATAGTCTTTCTGGATTCCATTATCTAGGTCTAGCTTTGTTGCGCAACCAATGGTACTGCTTGTATAATAACGATTTCAAATGTTTCTTTAAAGTTTTCAAATAAATGTATGAACTTTGCATTAGTAGTTTTCTTTATTTACTCCCTTCTGATTTTACACGTAAAATAAATACCTATTCCGTTTATATAATGTAAATATAACTAAATTACGTGTTATTAGACGTATCATTTTGTAGGAAAATACGTGTAATAATTGTAATGTCGCTTGAGTATAAAAAAATCTGTACAAAGGGATAAACCTTTACTATTATTGTATGAATGAAAGAGAAATACAAAATACGATGCTTAACTTCGATTTTCATTCGCAAAATTTTTATGACTTCATTAAATTTAGTCATTTTCTTGAAAGAGCATTAAGTTTTATATACATATACAGGGTGTTTCAGAACAGCGATTGCAAATTTTCAGGCGCCATAGCGTACTTTGAGATGATGGGAAATCACATAGCAACGCATTTTCGGAAACGCTTTCCTGTCGCGGTACTGACGACAAGAAACACAAGAGAGGAAGGGCAAGAACAAATTGTGAAAACATGCATATTATTCTTTGTAGATCAAAAAACTAAGAAATAAGAACAAGAAAGAGAGGCAAGGATCGTCATCAAAGAAGGTGTTCCAAGTTACGACCATGGGCCATGATGCGGACCTCACATTTTCAAGGCATGCAAGGAATAATTTTCTCTAAACTAGCTGGAGTTTCCCGGACCTCTCCAGCAGATTAAACGATGCGTGGAACAAGCTATTCAACACTGCCCAGCATTGTCCTAGCACTTTTGCCGTACTAAGATTAATAAATATGTTTTCTCTATCTATTCGTGTACTTCCCTACTTGTGTTTTGGGTCGTCACTACCGCGCTAGGAAAGCGTTTCCGAATATGCATTCCTATATTATTTCCCATTGTCTAGATGTACAGTTGTGGAAAAAAAAAGTAAACACCCCCTATTAACTCCTCAACAAATAATCGTAGAAGAACGTTACTGCTACCGAACGATTGGAAATAAAGTCTACTTTTAAATTATGTATATAAAATTTGCTTACGGGGCCATCTACATATTAAAACGAATCCAAACTTCATTTTTTTCAATGTCAATACCCAATTTTAACGAGATATTTCAAATCTTTGGTTCAAACTGTGCCTATACACCGAATTTCATTTGAATGATAAGTTTTTCAATTATAAGCATTCAAAATTGAGTGCTTCTAATGTTAAATTACATTTTCATATTTTTATTTATATCTCCAGAAATTATGCTCCTAATGTGCTAATGTTTTGTGTAGCAATAACACTAATATCCCCAAACATAAATACGCTGAATTTGCAATTTTTATAAATTTATGATACGAATTATGAATTATGAAATTAATATTTGAAAACATTATGAATTGCAGCTTACAATTTTTTTGGTGGATTTAGATTTATTAAGTCCTGCTGTATGGAAATCCAAAATTTCACATTTTTCTTCCAAGTAGTTTTCAAATTATGCTTAAAAAACGGCAAAATGATGGTTTAAGGGGCCATCTATAATAGAAGAGACTAGATATTTTGAAATTTCTTCTGCTGTTCTGTAATCTAGCAGGTTTCATTTATTTCTTAAGGTCCCTTGATCAAGATTAGGGTTTTCTCGGTTAGCAATCGAGTTCCGAACTTCAATTTGGATATAGCCCTTAAAATACGCTCGTTTTAAAATAACTAATATCTCATAAACTTATGGTACAAATTGCATAAAAATTTGTTTGTAGGCTAATTGAATGGTGTAGAATTCATTTATGCTGTCAGAATTGTGTACTGCTATTGAAAAAAAATTATGGTTTGTTTTAATATGTAGATTGCCTCCTAAGCAAATTTTATCTACATCATTTAAAAGTAGACTTTATTTCCAGTCGTTCGGTACCAGTAACTTTCGTCTACGATAATTGCTTGAGGAGTTAGTAGGGGGTATTTATTTTTTTTCCACGACTGTACACTTTCTCTCCTGAAGATTTGTAACCGTTGTGCTGAAACACGCTGTATATTGAACCTTTGGGTCGCTGTTTCAAGTCTCTTAAAATCTTCACTGTCGTATGTAAATTTAGAATAATTACCAACAAATTACGATTAAAGTTTCTTTTGAAGATATGTTTGTTAACCGTACACAGTTAAAAATCTGTACCAATTGCTGTATTGTCACTCAACCGCTTTTATAGAATATTTTATTCTGACCAGTGCGACTGTTCTATGATACAGTGAAGTAAACATTTTCTATAAGGAGGAGTGACGATGCAGCAAATGGTACAGATTTTTAACAGTGTAGTCTGTTGAGATGTTTCTCTATTTTTAAAAGTTACAGCCGATCACCGAACACTTAAACAAATGTTGTTGCGGAAATAAACTTGTAAATCATACTTAAGATTATAAATCTGTAATAGAAACGAACTGGTTTAAATGTTAATATTTTACCGGAAAAAAAAAATTTAACCACTTGATCATGAATAGAAAAAAGATCAAATTGCCTTATAATTTAACTATTTTTTTCTATCAGAAGCAGTGAGTTGTCAGATGTGGTTATTTATTCACGGTTGGTATAATGTTGATAAAATAAACTTTTTAAAAGCACTACTAGTTCTCCAACTGTACTACTTATGAGTCTGGTTGTTTTCAGCAATTCACCTTAGATCTATATGTGCCTATGGTTGAGAGATCATCTATATTGTATAAGATCAAGCAGGGATCCTTAGCAAACTGTAATTATACTAATACATTTTATTACAAAATGCATTTTTTCCACTGATTTCGAGGCTTTTTCTGGTTTATTAATTTAAAAAAATGTACAAATAACGTGCTGAAATATTTCAAAAATACGCATGAAATATTGCTAAATTAAAAAATTATATATCACAAAAAATAAAAAAAATGTAAAAAAAAAAACTTTGATTTTAACAACTCACTTTTTAACCAACTGGTTAGTTCGGATACAAAATAAATATGCATTTTTTAAGAAATGAATGTAGCGTAGTGCTAAACGGTAGTAGATTTCTTTCTCTTGTATTAGTCCTAATTTATTCTATGAATCATTAATGAATAAAATTCTTTGATTAAATATATCGTAAAATTATTTATAGAAAGCCGAAAATGTTTCTGAAAAAGAAAAGTCATTTTCTAAATAAGTCCTGTTTTCTAGATACATTTTTCAGTCAAATGGAAGTACACGTTTTTAAAAGAATTTGCATCTGAAAACTACTGATTTTTTTTTGTTTTATTATTATTATTTACTTAGTGAACGGAATATAATAAACGTGTTTGTCTTAGAAATTAGAAACGCCATTTAACGTAGTCAATTACTCCGTTATAAGTGAATTTATTAAAAGTTTAATAACTGGAATAAAAATATACAATTTAAAAAGTGTTGCATGCGCAAGTTGCGGCTGTATAATGTTTTTGCAACTTACATAAAATAGTGGTGATAACACATCAGTATAGCTTTTAAAAAAAACAAGGATGATGGAAGTGATTGATCGTGCCTAATAAGAATGTTAATTAACGTATTTCCATGAGGTTTTGTTTATTTTTAGATAATAAGATGAAACTAAGTACAAACGTCATAAAGCATGAAAGTTTGCAATGCATGCATTGTATTTTTAGGTAGCTTTCTTTACAAAAAGCTACCTATTGCAGCCGTTCGGAGGAAAGCGATTTCAAAAAATTTTGGTATATTTTCATCGATCATGACCCCCAGACCCCGAAACCACCCTCCGTTCAAAATTGATATATATATATCAATATATATATATATATATATATATATCTGACCTATGTCACACTGTAACTCTCGTATTTATGAACCGATTTGGATGTAATTCGGTGTGTACATAGTACATACCAATGTCTCGACCGAGTTCGTTGGCCAGCTTCATCCGCCTTTTTGTTTCAAAATGGCGGCCATTTAAATTTTTTTAAAAAATTTAAAATTTGAAATGTGGTACCAAAAAATTGAAAATGGAAAAATATTTTTTTCTTATGTGTTTGACCTTTATACAAAGACTCCGTAGAAGTTTTTGTTTCGTCTATATCTTAAAAAATGGCTGAGTTATAGCATTTTGAATTTCTAGCGAAGCTGACATTTTGAAACGTCCTGAATTTTGTCACGCGATAAAAGGCGTATTTATGAACCGATTTGGATGTAACTTCGTTTATACATAGTACAGACCAGTGTCTCGAACGAGTTCGTTGGCCAGCTTCATCCGCCATCTTGTTTAAAAATATCGGCCATTTAAAATTTTAAGAAAAATTTAAATTTGAAATGTGGTAGCAAAAAATTGAAAATTGAAAAAATATTTTTTCTTATGTGTTTGACCTTGATAAAAAGATTCGGGAGCAGTTTTTGTTTCGTCTATATCTTAAAAAATGGCTGAGTTATAGCATTTTGAATTTCTAGCGTGGCTGACATTTTGAAACGTCCTGATTTTTGCCACGTGATAACAGACGTATTTATGAACCGATTTGGATGTACCTTGGTGTGTACATAGTACATACAAATAACTCAACCGAGTTCGTTGACCAGCTTCATTCGCCATCTTGTTTAAAAATGGTGGCCATTTAAAAAAATTAAAAAAAAAATTTAAAATGAGATACCAAAAAATTGGAAAATGAAAAAGATTTTTTTTGTATGTGTTTGACCTTAATATAAAGATTCCGGAACAGGTTTTGTTTCGTCTACATCTAAAAAAATGGCTGAGTTATAACAGTTTGAATTTCTATTGTGGCTGACATTTTAAAACGACCTGATTTTTGTCACGCGATAACAGGCGTATTTATGAACCGATTTGAATGTAACTTGGTCTGTACATAGTACATACCAATGTCTCGACCGAGTTCGTTGGCCAGCTTCATTCGCCATCTTGTTTCAAAAGGGTTGCCATTTTTAAAAAAAAATGTAATTTAAAATTTAAAATGAGGTATTAAAAAATTGGAAAATGAAAAAGATTTTTTTTATGTGTTTGGCCTTGATACAAAGATTCTGGAGCAGTTTTTGTTTCTGAAAATTTGTTCTTTTGTTTATATCTTAAAAAGTGGTTGAATTATAGCACTTTGAATTTCTATCATGGCTAATACTTTGAAACGATCTTGTATTTGTCACGCGATACCACACTTATTCGCCTATTTCGATGGAAGAAGGCATGTGGATAGTATACATCAATATCTCGACCAAGTTCGCTGGCCAGCTTCATCAGCCATCTTGTTTCAAAATGGCGGCCATTAAATTAAAAAAAAAATTATATTTAAAGTGAGGTGCAAAAAAATTAGAAATTGAAAAAGGTTTCTTTCTTAAGTATTTGACCTTGATATAAGGATTCAGAAGCATTTTTTGTTTGTCTTTATATTAAAAATGGCTCAGATATAGCAGTTTCAATTTCTAAAGTGGGTGACATTTTGAAAAATCTGTTTTTTTGCCTGCGACAGCACTCGTATATATCAACCGATTCCGATATGAGTGAGCATGTGCACAGCAATTACTAAGGTCTCGACCAAGTTCACTGGTTAGCCTCATCTACCATGTTGTCTTAAAATGGCAGGCACTTTAAGAAATCGCCGAATTTGGCAGCCAAATATAAGTTACTTTAAATAAAAGCAGCTTGGATAAAGCTGACTAATTTCGCGAAATTCTCATTCATAATGATTTAGTATTGATAAAAATTAGTATTGAATCTCCTATATTCGGTTTCTACTAAATTGAGCTTCGTGTGTTTGAATAATATAAGTTGGCTTTTTTAAAATAACGAATATGAAAGCTACCTCTTCCTCCCGGCACTGGCCGGAAGGACTTTTTTATTATTATTTGACTGGTATGTGTCTTAAATGATCATCTAAATTAAATCTATGATCATGCATTTCAAGAAAGATATTTTGTGTTTTGGAAACCGGTGTCGCACTTTACTTATTCAGTAATAAACAGTTCTTTTCATCAACCCGAGAACAGATTATTTTTTCAATGATGAAGATATTTTAGAAGAATCTTTAACATACTAGTTCTCCAACTTGATGAAATCACATGAAGTGCTAGAAATGACTGTCAGTTACATCCAAAAAATACTGAGAAACACGCTTAAAATTTTGAAATGTAGCTAAATCTGTATTCAGTGCCATCGACCGAATTACGATTCATGAGCAGCAATTTTTATTAAGCCAATGATGTTTAGAAAGGAAATTTATTCTTCTGAAGGATTTACAAAAATATCTTTAATTTTGTAACGACTATAAACGCACGGTCTTGTATAGAACACGTGTATCTTTGATTGAATAACGTTTTGCGAATGGTATCCTAAAACAAAATTCGTCTTGTTGTACTTTTTTGTTTCCCATAATAGGCACTACACACTTATTTTGGAAAACAGTAACTTCTCATAATAACGGTTATGTTTCTTATTACATAAGCTTTAGCTTTTTATATGAGTGTTTTAATAATTTTAGAAGAGTTGGATTACTCTAGAAATACATGGAAATAAAATTTAGATGACAGAATAGACTCCAATATCCCAGTTGTTAATTTTTTTATGTTTTTGTGTGAATACTTTCTTTAGTAATATATTTTGTTATATCCAAATAATGAAGAAAGAAAAAGTTTCTGTAAATGTTTCTAGGGATGGCTCAACACACTTGGTACCTGGTTTTTTCCATGAGCACTTCTAGTGTAAGTCACATGCTACGATTTTTGGCTAACAGTATTTTAGAACGGAAAAATGGGACTTATTTTATCGGAGATATCCCATTAATTGAATAAGACCAAACAAACTTTTCGAAAATAATGGTGGCCAACAAGCATAGAAGGTATTAGCAATGTGACTTACACTACAAAAAACCATGGAACTAGCCACCTAAGATAATTATGTTCCTAAACTGCGACAAATGCCAAAGAACAATGTAAAAAAAATATAATAATTTATTAATAAACTAATATCTGTTTTTCAATATTCCACAATAAGTTGAGATTGCGGAAGATTTGATAGAAATGAATATCGTTTAAACCGTCGAATTAAAAGTCGAATTACTCTAGAAACACATGGAAATAAAATTTAGATGACAGAATTGTCTCCAAAATCTCTTATTGTAAACAAATGCGAAATTACAATGTAAAAAAAAGTTATAATAATTTATTAATAAACTAATATCTGGTCTTCAATATTCCACAAATATTGAGATTGTGGAAGATTTGATACAAATGAATGTCGTTTTAATCATCTTTCAGTTATTTTCCTTAAAACATGTATCATCGGTAAATTACGTAAAAGCTTTATATTTTTTGGTGAAACAAAACTAAAATATCAGTATAATTTATTAATTAAAATTAATAAATAATTTTATGAAGTTCGTAGGACTGTTTTATTTAAAGCAAATAAAAAAAGAAGAAAATGAGCAATAGAAAATGTTAAACTATTCCTAACATTAATGAATGTTTGAATTAATCCGAATTTTGTACATCATATCATATATAGGATGAGTCTAAATTGTTTTTACGAAAAAAGAGGTGTGATACTACCCATCCATTTATTTAGTCACAAATACAAGATGTTTCAACCTAACTGAAGACTGCAACTGAATTTTTCGAAAAATTTAAATATGCAATAAAAATGTTACGATACATACCTTGTTTTGTATGACATGTGATAACATCACAAAAAATTCTGGAAAAACAGTGTGTTACCTGCAATCATTTTGATGCATAATATACCCATATAGCCATGTTTTTTTTAAATAAAATGTGTTATTTTTCTCTTTCTTAGGGTGCAGATGTTACCAATGGTCAATGCTTTACGCTTTGGAGACGACATACTATGTTGTCGATGGTTAACGAATTGAAACAGTCTTTTCACTTGGAAAAGTTTACGAACACATCCAAAAAAAACTGTTAATAATTTAATTTAAAATAAAAAACAAGTTTTATTATTATATAATAATATTATAGAACGAAAATATTTAATCTAAACATGTAATCAGTATTTATAAAACTTAAAAAATATTTTCAAACACAAAGACTGCGATTAAAACAATATTTGTCGATTTACCTTTTCTTTCGCGATAACCTGCTATTACTAGATAATGACTAAAAATCTCTCTAACAAAAACACTGGAATGTTTTATTAAATTTTGATATAGGACACAGTTCTTTTTGTATTCTAATCAAATCACCTCTTTTGCTTTTCTAATCGTTGAACTTAGAAACTATGTCCCATTTAAAATTATGGTGTTATGGCCACACACTTCATTTGAGCTGAGAGACGCCTCTGAATGGGTGCCGCAATTAATTATATGTGCCATAATTTATGTTACTTATTCATATTTTTATAAATACTTTTTAGCATTTTTGTATTATGTAAGTTAATTAGTTATATGTTGTGTTTACATATGCAGTTTTTTTTTTTTTTTTTTTTTTTTTTGTCTCTCGTTTCTGTGATCGGAATTGGATTAAATTTTTGAGAAGATTTATATAACTTCATTTAAAACTTCTCAATACTGGTCATAACATTCCTTTTCTAAGAAATATTTCCAAATTTATTTATATTTGTACCATACATTTAATGTGGCGTCACAAAATACAAACCAGGTAAAATTTCCAGTTGTTGAATAAATATGTGCAGAAGTACGGTACAGAATACTGTATATGAAAAGAAAGTCTATAAGACTAGTTCGCATGAATATTTTGGACTTCTACTGAACCTTTACAAAAGGAGGACCTTATGAAGAACATTTAAGGGTCTTGTACCTTGTAAACGAGACGAAAATTAACGAAAAAAATTTAAAGTTTGAATTAGTCTATCTTCAAAACCTTTTTTATGCATAAACACGAAATTTTGAATATCGATTAAACAGATTGTGCTTTGTAATATGCTACCGTTAGAAATTTATTAGACTTTTCCAGAATTTGTGTATTGCTGAAACCAAAATATCTCTTTATTTACCCCATAAGTCATTGCGCGCATGATATCTTGAGAAAGTATGTATGGATTTTAATGAAATATTGTAAAGATACTAAAGAAATATATGCGTTTAAAATGATCTACTCTTACGCCAAAATTATTTCATTAACTATATAAAAAATATATATAAAAAAAAAATCAAAGTTTTGCATTTATTAAGAATAAAAATTGTCATAACTAAAAATATTACCATTATAAATACTTAAAAGTAGATCATTTTAAACACACATATCTGTTTAGTATCTTTACCAAATTTCATGACAACCCATACATACTTTCTCAAGATATCATGCGTGCAATGACTTATGGTGTCAAAAAACGAGTTATTTTGATTTCAACAATACCCAAAATCTGTAAAAGGGTAATAAATTTCTAATGGTAGCATATTACAAAATACAATCTGTTAAGTTTCTCGTTAATTTTCGATATAATATATATGTATGTATATGTATATTTATATGTATATATATATGTGTATATATATATATGTATATATATATGCGTATATATGCGTATATATGTATATATATATATATATATATATATATATATATATTACAGTTTCATATCGTTTTGTATACTGTTTTGTATCGCTTTAATGTAAAGTTTTTTTTTTTTTAATTCTTTGGAGAAGGCACAGATTTTGCCCTTCCCCATCATTGAGCATACAAATGTCGTTGATTTTTTGGGGTAAATATGCGATATCGTTTGATATCACATATACTCTATATGCACTACATGCCATTGATATTATCTCTATATAGTTAACATTTTATATTAAAACTTTAGATAAATATGCGCCGTTCTATTTCCTTTTTGTATATCTACTTCCCTTTTACGTATTACTTCAGCGTTCCGGGGTAGCTTATAATTATATTTTCTTTAACGAAATAAAATAATAAAAAGAATAGGGGAGAGTAGCGCACTTTGGGACACGTTTTTTCTTTTTGTTTCTTTTTTTTATATTGATCAATTGTCAAATATTTACCTGGTATTTATTCTTTAAACCTTTGCCTACATTATTAAATAGCTTTTGATCTTATACACATTATAGAATTTTTCGTTAACGCTGTTTATTAAACTTGTGCGTGGTCCGAATGTGTACAACCTGGTGGGGTACCTTGCGACAGATAAAAATATATCTGAAACGTTCAATAGTATAATTACAATATACACGGAATTGTTTGTTATGGAAAAATAATTTATTTAAACTGAAAAGACATTTCGGCTGATAAAACGTTTGCAGCAGCTTTCTGAATATTGTCAGCATTATTTGCTGCATTTTTTGTATTCTAAATTTCTAATCCTTGTCAATGATAAGCGTAATGACTTCTTAAAAGAAGAAATAATAACTATTAATTAATACATGTTATTAAAATTAAATAAAAAATGTTTTAAACGAAATATTTTTCTTAAAATATTAAGAATAAAAATTAGCTAGGAATTTAATATGTCCAAGGTGCACCTTATACAAACTATGAAATTTTAGAATGTCATGTTGTTAAGCTTAGCACTAGAATTATTATTTACAACAGTTTTATAGAGAAAGCTTTATATTTCATTATATTTCATTTTATGTCAAAATATGTTCAATCAAATTCCACTTTGCAACTTATCAAACTTTTACATGAAAATTACTAGATATGTTTGCAAAATAAAAATCCTAATAATTTCGTCCCTGAATGGGATCAAAACACGTCTGAAAGTTAGATTGTGCTGCTATCTATCTGCATCTGCAAGAATTAATTTAAATTTTAGGTCAAAAAATAAAGCTGTCACGTGGTGTACTACGTCCGAAGGTGAAACAATCTTCCCTATTATTCACAGCCATTTCATTCAAAAGATTCTTTTCGCATTGTATCTGCCTGCTCAATTTCTCTCTGTCAGATTGTTAATTCGATGCTTTGCTAAAAGATAATCAAAACTTTTGTAAAACCAGCGGTTATATAATAATATGCAGATTTACTTTTACGCTTCTGTCGCCTGTAATTTACCGCACTTGTTCCAATAATATTGACAGCCTTCAAATTCTTTCTTACATTTTGACGTACTAACGTCTGGCTAATTATCGCTTATTAGGCTTTCCATCAAAATTTTAATTGCCCCGTGTATTCCAACCCCCATGTGTAACGGACAGCCCTTGGCAAGATCTGTGTCTTAACCAATATCTCTCGCCAAAAACGTCACGAATGAAAAATGTGAACTCACTTACTATTTGCCTGCACTAAATGATGTAAAGATCAAAATTTGATTTTTGTGTGCCAGCGGGGTCAATCCCAAGTCACATGTGTGTATTTTCAATTCTTCATTAAAAATCTCCTTTTGAGCTACAACTATTATTTTTAATCTTCTGAATCTGATTTATTGTGCTGTACGCACACTTGTACTTCAGCACGGCAATATTCAATTGAAATAATAAAACTTTGTAAAAAATCACCATAAAATAACAACAATACAAAAGACGTGTTTCGAGCTAAAAATATAACAGCTCGTCATCAGCTACAGTAAACACGTGTCCGTAAGCGGACAAGGTCAAAAAAGAACTGAAAGGTAGAGAATGTTGCAAAGAATGCGACAGATGGCGCTAGCTGAAAGGAGCACATGCAGAAGAGAAAAGTGTTGCCAAAAAGATAGAAGATAAATTGTTAGGGAAAAAATAGAAATAAAAGAAATAAAGGGGGGATTAAAGAGGGATTATCCATTTATAGAAAACCTTTCGCTGCATCCCTTCCTCCTCATGTTCTTTCAAATCATCCTCCTGAACAAAAAGTGGTCTCCTTTTATACTTTTGTTTTTAGGGCGTTACGCAATTGTTCTGACTCTTCTGCTCTGAATAATGAAATTATCTCAAATATAATGCCCTGCTCGTGGTTATAATCCCTCTTTGATTGACGAAGCTTTGTATAAATTTAATAAGTCTAAACGTCATTTTTCTGATTCAAATAATTCTCCTAATTTTAACGCTATTATAGTTCTGCCCTTTTATTATCTTCTCTGTTTCAAATTGCTAAAATCCTTTCTCGTTTTAATTTTAAAGTTATCTTCAAACCTATGAATAAAATTAAATTATCTTCTCTAAAAGATCCTATTCCTACCGAGAACCGGTGGGGTGTTTATTTTATTCCTTAATCTTGCAATTTAGGTTTTATTGGTCAAACAAATAGAGCTTTAAAATTCAGATTAGGTGAGCATCAGAGGTATATTTCAAATCAAGAAATCTGTAAAACTTCGATTGATTCTCACTGTTGGACTTCCAGTCTTTGTTACAATTAATCCATGGCCAAAATTATTTCTTCCCCTGCCTCTCCCTCTCACTTAGATTTTCATGAAGCATATTTTATTTTTAAAAAATCTGCTAATTTTGTCAATGATCTCCCATCATCTCCTTTCCCATCTCCAACGTCGAAATTACTTTTGTAATTCTTTTCCCTCTTCTCTTGTTTCTTTACTTTTTTTTAATTTTATTTAAAAGAAAGGATCTTTTGGTTTTTTCTTGTTTTATTCTTTTATATTTCTTTCATTATTATTATTATTTATACTGTTTAATTTTCTTCTTTTATTTTATTTTAATTTCGTTTATTTCTTTTATTTCCATTTTTTCCCTATCAAATTCTCTTCTATCTTTTTGGCAATACTTTTCTCTCCTGCATGTGCTCCTTTCAGCTAGCGCCATGTGTCGCATTCTTTGCAACATTCTCTACCTTTCAGTTCATTTTTGACCTTGTCCGCATACGGACACGTGTTTACTGTAGCTGATGACGAGCTGTTATATTTTTAGCTCGAAACGAGTCCTTTGAATTGTTGTTATTTTATGGTCATTTTTTACAAAGTTTTATTATTTAAATTTCTTCATATCGCCAGTTTTCGGTGCTGTTTCACGGAAATATTCAATTTTACTTAGATAATGTAAAAGACAATCACATCTACATGAATATCCGAAATTTCTGAAAGAAAAACGCCGCATCAAAATAATTCGCTATTATACACTGTCATTCATTTTATATTATCGTTTTACGATTAAACCAGAAACAATTAAAATCTTATTATGAATTTTTTTTTCTTTCCCCCTTTGACCAGGATATTGAAATACTGAAGAAAAATGTGATAATTACGAAATCTACATAAAAATAAAACACGTGTCTTTCAAAATGAATAATTTTATTCTTAAAAAAATAAAATTTTATGTAAATAGTGAAATTATGCAATGTGATGTAAATGTATTAAAATTATAAATTGATATTACTTTGTAAATATTGTTTTCATCACGTTCATTTTTAATAGCCTAAGCGCACTATGATAAAAAAAAATTGTATACATTATTTTTAGGAATCAAGAAATTTATATATGATGCAGTTTCTCTGAGTTAAAAATGAGGAGAGAAAAGCATATTTTAACATAACAAGGAAAAAAATAAAATTTAGTTTAGATATTTATATTACAACAAAGTAAGTGGGTATTAGATAAATATGTTAACATTGTTTCAGCGACTCAATAGTCTTTTCTTTGCGTAAGTATCTTAAATATAATTTGATATTTTCTCTTTTTTGGAAAGAAATCTTATTTGGAATTATAGATTAAGAAAAAACTCTGTTATTAAAATATATTTTTTTTATTTGGCAAAATGCAAGGGAAACATAGGTGTCGATTTTTGAAATCGATATGAAGCTACACATCGAGCGATAGCGATTTAAAACTCGATAACGAGAGAAGGTCGGTACGAGAGACCTCGATAACGGCATAATGGTCTATCTTTTCTTTATTAATGTTATAAAAACAATTTCTATAATTAAAAAAATGTTATTGACTGAGGTCAAAATTTATAAATACGAAATGAACTCGATAAATTAATGTATAACATTTTATATTTTGCCACTAGAGGGCACTGCCCCTGCAAGCTACGCTCGCCAACCGACCGTTCAGACACAGCAGAATCTGACCGGTTTTAAAAATATTAGAGAAGATTGAATTATACTGAAAAAAGCTGCGCAGATCTCCTTGTAAACGGTTTTCCATCCAATTCCCTTTGATTGCAAAAAATTAAGGCTGAATCAGTTGCTATTAAGATATCCAATGGCTGTTTTCGTGTTTGATTAAAGATGATCAGTTAAAAATTTGAAAAGAAGCTAAAATAAAATGAATTACGTGTAGAGAGTCATTGTCTACCGGTATTTTAAAACAATTTCTGTAATAAAAGCCTAAGTCATGTGACTATCATCAACAGTTCCGGGCGGAACACTGTGCTTTTTATGTTACAGTTGCCATTTTGGTACTTTAATGTTAACCAGGCACAGATCATAAGTCGCCAGATACAATCCTACCGCCATCATTATATATATATTACAATAGTCCAACTCATGTAACTGCCATAAATAAATAGTGTGATCGCTTCGTTTCTCATATGAAAGTTTGGCAAAATATTATATACGGCCTTATATTGGTGCGATTTTTTTCCGACATCAATTTGGGGAAAACATCAACAGCATAAAAAACAACATCCGGCTTACCATATCAAGGAAAATAATGATATTTTGGCGTCAGTTAGGTACCCGTTGCGTATATGACATTGTAGTCAGGAAAAAAAAATGCGCCAATAAGAGGGCCGTATATGACATCTGTGCCGAAATCAATTTTTTATGTAGCTTTCATTACAAAAAGCTACCTATTGCAGGCGTTCGGATGAAAGCGATTTCAAAACATTTTGGTATATTTTCGCCGATCATGACCCCCAGACCCCGAAACCATCCTCCGTTAAAAAGTTGATATATACGAGGGTTACTCTGAAATTACTGAGATACGCGCAGACGAGAATTTACAAAATAAAAATAACGGTTTAATTTTAAAATACAAAATATTTTAACACCAGACGATTTCTTACTGACTTACTTCAACTTGTTTAGCGTAGAATAAATTTTAAACAGAAGAGAAAATGGAGTTGACGCGAGAACATTTTCACGCTATGATTTTTCTACGATTTTAAAGCAGGATTAAATCAAGAAGAATGCGTTCAACGGTTTAAATTAGCATTTGGTGATGAATCTCCAGCTGGTGCTACTGTATTCAGATGATTTAAAGAATTTAGCAGAGGTCGCAATTTTCTTCAGGATGAAGAACACACAGGAAGCCCGCCGTCGGCAGTAATCCCGGATAATGTGTCTGCCATACGAAAAATGTTAATGGATGATAATCGCTGTACCTATCAAATGATACAGAAGGAACTTAACATTGGATCCGCAGCCATACACAAAATTATTCATGAAGAATTGCATATGAAAAAAGTAGTTCGCCGTTGGGTTCCTTATAATCTAACTGAGCACCAAAAAGAGTAGCGTGTCAGAATCAGTAAAGAAACTCTTAAATTTTTAAATGATGGTGGCCACCGCATCATTTCTAAAATTATAAAGGGTGATGAAACGTACATACCGTTTTTTGACGTTCCAACACGTCAAGAAACCAAATTATGGGTCTTTGAAGATGATCCCACGCCGACAGTGGTGAAAAGGCAACGCGCACTGAAAAAAGTGATGTATGTCGTTTTCTTCAGAAGTACGGGATTGGTCAAAGCCATCAAGTTGAAAGGACAGAAGACAGTAACAGCAAACTAGTATACCACTAAATGTCTTCCGGAAATTCTACAAGTAGTGAATATTAGGGGACTAATGCTTCACCATGACAATGCATCTTCACATACAGCCGGATTAACAGTTGAGTTTCTTAAACAAAAATGAATTAAAGTGATGAACATCCACCGTATTCACCTGATCTAGCTATGTGTGACTTTTGGTTATTCTTTAATCTAAAAAAGAACTTACGTGGACATCGTTTTCATTCAGAAGAAGAGATTGGTGTGGCTATAAAGTCATTTTTTCCATCTATTCCAAGAAATGAATGGCTTGAGGCATTTAATCTGTGGAAAATTCGTCTACAAAAGTACATTGATGCTGGAGGAGACTACTTTGAACGCACCTAAAATTTTGTAAGTATAACTTTAAAAACCTAGTTGTATCTCCAAAATTTCAGATTGACCCTCGTATATATATCTGATCTTTGTCACACTTTAACTCTCGTATTTATGAACCAATTTGGATGTACCTTCGTGTATACATAGTGCATACTAATGCCTCGACCGAGTTCGTTGGCCAGCTTCATCCGCAATCTTGTTTCAAAATGGCGGCCATTAAAATTTTTTAAAAAAATTTAAAATTTGAAATGTGGTACCAAAAAATTTAAAATTGAAAAATATTTTTTTCTTATGTGTTTGACCTTGATACAAAGATTCCGAAGCATTTTTTGTTTCGTCTATATCTTAAAAAATGGCTGAGTTATAGCACTTTGAACTTCTAGCTTGGCTGACATTTTGAAATGACCTGATTTTTGTCACACAGGCTTATTTATGAACCGATTTGGATGTACCTTGGTGTATACATAATACGTACCAATGTCTCGACCGAGTTCGTTAGCCAGCTTCATCCGCCACCTTGTTTCAAAATGGCGGCGATTTAAAAAAATTTAAAAGATTTAAAATTTAAAATGAGGTACCAAAAATTTGGGAAATGAAAAAGTTTTTTTGTATGTGTTTGACCTTAATATAAATATTCCGGAACCGTTTTTGTTTCGTCTATATCTAAAAAAATGGCTGAGTTATAGCATTTTGAAATTCTATTGTGGCTGACATTTTGAAACGACCTGATTTTTGTCACGCAATAACAGTCGTATTTATGAACCGATTTGGATGTAACTTGGTGTGTACATAGTACATACCAATGTCTCGATTGAGTTCATTGGTCAGCTTCATTCGCCACCTTGTTTCAAAAGGGCTGCCATTTAAAAAAAATTTAAATTTAAAATTTAAAATGAGTTATTAAAAAATTGAAAAATGAAAAATAATTTTTTGATGGGTTTGACCTTGATACAATGATTCCGGAGCAGTATTTGTTTCGTATATATCTTTAAAAAATGGTTGAATTATAGCACTTTGATTTTCTAGCATGGCTAACATTTTGATACGATCTGATATTTGTCACGTGATAACATGCGTATTTATTAACCAATTTCGATGTAAGAGTGCATGTGGAAAGTACATCGTAATGTCTAGTCCAAGTTCGCTGGCCATCTTCATCAGCCACCTTGTTTCAAAATGGAGGCCATTAAATTAAATAACAAATTTTATTTAAAGTGCGGCATTAATGAGTGAAATTTAATGTTTGGCGATTTATCACCTGCGCCCCGCTAGCATAAAAATACAGAGTTTTTCATTTATCTATCAGAATTTTTCGATTTGACGAAAGATCGTTCAACTAATTTGAATTATGAATAAAAGTAACACGATACATTTCTTAGCATACATTTAAGGGAAGCCAAACTGGTCACCAAATTAGTTTAAAATAATAACCTTTTCTAAAGTATGAAAAATATATATATGTTATGATAAAAATTTGAGCTGCCAACATTAGAGAAATATATTTAAAATTAGAAAAAAAAATAATATCTCGAAAACTCCGTCGAATTTAAAAATTCTAATACCAGTTTTGAAATCTGCGGATCAATACAAATTTTTTATGTTAATTTCATCACAAAGTATTTCATATTTTAGGAGAAATCGTTGCCGTGAAACATAATCAGTCGTTTCGTAGAATCGTTTCATAAATTCGTTTTATTTTAGTCGTTTCGTAATATCCGTTTCATTAATTCGTTTAATTAGGATTATATATAGAGAGAGTAGATATTGTAAGTAAATTATATCAATACTGAAAAATATTTAGTTCTAACATTCTGAGAAATACTTAGTTCTAACATACTGACAAATATTTAGATCTAACATAGTGAGAAATATTTAGTTCTAACGTACCTATGATATTCTAAAGTAATTATCTGAAAAATCTAAATATTAGTCATCACAGTTACATTTGAAAACATTTTTGGAAAACTGTCTACAAGCAGAATCGTCGTACAGATCCAAATGTTCAACAAATTCCATTTTATTTCCTGAACCTAAATCTAAGAAAATATTATTTTCCTAGAGTTATAGATGCACTTTACAAAAGTTTTAATTACAACTTAAATTTCTCTAATCTCTATTGTAGTTTTTTGAAAAAAGGCATTTTTTTTTCTTTTTTTACAAAAGAAAGGCGCTGTTGAGTTATATACAGAATACATCTAAAATATGATATTAAATGAAAAAAATAGGTTTTGCATATACACCAGATAATACAGTAAAGGAAAACTTTATAAGAATATATTTAGAACATATTTTAATGGATGCAAATATCGCATTTCAAAAAAGGAGGCTATAATGTGGTAATTAAAAAACGTGTTACAATTACTTCACAGGGAAATAATTTCCTTTTATTTTTATCCTGCTGCTAGAAATTACAGAATATATTTAAAATGAAAAATGTTTTATGAGAAACTACGTTGAATTTAAAGAAATCTGAAGATAACTTTGGTCTTAATCTTTATCTTCTGAAAATTCTCACAATGCGCGCACGTGTAAGTTCATTCTGATAAAAGTTTGTTAAAATACATTCGCGAATTTTAACACAATGCTCTAAACAACAACAAAAAAAGAAACACAGTTAATATAAAAGTATGATCAATATCCGCTGATTTGAAATGTACGAAATTCATCTAGTGATGAAAATAGTCACATTTACAAGGAAAAGGGATTGATTTTCAACTCATTCATTAATTATATTGCAATAAAATTACATAACGTTCAATGATATTTTCACTGCATAGATGTTTTTATCTTGAAAGAAATGTGTACGATTGCATGGCTTCTTGTTTTTTCTGTGGTAGAATTACGGTATTTTAATGCGTACAGGTCGTTTTTTAATTTGCCAAATCGCAAAGGAAATGCGGGTTCGAGTTATTCTTTGAATATAGTGTCACACATCCGGCAATCCCGATTTTCAATTTTAGCGATAGTTGCGAGATAAACGCCGAATTTCCTTTACTATTAGGATTTTACATAAATATCATTTCGAATCTATTTCTCGTAATAATCTAAATTTACAATCATTGATTTTTAGAATGATGCTAGGATTATTAGGTTATTAAAATAGCTAATCATTAAATAATAGTTTTAAATGAAAATTTGTTTAAAGATAAAGTAAGATATATATATTTTTTTAATGTGAATCCTAATTTTCTTAACTATCTTCTGAAATCCCGCGCCAAATCACACAACTTTAGCCAAAATGATAACGTCTGCTCCTACAATTAATCTACTACACTGTAAAAAAGTTTCTTAAACGACGGAAATTTAATGTAATCACGATCGAAAATATTCGATAACCGCTTCCAAGTCACCCAATATTCCGATAAGTGTTGCTTTATCTTTAGAAACCACATACAACAATTTATTTTCAAAATTTAAAGAAGAATTTATAAAAATAAATTTTTGTTAGCTGCCCGTAATTTTCTGAAACTTTTTATATTAGCGTTTGCAAGGCATTAATCACTTCTCTGTACCCGAAAAATGGGTTTTTCGGATGCTATCAAACCTCAACTAGACATTTTCAGCTGCGTAACTGAAATTGTGAATGCATTCGTAACATATTTTTTTTCCTTTACTTAAACATGTTGGATGAACATGAAAATGTTTACTTGAAACCTCATAGCATCCGAAAAACCGGTTTTCTGAGTAGAGATAATTGATTAATGCGCCATAAAAGCCTTTCGTAAATGTTTCCGCAAACTACAGCCAGCTAATAAAAAAATATTTTTATAAATTCTTCTTTAAATTTCAAACATAAATTCAATTGTTATGCTTCTAAAGATAAAGGAACGCTTTTCGGAATCTTGGATGACTCGAAAGAGTCATCCGACTTTCGTACGTGATTACTTTCGTGAATACTTTCGTACGTGATTAAATTCTTTTGGTATGTTTCTAAAGATAAAGGAACGCTTTTCGGAATCTTGGGTGACTCAAAAGAGGTTATACTTCCGTACGTGATTAAATTCTTTTGGTATGTTTCTAAAGATAAAGGAACGCTTTTCGGAATCTTGGATGACTCGAAAGAAGTTATACTTCCGTACGTGATTAAATTCTTTTGGTATGTTTCTAAAGATAAAGGAATGCTTTTCGGAATCTTGGGTGACTCGAAAGAGGTTATACTTCTGTACGTGATTAAATTCTTTTGGTATGTTTCTAAAGATAAAGGAACGCTTTTCGGAATCTCGGGTGACTCGAAAGAGGTTATACTTCCGTACGTGATTAAATTCTTTTGGTATGTTTCTAAAGATAAAGGAACGCTTTTCGGAATCTTGGATGACTCGAAAGACGTTATACTTCCGTACGTGATTAAATTGTTTTGGCATGTTTCTAAAGATAAAGGAACGCTTTTCGGAATCTCAGGTGACTCGAAAGAGGTTATACTTCCGTACGTGATTAAATTCTTTTGGTATGTTTCTAAAGATAAAGTAACGCTTTTCGGAATCTCAGGTGACTCGAAAGAGGTTATACTTCCGTACGTGATTAAATTCTTTTGGTAAGTTTCTAAAGATAAAGGAACGCTTTTCGGAATCTTCGGTGACTCGAAATAGGTTATACTTATGTACGTGATTAAATTCTTTTGGTATGTTTCTAAAGATAAAGGAACGCTTTTCGGAATCTTGGGTGACTCGAAAGAGGTTATACTTCTGTACGTGATTAAATTCTTTTGGTATGTTTCTAAAGATAAAGGAACGTTTTTCGGAATCTTGGGTTACTCGAAAGAGGTTATACATCCGTACGTGATTAAATACTTTTGGTATGTTTCTAAAGATAAAGGAACGCTTTTCGGAATCTTTGGTGACTCGAAAGAGGATATACTTCCGTAGGTGATTAAATTCTTTTGGTATGTTTCTAAAGATAAAGGAACGCTTTTCGGAATCTTGGGTGACTCGAAAGAGGTTATACTTCTGTACGTGATTAAATTCTTTTGGTATGTTTCTAAAGATAAAGGAACGCTTTTCGGAATCTCGGGTGACTCGAAAGAGGTTATACTTCCGTACGTGATTAAATTCTTTTGGTATGTTTCTAAAGATAAAGGAACGCTTTTCGGAATCTTGGATGACTCGAAAGAGGTTATACTTCCGTACGTGATTAAATTCTTTTGGCATGTTTCTAAAGATAAAGGAACGCTTTTCGGAATCTCAGGTGACTCGAAAGAGGTTATACTTCCGTACGTGATTAACTTCTTTTGGTAAGTTTCTAAAGATAAAGGAACGCTTTTCGGAATCTTCGGTGACTCGAAAGAGGTTATACTTCTGTACGTGATTAAATTCTTTTGGTATGTTTCTAAAGATAAAGGAACGCTTTTCGGAATCTTGGGTGACTCGAAAGAGGTTATACTTTTGTACGTGATTAAATTCTTTTGGTATGTTTCTAAAGATAAAGGAACGTTTTTCGGAATCTTGGGTTACTCGAAAGAGGTTATACATCCGTACGTGATTAAATACTTTTGGTATGTTTCTAAAGATAAAGGAACGCTTTTCGGAATCTTGGGTGACTCGAAAGAGGATATACTTCCGTACGTGATTAAATTCTTTTGGTATGTTTCTAAAGATAAAGGAACGCTTTTCGGAATCTTGGGTGACTCGAAAGAGGTTATACTTCCGTACGTGATTAAATTTTTTTGGTATGTTTCTAAAGATAAAGGGACGCTTTTCGGAATCTTGGGTGACACGAAAGAATTTATACTTCCGTACGTGATTACAGTGCATTTTTGTAAATTAAGAAACGTCTGTCCTTTTTACAGTGTAGAAACACCATTAAAATCCAGACCATAAAATCATATAAACGTCCATGCAGCCTATTTTGCCTTACTCTGACAAACACAAATAGACATATATTGTTAGACTACAGTTATGCTGTTGAAGTTAAATTACATCATATAATATTTAAGCTATGTCTAAATATGAATTTTATTAAGTTTAAAAGGATTACATAAAAAATTAAACCGACATCAATTTGTAATTATTTGCATTAAAAATTAAAATCCCGAAGTTATATATCGGTTACAGATTTCTTCCTTGAAATTTCGTAACAACATGTAGACATTTTAAAATGTTGAAGACCATATCCGATAAAACAGGAAATTCTGATATAATAAAATATTTAATTTTCTTCAGAAGGTCTTGATGTTCCGTGAGACATGCTATGTTCACTAAGAGTACTTATTAATTTGTATCGTGTTTCCTCGGACTATAGCCAGTTTTCAGGAACTATTTAATGGACGAGGGGCATCATAATTATGTTCAGAGTCGAGAAGTAGTTGTGAATATATAGAACGAATTTTATTCCGTAAGTGCAATTAATGATACTTCTGCTGCATGGTAAGTTATTGGTATATCAAAGAAATATGAAAATCCGAATTGCTGCATTTGAAATATAAACAAAGATAAATGGTGTTCTGGATCTAGCAAATGTTATCAAAATATAACGAAAGTTCTTTTGCGTTATCCACGTATCGGAAAAAGCATTCCTTTACATTTTGAAATACGAAAAATGAAATGATATTCGAGATTCACCGTAGGATTTCTAAAACATTGGTATCTTTTGCTGCCTGTTTATTAAAAATAAAATACTGAAACGTTTCGGAATACTTTTAGAATGTATTAATCAATTTTCGAGACAAAAATAATTCGCCAGTACTAAATAAGGCCACCTTAAGATTTCAGATCACTATAAATTGTGTAATATAAGAATTAACATTTTAATTGTTTTTGGATGTAATATTTATGTATATTTTTACAGTATTAAGTCATGCATGATCTTGTCGCTCATTATTTGTGTCCAGGAGATATCAAAACAAGTAACTTATTTTTTGCCTACCTGTTGACTAATTCACATAGAGAAGCAAATTGTCAATGTTTATATAATTTCTTTAACACTAACAAGTCATTTATCCGTTTTTCTATACATACAGAAGTAATTTGCGTATAGAAAACTATTATAACAATTAATATATACTACATAAAAAATATTTAAATGTATATAAAATGCTTAAAAATTCATCATAATTCTTTCCATAGCTATTTTTGCCATTTGGCAACAAACCTTCATTTGGCAAAAATGCCACATTTGGCAAAAATGCCACATTTGGCAAGCTATCATTTGGAAAGAAATTTTGGCAAAAATACAAAAGCCCCTATACCGGAAGAGTACTAAAATAATCGTGATGAAATTTTTTGAGATATTTATGAAACGTTTACTGACTCTCTATAAAACGAAAACTTTGCTACAGGCTCTAGTGTCTGTAATATGAACGATCAGTGTCCCGTACACCTCACAGTCGTTATATTTGATAAGAAATTTGATTTATCGGGCATATCTCCGATGATTGAGTAAAACTCTCATATTTATCGGAAATCTTAATGCTCTAGAACGATGAATATATTATATTCCAGAAGAAGATCGTCTTAGTTACCCTTTGTCATCAAAAAGATCATCCTAAAGTGCAATATTGTCCAAATAAATTTAAACATTTCAGAATAAAACCCTTTGCATTGCATATTTCTAAAAATCGTGCAACGAAATTAATAAATAATTCTGAATCTTAAATTTTCAGAAAAAAGCGATGATCCCATGACAAATTTGTTAATGAATATGAAACTTCTTGCTATTACTAATTAATCAACTGTAATCATGTATAACGTAAAAGATATAATATGAGCAATTTAGCATATTTATAGTATATATCACGTAAAAAATATTCAATTATTTTTCTTTTTTTTTATATGGTACAAAACTTCACATTAAATAAAAATACTCAGCAAAACTTAAAGTATTCATTTCCTAAGATTTTATAATAAAGAGATATACTTTATTTCTTAATAAACTATTAGTACTCATGATCTACTTCTCTTTATGTCTGATATAGAAGTTATTAATAAATTATTTTAACTTTGTATTTGATCCTAAATAACTTGAGAGCATATGCAAATTGAGAAAAAATTGATCGGGAAAATACTGAAAATGTGAGACAAAGTTTTTTTTCTTTTTTATTATTGTTTTAATAATGCTAAATAACAACAGATTTAAAAGGTATCTTATATACTTAACAGTTCAAACCTTTGTTTTAGGTTTTTTTTTTATTCTAGTGTGAAATATATTACAAATGTCTATCATAGCTTAAATAAATGTTTATGAATACTTCCGTCAGACGATAAATGCCAAAACCTTTTATGAAATATGATAGGTAGTCGGATATTTCCCCTTTAATTTTATGGAGGAAATAATAGGAAATTCTTTCTATATTCTTTGGTCTGTCAAAGAAAAATACTTGCAGACAATTAATCTTTCATTGACATTTCATAAATTTCTGTCTCTGAGAAGACAGTGCAAAAAATATCAATCACATACCTCTCGGCGGTCAACTTACATTCAGTTTAATTTTTAACACTTTCAAACATAGTTGAAAATGTTTATGAATTAACTTTATGGATTCAGTATGTCTAACTGTCCGTCTATCAGTCTGGCTGTCGCTAATCTAACTCTAGTAAATAGTTCTAATTGCTCCGTATTTAATTGATATATGCTATCTTCGTTTTCTTTAAAATGTTAGGTTTTCAAAATGAAGAATGGAGCATTTACAGATTGTATAATGTACATAGAAACTCAAAAGAATTACTTTACAGTCTTGTTTATGCGGAAAAAATGTTTGCTATATATATTTTAAAGATGTTACAGTGAGTCAAGAGTATTGAAACTAATACACATCATTGAGATGCACTATAATATGTTTACTATATAATAGGGTTTGCGTGGCATCTCTCGTTCATTTGCCGAAACACAAAAGAATTGGGTTATAGGACCTAAGATTAAAATGCTGGAATTGTGTTTTCCATCGTGGTACACGTTTTTAAGTAAGTTTTGCTTAAGTATTACTTGGTATTTATAAATTCCATAAAACATATATAGTTGTCCACAAATGAATTCGATTACATTTCTGTTTATTAACTGAAATTCCAGAAGCGAAATTTTCAACTGCGATATGCGTTTCTAACTAAACTATGTTTTAACATACCATGTAGTACATTTAAAAACGTTGAGTTACGAGGACACACAGATGAATAAGGTTAAAGTTATTTGTATGATCGATAATTGGTTGGGTGTGTTTTCAGTTGTAAGCTTTTTTAAATTCGACATGTTTTTTTTTTTTTTTATATTATTGATTGTGTATAAATTCTATAGATCAGATACTGGTCTCCACAAAAGATTTTGAGTATTTTTCTGTATAATCTCTGAAAATGATAATTGTGAATTTTAAACTCTGTTATGTATTTTATAATTAAGTTAAATTTTAGCATACTACATAGTATATGTGCAAATCTATGGATCAAATACAGGACTGAACAAAATAATTAATATACTTTTCTGGCTGTAGATGGAAAATGATGAAATTGGATTTTAAACTGTATTATATGCTTTCCTAATGGTTTATCTGACTATCATCATTCACCTTACTAAACAGTGAAATTTTGTTGCAGTATACTGAATGTGTCGAAAAGTATTCCAAAATTTATGCTTGACGCATTTTTTTTTAATTGTCTCTATTCGTAAATGTTCTTAAGCGTTTGCTTAATTGGAAACATCAAATATTGAAGGGAATACTATATATTTGAGACATAAGTAGTACTTTTTACTCTGTGTTGGACCATATTATTCGAAATTTCAAGAGTTTTAGAAAATATTGCTCGCCATATTGGATTATATTTTTATTCATGTGCAGAACGTATGATTTAAAAAATGTATGTATAACTAAAAAGATTTCCTGTTGAATGTTTTCTTTTGGAGACAAAAAGGAAAAAAAAATATGAAATATAGTACTTTATGTGAACTATCATTTGTATTCAGGTTGAGATAGAGAATATTTCAGAATGGACTCAGCAACTTTGAAACTCAGCAACTTTGGTGGCGCATAATTACGAAACGGTGAGAGGCAGAAAGGTGGAACAATTGGTATGTTAGACAGACATCTCCTAAATTTGTTTTACACCGATTTGAAAAATAGTTACATGGAGTGGCATCAGATGGTGGTGCAGTCACATAGAAGTGATTTTGAAAGAGTGTTTCAAAATGTGCCTCGTAAACAGAGGTCAAATCACATTACAATGGTTTCTATATGTCACCTTTCGTAGCAGTAACTTTATGCAAACGAAGGTTAAAGTTCCGAGTCACCGGTTGCAATATCTCTACTGAAACATATGCACATGCCTCACAGTTGAATTGTTCAAGGTGTTCCAACGTTTGAGAAATTTTAGAGTAAACAATGTCTTTCCAGTAGAAGAAGAAACATGGATTTAAATTCGGGATATATGTAGTGTAATCCATGCGAATTTGTGTCATTCGGGAATAACTGACACGAATGAGTCGGTCACTGAAGTGTTCCTGAAGGAATTCAGACACTGCAGTAGTATGGTGTGGTTGGTCACCAATCCTGCATAAACCATGAATTTTCTGGTGCATTCTCTAGAGCTTGAAATGTGGCATCAGTGCATTTCTGTAAAATTACAATATATGCCCAAATGCGTTAATCGTTTCACTCGTCGTGAAAAACTATCCAGTGATCAAGTTAATGGACAGTCCAGCCCAAATTGCAACTTCTGCGTGCAGGGGTTTTCTAAGACACACAAACGAATATTGAGTGTCCCATATTTGCCACTTTTGTTTATACACAAATCTTTCTAAATGAAAATGCACCACATCGGTGAATGTTAGCTGACATCACTTTTACTGACATCACTTTTACTGACATCACTTTTACTCTCATCAATGATCTGGAGTAACAACATTTGAGGAGTCTTCTCTTTGTCGCAGAGCGGAATTTGTGATGGCTTGAGGACACTCTATTTCATAGGGAAACAGCTTCAGGCCTTTTCGCATTATTCTTTACATAGTGGTGTTTGAGAATACCACTTCAACAGCGGCTCATCTAATGTATTTCCCAGGACTACATTTAACACTTTCTTCAACTGCTTTCACATTTTGGGGTGTCATGACTGATCGGCTGCATCCCACATTTCCGGCTAAATTATCAGCCACACTGCCTGTCCGTTCAAACTTGTAGAACAAATTTCGAATTGTTTTCTCGTCGGGATGTTTTTTAACATAATTTTTTAAGCTTCGCTTTGTCATCGTCTGACTTCGACCTAGACGTTGGTATTCCAGTAAAATAAAGGAAAACGTTGCTCAAAGGAATACGAAATAATGTTCTTAAATTTCCATATAATAACTAATTCGTTACAACAGCCTTACACTTATCAGCAATGAAACATATTCACGAATAAACATTCTTTCCTTCTGAGTACTATTTAAAGCTTCATGTGCTTGCTGCTACCTATTAGTCAATATTGAACTACTTCCGCGAACCAGAGTTTAACACATTCACCTGTCTGTACAGCATACCAATAGTTTCACCTTTCTGTCACTCATAGTTTCGCAGTTATGCCATTTCACAGTTGTGGAGCCTTTTCTGAAACACTTTGTGTATTAAAATTGAAGAAAGAGAATATGAAATGTATAAAGACATGTTGTCGGCTTTAGTCTGGAAGTACTGGTGAGTAATCAATCTTATATTATGGTAATTCTTTAATTTAAAGGATACCCTAATCAATGTCTTTTGGAGACAAATAATTAAACCGTTTATGAACTATAGCAGGATGACGGCTATTTGTATATATTTTGAATAAGTAGAAGAAGAATATGAAATAGATGCAGACATGCCATCGGCTATGGTCTGGAAGAATTAGTAGATCACCAATCTTAGTTTATCGTTTTATCATAACCACGAGCATTTCCTTTTTTGTTTTTCAAATAAAATTCACTATGAAGTTTTAATAAATAAATCAGCTTAATAAATTAACACTCAGAACTATGAAAAATTTTATTGAATATATTTTCTGGATCAAATTATGTTTGTTTCAAATTAAAAAATAGTTGGTAGGCATATTTCATTGACTTCAGTCTTTGAAAGGACGTAATGATTTAAGCCTTCTTATAAATATTCTTGATGAAATCTCAATTTCTATTTGGCGTTTGCATGAGACGAAAATATTTTTCAGAGCATAGGCAAGTAAAAAATACCTAATGTTTAATAAAGTGCTGTAAAATATAAACAAATGGATTCATCTTACTCAATTTGCCTTATGCGTTCAAGTAGAGACTGTAGATTTATAAAACCTTGCATATTAACAACGCTTATATCCATGTTTTCATTTTTTTAAAACAATTGTGAAGCATTTCATTTAAAAACTTATACTTTAATGGAATATTTTCTAAAATCATTTTTCTGACAAAACACTGCCGAAATCTGAGCTGCTACTTCCAATCACATCATATTCCAGACGTAGATATATCAACTTTGGTCTAAAATGGTATTGTCGTCTGAATACGGAAAATCATAATTTGACTGAATTTGAGCATTCAGCTTTTGACTTATCGCTGAAATACTTAGTTCTAGCGAAGAAAAAGAAGTATCCATTACAGTACATCTATACTGGCATTTGCGTAGTTTCTGTGGAGATAAATTTATTTTATCGCTTTTTCAAAATTAACAAAGTAAAAATTCCTAAATATGAACATATTTAAAGTTATTGAAACTTCTTATAATTGTGTGTGTTGTATATTTATTAAATATGTATTTCGTACATTGAAAGCGATGATAATATTTTAAGACTTGTTTTGAAACCGTTTTTTTCTTATGGTAAAACCTAATAGAATACTTGAAATAAAAAGGATATTGGAAAGCAGTCATTGAAGGAAGGGATTTTATTAAGTATCGGTGAGTTTTTTCCATGATAAAAGAGATTATAGGTGGGATGCTTGCGGGAGCACACGTTACCGTTCTTTAAAAAAATCCCAGAAACTTTTACAGAGTCACCCCCTCCCCCCGGCCTACTATGCTGGTTCAATAATTGAAGGTCCTGTAATCACTATTTGAAGAAAGGATTTCAAAACTATATGAACAAGAGTGGTTATTATTATTAGAGATGTAATAAATATGTGAACTTATTTTTGGCAATATGTTATAATTGTAATGAAAATAATCATTCTTTTGTTATTAAATATTAAATCATTAGATTTACATTTGAAATATTATTAAGGTTGAAATATTATTAAGGTTGTTCATTCGTTTTTTCAATCGTTAATTTTAGCTCTTTAGTAGACATTTAAAAATAAATATGTTTCTATTTTTTTAAGAAAATCTATAATATTTTGTTTCTTGAAAGATAAACATATGCTTTTGGTTTTACCCCAAAAGTCAAATTTGATTTGACCTTGAAATAATCTACTATATATGTTAAAAATGCGAATTGTAATTTCATTTCTGCTGCTGATAATTTAAGTTCTGTTCAGTTGGGTTTTGAAGGAACTTGCACTGAGTGTTAATTTTTCAGAAAAAAGTTTTAGTATATAACATATCGTTCTATGTTGCTTAGGTATGGGGTTACAGTGCAAAATTCTAAATTCAGGTGAACCCGATTTGAAAGATACGTTCATTTTTAAATTCCTACTGGACGGATTTTGATGTTGTTAGATGTTGTAGTAGTTGTTGTTGTAGCTGTTGTCAAGTGGGTGTTGATATTTTAAATTTATGAAAGTTTTGCTACTGTAACCGTAACTGTTAGAGTTTTACAGTTGTTTTTCATATGATTCTTGAAGCGCATACCTCAAAATATTTTAAACAAAAATTCATTCAGTTTCTGTGAACGTAATGAGAGCTAAGGGCTCATATGTATGGAAGGTTTATGTTTATTATCACCCAATATATATTAACCCATTAAACCCGTTAATAGTCGCGCGTTGGTCTTTTCCCCGCCCGAAATTCGTTATCTTCCTGTAACTCATTTCCCGTTAAAGTTACGATAGCCAAATTCCGTGTAGCTGACCTTGAGTGTTCACACTCTTGTGTAGTAAAATTGCAAGTCATTCCTGCTATTTCTTAGCATTTTATCGCATTCTTAAGTTTCAATCGGTCTAAATGACCGCGTTGCGATCACTTGCGTTAGTTAAATTTTCCCCCCTCGTGTTCATCCTTTCCCATTTCCGCGAAATCTGTGGAGGAAAGTTTCTTTGAAGTACGGACTCTCTGCCTGTTGTTATTTCGTCTTTCTTTCTTTCTGCTATTTTACCCGTTCATAGAGTACTTTTTTTACTTTCAGAATGTGACTTAAAATTGTTTTATTATATTAGTTGTGAAATCAGTTCGCACAAAAAACTGATGGATGGTCACTTACATTTTTTTTTCATTGTCAAACATTGCGGGAATAAATTCTCAAATTGATAATCGTTTAAATGTGGAAAAAAATGGAAATTCATCATCATTATTTGAAAGAAGTTGCTTTCCATTTATTACCGGAACATATAAATGAAAGAAAACAGACAATAACACTGCCAAACCATTAAAAAAAGAGAAGAGAATTTTGTGGGAATCAGTAAAAAAATTGCCGTATCTCCAAAATCTGAAAAGTATCGTTTTTGTACAATAAAAAAAAAATTCGGAAGATAAAACAATTTTCTCAGAAATGTAGTATGTATATCTGCGAAGAACATACATATAATTTTTTTGTACAATAAGAAAAATAATGAGGATTTTATAATGTAGGTTAGAAATTACGCAAATAAAAATCTCTTTTGGATAATTCAGTGAATGTTTATACTATGATTTTAAAAAATATGTATAAATATGTATGATATTTAAAAGTATTTTTAAAAAAATTATCTATTTTTAAATTTTCATACTGTAAGTAAAAACACATTTTTTTTTTTTTTAACAATGCCGCAGAAAATGTTTTATTATTATTATTATTATTATTATTATTATTATTGAAATCGATTAGAGGCTTGGGGACGATTACTAACAAATTTAAATTTGTTGTCCTTCATCAATTGTTCAAACTATTTTTCAGAATAATGCTTTCCAGAATACGAGGGAAAATTCATTTAAATAAATTTATTGCTGCATATATTTATAATTTCGGAGAAAATTTTCTTATTGTTTTTTTTATTATTTTAATCAATGTTATTATAAAACAATAAATTATAACATTAATACCTTATTAAGAAATGTACAATTGAATATTTATTTTAATTAAATAGTTGCTGTAAAATACATCCCTATTAAGATGAACCTTTCAGTGTTTCTATTAATTAAAATAATTTATCCATCTTAGGATTTAAATCTACAATTGCAAATGTATTTAAATTAAATATATAATTTCAATAACTTATTATTTAGTTTATATAAGCGAAGTTCGTATCCAGAGTTTTTATTCAAGGGCGCTGCTCCCACCCTGAAGTATGTGGAAAAACTACAAATCGTGCATTTTCATTTGAAAAATGGATTTAATCATAAAATCTCGAGAGCCCCCCTCCCCTCCTCTCCCCCCTCATACACACACAGGCACTCCACAAAATAAATAAATAAAACATAGTTACAACATTTACATTTATAATTTCGAAATGAAGTATTTTTTTACCCTTTTCTTTATTATATATATATATATATATATACAGGGTGATTCATAAAAGATGGGCAGAACTTTAAGGGGTTATAGTACACTTAAAGACAAATAATATTAAATAGGAGACTAAGGGTCCCAGACGTATTCCCAAGGAGATAGGGGGCATTAAAGTTTAGGGTCCGAAATTTCAAATGATTATAAAACATGGAAAAATTGGTCGATTCGTTTGCGGTTTTTGCAAAAAATTTTCTTTATGCCAGTATTTTCTTGAAATAAAATTTTAAAGTTCAATTTCAAAAAATGCCGATAGGGGGCGCTTTAGACTTTGGAGTAACAAACAACTATATTTTAACGTTATTTTTTGTATTTCTTTAAATGATTTCGAAAGCTTAGACTTAAACTTAAATTTTGATCTAAAAATCTGAGTCCTAACGAGTAGTTAAGTAGCGTAAACTGAAATTTGAAATTTGAAACCCTTCTCCCCCCAGAACAAAAATTAGTTATTCCCGATCTTTGTGTCGTAGATTAGGCTCTAACTACTGCCGCGTTTTGCTAAAATTATTCTTTATGTCAGTATTTTCTTGAAAATAAATTTTAAAGAAAAATTTCAAAAAATTCCGATAGAGGGCGCTTTAGACTTTGGAGTAACGAACAACTATTTTATACCGTTATTTTTTGTGTCTCATTAAATGCTTTCTAAAGCTTAGACTTAAACTTAAATTTTCAGCTCAAAATCTGAATCGCTGAGCGTGGTTCAGTAGCGAGGGGAGGGGGTTCAAATTTCAACTTCTGAACATAGTTCAGTTTGCACTACTTAACCATGCCCAACGATTCTGTGCTGTGATACGAGGCAAAAATACAACTTTCGTCAAGGACTGCATAGTCGGAATTCACTCATAAAGGCACTGGCACAGTTGGAAACGTCGCTCATGCAAACGTTAAAGCTCCATTCCTGACGCTAGTCACCGGGTGAAGAAGGAAACAGAAAGTATGCAAATGTCAAATGGGGAAGAAGAAGAACACGTATGCAAAATTTCGACACGATTCAGGCATAAAAACCACTGAACGGTGAGTCAAGTGTAAGTCGCTGTAGTAATGAATCGGAAGATGGTGCCCTTCACGAATAAGGAAAAGGCTGAGATGCATTTAATTTACGGAGTGGCAGATGGAAATGGTGCAGAGGCACAACGAATGTACGGAGAGCGATTTCCCAACAGGCGGTTGCCTAACCGCAAAACTTTCGAGCGCTTGCACAGACAGTTGTGTGAGACGGGATCATTTCTCGCTTCCCGGTCGAATGCAGGTCGCGCAAAAAAGGACGAATCAGTAGTTGTTGCAGAAGCCATTCTGGATGTAGTAGCGGCGCAGCCAAGTACAAGTACACGAACAGTGGCTAGGCAGGTGGATACCTCACAGTCCATGACTTGGAGGGTACTGAAGGATGAACATTTGCTCCCGTTTCATGTGCAACGAGTCCAGAAACTGTCTCCAGGGGATTATCCAAATCGTATTGAATTCGCCCGCTGGTTTCTGCAGCAGAACGCGCTAAATCCACATTTTGGACGAACTGTGCTTTTCACCGATGAATGTACCTTCACACGTGAAGGTACATTTAACACACACAATGCACATGTATGGGCGGATGTCAATCCACATGCTACGTATCCACATGCTCATCAGAGACGCTTTTCCATCAATGTTTGGGCAGGAATCCTCGGAGACCACCTAATCGGACCGTACCTTCTTCCTGAACGCCTCAACGGTAAAACATACCTCACATTTCTGCAACATGTGCTGCCAGACCTGTTAAACGTTGTTCCTCCACGCATCCGGCGGGTCATGTGGTTCCAGCACGATGGAGCGCCAGCCCATTACGTACGAGACGTCCGCAACTATCTGGACATCACATTTCCGAACAGATGGATTGGTCGAGGTGGTCCTGTTGCTTGGCCTGCTCGCTCGCCAGATCTTTCACTCCTCGATTTCTTTTTTTGGGGACGATTGAAGGCTCTTATGTATGAGACACCCATTGAATCCCCCCGAGGAGCTGGTCGCCAGACTTTCCGCCGCTGTAGGGGAAGTGCTCGAAAAGCTTGATGTTTTCGCGAATGTTCGCCGTTCCATTCTTCGCCGTTGTTCTGCGTGCATAACCTCTGGTGGTCACAATTTTGAACATTTATTGTAATTACATGTTAATAAATATGCTTTGGTAACATAATCCTAATTTGTGTCTTTTTACCTCGTATCACAACACACAATGTGTGGACATGATAAACTGAACTGTGCTCAGGAGTAGAAATTTCAAACCCCTCTCCCCAGAAACTTAACCACGTCTAACGATTCAGATTTTGGACTGAAAATTTAAGTCTAAGCTTTAGAAAGCATTTAATGAGACACAAAAAATAACGGTATAAAATAGTTGTTCGTTACTCCAAAGTCTAAAGCGCCCTCTATCGGAATTTTTTGAAAATTTTCTTTAAAATTTATTTTCAAGAAAATACTGACATAAAGAATAATTTTAGCAAAACGCGGCAGTAGTTAGAGCCTAATCTACGACACAAAGATCGGGAATAACTGATTTTTGTTCTCGGGGGGAGAAGGGTTTCAAATTTCAAATTTCAGTTTACGCTACTTAACTACTCGTTAGGACTCAGATTTTTAGATCAAAATTTAAGTTTAAGTCTAAGCTTTCGAAATCATTTAAAGAAATACAAAAAATAACGTTAAAAAATAGTTGTTTGTTACTCCAAAGTCTAAAGCGCCCCCTATCGGCATTTTTTGAAATTGAACTTTAAAATTTTATTTCAAGAAAATACTGGCATAAAGAAATTTTTTTGCAAAAACCGCAAACGAATCGACCAATTTTTCCATGTTTTATAATCATTTGAAATTTCGGACCCTAAACTTTAATGCCCCCTATCTCCTTGGGAATACGTCTGGGACCCTTAGTCTCCTATTTAATATTATTTGTCTTTAAGTGTACTATAACCCCTTAAAGTTCTGCCCATCTTTTATGAATCACCCTGTATATATATATATATAATATGCTGGTGAATTAGTGGTTTTGTATTTGATTTTCTGTTGCATGTCATAGGTGCCATTTTTATTTTCAGTTTAATTGTTTAATTTAATGTCCGTGTAATATATTGATGCTAAATTGATAATTTTTATTTTATTAAATGAATATAGAGTGCCGTACTATCATAAAAATCTACCTGACTCTGATTCTGTCCTTCCAAAAAAAATAAAAATTCCTCTATCACGAATTTAGATTCATATTCGTAAATGTTTTCCTACTAATTATTGATTCATAATAAAATCAGAAATTCAATCAAATCATTTACTATTTACTTTTAAGTATTTATGCAAAACGAAGAAAGAGTTATTAAAAACATTTATCTAGATGCCAACAGAATATATACTTAAGCGAAATAAATAATTTGCTGTAAAAGGTTGTAAAATGAATAATTGCTGTAATCTTTTAAAGTTCAGTCAATATTTTCACCCTACGTTATCCGTTTCCGATCATCTGATAACACCGGCAAGTTTCCCCTTCGTTTTCGGCCTGCTGGTAACGGCGGCAAATGGACCGAACGCGACTACTAACGTTCTAAAAAATGTCGCGACTACTCTCGGGTTAAGCGCCGCTATATATATTATCGGATATTTTTATGGAACCATGGTTTTTTCTTAATGAACAGGATGTCATTAAAGTACTTCTGAAAAAAAATTTAAAAAATTTGATTATTTATGAAAAACAGTATGGTCCCGAAATGAGAGCAATGCCGCTTAATGGGGGTAATTTTTTTACAAAAATAAACTTTTGTCTCCGTGTAGTTATAACAGTTATTTTTCAATTCTTTAGGAATAAAAAGGACTACATCATTCTGAAATATACATTTTAGGAAAAATGCAGATAAGTTACATCTAGAACATGTACATTTATAACAAATTTTGAAAAATCAATTTACTTGTTCATAAGCATTTTCATTATATATCATTTTTTTCACCATTATATTATCTTTTCTCTCCATTTTACATGAAAGAAAACTGAACAATTTTTATACAGCATTACATTGTAACTTTTGCAGGAAACTCGAGCATTTTTTTAGCATACTTTTCACCTAGATTGTTTCCAAGCATTTTCTAGAAAATGTTTCACGCCAGCAAAAGGCACGTCATTTGACAGAAATCCAGAAGTGTCCGAACGTGGATATTCTTCTATTTTCCGTTTTACTTTTATCCATGACGAAACAATTTCACGGAGAGATTGTATCTGAGTAAGTTTTCCTTTGCATTCCTTATGCATTCGCCAAGCTGCTACAACTCCCATATTTAGCATGTTGATGAAAAATGGCCACCACCATTTCTTCCCTCTTATTTCTGGGCGATAAATACTCAAAAACCGATCAAGCAAATCGACACCTCCCATGATATTGTTATAAGATGCTACAAGATATGGCTGCGGTATATCAATTTTTTTCTTATCTGCTATGCTCAATGTTTTTGCCGAACCTACTGGTTATATAGGTTCAATATTTGGAGCCAGACAAACAACCTGATTGTCTTTCTATTACACAATGCTAAACGATTCCGTAAAAATAGAGCCAAATGTTCCTCTGACTTTATTCTTCAAAACTTTGGAATCTATCAAAGGACAATTTTGTACTCTCTCGAACTGTTTCAGTGGTCCGAAAATGTATGTCCCTCATTTCTAATAATATTGATAAGGACGTAAAAAAATTATCAATACATAATTCCGGGATCAGGTGGCAAACAAACTATTTCCGTATCATCCGAATAATTATCTGTTCAAAATAATACAAAGCTTGAGACACAGTTAAAACTTTCACAGGCATCTTAAAATCGAAATATGCGATACGAAAAAATAGAAAAGCCTGCTAAAAATATAGCTTTTAGAAAAAAAGAAGATATCTAAGAAGTAAGAAACAGATTTTAAGGCTAACACTTCCAAATAAAGTTTGTAGGAACGAATAAAAAGCATTTCCAAAGTGTCTATACAGAGTGTTTTCACGCGCATAATAAAAGCACCGTATTAGGCCTTCCTAATTTGCGGCATTCCGTCTGGTCTTCAAAACTAACGATAGCGCCATTGCTCCCGTTACGAGAGCAACTCGGTCTTTCATGTCTTGTGATGAATCTATTATACTTATTAACTACGGATTTATATAGTATTAGACAGTAGGCAGTTATAAACATATTTAAAATAAAAAATATAATTTTTATTAGTAAGTTATTTTTCTAAAAAAATTCTTGCGAAAGAGATCAAAAAGCTAAATTTCGTCTTTTTAAGCCCGTTTTAAAAAATGGAAAATACAAATGAAACTTAAAAAACAAAATACAGAAGTTATCTCGTATATTCATAATGCAAATAACGTAAACTTTTTGCCAATACATAATATACTCATTTTAGAAAAAAAATCTTGAAGTAATGTCCCCACAATGGGAGCAATGGCGATTAATGGGTTAAAAAAAAAATCTTTGTGCTTGCCAGATATTTTACGATATGTTAATTTGAAGTTATTGCACATAAATCACAGAAGAATATACCAAACGTATAAAATTGTCTTATATGTCCAAAAGAAATAATATATGATGTGTAAAAAAATTAACTTTTTTCCATGTGGACCACTTAATTAACAAACAAATCCTGCAGAATTTGATTTTTTTTTTTTTTTTTTTTTTTTTTTTTTTTTTTTTTTTTTTACCAGCAAAAGTTCTGTAAGATATTATAATAAAAACGTTTATAATAAAATATAAATATATTACACTTCGTCTAATAAAGTAAAATTGAATTCTAAAAACTTTAAAAAGATTTTGCATAGTTAAATGTTTAATTAACTATGTCTTAATTTCCATTCCTTAAAGAATCTGAACACTTTAACAAATTTGCATACACCATCAGATAGGCTCTCAACAAATAATTATACTTCGTATACGACCTTTGAATCTCTGATCAGGTAATGTTTCTATCTCACTATATCTACGTGATTTGTTAGATTTAATCATTTCACTAAAGACTTTGTTATTTCATTTCTCTTTTAGATAAAAAGAACTAATTCGCAACTGAAAATAGGAGTAAAACTTTCAATAACATTTAAACACATCTTTGGCCTTATTTTAAATTTCAATTTAGTCGTTTAAAGATTCATATTAATGTAAAAGAATGTGGATGTAAGATACATTCAATTTATTCGTTAAAATTTGTTAATAAAGAGTAAAATATTTCGTAAAATAATAGTATTTTAAGGAATAAATGATTGAATTCTTCAAAAAATATTTTATTGATGATCCATTAAAAGTTGATAAGTAAAATTATCTAAAGAAGCTGTAAAAGTGTCAAAAGCACAAAACTTTACATATAATACAAAATCAGAATATTCAATAAATGTGCTTTTCTATGTACTAAATCCACCGATATAATAATTAAAAAAATAGTATTACCGCTGGCAAATTCTAATGTGTCACAGAATATAAAAAAATCATTTATGTAATCGTACATACAATGCAGTATGTAATATTTTTTTTTATTTCCAAATAAAATTTAAAATTTTCCAGTTAAAAATATAAAAGATAAATCATATCGTTACATAAAGCCATAGATGAGCTATCTCATTTTTTTTCTGAATCTGAGATTTTCGATAAACTGAAATAGTAGTTATCAAAGATTTGTGACCAGGAGTATTTCAAGATTTATTTGTAATAACAAAATGTAAAAATAAGACAAAAACTGAAAATGTTGTGTCCCAGCCTAATTTTGTTAGTACGTTCTTGTGACGTATTCATGCACTCGCTGTTTCTATAAAAAATTTAATAGGAATATTATAGTTTAGAGATAGTTGCATTTAATTTTTTAAAAAAATAGTCGTTTTGTCCATGAAAAATCGAGGGTGCTGTTCTCTTGCGGATATATGAAATAAGCATACAATATATCAGCGAAAGTAACTTTTCTGATTTACTTTATCCAGTATACTATTGGTATGTTACATGTCAATTACTTGAAATTTTTGTAAACCGACTACTGTTACCTCCAAGTAGTTAAAATCCGTGCAGTCCCTCAAAAGATCAGAAAATGTTAAAATATTTGTTTGTCTAAAACATCCAAAATATATTCTTTTTTAGAGAATTTAGTTAAATAGAGATTAACGTATCCAATTTAAACTATTCTTAGCAAGACACAAAACATGATTAAGGGAAGGGAAAGTACCGTTTTAAATGAAGCAAATATGAAAATACTTGGAATTCTTTATGAAATTTCAGGGTTATGTACAACTTGTACGTAATCACTCATGCTGCACACAAGTCATACGTACAAACTTTTTTTAAAAATTATAATCATTTGATACCTACTAGGCTGTATTTAAAAATAATCCTTGTATGGCTATACCTATTTTAACTGTGAACGGTTCTGGAGACTTTCTTTTGTTCAAGATAACTCAGCTTATCCTCTATATACGCACTATTTATTTGTCGTTGTAACTGGTGTTGATGTGCTGTAAGTGAAGAAAATTGCGACATTCGTGGAAAATCAGGGTGAAACAGCGTGCTGTCATAAAGTTCTGACAGCTGAAGATTGCGAGCATATTGAAATTATGTGCTGAATGACAGCGAAGCTGCCGTTGAAGTCAGTATGGTCAAACGGTTGTCAAGAATGTTTACTGTCAACGGTTACTGTGAACGGTTGTCAAGACATATATACTGTAGCTCTAACTTGTCTAATCATCTTTATAGTGTTTGACTAGTCACAGAAATAAATGACGACCACCGAAACGATGAATAATCACCTTAAGTATCAACACAACAGCCTCCAGCTTTCTTCTCCGACGCTTTGCCCGACTTGCAACATATACGTGCAGGTGCGTGTGAAGGGATGGGGCGTACGTTAAAAAGTGAATAGTGCATTACTTAGGAATTAAACTCACTTATAATATACCAAAAAATATTCAAAACAAGTTCACAAATAAAAAAGTTATAGCCATGGAGTCATTGATCTTCCGTCCAGCCTATTACAATATTTCGATCAAATAATTAAGTTCGAAATGAATCTTTAACTTAATACAATGCAAGATAATCTCCAGCGATGATATTTAACATTGTACAAAAAGTAAAATTTAGGATTTGAAATATATTTTTTTTCCAGAAATATTGGTTTAAAATACGTTTGAGATTCTGCACGTATAAATGTCTCTAAACTTTTAGATTTAAGGGTAATACCTACCTGCAGTATCGAAACAAAAAGTGTAAATTTGAGGAAAATTAAACTGTTTTGAGGAAAATTAAACTAACCATTTGAAAAACTGTTTTTGTATTTTGTTATAACATTTTAATGAAAAGAAATTTATTTTTTCAAAGACTAAAAAATGTTAGGAGTCCATAGGAGACTCACTTCCCATAGATGGTGTCGCTCAGGTAATTGTCCACGGTGTTCATGGTAACTCTGCCAAATAAGAAAGACTAGATCTAGAGATAACTAGAGTGCAATCGTTCAGTTTTTAGAAAAATTGGTTTTATCGAAATGACAGCAGTTGAAAGTTAAAATACCGATAAAAAAAAATTTATGAACTCTTACCGCTTATAAAAAATAGAAAAAAAATCACCAAATTGACAAAAGTAAAGAATATTCGCCAATTTGTACTTTTGTTGTTAAAAACTTGTCAAAATTTGAAGAAGATTAGATAAGATTTGTTCGAGTTAATGTGATGACTGTTTTTAAATTTATAGTTTTCTGATAATCACTTTCAAATTTTCAAGTTACGATTTATGTATGATAGTACAAATTAACTTAAAACAGCGTAAATTTCATAATTTTTATCAGACAGAAAAAAAATCGTAACAGAATATTCCTTTTAAATTGTACTTTAATAAAGTACAATAAAAAATGCATGTTTGGAAACATGTTTGAATACATGTTGGTTGGCATGTATATCCCTTTAAATAGTTTGCTACAATGTTGAAATGTACACAATAAGCTTTATAGAAGGAATATTGCGTTTAGTTTTTGAGTTATGAAAAAGACCAAAAATCTGTTTTTTTCTTTATTTTACAATCTAGCAAAATTAAAAATAGCTCATCTCCCTTAACTGTCGGTGTATATTTGTGGTAACTGCATAAAGATAGATATAATATGAAAAAAAATTAATGTTAAAGTGCTTCACGAAAATACAGAAATATTATAATTATAAAAATTTATAAAAATGCCAAAAAAAAAATGTTTTTTTTAATACTCTTTAGAATGAAACCAATGTTTATCTTGAAAACTATGCCAAATTTTTTATTCTGCAATTCTTCATTGTTTCCATAAATATCCTTTACAATTCATTAATTTGTCCAATTTGTCCATGTATACCAAACTTGATTGTAAAAAAAAAAAAAAAAAAAAAAAAAAAAAAAAAAAAATTACTGCTTTTTACACACTTGATAGAAAGTGCGAATAAATGAAATTATTAAAAATATATATAAGTTTTTGTTCTGTTTCTTTTTTTAAGATGCTGCAAAAGAAAAAAAATATTATGTAATAATATATTTTTAAAATTTATAATTGATTTCTCAACGTCTAATAATAAATTAATTAGTATTAAATTCCTAATTGATAAAAACATATATTTTGAAAATATTAAACTCTTTATTTTTAGGATTTATTTTCTACTTTTCAAACTTTAAAATGTTTCATTATTACAGTTTCAAAGCGAGCACTTGCTGGTGGTTCTGTGATAATTCGTCGTTCACAATTCATCTTTGCTGAACAATTTGCCGAGGAAAATTCATCGCGACGTCAATTCGTCGCAGAATCAATTTATTGCAGCATCAATTATTCGCCGCGACAATTCTTGATAGTGAAATGTTTTAAAGTCGCTGATGAAAAAATTAAAGTTATTTTAGTGATAATATTTAATGATAATTTATTTCATTTTATTTTCCCGATATACAGATTATGGTAACTAGAGGAGATAGGGCTAATTAGGATCTCTGGTGATTAGCATCAGGGGCAGTTCAGGGCAATCTGTAACAGGTAAAAAAAATTACCATGCTAATTATGAATTGATTGATATTCAACATGTGCATTTTTTGCGAGAAAATGTATGTTCCTGTGGAAATAATCACTGTTTTCAAATTGTGGATTAAAAAAATAATAAGTTTAAAAAAATGATTTTTTTAAACTTAAAAATTAGTTCTTGAGTAATAAAACAAGCCTATTAATTTCCAATAGAAAATTTGCATTTGATTTTGTTTTGTTGGCATAGTGTAAAATATATGAAAATTGAAAATCTCTGAAAAAACTTTTTTTCTAGCGTACTTATCTTTCCAATACTGTATACAGACGAACTCGCTTATAACGAGCTCTGATTTAACGAGAATCCGCATTTAATGAGGAAATCAGAAATACTTGGTTGGTTCAATGTTAAGTCTATGGGATCATAACTCGCATTTTTTGAGCAAACCTCTGTTATAGCGAGTAATATTTATGTGATTCTTAAAATTTTTTTAGACTTCCACTTCTCCAGCTAAGCTAATCATTTCTTGGAAAAATTCCTTTAACATTCCGAAGTTAGAGATGAAGTTATAAATCTTGAGAGCAACGATGATAACGATGCAAAGAATTTTAAGCTGAACCGACCACAACATGCTAAACGGCTTTTGAGTGCGTAGAAAAAATTTAAACTTTTTCGAAGCCAGGGGCATAAATGACGATGTTTTTCAGTCCATGAGTCTTCTTCGAAGACCGATAATACAAGAAAGAGTCAATAAGACAGTTCAAAGCAAATTAACCGACTTCTTTGTACTGTACAGAAATAAAAAATAAATATTTTAATAAAGTAAGTATGCATGAATTTTTATAATTGTTTACGAACCGTTTTATACGAGCACCCTGTTATAAGGAGTAAATATCACGTTCCCTTCATGCTCGTTATAAGCGATTTCGACTGTATTTGAGAAAAGATGTAGTTGTAAAACCAAAAATAATTTGCTGTAAAGTCCATACCGAGATCTTTTAACCCCATGACTGTGTATCTATGACTGTGTATCTTGTAATGCATGAGAGAAAATACCATGAATCCCAATTACTCCATGAAATCGGGTAATTGTGATCAAAGAGGTATTTTTTCAAAAGGAAACTTGTACCAGGTAACATGGTACATTGAAAATAGTTATTTACACATTTTAAAGATACAACTACCTACTGAGTAAAATTATACATAACATTAGTATGTAGTCCACTTCATTCTCTGAAAAATAATTGTCAAAATTCAAATTGTCAAAAAGTGTTCCTAATTACCCTACCTCCCCTAAAATTTTATAGGAAAATTTTAGATATAGATATACTTTTAATAATTTTATCTATTATTTCGTTTTCTACTGCTGCAGTCTAACATTACCAATAATTAAAACGAACAACAACAACAACAAAAAAAATATGTGCAATTTTTTATGAAATTCCTCATTGAGAACATGAATGTTGAATTGGCTAGAACAAGATTCTTATTAAAAGCTTCTTATTAGATTGGATATATTATGTTTTCAATAACCGGTAAATGGCGTGAGATTTGTTTCATAAATACTTCGAACATGAAAGAAATTTCAAATAATAATGCTGGAAAAGTAACGTCAAATTATCAATTGGTATGTGCGTATTAAGGGGATTGGGGAAGGGGACAAGTGAGCTCCCTCTAAACTATGAAAAATTAAGAATAATAAATTACAGACAGAATATAAACACAAATGTTTTTTTAGATTTTGATTGATCTTACTATTGCATGATTGACTGTCATTGCGTGGTAGTTTTATTTTAAAGGGTTTTTTTTCGCTACAAAAGTAAATCGAAATTATAAATGAATTATTTTCTTTCACTAATCTGAATGTTTTGAATTTCCTACGGTGCATATGTAATTATTTAATATCATTCGTTTAGAAAATTGAATGAATTAAAAAACTCAAGCGTATACTCAGGATTTTTTTCAGAGGTAGTGGAGGGCAGGAGGTGATCTGTGTTTTTATCTAGAAAGTATTTCTTTTTAGTGAAAGGGTCTAAATAAATCCTTTTCAACTGAATTTGTAGATAATTACTGCAACCTCCATGGTTTCTCTCTATGTTCGTTGCCCATATGAGCTTGATAAATCTAGGTGATACTTTTAAAAGTATTAATGATATTTTTCTCGAAAACTAACAGTTTTAGTTGTTGCATAATGCATGTACTTTTCACAACCTGTGTTGCATGTCTATTGTTAGCACTATTTCCGAATATTAATATCAGAGTATTTAATAATAAAAATTCTAGAACAAATAAGTAGGAGATTACTATTCCGAAAAAGTGGTGACAACTGGTTCCGCGGGCAGGATCGTAATCTATTGCGTAAGAAAAATCTACACTGTAAAAAAAATATATATATATGTTTTTCTACAGATGTAAAGTTAGATGTTTACTAAACTTTCATCTGTAACTGTGCAAAAAAAGCTGCAAATCTAAACAACTAGTTTTTGTCAAGCTACAGAAATCTATAACTTTACAAATCAATCTGCTAAAATTACAATAATCTTACTAAAATTGTATATGTAACCCTTTTTGTAGTTACATGAAAAGTTCGAGGCATCGCAGTTCCTAAAAAATCTTTGTAACCTTACAGATATTTTGATTTTCGGCGTAAAAGTGTGTCTGCCACATGAATTTTTTTTTGTTGCCGTCACATAAATGTTCTAGAAATCCCTGTTTCCTACAAAAACTTTAGTATTACGGGTTTTTTTCATTGTAATACGTAATATTAAAAAAAAATTCAAAATGTATTTTCTATTTTAAACGTTTTGAAAATACACGTATTTTGTATTTCGAATTTGTTATAAATTTAAAAGGTATTTTGTAAGTTTTTGTGTCTTGCATCAAAATGGTTTTAAATTTTAATTGATGTATTTTGTCGAACACTAATATTCTGAATATTGCTAAAAGAAAGGAAAAAAAAAGAAAACTACTTTATTGGCTGATCATGTTAACGAACCAAAGTGGCTAAGATTAATTACAATGGCCAATACATAAATGGTCACTGTGCCCTATATTTATAAATTGAAAAAAAAATTACTTTGGAATATCGGTATACATAATCGGTATAACATGATTCAGATACTTAGAAGAATATAAAATATAAAAAATAAAACTAGTTGGATGTGCCAATCCCAAAACTTTCTTCTATCTTATACATCTTAATATTTCAAAACCTAGTTGCACATGTTAATACTTCAATATTATTAGTTCAATACTATACCAACTTTGATTTTCATCTTAAATTTCTGCTCAAGTCAATTAAACGGACTAAAAACGAGTTAATCTATATCATGATATTTGTTAAAATTATTAATTTTTCCTTATTTTGTCGTTATCAGCTGTTTGCGAATAGCCGGCATAGCAGGAAGCGAGTTCCCGCCGCTGCATGAGCCGCCGATGCACAATAGAATTACGAAAAATCATAAAAGTATACAAAAATCGCTAGCACGGAGCCCCTTTAACCGCGCAATATTTCCAAATTCAAGGAGAACCTGTTGGCCAAATCCAAAAACAAGCACAAGCCTTTTGGTTCAATTGTATGCATAATTTTATACGCTGTTCGATGGTACAATAATGAAAATGGCACAGAGATCGGAATTATAGCGCCCCCTTCTTTCGGAATTTTTTCAAGTTCAGGGAGGACTTGTTTGCCATAGCCAGAAACATGCACAAAAAATTTCGTTCAATTATATGGATAACTTCATACACTTTTCGATGGTACAATAATGAAAATGGTACAGACATCGCAATTATAGTGCCCCCTTCCGGCAGAATTTTTCCAAATTCAGGGAGGACCTTCGTGACATGACCAAAAATAAACACATAAAATTTGGTTCAATTCTATGCATAACTTCATACACTTTTCGACGGTACAATATTCAAAATGGCATAAAAATTGTACAAAAATCGCTATTACAGCGCCCTCTACGAGCAATTTTTTTACAAATTAAGGGAGGACCTCCTTGCCATAGCCAAGAACTTAAAAATTTTTTTTGGTTCAATTCTATGCATAAGTTCATACACTATTCGATGGTGCGATATTCAAAATCGCACAAAAATCGCTATTACAGCGCCCCCTAACGGCGAATATTTTGCAAATTCAGGGAGGACCTGCTTGCCATATCCAAAAACTTAAAATAAAAATTTGGTTTAATTCTATGCATAACTTCATACACTTTTGGACGGTACAATATTCAAAATCGCACAAAAATCGCTATTACAGCGCCCCCTACCGGCGAATTTTTCCAAATTCAGGGAGGACCTGCTTGCCATAGCTAAAAACTTAAAATAAAAATTTGGTTCAATTCTATGCATAACTTCATACACTTTTCGATGGTACAGTATTCAAAATTGCACAAAGATCGCTATTACAGCACTCCCTACCGGCGAATTTTTTCCAAATTCAGGGAGGACCTGCTTGCCATAGCCAAAAACTTAAAATAAAAATTTGGTTCCATTCTATGTATAACTTCATACACTTTTCGATGGTACAATATTCAAAATCGCACAAAAATCGCATTTACAGCGTCCCCTACCGGCGAATTTTTTCCAAATTAAGAGAGGACCTTATTGTCATATCCAAAAACTTAAAATAAAAATTTGGTTCAATTCTATGCATAACTCCATACACTTTTGGATGGTACAATATTCAAAATCGCACAAAAATTGTTATATCAGCGCCCCCTACCGGCGATTTTTTTCCAAATTCCGGGAGGACCTGCTTGCCATAGCCAAAAACTTATAATAAAATTTTGGTTTAATTCTATACATAACTTCATACACTTTTTGATGGTACAATGGCGACAGACAGACGGACAGACGGACAGACGGACAGACGGACAGACGGACGGACGGACAGACGGACGGACGGACAGACGGACACACAGACAGACAGACATTTTGTATAAACATGTTTTTTGGAATCTCTGACCCCTAAAACATGCAAATCCGTCGAAAACCGGAAGTCGAAAAAAATTTCGATTACAATACTTTCTTCTATTGAAGATAGAAGAAAGTAAAAATACAGAAAAAATAAGAAACTGCCTTATTGACAAAAACGTTTGTGTGCCATAGGGACTAAGATTAGTAACCGTTTGAGTGCGGAACAAATCTTGTGGCTATATGGCAAAAATGTGAATGTGTTTGGGTATATACAATGCACGCAAAAAAAAAATTGACACTCAAGTCACAATCTCAATGTTCAGATGTTTTATTTCATCTTGTCTGGCTTTTATTAGAAGAAGCGGTCGGAAGTTTCCAGCACGGGCTGGTCACATGGAATGTTAGCGCTTGCAGCTTGAGATAATTCAGCATTATCCCCTTTTCATTTTAGTACAGGTAGTATTTTTAAAAAAGAGAGATTTTTTGTTATTTTCGTTGCTGCAGAAAGAAATTATTCTGGTGCACATAGAGGGAAGTAAAAAGCTTACAATTGTTGGATAAATTCGTGGATTTACTTTATTAAGTTGAAATGTTTCTGTAAATCGTATAGCCTTAGATTTACAAATATCAAGGCAAACTAATTATGCCCTAAAAAGGGCCAGAGCCAATTTACCATGTAGTGTATGCCAAAATGAAATATCAGTTCAAGAAGACCAAGAAAAACTTTAGGAGGACTGATATATCTTCAAAACGTCACGTGTTGTTAAAAACAACAATAACAGCTTCAGAAATAAAATAGCATTATTTATATTTACTAATAAATGTGGCATTAAAGATCATCACCCATAGACTTCAGAAAGACTGTCAGATAACAGCCCGAAGGTCAGCAATAAAACTCCTGATTACTGATGTCATGAAAAAAAAATAAGATTAAATATTTGTAAGAAATATTCAAATTGAATATCATGAAACTTAAAAAAATAATGTTTTCTAATGAAAGTACATTCAGGATAATCAGAGGTTTCGGATAATTATGAGACAAACTGATGGTTCCTCACGATATGACACGAAGTTTACTGCTCAAAGTGTAAAACACTCAAATAGTGTCATGGTATTGTGTTATTTTAGTGGTAAAAAAGGTAGGACTGGACTATATTTCCTTCCCAAAAATATTACTATGAACGGTAGTAAATATTTAGACGTTCTGCAAGACAACTTACTGCAATTTCGGTCCCTTCATTGATGTCACTTTTTCATGAATGATGCAGCCCCTGCTCATACGACAATACTTGTGCAAAATTGGTTAAATTATAATAATACAGTAGCGCTTCAATAGCCAGGCAACTAACCTGATCGTAATCAAATAGGAAATACTTCGAAACACATTGAAAATAAATTTCAAGAGACTCACCCATCCAGCGGAACTGCTGCAGGAGGTATTAAAAAAATTGTGGATTTATATGGACAAACACTATTTCCATAATTTGGAAACTTACCTGCCTATAGACTGAAAAGTGTCATAAAAGACAAAGGAATTATGACAAAATATAATTTTTCGCAATAAAAGTTTACTAGGCAAATGTTTTTTTTTTGTTGTTGTTTTTGTTTTTGTTTTTTTTTTTTACACTTTTTACATTTTTCAATGAGTGTCAAGATTTTTTTTTTTTTGTGCTGGCTCTGTATATAAGAAAATTACTTGTAAGTTCCCAATAAACACAGAAATCTTACGCTTAACTAGTGCAACCAGTTTAAATCCACACCAAACGGAGATAACAAATAGGAGCGCTGTTACCTTCTCCATAATTTTAGCATAAAACAAGAGGAGTGCTATCGCACTTCCCACAATTTTGGCACATAACTGGATAAGCGCTACTAGCCTTCCCGCAATTTTGGCACATAACAAGATGTGAGCTGTGGCGCCCCTCCGCATTCAAACGGTTAAATATTTTAATTCTTAGTTTTAAAAATACGTTTGATAGTTGATGAGTATTTTGAATCTGTATGTAAGGTTAATTTTTACTTTTCCAATTACTAGAATGTATGTAGGTATTTTCGCTAGTGCGATGGCGGGTTTTGTGGAAAGTACCTATACTTTAAAACATGAAAAATGTTCAGGAATATTTTCAAATGCAACACAGAATTCGATCACGTTTATGGCACAATGAGGCTTTTGGGTTAAGGAGGGACCGTATTCCGACAAAAAGGTGGGAACAGAACCTATGTAATAATATATATGTACATTTAAACGAAATACATTGTTCTTCTAAACCTATAATATCCCCCCACCCCCACTGAAACAAAAAACTTTTCTACAAGTTTGAATTTTTCATTGTTAATGTCATTATATTAGGAAACATTAAGGTACACACAAATACGGTTTACTTTTGTAATGAAATAAATGAAAAAAAATATTTTGAAACAAAAATTTCATGGAATGAAATTAAATCATGCAATACGGAGTTCAATCATAATAAGAAAGACGCTTCTATTGTTTACATTCTCTTAGCGCTCTTTTATTACTAATTTTTTCAAACACAGGGGGAATTAAGTTTTCCTTGCACCTCCCTTCCCTGTGCATGCACATGCCAATTGATAATTATTATTTTAATTTATTTAGAATCTGTATTGATTCATTTGCTCTGCGGTTCGAAACAATATCCATAATAATTAATGAGTTGCACTAATTCATTACACGTCCATGTTAAGAATTGGGAACTTCACAGAAATCCCATATAAAAATATTCATTCTGTTTTAATGGTTGGCATTTTTGGAATAAAGCGGTAAACTAGTTGTCAAAAGTTGCTATATCTGAAAATAAAATCGACATCTCATTTGAAAACATTTTCGCTACGATGAATTAACGCCGAAACCAATTGGTACCACGACGAATTGACGCCGCATAGAATTTATGTCGCAAAGAATTCATGTCACGAGGAATTGTGCGAGATGAATTGTTCCGAGATGGATTGTACGCCACGAATTGACGTGGCACCTTTTTAGCAGACGATTAAACTCATTTTTTTTGTCCGTATGCAGTTGTACGTATTACAGATAATATTTGGCGTTTTGTCACCTCTGGAAGGCTGACGGAAAAATGCCTTAAAATTAATGTATTGGTTTACATGGTGATTTCACAAAGTTCCGATAATGCAAAAGTTATTTAATATTTTTGCACAGCAAACTACAGTTCTTCGAGATATGACCCTTGTACATCAACAAACATCTGCCAGAGTTTTTTGCATTGTTCATAGGCTCCCCGGAAATCTTTGTGCGCAAGGCTGTTAAGTGACCTCGTCGAAGATGGAATCGCGACGAATCGCTTCACTTTCAGCTCTTTCTTGATCCGGAGGAATAACAAAAGTCGCTGGGAGCAAGGTCGGTGCTGTAGGGAAGCTTGTGGTAGTATTGCCACGTTAAACTTAGCCAAAACTTTGGCGGCTGCGAGCGACGTGCGAGAGGGCTCATGGTCTTGGTGAACAATCCAATTGGCAATGGTGTCTGGGCGGACGCACCATGTCATGTCGGTTTTACGCTGGAATGCACCACCATTTGAAGGATAGAGTCCGGGGCGCCCCCCAGACATCAGAGACGATTGTGTTGTTCACCACCACAATACGCCCTCTCACACGCCGATCGCCGAAATTTTTGCTAAGATTAACGTGGAAATACAACCGCAAGCCCCCTACTGTCGCGATCTTGTTCCCAGCGACTTTTTTGCTTCGCCAGATCAAGAAAGACCTGAAAGGGAAGCGATTTGACACGATTCCAGCGATCCAAGTAACTTCGACGAGGTCCCTTAACAGCTTTGCGCGCGAAGACTTCCAGGGAGCCTATGAGTAATGGAAAAAACGCTGGCAGCGAAGTGTTGATGCCCAAGGGTCATATTTCATAGAATTATAGTTCGCTACACAAAAATGTTTAATAAATTTTGTATTCACAGACCAGTCTTGAAACTTTGTAAACACACCCTGTATAATTAAATTTTAAAAAGATTAAAATGTTATATTGTCATCGGAAACACAAATGTGAGTGCTATTTGCATAATTTTAACATATCAAAATTGTGATGAAAATCAATTAAAAAATTCGGTCTTTACATACAAAATCCATGTTGAAATAAACAACAGAGTGAAAAAAATTTCAGGTATAACTCCAATACGTGACACATTATTGGCGGACAATTAAATGCATTGTTGTTTCAATTCGTATGCAGTTGCACGAGTTACAGAAATTATTTTGCGGTCAATCCCCGTGGAACGCAGATAGTAAAATGTCTTAAAACTAACGTATTCATTTTTAATTAAGTTGTAATAAGATTAAAATGTTGTATTGTTATCGGAAATACACATGCGAGTGTAATTGGCATACCGTCAACCTACTTTGGTCCTTGCGGGTTAACTTTGGTCCATCCCATGGAAAAAGTTTCTATTCTTTCTATTGAGCAAGCAATACAAGATAATTTGTAGTTTTTGCCCTTGAAAAATATTTTATACCCTACTTTAGGGTATATGAATAGTTTGGGACCAATTTCATTTTTTTGTGGCAACATTGGGTGTGTTTGTAAACAACTGATTTCGTGTGTAAATTTTAACTCTCCAAACTTTCTATAGTGAAACAATCTGGATAAGAGCTACAAATAAGATAAGTGTCAAAATATTGCCTTTAGTAACGTGTAACCCATGTGTGATCATAGTTTTTCCTTTAACTTCTTATTTTGACTGAAAGTTTTTACGTTTTCATAAAGCTAACATGAAAACTAGTATTTCTGGGCTACTTTGTGCCAGGCCTTTTTTGGTCCGAAAATAGCCCCAACTACGTAGAAATTCCTTTTATACAACCAAATATCTTAAAACATGTTTTAAGAAACATTTTTTTTTCAAATGTTACTTTAGCAAAATGTTACATTAATTGTTTTTGTCCCAGTTGCTGAGAAAACTGTTTCTCGTTTCTTTAATATTAACAATCAGTTTATTGTGTTAAAAAGTAAAAAAAAAAAAAAAAAAATATAGAGTTTGCAGTGTTAATTTATTAGCAAATGCAAGTGGGTTTCAATAAAAATGTATTCATTTACATATGAAATGTATTCGTTTTATATGAAACTAGCAAACCCCGCGGCTTTGCTCGCGTAGTATTTTAAATATGCCAAGTGATATTTATATGTCTAATTTTTATTAAAATGTACTAACTAAATTTTTATTTTATTAAAAGGTAATATTTTATTTTATTAAAAGGTTATTTTTATTAAAAGGTACTTATTACTTTTAGGTATAATTCAAAAATTACTATTTAAAACACAGTTTGATTAAACATAATTATTACACTGCATTAGGCTGAAATGAGACTTAAATTAATAAAATGAAATAAAACTAAATAAATGATAATTTAGAAAATATTTTGAAACTTTTATGCTCAATTAATACGCTCATTTCAGTATTCATTTGAAGTTTTGAATTTTTTAGAAACCATCTTCTTACATCTTAAAATTAACCATCATGAAAAATTTAAAGTCCTACCCCCTTCTCTCAACATAAAGGGCTATGTTGAAATAGGAACTGTCACCATTAATTTGCCAACATTAATTTTGAAATCGGTTTGTTTTCCTAATATTCCACAGAAACGTAATTTAAAAGCTTTTAAAGCCCTTTTTTAGAACGTTTGTTGTTCCTGGGAATCCCAGGTGGTAGAATCACCGGCATAAATTATAGCCTGTGTAGGATAATAGACTGTTACCATTGATTCGCAACTATTACTTTCGGTTTATGTTCCCTGAAATTGCACAGAAGCGTAATTTAGAACTTTTTTAGAATGCTTTTCGCACCTCCCCTTCGCTTCACCCCTTTTTAATTCGAATTTATTTTCGACGTTCCTTCGAGGGCATTTATATTTTATAAGTAACTACCATGTCATATTTAAAGTTTCTAGCCTTTTCAGTATCACAGAAATCGCAATTTAGAAAGTTTTTAGCTCCTGCAACCCTCTGGTGGTAGTAGAACAGACATAAAATATAGCTTATGTTTCAGCAGGTTCTATCACCAAAATTTGTCATCATTATTTTTTTAATCGGTTTTGTAATTTATAAGTTTGCTTAAAAATTGTAACTTATAACGCTTTTCACTCACTTCATTTTTTTAAATTTGGAATTTTCTTTCGACTGTTCTTAGAAAGCAGTTGCATCTTGTAAGTAAATACCATGCCATACTTCAAAGTGTTAGACCCCTCAGTTGTGCAAAAAACGCAAATTAGAACATGTTTTGCTTTTGTAACCCTCAGATGGTAGTGACAGCAACATAAAATATAACCTATGTTATAGCAGGGACTGTCACCATTGATTTGCAACCATTACTTTTGAAATAGCTTTGGTATTTCCTTAGATTGAGTGGAAATCGCAATTTAAAACGTTTTTAGGACGCTTTTCGCGCATTTTCAATCCTTTTTAATCTTCCGATTTTTCCGAAACTGTTCTTAAAGATCATTTATATCTAATAAATATGCACCTTGCCTAATTTTAAGTTGCTAGCCCCTACCGATCACAAAAATCGAAATTTAGAACTTTTTTTTGCTCCTGCAACGTCTTGGTGATAGTGATACCGACATAAAGTAGCATCTATGTTAGAGCAGAGGCTGTCAGCATCAAATTTATACCATTACGTTTGAAATCAGATTCATTCTTTCTGAGATATTGCCGACAAATTGGCATTTAGAACGTTTTTAGAACGCTTTTCGCGCAGTTTGCTCCTGCATCTCCTTTGGGGTAGTGGAAACAGACATAAAATATAGCCTATCTTGGAGAAAGAGCAGTCACTATTATTTTTACACCATTATATTTGAAATCGGTTCAGTACTTCCTGAGATTGCACAGAAATCGCAATTTAGAACATTTTTTACAACGCTTTTTGCGCATTTTGACGCCCTTTTAAATTCCGATTTTTTTAGTAAATGTCCTTAGAGATCATTGATATCTTATAACTAACTACCATTCCAAATTTCACGATTCTAGGCCCTTCCGTAACGCAAAAGCCGCAATTTAGAACGATATTCTCCTGCACCCCCTTTGGGGTAGTGGCACCGACATAAAACATCGTCTATGTTGGAGCAAGGGTTGTCACCATCATTTTGACGCCATTTTTTTTTTTTTTTTTTTTTTTATCGGTTTGGCATTTCCTGAGATTGTGTAGAAACCACCATTAGAACGTTTTTTAGAACGCTTTTCGCGCATTTTCCCCCCTTTTAAATTTCGAATTGTTTAAGAACTGTTCTTAGAAATCCTTTATATCCAATAAGTAGCTAATATTTCAAATTTCATATTTCTAGGCCCTTCGGTAACGCAAAAATCGCATTTTTAGAAAGTTTTTTGCTCCTGCACCCCCTTTCGGGTTGTGGCACCGACATAAAACATAGCCTATGTTGGAGCAAGGGTTGTCACCGTCATTTTGACACCAATATTTTGACACCATTATTTTTTAAATCGGTTTGGTATTTCCTGAGATTGTGTAGAAACCACCATTTAGAATTTTTTTTAGAACGATTTTCGCGCATTACCACCCCTTTCAAATTTCGAATTGTTTAAGAACTGTTCTTAGAAATCCTTTATATCGAATAAGTAGATAATATTTCAAATTTCATATTTCTAGGCCCTTCAGTAACACATAAATCGCATTTTTAGAATGTTTTTCGCTCCTACATCCCCTTTGGGGTAGTGACACCAACATAAAACATAGCCTATCTTGGAGCAAGCATTGTCACCATCATTTTGACACCAATATTTTTTAAATCGGTTTGGTATTTTCTGAGATTGTGTAGAAACTACCATTTAGAACGTTTTTTAGGACGCTTTTTGTGCATTTTCACCCCTTTTAAATTTCGAATTGTTTAAGAACTGTTCTTAGATATCATTTATATCTTATAAGTAACTAATATTCAAAATTTCATATTTCTAGGCCCTTCAGTAACGCTAAAATCGCATTTTTAGAACGTTTTTTGCTCCTACACCCCCTTTGGTGTAGTGGCACCGACATAAGATATAGCCTACGTTCTAAGTTGGACTAACACCGTCATTTTGATACCATTACTTTTGGAATCGGTTCGGTAGTTTCAGAGCATACTTCATACAAATAAACAATATTTTCCTCTTTATAATAGGAGTATAGACTAAGTGAATGGACCAAAGAAGCCCCCAGCAGCGGATACTTTGTTCCAAAACTTTAAAAATAGTTAAAAATACAAAAATACAAAAAAAATATATCTACAAAACCATACAGTTTGCTTCATTGTTTCATGTTAATTATCTACAACTCCATTTCGACGTTGTAAAATCACATATAATATTTTTTAATAATGGAAATTTGAGTGGAACCAGGAAAAAGTGGCCCAAAGTACCGATTGACGGTAATTTTAACCTATCAAAAAGTGTGTTAAAATCAATTACAAAATTCACTTTTTACATGCAAAATCCATGTTGAGTTAAACAACTAAGTGCAAAATATTTAAGGTATGACTCCAGTACTAAGAATCATATTATATGAAGATGTTGCTTTTTATTCATGCATACAACGATAAATATCATTCGCTATACATTCTTACAAAATGAAATTCTACGATAGGGAATTTAAAACTTTTTACATACGCAAAATATGGCGACATCTTCAATATTACTCCTTCAGAAAAATTCAAAATATTTCACCAATATCTAATACGTATAACAGAAGAATTTTTTGTAACTTTTTATAAAGAGAATCCTTTTAAAGTGAGGTTGAATTTTGAAACATATGACATATAACACGTATTGAACAAAGCTGTATGCGTAACTCTACAGAAGAAAAGATTTTCTTTGGCCTTTTCTCACGGTCAACAAATCTCATACAAAAGATTGTGGGTGATATGGAAAAAAAGAGAGATTTCATTCTGCATTTTTTTTTTTTTTTCATTAAAATATTTTTTGCCGAAAACATTTTTGAGCCATTCTGGAATATTACCTTTTTGCTTGGAAACTTCCGTAAAACATAACACCTAGCATGTGGACAGTACAATATTTCTAATATAATATACTTTTAAAATTTATGATTGGAGTTGGAATATTCGGCAAATCTGGCTTCAATTTGCAACTATTTGAAAAATAAATAAAAATATAGGTATAGTAAATGAACACAAACAATTTTGCGCTATTAGTATCATTGAATGTAAACGTTTTAGTTGATTTCGCACTATATGCATGCTTTCCAGAATTTGAAGAATTTTTTGAAAAAATGAGCAAAGGAAAAGTGCATTATCACCTGAAATTCTAAATTTTTTAGTAGAAATTAAAATGCTTTTAAATTTATTTTACTGTTTTTTTTTAATTTTACTTCAATAATCTAACAATGCCTAATTTTTGCTAAAATTTTTAATGAATGTCGTAAAAAATGACTTTATTCAAAGTGTAATGTGCAAGATATGCAATATTTTTTAAAGAAAAAAGTAAATATATATATATATTTTTTTTTATGGTATATTACCTAACTTTATGTTCTTTTAGCAGTTATTGAACACCAGAACAATGTGGTAGTTATTATTTGGCTCAATAAAAGCAACGAAAATTCTAGAAGAATTTCCTTTATTAAATCATATTCAATATTTTAACCTTTTATTAATAAAATAACATACCTGGACATTTTATACTGTATCTCACAGAAAACAATATATGATAATTAATACCTTTAATAGCATAATATATATTAAAATATTTTTATAAGCATATTTCATTCGTATTTCTAATTATACTATTAAATTTATCAGATTGCGCAGGTCAAAAATGTATGCTTTTCTTTAGCACACAACCTCGAAAAATAATTTTGTGGAAGGCTGTTCACAAATCTCACAAACCACAATTTTTGATTCATCCAAAAGATTGTAGATATTTTTTTTTTTTTTAATCTAGAAATAAATGAAAGTCAATACCATCTTTCAATTATGAAATTTTATTCGGAAATATTCCTGTTGAAAAATATGGTTGTAAAATTTATTCAAAATTCCACGTGCATATTTAACTTAACTTATTAAATACAAAGGACTACGGTAATTTATACGGAATAATTTTATAAAACTGTAATATTTGTCGTACGTATACATGCATTAAAGTAAAATGTTATTTAATTGTCTTGGTTGGTTTCAATTAATTCATTTTGTTTTATCTATCCCCATCTTTTTTTTCTCAAATTAGGACATCGAGAACTTTTTATTGTTTCCATTTATCATTAAAACACTGTAATAGGCGTAGCTTATGTAATATGCTTCAAAAAATACATCAGTAAAAATATTTCTGAAAAGTAATCATTATTTTTTTACATTTACATAAGTTACTGAAAAAGACAATTTACAACATAGTTTGATTTTTAACACGTTGAATGCCAAGTCTATTTTGTCTGTCTTTGCGTTAAGGCCACAAAATAAGATTTTCATTACACAATCTATAAGTATCAGTTACCGATGACTGACGCGGACTAAACGGAAAGTTCAGTGTCAGTCACAGGTGACTAACGTGGCACTCAACGTGTTAAAAAACATGTTGCTTTTAAAAAAACAAAGAAATCAATAAAACATTGATTTTTGAGACGTACTTTTAAAGTACTGGAGTTAAATTCTGATATAGTTTTTCTGTAAAAACAATTTAAAAATTAAACTTTTTTTATAGTGTTACACAAATTTTAATAAAGCAAATTTATAAGCACAACGCATTGATAAAGGTCTAAAGAAACCGCAATCAACACATTAAATGTTATTACTGTTGACAAAATAAGCAACAAACATGTATGCAATTTTAATATATAAAATAATGCCTATGTATAAAATCATGTCATAAATATACAAATTAGCAAACATCTATAAAATAACAAATTAATGCCTGATGCAGTTTCCCGTGTTTAAAATTAAATTGCAGCTTATATTATCCCATTACCCGCTCGCGTTGCGTTCACGCAATGGTCAAAATAAATGCACATATTTAAATTATTTACAAACCCACCACCATTTTTCAATTAAAAAATTGGCCTTACTTGAAGACATAAAATATTAAGATCATATAAATCGAAAAATATTTTTCAGAGATTGTGGTGCCAAACGACGTTCAGCAAAAAAGTTGAAAAACTCAACCTTAAAGTTTTGGCGGTTAATGGGTTAAAGGGTTTCACGACACCTAAAATTAGAAAAAATAAAAAGAAAGGGACTGTATTAATATCTTAAAATGTATCGGATTTTAAAACAAAATTTTGATGTGGTTGAAAGGTATAAGTAAGTTTTTTTCATTTCATGTATTTAAAATATCGCAAGATGTAGTATTAGTATTTATAGGGGGATCCAAACTGTCAGACATTTGTCGAGAAGAAAATTGGTATAACACCTTGCGCGGAGGATTACAAAATACATTTTTCTACTAGAACGATATTTATTGTACCTAATTATACTTCAGATTGCAATAATTACCCTGAATCTAAATAAATTTACATTTAAACCTTTTTTATATGTTAAATAGAAAGTTATATTTAGCTAATACAAAAATTTCCAAAAAGATTTTTTTTTTTTTTTTTTTTTTTTTTTTTAAATCAATAAACAACACATTTTAGGTTCAGTTTATACAAACTATCATGAAAGATATATTTTGAAAATTTCATGAAACAATATTTAGAAGATTTTCTGATATCCTGCGCATTATTCCGAAAAACGTCTTTTGGGGAAAAATGACTCCAAAATTTCTGAAACGCCGCTTCAGCTATTGAGCGATTATAGTTCTAAAAGCCATAGCTTCTGTTCTAATGGGAATTTCAGGAAACAATTATACCAAAATGTTCAGAAAAGATAGGTGTTTAAAAACTAAAGAAAATATAATTTCGAAAATTTGAAGTTTTAACCCTTTCGGCACTGATTATTATTTTTTTTCCAATTTTGAGAAAAAATACTTTTACGCTAGCAAAATTAAAAGTAACTATCGAAATCACAGAAGTTACATTTTACTGAAATTTAACGAATGTGTTATTTACAGAAACCTAACGGATGCAGTTATGTTGCGTGTTTTTCATATAAAAATAGTCTAAGGAAGAATTTTTAGAGATGTTTGGAAAATGTCGTATTACAACCAGATTAAACAGAAAAATTTTAGTATTATTTTTTATCTTTTATCACAAATTGCTAATTTGAAAAAGGAGTTCCTAATTTAAATTTAAAGAGTGAAACATATGTTTGAATTAAAAGAAACGCCAACGGTTTCTTAATCGACATAAATAAAAATGTAAATGTTCACTTGTTCAAAATCGCTAATCTCTGAAAGTTCTTCACCGATTGCTTTGAAATTCACGGGCTGTGTTGCATTCGAATACGGAAGTGTTGTTATATACTTATTATGAACCTCCCTCCCCCACCCCTATTTGCCGCAATCCCCCGAGGAGCGCTTTTTAATTTTTTTTTTTCAAAACCCATCTTGTAATATATAATTAGAAAGCCCTTGTACTACTGTTTCATATTATGCACCTCGCACCTCGCTCCCCGCACTTTCCCCACGTAGGGGCACATTTCTATATAAATCAAAATATAAATGTTCGTTTGTACAAAATCTTAAACCTCCGAAAGTTCTTCACCGATCGCTTTGAAATGCACGGTTTGCGTTGCATTCGAATACACGTGTGTTTTTATATACCTATCACTAAACTCGCTCCTCCCTCCTCCAATTTCCTTTCCACCACCAGGAGCGCTTTTTAAATCACATCATGTGACATATCATTAGAAAGTATTTTGACTACTATTTCATATTATGCAACTACCATACCCTTCATCCCACTTTTCCCCCGTGGGGGCATATTTCTATATAAGAAATGTAAATGTTCGTTTGTACGAAATCTTAAATTACCGAAAGTTCTTCGCCGATTTCTTTGAAATTCACCGATTGCATTGCATTTGAATGCGCGCGTGTTTTTATATTACTATTTTGAACCTCGCAGCTCCCTCCCCCAATTTCATCCCCCAGGGCACTTTTTTAAATATTTTTCGACACCCATTATGTGATATATCATTAGAAAGCCCCTTTACCACTCTTTCATATTATGAATCTCCCCTCACTGTTCCCTTTGGAAGGACACGTTACTGAAATGCTTCGTCAGTATTTATTATCGTATGTGTTTTTTTAGTTTGTGTTTTTTTCTTTTCAGCTCACAGGCTATTAAAGCCTGTAAATGGGGAGCTAACCCCCCCCCCCTTAATTTAGATAACTTGGTTTTTCATGTAAAATTATTCGATTTGCACAAAATTTTGTGTATAGGTTCTATTTGATAAGGCGCTTCCCTGATTTGATTTGGGGGTTCATTGATTAAGTATAAAAGGGCGAACAAGGGCTAATCCCCCCTTAATTTAGATAAATGGATTTTTCATGCAGAATTATCCGATTTTCTTCAAATTTGGTATACCGGTACATTCTGATAAGGCCTTTCCTTGATTAGATTTGGAGGTTCATTTGTTAAGTTTGAAGGGGAGGAACGGGGGGTAATCCCCTTAATTTATTTTTCAATGGGCATTATTCTTTGAAATAAAGTATAATATACAATTAGTGGAAATAGCCTGTGAGCTCAATGCCATAAGTTTAACTCAGCACATATCTTTTTAATTCACTCAATCTGCAGGGATGCCACCGCACGTACTGCAATTCACAATCGGCCTGCCAATTATGATGTTGTGAGATATTCACTAGTCAAATCTTTGCAACGGCACGCGGATTGCAGTAAAAAAAAAATAATGAGCAACTTCGTAAAAGCAACAATCTTGACAGAACCTGTCAAAGGTGAAGATGTTCTCATTCCTTGCATTCCTTTGATTCCAATGGATGCGCAATTTCAATTTAAGAGATTGCAATACCTTTTTGATTGGCGTTTGTAATCTAGATCAACAAAGCTTAGGGTCAAGCTTTAAAATTCTGTAGTTTAGATCTAGACAAGAATTGCTTCTCACACGGGTTTTGTGTTCTTGAATCGGCAAATCAGACAATCTCTATATATGCACAGACAATGTAACAACAAAAAATATTGTATATCCTCAAGTATTGTGAAATTAAACAATTAAAAACGTGCACTTTCTCTTTTCTTTCTTTTCCGTTTAGCCAGACTGAGCACAGCAACGCGTGGACGGGTACAGCTAGTAATTAATAAAACTTTTATTAATATTATTATTATTAAATGCTGAAACATAAGTAAGGTCATAATAGTAAATGTATCGACATATGCTATCACTATTAGGTGCTGGAATCAACAAAAATAATATTCTTCCATAACAATATATATATAGTAATCACTTGTAAATAGATTAAATTAAATAATGCTATAAAAAGTGATAAAATATCTTTATTAAGATTGACGATCGTTTCATCGCACAAACGGCGACATTTTCAAAATCATTCACGATAGAAAATATTTTCAAGTAATTTAAAAACAATAACATAGTAAACAATGTCAAGAGTCATGATTGAAAATCATTGCAAACATAAAAAAAAAAAAAGAAAAAGAAAAAAATTTAGCTGTTTGTGAGCGTGGATTAATTTTCACATAACTTAAAAACAATAACATGGTAAACAATGTCACGAAACATCATGTATGATGAAAAATATTGCAAAACATAAAATAAAAATAAAATTAACTTGGCTATTTGCGAGCGTTTAAAAACAAAAATAAAAAATAACTCAAAAATCAGCCGACAGACGGCGCTGGTCCGTGCAATTTTGGTGGAAATATGCTAATAAAATGTTACAAGAACTTGGGCTCCTAATCCAGAACTAGTTCACCGTTGTGAGCCACGTACGTGATCAAGGATTCTGACTGCGAAGAAAAAGCTTTTTTGGTGAAGTTATTTTACGTGAACCAGGATTCGGCAACCATTGCGTTGCATAAATGCCGATTTCAGACGAATATGAGGACTGGAAAAGGATCTTTAACAGCGACAGGCCTCATAAAGCTTGTTCGGTGGTTTAAGGAAACCGGAACCATTGGAGGATCACGTAAAATCCGGACGACCATGTTTAAAGAAGACACGTTCGCCGCGTGTTGCAGCCGAAATGGAAGCGTTAGATTCTGATACAGCTGCGGGAACCAGCAGTGCTCATGAAGCTGCCAGATGTTTGAACTTACCATAATCCTTACTACGCAACATTATTCATAGAATACTTGATTTTTATCCATACAGGCCACAATCGTGCCATGAATATTTACCAGCGGATACCGTGCATAGAGAAGGATTTGCGAGGTGGGATTTCTCCAAAATAGAACTGAATCCCAGATGTGTTTTTAACATCTTCTGGACAGATGAAGCTCATTTTTCACTTCATGGATGCAAATAATACCCATAACTGTCGCATCCGGGTGGCATCTAATCCACATGAGTACACCCAGGAACCACTGCATTCCGCAAAAGTGACTGTATGGTGTTGATCATTAGTTCGCTCATCATAGGACATTTCTTCTATGGAACGCAGTGCCCAGTAAATGGGGAGAAATCAGCGACGGTGAATGCTGAGTATTATTTAATGCTTTTGCGTGAGAAGGTCATGCCATGTTTACGTGGTTGTTATCTACCGTCATGTTTATGCAAGATGGAGCCACTAGTCATATTGCTACTCCTGGCAAGGAATTCCTGCTACAGACGTTCAGGGAAGTCAAAATCATTTGCAAGGGTTTCAGGTTCCCATAGCTTCCTCTGTCTCCAGATTTGACACCGGCAAATTTCTGGTCATGGGGGTATTTGAAATCCAGGGTGTATCGATGCGGTCAGTCTAATCTGCCGGAACTTAAAGATTGGATCTGCTGGGAGGTGTCAGGTGCACATCCACAGCTGATGCACTCTTCCGTTGCTGGATTTGGGCCTCGCCTGCAATGTGTTATTCCCTGTGGTGATGGTCATATGAAACACATAGCGCTGAAATTAATGATTTGGTGCCATTCTGTTCGTTACTTCGGTATCTTTACTTATACTTAGGTATGCCAGCGCCACCTATTGGCTGTTTTTTGAGTTAATTTTTTTTCTCTCTTAAAAAAATTCCCATGCCCTACAGATGCTAACCCTGAAAACCGTTTTTTATTTTAGTTATTTTTTCTGGTTTTTATGAGTTTTAAAATTTTTTACGAACTTTTTGCCAACCCGGTATGTCAAAATATAGAAATAGCAAAATATTAACAAACATAAATAAAAATTAAAGAATACATGGAAAATGTATTTAAATGTGTATCTCAAGATGTAAAGTAGCCTATCACGTAAATAATATATATATATATATATATATATATATATATGCTTTGCATTTAATCTTAATGTTGCTTTTCTCAAAAAAAAAAAAAAAGTTTATAACACGGAACTTTGTGTAATATTTTTAAGAATTGCTGATGTAAAACAAAACAAAATGTAGTATTTCAATACCAAATTTCTTTGCTAGCATTCCTAAAATTTCATAAAATGTTTTTCTATTTAATGTCACAGATCGTAAAAGTTTATTGTCTATTAGTCATTTAAGTTTTAAAAAAAGATTTTACATTTACATTCTCACCTGATCATGATCAACTACTAACAGTATATAATTAAGGTATTTATTTGAATCTAAATATTACAACTATTTGTATAAAAACTTTTATCATTAAATAATCTGTAATTGAAAATTATATGTTTCTGAAAAATAAAGTAAATGTGCGATTACAGTGTTTTATATTTTACAGATAATTATATATATATATATAGTCTACTGTTTTTTAATGTTTATATATTTATAAACTATGAAATAGTAAGATTTTTGTCCCTAAAACCTTGTTTTATGAATATTTAATCCAGATTTGTCAATATAGCTTTATGTAGTACATTACGGGTCAATGTATATCCGTCTTTGCACATTTAATAAATGATGGGGATGCTTATCAAAGAAAATGAGTTAAATACATTTAAGGTAAAGTGGAAACCATGAAATTAGTTTTGTAATAAATCTATCATTCCGTCCGGGATGAGAATATTATTAAATGATGTGGTGACTTAAAAAAAAAAAAGAAAAAAAAAATTAGAAAATCACGGATCAATACTAATACACATTGGGAGAAAATTCTGAAAGCATATAATATTTTTCAGGAAATTACGGTATTGTATATGATAATAATCTACTTATAATATTACATCTGATAGCATTTTTCAAAAAACGTGTGTTCATTTGATATATATTTTGTTAGTGATGAGGAAAACAATAAACAAAGTTGGCTGCATGTAAGTTATTAAAAAGTGCTAATTTTTATTATACGTCCGGAAATTCATCCACATTTGATTTTGTCCAAGCAATATCATGGTAATTATTATCACTCAACTCCATTTTTACCTGTACTCGACACTGAAGCTAATGTTTGCTTAGATAAACATAATTTTCATAAATGACGAGCAGCTGGCGTACACTTTAAATTCTCGAAGCATATTTATATAATTTATCAGTTTTGATTGTAGACAGGTTGGGTAATCTAAGCACACTTATTAAATATTTTACCTCCACAAATTCAATAACATTTTTAAATACATGTCTCATAGCGCAATGTATATTTATTGTCTAATTTTTACTTATGAAATATAGGTCAAAGATATTTACATACTTTAGAAAATGTTGTTATTTTAAATCTATATGAAAATTTAAATTCCATAAAAACGTTCCTGAAAGATATTACATTTAAAAAAAACATAATTGTACGATGAAAATACATTTTTCAAAATACATCTTTTATTTGTAAAAGAAAAGTTTTTATTGAATCTTTATAAAACAAATCAAGAGGATTTTTTCCTTATTTCTTAGCACTCCAAATCTCTAATATAAGCGTGAAAGTACTTTTATTTTTTTAGAAAAAATGCCGGGTATACTGTGGCAAAAAATATTTTATCATTTTCATTTATTCTTGATATACTTTGTTAGTTGTTTAATGTTGTGATACAAAGAGTTGAGTAAGCTAAATAATCGTGTACTTATGTGATGAAATGTTCCAGTAGAAATACGATAGCTTAAAATCGCGTGTGGTTTAGTTACGATTAGATCAATATTAAACATACATACAGTAAAAAAAAGGAGAACGATCAAGCAATTTCATATTTAATATTTAAAATACAACGAAATCACCAGTCAGTAGATGCGTTTGTAATGTGGAAAATACCTTAAGGACGGGTTTTTGATAAACAAGGATTGCAGTGTCCATGAAGATGTTAACTCCTGATAATTTTCAGTACACTAGACGAGAATAAGAAAATATTTTGTTATCCAAAAGTTGGAAGAAACAGGCGTGAAACACAATTTGATTTTGATACTTCCAACTTTTATTTACTGATGGATATTTTAAAGTGCTTCGCAATTAGAAACATGCTTAACTTAAATAGTATTATTATTGCTTTACTTTAAAAATATATGAAGTTATTTTCTTTGAAAATTAAATACTTTTTGGTTCATATTTGATAAAATAATGTTTAATAGATAATTTCCCTCCAAATGAAAACTAACTTGGCTTAGAAGGAAAATACATATTTTTGAAATAGTGATAGAATATAATGATAAGCGATAATGTACTAATATTTTTGTCATATCTTCGGATATGATATACTTTTCACTAAAATTATATTCCATCTCACTTTTTTTCTGAATCGTACTTTTTGTTTTACATGCACTAAGTAAATCAGAGAGCCATGTAATACTTATGTGCAAAAGTAAATTAGTCTTGGAGCCACAGATAACTATGTGTAACTTTAACTTAATCTGTGTAATCTCCTTAATTCTTTTTCCAATTTCAACTACTAACAGTAAGAAGAATTTGGGGCTCCTGAAAGTAATAAAATAAATATTTTATCTAATCTTTTAGTTAAAATGCGAAGATTTTAATATTAAAGTACTTTTACGAGTTTACAGGTATTCTACTAGTCTCACATTATTGTCCAATATAATTTAAACCATCCATTTTATTTTATTCAATTACTTTTACAATTAATATTTAAAAAATAATAACAACTTTTCAGCTATTTAAACACTTTAAATATTGAATGCGTAACAAAAACAGCAAGATACTATGCATATTTTTAATTTATCATTTTTTATAGAAATCGAATTTTATATAAAATGCATACAAACCATAGGTATTCACTTTTAATATCGCATTTTATTGTGATGAAAATGTTGCAATTTATACAAAAACAAGGGCTGATTAAAACAGTTGCATTGAATCAAAACCCTTTCTCCCATCGAAATTTTATTTTTTGTTTCAATTAAAGCAAACGAATACTTTAGAATGTTTATTTTCCTTTTGCTTTATATTTTTTAACTTAAAAGTCATCCATTTCAAATACTTGAGATAAAACAGAAATTTTAGCCACTCTTTCCAGTATCTTTAGGGATATTTCCTAACGAATGTTTGGGTAAGTGAACTTTTAGAATGAATTCAGAGTGAAATTTAACTATTTAACATACGATTAAATTTGATAAGAATATAAAACGTAATGCCTAATTATCAACTTCGTTTTTATTTTATTTTTAGTCAAATGCCATGAATTCAATTTGCAATCAATCAGGCATTACTTATGAAATTATTTCGCGCATTAAAAAAGTCACATTCTTCTACATTTTGCTACATGCATCACCAACCGAGTTTACAAATGAATGAGTTTAATTAATTTTACGTTTTTTTCTATAAAATATGGAATGTTTAAAATTTTCAAAATATTGTCCGAATAAAAACGTTAAAGATTAAAAGTTAGATTGACTTAGGTTTTCATTTTTAAATTTTAGCTTTCATGTGCTGCGATATAATTTATGTTTGCTTCATATTTTTCACTTTTGACTTTTCCACTATTCTAACTGTTTTTCCAGCCTTTGATTTTTCCCATTACTTCATTTATCTTCCTTTCCCCTTCTGAACATTTTTCGAAAGTTAAAGTTTTTATTACTTACATATGTCTATAGCCTTATACAGTACATTTTCAATTATTTCATGTAACATCTAAACTTCAAAGAATAGTATGAACCTTTGTTTTTGAAGTTTGGTTTTGTTATTTAATTATTGTTTTACTAAGACAAAGAATATGCAGATTTAACAGATTAAGTTTGAAATTTATTTAAATATTGATCCCTAGCAACTCAAAAGATTACATTCGAAAAAAAAACAGAAAGTATATATATGAATTTTTCCTATTAATAAATATAACAATTAAATCACAAGAAAATAGAGATATCCCAACAAAAAGTTTTCGGTAAAAAAAAAAAAGCGCCAAGTTCTCCTTAATGTTTCGGCCAGAAAAAGTAGTGATATCTGATGTTCGCACAAGTTAAAAGCCAAACATCCCAAATCTTTCATTGAAAATGGCTTCCTGCGACTTGTCCGTTAATGCCTTCTGCAGCATTTCAAAATTAATGATTGGAAATTACGCATTTATGAATTATTTAAATATTAAAAGTAATATTAGAATGCAAAGAGGCAAATTCACATAAATACTTTATAAGTAAAAGATTTCTGATAACTACCATTCAGTTTCAACAAACATTAGTTTTGATTACAGATCATTTAGTCCACTTGTGGTTTAATTGCCATTTTGTACGGTCTAAAGCTAAAGTCATTAACGTAAAACCCAAGAAATAAAAAAAAAAAATTCACAATATGTTACGTTATATTGTATTGTATAATATTGAAATGTTGTGTATTGACGAAAGAGATTTTTTTCGTTTGAACATTTATTATAGTTTGTTTGCAAACATTAAGATGTATTCGATTTATAAACTGTTAAAAGTTGATATTAATTATGTTTTAGCAATTAGGGATATTATCTCCTAAATACAAGTATTTTGCTATTTTTAACTTCTAAGCATTTAAATAGACTGAAGTTGTTTAAATGCTTTTTTCAAATGTGTATTTTATATCTGTATTCTGTGTCACAAAATGCCTAAAATAATCAAAAAATGTAGTTGGCATGTAGCTCATTTGTACATATTTCAAAATTTCAAAAACTCTCACGAAGACATTAACGGCCAAGTCGCAGGAAGCCATTTTCAATGAAAGATTTGGGATGTTTGGCTTTTAACTTGTGCGAACATCAGATATCACTACTTTTTCTGGCCGAAACATTAAGGAGAACTTGGCGCTTTTTTTTTTTTTTTACCGAAAACTTTTTGTTGGGATATCACTACTTTTTGTATGTTTTTTCAAGTTTGTTATTCTAAACTATATTAATATGAAGAAACTTAAATTTCGGTACTTTTATGTTAGCCTGGAGCAAATCTCCTCATTAGCCTTTTGTTTTTTCGCCAATAGCAGTTTTCATTTTTCACATGTGTAAATTAGAAACAATGCTTTGATTTTCAAATAAAATATTTTGGTTTATGTTATTATTTCTTATTTATTTATTTATTTATTTCTATGTTAAATATTCGATTAAATAAAATGAGGGAAATGCATCTATTTTAAATGAGATGAACTGAAAAGTATATATCTTTAAATGAAATGAATGGAATATGAACAATGGAGTTGGGAACAGTATTTGGCGATTTGCCACTTACGCCCGGCTAACATAAAAATACCTAAAACATAAAAATACCTAAATTTATTTTATTGAGCTTTATACTTTACTATATACTTTATTTCTTTTTATATTAAAGTACTAGCCGCCTCTAGCAAGCAGTATTTACCGTATTACTTCCATGTTAAACGTTGCATCATGTTACTGTGATTCATAATTTAATTTACTTGCCCATTCTTTCGCCAATTCGGAAGCTTTTGATAGAGAAATCAAGAACTCTTTACGATCATAGAAGCACATCATATATTTTGTGTTGTTATGTATTTCATCTTTCGTGACAAATATCTCTTAACTCACTTATGCATGCTTCCTTAGCAGTTACGATTCGTTCTCTAATGTGGAAATTTTTAATCCTATTAAGTAATCTTTTCTAATTGGGCTCACTGCCAATTGTTGTATTTTAACTGATACGACTGGGTACAAGTGAAATGGTTCTTACGAAATCCTTTGACAATATCAGTATTTGCATTAAACCATATTGATGCTAAAATCTTTTTGTTTCACGTTAACCTTTTCAATAGACTCGATTACGGAAGAATAGAAGGTCTACCGGCTCACTGCCATGATCCATTTGAAAATCTATCATTCTTCTCATCTGATCGTGTTGAAGAATTAGTCAATGTGCCATGGTTTTAACATTTTAGCTAATTTTACTCGAAACCTGAAAACTAAAATGCGAGGAACCGGATTATAGAAGATTCTAACGTACATATTGATTAACAGGTTACATATTATAGAATTATAATAATAAGGAGAACTGGCAGTTTCAATGCTTTAATAGTTTCCGTAAATTCTCTTTATATAATACAGAAGTTTTAGCGGTGTAAAGGTTAACAACATAGTCACAGTAAGTATAATAACAGTACAATATAATAACAATAGCAGAGGTTTTGGGCAGTGACGAAACTATTAGTACTTTGGAAATATTAGTACGTTACATTGTTTAACTATTCAGATGATATGCGGAAAAATAAAAATAGATGGCTCGCATTAATAATTAACTCATTGAAAAATAGCCGCTAGCGTCAAATATTTGCCAAGCTTGGCGACATTTAGCAAAGTTTCGCCAAATTTGGTAATATATCATATCAATTCTCAAATTTGGCGACAAAAAATGTTTTGTTTATTCTGACGTCATAATGATGCATATGTATTATGTATTATACACATACCTATAATATGTATGATGCAAATGTATTACGTATTATATGCATATGTATAATATGTATGATGCATATGCATAAGTTCATTAACATCACTAAAACGCACTTAAAGGAATAGTGTTTCATAAATAGTAGGGATAATTGCCAGAGTGACCAGAGTGCTATTCAGATTAGAATACCGACATTTATAATAGACGTCTGTACACACCATCACCTCATCGAGTTTACAGCTGAAATTTTAGGATTAGTTAAAACTAGATTAGCATATTTAAATGCAACTGGTCTGTTAAGTCATATCTGGGTAGAAACCACCTGAAGACCTAATTTTAGTGGTTAACTGATAGGTTTACTATTGTATTTTCCTGCATCCAAAAGTGTTTAAACATGGAGGAATGGGTGCAGGAAAACGCAATGGAAAATCCACCAATTAACCCGTAAAATCGGTTCTGTAGGTGGTTTCCACAAAGATATGACTTGGCAGACCAGTTACATTTCAATACGCTAATCGATATTTAACTAATACTAAAATTTCATCCGTCAACTCGATGAGGTAATGATCTGTGCAGACGCCTCCCGGTCTTTAATCAAATTTGTTTTAAGGAAGTAAAAGATAGAAAGATGGACAACTGAAGGATTTGCCTTAAGATTTTTGTAAAAGTATATAAAAATTCATTCAGCTTGAAATCATGTAACACCTTTATAACTCAGGCAAATTTTCTGTAATCGGGTTTTGGCGACCAACATATCTTTATCTATAACTATAAACTTTCTTTTACAGATTTAAAATTAACAATGAATTAACAGTAAGTAGGCTAATAATACAATATAATAACATTAGCAGCGGACTTCGGACGCCGCATCTGTTGCACATCGTTAAAGATAGTTTATTAGTTACACATTTCATTTAATTAAAAGGAGATTTTTAAACTTTCATATGGAATTAAGATATTTTTCCACTATAGGGACCTTGGCATTTTTTAAAAATCTTCGCGCAATTCGGACTTCAGAAACTGAGATATGTTGCCAAATGATATAAACAACTACGAAAACAAATCTGATGAACTTTTATGTTATTTATATGTATTTATATACATATAAACATTTTATTTATACATGTATAAAATATTATTTTTTATATACAGATTATTTATATTGGTATATAAAAACAAATAAACGGGTTCCTTACATTAAATAAATTGTATACATATGGAAAAAATTGCTTGTGTATATGACACAGTAAATAGGTTGCCAGAAATACATTATTATCAAATTGCTTTTCTCGTCAAGGCTATTTTCTGTATTTCGCCAAGGCTACTATATTGGAAACGTACCGAATTGCGGTTATATTTTGTTAAATGTTTTATTGTTTTAATATCGTAAATATATCATAACCTATACTGATTAAAATTTTTAGGTATATTCATTTTTTCTATTTAACAAACATCTTTGGAAAAGCATATATATAAAATGTTATTCTGCTTGAAATCACGTGAGCGCCTTCAAAGCTCTGTAATCGAGTTTTGGCGACCAACATTGGCGCAATTGAATGCGTAGGAACTGTTTACGGCCAAATGAACACCCATGTATGAAGGGTTTAGAGGCGGAAATTCTGTGTTTTCAGATTTTTCTGGTTAATTGTGCTACAAACCCGACTTACTTGTGAAATTTCATGATTCTACGACTTTTAGAAGTACCTTAGTTATTTGATGATGCGAAGTGAGTCAGTGACAAAAAAGCGCTTTTTCGGAATTTAATATTTCGAAAACTACTAAACATAGAAACATGAAATCGTGGAATCTTAGTTCAGTTTGACCATACGAACATGTGTATAAAAGAAAAATTTCTATATCTCTCCCTAAAACGACGTTATGAGGAGGTGAAATGTATGCCGAAATGGATCAGGAAAAGGTAGCTTACGGCTTGTGCGAACTTGGCGGACGCACTGCCGTGCTCCCAGATACAACTTAACTAATACGTATAATACAAGCAAACATACAAGGTGGGTCTATTAATTCCAGGACTGGGGCTAATACAACGGAATGAATAATAAAAAACAAACAAACGTTTAATAGTCCACGAAATAACCATCTCCGGCACTCACACACTTTTGTGCAAGGCGGTACAAATTCTGGAAACACGCTTCGTTGCCCTCTGAAGATATGCTTCGAAGTTGAGTGGTTACGTTTTTCGTTATGTCTTCTACGTTTTGAAATCGATGCCCTTTCGGACAGTCTTAAGTTTTGGGAACAAATTGGGACCAGGATTCGTCGCCTGTCACGATCGATTGCACACACGATGGATTTCGATCAGCTGCGTCGATTAAGTCCCCACAAACTTCCATTCTGCATTGCTTCCGATCGCCTGTGAAAAAATGCGGCACAAACCGCAAACAAATGTTTTTCTTTCCCAAATTCTCCTTCAAAATCTTGTGCACCGTGTCCTTGCCCATATTTAATCCGTCCGCAAGCATCCTAAGGGTCTTTCGGCGACCTGCAGTCACCAAAGCGCGGACTTTTGCAATCACATTTTCTGTTCGTTTTGTGATTGGCCGCGGACTGCGTTGGTCAACTTCCGTGCTTTCCCTGCCATCACGAAAGCATGCATACCATTCGAAAGTACGAGAGCTTGGCATAGCAGCATCTCCATATGCAGTTTTCAGTAACTCGTAGGTTTCAGTCGGCGTTTTCCCAGTTTTGAAACAAAACTTAATATTCACTCTTTTCTCTATCACCGACCGTGACACAAGCTCTAATGAAACACCTGCGTTTACGTTCTCCAAACCGGAAATGCTGACGCAATCACTGCGCATTTGTACCATCTTCGCGCCTCATTGTTTACGCTATCAAATCCGCATGATGACGCGTTCCTACACATTTTAATTCATTAACTACACGTACAGTCCTGGAATTTGTTACGAATCGTTATGAAATATATTTGTACAAAAAATGCTACTCGGAACATACTATGAATTCGTACTGTGGACATCTTCACAGTTATTATAAAACATTGTGTTGTTTAAAGAAATTTTTATAACTTAACTGAATCAATATATTTGAGAAAAGATAAAAAATATAAGAGAAAGAAAACATTAACAAGCAGAACGCATACAACTGAAACTAATTGATAGTTAAATGTACTGTATTTATTAAATCTATTACTAAAATAATTGATGCAACTTTTACAAAGATTGTTTTAGAAAGAATTTCTAAGTGTGAACCTTAATCATTGTTAGGAAAATGTATAAAAATTTAAAGCATCGAAAGTCTATTTTACAGAAAAAAAAGTAAAATGTTCATTTGCGATAATGCTTTTTTTTTTTATAACTATTCCAGCGAAGTAACAACTGTTGTTATAAATGCCCTTTTTATTAACGAACATAGAAAATCAATTTCGTCGAAATTTATAATTTGAGTTAGTAAAAAATGTTATAATCCGGTCGAGCAATACCCGTATAAAACAATAAATATTTTGAATAAAAATTTCGATCAATCAAATGAAGAAGTGCAGGAGAATTTCAATCAGATCCTTCACATAAAAAAACTCTACTGCAATAAAATTTACCCCAAAAAATCTTAGAATAACAAATAAATATCAACAAACACAAAATATTTACAATTTCACTACGCTTTTTTTGGAGAAATATGTGCATTCTAAAAATAGAACTCTTAAATAGATTGTAGTTCTTGTAATTTTATTTTTCAGCTTATATTTTTGGTATCCGAAATTCAAAATCCTTTCCACCAAAAAAAATAAAATTATTTTTAAATTTTTAATTACTTTGAAAATAAATATTGGGCACGCTTATTACTTCGAATTACAAGCAAACGCATTTCGAATTTTTAATAGGTCAGTGATATTTTCTAACATTCAAATAGCGGAAATAGCATTTAAAAAGGTAAAGGATATCCCCGACTCCTAAAACGATTCTGAATTGTGTTGAGTAAAAAAAAAAAGTGTTTCCGTGCTTTATTATTACAGTATAAAAAATATTCAAATGGGATACATTACTTAGTGAACTGGAGGCATAATTTATTGCTGCTGTACATCAGAAATTGTTTAATTGTTTAGTGATTATAAGCCTTCTCGCGAAATCTGAAACGATGTATGGTAAAAAAAAGAAAAAAAAGAAAAAAAAGAAAGAAAAGAAAAGTAATACATACCATATATTCCGTCGAATAACGAGCAATGTAAATTTCAGATTTTTTTTTTCGCTCTTTATATATATAAGCCGTATAACACGTATTTTATTTTTGCTTGAAACAGTCATTATGCACATAGTAAAAAATAAAATAAAGGTTATTAGAAAGCATAATAACTAATAATTTTCGTGTATACCGGTTGCAAAAACTATTTTTTTGTAAATAAATAGCATCATTTTTAAATTAGAAATCTTAGTCCATGTCGTTAGATGATGTTTTTTCTACTTATTTTTCATTTCTGTAACCGGCATATAACCCGCCCTGATTTTGATCAATTTTCTGGTACCAGAAGGGCCTGTTCTAAACCTGAATGTACGACTTTTTTCTCTCAGTTTTAAATTTGTACAAACGCTTTGCAAACTAAGTTCTTTTAAACATTTATGAATCCCATAATTAAATAAAACCATGTTTCAGATTTTGCATGTTGATAATATCGAAAATGGCAAATACCATATGTTTATGATGTGTACATTTTTATTAGAAATTATCTTTAATATAGTATTTAAATAAAACTGGGTTAAATAAATATCTCTTAACTTATAATACACCAAAATTGAAAAGAAGCAATTTTAACAAATTTGCATACTTATTCATTTCAAACTTTTAGAAATCATTAAATACTTTCTGTATGACCTTTGAATTGCTAATAAGGTATTGTTTCAACATCCCTTTGTCTTACTGATTAGATCGATAGAAATCATTTCATTGAGAGAGCTCAAGACCTTTGAGTTTGTCCAAACGATGAAAACTTCGCTTTTTTCAAAGTACCAAAACACAAATAATATGCAATTAATATTTTTTTCCCTTTCTGCCTAAAGTATACATTCGTAAAGTAGCTATATTATCCAGATAAATAAATGTTGTATATACAAAATTAATATTTAAATTTAAAATTTAAAAATACATCTCCCTAATGCGAGAATTAAAATCATTAAGTGATACACGCATGATAAAACTCTAAATTATGAATATAGAAAACAATTTTTAAACAAAATAGAATCATGACACATTTACTTATAAATTAAAACTAAAATATAAACAAAAAGTTTTGTTTACAATTTAATTTTAGCAGAAAAAAAATCCAAATTTTTAAGTGGAAAAAAATAATCAAAATATGTGAATTTTTCTGATTTTAGTTTTCATAAAGTCTGGTTTTGTTTATTTTAACACCAATGTGCTAGCTTAAATGTGATTGTGAATTCTTAACGAATGTATGGAAAAAGCAGAGAAAAAGCATATGTGCTAAGATAAATTAAATATATTTAAAACCGCAATACTCATAAAAAATTTATTTTTTGTTATTTCTTTTTAACCGTCAAATTCTTGCTGCAATTAAGAATGACTTATTTACAACGCAGATAAAATACGGTAGCAGAAGGGGAATGTTAAAACGGGTAGGTGTACTTAGATTTATGTGTCTTTATTTGATTACTTTTAAACAAAGACCGTTAAGAAATAGAAATTAATTATGCGAGAATGGAATTTTCAATAACTGGAAAATGAAATCGTAAAGCTTTGTATTTGAACGTGTTGAGTTATGTTCGTTGCAAAAAGGAGAGAGAAAAGGAATACATGTAGATAGAATTACGTATTGTTTTAAGAAAATGAAGTAATTTAATGATTTCACTTGTTCAAAGTAGATTTTCAGTAACGGGGGGCTGGAAAATTGATATGTGCAGAGAAGCTGCCACATGCTCTATTACAAGAATTAATGCACTGATTATCATAAAATTTCAGATTCCGTTAATTCTCAATATAATTTTGTTCTGATTACTTTTTGGTGGAAATCCTCCTACAGGTGGCGCTGCGATGCTGTATTATTCATGATTATTGCAATAGCCTTATCTGAAGAACTTATGCACTAATTTTCCTCAAATTCCAGATTCAGTTAGTCCCTGATATAAATTAGTGCTGTTTAATTTTTAGTTTAATTCGCCCAACAGGTGGTGTTGCTATCCTACGTTATTCGTGATTGTCACAATAGCTCTATCTGAAGAGCTAATGTACGAATTTTCATCAAACTTCGGATTCAATTATTCCCTAAAATAAATTAGAGTTGTTTAGTTTTTGGTGTAAATCGCCTAGTAGGTAATGCTGCTATGCATCATTTTTCACGATTTCCGCAATAGCTGTATCTAAAGGACAAATGCATGACTTTTAATCAAGCTTCAGATTTTGTTAGAAGTTGACATAAGTTGTTGCCTATCAGATTTTGTGGGTAAATCATCTATCCGGTGCACAGCTATGCTGTATTATTCAGGAAATTATCCCATGTATGAAATGGAAGAAAGTTTGGGATTGCCACATCCAAAAAGTTTATAAATGTGTAGATTAAAATGTTAAAATTATAATCGATTTCCCCCAGTTATATGACCAATGTTAAAACACGAGTAAAAGTAAATCGCAACGAACTTTTTCACTAAATGAATTTATCTGGAATTTTCAATGTTTATAAAACATTTTCTGTTAATAATATTTTTTTCATCACTTGGTTACAGTTTTATGTTTTAATATGCTATTAACAATCCGCAAATGCAATGCTGTAAATGTGCACATATTGCATATCCACCTTAAAGTACTCTATCATGAGGCAGTAATTTCAATTCTTTCGTCTGTCCTTTTAATTATTTTTAAGCCTGTGTTTACTACATGTTAATTATTTTTTTGCTAGAGATCCGTTTGCAAGTAGTCATACCGAACTAGACAATGGTACACACGTCTGGTTACGTATCCTTTCGATTGTCTATATTGAGAACTTTTGCCAATAGGTGGTAACCAATGTTACTGGAATTTCTCAAACAATAGTCTTTGTTTCATGCAGATAATTTAAAGTGGTGTGGAAAAATCAATTGTAAAGAGTCTTCAGATTAAAAAGTGTATTTTTTAGAAACGTTTTGTAAATTTTCTCATATAAAATGTATTATAGAAAATTAAGTAAGTAAATTTTTAATAATTCAGATATATTGAGCTTTCATTCCAGGCATAAAGATTGTACAGTTAATTAGGGTAACATAACCATGTGATTTAATTTTTAAGTGGCTGTTTGGGGAGGTTTCACCCAATCAATCTGAGAGAGTGAAAACCAACAAAGCTTCTTTAATTAAGTGTTTTTGGAAATATTTTGATACTATAATGTACAGAATGGTTTCATTTCTAATGGTTTCATTTCTAAAATAATGTAAATTTATTCTGTAAAACTATAGTAAAATTGGGTGATATAAAAAAATGTTTAAAATTGATTAACGGAAGATGTGAAAAATTACTATAGAAGCAAGATATAATTTAATGAAATTATAAATTGGAAAGTTGACAGGAACTTTTATTTCATTTAAATAGTACTCGTAGTCGGTGAATAGCAATAATGGGAAAGACTAGAAATGATGGAAGCAGCTTCCTTAAGAAATGTTAAGTGTTCATGATTCTGAAAAAGAACATAACATTGATCAAAACTCTTTAGTGAGATATGTAGACAAATTTCACCAAGATCAACACAATAAGATGAAGCCAAACTATCTGGCAAATAGTGTCACAAAAAGTGGGTGTTTAAAACCGGAATTTTGGTCCTGCGCCTTAAATTCTGTCTAAACAGGTTTGTTTACTTATCACATTTTCCCAAATATTTTTAATAACAATTAAAACATGTAAAATAAAGTTATTCTGACATTTTTAAACTTATTTATTTCCCTTAATGAATATTTCCTTATATTATAAAGTGGCTCAAGCCTCCCATACGTGGGGAACCTTGACCCATTATTTTCTCGTGATTAAAGTCATTCGTTTTTCAAGTTTCTTATATATCCCACTTATGTAGCAATTTTATTTTGATAAATGATTGTATAACGAATAAATTTATATATGGAACTTTTTTTTGGTTCGATATTTAAAAAATAAAAAAATCATTTTCTAAAAAAATGGGACAACCCTCCCGAGTCTGCCCTAAACATCGCTCACGAGCATGAAAAGTGACACATCTCGCAAAAATTCTATTTTGCATTTCATTTCAGTAGTAGGTCTACCATGGGTTTTTCTTGCTACATTAAAAGTTTCATAAGTGTAGTTATCCGGATAATAACTTTATTACGCTATATGTCCACCCGCGACCAAAGAAGGGGGGTGGATTGTGTTTCGAAGTAAGACTATTCATCCATTCGAACCGTCATTTAAGTCTTCACTGTTAGGGGTTTCATGCTTTTATGCACGTTTTTAGTGTTGCAAGCAGAGTTAAGTGCTTTAATTTAATGTTACAACAAAAACGTTCAAATCTTCTTTTGCTTCGCCTGTGAAATTTACTTTTGTCGAGATGTGTCACTTTTCTTCCGGATGAGCGATATGTACTTGTTTTTTAACGATACATTTTTTTCGATATGTATTTCACTGTCTTTTGAGATTTTATATAATATCGTTATTTAATATATAATATGAATTTAAATACCTAAAATATTTTTTCATTTTCCCGCTTGCACTGGAAGGACGTGCTGCGCACTCAGAAACGTGTTTTTAAAATTACCGTGTAGTTGCCAAGACTAACACCGCTATATTTAATAGAAATATTCTTCTTATTCAATTGCAATTGTTTTCCTTACCATTAAGCCAACTTTTATTTTATATATATACAAGTTGGAACCCGTCGAAATTCGACGAACTAAAATGTTAGAAAGGAACTGTCAGATCGAATTTATAATAAACCTAAAAAATAATTACAATAAAAAAATCATCTAACATTGGTTGTTTTACTCTTAAAACAAATATTTTTAACCTAAAATTACCAAAATATTATTTCCACAAACTTCATATGCTTAAATTATTGAAAAATTAAACTCTATTAGAATAAGTAATCAAGATGAGTAATTATGATGAATTCATCGATTTAGGCTTTTATGTTTGTTTTTATGGGATGAAAAAACAATAAAAAGGATTTCGCTTTGTCACATCATAAAATTTTTCCCCATGAAATCTAAATTGTACGTTATTTTCACATTCTCATAATTTACATACGCACCACTGAAATTCACAATTTGAAAGTATTTTAACGCGCAATAGATTATTAATGAATGTTTTTCCAAACTTAAAGTCACGTTTGTACGATACAGCTTTTCATGTGAACATTCGCACATACTTTAAGTTCTAATCTCAATACCCTCGAAAAGAAAAATCAGAAATTTGCCTTAAGTTGTCATAGTATTGGTCAAATATTTATCAAAATAAATGATAGTTTTATTTTAAGTATAACATAATTTTTACTCACTGAACCATTTTGCCTAGTGTCACAAACTCAGTATCAGTGTAACGTAAAAATATTGAAATTAACTGATTTATGAAGAAGAATGAGTGTTTTTTTAATGTCTGACATCCTTTTCTGTTCAAAAATTATAAAAAAGTTACTTTTATTTGTAATGTGACAATGGCATCAATAAGGATATAATCAATAAAAATAATAAACCATGACTATTTTCCCTTTACTTCCAATATAAATGGAGTACTTCAGTTGCCACGATTACAAAATTTGTATTAAAAGCCACAAAAAAATTAATATATCAAAAATAAATTGAGATACAGCTTTCAAACAAATTGCATTTAAAAGAGCATTTTTTTCCTGATACGACGGTGTTAAAATTTAAAATGGGCGATGTTCAGAAGTTTAAAAATTTGCCGTAGATATAATTGCAAAACCGAAAATTCATTTCAAATTTGAAAGTGTTGCCATTCGCAAAATGACGTATGCGTTACGCACAGATATGTTTGTCCTTTATAAAATACATATGCGAGAAAGCTATGCAACTAATTCACAAATTCTCTAATTCCCTTCTGCTCACAGGATGTAGTAACTTAGGAAAATCTTCAGAAGAAATGGACGAAATACCTTTAATGTATTATGTTCCGATTCATATTTTCAATACATAATTTACTACGATATATGTACTTTTTTTTTTATTATTATTATTTAAAATGCATGCCACTGTTCTTAGCGTTTATATAAGGCATCGTTTTTTAATAATTTGAATATAAATATTTAAAAAAGTTTTTCATTTTCCCACTTGCACTCGAAGGACCCGCTGCGCACTTAGTGATGTGTTTTCAAATTAACTGCATAGTTGCCAAAACTCCTAATGCAATATTTAAGAGAAATATTTGTCATATTTAATTTCAGATCTAGTATTTATTTACACCCATGAAGCCACCTTTTTGTATTTACAAATACAGTAGAACCTCGATTATCCAAAATAATTGGGGCCGACCATCTTTCGGAAAATTGAAATTTTTGGATAATCGATAATGCTTCAATTTTAAGATTAAGGAGAAATATATGCAATATTTCTTATTAGGGTACCAAGTGCTTAATAAAAACAAAGCAATAGAAAATAGAAACAGGTATAAATTACCTTAATTTAAATTTTGAAATTAAGATCCTTTTACTTATATCACAAGTGTTTGAAAAAGGTTTTTGTTTGTCGCAATTTCGATTGCTTTTGCTTTGAAGCTCTATCACGGAGTTCTTTAATTATTAGTTCAACAGTATCACACTCTTTCTGCTGCTCCAGCCATGCCAAACCTTTTGCAAAACATTCAAAAGCTTCAGAATTGTTAAATGTTTCGTTTTCTTCGTTGCACTCCGCAGCTTACGGGAGCTCAAGTTAAATTCAAAGGGATTCTAGGACTCTAAGAAAGGGGATCAAAAATATTTATATGTACTCATAGTTCGGAAAGGACTTTAAAAAAATGGTTTTAAACTGTATTTTACACACAAGGAATGTGATAGTAAGAAAAGGAAAAAAACCTTGAAAAATGGATTTCGGTTAACTGAGAGTTTCGGTTCAAAGAGTTTCGGATAAAAGAGGTTCTACCGTACACGAGAAATAGGTAGGGGTTTCGTGAAAACCGAAAAAACTCATAGCTTCTTAATTTTTGCACATATCAAACCAATTTAAAGTTTTTATTACTTCTAAAAATAGGGCCAAAAATTTATGTATCACAGATTTTTGACAAAATTAAAAATGGGCTCTAGGAGCGCAAAAATAAGGTTTTTGGGAGAAAAAAATTCATAACTTCGTCAATTCTCCAGATATCAAATCCAATTAATTTTATTATAAATCTCCTTAATATTATCTACAACTTTTATATTCACAAATTTTTAATGGGACCAATTCGTTTCGCAAAAAAAATTAAAAAAATAATAATAATAAAAAATAAAAACGAAAACAAAAAAAGGGGAAGGGGGGGGGGGGTTGAAGAAGAAAAAAAATCATAACTCCGTCAATACACAAGATATAAAATCCCCATGTGCTTAATTTTGTGTACAACATTTAAATAGACACGTTTTTGATAGGACCTATTCTTTCAGCAAAAACAAATGAAAAATACATAGCGGTTGAAGAAAAAAATCATCTTATTAAGGGTGTATTTAAATCTATAATGCCTATTTTCTTACTCGTTTTTAAATTCGTTTTTGCTCTCAGACGCATCCAATCAGTAGATTATTCAGAAACTATATAATGTACCGTAATGATCTATTTTTTGATAGAGGCAGAAATTATTTCAAAAAATGATGTCAAAGTGGGCATTTTGAATAGAATTTCCCGAAGCGATTGTTTTAGAAACGAAAAATATTGGCCTACTGAGAAAATAATTATTTATATATCAAGTTTTAATTAAATGAAGGAAAAATTAAAAAACAGGTCGCTTATTTTTTCTATTAAAAATGAATCTGAAAATGTGCCACAAAATTTCGAGTTGATGAGCATGGAAAAGTATTTTTTTTTTTTTTTTAATTATTATTATTATTTTTTTTATATCGCTTTAACATGATTCTGATAAAACCAGCTATTATATAAAAATGAAATAAAAACTCGTCAAAAGCAACTAGATAAAATTGTTAAAGTGGGTTTATCTCTAATTATGATTTAGTTTTTGTTGGTGAAATTAGTAAACTGAACTTCGAAATCTACCTCCTCCGGTAGGCCGGTCCAGCATGAAATATTTTCACTTAAAGTGTTCCTCAGAAGAAGCTAACAAAATATCTTTCATACATGATCTAATACATAGAATCAAAACGTATTTCAGTGGTATACATCTACTTCAAGTCCTAATACATTTGTAATGATTTATTTAACGTATGCTTAACAAAGTTTTCTTTAAAAATAAAATATAGGCAAGTACATAAACTATCAACTATGGTTAAACGTTGAAAGTTTTTATATTTTTTTTTTTAGTAAGGAATGCTTACAGATGGAAGAATTTCCAATACTTTTCGAAAAGAAAGAAATAAAATATAAAAGGAAAATTGAAAGACGAATTTCATACTTTTCAAAAAGCCCGTTTTATTCATGTTTTATACAAAGGCCCTCACATACTTGCATATTGCATATTGACAAAGAGTTATGTATAATAGAAGAAAAGAAGAATTTTACTATTTTTATTTCTCGATATTACAATATATTTGAAAAATGTTTTAAAACTTCACACATACAAAATATAAATAAAAATAAAAAAGTAACTGTTTACTTTTTGTATCTGTTCAGGTAATATATATCTATATATAGGGATACACACTGAATATTCCTCTTCCAGAAAGAAAAAAAAAATCGACGTAATCAAAATACTGTTGATCCTATCAAATTCTGTTGATCGATATTTAATAAGAGCATTGTTTTGAGCCAAATATACACGTGTAAAATCAAAAATGATAAAAATATATGCTGATGATTCATTAATAGATGTTTGCGTAAGAAAAATCTTCTATTAGAATACGATACAGTAAAAACAATTATGAATCAAAAACCCTGTTTTTGTGGATTTGATCATAACCTTAAAAGACAAGTTACTTTATTTCTAGAATTAAAATTCATATTTTACTTTAGGCTAGCTGACCGGTTTGACCGTTGCCCGGGCCCGCGAAAATAACTTTAAATAAACCTTAAATTTGTATGATTTTATATATGTAATCTATTTTGTTACATTTAGTTAAACGAAAAAATCGAGAAAAAAAATATTCATATTTAGTGTAAAAGCGTTTGTAAGGATAGTTTTGCATTTGAGAAACAGGATTTTACCTTATGTTGCAAAATCTTGTTTTACAAAGAAATGTAATAAATTTCACAAAGTATAATTGTTCAAATGCTTAAGGATATAGATATCTTATATAGAATGTTGTATAGAAATTCGTAAAAAAAAAAAAAAAAAAAAAAAAAAAAAAAAAAAAAAAATGTTATTTACAGATAAAATGATTCAAAATAGCTGCAACGGGAAAGGGGGGGGGGATTCGACATTTCAAAAAATACATTTATTGTCGTCCAAGGCGTTCGCATAATTTTAATGCTATGATATTGGTATCCAGTTGTAAAAAGCCCTGTTTTCTTCTGTCATTTTATTCATTCTTTTTTTATTTCTCCTGATGAATGAAATATATGGTAGTATGTTTGAAAATAGAACTCATTATTTCTTATATACATGTTATAATTTCTCAACTAAATTTCTGAGTTATAAATATGTTTTTGACGATTGTATGTAGTTCTAAAAATCACTGTCACACACCTAACTATTTATTTATTTCACATGGAAATCCTGCGTGACATTTTTTGATTTTAAAACTATTTTTTTTTTCATTTAAATTCGATTATTACTGAACCAAATTGATACTTGGTCATTCACTAAATAGCTAGTGTACAGCATTAAAATTTCAGAGCTATTGTATGTATAAAATAAAATGTATTTTTTTTTAATCTAAATGAGGGGGTATTGTTAATCCTATGACAAAATAGACAAAAAAAACCCCGAAAAATGGCTTCTTTGAAAGATTTTTTTTTTTCCAAATGGTTAATTTTCGTATTTTTGGAAATTGCTTACAGTGTTGAAAAAAGAATTGTAAGTGTATGATGTTTTATATTTTCTTTTTTGCGTACTTTATTTTTGGGGATCAATGTGTCATTTTAAAATATACCGGAAAAGGGGAGGGGGGGGAGGGGGTCGTCCTTCATTTTAAATGTATAAAAAAAGTCGTTATTCTAAAAACACTTAGCATTCATTAGACTGGGGAACAATTTTTAACTCAATTTCCGTTGACTTCGATTTTTCAGCTCTTTTTAAGTCAAAAAAGCGTGCTGAATTCCAAACTGCAATTAGTTTTCTTATATCACGTCAAGTTTTTTCTCTACAGCTTACATTAATGTGACCACTCTACGCTGAATCAGGCGTGAGTCATAGAAAGAAAAAAGCTTGAGAACTCTTAGCATCAAGACTGCACAAGAAATTTTTGCTTGAAAAGGGAGCTAATGTATCCAACTTTCGATCAGGAGAAAGTGAATTTCTTCAATACTTTCGAAATAACGGTGGATTTGTTTTTTGCCATAGCGTACACGGTTTAATGGAGGAGTTTGGAATTTCATCCTATACCTCAACTGAGTGGTGACTGTTCATCCATAGCTCAAAGAGGACCTTGAAATGCGTACTCCTTCACAACGGAAAATTATTTGGAGCAGTCCCAATAAGCCATTCAGTTTATTTGCGCGAAGAATATGAGAACATAATGAGAGCCATATTGATTTATTGTACTATCACATTCATGAGTGGATCATCTGTATTAACCTCAAAATGGTGTGCTTCTTTCTTGGGCAGCAACGTGGATAAACGAAGTGTCCGTGTTTTTTGTGTATGTGGGACTGCAGAGCTCGTGAGAAGCATTGTTTCCAGTCGAATTGGCCTCCAAGATCTCAGCTCAGACCTGTAGATCCAAATATTTTGCATCAGCCGCTTGCCGACAAAAATAACATGATATTTCCACCTCTGCATATAAAACTGGATCTAATGAAGCAGTTTGTGAAAGCTTTGTCAATTGAAGGAAACTGTTTCACGTATCTCACTTCAAAATTTCCAAACCTGTATTTTGAAAAAATAAAGGCATGTGTATTTGACAGCCCACAGATTCGTCAGCTCATTAGAGCTGAACATTTCATGACAGCAATGACAGAACTCGAAAAGAATGCTTAGTTGGCATTCAAAAACCTTGTAAAGACTTTCTTGGATATAAACGAGAAGAAAATTACACCAAAATTGTCCAGCAACTTTTAGAGAGCTTCAAAAGGCTTGGTTGAAACATGATCATAAGATTTCATTTTCTGCATAGCGATCTTGATGACTTCTCGGAAAATCTTGGTGCAGCAAGTGATGAGCGGGGTGAGCGATTCCACCAAGATTTGAAACTCATGGAAGAACGGTATCAAGGCAGATGAAATGAACATATAATGGCTGACTATTGTTGGAGCGTCAAGCGAGATTGTCCACAACTTGAGCTCTCCAGGAAAAGTTACAAGGGAAACATTTTACCTTAATATGCACTTTTATCGGTTTGTAAAAGGATTTTACTACTTGTATGAACACAATGTAGTGTATAGTAAGTATATTCAGCCGTTGTATGGAAAATATTTTTCGTAATTTTTTTCTTTGTTTTCCTTTGTATCCACATTAAGTATGATTTTGGGGTATCCTGTAGCTTAAAAAGTTGACGTGATAGAAAAAAACTGGGGTAATATTTGGATTTAGATGCCAATAAAAAGCCAAAAACAAGTGCCAGATCTAAATCAACAAAATGTGTGTTCCCCAGTGTTATTAATTTAAAACAAAATATTTTTGTGCGAAAAATGTAGTAAAACATATTGATATTTAGTGGTAAAATGATTTGTAAAAAGTCTTTTTTTCATTTGGTCTATTTCAATATATAAAATAATAGTCGTTGTTTTCTGGACTGTCTGGGATTTTCAGCAGTCATAAATATGACGGTTATGCACATCGCAAGACAAATTCCAGAGAAAATGTCAATATCTGTAAAACTATATATGAAAATCACTTGAAAACATCAAAACTGAGTTAATCTTTAGAAAACGGGCCTGGAAACTTTCAAATGCAGCTTCATTACGGGAAGTTTAATATTTTTACATCCCCCTTTTCAATAAAGGAGGTAAACGCAGGTGGTCTATGGAAGTAGTTGATTAGCTCATATTGCTGTTGTTACCAGAGTCTGGTTTACATATTTGAGGAATGTTTACCCCGAATTTTGTCAGAAGGAATCATATGCTGCTTTAAAATGACAATTCCTTATCCATTTGCAGAGTACTTGATAAGTACTTGAAGATATTCTAATCGTATTTTCTCACGGTGAATATCACTGTTAATAAATGTAAATAAATTGGTTTACTGGAAAAGAATGATGGAGTAGTGTAGTAGAAATGCATACTTTCATCAAAGAACCGAATTATTTTTAATCTATATTAAATTTTCAAAAAAAACTGTAAATTCGAAATGCATAAAATAAGTGTAAAAAATTCCTTCTTTTATATGATTTTTTTTTAATTTAGTGATTTAATTTAAGTGTAATTTGAAGTTTGAGTAAGTTTTGAAAAAAGACGCAGTGTGAGGATTTCATTATTTTTATAATTTACTGAAAGCATTTATGTATTTATTATTGTCATGGGTACTTTTATGCGTATAATTTCTAAATATAAAATATCAAGAGTTAATTTTATTCCAATACATTTTTACGCTTTGAGAAATTCATGTTCATATGTGGAACAGTATAAGTTAAAATATAAATATTGCAATTATAAAATTATAATTTCCGTGTTAAACTTTAACATTTACATTATTTAATAGTAAACTTAGTTTAGTTAAAGTTCTAGTTATTTGTTTTTCATTTTATGTTATTAGCCTAGTTTCTAGGACTTTTTTTAAATCGAAATTTTAAAAAACATAATAAATCATATAAAAATATGCCTTTTTATAAAAAAAAGTAAAATGTTAATGTTTTTATAAATCATACTATTTAATTCTTTAGGGGTCTCTGGAGTCTTACATTTTACCTGGCGGTGCAATTTAGCAACATGTCATATTTAATTTTTTATCAGCCTCTATAAGACATAAATGCACAAAATTTTTAATATAGACGACCAAATATCTCTTCTATGTAATACATTTTTTTAATATTCTATATTGATATTTTATTTTATTTTTGTTACATTTAATTTTGATTAAAAAAATTAAATTGTTTCTTAAATTTTATGCTTGCGCGCACCATTTTTCACAAACTAATAAAGCAATTTGCATGAAATTTTGTAAATATCTTCATTTTAAGGTCCAGAATAACTTATACTTCAAAGTTAGTATTATAATTATATTGCTTATTTAAAATAGGCAAATTTTCAATAAAAGAATGATTTCTTTCATAATTTTATAATTTAAATTTAAATTTCAAATAAAATAAATAAATAAATTGCTTACAAATGGATACGTTCAAGATACATTAAATATACATCATAATGAATATTTTGGGGGTGCTCTCGAATCATTACTTTTGCTACAATCTTGCGCATAGTGCATGCAAATCAAAAAGCAATTTTAAATTTTTTATCGTAATTAAAGATAAAAATATTTCAATATAGAATATTAAAAAAAAATATTTAAATGCAGAAATAAGATGTTGTTTATATTAAGAATTTTATTCACTTATGATTTATAGAGACTGAGAAAAAGAATAAATGTGACATGTAGCTAAACTGCACCGGCAGGTAAAAAGTAAGACTCCTGAGATCCCTTAACAATATTCTAACATTTATATTGTAGTTTATATGCAATTAGATAAGTTCTTTCACTTGATCAATAAGAAGACAACATTTCTTTAAAATGTGTTCTCTAAAATATAGATTTTTAAATGTTGCTCAGCGTTTTGTTAAAACCTTAATATTCACGACTATTAAGGTGTTAAAATCAGCATATCAAAATAAAAGAAAAAAATAATTATATTTATATTTTTGAGAGAGGAAACAAATACAGAGCTTCAGAAACCTTTTTAGCGCATATTTCTACTGGAACAAATTGTTTTTAGTACGGACTTTCTACGAAAACGTATTCTGAAGCATTGTGTATTTTATTGGCGGGGCAAGGGGCGAGGAATTGAAAAGTTAAGGATAGCGAAATTTCTATAACTAACTCTTTTACATGAAAAATATTGTGGACTGAAAATTGTTGTTTTCTGCTAGTTACTTGAAATTATGTAAAAACTATATGCTCTCTCCATATATCTATATTTTAAGTATCAAATATACATACAAGAATAAACTTTCAATATTCATTTTAAAAAGAACAAAAATAATAGTTCAATTGTTTTAAAAGAAATAAGCTTCATTCATGTTGAATATAAAATCCCTCGCAATAATTTTGCATTGCATATAAATAATGTTCTGTTCATAAATGAAAAATATGAGTACTTTTTGGAATTTTTCTTTTATTTATTTATTATTTTAGTTATATAGTCATAAATTTTCGAAAACTGCACGCATCAGTACATACAATAACATTCGAAAGAATATCTTATAGCTGAATATATTTTTAAATAATGTACACAATGTATAGAATATACAATATTTAAACATATCTGCAAAATTTTATTTCATTTTCACTCAAATAAATTAAGGTAATGTTAAAAATAATTACTTTCATGAAATTAAAGAAAATAAGTTCGACTTAGAAACAAAACAAGTTATTAAATATTTTTTAAATGCATTTGATGATATTATGTACGGTTTTTGAATTAGCAGTAAACAGGAAGCCTGGCAGTTATATATAAGACGCAGAAATCATATTCATTATTATATTTAAATTTTAGATAGTTAAGTATCTCTAATGTCTTTTTTAAATTTTTCTTTAAATTTCGATATTGGAAACTATCTGATTGGAACTGTGTATCGCTATATTTTCATATACACGATTTTCAGAAAATAGAAATATTAATTTACTTTTTTATTAGTTCCAAATGCTTAAGGCAAAATAATATTGTGTATATTTAAAAAAAATGAAAGACGAATTTCATACCTTTACATGAATTCAGTTTTGTTAACGTTCAACATAACGGGTCACACATGCTTGTATATTGTATGCTAGCAAACCCCGTGGCTTTGCTCGCGTAATAGTTGAAATATGCCAAGTGATATTTGCATTACTATTTTTTATTAGAATAACACATTTCGGAATAATTCAAAAATTACAAATTAAGCCACAGTTTGACTAAACATCATTATAAAAGTGCAATAGACAGAAATGAGATTTTAATTAATAAGAAGAACTAAAACTAATTCCAAATAAATGATAATTTAGAAAGAATTTTGAGACTTTTATGCTCATTTCATACCATCTTAACATATTTACATCTTAAAATTAACCATCATGTCAAATTCCAAGCTTCTTGCCTAACTGTCTACCACCTCTCTGGTGTTAGTGGCACCAACATAAAATGCCGAAGCAGAGTTGAAATAGAATGCCTCGAAAAATGTTAAAACAGAGACTGTCACCATTACTTTGCTAACATTAAACTTGAAATCGGTTGGTACTTCCTAATATTCTATAGAAAACGGAATTTAGATGTTTTTAAAGGCTTTCTTGTTATTCCTGCTAAGCAGGTGGTAGTTACACCGCCATAATGTATAGCCCGTATAGTATCAGGGACTACCACTCTTGATTCGCAAATAATAACTTCTGTAATCGGTTTATTATTTCCCGAGAATCCATACAAATCGTACTTTAGGACTCTTTTAAAATGCTTTTCGCTCCTTCCCTTCGCTTCACACCTTTTTAATTTCAAATTTATTTTCAACTGTTCTTAGGGGATATTTATATTTTATAAGTAACTACCGTGCTATATTTAAAGTTTCTAGCCTCTTCAGTACCGCAGAAATCGCAATTTAGAAAGTTTTTTTTTTTTTTTTTTTTTTTTTTTTTTTTTTTTTTTTTTTTTTTTTTGCTCCTGAAATCCTCGGCACCGACATAAAATATAGCTTGTGTTTGAGCAGGTTCTATCATCATCAATTTGCATCCATTATGTTTGACATCGGTTTCGTATTTCGTACGATTGCATAAAAATCGTGATTTAAAACGCTTATAGAATGCTTTTCGCTTACTTCATACTTTTAAATTTGGAATTTTCTTTCGACAATTCTTAGAAAGCATTTGCATCTTTGAAGTAATTACCATTCCATATTTAAAATGTTAGACCCCCCCCCCCACCTCAGTAACACAAAAAACGCAATTTAGAACATTTTTTTGCTGCTGCAACCCCTACGTGTAAGTGACAACTACGTAAAATATAGGCTAGTTGGAGCAAGGGTTGTCACCATCATTTTGAAACCATTACTTCTGAAATCGGTTTATATTTCCTGAGATTAGGTAGAAATCGTTACTTTGAACGTTTTTAGAACGCTTTTCGTTCATTTTCACCCCATTTAAATTTCAAATTTTTAAGGATCTCTTCTCAGAGAGCTATTTCATCTTATAAGTAATTACCATGCCAAATTTCAAGTTGCTAGACCTTTCAGTATCACAAAAATCACAATTTAGAAAGTTTTTTAAAATGCAAATGCAAGGTGGTAGTGACGCCGATATGAAATAGATCCTATATTGGAGCAAGGGCTGTCATCATCAATTTCCAACCATTACTTTTGAAATCGGTTGGGTAGTTTCTGAGATTGCGTAGAAATCGCAATTTAGAACGTTTTTCGTTCATTTTCACCCCTTATAAATTTGGAATTACTTAGGAAATGTTCTTAGAGATCATATATATCTTATAAATAACTACCATGCCCAGTTTGAAGTTGCTACCACCTGCAGTATTACAAAAAACGCAATTTAGATCGTTTTTTTGCACCTTCAACCTCTTTGGGGTAGTGGCATTTACATGAAATACAGCCTATGTTGGAGCGAGGGATGTCACCATCGTTTTCACACCTATATTTTTTAAATCGGTTCGGTACTTCCTGAGATTGCGTAGAAATCGTAATTTAGAAAGTTTTTTAGAACGTTTTTCGCTCATTTTCACTCCTTTTTAATTTCGATTTTTTATGAAATGTTCTTGGAGATCATTTGTATCTTATAAATAACTGCCCTGCCTAATTTCAGGATTCTAGGCCCTCCAGTAACACAAAAATCGCAATTTAGAACGTTTTTTGCTGCTGCAACCCATAGGTGGTAGTGACACCGACATGAAATAGAGCCTGTGGTGGAGCAAGGGCTGTCATCATCAATTTTCAACCATTCGTTTTGAAATAGGTTAGGTACTTTCTGAGATTGCGTAGAAATCGCCATTTAGAACGTTTTTTAGAACACTTTTCGCGCATTTTCACCCCTTTTAAATTTCGAATTTTTTAATAAATGTTCTTAGAGATCATTTATATCGTATAAGTAACTACCATTCCAAATTTCATGTTTCTAGGCCCTTCAGTAACACAAAAATCGCATTTTCGCACGTTTTTTTTCGTGCTGTACCCCCTTTATGTGTAAGGGCACCAACATAAAATGTTGCCTATGTTAGAGCAAGGGTTGTCTCCTTCATTTTGTCACCATTATTTTTAAAATCGGTTTAGTACTACCTGAAATTGCGTAAAAATCGCCATTTAGAAAGTTTCTTAGAACGCTTTTCGCGCATTTTCACCCCTTTTTTAATTTCGATTTTTTTTTTAAGAAATGTCCTTAGAGATCATTAGTATCTTATAAGTAACTACCATTCCAAAAAATCATGTTTCTAGGTCCTTCAGTAACACAAAAATCGCATTTTTAGAACGTTTTTTGCTCCTGCACCCCCTTTTGGTCAGTGGCACCAAATAAGATATAGCCTATGTTCTAAGTTGGACTAACACCATCATTTTGATACCATTACTCTCGGAATCGGTTCGGTAGTTCTAGAGCTTACCTCCTACAAATAAACTTTTTTTTTTGTTTACTCACCATTCTATAAAGTTTTTGGAAAAATATTTGAAATAATTATTACATATTTAAAGCCTTAAAATTTTAATGCCTATTATATATAAATATGAACACAGGGTTTGTTCCATTTGTATTACGATGATGTGGTAAAACTGGAAAGATTGGGAGGTTTGATAATGAACTAGATATACGCAATAATTCACTGAATAAGAAAATTGTCTAATAAGGAACAATATTTATTAAACATAAGATACCATACAATAATAAAATGTAAAAATATGTACTTAATTAATTTTTTGTTAAGTTATTTAAACAATACTTATAATAAAAATACAATAGCTTATCGCTTTTTATTTATATAATTAAAGTTTCAATACCTCTTCTACTACCGTAATCTTTAGGCTAAAAAGCTTATAAGGATATACTTAAAGCATAGAACAGTAAAAACACATTTATGGTTAATAACTCACAAAGGTGTAAAAAAGAAAAGCGAAACATTATAAACCTTTAATTCCAAAATGCTCTCTCGTGATACCAAAGAGAGCGTAAATAGGTTCTTGCTTTTGCATTCAAGCATCGTAAAATGTTAATGCCTATTATTCATAAATATGAACACAGAGTTCGCTTCATTTGTATTACGATGATGTGGTAAATCAGAAAAGCCTGGGAGGTTTGATAATGAAATATATATGCGCAATAATTCACTGAATAAGAAAATTGTCTAATAAAGAACAATATTTATTAAACATAAAATACCATATAATAATAAAATTAAAAAATATGTCTTTAATTATTTTTGTTAAGTTATTTAAACTATACTTGTTATGTAAAAAATAACTTATATCTTTTGATTTATATATTTATACTTTTCAATATCTGTTCTACTACCGCAATTTTCAGGTTATAAAAAGGTTTTAAGAAATTAATTAATGAATAGATTATTAAAACCGCATTTATGGTTAATAACTCACAAAGGTGTAAAAAAGAAACGCGAAATCTTATAATCATTTAATGACAAAATGCTCTCATAAGATAATGTAAAGTGCGTAAATAGATTCTGTGTATTGCATTTAAGAATCGAAAAATTTATCGCCTATTATTCATAGATATGAACACAGAGTTTGTTCCATTTATATTATGATGTATTAAAACAAGAAAGGCTGGGAGTTTTCATAATGAACTAGCTACATACAATAATTGACTGAATAACATAAATCGTCTAATAAAGAACAATGTTTATTAAGCATAAAATGCCGTGTGTAATAATAACAATTTATATATTCCCGTCTTTACATTATACATATTACTTAGCTATATCCTATACTGAATGGAATTTTCTATTTTTACTAGTAAACTTGCTGGTTAAAGCAGGCCTGTTATAACCCGTATCCACTGTAAAAAAAAATCTATGAAGTTACCAAGATTTTTTTGGGGAAACTGAGATATCTAGAACTTTTTATGTAACGGCAACAACAAAAATTAATTTAACAGATACACATTTCCACTGTAAATGAAAAAAAAATGTGTAAGGTTACTAAGAATTTTATAGGAATCTGGAATGTCTTTTAGAACTTTTTTATCTAATTGAAAACCCTGTTACAAATAAAATTTTAGTATGATTACTGTAGTTTTAGTATATTCTTTTCTAAAGCTACAGATTTCTGTAGCTTTACAAAAACTAGCTTTGTAGATGTACATTTTTTTGCATAGTGTACAGATAAAATTTTAGTAAGCATGCATATTTCTGTAACTTTACATATGTAGAATTACATTTTTTTTTTTCAGTGTTGAAATTACTATTTATGGCAGATTTATATTGAGATAGATATATGTGTCAGATATATGAGCCGTTCATTGTACAAATCGATTAAATCCATCAAATGAAAATGTTCAGTATAAACAGTTAACGTTATTTATAACTATAAAATTATTGTATATATATAATATTTTTTCCAGGGATATTTTGAATGAACTATTAATTTTCTTTTAATCAAGGTTAACTTTTTATCACTGTATAAATATATAGAAAATTTTCAATGTTCCTTTGTTTAAAAAAACATCACTTAAAGTGCTGTTAGTCGGATTCTCGTCCCAAAGGCTCATATATTGAGAGTATAATACACTAGTCATCAAATTTGAACTTTTTCTCTGTCCTAAAACAAAAATTAGTTGTTTTATGCGTTTTTTGTGCTGATTCCGAATCTAGTTTTAGATTTACTCCAGCACGTCAAGTTTGAGAGATATTTGCATATTTCAATTTATGCAAATTTAGTAAATTTTATACAATTATTTGCAAATTTAAGGTATAAATGAATATGAGACAGGGTTTTTTGTTTTATGTTATGTTTACTACCTAATTTATTTAACAAAAACGTTATTTCTGAGATTATACTGACATGTGACTGTGAAATATTGTACGTAATTTGCATATTTTTCATTTTTTTCTAATAATGTTTCTTGGCGTTCAAATATTTCTGCCGCACGAGTACACTAATATGTTTCTAAACCAGTTTTTTGATCTGATTTCAAATCTTGTATCTGTTTTCTGCTATCACGTTTAGTTTTTGAAAAAAGTGAAATTTTAGTTTTTGACCAAAAAAGCCAGAAATAGCTTTTTATGATACTTTGTATGATAAACTTTAACTAGTTAGGATAGATTCTACTACTTATTTTTTTTCGATTCTATAATTTTTGTTTATGTCTCTGATACGAATGTGACCCTGTTCGCCTTCTTGTCAATGCACACCCCTAAAAAGCATCTTATATCAAACCTGTGTTAATGCCGTGCAAAAGTAGAAATTCATCTTGCTCAAAAACTAGACATGACATAATAAAACAGACTGCAGATTTGAAATCAGCATAAAAATCTAGTCTAGAAAAACATTACGTCAATTCTGTGGCAACTAATTTAAAGTTGATAGTGATGTAAACATTACACCATTGAAAAATCTGCAAATGAGGCTTAATAACTGATAAATAAATGTTAAGAATATTCAAATGGTGACATTTATCTGAAGCAAATAGTCAAGTAGTCATTATCTAGAAAACGTAATTAGATGTGAAATATATTGTATCTAAAGTCTGCATAAAATAGCAAAAAAAAAAGATTAAATTTACATAAATTTAAATATGCAAATTTCTCAAACCTTGGACCACCTAGAGATAAACGGAAAGCATATTGGGAATCAGCGACAAAAACTGATCTAGAATCAACTAATTTTAGTTCTAGGACAAAACCATTGTTGTCCAGTGATATTTAAGAGAATATATATTAAGAATTTGTTTTTAATTTAATGCATTCGTTATGATATATAACTCTAGTAGCGTATTTATGTGTACTTTCATCTTTGCATAACCAAATTTCATCGTACATTTTTAAAAGCGTTTTCCATAACATTAATATATGACACATTCTTATAAGAATATAATTAAAGCATGGATCAATAAAACCACCTTTTTGATCAATAACTCACAAAGGTGTAAAATAGGAAAACAAATTCTTACAATCCTTTAAATTCTTACAATGCCAAAATGCTCTCATAAGATACCACAAGGTGCCTATATATGTTCTTTTTTCACATTCAAGTATCGTGAAATTTGATTGTATATTATTAATAAATATGAACACATAGTTTTGATCAATTTATATTACGATGATGTATAAAAGAGGAAATAATTTGAGTTATGATAATGAACTGGCTGTACACAATAATTCACTGAATAACATAAATTGTCTAATAATAACAATGTGTATTAAAGTTAAACTACCATGTAATCATAAAATTGAAAAATATGTCTTTAATTATTTTTTTTCAGGAGTTATTTAAACAATACTTCTTATGTAAAAAATAGGTTATCGCTTTTCATTTAGATATTTATAATTTTCATTATATATGTTATGCTACCGTAATTTTTTTGGCTGTAAAAAGATTATAATAATATAATTAAAGCATAGATTATTAAAGTCGTATTTGTGAAAGTCCAAAAAAGAAAAGCGAAATTACTTTAATACCAAAATGCTCTCATAATGTACCACAAAGTGCGTAAATAGGTTGTTTGTTTAGCATTCAAGCATCGTAAAATTTTATAACCTTTTATTCATTAATATTAACACAGATTTTGTTCCATTTATATTAATATGTGTTAAAGCACAAAAGAATGGGAGTTTTGATAATGGACTAGCTATACACAATATTTCACCGAATAACACAAATCGTCCAAGAAAGAAAAAATGTTTATTAAACGTAAGATACCATGTAATCATAATTTATTATATATTCTCCCATTATTTCATTATATATATAAGTTAGCTATTTCTTATTTTGAATGGAATTTTTGATTTTTACTAATAGGCGTGCTGTTTAAAACACGTCTGTTATAAAGCATTTTTAAAATAGGAGTGTTGAAATTATTTAAACAATACTTGTTACGTAAAAAATAGGTTATCAGTGTTCATTTGTATATATAAAATTTTCAATATATGTTCTATATGTTCTACTACCGTAATTTCTAACCTATAAAATGTTATAAGAATATAACTAAAACGTAGATCATTGATCAGTAAAACCGCCCTTATGGAAAATAAATGCGTAATTAGGTTCTTTGTTTCGCATTCAAGCATTGTAAAATTTTGTTGCATATTATTCATAAAAGTGAACCTAGAGTTTGTTCCATTTATATTACGGTGCGTTAAAACAGGAAAGAGCGGGAGTTTGCTAATAAACTGCACTGTTAAAATATATATATATATATATATATATATATATATATATATATAGAATCTTTAATTCTACAGGTGTAAAATTACAGAAATCTGCATGCTTACTAAAATTTTATCTGCATGCTGTACACAAATCGATGTAGGTCTACGCTAAAATTTTATCTGTAACCCGGGTTGCAGTTACATGAAAAGTTCTAAGCATCTCAGTTTCCTAAAAAATTCTTTTAACCTTACAGATTTTTTGATGTACAGTGCAAAAGTGTATCTGTTACATCAATTTTTGTTGTTGCGTTACATAAAAAATTCTGTTTCCTAGAAATTTCCTAGAAAAATTTTAGTAACGTCACAGTTATTTGTTTACAGTGTTGTTATACACAATAAGTCACTGAGTAACATAAATTGTCCAATAAAGAACAATGTTTATTCAAAGTAAGATACCATGTAATCATAACATTTATAGCTTTCCATATTTACATTAGACATAATAGTTAGCCATTTCTTATATTGTATGGAATTCTTGAATTTAAGAATGCGCTTCATGTTTAAAACATGCCTGTTACAAAGCGTTTTAAAAATAGGAGTATTGAGGTTATTTAAACTGTACTTGTTATGCAAAAATTAGATTATCTTCCTTTATTGATATATTTAAAACTTTCAATATCTGTTCTACTATTGTATAATTTTTAGGCTATAAATAATTTATGCGAATATAATTAAAGCATAGATCTGGTAAACAACTCATAAGGACGTAAAAAAGAAATGCGCAATCTTATAACACTTTGACGTTTGTGCCTACCTACGGGGCACTTATTTTTGAAAAATATGAAGTTTTTTTAAGCACATGAGTTTTAAGTTAAAACAGGGAACAAAACTGTAAATTCATATAAATTTTTAAGGGAATTTTTATTAACGTTTCAAATTTAGGCAATATTTATTCAAGTTTTAGAAATTTTTTTTATAGAAATAACGAAATCTATTCAATATATTTCACCTTTTTTTCAACAATATATTAGCAAAACTCTTATCTGTGTTATGAAGCAAAATATTTGCAAAACCTCTAAAACGTATGCTAAATTTTGTATACAAAACATGATTTTTTTTAAGTGTATTTTTCAATAACAATGGCTCTTAAATTAATATATACAAAATTACAAGCTATATTTTGCTTCATAACATACCTATAGATGAGCAGAACTTTGCAGAATTTTATTTCAATATCTTAAAAACTTTTTTTTAAGAAATGATGTTTCTCGTAAGCGTACACAATGAAAAATGTAGTTTTCCAGAAAACGCAAATTAAGATTTTGATGAGCACAAAAACTATGTATAAAGTTTACAGTTTTGAAATCCACCCCGCTTGTTGGGTTTTAAATATTTTTGTATATGTTATATGTTATATATTTGTGTATTAAAATGCATTTTTTACCTTTTTTGACTCTATAAACAGTCCGGTTTCAAAAAGTTCATTTCCGGTTGTTTCATATTTTGGACTAGAACTTTGTTTCTTATTATCGCTGAACCAAAAGTAAAGCATTTTTGCAATCCTAAATATTTCAACTTTAATTTAAAATAATAAAAAAAATAGAAAAATTTCTCAAAAACAGCAATTTGAGGGTAGACACATACCTTAATGCCAAAATTTTCTCATAAGACACCACATAGTGCGTAAATAGGTTTTTCACTTCGCATTCAAACATCGTAAATTTTTATAGCCTATTATTCATAAATATGGACACAGAGTTTGTTCCATTTATATTACGGTGTGTTAAAACAGGGAAGAATGGAACTTATGATAATGAATTAGCTATACCCAATAATTCACTGAATAACCTAAATTGTATAATAAAGATCAATGTTTATTAAACGTAAGATACCATTTACTCATAAAATTTAAATCATTTTTTTTTTGTTAAATAATTTAAACAATACTTGTTTTGTAAAAAAAATACCTTATCGCATTTTATTTATATATTTATAATTTTCAATATCTAATCTACTACCATAATATTTAAGCTGTAAAAAAGTTATAAGAATATAATTAAAGCATACATTAGTTAAAACGCCTTTATTGAAAATAACTCACACATGTGTAAAAAACGGAAAGCGAAATCTTATAATCTTTATTGTCCAAATGCTCTCATAAGATACCACAAATTGTGTAAATAGGTTCTTTATTTCGTATTCATCATCGTAAAATTTTATTGCTCATTATTCATAAATATGAACACAGAGTTTGTTCCACTTATTACGATGCATTAAAGTGTGGGAGTTTTGATAATGCACTAGCTATACACAATAATTCACCGAGTAAAATATATATAACCTAATAAAGAACAATGCTTATTAAACATTTCAATGCCATGCAATAATAATATTTTATATTTTCTCATTTTTACATTAGACATAAGTGAGCGATTTTCTATACTGAATCAATATTTTTTCATACTTTTATTAGTAAATTTGAAGTGAACTTGGTGTATAAACCACGCATGCTATAAAGCGTTTTGAAAATAAAAGTGTTTAAATTATATTAATTAATATTTATGTAAGATATATATTGAGAGTAAATTATCTAAAAGAATATTTATTAAAAATTAGTTTCCAATTTAAAGTATTCATTTTTGTATACAACTGAAGTAGTCCATATATTTACAATTCCATTTATTCGTAGTCAAATTTCATCGCACATTTTAAAAAGCTTTTTTCGTAACATAAAAATATGAAAAAGTCTTATGAGAATATAATTAAAGCATATATCACTAAAACTGCATTTAAAATAACTCGCAAAGATGTAATAAAGAAAAGCGAAATCTTATAATATTTTAATGCCAAAATGCTCTTATTAGATACCATAAAGTCCGTAACTAGGTTCTTTGTTTCGCATTCAAGCATCGTAAAATTTTATTTCCTTATTCATAAATATGAGCACAGAGTTTGTTCTGTTTATATTACGATGTGTTAAAAGAAGAAAGTGGTGAAGTTTTGAGAATGAACTAACTATACACAATAATTCACTGAATAACGTAAATCGTCTAATAAAGAACAATGTTTATTAAACGTAAGAAAACATGCAATGATAATAATTTATATTTTTACATTTTTATACACTGTAAAAAAAAAAAATGTATGAGGTTACTAAGAATTTTCTAGGAAACTGGGATGTCTAAAATTTGTATTAAACTGCAAAAAAAAAAAAAAAAAAAAAAAAACTTGTAATAGATTCACATTTACATTAAAAAGAAATACTGTAATGTTACTAAGAATTTTCTAGGAAGCTGAGGTGTCTAGAACTTCTTGTGTAACTGCAAAAAAAATAATCATGTAATTGCCCCTGATTACCGATAAAAGTTTAGCAAACATACAGATTTCTGTAGCTTTACAAAAACTAGTTTTGTAGATTTAATGTTAGTTGGGGTAACTGGACCCACGAGGTAACTGGGCCATAGGTTATTTTATAAAAAACTGTTGATGTTTTTTTTAATTTTAGCTTTTGTGAACAATGCACTTTAATCTCTACTTCCTAAAACAAAGTGTGTCAACTCAATCATAACTCACACTTTGCTGCGATAGGTTGTCAAAAATTTCGTTTCTTTTTTTAAAAAAACAACGTCAATATGGTTGAACTTCCTCTGCTTTTTATTAAAATACTGTAAGTACTTTTATTAAACAATCATTTTTTTTTTAGATTAGGCATAAAACTACGTTAATATTATTAGGTATCTATACATATTTACTTCATGTTTCAAATGTAAGCGCGGGGTCCCAGTAACCCCATAATTCTTTTCAGAACGGGGTAACTGGGATATGTATCAGGGATAACTGGACCATGCTGGATTCAGTTACCCCAATAGTTATAAGAAATGTTTTGGTTTCTCTTACTACGGGAAATATATTTCTCCATTGTTTTTTGTTCACAATAAAGAAAATTATAGAGTACCTTATTAAAATTACGTAATAAAATTTAAAAAGCATATTGGGTGGTATCAAACCAAATTTCTTGACCCCTTGAGAGGCAGTAATGCCGTCATGGCAACACACAATTTTAATCCCTAACTGCCACATTGGCACCGGAATTTTATAATGAAACTTTCACCTATATTAAGTACGCGAAAATATACTTTTACTTGTTTATAAATAGATTCTCTTGTAAATACTGGTATCATTAAATTACTTCAACATTTTACGAATGCAAGTACCTTGCTTCTGAAAACGAGATAGCCAAACATTGAAATTGTACGATACACAGGGGTTGCATTCTATAGGGAATCTGTTATTGTTCCTACCACTATTTCGAAATTAATATCGTCATCGCACCTTTCCCTAGAATATGTTAAATAAAATAATCATGAAGATAACTCATTGAGGGTTCTGGTAGCAACAATAAAAATTTTCCTACATAATGCGACCCCTGGATACAGATAAAGTACTTAAGTACTTATGTAGCCGTTTGATCATAGATTTACCTTGCTATTTTTGCCCCTGAAAATACCCATGTGACTTTTATACTTATTACCTATACTAAAGTACATAAGTATTTAGTTAATTTTTATGTTTTTGGTATAAATAAATCTAATATTTTCACTTTTAGTGCTTTTTTAGATACATTGACAGCAAAGATTTCCCTTACAACGCTCTTTAGTTGATTTATAATTTACATGTTCTCCCTGGTTTAAATTTTTTTAAAGTTTTTTACCCTTTTTCAAACAGGACCTGATATCTCATATGTAAACAAATAAACACGTATAGAACATATACCCTCCTGTTCCACTTACCCCATTTTCATGGGGCACCTGGACCCATGAGTAAAGAAAGATTAAATATGCATATTTTTATATTTTTAAATATTAAAATGTAATTTTGAGCATTTCTGTCTGATAGAGGAAACCTAACTGTACACATTTACAGAAGTTCAGACTTTAATTCAAATGAACATTAGCTTTTTGAAGCTGAATTGTCCATAATCAATTGCTCCAGAATAACATTGTAAAATCATGGCCCAGTTGCCCCAACTAACATTACATATTTTTGTACAGTGTACAGGTGAAATTTTAGTAAACTTACAATTTAGTGACGTATTTCTGTAGCCTTTACGAAAACTAGTTTTATAGATTTACATCTATTTTTAGTGCACTGGACATATAATTCAGCTGTTCCCTATAATGAATTGAATTTTTGATTCTTAGTAGTAAACTTTCTGTATAACACACGCCTGTTATAAAACATTTTTAAAATAGGAGTTTTGAAGTCACATTTACTTATATATATTTATAAAATATATTAAGAGTATATTATTTAAGACAATATTTATTAAAAGTGAGCATTGAATTTAATGCATTAATTATTATATACAACTCTAGTAAAGTATTTATTTACACTTCCATTTAAGCATAATCAAATGTGATCGAACATGTTAAAAAGCGTTTTTCGAAACATAAAAATATGATATTTTTTGTCACTAAAACTGAGCAATTGGAAAAGATTTCTATTAGCAAATAAAAGGTATATATATATATTAATAGGGGCGATGAGTATATTTAAACATATAATACATTTTAATCTAAAAAAATTACGATATAATCCTCCAATTTTCAATCAATACATTCTATAATATACTTTTGTTATTCTAAGCAATAATTTAAAAAAAAAATTCAAAATTCGTTCTTATTGTTTCAATATTTTAAAAATCCAGTTACCTTTAAGGATAGTTTTAAATTTGCACGTAAGGTAATCATTGTAAAGGGAACAATAATCTATCATCAGAAATAATATAAGTAGAAAACATCTATTATATATGTCATTTAGTTCCAAAATCACAGTACAAACGAACATCAATTTAAAGAAGCTCTTTCGTAAGTGAAACACACAATTTACTAATGAAAATATAATAAAATTTTTTGCTAAAAAAATAACATAAAATGAAACAAAAAAGGGAATTGCTCCCACGTACAAGTATTAAAAAAGAGAGGTTCAAATGAATATATAGTTAATAAAAGTGGTTATAATATATAGTTAATAAAAATGGTTACTATAATATGTATAAAGTGGTTATAATATTCATATATATTATATTATAATATTATATATATATATATATATTATATTATAATATTATATATATATATATATATATATATATATAAGTTCAGTTTTTGTTCTTCGCATTAATGTCCCTAATGTGTCTTTTCATACTAACTCGATGATGCTCTAGAACTTTGTAAATCTCTATTTTCCCTACCTCTTTCCGTTTTCGAGATATGAATGTTAACTCCACAGTAGGGTGGTCCTTATATGGTCGATTTTAATTTTTTTTTTTTTTAAATTTTCTTATGTCTTACCCTCAAAATTTGTTTCAATACAGAAAAAAACAAAGTAGAAAATGTTTGAATGAAAAAGAAATATATTTAGAGGTAGCTCAAGCTTGCTGAAGTTTGGTGATTACACTAAAAACATGATGATAGCGACAAAAAGATACTAAGCCAAAATGATAATTTTTATTATGATAGTAAATTAATTTTACTTTTGTATAACACAAAAACATAATATTGCGCATATAAAAAGTTGAAAGTATCAGTAATTAGTTTAATTTGTTAAGTGCATTTTTCTGCAGTGAGGATATGCTTTTCAGTGCTACTCCACTACTTTCATCAATAGCTGAAACTGAGGTTCATTTCTTGTAAGAATTATACTGTACTCTTTCATCAAAGCAATACCTCTCTCAGCATGATCATTTACCACTTTAATAGATTGCACCATTTCTAATGCAATCATATAATCAGAATTAGTGTTCCAATGTGTTGGGGTCTATTTGAAAGAATCATTGGGAGTAAATTCATTTCCTTGAACAATTTCAAAGATTCTTTGGTAACAAAATCTTCAAACTTCTTTTCATGAAATTTTTTAAGGGAAACAGTTATTCTCTTATCAGGATTCTTTGTACCTTTTTTTTTTATTTTGAAGGACTTCAACCATCTTTCATTTTGTTGATACAGGCACGTGGCTATCGAAAAAGGACAATCCAGAAAGATCTTCTGACAAATACCACAGATGCTTTGAAAATTTCTCTGGTGCAGCCTTTACAATTTCTGCATGTATTTTTGAATACTCTAAAATAAATATTCATCAACTGAAAGTCATTATATGGTGAGGTTTCTGTTAGTGAAGCAGTGATCCAAGCTTTAAAATACACCCTGACTATAAAAACTCTAACATCACGAAGACGTCTTTCTTCCTTTTGTGGTAAGCTTGAGTTGGGACTTAAAGATGAATGTTTTCAAAGAATATATTACCTTATACATCCAACGAGCATGATGCATTGCCCCTGGAAGCCTGAAAAGAATTCCCCTGACAGGTATTCCCCCAATGAAAATAACAAGTTTGACAAATTCTTGGTAATCATCTCTTAGTCCACATGTTGATGATTCTTGTGATAAGTTCCATAATATGATGATGGCAGACAAAATAAAAAAGTTTTTTTCGAAGTTTTTGTTCTAAATGGACACAAGCACCTTTATCTTTTCTAGTGTTTGCTGATGTGGTGTCAAAGCTCATTCCAATCACTTTATCTGCAATATCCCATTCATTCAAAGCTTCATAAATTGCATGGGATTGTGCTTCGCCTATTGCAGAAGGAAGCTTAGCAACTGATAGTATCTGAGAAAGTCCTTTTCCCGAAATTATAACTGGTAGTTTATCTGTTTTCTCTTTATCCGTTAACTCTGGTAAAAGTTTTTCATCCCAATGGACAATGAGAGAAATATTTCTTTGTAACTGTTCTTTTAATTTCTGTGATTGTTTAATTCTACTAACAATTCTTTTTCTATGAATTGTACTTCTGTTCAGACTGACTACTTTAGTATCGCATCCTAAACTCTTTGCTGTTTCTGCAACTACAAATACTGCATTTTTTTCTGATAATTTTGTCCTGCCAAGAGTTGTAGCTAATTCTGGAGTTATGATATCCATGCGCCCTCTCTTAGCTTTAGATGTCCCAGGATCTGATGCTGCATTCTCAAGCAGTTCAATTTTGTGGTCGCGTTCTTCAGTTTTATTTCCATCTTCTCCATTTGAGCTATCTGTAGAAGACTCAAGTACTTCTACTGCCATTTCTTTCTCCTGCGAAAGTTTCATTTTTTTTAAATCTTTTATTCAGAAGAATATTCTTTTTATCAGCAATCAATTCTTTCCGCAAGAGATTTTTGTAAACACCAGTCATTGATCCTCGTCTGCCATCTTCTCGTTGTGCTAGCAAGAAATATCTATCTTCAGCTATTTTGATTATGCTTAATGCCCCAGCATGAACAGCATAAAACAAGTTATCTATTTTTGAAGAAAATGCATGTTCTCTAACTTTCTGATTAGGCGTTTTACGTTCTTTGTTCTTCTTTAAGAGTCTCCATTCTTCAAATAATTCCTCTAATTTCTTCTGACAGATTTTATAGTATAGATAATTGACATTTTAATACATTGAAATAATTTATCAATATTAGAATTAGAATTTTTTTTAAGTAAAAGGAGAAAAAAACAGCAAAATGGTCCCGGTTTATGAAACTTATGCTTCTTTGAGCTACCTCTAAATATTATTTTTTGTGATTACATTTTACAAGAATTATTTTTAGATATAATAGAACATATTTAGAGGGTAAGAGCCATAAATTTTAAAACTTCGAAAATAAGGATCACCCTACTCCACAGTCTTGCACCAGATGGCGCTGTAGGTAGTTTTAGTCAGTAGCTTATCGCTACTTTACTATACCTAAACACCACAGCAGCTGTTTCGAAGTTAAGAGGGTGGCAGGGGACTTTACTGGGAATAACGTATATTAAGACAGACAGGAACACAATTAATACAATAACACAACAGGAGTGAAAACTTAGCTGGAGCCAGAACTCGAACCTCGGTCCCCATCGTACCGTTCTATTGCTTTAACTACTAAATTACCTTGGCCGATACCCTATCTCGGCAAATTTTCACTAATAAATCACGTTGGGGAACGCCATCGGCCGGCAATCACACAACACACTATGACGGGAAAAACGATTAATATATTAATATTTTACCGATCCACAATATCTATTAAAACACGCATAAATTAACGTCTGAATTTAATTTTTTTATTAAAGGTACATATAGTATTACGACAGACCTGAAGACAATAAAATTTCCAATAAAATAATAATAATAATATATATATACTACTAGTATTAAAAAATGCTCTGACGAGCACCAAAAAAGGCTAATATGTTTAAGTATGAAAAAGGGTTTGACAAGTGCTTCTAATAGAGCATGAAAAAGGACAAGGGGTCCCTTCTTGGCTGCAGCTCACTGTCAATGCCAACTTTGAAAAAATCATATTTGCGCTTTTTCCATATAAAATAAATTCGCGGTACTTTAGTAAAACTTTCCGTCGCGCTTTACATGTTAACTGCACTGTTGTACTGCGCATGCGTCTGCAATGCAACTTTGTACAGTGCACTGTGTACCATTATTTCTCTATAAATTGTACTACACTGTACATTCCTATTATGCTTTTGATTTTTGAACCCCAGCGCACATTCACACTGTGCTTTTGTACTTCCGTATTAAATGTGTATGCGTCTAATGTTCGTTTATAATTTACATGCATTGCTGTACTGTATAGTACATTGTACAGCCACAGCCACTTGCTTTTAATTTCAACAATCAATGAATTAATAAATATAATTTTATGCGTGCACATGTGGAATTGTTCCTGTGCAGAGTGCTGCAACAGTCTGCACTGCACTACAAATCAGTTTTCTGTACAGTTCTACATTGCGGGCGTGCTTGGTGGCCCTACATGAGTGTGATACGCTGTAGGAACTAAGGCTTTTGGTGCTATGCCGCCTTACATTCATGTTTAATCAGGCTGCGTCTTTACTGGTTGTGTCTTTACACTACACATTTTTATCGTAACTGTGGCTGATTTTTTTTTAATATGAAAAAAGCGCAAATATGATTTTTTCAAAGTTGGCATTGACAATGAGCTGCAGCCAAGAAGGGACCCCTTGTCCTTTTTCATGCTCTATTAGAAGCACTTGTCAAACCCTTTTTCATACTTAAACATATTAGCCATTTTTGGTGCTCGTCAGAGCATTTTTTAATACTAGTCATTTAAATTTTTTGATAATTATATATTGAATATAAATAAACTTGAGTTGCTTTAAATATTCCCAATACTTTTTTTCTTATTTCGCACAATAATGCACTATTTAACCAAGTTATGCACATTGTTTTAAGAGGTTCCAGGTTTTTTAATCAAATTCACGTTATTTTTATTCATAATTTAATTTACTTGGGATCCCTTAAATATAACTAATATATTTCCTTAAACTGATGTTAGTTTTTGTTGCATTAAAATATCTTAGTTTGTTGATTCTCCCTAAACAAGTAAACCCCATTAGTTTACAATGGAAGTCTATAGGAATTTGGCGATATATCACGAAGTTGGTGACAAACTTAGCGGTATTTTGCGACAGAACAGGGTCCCGTATATGGTAACCCTTCTTATAGGTATGGTGATGCATTAAATGCTGTTCTATAACCAATGAGATGCGTTTCATTCGAGCGTTGCCATTAAACAATTAACAAATAATTGCGATTTCTGTGACACATACGATAGCGCAACATATATTGTAGATTATCGTGGAAATCGAAGGTTTAGGCCACATAGTATTGTTTAGTTAGATCGGTTATACTAACATCGTTCTCATGCTTTGCTACAATTTCTTTTATTGAACAGTAATTCGCTTAAACTTCTTACTACTGCTATCACTAAGCACTTTTTCATTCTTAGAAGCCATAATGAGAGCTAAAATTAGCGCAAACCTGAGTAAAAGTAAAACAAAAAGTTATTTTTTTTTTACAGTAATTAAGGTACATAAAGCACTCTGATATGCACACCTTACTCAAAACTTGACTAATAACAAGAGTTAAGTGAGGGTTGCCAACTGAACTATTCGGCAGCCTTGGTCGGGAACCGAGATATTGCACGCCAAACGAGTCAAATTTTGATCACCGAAGTTGGACATAAACCGAACTGGTTATAAACAGAAGCGGTCGTGAACCGAGGTTCCTCTTATATTTTGACCTATAAGTTTGCAAATATGGCATTATTTATATATTCAATGGCGATGATCATTAGGCATTTTGGCGATGAAACTCATCGATTTCAAAGTAACGTTCCGAAGTGTACTTGAACCGCCACAGATGTCATATACGCTTCACGTTGACGCGATTTTTTTCTGACGCCAATGTCATATACGCACCGGGGTACTTAACTGGCGCCAAAGTTTTCTTATTTTGCTTGATATGGTAACCCGAATGTTGTTGTTTATTTATTAATAAATTGTTTATTTACTTTTATTTTCTTTTTTAAAATTATATAAATTGTTTTGTTCTATTGTTATTAATTAAACTTTTTAAATTTTATTGTTAATCTCTTTTTAAAAATATATATGAAACTGGTATTCGAAAACGAGGTTTTCGCCAAATTAGCGTCAGAAAAAATATCGCGCCAACGTGGTGCGTACATGACATCTGTACCATACTTGGTACAACTTGATTATCCTGTCGACAAAAAAATTATCGCCAAACTATTAGATTAAATGACAATAATGGATGGTAGTAAATGTTACATTCATTTGACATTTAACACGATACACATGTTTGTTACGTCATCAAGTGATTTTTAATTCAAGTTTTGGCAAAGGTGTTATATACGCCGCATATTGGCGCGATTTTTTTGACGCCAATGTCATATACGCACCGGGTACTTAACTGGCGTCAGAGTCTCGTTATTTTGCTTGATATGGTAACCCGGATACAGATGATATATTAAGGAGGTTGGCACAGATGTCATATACGCCCCATATTGGCGCAATTTGTTTCTGACGCCAATGTCATATACGCAACAGGTACTTAACTGACGCCAAAGTATCGTTATTTTGCTTGATATGGTAACCCGGATATTGTTGTTTATGCTGCTGATGTTTTCGAAAATTGGCGTCAGAAAAAAATCGCGCCAATATTGAGCGTATATGATATCTGTGCCACGAGGTTTTCGCCAAATTGGCGTCGGAAAAAATCACGCCAATATTGAGCGTATATGACATCTGTGCCCAAGTTTTTATTAGTATTTTTATTAATGTTTTGGCACATATGTCATATTCGCCCCATATTGGCGCGATTTTTTTCGGTTGCCAATTTGGCGAAAACATCAACAGCATAAACAACATAATCCGGGTTACTACATCAAGCAAAATAACGACACTTTGGCGCCAGTTAAGTACCCGTTGCGTATATAACATTGGCGTCAGAAAAAAATCGCGCCAATATGGGGCGAATATGACATCTGTGCCAATGTTTTACTAATTTATTTAGGTACAGATGTCATATTCGCCCCATATTGGCGCGATTTTTTTTGGTTGCCAATTTGGCGAAAGCATCAACAGCATAAACAACATAATCCGGGTTACCACATCAAACAAAATAACGACACTTTGGCGTAAGTTAAGTACCTGTTGCCTATATGATATTGGCGACAGAAAAAAATCGCGCCAATATGGGGCGAATATGACATCTGTGCCTTTATTTATTCTTCCGTTACTTAAAATAAAAATTATGTCAGTTTGTATCATTTGGCGAATAGTTTGGCGAAATTGGTCGACGGGATAATCAAGTAGTACCATATATTTTTGCTGTACATTTTCGACAATATCTCAAGAAAAAGTACCTAAAGTTAAACGAAACCCTAATTATTTAAGGCACAGATGTCATATAAAACAACGGGTTTGGTGCGTTTTTTTTTTTTCTGACGCAAATTTGATGAAAACCTCGTTTTCGAATAGCAGTTACATATCTATTTTTAAATTACTTTCTATTATTTTAAAAAGGAAATAACAATAAATAATGAAAAGTTTAATTATTAATAACTATAGAACAAAACAATTTATATAATTTTAAAAAATAAAATAAAAGTAAATAAAAAAAAATAATTGATAAATAAACAACAATAGCTCAGTTACCGTATCAGGCAAAATAACGCCATTATCGCGCCAGTTATGTACCCTGGTGCGTATATGACATCTCTTCCTTATTAAAAATAGATGGAATGGTATTTTTTAAGGTATGCTTAGTATGTGAAGTATTTATATTACTGCATAACTATCGCTTGTGTAAGTCAGGATGTTATGATGATAATTAAAATAAACCTTACATTTAGCTCCTGAACAGAAGCTTGGGATTTACCCTGTTTTTCTTTTTCCTATCAACTCGTTTGTGCTCCATTGTGTATATTACTCCAGTTCAAAATATTAATCAAGAAATTTTATAGATATATTTATGACAATTATGCATTATCTGCTTAGGTTGACGTCGATTTCACAAATACAAAAATCTGTCAGTCGAATTTCAATTTTTATTGACTTATAAAAACAAAAGTACACGTGTTATCCTTTTTTTTAAATTATTGTACTGCTTTTTAGGGAGTGGCAACACGAAATAAATTATTGAATTAGAAAATTAGAAAATGAAAAGGAGAGATTTCTATAATTTTATGGGGATATTATAAAAGACAATTTCGATTTTCTCATCGACCGTCAAACATACAAAGATGAAAAAAAAACCTATTCTAAGTTTTAACAAGAGGATCAAAATAAAACAAAAATGAAGTTAATCCACCCACTGGAACGTTAGCTACGCTTTGTTGAATTTTTTGTCTTCATTTTTTCGTTTAAGATTAAATAAAAAACTACTGAAAGCTACAGTAATTTTTTAAATGCTATCAGTTTATTCGTCTCGTCGAGTTCTATCTTTCAAAAGAAAAAACATTGTCGTATGTCAACTGGTTCGCCAGAAACTTAAGAAAGTCATTTGCATTTTCTATTTCTTAATCATATTATAGCTTAACGCTGCCGCGTTTGCTATGATATACGAGGAATTGTATGCCAAATTTAACTTAATAGCACTTTAAACAATAACTATTTTGACGAAAATGATTAGAAGTAAAATAAACTTCTGCGACATTTTTGTAATTAGAACTATACCTACTTTGGATGAGAATTCATTCCGGAATTTTTCAATTTCGTATCATATTGCAGTATGATAATTGATCAAACAACTTTTATGCTTTTAGTTCTCAGCTGATTTCACAATCCATTTTTTCATCTGCCTGTGTTTTAAATATTCGGTTTCTCTTATATTTGATAAAAGAAAAATTGAATGAAATCTTAAAATTTATTTACAGTGCAATTAAATACAGAGATTAAAAAAGTTATTAAAACATTTTATGGTAATTAAAATGTATCTTCCAGATTATATTTTGTTATTAACGCGGTGAATTTGTGCTAACTTTGTATTAAATTATAATATTATTTAGTTTATTTAACCCTTGATATCGGTGAAAGCAACATTACATGCTTTTCCCATTGTGCTACAATACACTAGTTTAAATTATCTGTTTTGACGAGTACAATAAGTAAATTTTCTACAATTCTTTTAGTAAAGTTGTTTTATAAAGGTATTTCGGTAAAATTCGATATTTAAATTTAATAGTTATATATATATATATAGTGCGAGTAAAAACTTTAAGAACAGTAAAAAATTGTAAAAAATTCGATAAATTTAAAATGCGATAGTTAAAATGGTGATTTAATGTTGATCATAAAGTGGAAATACTGATATAAAAGTCAACAAAATATATCTGTGGGCTTTCCAATGCGAAAAAATAATAATTATGCAAAAAACGCTATTTTTGCCTGTGTAAAAATTATAAGGACACCACTACTTTTTATAAAAATATTATGTGTAAATATTATTTATTTGCACATTAAAAAGTCCTTCCGGCCAGTGCCGGGAGGAAGAGGTAGCTTTCATTTTCCTTATTTTAAAAAGCCAACTTATATTATTCAAACACACGAAGCTCAGTTTAGTGGAAACCGAATATAGGAGATTCAATACTAATTTTTATCAATACTAAATCATTATGAATGAGAATTTCGCGAAATTAGTCAGCTTTATCCAAGCTGCTTTTATTTACAGTAACTTATATTTGGCTGCCAAATTCGGCGATTTCTTAAAGTTCCTGCCATTTTACGACAACATGGTGGATGAGGCTAACCAGTGAACTTGGTCGAGACCTTAGTAATTGCTGTGCACATGCTCACTCACATCGGAATTGGTTGATATATACGAGTGCTGTCGCAGGCAAAAAATAAGATTTTTCAAAATGTCACCCACATTAGAAATTGAAACTGCTATATCTGAGCCATTTTTTAAGATAAAGACAAACAAAAAATGCTCGTGAATGCTTATATCAAGGTCAAATACTTAAGAAAGAAACCTTTTTCAATTTCTATTTTTTTTGCACCTCACTTTAAATATATTTTTTTTTAATTTAATGGCCGCCATTTTGAAACAAGATGGCTGATGGAGCTGGCCAGCGAACTTGGTTGAGATATTGATGTATACTATCCACATGCCTTCTTCCATCGAAATAGGCGAATACGTGTGTTATCGCGTGACAAATAAAAGATCGTTTCAAAGTGTTAGCCATGCTAGAAATTTAAAGTGCTACAATTCAACTATTTTTTAAGATATAAACAAAAGAACAAATTTTCAGAAACAAAAACTGCTCCAGAATCTTTGTACCAAGGCCAAACACACAAATTTTTTTTTTTCATTTTTCAATTTTTTAATACTTCATTTTAAATTTTAAATTAATTTTTTTAAATGGCAAACCTTTTGAAACAAGATGGCGAATGAAGCTGGCCAACGAACTCGGTCGAGACATTGGTATGTACTATGTACAGACCAAGTTACATCCAAATCGGTTCATAAATACGCCTGTTATCGCGTGACAAATTCAGGTCGTTTTAAAATGTCAGCCACAATAGAAATTCAAAATTCTATAACTCAGCCATTTTTTTAGATATAGACGAAACAAAAACTGCTCCCGAATCTTTTTATCAAGGTCAAACACATAAGAAAAAATATTTTTTCAATTTTCAATTTTTTGGTACCACATTTCAAATTTAAATTTTTCTTAAAAATTTAAATGCCACCATTTTTAAACAAGATGGCGGATGAAGCTGACCAACGAACCCGGTCGAGACATTGGTATGTACTATGTACACACTGAATTACATCCAAATCGATTCATAAATACGCTTTTTATCGCGTGACAAAATTCAGGACGTTTCAAAATGTCAGCCACGCTAGAAATTCAAAATGCTATAACCCAGCCATTTTTTAAGATATAGACGAAACAAAAACTGCTCCGGAGTCTTTGTATAAAGGTCAAATACATAAGAAAAAAATATTTTTCCATTTTCAATTTTTTGGTACCACATTTCAAATTTTAAATTTTTAAAAAATTTTTAAATGGCCGCCATTTTGAAACAAAACCGCGGATGAAGCTGGCCAACGAACTCGGTCGAGACATTGGTGTGTACTATGTACACACCGAATTACATCCAAATCGGTTCATAAATACGAGAGTTACAGTGTGACATAGGTCAGATATATATATATATATATATATATATATATATATATATATATGGATATATATATATATATATATATATCAATTTTGAACGGAGGGTGGTTTCGGGGTCTGGGGGTCATGATCGATGAAAATATACCAAAATTTTTTGAAATCGCTTTCCTCCGAACGGCTGCAATAAGTAGCTTTTTGTAATGAAAGCTACCTAAAACACTTCTGTATAGTGATTTTTCTGACGTTTTCAATTAAGACTTTTGCTAGTTTTATAACAAGGTCAAAAGCACTTAAACTGACTGAATATGAAAAAGTCCTTCCGGCCAGTGCCGGGAGGAAGAGGTAGCTTTCATATTCCTTATTTTTAAAAAGCCAACTTATATTATTCAAACACACGAAGCTCAATTAAGTGGAAACTGAATGTAGGAGATTCAATACTAATTTTTATCAATACGAAATCATTATGAATGAGAATCCCGCGAAATTAGTCAGCTTTATCCAAGCTGCTTTTATTTAAAGTCACTTATATTTGGCTGCCAAATTCGGCGATTTCTTAAAGTGCCTGCCATTTTAAGACAACATGGTAGATGAGGCTAACCAGTGAACTTGGTCGAGACCTTAGTAATTACTGTGCACATGCTCACTCATATCGGAATCGGTTGATATATACGAGTGCTGTCGCAGATAAAAAATCAGATTTTTCAAAATGTCACCCACTTTAGAAATTGAAACTGCTATATCTGAGCCATTTTTTAAGATAAAGACAAACAAAAAATGCTCCTGAATCCTTATATCAAGGTCAAATACTTAAGAAAGAAACATTTTTCAATTTCTAATTTTTTTGCACCTCACTTTAAATATATATATTTTTTAATTTAATGGCCGCCATTTTGAAACAAGATGGCTGATGAAGCTGGCCAGAACTTGGTCGAGATATTGATGTATACTACCCACATGCCTTCTTCTATCGAAATAGGCGAATACGTGTGGTATCGCGTGACAAATACAAGATCGTTTCAAAGTGTTACCCATGATAGAAATTCAAAGTGCTATAATTCAACCACTTTTTAAGATATAAACAAAACAACAAATTTTCAGAAACAAAAACTGCTCCAGAATCTTTGTATCAAGGCCAAACACATAAAAAACATCTTTTTTCATTTTCCAATGTTTTAATACCTCATTTTAAATTTTAAATTACATTTTTTTTTTTAAATGGCAACCCTTTTGAAACAAGATGGCGAATGAAGCTGGCCAACGAACTCGGTCGAGACATTGGTATGTACTATGTACAGACCAAGTTACATTCAAATCGGTTCATAAATACGCCTGTTATCCCATGACAAATATCAGGTCGTTTTAAAATGTCAGCCACAATAGAAATTCAAAATGTTATAACTCAGCCATTTTTTAGATGTAGACGAAACAAAACCTGTTTCGAAATCTTTGTATTAAGGTCAAACACATACAAAAAAAATCTTTTTCATTTTCCAATTTTTTGGTATCTCATTTTAAATTAAAATTTTTTTTTTAATTTTTTAAATGGCCACCATTTTGAAACAAGATGGCGAATGAAGCTTGTCAACGAACACGGTTGAGTTATTTGTATGTACTATGCACACACCAAGGTACATCCAAATCGGTTCATAAATACGTCTGTTATCACGTGGCAAAAATCAGGACGTTTCAAAATGTCAGCCACGCTAGAAATTCAAAATGCTATAACTCAGCCATTTTTTAAGATATAGACGAAACAAAAACTGCTCCCGAATCTTTTTATCAAGGTCAAACACATAAGAAAAAAATATGTTTTCAATTTTCAATTTTTTGCTACCACATTTCAAATTTAAATTTTTCTTAAAATTTTAAATGGCCGCCATTTTTAAACAAGATGGCGGATGAAGCTGGCGAACGAACTTGTTCGAGACATTGGTCTGTACTATGTATAAACGAAGTTGCATCCAAATCGGTTCATAAATACGCCTTTTATCGCGGGACAAAATTCAGGACGTTTCAAAATGTCAGCTTCGCTAGAAATTCAAAATGCTATAACTCAGCCATTTTTTAAGATATAGACGAAACAAAAACTGCTACGGAGTCTTTGTATAAATGTCAAATACATAAGAAAAAAATATTTTTCCATTTTCAATTTTTTGGTACCACATTTCAAATTTTAAATTTTTTTAAATTTTTTAAATGGCCGCCATTTTGAAACAAAACGACGAATGAAGCTGGCCAACGAACTCGGTCGAGACATTGGTATGTACTATGTACACACCGAATTACATCCAAATCGGTTCATAAATACGAGAGTTACAGTGTGACATAGGTCAGATATATATATATATATATATATATATATATATATATATATATATATATATATATATTGATATATATATATATATATATATATATATCAATTTTGAACGGAGGGTGGTTTCGGGGTCTGGGGGTCATGATCGATGAAAATATACCAAAATTTTTTGAAATCGCTTTCCTCCGAACGGCTGCAATAGGTAGCTTTTTGTAAAGAAAGCTACCTAAAAGATGCTGTAAATCTTTTCCATTATCAGGAATTAGTTTTAGGTCCTTTGCAAAAGAGATAGGAAGATCTAACATCGACATCAACAATTTTTTGAGGTAAAAAATGAGTAACGCTGTAGGCAGACAAAAAGTCTTGTCACACAGAGATGAAGTAAAAGTTTTAAAGTTAGTATAAACTGAAAAATACTGAAGTAAAGAAATTTTACAATCGAGTGGGCTCAGAATGTGCAAAAAAACAATCTGCAGCGCAGTTAATCAATTTAGGAGTATCCAGTACGCATAAAAATTGTGTAAACCCCCTTTATTGACTAGCCACAAAACCCAGCATTTACAGTTTGCAAGATAAATGATGACGTAGGACGACAAATCGCTACAAATTATTTTTTGCGATGAAAAGAAATGGAAATCAGATGGTCCTGATGCCTGGAAATATCATTGGCTTGATTTGTGTAAAGACAAAGATTTTTTTTTAAACGTCAGTTAGGTGTCGGATCCATTATGACATGGAGCTGCTTTTTGTTCAACGGCGTGGGGTAATTTGAAATTTTTTTTTCTGCAATAGTTAATTCAAGGGCATATTTAAAAGCTCTTTCTGACCATATTGCACCTGTTGCAACACTTCTGGCAGGAGAAAAATGGATTTATCAACAAGATAACACGCCTATCCACAAAAGCCGTGAGACAAAACTCTGATTTCAGAAGAAAAATATTGAAGTTTTGCAATGGCCACCCAGAAGTCCTGATCTAAACCCTATCGAGCACTTGTGGGGAGATCTAGCAAGACGAGTTTATAAAATTTGAAGACATTTTCCCACAGCTTCAGAACTCATATCTACGATTGAAGATGAATGGTAAAAACCAGTCTCGAACTGTGCCAAAAATTAATAATGTTCATGAAAGATAGAATATTTGCAGTCATTAAAGGCGATAATGGATGCATAATATATTAAGAGTTCGTTTTTTAGTTACCGTATTGTTTTTATTTTGCTGTCCTTAAAGTTTTTACAGAGGCAGAAATAGTGTTTTTTTAACACATTTACTTTATTTTCGGAATAAAATAATTACAGATGATTTTTTTTACTTTTTTGTGAGCTTTTGAACTTTATGATACCCATTATAGCAAATATCTTTTCATCTGATTTGAAATTTATCAAAAAAATTGTATTTTTTGCTGTCACTAAAGTTTATTACACGCACTGTATATATATACAGTGCGTGTAAAAAACTTTAGGGACAGCAAAAAATATAAATTTCAAATCAGATGAAAAAATATTTGCTATAATGGGTATCATAAAGTTCAAAAGCTCATAAAAAAGTCAAAAAATTCATCTGTAATTATACATACATACATACATACATATATATTAGGGTGGTGCGAAAAAAGTCAAGTTGATATTTCCGAGTTGCTATAGTGCGGAAAAGTTGCGATTGGTAAATACAAGAAAAACAAAAAAAAAATTATTTAAATCGGACTTTATCTTCCGATCCCGCAAACCGCCTAAAAATTAAAAAAAAATTGGAAATTTCCGATTTTTCAGAATTTTTTTCTTTTTTTACGTATATATATTTTTTATCGCTATAGTGAAAAATATTTGCAGATTGTAATGTTTAATAATAATAAAAATAAACAGTTGCGTTTAAAGAATAGCTTCCGATCACGCAAGCTCAACACAAATCGGCAAAAATTCAATTTTCAGTGATTTTGATGAATAAAGAAAAGAATCGCCTGAGATCAGTTTGCGTTCCAATAGTAACATTTACATATAAATTGTACAATGTACAACTCTTTGCTTGTTTAGATATTTGATAATGTTTAAACAAACCAGAACTCACCACGGGAAGGTAGCTGCACTTCGAGTTCAAACCACACCCTATCCTCCATCCAACCAATGAGGGTGTTTGCCATTTACATTACTTAAATACATAGTTTGTTATAATAGAGTCAAAACACTGTATTAAAAAGCTAGTGTCGTGACAGTATAAGATATACAATTTGTTATGTCATCTGTTTAAGTCTGACTTTTAGACGCAACTTTGTACTGCGATTTGGTGGTAATGTCTGGTATTATGGACATTGATTTCAGTGTGGCCCTGATGCTCTCTTGATTGGGGCCCACATACCTTAAATGATGCTTCCATTAGCAATTTAACGCACCGCTGGACATCTTACGTGTGGTTGGGAAACTTTTTATCATCCCAGACAGAGACATGACCTGATTGAACGAAGAAATGTATTTCTTCATAGGTTATTCTCCGAAAAAGAGGTGGAAATGTTAATTTTGCTACATTACAATCAATTGATTCTGGATTGTAGGAGTGATAAAGATTCAGATACCTTTACCCTTTGAAACATTTTGCCTGGCTTTTAATACTCTTCTTAGCCCTAGCTCTCTTATGTTCCTCCTCTTACAAAAGACCATTGCCATCAGTAGGTTTTCCGGGTGAGCAAAGAATAAGTTTCGTTCAGTTTCAGGGACTACATTTCCTTCAGGTTGTCATGAAAGTATCGAGATGTTTCAATTGCTCTGTACAGATGAATAGGCCCGTCTGTAATGTACTTAGAGTATTTCATTTCAAAACAAACTGGCAAGTAAGATTTTAAAATAAATGTCAATATGGCTTTAAGGAATCCGATGGGTTTTCCACGCTCGCGTAAAGTCGAAGGGCTCTATTTGCACAAGTGAGCAATCTGGCATGTGAAATTGGGCCGGAGTCACACTTTAATAAGTCATTTGGAAAGTTGCCACTTTTAATTGCTTGACTTATGCCAAGAAGATATCTTTGGTCCTTGCTCAACAGTTGCCTGTCCACTTCTGGAATTTCACAATCAGTCAATTGAAAATTTATCACCGAGACCTTTACACAACATTGATATTGTGTCCAAATGGTGTACTAAATGATCTTGGACCAGTTGTTTCAACATTCAAATGTTGAAAAAGATGGCGGAAAGGTAATTCAACAAAATGGAATAAACAAACAACCCACTGCAGTGGTCGTGAGAGATGAACTTCAAGCTTTCTGATAGCACCACCTTTCTATCCAGTATTGGTATTTGTACCATCACAGCCTACCAAATCTAAGTATTCTAGTGAAACCCCTTGTTCAGTAAGACATGATACTATGAAAGCTACAATGTCCTTAGCAGGCCCGGAGTTTGGAGGCACATGGCCTAAATAAACTGAGCCACGTTCTTTTATGACAGGAAAATGTTCCTCTTTAATAATTCGACGAACCTGTTTAGATGCAATCCTTTCTTTAACTAGGGTATCGTCCTTTCTTCCGTCAAAATAGTATATGCCAAGTAGTTCATCTGAATCCAGTTGACTATTCTGAAAATTTTATGGAGTTAGGTGAGACTAGGTGGGAGCGCGTACGCCGACTTCAGCGCTGTTTTCCAACGTGGCTAACGGCAGTTGGGTGCACTACTAAACTTTTCAGACCTGAAACGAACCCTTCGTGGTAAGTTCTACGTTGTTTAAAAATAACTTAATATGCTCAATATTATCAATTATCATTTAAATCTTAACCTGAGACTGCAAACTGACCTCAGTTGATTATATTCTTAATGCATGAAAATCACTCAAAATTGAATTTTTGCCGATTTTTGTTGAGCTTGCGCGATCGGAAGATATTCTCTAAACACAATTATTATTATTATTATTATTAAACAGTACAAACTGCAAATATTTTCCCCTATCGCGATAAAAAATATATAAACGTAAAAATTAAAAAAATCGGAAAAAAATCGGAAATTTTCAATTTTTTGGAATTTGTAGGCGGTTTGCGGGATCGGAAGATAAAGTCCGATTTGAAGAATTTTTTTTTTTTTTGTTTTTCTTGTATTTACCAATCGCAACTTTTCCGCACTATAGCGACTCGGAAATATCAACTTGACTTTTTTCGCACCACCCTAATATATATAGGTATACTTTCACAATTTTTATAGGTAATTTATAATGCTTGTAATGGTTATATATACAGTGGTGGCCAAAATTGTGTACATTTTTTGAAATGTTCATGGTTTATAAATTTGTGTGTTTGACGATTATAATACACTTCACTTAAATACAAATGTTTATATATCAAATTCAAGAAAAGGTAGTGTAGAATTTAATTAAAAAGCATAATTAAAGCATCTGCATTACAAAAAAGTTACGCTTACAAAAAAATATGATCTATATTGGATTTCATTGTACTTTAAAGTTACACTTACGCATTCAATATTTAGGAGGATAACCCTTGTTTTATTTATTACAGCTTAACAGCGTCTTTTCATTGAGAGAACTAGTGTTTGGAGTTCGTCAATTTTTAATCGCATGATGCCAACAATCAATTATAGCTTCAATAATTTGCGTTTTATTAGATAGACGCTTTTTTGTACAAGGATTTTCCAACGTCGCCACAAATTTTCTATAGGATTCAGATCAGCGGAGTTTCCTGGCCAAGTTAATATTTGTATGCTTTGATTTTTGAACCATTCTTTACATATTTTTGCCGTATTGCATATAGCTGAATCCTGCTGAAAGATAAATCGTGGTTTATTGAGGAAGAGCTCCCTTGTGAAAGGCATCAATTTAGGTTCCAGGACAGTTTTGCTTTTTCATTCAGAATGCTAACATTCACTTGAATGCGTCACATACCATCTGTAGACATAGAGGAGCATATCATGACATTTGTTTGGTTCTTTGTAGTTGCTTCATTGCAATCAGGATTCAGCTCTTCATCTACACTACGCCTTATATGTTTTCGCCCATCACTACCAAAGAGCAATATTTTACACTCACCGGTCCAGATTATTTGCTTGCACTGATTTTCTGACCATTAATCTGTTATTTTGCCCACTGAACTCGTTTCTTGCGTTGCTGTAGATTTAGAAATTGTTTTTTCCTCGGAATTCTACATTTCAGTCCAAAACGTGCAATCTTCTTATTGATCTTGAACTAACTGAAATACCCACTGCATTCATTTCAAATCTAACAGAATCTTATGAATCTCTTCTATCTTTACGGCTTTTACTTTCTATCTCTCTATCGTCATAAGCCCGTGTGCATTTTTTTCGGCCTGATCTTGCTTTATTTATCACTGATTTAGTTTCTTCATAACGCAAGCACAACTTTCGTACGTCAGATAAAGTGACTGATCCAACAACCTGTTGCAATTTCAGCGTAAGATATACACTTTTATCTCAATATGACAATTATGCTTCTTTTTGTAAGTGTTCAATCATTTATTTGTTGTTGATGACATTATTTTAAATTATTTGCATTAAGAAACATTTGAAATATTAAAAAAAAAAAACATTACTCTGTTTAGTTACACCATTATTCACCGTTCTGCAAAATGCATTCCAGCAAAATGCCACTTTTGTAAATCCAAACGTACAACAGTTTAGTTACTGTCATTTGATTGGTTCTCAGAATAGTCATTGTGATTGACTAGGCAGCTTTTATTACAATACACTTCAACATTCATGACTAATTGTGTTTGTATTTTAGACTAAAATAATGCAGATACTTTTTGTAATGTAGATATTTCAATTCTGTTTTTTTATCATTAAATTCTACATTGAGTATCCTAGAATTTGATATATAAACATTTATATTTAAGTGAAAATTAATATATTCTATGAGCATACATAGTTATAACAACATTAAAATTTCAAAAAAAAAAAAAATGTCCAGAATTTTTTCCGCCACTGTATATACAGATAGATAGATATGCTTTTGTAAACGCCTTGTATGACCTTATAAATATTAAGATTTGAAAGGAAGATTATTAAACTAACTAAACTAACAATATTACAAAAAATTAAATATGAACTTCAAAATAATAAATTTAAATATGTTGTTTTGAGATTCTGAGGTTTAAAGTTTATTTGCTTAATATCATCAGTTTAGTAATTTAAATATACTTGCTTTCTATTCTTAATATTTTAAAGCTCTTAATATTTAATGAAGTATATTTTGTTTCATTTTTATGAACATTTTTCAATTTTTTTTTTATTTTATGTTTGGAATATAAATATATATATTTCTTATAAGTTTAGATGCTTTTCAGGCAAAATTTTTGCCTGCAAAACGCATTGTTATATGGACTATACCAACTAATCATATTTATATCAACTGTATTTCTTTAATATAAATTATATATTTCTTTAGATAAGTAAATGGCATCCTGGGCGAATCCATCGATTTTGCCAATCTCCGATAAGATGGAGCCACGTTAGGCTTAATTTCGATTCCAGATGTGTAAAAGAAAACTTATCTTCTTAAATACAAATCTTGTTTACCTGAAATCCCTTCTGTTCAACAGAATTTTCTTTAAAAAATTCAAAACTAACAACATTTCAATGATTTGCGCACTTGAAAAACAATCGAGTTAAAAACCACATTAGCGTAAAATGTAAACAAGCGGTAACGAGTCATTCACTTGATTCATTGAAAAAAAATTAAACCATGGACCTATGGCGCAAACGGCTACCATGGAGCTATGGCTTCCAACGGTTTTAGATTGATACATCGTCTCATTTTAATCTTCATGGCTCCATGAAAGAAACAAACATATTTTTGTCAAACTGTGTATATATAACTGTGTGTACATAACATATATATATATATATATATATATATATATATATATATATATATATATATGTATGTATTGGGTACAAATGCAATGCAATTTTTATGCTGTAATATTTAAAATTTGGGATGTAATTCTAATTTTTCAAAGAAGGCATTTTTCAGTTCAAATTCCTGTATTTTAAATTTTAGTTTACATAATATCTGTGTTGTTTTCATAAGAAATCAAAGGATAATATTTTTTGATTAACAAAATGCAAAAATCATAAAATCTTTTTTTTCTTTTTTCTTTTTTTTTTTTTTTTTTTTTTTTCTGTCATAAAAAATATTTCTATAACACACAATTTTCATGATTAAATGTAGATATTTACTATTTTACTATGAACATAAATTAAAAGAAAAGGCCTATATCTTTGTTCTTATTTTCATTCATATTTAATAATCATATAGAAATTTTTCAAAGTGCGAAAGAAAATAATAAAATATTTAATTGCATTTGATTATGCCATCTATAATCAAAACTTAAAACTACACACAAATCACGCTTAAGCTGAGATGATGCGTATGCTGGGAGCATCAGCGCCGCGAACAGAGTATTATATATGGGTGATTTAAAGCCCATCTTCATTTTTTTCCTCTATGTTCTGTCTTCACGATTTAAACTTCTATGCGCTGTTTTGAAGATCTTTAGATCACGTACCGTCTTTTTGACGGGGTTATATACTAGTTTAAATATATTCAATGCAAATGTGCGATTTAGTTTTAGTTAAATCTGTGCAAAATGTACCAAGAAATTGTAAACTACTAATATTTCATTTTGAATATTCGCAGGATAAAAGTACGTATTTTTCATAATAACAGGTAAAGAAACAAATAAAAAAAAATGAACTTATTAGAAAATAAATTGCATCTATCTCTATGACTAAGGAAATATATATTTTTTTAGAAAGCAAATTTTTGTTTGAGCTGACAACTCGGTTTGGTATTATGTTTTTAAAATTTAAAATAACCGTTTCAATAAAAATGAAAAAAACTTGAAAATTACTGGTATTTCTTATTTAATGCAGTTAAAGGTGCTCTGAGAAAGTAGGCTGCAATATCCCATGATTTCAAAGAGACAATTTGCAGTTTGTAGAAATTTGCTTATAAAATAAATACACAAAGAAAAAAAGGTAAAGGAATCGATAAAATTACAAACTTGCGGAATTTATATGCAAATTAATTGCATTTTTGTATACGACTAAGAACATATATATTCTTGAAAAGCGAAATTTTCTTTCACTTTACAGATTTCTTTTAGCATTTTTGTTTTCAAATGAAAAAATAAATAAATCATACCTATGATGAACATAGAAAATTAAACAATAAAATTCATTCGATATTTATTGGTGTTTGATATTTTGAATATCATAAAAGAATAAATATAGGATTATATACGAATATAGGTGGGAATTTTTTGAAAAGGAAATACTTTGTTTTGCATAAATATACAAATGTTAGTATTGTCTTGTTTCATCGAAGCATTGATGAATTACAATTTAAATTTAATAATTATACATTATCGTTTTAGAATCGGTTGCCCTTTTTTAATTAAAAATGCGTTTAATGCGAGTAGTTGAATATAATTTCATATAGAACGATAGATAAAAAAACGGTTAGAAATAGAGAGAACGTATATAATTATATAGAATACTATTATACCCGTTTATTAGTGTTACAAAATTAATTTTAAATTTATCGATAACAAAAAAAATTTACACAGAATCTTTACATTGTGGATGAATACAAAAACAACTTGTGTACATTTTTTTTCATTTTCTTAATATTATTATATGAAGATTTAACCAATGAACTCATCAAAATTCATAATTATTTGCTAAGTATCTATCATGCAGAGTTTCAAAATTAGGATTTTTTTCTACAATATTTCACTAAGGCCTAGCTCTTATTCCTTAGGCGTGCTTTAAATTAAAAGTATTTCACGCGTATATCTAACAAAAACAATAAAAGTTCAGACAAAGTTACTGAATTTTACTTTTTTTTGCTTATACAAGAGCTTCGAATAAAATAAACGTGTTGCAAAAAGATAATATTTCTGTGTGACACATATCTCGCATGAATCCTTCAAAAATATATGGCAAATATATTACATTTAATTTGCATGAGGGAAAATTCCTTTTGAAGAATACTGTTAAAGAATATATTTGACGAGGAAAGCACTCTAACACTAGATTAATTTTAATACAATTATTCTAATTGGTAAACAAATCATATTAGATGTAAATTTCCAACTGGGCGAAAAATGTCCGGACCAGGATTCGAACCCGGGACCTCTTGGCTGAAGCCGCCAGTGCTCTGCCATTTGAGCTATCCCGGACGGTTCTGGTCGAACTTTTTCCCCCAGCTAACCTTGAAGATTCGAATCCTGGTCCGGACATGTTTCGCCCAGTTGGAAATTTACATCTAATATGATTTGTTTACCAATTAGAATAATTGTGTTAAAATTAATCTAGTGTAATTTCGTATCCAGCGATTTCTGGATTTCCATTACCTGAGATTTATTCTGTTGAGCTGAACCAGGTTTCAGACCAGATGCTGTAATCTTCAAGGTTAGCTGGGTGAAAAAGTTCGACCAGAATCGTCCGGGATAGCTCAGATGGCAGAGCACTGGCGGCTTCAGCCAAGAGGTCCCGGGTTCGAATCCTGGTTCGGACATTTTTCGCCCAGTTGGAAATTTACATTTAAAGTACTCTAACCCTGATATTCTTCGATGCTGGAATGAATATGTATGAAGAGTTGAATAAGAAAATATTTTCGCGTTTTAAATATTAAAGACTATTTGAAAATGTCGCCGTTTGTGTGATGGAACGTACGTTAATCTTAATAAAGATATTTTATCATTTTCATAGCATTTTTAGCCTTAGTTAATATTATAAAAATATTTTTTTTTTTGTATAAGTGATCATTATGCATATGGGCAATTCCATGTGACTCACGTTACCATTTGGCACATTTTTCCAAAAGTAAATTCTATATACATCGAAGAAATATCACATTTGCCTTTAAAAAAGTTCTTCAGAGATATCCGGGGCAGAATAAGAAACTAAGAATAACAATGTAATAAATTTTTAAATTAACAGGTGGTATGCAGACCCTAATTTGGTATTGTGACTCACATTACACAAAAAAGGTTGTCAAGTTTTATGGGTTAATGAAGACCTAGAATTTCTCCTCATTTATCACAACACAGTAAAAAAGAAGTATTTCATAGAGTACAGTACACTTTCAACTTATGTTATGATATACACAAAAATAATATTGTTTTAATAGTAATTAATTATATCAGTCAATATTTTGAGTGTGACTCACGTTACATGGTATTGTGACTCACATTACATTTCCCTATTTAGACATTAATTCTTTCAGAAGCAAGCAATTGGGTTTCTGTAATGTTGAACTCACACCGGAATATTCGAAAAGTTTTGTCTCAAAATATGTAAAAGCAAATTTTTTATTTTTTTCCACCAAAGTTGGAAACATAAATTTTAATTAAATGTTTCTGGTGCAAATCTTGATTAAAATTAGGTGGGATAAAGTATATTACCCCGCCCCTCCAGGGTCTACACTATAGTTCCCATGTTATGTGGAATTGCCCATATTTTTAAAACATTGCTTCGGTGCTGGAATGAATATGTTTGAAGAGTTTGAAAAGAAAAAAAAAATTAGTTTTAAATATGAAAGACTATTTGAAAATGTCTCCGTTTGTGCGATGAAACGTACGTTAATCTAAATAAAGATATTTTTTCACTTTTATAGTTATTTTTTTATATATTAGTTTGTTTGATTATATTCAATTGTAAAATTTTATACAGGAAGCAAACAAACAAATAATTAAATAAATAATAACAATAATAATGGAAAAAATTCATTTTAAGATATTACAGATATGGAAAGCCATAGTTATTAATATTATACGCTAATAAATATTAGTTTGAAATAAAAAAGTTTGATAAAACGGTATGAAACAAAAAACTTGACCCATATTCTTTTTTTGCAGTTATTTCTTTTTTCATTTTATTAAATACCTAGAAGTTAAATCAATTGGGTATGCTATGCATCAATAGAAGTGTATGCTAAAAAAATTTGCTTTCATGATTATGCACTAAACTTTGTAGATAAAAGGGTCGAAATCTATTTTTTGCATTTAATATTAGATGCTTTAACATTGGATACAAATTAAATTAAGATATAAGTAAACAATGATTATTAGTTTTTACATTTTATACAGTATAAATGCCTTTTTTCTCATTTATTTTATTCCTGACAGTAACAACAGAGGTGTTTGAAGCCTGTGATGTTCATTAAATGACTTATGTGTTTCACAGTCCTATCATGTTTGTTGCAAATTTTTCATACATAATATCCCCGTTTATGGTATACAAATTACCGAAAATTTGATACATTTCGTTGCAGTAGCATCAGAGGCATAGAGTATTACATGGTCTGTAAAAAATGGTATTATTGACAGAGTTATAAGATTATCTATCAGCAAGAATACACAGATTAAAGAGGAAGAGAAAAAAGAATGAATTTCCAATAAAAAATAATTCTACATTTATATCTTTTTTATGTTACTATTTTTCGATATCATGTTTTCCATCAATATTTTTTTTTTTCTTCCCGTGAACTATCAGCATCTAAACGTAAAAATTTAAATTTAATTTATAGCATCTTAAGGTTGAATTTAACATTAGTAGGCCCGGAAGGAGTCGATCCGACTCCAACCATTTGATTAAATGTCAACTGGGACCAGACATTCTTTCATAAAATAAGTTAAATTTAAACAACGCAGATTTACGTTAAATAAATCAGTCAAATAATTTGAAGTAAAAATTCTGGTGTCAAATATTTTTTTGAAACTTGAGTAAAATTTCCGGGCGTTCTAGTGTTAAAATTATACCAACTAAATAAACGATAATGTGTTTTGGAATCACTTCACCTCTTTGAAACTGGCGTAACCATTTTCTTATAGTAACGTTTTATATTTTCTGAAGCCTGCAAAATTAAGGTGTAATCTGGAATATTATTTAAATTATTGTTCAAAGCTTATTAATTCTTTACTAACGTTTAAAAACTTAATATTTAATTCTTACTCTTTTACGTCTTTAAACTTTTAATATTTTGATTTTACTTTAAAATTCTTCATTTTTTCTTACGTAGTTTTAAAACTACACTTTTTCTTCTCTGAAGTGGTTCACAAATTTACAAGACATTTCTACAATATACTGGGTGTTGAGCTGATCTCAGTTAGGTAATCCTCAACTGTTCAGCACTGGGCGTCTTAACGCGTCAATAACGAGGATCAATTTCTTTCAAAATACATGAACTTCGAAAAAAAAAAACGTTCCATATTCATTGGGTATTAAATTTTAAATATAACTTCGGAATATATTGAATGTTACTGTATGTAAAAAAGCACTGTAGTTCAATGAGTATGCGATTTTGGTAAATGTGAAATAAAATAGGTAAAAAATGCAAAAAGTAGTAAAAAAACAGCCTCAGACACTCGATTTTTACTCGATCAATATAAAAATAATAAATATCGGGTCATAAAATACCTATGTATATTATAATAAAACTGAGCCTGATGTGTACAAATAGTGAAACAAAAAGATGTTTACTGCAGCGTAAGCCAAAAATTACATTCGATTTCTTGATATTGGTATTTTTGATATTGTGATTTATTGATTTTGATTTTGATTTCACAATTAAGAAATGGAAGTATGAAAATAATTGAAATACAATGCATGAATATTTATAGTAATTATCAAAGAAATATAAAACTTTTATACTCTAAATAATGATAATTAAAAAACTTTTTTGCAAGGATATCCAAAAGAAAATGTGTATAAAATGTTACTGCAAATTTCAAAAACATGTATAAATAAAATTGAACAATTTCATGAGTAAAACAGATAAATGAAGCATATATTGCAAAATTATGCACTTTCATAGAAAGCATTAGGCTTCTAAATTGATGCCACTGTAAAATATTGTTTTCATCACGTTCCTCCTTGTATTATGTAAGCGCTCAATGATACCACATTGTTTGTCCTCATATTTGTTATTAAAGTAAATTTATTATGTAAATTTGATTAGATTGGAGATGCGTGGGGATGAATTCATTGGTATTAGTATCATATTTAAATTTAACCAAATTCAGTCAAATATCTTATACCATAATAATTTAAATATATTTTTATACGAGAAGAGTGATGGAGATTTTTAACTAAAAATAGTGAAAAGAAACAAAGTGGTATTTTAGACATCAGCACATTCCAATATGTTCACTGATATTAAATCTACATGTTTGACCACTTTGATTTTAATAATTTCGAATAATATTATTATTAATGTCTAATTTTATTTTCAGAAATAAATTATACAATATTTTATATTATAGTTGAAGGAACGAAATTTTAAATTATTCCAAAAAGTACTTTATTTTAAAATTTACGTTTTTTAAAAGTAATAAATTACAACGATAAAAACATTTACTTTGAACTAATTATTAAGATGATACTTGGTGCAGTATAACATAAATTTAAAAACAACGTTAAGAAAGCCACAATATACAAACGTTGTCATAGCTTTTTGTATCTATAAAAATTATCACAATATTAAAAAGCCGAAAAACCAACGGCTTTTTAATATTGTTGCACAAAGGCTTTATTTGCTATTTTTATATCACAATATTGTTAATTGTGAATTCGCTTTTTCACCTTTATCAGATTTTAAGAGAGGTTAAATAAAATCCTCATTTTTCTTATTACTATCAGCATTTTTCAGACATTTGGAACCATTACCTAAACTATTCTCCTATTGGCTGGTACCCGTATTTTCTTGTTTTCCTATTCGTTAAGGAACTTCTCACTTGAATCAGCCTCTCTCTTATATAATTGAACAAGTGTCGCTATTCTTTGCTCTAAAGACGGTACGTTAAATGCTACTGAAACTGGCCGCTCAATGTTGGCACATTCTGGCGTTTTTAAAGTTCTTTTTAAATTTATATTTACTTTGAATTATTTTAAATATGCAGTTCAAAAAGCTTAAAAAATATTTATATCAAATCTTTGTTTTATTAATTATACATTATTATATTGAAACAAATTGTAGCACTTCCCCCGCAATAATTTTGTTTAAAACCATCGTATAAAAATGTTATACGTACCAATCAATTTATACAAATAATAGAAAGTTTCACTCAGTCTCTTTCTCTGTATTGCGTATGTGTGTCTGCGATGACTAGTGAAAATTACCGCATGTAAAATTCTGAAAATGTGCAAGAGTATAGTCCAAGGTAGGTCATTTTGTAAGATCTGAATCTCAGATTTTTCATTCATCACCATACTGTCGCTATCGTTTTTATATCGCTTGCAATTCCCTTTGCTGTCATTTATTTTGCTTTTGCCAGTGTGAATAAACATTCGAGGCATGTCAAACGATTTCCAAGTCTCTAAGTTTTTCTGCACCATAAGCAGTTGGATTCTGTAACAAATAAAAAGAAAATCATTGAACGTTTATCATTATCAAGGATTCTTTCAAGCATCATTCGATGTTGCTATAAGCTAGAATTATCCTTATCCGAAGTCAGAAACCAATTCCCTCACGTCACCATAAAATTCTTTTGCGAATGAATGAATTTCAGAATTTATTTTACATGCTTTGTTACATGATTTGCAAAAATATCCACCAATCACGAACAGTGGTTTCATAATACTTGCAGCATTCATATCATTTTGATTCAGTGTAAATTTAGCAATATATATATATATATATATATATATTAAATATATATTAAGGGGTCTTAGGACTCTTCAAATAAGAAAATATAAAAAAAAGACCATTTTCAACATTTAATATCTTAAAATGTATTTGACTTTTAAACACAATTTTAATAATGATTCTTTAATAATGATTAGACTAATATGTATTTAATTGTAATATATCATAAATGTCAGAAAGTGTTTCGCAAACTCAATATAATTTCTTTCTTTTTGCATCGTTTCTTATCATTTTTGATCCTACCTATGAGCTACTTAAACTCATAGAGCTATTTTTACTTTTTTTCTATCTTCAATAGAAGAAAGTATTGTAATATAAATTTTTTTCGACTTCCGGTTTTCGACGGATTTACATGTTTTAGGGGTCAGAGGTCACAAAAAACATGTTTATACAAAATGTCTCTCTGTCCGTGTGTCCGTATGTCCGCGTGTCGCCATGGTACCATCAAAAATTGTATGAAGTTATGCATAGAATTGAATAGAAGTTATGCATAATTTTTGGCTATGCAAGCAGGTCCTCCATTAATTTGGAAAAAATCCGCCGGTAGGGGGCGTTGTAATAGCGATTTTTGTGCATTTTGGATATTGTACCATCGAAACGTATATGAAGTTATGAGAATTGAACCAGATTTTTTATGTACGTTTGTGGCAACAGCAATAAGGTCCGCCCTGAATTTGGAAAAATTCCGCCGGTAGGAGGCACTGTAATATCAATTTTTGTGCGATTTTTCGTGCATTTTGAATATTGTACCATCGAATCGTGTATTAAGTTATGCATAGAATTGAACCAAATTTTTTCTGTATGTTTTTGGCCATGGTAAGAAGGACCTGAATTTGGACCCCTGAATTTAGAAAACATCCGCCGGTAGGGGCGCTGTAATAACGACTTTTGTGCATTTTGAATATTGTACCATCGAAAAGTGTATGCAGTTATGCATAGAATTGAACCAAATTTTTTGTGTATGTTTTTGGCCATGGCAAGAAGGTCCTCCCTGAACTTGGAAGAATACCGCCGGAAGAGGGCGCTGTAATAGCGATTTTTGTGCAATTTTCAATATTGTACCATCGAAAAGTGAATGAAGTTAAGCTTAATTCTAATAAAAATACTAATAAAACTAATTATAATGCAATATTGACATGAAATAGAAGGAAGTTTTGGGATTGGCACATCTAATTAGTTTAAAATCGTTTTTCCTGATTCTGGCCATTAGGATAAATGTTTATGTAATAATGAAGAACAACATCTGAAATACATCTTCAACTAAATTCATGTCTCTGAGCTTCACGGTTTTTGAATTAATTGATGGGCAATGATGAGACGTGAGTGATCCAAATTTTCTTTTTAATTTAGAGATGCAGAAAGCAGAAGAGAAAAAAAAACTTTATGCAGCAATAACATATTGGGTGATTGCAAAAGTTCGTGCCCGATTTACGATGCATCGAGTTTCGAAGTGTACCTAAGTTGTTTTAACCCTTTCCGGCGCAGTCTGCCTGGGTCGAAATACCTAATTTTAATTCCAAACTTACAAACAGCACCACGAATATTTTAACAAAATTTTGCTTTAATAATGAAAATGAAAAGTTGCAAGTTTTTAATTTGTAAAAAAGCCGTATACAAATTCCGGTGTCAGTCGATGATTTCATCATTTTACACAAACTTTGTCTGTGCCGGAAAGGGCGAAATCGCAAAATGCAGTTGAATTGTAAACATTTAGTCTGTCAACAAACTCTTCAGTAGTATTCCGTGGATAATTATTCACTAAATCACGTTTTAAGTCATTATCAATGCCAGAAGTTCATACAAAGCAAATTTCATCGTTTAGATTGAAATCACGCTTTCAAAATCAACAAAAGTACATTTTGTCTGTCCTATGAGGGAGCATGATCAAAATAAACGTCTGGAATATTTTTTGTAGCACGCCAAATACTCACTCCTTTTTTAAATTCATTAAAATAGGACATGACGAAAATGTAACTTTTCATTTTCAGTTTTGAATATTAACCTCGCACACAAACTTATTTGAAAAACTTTTTTAACGTTATGTTCAGAAACGACACCTGTAGAAAACTGTCAGTTAATGATATGGTTATAAACGAAACACCAGCAGAGTGAAAATGGCAAGCTTTTGCCATATATGAAATAGGGCACTAATTCTTGCAGTCACCCTATATAAACGGCTATTGCATGGAAGAATATTCTGGACTTAATTTCATAAATTTGATTATTTCTAATATTACCTCAATATTGAAACATGATAATACTCAATAAGTATTTAGTTTGAACGCAAAGGCCTAACAAAAAATCCCACATACACGAGTAAATTATGCATGGCGGCAGGCGGATTTTACTGAGGCAGCTGAGAATTAGATGATTTTCATATTTAGTCGAAGTTGTCGGATTTGAATCGAGCATATTTTTTTCACTTGCTTCAAATATACATACATATATACATATATATATATATTTATTTATTTATTTATTTATTTATATATACATATACATATATATATATATATATATATATATATATATATATATATATATATATATATATACATATATATATATATATATATTTATATATACATCTAAATAAATATATATATATATACATATAAAGAATATATTAATAATGCCAAACTCTATAGGTAATACGCATTTCAATTTATTACAAGTCACTTTTTAAAACAGTAATTTACAGTTACTATTCGCAGAATAGGGTCATTCCACGTAAAATGAACAAAAATTTAAAAAAAAGTCGTGGCCACATAGTAACAGATGTTAATAAAATTTGATATACAGGTTCAATTCATATTCAAATAGAGCTCTGCAAAATATCTTCAAAAAAATAAATTATTTTAGCAGTTTTGGACATTTAAAAAACTTGTGATAAAGAATGGCATGTGTGCAATCGTCCAAAGTTGCAGGTTTGAAGTTCTGTATCTTGAAAACTATTTAACTGAAATGATTTTTTTTTATATAATGTAACCTCTGAAAAATTATCTTCTTATTTATTGAGCAATAATAATCTGGTAACACCATGATTATTCTTTAATTGGTTATAAAAATTGAAAATTTGCAAATTTTGAGAAAATTAAAAATCGTAATAAAAAGTAAAGGAATTCAAAAACATCTGAGAAATTAATGCCTGATGTAGTTTTACATATTAAGATCGAATTACTAAAGTTTTTAAGTTGCCATGTATTTCCTTTACCTTTAAAAAATTTTAGAAACTTTTAAAAAAATGACTAAATCGTAATTTTTCCTCTTATTGACAGGTAAAAAAAACAATGAAGGAAATGTCCCACATTACAGTTATTACACAGACATAAAGATCAATAAGTCCATAATCTGATAAAAAAATGTCAAGCATGCCTTTGTGATTCCTAACGTCACAAAATTGGGTTAAAAAGGCAATATTAACTACACTGCTCAAAACAATTAAAGGATATTGCAGTTTTAGGTGGATTTTGTATCTGGTAAACTGTTTAGCTGATTGATACATGGTCGACAGACATAGTAGGTTATATGAGAATAAATTACACATGTTTGGCAGAAAAAAATGCATTTTATTGCGCATTTGTGTACTAAAGGAAAAAAACACAATTTGTGCATATGAGAAAAAAAGAATAAGAAAAGGTGTTTTCTTCAAATAACTCATTTTCAGTAGGGGGTATGGTTTCCACGGGCGGCCAGCAACGTTGAACACCTTTGAGGCATGGACTCAATGAGGCTATTAATGACGAGTTTGGGTATTCTGCCCCACTCTTCCAGAAGAGCACTTTCCAGTTCTTGTACAGTTTGTGGGGGTTGTTGGCGGCCAGAAACTCGTCTTCCTAGAGCGTCCCAAACGTGCTCGATTGGATTCATGTCTGGAGAACACGCTGGCCATTCCATTCGAACGATTCCTTCCTCGAAAAGGAAATCCTCCACCAGGTTTGCACGATGTGGCCTGCAGTTATCGTCCATTAAAATGAAGTTATCTCCGATTGCTGCAGCGTAAGGGACTACAATAGGTTTGAGGATCTCATCCCTATATCGGCGACCAGTCAGAGCTCCATCTCGAATGATGTAGAGGTCAGTGCGCCCGTCAATGGCGATGCCACCATACACCAACACTCCTCCACCGCCAAATCTGACACTTTCGTGCACGAACGCAGGATTATTCCTACTGCCACGGTCACTCCAGATGATAATACGCCTATTATCCGGATGCACAGAAAAACGGGACTCGTCAGAAAACAGAATATTGCTCCATTCATTTCTCCTCCATTTGACATGCTCGGTTGCCCACTCCCTGCGGTCGCGACGATGCCTTGATGTTAATCTAACACATACCATCGGTCGGCGAGCATACAGACCTACAGCATGGAGCCGGTTTCGGACAGTCTGAGTTGAAATCGTGGTGCCTGTAGCCGAGCGAAGGTGTTGTTGGAGAAGAGTAGCGTTCATGGTTCGGTGTCTCCGAGCTGTTAACGCTAAATACCGATCTTCATTGGGCGTTGTTGCACGTCTACGACCTTGCCCCGGTCTTCGGCCTGCACATCCACTCTCCAAAAAACGGTTCCAGATCCTGGAAATGACACTTTGTGACACTCCAATGGCTTGCGCTACTTCGGCTTGAGTTTGGCCCCCTTCTAACCTACCAACAATTCTCAAAGCTTCTGAATCTGTCAAATGACTTCGCTGAGACATCGTACTCATCGAAACAAAGCAATCACTGAATGCCGATCATCCTTGTCTTCATTCTCTTTTATCCAGTTGAAAGTCAAATTTCATTCGCTGCCGCTGAAGCGACGTTTTTGACGTCGAACTCAAAATTTGCATACTCCACAGTTTGAAAACCAGAAAAATTTGCATTTGTGATTCTCTTCTTCTATTTTCGGCAAAAAATTTTCGTTTATATCTTTATTTTATATAAAACTTCAAATATCCTTTAATTGTTTTGAGCAGTTTATATTCCATGAGCTATTTTTTTTAAATTCGCGCGCGTTTCTTAAATTAAAATATTGCACGATTTCAAGTTGAAAAAATTTAGTGCTGCCATCTATTTGCTGTGTGTGGGTTTACAAATTAATATATAATTTTCTGTTCAATTGAGCTTTTTTTTTCTACTTTAATTAAAAATCTTCTTGAGGAAAAAATAAACTGAAAGCAAGTATAAAAGTTTTTATATTTAAAATATACACTGTTATCTATAATATTAAAAGAATTAAAAGTTTAAAAAAGCTTTCTTTCACGTCGAAACAAGTGATAGAAATATTGCATTTTATCCTCAACATTTTTTACTATTTATTTTTTTTTCTCATTAAGGAATAAAAAAGGCAAGAATTAAAGTTTAAATATTTAATATATATACTTTTAACTATAACGTCAAGCAATTTTGATATTGTCAGAGGTGTCCTTCATCTCTATAGAAACGTTGCACTTTTCCGTCAAATTTTTTCAAAAATAATTTTTTTCTCATTAAGGAATAAAAATACAATTACTAACTTACGTCAATCTGTCACTTATCATTCATTTCTAATTATAAATAATTTTTAATATAGTCTTTGCATTCTTAAGGCTAATAACCAAAATTGAAACTTCAAGCATGTAGCCAAAACCACGATTTTGCATCCACTTTTAATATAAATTTTAATACTTAAATAAACAATCCTAAAATCTATTATTTTACATTTACTCATAAATAGATATGATCTACTTACAAAATGATTTTCATTAAAATCTGTGACATGTCTGCCACAGGTGATTTGCTCATTTTGTATGGAATGACTCAATATTCTATGTGTATCAGAAATTATTCAATTTTATAAACTGAGTAAATGAATTAAAAAAAAAAATAAAACTTGATCAGTAGATCGGCTCGGTAATCACTAAGTTTATTTGATGACGCCTTTTTTCATTCATTTTAAATAAACCGCAATTTGAATCATACAGAAGAAACTTAACGAAATGTTAATATGCTTGGACAAAATTTTCAAAATCATTCCATGCTATACCTAATTCATCACTGAGCATTCAGAATATGCATATAAAAACTATAATAATATTATAATATACATATATATATAGAAGAGTCTGTATCTTTTTGAAAAGTTAACTTAAATTTAAAAAAGAGTTCCAAATACAATATTTATTTTTTTATTTTTTTTGTACCAGGGTACCAGTAAAAGTTTAAAATTTTCTTATAGAAAAAAAAATGTACTACACAGAAAATATAGAATAGACATAGCTTGCACTAAATTTTAGTGAAAATAAATTAAAATAAATTCCTTAAAACTTTCGAAAGATTTTACATAAATAAGTCATTAACTAACAATTGCTTAATTTACATTCATAAAAGATTCTGAACACTTTTAACAAATTTGCATACGAAATCAGATAAGCTCTCAACAAATAATTATACTTCGTATACGACCTTTGAATCTCTGATCAGTTAATGCTTCAACCTCGCTATATCATAGTGATTTGTTAGATTTAATCACTTCATTAGAGTTTCTTTTATTTCATTTCACTTTTAGTTAAAGAGAACTGGTTTTCAATTAAAAATGACTTTGAATAACTATTATGCAAGCATTAGGATTTATTTAAAAGGGCTTTATTGCCGTATAAAGATCCATATTAACGAAATTTATCATGTATATTATATATCATATAAATTATCATATAAGTTCGTATAAGTTTAAAGAAATGCAATACAAATTAACATTATGTATAGAAATAAGCTATTTTAATTTTTAAAAAGTGATTGAATTATTTCGCTTAAAAATGTCCTAATAAACTTGTAATATCAGAAAATTTAAAGAGGGTCTAAATATTTCAAAAGTGATGGATATATGGTACATGGTAACATACTGTTACATCTAACTTGTTGGCTTTTGAACAAATAATAATATTTTTAAAGAAATTTAATAATTCAAAAACTGAAGGTACAATAAATATTTCTCGAAAAATAAAATGTTATAACATAATTTTTTTCTTGTAATTAAAGATGAGGACTAATAATAGTACTGCTTTATATACTGCTCTAAAATCCTCTTCAAATATTAAGAAGACAATTACATAAACTTTAAAGTCTCCCCTGGTTTAGAGATTTGTCACTCTTTACGTTACCGGTCTTTATAGAGTTACAGAAAGCATAATACAGATCAAAAGACATACCAAACATTCTTAAACATAGTTTTCAATTGGTACTTTTCGGTTAGCTGGGCGCCAGTTTTATATATACATATTAAATACATACATATATGTATATATATATATACATATGCACATATTATACACACACACACACACACACACACACACACATATATATATATATATATATATATATATATATATATATATATATATATATATATATATATATATATATATATACATATATATGTAAATATATATGTATATATACATACATGTGTAACGGTGTTCAGTGGGATGGTTCACTTAAAAGCAAAAACTCCAACCATATTACAGGAACTAATTTATTCATCATTTTTAAATTTAAAGTTACACAAGAGATCATACTCATAATTAATTAAGAGTGAGAGAGAGAGTCCATATTTACAAGGTACGCCTGGGCGTGACCCACAGATCATGAAGGTCTTACATCCTTTTTGGTCGAGATAAAAAGTTGAGTGCCCGTGATTTCATAAGAATCATATAACACTAGTCACTACACATCGCCAAATTCAAACATTGGCACCCTGAACGAAATATGGACAAAGGTTTTATTCCCGAGCCAAATGATTATCCCAAAAATCCAGCAACCCCGATAAGAACAATGAAACGCGTGATGGAAAATGGTTGCCAGTCCACAAATCCTGGGAATCATTATCTAACCGAAATGATTACTTTAAAAAAATGCCCGCTACATACAATCGTGAAATGCCAAGAAAGGCATCTGGTAAACCAACTGACAAATAGATTTAACATCCATGAAACGTGATTTTAAAAACCTCATCTCATTTCGATGAGAGAGACGGCAGAAACATCTGGGAGGTGTTTATATTGCAGACTGGCATTCGCTTAAACAAGTGTTACTTAAAATTACATACTGCAGACAGATGGAAGGGACATATGCAGTAAACGTCTAAAATACATACTCTTCACATTTGTTGTCAAAAGATTTTCAACGGTTCCATATTATCAGTGATAAGGAAGCTTTTCACTGCGGTGGGCAAAATCCGATGTAATTAAATGAAGAGATATTGTTACAAGCAGCCGCGCCTTATAATTTTTATATATTTATTTGCACTGGGAGCGGTGAGGGACAGATAAGGAAAAAAGGGAAAAAGAAATGAATCTTTGAGCGGCCTGAAATTGTTTTTAGAAAGAAGAAAGACATCACATTAATAAAAATCTAGATGGTTTTGAGAAATGAATTTAATCACATATTTCAGTATAGGAAAGAGGGGAGGGGGGAAGATAATATGATCCAAAAATAAGAAAGTTATGTTTTAAATTAATTTTGAATAAAAATGATAGCTATGGGACAGAAACGCTGTCACAACATGTATATATACATATATATGTATGTTTAACACTAGCGCCCATCTAACCGAAAAGTACATTTCAATTTTTCTGATTTACTATTTAAAAAGACGTAAGTACTGTCAAATTAATTAAATAACTACTTGACTACGAGCTACACGATAACAGAATTTTGATCCCAGGGCATTTTCTAGGACTTCACAACCACAGTAGACGAAGTTTATTTTGAAAAATATGATATAGTCCATTTAGAAGATGCATGAAATCTTTTTTAGTCACTCTAGAGTGAACCAAGTCTGTAAAGAAACGCCATGTATGAGAAAGTATGTGAAAACATGCTTGTTCACTGTAGAAGTAGGTAAAACAAATTTTATGCGAATTCTAAATGGAGTATCTCATTTTTTTTTCCAAATGGTGTACTATTTTTGTGAGCACCTCACAGGCTCTGATGGTCTGAATAGATTTTGAAAATAGAGAGTCAACGAATAACGTCCTCTTTTAAGGTCGCGCGTTCTTTTTTCCTTAGGGATAGCGCATTTGAACACAAAGAGAAGTAAAAACCGTAAGGTGACCGTGCGCACCAGCCAGTCGTCTAACGTAACGAAACTACTTAAACGGATATGTAAAAAATAATATGATACGGTAAGGCTTGAAAATCTTGTACTCAGTCCCAGAAAAAAATAGGTTTACAAAAAAAAAATAAAATAAAATAAAATAAAAATAAATAAATAAAAAGAACATTTGATTCGGAATACCTATTTATATCTATGACTACTTTTAATAATGACAAGCAAAGATATCAGGCGTAGAATTGCGCAATATATATACATATATACTTATGCTTGCATAAGTTATATATTATTATTTTTCTTGGATGTTCAACATAATATCATCTGCAATATTCTAATTAAAAAGTAAATCAAAGACTCTGAATAAAAGATTGTTTACAAAGTCACAATAAGATGACTTTCAATACCTGTCGTCAAGCAAATTGCAAAATATTTTTCCAATATCTAATTAATTTCATTGGAAGAATTACAAAGTATCTTTTGAGAGACAGAGACAGAGAGAGTCACCTTAGATTAAGACTGAATTTTTAAACATACCATGTATAGTAAGTACTGAAGAAAGCTTTATACATAATTCAATGGAAAGTAGTTCTTTTTATTTTAATTTATTTACTATCGCCATAAAAATATAAAGAAACTGCTTTAAAATATCTTTTATCATAAATATTTTCGTAATTATTTTTCTTCAAAAATATATTTTTATCGATTTTTTTAAATATAAAATTACATTTCTCTATAAAACCAGAAAAAAAATATTCATAGATATTTAAAAAGTATCTTCGAAAACGTTTAATGAAAATCATAGAAATAAATATTTATGTATGAGAAGTCAATGTATCTTCTTCCGGTTACTTTTCAATTTTTACCCTTTAAAAAAATCTTTAATTTTGCAAATGAGTCATATTAATATTTGTAAATGTAGTCCCATCATGTCTGATTCACTTCCTACGAAAAATGCTTAGCATTTTGTACTTATTTTCTGGAGACTGTGCAAAAAAGCTATGAAGTTTACTAACCAGAAAACCAAATAATGCAACGGTTATTCAACACAGTTTAAGAGCTATTTAAATCTAAAACGTGTTTCCCTGATATTACTATTTTGAGGCTATTCAGTTGGTGCCTAAAATGTATATTTTAAAATAAAACGTTAAAAAGTATTTCATATTATCGATCTTATTTCTAAATATTATTTTTCTTCGTGGTCACATTTCATTTCTTCATTTTCCAAAATATTTATACTGTAGTCCAGTTCAAATAACGGAAAACGATTCACAAATTCAAAGCATTATAAAAAAATGGCATTTTCTCGCCAAATCGCGCATGAATATCATTTCACCATCATGAGATGCAAGCGACGAAAAAAGCTGATTTTGGAAAATTTGAATTTTTTTGTAAATCATGAGCGGAAAGTGATAATTGCCTGTTTTTTTTGTTTTTTAGGACATGTATTGACGTAACAATAACAATAAAAAGGAATTCGAACTATTACCGTCTACCCGGATATATTTTTTTCAATAACTGCCATTTGGTGAATATTAATTGATGGAAATTAATATCAATTTCAGTTGAGATGGTTAAGAATCCACCGTATCAGAATATGCTTGAAATTGCATTTTTGTCATTTTTATATATTTATCTTATTCTATGCTATTTATCGAATAGAATGAATGTTTAAACTCTTCAAATTAATGTGGACTTAAAAAATTCCTTTTAACATAAAATAAGTTCACTTATAAATATTCCCTATCTAAAAAAGACCAAGGAATTTTAACAAATCTGAATGCAAATGCAGTTAACCCCTTAACAAATCATTACCCGTAAGGCATGGTGACGTCACGTCGACGTCGTTGTGACGTCACGCTGTGACATTGTGACCGTCGATGTGACGTCACGTGACGTCGATGTGAAGTCACTGTGACTAGAATGTGAGGTCGTTATGGCCGTTTTAGAGCTCTTTTGTGACGTCACATTGTGACGACTTTGTGAAGTCACGGTGTGACAAATTTGTGAAGAGTGTGTCATTTGTGACTATTTTGGTATTAACTTTGTGACGAATTTGTGACGAATGTGACAATGCTTTAAAGTCACATTGAGATCAATTTGTGAAATATGTGTCATTTTTGACGAAATTGTCTTTAACACTGTGATGATTCTGTGACGACAGCGACACTGCTTTGAAGACACATTGTGACAATTTTGTGAAAATTGTGTGATTTGTGACAATTTTGTCATTAACGTTGTGACGAATATGTGACTAGCGGCAATGTTGTGAAGTCACACTATGACATACTTGTACAGTTGTAAACACGTATGCATGTCACACATAGTCATAATTATGCATGTTGTAAAATCATTTACATCTATAACGTTAATATACTTCGGCAATACATCGCAATTAAAACTTGGGGGCCGATATAACAAGGGTATACCAAAAGAATTTTATTGAATCAAAATGCGATGCCCTGCAAACTTCAATTTTTGTTGCACCTTTCTTTCCTATTGCAATAAATGAGAATATTGAAGACAACTGAATGATCGATCTATCACATTTTTTTTTTTCAAAATTAGCTATTTATTAAAAGCATTAAAATTACCAAAGAAACAATTTGTTTAAATTTTCAAATCTTTATCAAGATAAAATTTGTGTTGAAAATATAATATTTTATAATATATACAGTACTTTTTATATTCTTTAAACTATAGAAAATACTGAATGAAATTAATTTATTTCATTTAATACGTATTGCAAACTCGAAGTCACTGGTGAGGTTGAATTTTTTTCGATTACACAACATTTATAATAAAAAAAAAATGAAAGATAAAAAGAAATACCGATATTAAGTAATTAAATTTTATATGTTTTATGATATTGATTACCATAAAATATATATATATATGATTGTAATTCAAACAAGTTGGGGCTGAGAAAATAGGAAACTTCTTTGTTATAGAGGCCCCTATAAATTTGATTATTCAAAAATTGCAGTAACGACATTGCTAAGATCATTGTGAAGTTTATGCATGCGTTATATACATATATATATATATATATATATATACACTCGAAACGCTCATCATGTGCCATATAGTCATTATATATGTATTGTTTACGTCTTTTATGCCCCATACATGCATTACAAAATTTCCGAAGTACATTTTAGCAATAACCATTTGAAACTACTCAAATGAAAAATACAGCTTTGGTATAGAAAATTAACTGAGTATCACCAGTATCATTATGTTGAGAATTCTAAGAACAATTTCGGCAATAATCGTTATGTTGGAAGATAGCAGCAATAAATAAAATCGTATTTTTATGCTCACTGTAAAAGTAAATAAAACATTTAGGTATGCATAGAACGGTGATACAAAGGGTTAATTTATTTTACATCAGGGTTTGCTTGGAGTAAAATCCATATATAAAACAACTTTTTGATTATTAAAAAATAACTTTAATAATTGATTGCCAAAATTACATTTTTATTTATGAAATTATATATTATAAAAATAACTCTTACTATCTATGATTTTTTAAAACAATAATACCATATTGTTTATAAAACACAGCACCGTAGCTACTCTATTTTGCGTCTAATGTGAAAGATTTTATGTTTTGCCAAAGATCTATCTGGCTGGATATATGTTGCCATGACATCTATAACTCTGATAGTGTCATAAATAGTACAAACAGATTAGAATCTACAACGAAATTTTTAGAATAAAATCTGGTGAAAGTTTTATAAATACAGTAGAACGCCGATTATTGGAACTCCAATTAACGGAACTTCCAATTATCCGAACAGCATATTTCTCTCACAGAATTCTTTTTAACCGAATTTTCAATTATCCAAATATTTGTCTCCCTAAAAAAGAAAAAAAAAAAACCTAACTTCCAATTTATTTTTTGCTTAAATTATAATCTCTGAAGTTTAGAAAATGATAAAAGAAAAAAAAAATAATAAGTAAACAAAAAACAATTAAAAAAAAACAAAACAATTTTTAAGCACTCCAGTACTAACTGGTGCTGTCAGTCCTAAACCTAGATAAAGTGTGAAGGTTTTAGAATAGTCAGGAACATCTCTTAAACTATCTGCCCATTTATCCGAACTAGGGTCGGTCCCGACTTGTTCGGACAATCGGCGTTCTACTGTATATATTGTATTAGAATTACAAATAATCATATTTATTTTTATATGACACAATAAAACAAAATAATGAACTCAGTATCAAATGGTTAACTACTTTTTAATGTAAATAAACTATAAAAATTGAGCCCATAAACACAAAATAGAGCCACACATAGGTTCATTATTATTATTAATATTTTATTTACAAGATTATGGTAATTATAAATAAGAAATCCATTTTAATCACGCTGTTTATAAAGAGTGTATAATATCGATACTTTGAAATTTATCTCGATAAAATCATTCCGGAGATAAAATGATAAAATTATCCAGAAAAAAAGTAAATAATAAAAGATGATTATTACATTTTAGATTCATACCGTTCAAGTATTTGCGTTATTTTTAAAGTAAAATCATATTTAAACACTTACTGATTGCGTAACTTCTATATTTTCATTTGCCAACAGACTTCAGCTCACTTTGAAAACATTTCAGTAAGAATGTTTAACAACTGAAAAGCTTTCACCCGCTATGACTATTTCTTTATAGATTTTAAAACATTTCTCAGGTTGAATAATACATTAAATAATCATTTTTTTTTCTTAACATTACATATCTACGATCTCTTTTAATAGTATACGTTTCCGTTGTGTCTTATTTTTTATAAATTCCTCTTCTGAGCAGATGCAATTTTTTTAAAATAAAAACATGCAATTCAAATTGTTTAAGACCATCACTTAATACAAAATTAAAAAATTATGTTTGCCAATAATTTTATTCCATAAAAAGACTTTTTTTTAAAATAACTTAATTATCTTTAAATGTTTATTAATTATATTAATGACTGATTATAATACTTATCCATATACTTTCATATTTAGGACACTATGTGGTTTTAACCAAATATTTAAATAAGAATATAAACCACATTAAAATGCAATTTAAATAACTAATTTTAATAATCTGATCAAAGCTGTTGAAAAGGAAGTTAGATATTTTAACAAAATAAAAAATAAATGTAATGAAATATTTATGTTCTATAACATATTTATTAGAAGATAACTAAAATCATTGTAATTAAAAAAAAAAAGCAAACAGGGAAAATAATATTTTAGATATTTCAACAAAATAAAAAATAAATGTAGTGAAATATTTATGTTCTACAGCATGTTTATGAGAAGCTAACTAAAATTGTTGCTGTTAAAAAAAAAAGCAAACAGGGAAAATAATATTTTTACTTACCTAATTTCATTGACGTTGTACGTGATACTTTGATTTTGGGGAACCAATTAAATCCGATAATAAGTACCATAGCAATGACTTGAATCATCTTCAACAAGTCAAAGCTACCGTAATTTTCTCGGGTTTATATTTTGTTAGCTGAACTAGCTTGGATCCTGAGAACGTTCTTGTTTCACTTTTTAAATCCGTGTCAACACGTCTATGCTGTCCAGTGTCCACATAACTTCCCGAGTTTATTCTAAAAAGCTTCACTGTTACTATTATCCGTTATTCTGCGGTGAGTCGTAACAACTCAAATAGTGCAGATGCAGACGATTTTTAAGTTTCGAAGTTCGAAGCAGATGTTTTTTCGGTTTTATTTGTTTTTCTATACAACAGTTTCGGAAGGAAATTAAATGCGTAATAATTTTATCAAATTGTCTCTAATTCAATTTCCTGTTTGAAAATGTTTTATTGTATTTCACCTTTTATTTTTATCAGTTTTATTGAATTGTAAAGTTTCATTAACGTAAATTATAATATTAATATTATCCATAATTAGAGTTTACTAGATAAAATATTGGTTAATTTTTCAAAATGTGTATAAATTAATTTAATGGTAATAATGATGACCCCCTCCTTTTTTTAAAAGTAAAATTTATATCACAGGTAATATATACAAAATATCTTCTTAAAAAATACAAGATTATCGAGAAGAGGTGAGTTTTTCTTTGCCAATCTGTCATTATCTTAATATTAATTTTCTGTAGGATAAAACATCCTGTAAAATAATTTTTAAAGATATATTTTGAAAACAAAAAATAAAATATGAATAATTAATTATGTCATGGGCTTTGCCTAAATTTTGTACATAAATTTTATATTCGGAAAATGTCAATTTTATTTTAAACGTCTGAAAGAAGTAGAATTTAAAAAAAAAGTTACTTAAAATAGTGAAACACTAAGAGGGAAAAAAATGACTTGAATGCAAATTATAAAGCAAGAAATGCATATATGACTAAACTTTGAAGACGCTTTCTGCGTGCTCATTAAAAGCTGCAGACTTAACTGTAATAGAAAGTTTTTAGTTTGAAACCACATAAATGTTTCGACTACTCTTTGAGAAACTTCTACTATAACAGATGATCATTTACAAAAATCTTTATAAAAGATAAGTCGGGGTCTGTTTACCTAAACCATTTTTTTAATAATATGAAATTCGCATAATTAGGAAATATTTTTGTGTCGCTGATGAATTAATTACATTTTATGTTATATGAAAATAAAAAGTTTTGGTTAGAGGCACAGAGGCAACTTGGACCACGGTTTAAAAAAATTTTAAATCCGGCAGAAAAATATTTTTTACAGTAAATAACATGATTTAATAATTTTTGTAATTTTTTTAAGTTTTCTAAGAAGTTCACATCTCAGTCACAATGTGACATCACTGCGTGGTGGCATTTTGGTCACAAATGTGACGTGACCACAGTGACTTACAGTGACGTCACAATGACGTGACTGTGACCATGCATGCTATGAGGGTAAGTATTTCGTGTACGGCCTTTGAATTACTGATAAGTTAAAGCTTCAATTTCGCTTTGTCTTCGAGATTAGATGGATTAAATTACTTCATCAGAAATTTTCTTTTCTTCATGTTTTAAGTAAAACATGTAATAAAAACATTAAATAATATTTCAAAATGCATTTTGTTTCATTTTTATATAACAATAAACACTTTGAAAATGCGAGAAAAGTTTGAAGTTAATTTCATATATATTTTAAATATTTGGATAATCTTTCGATATTAATATTTTTGCAAAAACATACATGTCCTTTGATGGCTAGATGTTTTCATGAAATTCTAAAAATTGTAGACCGTAAAAAATGTCCATCAATGTTCAGAAATTTCATGGCACTATAAAAAGGAAAGCATTAAAACTTCACTTCGTTTTTCAAGATTAAGGATTGCTAATGATTTTTAAATACAATGTCTTCCAAACAATAAACTTAGGAGTAGATTTCAGCTATATTTGCAACAAAATCATTACGAAAATGGTTTTATTTATTTATTATTATTATTATTATTATTAAATTAGAATTAAATTTCCAACTGGGCGAAAAATATCCGGACCAGGATTCGAACCCGGGACCTCCTGGCTGAAGCCGCCAGTGCTCTGCCATCTGAGCTATCCCGGACGATTCTGTTCGAACTTTTTCACCCAGCTAACCTTGATGAATACAGCATCTGGTCTGAAACCTGGTTCAGCTCAACAGAATAAACCTCAACCTTTAATATATTATTATTATTATTATTATCAATTGTACATAAATTTTTTTTAAAGAAACCTCTGAAAACGTCTGATTAGGATTTAAATTACTCAAATTTTGTAACTTTTCCTTTTCTAAGACAATGTGTAAGAATGAATTACAGCAAATATTTGTATACTATCTCAATTCTCTGCTTTAGAGAAATATGTAACTTGTGATCAGAACGCTTAGATGTCGAGGCATTTTTGGCGGTAATGTAGCCTAAGGATTGGCTGCTCTTAGTGAATCGAAAATTATTTGATGCATTGTAATAAATATATAGTTCGACAGATAATCTAATTAATAACGGAATTAAAAGTTTATTTTGTTATATCCATTCATGGCACAGCTGAACTGTTGTTAGACTATGATCCAGTGCTTGAGTCGGAATGTGTGAGCGGACTACGTGTGTGACGTACATGATGAGAGAGAAGCTGATGCAACATTTTCCGCCTCCTTCAAATGAAAATAATAAAAAAATAAATAAAATTTGCATTTTAATTCACTGTAATCACAATAATTATTATATAATGCAACTTAAATATATGAGCAAATAATATTACATTAACCGTACATTCTGAATGCAAATTGCCGTCTAATCAAAATCCTTATGTACAGTATATGCATTATAATTCCACGCAGTTAGAGAGCTTAATTTACAAATTATTTACACCATCTGCTTATTTAACTAACCACATCCGTGCTGACAGAAATTCGATTGTTATGTATCGGAGTAATCCGAAAATGACTTCAAAGCAAATGTTATCAAGATGGAAAGATGCTATCGTCAAAGTCAGATCAAAAACACTACGAAGAAAGCTCCTTGAGTACGGATGCAGGGCGTGTCGGCCTGCCAAAAACCTAAGCTAATTGTAGACCATGGATACAAGATGGGACAGTTACGGCAAAATCTGTATTGGAAACAGTAATAGAGTCACTACCGACCAGGGGGAAGAATTAACAAGCCTCCAAAATTTACCTATGTGGAAGAAATATGTTTTCACCCTATGTTTCGAATATCTATTCTTTCCTAAAACGAATTAGAGGCAGACGATACTTTACTTATTTAGTTGCTTCTTTTTTATTGTACTTGTATCGTTAACTTTCAAAGTACAAAATGGTAATTAGTGTAATAATGTAAAAGAAAAACCCTAGAAAATTCTGTTAAGATCGTAAATGTGTAAGTTTATGAGATTAAATTGTAAAAACTCAAATTCAGATATTGTGTTAATTTATTCGTATTGAATAAAATTTTATTGAGTATTTTTAACTTTCAAATTTATATAATACTTATTATTATTTCTTATTTGTTAATATTATAAATATTATTTGATTGATTTACGTTATTTACATTAAAAACAATATTTTTATTTTATCGCTAAGAAAGTGAAAACGCGTAAATTTCGAAATGTTATAGTAACGATGGTTTAATACGTTAAACTTCATAAATTAATAAAACATCGGCTATAAAAAATTTCCCTACCCAATAAGAATATTTGTGAAATTTTCTGGGACTTGTAGAGTGCAATATTTCATATATTTTTATATTACACCATTATTTTGATATATAGCATTCTAGACGAAACTTTTATCTTGTTTTCAGTGCCCTTAAGTCGTTCACTCATCATGTAAAAAAAGGCATATTTCCGTGCACGAACATAGAATAGATACTAGATATGTAAAATAGAATATCTATTCTATGTTCATGTATCGGTGTAAGATTCTACTGAAAACATAAACATGCAACATTAAAAAAATAAGAATCACAATAATAAAATTATTAAAAGGATGAGCATTTACTTCCCCATAGTCACTAAAGGCGCTATGATCCCAAGCACATTACTATTACGCTCTATGTAAGTGTCCCATCTTGTATGTTAATATATGCTGTAGACAGGCGCAAAAAGAGACTCGTTTGAGCGCACCCGCATAAACACTGGAAAACAGAAGATTTGGGAAAGGAAATTTACTTTTATTATTCTGTAAAAAGTGTATAAATTAATTTGTGACAATTAATTTATACACTTCATGTATGATAGATCAAAATCCGTATTTAGAGTCTATAACTTTTGATTCAGGTTTGTGTTCTTCTGAGGACAGTGACGTTAATGAACGACAGGTCCCTCTTCGTTAGGAGAAAATCGGGTGAAAAGTTCATTCACGAATACCTTAACCACGCTGTCAAGCAGCCAATAAAGTTTATAATATGGGGCGTCAAGCCGATATATTGGAACGGTAGACTTCATGTTGTTCAAGGAAATATGAACCAACATAAATATAAGGAAGTACTACAAAGTCACCTGTTGCTTCAAATAGGAGAATGGTACCACAATAATGATGGCATATACATGCACAACGGTTCACCATGCCACCGATCAAAGGTAATTTTAGGACTTTTTTGCTTTTCAGGATTTGGAGGTTCTTCACTGGCCGAGAAACAGTCCAAACATAAAATATATTGAGACTCTTTGGAATGATATAAAAAAAAAACCAGCGTATCAGAAAGGTTTTGTACAAGAAAAGTTGCTTTAAGGGAGTTTCCCCGTGTGATGGGTTCACTCCGAACGGCGCACAAGTGGCGTTGCGAAAAATGCCAGAATGGAATCAAGAGCAGAGCAATCCGCATTGAAAGACCTTTAACAGGAAGAGGAAGGAATGTTCTATGGACCAGGCATCGCTGAATAAACGTAAGTTGAGATTTCCATCGTTTTAACGGTACTTGAAACTTTAAACGCGTTTTTATCAAAACGTTGTTTTTCAAAATTCCCTCCAACATATCTCTTCGAAAAGTTTGACCGATTCACTCTAAATTTCAAGAGTATACTCAGCAGATATATACGCACAGAGTGAACTAAGATTATAGGAAAATTTCTAATATTTGTATTTTTTTCGTAATGAAAAACAAAATCATGAAATTTGAAAAAAAAAAGGTTTAGAAGTCTGCCAAAAACCCAATTTTCAATACTTTAAATGATTCTAGTTCATTTGGCGCATTTAGGCGTACAGATTAAAACGCCGGGTTTTTTTTTCTTTCAGATAAGCCAATCAGCCGAAATCGTGCAGGAAGTTAGCCTCGTTTTTTTGGAGGCAGGTGACTTCAGAGTGTAGTAACTTACGTTTTAATAAAGATTTTTGCTTGAAATTTGTTTTACGTATTCTTGAAATACCAATAAATGTATAATAAAAAAACTTAAAATTCTATTTTTTCATTTGCCGTCAAACAAAATTCCTCCAAAATGCTTAAAATACCTGCAGTCACACAAGAGAACCCCTTAATTGAACAAATTATGAAAGTCTGGCACCACACTCACCGCACTGAACAATATTCGAAGAAGTACATTTCTGGAATGCCAGTTCGTATGAAGGCCCTTATTACAGATAAAGGGGTACTCAATTAAATATTCAATGTGCATATGTGTGGTAATAATGTTCAAAAATACTTCTGTGCAGTATTAATAAATCTTAGTTATCCTTTTCGCCGGTTTTTTTTTCCGAATACTTTTATAAAAATGCGGAAATTTTAAAAAAATTCCTATTTTTTCGGCCAGTACTGTAATGTGTCAGAATTACTAGTTTTGTAAAAATTATTATTTTATCAAGTGTCTATGTAATAACCTTCTATCTTTTGTTTTCTTTATTTTGAAATACTTACATACAAAACAATTTCTCCCTTTTTCGGAAAGGACGAAAAAAAAACTAAACTGAATTTTATATATTTTACAAAAATTCTGTTTTGATCTCCTTGGTCACTTTCTTGCACTTCCGCACATACGTGTATATTGCATGTTGACAAATCCCTTTGTATAGACGAAAAGAAGGAATATTTCATAAGATATATATGTAATATATATTGCTTTCATTTATGTATAATTCTAATATAGTTTCTGAAAATTACTTGATATATAAAAACATGGAAAATGTTTAACAAATTTAAAATAAATGTTTACTTTTTATATGTATATATATGATTGTACTATATATCCAGATATAACCGAAAACTCAGAATCAATAAACTGTTGTAGATTGAAACTTTTTTCCAGTTACACAATATATAGAAATGAAGTTTATCATTTAGGTATGGTGTGCTTTTAAATGGACTGTATGCATTGAAATATGCGAAATTTACATTTTTATAAGCTTCCCAGATCTCATAAGTTACATTTAGAAATATTTTTCCCAAGCTCTGAAAAAAAAAAAAAAATCAATTTTTCATCGAGTTATGAAACTTTTAAATTTGATAAAATTTCAGAGATTTCCATCATTAAAAAATCCTGCGTCTGTTTTCAGAAGCTGATAGTGTCTCAGAAGTTTTAATTTTGCTGGTATTCAGGTTTATGTCACATTAAATTTTATTTCTCATTCCCTGGAAAGCACAAATGCATAGAACTTTTACCTCTGTCAGCTTAATATCTGCTCTATATAGCATACTTATTTCAATATTCTACAACTGATATTTTATCTTTTTTAAATAATCAATTTTTATAAAAATATATATGATTTGTATTTTAGTTTACATCCATTGCTAGCAAAACTATTGCTTCTTGGGTCATAATAATATGATAATAATTTGAAACTAATGTAGCTTGGACGTATACATCGAACTTAGTTTGTAATTCCATTAGTTATTTTAAAACAAGGCATTCTTGAAAAAAAAAATCCTAATTTATATTGAAATTATTAAAACAGGCTTTTAATTACTTAAACATTAATATTTAAAGGTTCATTATACATCAATCAATACTATTCGGGACTAGGGCAATCTTTGCCGCAATTATTCCCGTAATGGATGCAAGTAAAAGCATATTATTATTGTTATTGTTAATTTAATTATTTATTCAATTAATAATTCATTAATTTAATTGTTTATTTATTTATTATTAAAACTGAACATTTAAAAAATATGCAATGACAGTTGTAGAATATTGAAATAATAATGCTATAACGAACATATATTAAACTGTCAGTTGTGAGAATTTTATGCATTTGTGTTTCATAGAGAAACAGAATTAAAATTAAAAGTGACATGATACAAAATTCCATATTAAGTGAAAAAGTAAAATTATTAAGACCCTTTAAGAGGTTTTGTTTTCAGAATAAACTAGAAATAGGTACTGTACACCACTTTTAACTTGCTAAAATTTTTGCCTTATATAATCGAAATATGTCTGCATTATATAAAGCGAATATTGCAGTTTAAAATTAGTGGTGTCGAAAAGCTTTTAGTAACAAAATAAGCAAACCCTTATTCCACGTACGGTGTATGGTTGAAGCTTTTCCGATAACTTCAGGTTTTGCAAAACTGGGATTTTTTCTATTTTACGATAAACATATTTCTAAATATAATTTATAACATCCTGGGAACGTTTATATTTTTTTTTAATTTAGTCTATTAATATATTTACAACTCCTTACAAAACCAATGCCATATCTGAAATTTATGCTTGATTTACACATTTTTGTTATTTGAAGTAATTTTTTATCAACAGTTGTTGAACAGACATCAGTTGTTGAACAATTTTGAGGCTCAAAATTTCAAAAAGAATTTGAATTTTCTTTTCTTACCTTTATATTTGAATATATAAAATTCGATGCACAATTTTGTTTACATATAAACCAAATTTGTATAAAAAATATTTGAGATTTTCATTGATATGCAGTTCGCATGGGGCATTTTGAATAGTTCTAAAATATTACGGAAAATTCCTATTTTTTTTTCAAAAAAAAAATTGTTAATTTTTTTTTGGATAAATGTATGCCATAATGCACATAATATAGCCTTGTATAATATTTAAAGTGAAATTTACAAAAAATAAAAATTGACTTTAAAGGTCCGTCGTCTCCTTAAGTAAAAAAAAAAGATACTTCTGTTACAGTTAAATAAAAAAACCTCTTGTTATCTAAAAATGATTTACCCTATTTCTTTATTTCTTAAAAAGTTTTAATATAAGTTTTATTTTAACGTCAATTTTAATTAATAGTTTTCTATATTTTTTAGGCTCTTAAAACCATAAAAAAATAGATCTAATATATACAGAAATAAAATAGTATTAACGGAAAATAATTCACAAAGATATAAAAAAGAAAGGGAAATTTCCTGTAATTCTTTAATGCTAAACTACTCTAATAAGGTACCGCAAAGTGCGAAATGGGTTCTTTGTTTCACATTCAAACATCGTAAAATTTTATTACCTATTATTCAAGAATATGAACGCCGAGGTAGTTCCATTTACATCATGTTGTGTTAAAACTGGAAAGCGGGAGAATCTGGATAATGAACTGTTCAGTATAAATCACTGAATAATATTAATCACCTAATAAAAAACAATGTTTAATATGTGTAAGATACTAGAGGGTCATAATATTTTTTATTTGTTTTTATTTTAAACCGAATATAGCTAATCTGGATACTGTGTCCATCTATCGGTTGTCAATTATGGTAAAATTGATCTCTGAAACTCACTTATTATAAAATGTTTCAAAACTAAAGAAGGAAAGTTTAGTCATTGAGATATATTTTGATAAAACTCATCTAATTTATCTTTATTACATTGAAATTTATACCCGAGAACAATTCATTTCACCTTTTATAAAAATGCGTTAAATCTTTCTGCCACGTTTCTTTAGCAGAAAAATATATACTTGCATCATCTCCTAGGCAGCCATCTCTCGACTTACGTATTATGCGACTTACGCAAATTCGTAGTTACGTAATAATTCTCGAAAATTACATTTATGAACACACTAGCGGCTTTGAAATGCATTTGCATACATTTCCTAATTATTTTATCAATACAATACACTGTAAAAAAATACGACCAGTTTTCCTGTAGGAATCCGATTTATTGATTATTTCCTTTTTTTTTTTTTTTTTTAACGGATTTTATTCCGAGCTTTGTCGGAAAATTTTCCGGTACGATAAGAGCAATTATTTCTCCGATTCCTACAGGAAAACTGGTCGGATTTTTTTTACAGTGTATGCAGATAAAAACTATATTATAGTTTTATGTATTAATGATAGTAAATATTTATTGTGATTCAAAATCACTTTTTTAACAAAACAAACTCAAATCTAATTAAAATGAGGCAAAAAATATGGAGTTCAACAGTAACAGATATGTTAGGATTATGTTTTGTAACAATTAGCTGAATTCAAACCAGAACAAATGCTATTTTTAAAATTTCAATAAAGATGAAGGAGTGTTTTTTTCTTCTTCTAGCTTTTTCAGTTCGCTTGATGTAGATTAAAAATTGTTTAAATAAATTCATCAATGTTAAATTAATAAATCCTGTATTCCATAAGAGTTTTTAATTGAAAAAAGTTTCTTTCAGTTTGTTTTCATCCTTTTTCTTTCTTTTATAGTTTATATCTAAGTAGATACTGCTGCATGAGGCTTTATTGAAAAAGATAATATGTAAATAACACATATATATATATATATATATATATATATATATATATATATATATATATATATATTATCTTCACATTTAAGATACTATGCAACATTCTAAGTCGTTAAAAATTATCGTCGTTCTTATCGTTAATATTTATATATATATATATAATAAATATTGCAGTTTCTAACATAATTTTACCTAATCAATTTACAAATTCGACTTGCAAAAAATTCAAGTTAAGTAAAATATTGCAAAACTCATTACTTACATAAGTCGGGGATGACTGTATATTAAATTGGAATATTTAACTCAAATTTTAATAATGTGCTCGCAATTTGGGTTTTACATACAGTAGCATCACAGGGATCGTTATATTGCTTTACTGTACAGAGTGGCCGTAAAAGAATGTCCCAATTATAAGTTTTAATAGTATCAACTGTAAGTGTTGTAGATTGTTGGTTCAATGTCACATATCAAAACTAATTCAAACAGTGTTAGATAAGCACATGAGCAAGTTCTGCTTTGTTATGTAGTCGCTTGCAGTGACTACTTACATAATTCTGGATGACTGTATATTAAATTGGAATATTTAACTCAAATTTTAGCATTGTGCTCGTAATTTGGGTTTTACATACAGTTGCATCACAGGGATCGTTATATTGCTTTACTGTACAGAGTGACCGTAAAAGAATATCCCAATTGTAAATTTTAATAGTATCAACTGTAAGTGTTGTACATTGTTGGTTCAATGTCACATATCAAAACTAATTCAAACAGTATTAGATAAGCACATGAGCAAGTTCTGCTTTGTTATGTAGTCGCTTCCAGTGACTACTTACATAAGTCTGGATGACTGTATATTAAATTGGAATATTTAACTCAAATTTTAGCAATGTGCTCGTAATTTGGATTTTACATACAGTTGCATCACAGGGATCGTTATATTGCTTTACTGTACAGAGTGACCGCAAAAGAATATCCCAATTGTAAGTTTTAATAGTATCAACTGTAAGTGTTGTAGATTGTTGGTTCAATGTCACATATCAAAACTAATTCAAACAGTGTTAGATAAGCACATGAGAAAGTTCTACTTTATTATGTAGTCGCTTGCAGTGACACATACTCAAAATGGCGTCTCATGAGCGTAAATATTTTGTGTAGTACAATTTGCTAAGAGTGAATCTGTAATTTCAGTTCAGCGTGCGTTTCGTTAAAAGTTTAAATGTGATCTCCCATGTAGTACAGAATACACGGACATGAAGAAGCTGTTACTTCCATTACTCCGGGCTTGTTAACTGAAGTATGGGAAGAATTGGACATTAAGTGGGATGTGTGCCTTATAACTAAAGATGCACATAGTGAACGTTTTGAAAAAAAGTTAGGTTAATTTCCCTAACTTTATGTATGATTAACCTTTATGTATGATTACTAATTTTATGTATGATTTGATGTAAATAGTCTAAATTAAACAGTTCCAATTTCAATTGTTCATTATAACATTTTTTATGGAAATCATGTATGTTACACATTTTTACAGCATAATAATATTCAAAAGGAACTAAATGATTTAAAAAGGTAATATTTCTTTCTCTATGTAAAATTATATAAATATTTTCCCCCAGAAATTAGTGTCGGGACATAATTTTTCAATCTCAAACAATTTTGTTATTATTTATCATTCCAGAATATTGAGTATAAAAATATAACTGGAAACCCTTGCTAAAACGATTTTATTCCTAAAATGCAGAGACATCTCGACGCCTTGATAAAGCATTTCTTCTTCTTAAGCATTCTTATTGCATGCATTTTTTTTTCTTATCTTGTGAAAAATCTAGTTTCTTTGTATACAAATGTAAGCATCATGTTACCTCTTGAGCTCTGTCTTGAGTTATTTCGTTGATTACTTTTTCTGCTTATCTAAAAAATGTGATAAGATCTGAGGTATGTCACTCGTTTGCGTATCCGAGTGATAGTGCGATTATTTCTTGAATAACAACAATTGCTCATTTATTTTGTACTTGAACACCTCATGTCAATTACTTCTGTAAGCATTAATTGACACAAGATTCAGTTGCTAGTTCTTCTTAAGGTCAGGCTGTGAGCAGTCAACCTTGAATCTTTCATCACATTTGATCATCGTCTACTTCTTGAAGTCATTTCCAGTCATTCGTCTTATAAGGGAAATATGACGCTAAAAACATAACTGGAAGTGGGTCCCTCAATGTTGAATTTAAGCATTTTTCTCGAAGGGGCATTTTGCAGCTTCGAGTGGGAAAAAATGTGGAGAGATTCCAAGAGAATTTACATTTTAAGTCATTATCAAACACCAAGTAACATGCCTCCCGGGTAATTGTTCCCCCTTCAGTAAAGTATATCCCCATAACAGGTGTCCTATATTCTCAGATAGTCAAGTACAGATCAAATTAATTTCTTTTAAAAAATTAGTCTAAGTGTGGATTTTTGCCCAGAATAGTTCTTGCTCATATGTCCGATTATCTGGTGTTTTCTCTTACGAGATATCATGTTGTCAAAAGTACGCTTCTTTTTGCTAAAGAATTTCATTTTCCAATTGATTATAAATATTCTAAAGAACATACTAAATTATTACAAGAACATATATATATATTGTTTTAATTTTGACTTATTTACAGCGAAACTGCGTAATTTTTATTGTAAAATCAATTGACTAGCTTTGAAAAAAGCTTGCCTGAGTCCCGCTCATACAAAACTGTTAAATGGTTTAAATATCGAGCAAAATATTCTTAAATATTAGTTTTTATAGATTTTGCATTCCTTCATGATCTGATATATTATTCCTTTTATGAATCTTTTAATTTGTTCTAATGTCTAAAACCATAGATTTGGACTATATTACAGACTGTAATCATGTTCTATTGAAATGAATAGGATTGGAACACAAATCTTAATTGGATCCAGTTTTTCCCCACTTTAAAATACAAAAGACGATCGACAGCAGAAATCTTTGCGTGAATGAAACTTGGAAATCTTTTTATAATAAAATGTAATTGAAACCTTAAGCATTAAAAAGGTGACGAGAAATTAAGTAAAAGAAATGTGATTATTTATATATACTGAATATGCGGATTAATCGTGTTTCAAAATATCACATCGTTATTTTAAACACTGCACACAAAGTGATTATAAATAGTAGTAAATTTATGTAATATTCATTTATATGATAAGATACAATCTTGTTATTAACTGTTTATTCTCAATGTTGTCAATTTAGCGAAATTTTTATTCATCGTTCATGAACTTATATTTTATTCCTTTAATATTATTTCAGTTAGATTTCGTATGAAATACTACGTATTGGAATCTCCCCGATGTTGGGATTATATATCTTCTTAATATTATGTACAACATTTACATTGACAAATGTTTGTTAAGACCAATTCTTACGGCAAAAAGAAATTGAAAATACAAAGAGATTGAAGAAAAAATCATTGTATTAAGGGTATGTAAAGTATTGGGTATAAAAGTATTGTATCAAATCCAAACTGCTTATTTTCTGACTCATTTTTAAATTCATTTTTTGCATTAAAACTAATCCATTTGTTAGATTTTCTTATTCGAAACCTTATAATGTGCCTTAATGGTCGAAGTTTTGATAGAGGCAGAATGTACTTAAAAAAATTATGTCAAAGTAGGCATTTTCAACCGAATTTCTCGAAGCGATTGTGTTGGAAACGAAAAATATGGTCCTAATGAGAAAATGGTAATTTATAAATCATGTTCTAATTAATTGAACGAAAAATAAATCACAGGTCGCTTCTAAATGTCTTTAAAACTCACGTCAGAAAGTTTCATGTTATGTATTTCAAAATTGAATCTGAAAATGTGTCAGGAAATTTTCTAGTTTTTGAGCATGGAAAAATATTGTTTGAATACTGCCTTAACATGATTCTAATAAAACCAACTCTGATAAAACCTAAAACTAAAGCATGATTAGAGATAAATCCATTTTAATATTTTTTTCTGGCCGCTTTTGGCGATTTTTCAATTTCATTTAAAAATGAAATAAAAAAATCGTCAAAAGCGGCTAGAATAAATTTTTAAAGTAGGTTTATCTCTATTAATACTTTAGTTTTTGGTGATGAAATAAGTGCTTTTCTAAATCTACCTGCGGCTGTAGGCCGTGCCGGCAGGGATTTTTTTTTTTCAATTTGTTCTAAAATCTAAATGCATAGTGTAGAACCATATTATACACAGTGATGATATGTCATTGAAATGAATTGGAGTAGAACAGACATCTTAATTGGATCCAGTATATCCTCACTTTAGAGTACAAAAGAAGATCGACAACAGAAATATTTCTGTGAATGAAACTTGGAAACCTTTTAATTAGAAAATGGAAGTAAATCATATAGCTTTAAAAAAGTGTCATGAAATGAAAGTAAAACTAATGTGATTATTTTTACCCAACTGAAAAGAAGGGTTATGTGTTTCACGCGTATCTGTGTATGTGCATTTCTTTATACCCTCGAAACATCCCAACGGTTGGATGGATTTTAATGAATGAGGTCTCTATCGATTTGTTTTTATAAATTCAAAATTGCGGCCGTAAAATACAAAATGGCGGTACGGACGAAAAACAAATTACCCGCCCTATTGAGTGGCATATCATTGGATTGGTCTTTCAAATGAAGACGATGTTTTATTGACTATTTTATTGTCAGAAGCTCCGTTAAAATTTTATACAACCTGGAAGTTGTGTATGTATTGTGGATCTGTAGCTTTACTGCAACTCTAACCATCATAGACATCTATAGACCTCATCAAAACAGTGTTTATAGATAGGAGCTAACAGTTAAACACAACTTAAAAGTCATAAATACAAGTAAAGAAAAAAAATAGGTAAGTAATATAGAAAAGTAAAATAAAAAAATATTTTAAGTCAATTCCTACTTAGGCCAATAAGATAATTTTTTTCTCCCATTTTTCTTTCCTTTTGAGTGACGCTTAAAATGCCTTGATCAAGAAGTAGTCCAGGGGAAATGTACATTTCACCTTGCAAAAAATCGGGTAGAAGATATTTTTTGAATTGTTTATAATGATGCCAACATGGAAAAACCAAGTTTTCCAACAAAATTACTTAAGGCTAAATTTTCTGTGGCCAAAAGACAACAAAATTTTGGGACTTTTTTTTTTTTAAATATCTCGATACCTGTTGCCGTAGTATGATTTTTGTCAATTACAATATTAAAGAGGACAAAATTCTCTACAACTTTCATATTTACAACTTTTTTTATACACTCAACAGCAAGCGCAATACGCCGTTTCAAAAATAAGACAATTTTTTTCAATTTTCTTAAAAATCGTGAAAACGTAGTTCTCTCCCGGCTATTCATATGTTTCCCACGGATTTAATCACATATGTCAACTTCTAAAAATTGGTAGCAGTAAATTAAATATTATTTGCACACCCACGTCTTTATTTTCATCACAACATACATTTTATATTCAATAAAATTATATAATTTAAAAAAATAGGATAGTGTGTAGATGAATAAAACAATTTTCGTATCGACAGTAAATTTAAGTGTGTATAATGTTAATTTCAAAGCATTGTTTAAAAGATTACTTTAGTATTTAATAACGTATTGGTACTATAGTTTCAATTAAGAAACAATTTTTGTTTAATTTTAATAATTTTGTAATTGTAATAATTTTTATAATGCATGCATATTTTTCCAGGAAACAATGGGATAGATATGAAAATTTGTGAAAAACATACTTTATTCCACATATTACACACTTAACATACAATGGTATATTTTATTTACCAATTATTGATAACGTATTTTAATGCTTTATTTTTTAAAGATAGTAAACATTGGATTATACTTCCATATAAAATGGGGGAGGGGAGGCACTCAGAAAAGAAATATATTTTATGTAAGAAATGCTTTTACCTTATAAAATAGCTACAATAAAAATGACAACAGGTTATTTCACTAACTGATGTTATATATTTATCTCCCGTAAAATTTAAAAATTTTGCAATAACATATTTGAGATCACTATAAAAATATTTAAAAGATTAGTTTTAATAAATACTGTCAGTTTTTTCCTATTTTATCAATAAATAAAACAAGAGATTATATCACTTTAGCATGCAAAAATATATAAAACTTTAAGATTATCTATTAATTGCTTTAAAGCTTAAACAGAAAAACTTACTTCGATTGTTGAAATATACACTTTGTTGAATACTTTGTGCACTGGTTTGAAACTATGTCTGTTTAATGATCTCAGTGATAGCATTTATCAAATGAAATATCAATTTACTTATGATTGCAGACCATATAAACATTTTTGTCTAATATTGATTCATTAAAACCATTAAAAGGGAACCCACAATATTCCGCTTTATACAGGTTTCCCTCTCAGCAGTTGCAATTGCTAGTATTCTTTCTGTACTTTTTTCATTTAATACAGGATTCCGTTATCCTATTTTAATGCATTTGTTTCAAATTTTCTTTTGGACTAACATGTATTTTTTTTCATTTAAAACAGGATTCTGTTATCCAGTTTTAATGCATTTGGTTCAATTTGCATTTTGGATTTTCCGGCTGTGAGACAACTTTAGCCAAATTTCATACTATATATTTTTTGGTATCAAACGACAAAAAAATCTTTATTTGGAGCCCCTTCGCCTTTCACTCTGGCGGCCGGGGCACATGCTCCCTCTGTCCCCTCTAGTTTCGGCCCTGATATATATATATATATGTGTGTATATAAAATTTGGATAAAAAAGTCTCGCAGCCGGAAAACTGACCAAAAATAAAAAATAATAAAAACTGTAATCAAAATAAAAAAAGTAAACACTAATACGGTTGGAATTCAACGTCATCACTTCCAAGGCCCTCAAAAAATATAAAAAAAAAACAATTATTTAAAACTATTAAATTGCAAACGAGAAATTGTAAAAGGAACGCTTCCATAGGTTTAACCTTAGCATTCCAGTTTCTTCGCGTGAGTAGTGAAGTCTCACGCGAAAACATTTGCACGCTCATGTTAAACCTACAAAAGTGTTCTTTTCAGAATTTTTGGTTGAATTTTAATATTTATTTATTTTTTTCATATGATACCGAGGTCGATATCTAACGATGTCTTGTATGACTAATTTAGTCTCATAATTCATATAACTATGACATTAAACCCCTCAATACTACAACTATCATAAAATTTTTAGAAATTAAATCTTCATATACGGAATCCGGTCCTTAAAGAAAAAAATTATATATTTTTAAGAGAAAGAATATGACCAGTTGTACCTCCTAAGATGGAAACCTGTTTAAAGCGGAATATATTTCGGTTCGGTTTTCAAGGTTTTAATGAACCCATATTTGAAAAATCTGATTACGTATTTAATGATTACACACTTAAAATTTTCAAAATCTGGTTATTAGAAATTTATTAAAATTATTAACGATGGGTGGGACAAAATATGCATGAAGTTTGCCCCCCCCCCCCCCCAAAAGGCTAGTTTTGGCCCTCAAACACATAATTTACTACTACCAATGTATAGAAGTTGACATACATGATTAAATCCGTGAGAAACATATGAATAATCGGGGGGAGAACTACGTTTTTCACGGTTTTTAAGAAAATTGAAAGAATTGTCTTACTTTTGAAATGGCGTACTGCGCTTGCTATTGGGTGTATAAAAAATTGTAAATATGAAAGTTGTAGAGAATTTTGTCCTCTTTAATATTGTAATTGACAAAAATTATGCTACTGCAGAATTATTACTGAAAAAAATATGCTAGGCTATTGAGAAATTTAAAAAAATCGAAAAAAGTCCCAAAATTTTGTAGTTTTTCGACCACAGAAAATTTAGCCTTAAGAAATTTTGTTGGAAAACTTGGTTTTTCCATGTTGGCATCATTATAAACAATTCAGAAAAAATAAATCTTCTACCCGATTTTTTGTAAGGTAACCCCCCTTTTTTTGTACATTTTCCCGTGGACTAAAGAGGGCTCTCTCAACCTTAAAAAAACCTTGATCAAGAAGGGAGTTCTCTCGATTATTTAAAATGAATTAATTTAATTTAATTAATTAATTAATATTTGAAAAAAAAACTGTATTAACATCAAGTGTCATCCACTACAAGTTTTAAAAAAATTATTTGGGCTTGATTGGATGAATAATAAGTATTTTAGTAACGATTGAAAATTTGAACAAGATATAAATAGGGAGAGTGCAAGCTAATAGTGGGAATTGAAAAAAAAAAATAGTTTCACATTTATGAGAAATAATTAATTAGTTCGCTTTTTACGTATTCGGGGTTTTGATTTTTTTAATTAAATTGTTTATTGCATACTGCATATGCGGATAAATAGTATTTCAAATTATTGCATAGTTATTTTAAACATTGTATACAGAGTGACTATAAATAGTAGTAAGTTTATGTAATATTCTTTTATATGATAACTTACAACCCTATCATATACTGCATATTATCAATGTTGCCAATCTAGCATATTTTTATCCATCGTTCATTAACTTATATTTTATTCATTTAATATTACTTTTTTTCAATTTGTCCTAAAGTCTAAAAGTATAGAGTAGAACCTTATTATAGACTGTAATGTAATACCATTGAAATGGATAGGGGTAGAACACAACTCTTAATTCGATTCATTATTTCCCCACTTGTCAACAGGAGACTGACAGCAGAAATATTTCCGTGAATGAAAATTGGAAATCATTTTATAAGAAAATGGAATTAAAACATAAAGCTTTATAAAGGTGACGTGAAATAAAAGTAAAACGAACATGATTATTTTTATATACTGCATACTCGGATAAACAGAGTTTCAATTAATTGCATAGTTATATTAAACATTGCATACAAAATGTTTATAGTAGTAGTAAGTTCGTCTATTATTCATTTCTATGATAAGCTAAAAAAAAACCTTGTTTGCCACATAGAGTTTGTTATCAATGTTGCCAATTTAGGGATACATTTATCAATGTTTCATGTACTAATATTTAATTCATTTTGCATTATTTGTTTTCCAATTTGTTCTAAAGTCTAAATGTATAGAGTGGAACCATATTATAGACGGTAATGGTACGTCATTTAAATGAATGAGAATGGAACAGAACTCTTAATTGGATCCAGTATATCCTTACTTTAGAGTACAAGAGAAGATCGGCAGCAGACATATTTCCGTGAATGAAAATTGGAAATCTTTTAATTAGAAAATGTAATTAAAACATAAAGTTTTAAAAAGGTGTCATGAAATGAAAGAAAAGCACAGGTGATTATATTTATATACTGGATATGTGGATAAATAATGTTTCAATTATTACATAATTATTTTAAACATTGCACATAAAGTCATTATAATAGTAGTAAGCTCGTAAATTATTTATTTATATGATAACCTACAACTCTGTCACATACTGTTTGTTATAAATGTTGTCAATTTAGCAATATATATATATATATTTATCCATCGTTCATGATCTGATATTTTATTAATTTTGTGGGGATTTTTTTTCAATATGTTCCAAAGTTTAAATGCATTATTTCCCCACTTTAGATTACAATAGAAGATCGACAGAAGAAATATTTCCGTGAATGAACCTTGGGAATCTTTTAATTTGAAAATGGAATTTAAATATAAAGCTTTAAAAATTGTCATGAAATAAAAGTAAAACAAATGTGATTATTTTTGTATACTGCATATGCGGATAAATAGTGTTCCAAATTATTGCATAGTTATTATAAACTTCGCATATAAAATGATTATAACAGTAGTAAGCTCATATAATATTCATTTATATGATAAGCTACGACCCTGTCATATACTGTTTATTATCAATATTGCCAATCTAGAGATATTTTTAGCCATATCGTTCATGAATTTATATTTTATTCATTTTATGTTATTTTTTCAATTTGTTCTAATGTCTAAAAGTACAGAGTGGAACCATATTATAGGCAGTAATGATACTAGATTGTTTCCCCACCTTCGAGTACAATAGAAGATCGACAGCAGAAATATTTCCATGAATGAAACTTGGATATCTTTTAACGAGAAAATTGAATTAAAGCATAAAGCTTTAAAAAAGTGACTTGAAATGAAAGTAGAAGAAATGTGATTATTTTTATATACTGAATATGCAGATAAATAGTGTTTCAAATTATTGCATAGTTACTTTAAACATTGCATATAAAGTTATTATAATAGTAGTAAGTTAATGTAATATTTATTTATATGATAAGCTACAACCCTGACATATATACTGTTTATTATCAATGTTGCCAATATAGAGATATTTTTATACATCGCTTATGAACTTATATTTTATTCATTTAATGTTTTTTGTTCTAAAGTCTGAAAGTATACAGTGGAACCATATTACAGATAGTAATAATACAAGATTGAAAATGTTTTTTTTTCCTAAAGTCTAAAAGTATAATGTAGAACCATATTATACACAGTAATGATATGTCATTGAGATGAATGGGAGTAGAACAGACATCTTAATTGGATCCAGTATATCCTCATTTTGGAGTACAAAAGAAGATCGACAGCAGAAAATTTTTTGTAAATGAAATTCGGAAATCATTTAATTAGAAAATGGAATTAAATCATAAAGCTTTAAAAAGGTGTCATGAAATGAAAGTAAAACAAATGTGATTATTTTTTCCCCACTGAAAAGAAGGGTTATGTGTTTCACGCGTATCTGTGTGTGTGTATGTGCATTTCTTTATACCCTCGAAACATCCAACGGCTGGATGGATTTTAATGAATGAGGTATCTATCGATTCGTCTTAACGGCCCGATGATTATAGGCTAGGTTTTCCTTTTATAAATTCAAAACTGCAGCCGTAAAATACAAAATGGCGGTACGGACGAAAAAAAAATTACGCGCCCTATTGAGTGGCATATCATTGGATAGGTCTTTCAAAATGAAGATGATGTTTTATTGACTATTTTATTGTCAGAAGCTCCGTTAAAATTTTATACAACCCGGACGTTGTGTATGTATGGTGGAAGTGTAACCATATTGCAACTCTAACCATCATAGACATCTATAGACCTCATCAAAAAAGTGTTTATAGATAGGAACTAACAGTTAAACACAACTTAAAAGTCATCAATACAAGTAAAGAAAAAAAATAGGTAAGTAATATCAAAAAGTAAAATAAAAAATTATTTTAATTCGATTCCTACTTAGGTCAATAAGAGAATTTTTTTTTCTCCCATTCTTCTTTCCTTTTGAGTGACTCTTTAAATGCCTTGATCAAGAAGAGGGCTCTCTCGGCCTTAAAAAACCTTGATCAAGAAGGGGGTTCTCTCGATTATTGAAAATTAATTAATTTAATTTAATTAATTAATTAATATTTGTAAAAATCTGTATTAACATCAATTGTCATCCACTACAAGTTTTAAAAAATTTATTTGAGCTTGATTGGATGAATAATAAGTATTTTATTAACGATTGAAAATTTGAACAATATATATATAGGGAGAGTGTGAGCTAATAGTAGGAATTGAAAAAAAAGAGTTTCACATTGATGAGAAATAAAATAGTTCGCTTTTTACGCAGACGTGTTTTTTAATTTTTAAAATTAAATTGTTTATTGCATACTGCATATGCGGATAAATAGTATTTCAAATTATTGCATAGTTATTTTAAACATTGTATACAGAGTGATTATAAATAGTAGTAAGTTTATGAATTATTCATTTATATGATAACCTACAACCCTATCATATACTGCTTATTATCAATGTTGCCAATCTAGCATATTTTTATCCATCGTTCATTAACTTATATTTTATTCATTTAATATTACTTTTTTTCAATTTGTTCTAAACTCTAAAAGTATAGAATAGAACCTTATTATAGACTGTAATGTAATACCATTGAAATGGATAAAGGTAGAACACAACTCTTAATTGGATTCAATATTTTCCCACTTGTCAACAGGAGATTGACAGCAGAAATATTTCTGTGAATGAAAATTTGAAATCATTTTATAAGAAAATGGAATTAAAACATAAAGCTTTATAAAGGTGACATGAAATAAAAGTAAAACGAACATGATTATTTTTATATACTGCATACTCGGATAAACAGAGTTTCAATTTATTGCATAGTTATATTAAACATTGCATACAAAATGTTTATAGTAGTAGTAAGTTCGTCAATTATTCATTTCTATGATAAGCTAAAAAAAAACATTTTTTGCCATATAGAGTTTGTTATCAATGTTGCCAATTTAGGGATACATTTATCAATGTTTCATGTACTAATATTTAATTCATTTTGCATTATTTGTTTTCCAATTTGTTCTAAAGTCTAAATGCATAGAGTGGAACCATATTATAGACGGTAATGATACGCCATTTAAATGAATGAGAATGGAACAGAACTTTTAATTGGATCCAGTATACCCTTACTTTAGAGTACAAGAGAAGATCGGCAGCAGACATATTTCCGTGAATGAAAATTGAAATCTTTTAATTAGAAAATGTAATTAAAACATAAAGTTTTAAAAAGGTGTCATGAAATGAAAGAAAAGCAAAGGTGATTATATTTATATACTGCATATGTGGATAAATAGTGTTTCAAATTATTACATAATTATTTTAAACATTGCACATAAAGTCATTCTAATAGTAAGTTCGTAAATTATTCATTTATATGATAACCTACAACGCTGTCACATACTGTTTGTTATCAATGTTGCCAATTTAGCAATATATATATATTTTTTATCCATCGTTCATGACCTGATATTTTATTAATTTTGTGGGGTTTATTTTCAATTTGTTCCAACGTTTAAATGCATTATTTCCCCACTTTAGATTACAATAGAAGATCGACAGAAGAAATATTTCCGTGAATGAAACTTGGAAATCTTTTAATTTGAAAATGGAATTTAAACATAAACCTTTAAAAATGGTCATGAAATAAAAGTAAAACAAATGTGATTATTTTTGTATACTGCGTATGCGGATAAATAGTGTTCCAAATTATTGCATAGTTATTATAAACTTCGCATATAAAGTGATTATAACAGTAGTAAGTTCATATAATATTCATTTATATGATAAGCTACGACCCTGTCATATACTGTTTATTATCAATATTGCCAATCTAGAGATATTTTTAGCCCTATCGTTCATGAATTTATATTTTGTTCATTTAATGTTATTTTTTCAATCTGTTCTAATGTCTTAAAGTACAGAGTGGAACCATATTATAGACAGTAATGATACTAGATTATTTCCTCACCTTCGAGTACAATAGAAGATCGACAGCAGAAATATTTCCATGAATAAAACTTGGAAATCTTTTAACGAGAAAATTGAATTAAAGCATAAAGCTCTAAAAAGGTGACTTGAAATGAAAGTAGAAGAAATGTGATTATTTTTATATACTGAATATGCAGATAAATAGTGTTTCAAATTATTGCATAGTTACTTTAAACATTGCATATAAAGTTATTATAATAGTAGTAAGTTAATGTAATATTTATTTATATGATAAGCTACAACCCTGACATATATACTGTTTATTATCAATGTTGCTAATATAAAGATATTTTTATACATCGCTTATGAACTTATATTTTATTCATTTAATGTTTTTTGTTCTAAAGTCTGAAAGTATACAGTGGAACCATATTATAGATAGTAATAATACAAGATTGAAAATGTTTTTTTTTTTCCTAAAGTCTAAAAGTATAATGTAGAACCATATTATACACAGTAATGATATGTCATTGAGATGAATGGGAGTAGAACAGACATCTTAATTGGATCCAGTATATCCTCATTTTGGAGTACAAAAGAAGATTGACAGCAGAAAAATTTTTGTGAATGAAATTTGGAAATCATTTAATTAGAAAATGAAATTAAATCATAAAGCTTTAAAAAGGTGTCATGAAATGAAAGTAAAACAAATGTGATTATTTTTTCCCCACTGAAAAGAAGGGTTATGTGTTTCACGCGTATCTGTGTGTGTGTATGTGCATTTCTTTATACCCTCGAAACGTAAAACGGCTGGATGGATTTTAATGAATGAGGTATCTATCGATTCGTCTTAACGGCCCAATGATTATAGGCTAGGTTTTTCTTTTATAAATTCAAAATTGCAGCCGTAAAATACAAAATGGCGGTACGGACGAAAAGAAATTACGCGCCCTATTAAGTAGTATATCATTGGATAGGTCTTTCAAAATGCAGATGATGTTTTATTGACTATTTTATTGTCAGAAGCTCCGTTAAAATTTAATACAACCTGGAAGTTGTGTATCTATTGTGGATCTGTAGCTTTACTGCAACTCTAACCATCATAGACATCTATAGACCTCATCAAAACAGTGTTTATAGATAGGAGCTAACAGTTAAACACAACTTAAAATTCATCAATACAAGTAAAGAAAAAAATATGTAAGTAATATAAAAAAGTAAAATAAAAAATTATTTTAAGTCGATTCCTAGTTATGTCAATAAGAGAATTTTTTTTCTCCCATTCTTCTTTCCTTTTGAGTGACGCTTAAAATGCCTTGATCAAGAAGAGGGCTCTCTCGGCATTAAAAAACCTTGATCAAGAAGGGGGTTCTCTCGATTATTGAAAATTAATTAATTTAATTTAATTAATGAATTAATATTTGAAAAAAAAACTGTATTAACATCAAGTGTCATCCACTACAAGTTTTAAAAAAACTATTTGAGCTTGATTGTATGAATAATAAGTATTTTATTAACGATTGAAAATTTGAACAATATATACATAGGGAGAGTGTGAGCTAATAGTAGGAATTGAAAAAAAAATAGTTTCACATTGATGAGAAATAATTAATTAGTTCGCTTTTTACGTAGTCGGGTTTTTTGATTTTTAAAATTAAATTGTTTATTGTATACTGCATATGCGGAAAAATAGTATTTCAAATTATTGCATGGTTATTTTAAACATTGTATACAGAGTGATTATAAATAGTAGCAATTTTATGTAATATTCATTTATATGATAACTTACAGCCCTATCATATACTGCTTATTATCAATGTTGCCAATCTAGCATATTTTTATCCATCGTTCATTAACTTATATTTTATTCATTTAATATTACTTTTTTTCAATTTGTTCTAAACTCTAAAAGTATAGAATAGAACCTTATTATAGACTGTAATGTAATACCATTGAAATGGATAAAGGTAGAACACAACTCTTAATTGGATTCAATATTTTCCCACTTGTCAACAGGAGATTGACAGCAGAAATATTTCTGTGAATGAAAATTTGAAATCATTTTATAAGAAAATGGAATTAAAACATAAAGCTTTATAAAGGTGACATGAAATAAAAGTAAAACGAACATGATTATTTTTATATACTGCATACTCGGATAAACAGAGTTTCAATTTATTGCATAGTTATATTAAACATTGCATACAAAATGTTTATAGTAGTAGTAAGTTCGTCAATTATTCATTTCTATGATAAGCTAAAAAAAAACATTTTTTGCCATATAGAGTTTGTTATCAATGTTGCCAATTTAGGGATACATTTATCAATGTTTCATGTACTAATATTTAATTCATTTTGCATTATTTGTTTTCCAATTTGTTCTAAAGTCTAAATGCATAGAGTGGAACCATATTATAGACGGTAATGATACGCCATTTAAATGAATGAGAATGGAACAGAACTTTTAATTGGATCCAGTATACCCTTACTTTAGAGTACAAGAGAAGATCGGCAGCAGACATATTTCCGTGAATGAAAATTGAAATCTTTTAATTAGAAAATGTAATTAAAACATAAAGTTTTAAAAAGGTGTCATGAAATGAAAGAAAAGCAAAGGTGATTATATTTATATACTGCATATGTGGATAAATAGTGTTTCAAATTATTACATAATTATTTTAAACATTGCACATAAAGTCATTCTAATAGTAAGTTCGTAAATTATTCATTTATATGATAACCTACAACGCTGTCACATACTGTTTGTTATCAATGTTGCCAATTTAGCAATATATATATATTTTTTATCCATCGTTCATGACCTGATATTTTATTAATTTTGTGGGTTTTTTTTTCAATTTGTTCCAACGTTTAAATGCATTATTTCCCCACTTTAGATTACAATAGAAGATCGACAGAAGAAATATTTCCGTGAATGAAACTTGGAAATTTTTTAATTTGAAAATGGAATTTAAACATAAACCTTTAAAAATTGTCATGAAATAAAAGTAAAACAAATGTGATTATTTTTGTATACTGCGTATGCGGATAAATAGTGTTCCAAATTATTGCATAGTTATTATAAACTTCGCATATAAAGTGATTATAACAGTAGTAAGTTCATATAATATTCATTTATATGATAAGCTACGACCCTGTCATATACTGTTTATTATCAATATTGCCAATCTAGAGATATTTTTAGCCCTATCGTTCATGAATTTATATTTTATTCATTTAATGTTATTTTTTCAATCTGTTCTAATGTCTAAAAGTACAGAGTGGAACCATATTATAGACAGTAATGATACTAGATTGTTTCCTCACCTTCGAGTACAATAGAAGATCGACAGCTGAAACATTTCCATGAATAAAACTTGGAAATCTTTTAACGAGAAAATTGAATTAAAGCATAAAGTTCTAAAAAGGTGACTTGAAATGAAAGTAGAAGAAATGTGATTATTTTTATATACTGAATATGCAGATATTTAGTGTTTCAAATTATTGCATAGTTACTTTAAACATTGCATATAAAGTTATTATAATAGTAGTAAGTTAATGTAATATTTATTTATATGATAAGCTACAACCCTGACATATATACTGTTTATTATCAATGTTGCCAATATAGAGATATTTTTATACATCGCTTATGAACTTATATTTTATTCATTTAATATTTTTTGTTCTAAAGTCTGAAAGTATACAGTGGAACCATATTATAGATAGTAATAATACAAGATTGAAAATGTTTTTTTTTTTTTACCTAAAGTCTAAAAGTATAATGTAGAATCATATTATACACAGTAATGATATGTCATTGAGATGAATGGGAGTAGAACAGACATCTTAATTGGATCCAGTATATCCTCATTTTGGAGTACAAAAGAAGATCGACAGCAGAAAAATTTTTGTGAATGAAATTCGGAAATCATTTAATTAGAAAATGGAATTAAATCATAAAGCTTTAAAAAGGTGTCATGAAATGAAAGTAAAACAAATGTGATTATTTTTTCCCCACTGAAAAGAAGGGTTATGTGTTTCACGCGTATCTGTGTGTGTGTATGTGCATTTCTTTATACCCTCGAAACATCCAACGGCTGGATGGATTTTAATGAATGAGGTATCTATCGATTCGTCTTAACGGCCCGATGATTATAGGCTAGGTTTTCCTTTTATAAATTCAAAACTGCAGCCGTAAAATACAAAATGGCGGTAGGGACGAAAAAAAAAATTACGCGCCCTATTGAGTGGCATATCATTGGATAGGTCTTTCAAAATGAAGATGATGTTTTATTGACTATTTTAATGTCAGAAGATACGTTAAAATTTTATACAACCCGGATGTTGTGTATGTATGGTGGATCTGTAACCATATTGCAACTTTAACCATCATAGACATCTATAGACCTCATCAAAAAAAGTGTTTATAGATAGGAACTAACAGTTAAACACAACTTAAAAGTCATCAATACAAGTAAAGAATAAAAATAGGTAAGTAATATAAAAAAGTAAAATAAAAAATTATTTTAAGTTGATTCCTATTTAAGTCAATAAGAGAATTTTTTTTTCTCCCATTCTTCTTTCCTTTTGAGTGACGCTTAAAATGCCTTGATCAAGAAGAGGGCTCTCTCGGCCTTAAAAATCCTTGATCAAGAAGGGGGTTCTCTCGATTATTGAAAATTAATTAATTAAATTTAATTAATGAATTAATATTTGTAAAACACTGTATTAACATCAAGTGTCATCCACTACAAGTTTAAAAAAAATTATTTGAGCTTGATTGGATGAATAATAAGTATTTTATTAACGATTGAAAATTTGAACAATATATATATAGGGAGAGTGTGAGCTATTAGTATGAATTAAAAAAAAATAGTTTCACATTGATGAGAAATAATTAATTAGTTCGCTTTTTACGCAGACGTGTTTTTTGATTTTTAAAATTAAATTGTTCATTGTATACTGCATATGCGGATAAATAGTATTTCAAATTATAGCATAGTTATTTTAAACATTGTATACAGAGTGATTATAAATAGTAGTAAGTTTATGAATTATTCATTTATATGATAACCTACTACCCTATCATATACTGCTTATTATCAATGTTGCCAATCTAGCATATTTTTATCCATCGTTCATTAACTTATATTTTATTCATTTAATATTATTTTTTTTCAATTTGTTCTAAAGTCTAAAAGTATAGTGTAGAACCTTATTATAGACCGTAATGTAATACCATTGAAATGGATAGGGGTAGAACACAACTCTAAATTGGATTCAGTATTTCCCCACTTGTCAAAAGGAGATTGACAGCAGAAATATTTCCGTCAATGAAACTTGGAAATCATTTTATAAGAATATGGAATTAAAACATAAAGCTTTATAAAGGTGGCATGAAATAAAAGTAAAACGAAAATGATTATTTTTATATACTGCATACTCGGATTAACAGAGTTTCAATTTATTGCATAGTTAAACATTGCATACAAAATGTTTATAGTAGTAGTCAGTTCGTGTATTATTCATTTCTATGATAAGCTAAAAAAACCCTGTCTGTCATATAGTGTTTGTTATCAATGTTGCCAATTTAGGATATATTTATCCATCGTTCATGAACTAATATTTAATTCATTTTGCATTCTTTTTTTCCAATTTGTTCTAAAGTCTAAAAGTATAGAGTGGAACCATATTATAGACAGTAATAATACTCCAATGAAATGAATGGAAATGGAACAGAACACACAATTTGGTGCTGTATTTCCTCACTTTAGAGTACAAAAGAGGATCGACAGCAGAAATATTTCCGTGAATGAAACTTGAAAATCATTTAATTAGAATATGTATTTAAAACATAAAGCTTTAAAATGGTGTCATGAAATGAAAGAAAAACAAATGTGATTATTTTTATATACTGGATATGTTGATAATTAGTGTTTCAAATTATTACATAATTATTTTATGCATTGCACATAAAGTTATTATAATAGTAGTAAGTTCGTATAATATTTATTTATATGATAACCTACAAATCTGTCACATACTGTCTGTTATCAATGTTGCCAATTTAGCATTTTTTTTTTTTTTTTTTTTTTTTTTTTTTTTTTTTTTTTTTAATCCATCGTTCGTGACCTGATATTTTATTAATTTAGTGTTTTTTTTTTCTTTTTTTCAATTTGTTCCAAAGCTTAAATGCATTATTTCCTTACTTTAGATTACAATTGAAGATCGATAGAAGAAATATTTCCGTGGATGAAACTTTGGAAATCTTTTAATTAGAAAATGGAATTTAAACATAAAGCTTTAAAAAAGTGTCATGAAATGAAAGTAAAACAAATGTGATTATTTTTGTATACAGCATATGCGGATAAATAGTGTTCCAAATTATTGCATAGTTATTTTAAACTTCGCATATAAAGTGATTATAACAGTAGTAAGTTCATATATTATTCATTTATATGATAAGCTACAACCTTGCCATATACTGTTTATTATCAATATTGCCAATCTAGAGATATTTTTAGCCATATCGTTCATGAATTTATATTTTATTCATTTAATGTTATTTTTTCTTCAATTTGTTCTCATGTCTAAAAGTATAGAGTGGAACCATATTATATACAGTAATGATACAAGTTTGTTTCATCACTTTCGAGTACAATAGAAGATCGACAGAAGAAATATTTCCGTGAATTAAACTTGGAAATCTTTTAATTAGTAAATGGAATTTAAACATAAAGCTTTAAAAAATGTCATGAAATGAAAGTACAACAAATGTGATTATTTTTGCATACTACATATGCGGATAAATAGTTTTCCAAATTATTGGATAGTTATTTTAAACTTAGCATATAAAGTGATTATAACAGTAGTAAGTTCATATAATATTCATTTATATGATAAGCTACAACCCTGTCATATACGGTTTGTTACCAATGTTGCCAATCTAGAGATATTTTTATACATATTTTATATATATTTATATATATATTTATTTATATATTTTTTTATAGAGATATTTTTATACTCATGAACATATATTTTATTCATTTAATGATTTTTTTTTTCAATTTGTTCTAAAGTCTAAAAGTATAGATTGGAACCATATTATAGACAGTAATAATACTCCATTGAAATGGATGGGAATGGATCAGAACACATATTTTGATGACGCATTTCCTCACTTTAGAGTACAATAGAAGATCGACAGCAGAAAGATTTCCGTGAATGAAATTTGGAAATCTTTTAATTAGAAAATGGAATTTAAACATAAAGCTTTAAAAAGGTGACATGAAGTTAAAGTAGAAGAAATGTGATTATTTTCATATACTGAATATGCGGATAAATTGTGTTTCATATTGTTGCATGGTATTTTAAATATTGCATATAAAGTTATTATAATAGTAGTAAGTTCATGTAATATTCATTTGTTTGAGAAGGTACAACCGTGGCATATACTGTTTATTATCAATGTTGGCAATCTAAAGATATTTTTATACATAGTTCATTAACTGATATTTTATTCATTAATTGTTATTTTTTTTGTCAATTTGTTCTAAAGTCTAAAAATACAGAGAAGAGCCATATTATAGACTGTAATGATATACCATTGAAATGAATGGTTATAGAACGCAGGTCTTATTGGATCCACTAGTTCCCCACTTTAGAGTACAAAAGAAGATCGACAGCAGCAATATTTCCGGTAATGAAACTTGGAAATCTTTTAATTAGAAAATGAATTAAAACATAAGGCTTTAGAATGGTGATCTTAAATTAAAGTAAAAGAAATGTGATTATGCATATGCGGATAAATGCTGTTACAAATTATTGAATAATGCTTTTCAACATTGCATGCAAAGTGATTATAGTAGAAGTAAGTTTGTCTAATGTTCATTTCTATGATAAGATAAAACCCTGTCATATATTGCTAACAGTGTTGCCTGTTTAGCGATATTTTTATCCAAAACTTCTAATGTATATTTTTAATAGATTTTTTATGTATTTAAAGAGATATATTCTGTAAACAAATAAACCCCAAATTTCTATTTGAAATCTCGGTAGAGGTTTCTAGTGAAAAATCCGGTACATTCGTAACACTGCATGTTACACATTTTTAAAAATGTTAATATGATTTTGTAAGTTTCCTGAAATAGAAATAATAAAATATTATTCCATTTTAAGTTAAATAATTCCTGAGTAAAATTGATAATTAAGCACTTAAATATATATTTTTTTTTTTTTTTATACAAATAGTTAACTGTTTATTTATTTGTACATTTATTTACTTTATTTTAATTTTTTGAAAATATGTTGAGAAACGTAACAGAAAAAAGGTTCGTTGAAGAAAGTTCCTTTTAAGTGCATGCATCATATTTCGTAACGTGAGGTTGTACATCTACTAAAATTGAATTTAACTTTTAAAAAGTTCTATACTAGTAAAAAAGTAAATATAAATATATATTAATGTAAAAGAAGCGTAAGAAGTAAAAGAAAGAAAAAGAGGGAAAATGCAGAATGAATGAGAAAAAAAGAACCTCACACATATTTTTTTATTTGTTTTAAAAAGATTAGTTTTTAAAATAAATATTATTTGAAAATGCACAATTAATTGGTAAAGAGAAATGCCCATCAGCCATAACTGAAAAAAAATTAAATACTTCATTACTGTTTGCTTTTTATCGAAATTTGTAAAAGTTTTCTTTTTTACTTATTTCTTAAGAATGCAATTACTAAAAATAACAGATTCAACGCCGAACATATCTCACCAAATATAGGTCCAAATATCTTTTTAATTAAAAACTCGCGTATATAATTTACATTTATTAAAAACAAATTTAGTTTAGACGGGAAGGAATTCGACGTGCCTGGAATTGCAATAAATGCGACAAATAGTGAATTGACAGAAGGATTGTATTGTAAAAATTTATCTTAAAACCATATCTAAGGTATCATTGATAATGATAATGTAGAATTTGAAAGAAATAGTAGAGATATGATTCAATATATTGCAAACATCAATAACTTTAGCACATTCGTACGAACTTAATATACACCAATAAATATTGATAGGCTGACTCTTCTTCCAAACTGATATAAAATTAGCACAATGAAAGCGACATTCCGGAAGCATATCCCCTTAAATGTGATCACATTTGTGATTGCATGATCTCAGAGTTAATGTAACTTATTTTTATATATGTTTCTAACATCAACGGTTTTAAGTTTTTGAGACCAGTTTAAATGGAATGAAACGATTAAAAAAATTTTTAAACATATTTTTAGTAAATTAGTCATTATTTTATCTATAGACGAAACTCAATACCTTTTACGAGGTTAGATTAAAAATTTATATAATATTGCAATGCATTAATATATCTTCTTATTTTAGTAAATTCGTAATTTTTTTTATCTACATTAAATCAAGGTGAATATGAAATTCCTCTTTAAAGCTATTTCGTGTTGTTCTATATGTTTCTTCAATTAATATTTTTTTCAACAAAAGTATTTTTTAATAAAACTTAAACTGTTGCGTCTGTTTAAGAGATATTTGAAATAATTTATGAAATGTTTAGCCGTAAGAGTGCATTGATGAAATATTAAATTACACATCAAACAATCAATTAAATATTAACTAGCTTTATGTACAATACTTAATAAACGCATGTAGTCTTGGAAAACATTCATTCTATAGTAAGACAGTATATACTACGCTGATGGATTCTTTCCGTTACTGTTACACATCGTGAATTTTTATTACCTACTTCCTTTAATGTATGTCTAAGGTAGATCAATTTATATTAAGATGCGTTAAAATCTAAAAGAATGGAGAGCTCAGATAACGACCAATAAATATTAATTCACCTGGAATATGCACAAACTAGAAAGTAATGGTTAAAGGAAAATCTAGCACGATTAAAACGTTCAACATTTTAAATTATTTTCTATTCACCCAATTTACATCTAAAAATATATTTTTCATAAAAAAATTTTCACGCTTTTTAGTTACAAGCAAAGACTAAAATTTATATAGCAAAAATGTAAGCTGAGCACAATATGCAGTATTAAAACATGTCAATCTCTAAGCATATAATAGCGATGGCATACATTTCTTATAAATCGAGTTTCTTCAGTTAATATTTTTTCTTCTAAAAAAATAATTTTTTTTTATAAAATATAGATTGTTAGTTACATCTTTTTAACAATAATATGAAATAAATTACATAAACATATTAAAGAATATTTAGCCCTAAGAATTCCTTGTTGAAATATTAAATTCCACACCAAACAAACAATTAAATTTTAAGAAGATATATGTGCAATGCCTAATAAACGCATGTAATCTGTGAATTGATGTACAAAAAAAAAATCATTGAAAAACGTTTAGTTCTAAGAATGCATTGATAAAATATTAAATTACACATCAAACATTCAATTAAATTTGAATAAGATTCATGTACAATGACTAATAAAAGCATGTAGTCTTTGGCTTAAATTACGCAAAAATATTGAAAAATGTTTAGCCCTAAGAACCATAGTTGAAGTATTAAATTACACATTGAACAGTCAATTATATTTTAACATGATTTATATACAATGACTAACGAACGCATGTAGACTTTAGATTAAATTACATAAAATAAATTTTTAAATGTTTACCCCAAAGAATACATTGTTGAAATAATAAATTACATATTAAACAGTCTATTAAATTTTAACAAGATTTATTAATTACGTAAAAAATATTTAAAAAATGTTTAGCTCTAAGAATGCACTGTTTAAGTATTAAATTACACATCGAAAATCATTTAAATTTGATTAAGATCCATGTACAGTGTCTAATAAAAGCATGTATTCTTTGAATTAAATTACGTAAAAAACATTAAAAATAAGTTGAGCTCTGAAGAATGCATCCTTTAAATATTAGATTACACACCAAACAACCAATTAAATTTTAACATGGTTTATGTACAGTGACTAATAAACACATGTAGATCATTGAAATAAATTTCATAAAAAATGTTAAAAACTTTAAGCCCAAAGAATGACAGTTGAAATATTAAATTACACATTGAACATTCAATTCAATTTTAACAAGATTTATGTACAACGAATAATAAACGCATATAGTCTTTAAATTAAATTACATAAAAAAAATGTTTAGCCCTAAGAGTGCATTGTTGAAATAATAAATTACACATCCAACAATCAATTAAATTTTAACAAGATTTATGAACAATGACTAATAAACGCATGTAGTCTTTAAATTGAATTACATAAAAAATATTAAAAAATGTTTATCCCTAAGAATGCATGGCTGAAATATTAAATTACACATCAAACAATCAATTGAATTTCACAACATCTATATTCAGTTGCTATTAAACGCATATAGTCTTGGAAAACACACACATGCTAATAAGATATTATAAACTACGATGATGAGTTATTTCCGTTGCTGTTAACCCAATAAAGAGTAGCCCCTTTTACACTTCTTTTAATTCTTCGACTCTAGTTTTTTCCACATTGTAATTTTGATTTATTTAATCGCTGAAAATTTGAGATTAGATAATGTGAGAATTTCTAAACTAAAATACTGGTATTCAAATTTAAAAGTTTTGTTCGCCTTACATGGAAAATTTTCTTGCCAGCCGGCTTTAATGAGTTAAAAATCGTCAATTTTTATTGCCTATAATTACTTTGATGTAAAGACAAAGATGGATCCATTTATATCAGTTTTAAGACCGGAAGTTTTTTGGTAGAAGTTAAAAGTCTTGGCGGTTAACTCTAATTAATAGGTTCATATTTGAATGAAAAAAATATTAAAATTTCTTATGTCCGGTTATGTCAAGGGAATATCCACACAATTGTGTGGGTTCAGGCTCGGCTTTAAGTCGCACAAAAGAAGGAAATCATTTCTTCGTTTTACTTAGGATCCCCTACACAATTTTTTAAGTCAAGTCTTAAAGCGATATTAAGATGTGCTAAAATGTAAAAGAATGGAGAGCTCTGAAATGGGCCTATAAATATTAATTCACCAGGAATATGCACTAACTTCGAACTATGGTTAAAAATAAATATAGCCAGATAAAAAGAATCAATATTTTATACTGTTTTCTATTCACCCAAATTTTATTTAAAAAAAGCACTTTCGATCACATTTCATAAGGCTTTCTAATACGCTATAGCAAATGTGTAATCTCTGCCCGATATTGTGTATTAAAAAATTCCTGTCCGCTCGGCCTACAGGCGCAGGTAGATTTCGAAGTTAAGTACTAATTCACCAAAAAAAAATAAATCAAGATAAGAGATAAACCCAGTTTAACAATTTTATCTGGCCGCTTTTGACGAGTTTTTAATTTAATTTTTCTGTAACGTCTAGTTTTACAAGAATCATGTTAATACGTTAATTTTTTCTGCAACCACTATGTATTTTTAATTTCTTTTTGCTATAAGAATTGGTCCTATCAAAAACTTGTCAATATAAAAGCTGTAGATAATATTAAGAAAATTTATAATAAATTAATGCGGAATTAATATCTTGTGAATTGACGAAGTTATGGATTTCTTTCTTTATTCAATACCCCCCTCCCCCCGTTTTTCTTTTCGTTTTCTTTATTATTATTTTCTTTATTTATTTATTGGCAGTAAGAGATGGTACTATCAAAAATTTGTCAAAACAAAATTTGTAGATAATATTAAGATAATATTAAGTTTAATTGCATTTGTTATCTTGAGAATTGACGAAGTTATGATTATTTTTTTCTCTCTAAAACTCTTTTTTTTCGCCCCTTGAGCCCACTTTTAATTTTATCAAAATCCTTTCGTGCAAAAATTTTTTGCTCTTTTTCTAGAAGTAATAATAACTTTAAACTGATTTGATATCTATTACAATTAAGAAGTTATGGAAGGTTTTCGGTTTTCACAAAACTCCTGCCTAGTTCTACTCCCTTTGTCCGATTTTGCGCGTTAACGAACTTGACCGAGATTTTCTGGCCCTTGGTTTTAAGTATCACTTTGGAAGATATTTTTGCTGAATTATGGAAGTTATCGTGTCCATAAAAATGTTATATAAATATATAGGCATTATATAATTACAAATTATCATCGTTTTCCTATTACTAAAATTAAATAATAAATTCAGCTACAATTCATAACACTGACATGATATAAAATAAAGATGGAACCTTGAACTACAAATACAGAATCAAGCACAATATCACTAATTCACTAGCATATTGCGGACGATAAATCAATATAAACATATGAAAAACCACCAAATTTTAACAAAATATCCTATTAAAGACAAAAGATACAAATAACCAGCTAAATAATGTTGAACCACAAAAAGGCGTATCATAAACAAACAATAGATTAAATGGATGAATGAAGCCGGAAACGTATGTAGTATTTCACTTTTTCAAGGGTACATAAAATACATATATAAGCAAAAAACATAGTCGATTTCTGTAATGGAATCTAGCAATAAGCTAAAAATTGAATTCCATTATGTACCCTATCGACTATACACCAATAATTATAAAACCACCATGTTAAATAAATTGAATTAAGAAAAAATATTAATCAATGCAATATCCGCATCAATGAACAACATTAAAAAATGAAACAATTTAAATCAAAGACATACCCAGGGAGAAAACTGCATAACCATATTGACCATGACTCAAAAATTTAACCAATTTTATCACAGCAAAAATCCCGCCCAATAACTGGCACAGTCAAAAACGAAGCCCGGCGGTTATTGCTTAATATAGTCACATTCTTGAAATAAAACAACTATAATTAATAAATTTAGTCCATATGATAATTATTATTACTTGCAATTTTAATGATCCTGGTTTAAATTATAACTGAAAATACATTAAGCAGTATTTTTTTTTAAATTAAACATATATATAGAAATATATAGAAAGAGATAGATAGATAGATAAAGTTTTGAACTAGGTATGGTTTTGGGTTCTGGAGATCATGATCGGCGTATATTTGCATAGCATTTTCAGAAATCCAACATAGGGGATAAGGTAATAGGTAGTATTTCTTACGAAATCTATCAAAAGTTTCTACCATTAAGCGTATAATATCGATAGCATACATTTCTTAAGCTATGTTTAAAATGATGTTGCGAAAAATATTGATTTTTTTACTTTATTTATTTTTATGAACAAATATTTTTATATAAAATGTATATTGTTAGTTGCATCAATTAAAATATCTGAAAAAAAATTACATTTAAACATTTCAAGTTGTTTAGCCTTAAGAATGCCTTGGTGAAATATTAAATTACAAAGCAAACAATCATTTAAATGTTAACACGATTTATGTACAATGACAAAAAAACGCATGTAGTCACTGAAAGTATACACACTTTAATAAGATATTATAAACTACGATGATGGGTTCTTTCCGTCACTGTTAAACATCGTGAATGTTTATTACCTACTTCCTTTAATGTAAAGGCTAAGGTAGATCTATTTATATTAAGATGTGTTAAAATGTGTAAGAATAGCGAGCTCAGATAACGACCTATAGATATTAATACACCTGGAATATGCTATGTTTTTTCCTTTTTTTTTTTTTTTTAGAATTATTTAAAAGCTCTATATTTTATACAATTTCTATTCATCTAATTTATATATACAAATACACATTACGTGACTTTTCTTCACGCTTTTCAGTTATGAACAAATAATAAAAATTTACATAACAAATATTTAATCGGTGCAAAATTTTGTGTATTAAAAATAGTCTATCACGAAGCGTATAATAACAATAGCATACATTTCTTAAAAAGTGTTTTGGGAAAGACTGCAAGAAGTATTAAGTTTCTTCCGATAATAATTATTTTCTGCAAAATTATTTTTATATAAAACATAAATTGTTGGTTGAATCTTATGAAAAATATATGGAATAAAATACATAATAACATTAAAGGTGTTTAGCGTAAGAATGCCTTGTAGAAATGTTATGTTACACATCAAATAATCAATTAAATTCTTAATAATATTCTAATTAGTGACTAATAAATGCATGTAGTCTTTGATTTAAAATTACATTAAAAAATATATTAAAAAATGTTTAGCCCTACGAATGCCTTGTTTAAATATTAAAGTACACATCAAAAAATCAATTAAATCTTAACAAGATTAATGTTAGTGACTAATAAACGCATGCAGTCTTTGAATTAAATTTCTTAGAAAAACATTAAAAAAGGTTTAGCCCTAAGAATGCGTTGTTGAAATATTAAATTACATATGACCAATCAGTTAAATATTAACGAGATTTTAGTACAATGACTAACAAACGCATGTATTCTTTGAGTTACATTTCATAAAAAACATTAAAAAAAATTATCCTTAAAAATGCATCGTTGAAAAATTAAATTACGCATGAAACAATCAATTAAATTTTAACAAGATTTATGTGCAGTGACTAATGAACGCAAGTAGTCTTTGAATTAAGTTACATAAAACATATTAAAAAATATTTAGCACTTAGAATGCATTGTAGAATTATTATATTACGCATCAAAGAATCGATTATAGTTTAACAAGATTTATGTACACTGAGAAAAAAAAACAGATGTAGCCTTGGAAAATTTAAACACTCTAATAATAAAATATAAACTACGTTGATGAGATTTTTCGGTCACAGTTAGACATCGTGCAATTTTATTATCTACTTCCTTTAATGTAAAGATTAATTAGATTAATTTATATTAAGACGTGTGAAAGTGTAAAAGTATGGAGAGCTCAGATAACGACCTATAAATATTAATGCACCAGGAATATGACCAACTAGGAACTATTGTTAAAAGAAAATCTAGCAGCATTAAAATTTTCAATATTTCACTCTATTTTTCACGCACCCAATTTATATCTGAAAATGAATGTTACATCACATTTCTTCACACTTTCTAATCACACACTAATGTAAAGATTAAGGTAGATTCATTCATATTAAGATGTGTAAAAGTGTAAAGGCTCTGATGATTTATACGCAGTGACTAATAAACGAATTTAGTCTTTGCATTAAATTACATATAAAATATTTAAAAAAACTATAGTCGTAAACTATAATCTGTGCACGATATTGTGTATTAAAAATTGTCTACCACGAAGCGTATAATAGAAATAGCATACATTTCTAATTGTAAGATTGCAAGAAGTATTGAGTTTCATCCGATATAAAAAAAATATATATATTTTCGTATAAAACATACATTGTTAGTTGCGTCGATTTAAAAAATATATAGAATGAATTACATAATAACATCAAAAGTGTTTAGCCACAAGAATGCCTTGCAGAAATATTAATTTACACATTAAATAATCAATTAAATTTTAATAAAATTTTTGTTAGTGACTAATAAACGCACGTAGTTTTTGACTTAAATTACATAAGAAACACTAGAAAAAAATTAGCACTAAGAATGCATTCTCGAAACATTAAATTACACATCAAACAATCAATTAAATTTTAACAAGATTTATGTATAATGAATAATAATCTCATGCTTTCTTAGAAAACACACACAATCTAATAAGATAATATAAACTACAATGATGGGTTCTTTTCATCAGTGTTAAACATCGTGAAATTTTATTACCTACTTATTTTAATGTAAAGGCAAAGGTAGATCCTTTTATATTATGATGTGCTAAAATGTAAGAGTATGGAGAACTCAGATAACGATCAATAAATATTAATTCGCCTGAAATATGCACCAACTGGGAACTATTGTTGAAAGAAAATCTAGAAAGATTAAAAGGTTCAATATTTCACACTAATTTCTATCCATATAATTTATATATATGATCTGTGCACATTATTGATTTAAAAAAAAATGTCTAAAATGGCTTTAGTTTAAATTAATGCATGAAATTAACTTTAGTTTAAAATTCCAGTTGTTTGAGAATAAAATACGTTTGTTTAATTTTTTATTATTTCCAATCTCATAATATTTCAAATGTGTAATTTACCTAGACATACTATAATATTCGGTCAATTTTTAAAAATGAGTTTATATTTCCTCGTAGTGTAAAGGATTATTGTAAATGAGATCGAAACATGCTACTCTCCTAAATGTGGATGAAGTATTTTTTTTTCTTAAATTTACGAAAATCGTAGAAATACCCATTTTTAACACTTCCCAACAAAGTGGAAAAGTGATTATGCATTCAGTTTGTCCGTCCGTCTGTCCACGCTCTGACTTCCCTAAATATACTCGGAATTTCATGCAATTGATAAACGTTATTTAGGGCCACCTTGGCATTTTTGGTATTGTACACGAAGTATGTGGGATTCATAGTTCATTTACGGGGGCACCCAAAAGAATTTCATTACATTATGGTACATGGGGGAAATTTTAATGGGGAGTATTTTAATGAAAGTACGCTGTTTCAAATGTATTGAAACTGATATAAATCACTGAATATTTCACTACAAGATCATTAAGATGGAATAGAGCTCTCACTCGATTTGTCGATCATTTAGAGGGACACACAAAAGAAATCGATTACAGTACTGTCCTTGAGTAATAGTTGCTTGAAGTGCGTTTTTAATTTCGGCATGCGCTTTTAAATTTAGCTATTTTAATTTAACTATTTCTTTGCAATTTACTAGTTGCATATGAATTCTATACCTCATATACAGGGCTGCACAAAAATTTTCTAGTCCCTCCTTTCCGTATTTCTCCTCGTTATCGGAAAATCCTGACAAGGAAATTTCAACTAAAGTATATATGTATTTCTTAACTGAACTAAATTTTGGCATGCATGGAGTTAATAGATACCCATCTATGTATCCTATAAATGGCTGCTCAAATATTTAAGAAAATATTCCGTAGATTTTTAGTAGATTTATCCCGTAGATTAATGTTGTATATGGGAAGAGCTGAAATTGGTTTTCAAGCGTGTTATGCGTTTCCATATGGTTGAATTAGACATAATATTTTACCCTATTAATGGTGCAGTTGTGTTACATTATTCTAAATGTTTTATTTGGAAGTGTTTCATAATCTATGCTAGAAGCATGATTTTTTTTTCTTTCTTGTTATAATCTACAATCCAGTTGTGTTTCCTTTTGATTAAACAATAAAGAATGCTTCAAAAACATTTCTCTAACGTCTCATTTCCATCCCGATTTCGATACTAAAGCGACAGGAACAGGCTGTTATTGAAAAGTATCCGACAATAACTGAACATGTAATTCATCTTTTAAAAATGAACATCTAGGATGAAACCCCCAGTAACTCATATATTAAGGATTCTTTTTTGTTCAAATCAATATTGTAAAATTTTAAATCAATTTCCTAATTATTTTTCTTTTTGAAATGTAGTATAGATACATTAAAAAATTTCTGTTGACAAAATTCTTAAAAATTATCTATTACATCATTAAAAATTAATTCATAATATAATACATAAATAGGGTCTATAACTCCAGTAACTGACGCCAACCTTATTTTGACAGAACAATAACTGACACAAAGTGAACCAGTGTTTGACATTTCATTTGCAAAAATAGAAAAAAAGTTATTTTGCATTTCAAGGAATTTATGCTTTAAAAATAATTTATTATTTATTATAAAAACAAAATACAAGGTGGCCATAATTAATCTGACAGTACTCAGGGTGTTCTGTAGCGCGATCTAATTCAGAGAGTGACGCCAAATTTTGTAAGAAGATTAAACAAGACGGGGGATGAAGGAGTCGGCGAAAAAATAGTTCCAAATGTCATCGCTAGGAGAATATGTGGCGCTGTGTAACAGAAAAGAGAGTTTAAAAAATTCAGAATCAATACTAAAATCGTTAAATGTTCTAAATGAAAGGCAGTTTTATTTCAGTATTGATTCTGCATTTTTTAAAACTCTCTTTTCTGTTACACAGCGCCACATATTCCCATAGCAGTGACTTTTGGAACTAATTTTTTTTCGAGGAATCCTTTGTACCCCATCTTGTCTAACCATCTTACAAAATTTGGCGTCATTCTCTCAATTAGATGGCGCTACAGAACACTCTGAGTGTTCGCAGTTTAATTGTGGCCACCTTGTACTAAACCTTATTTACATATGCTATGAAACTAGAGATGGATGTGTTTCTTGTGTTTTCCACGTTAAGCTGAATGTTTCAATGTTCCTTAAATTTGTTAAAATTAAACGATAGTCTTGCTTAATTAAAAAAAATCTTGGTACTAATCACATCGTTTTCTTTTACAGTATATGTGGTATTTCTAATTTACTTGTCAGTCAAAAGTGAAGAGTGTTATGGCTTTAAAGTTTTCGAACAAAGTTCGAAAACTATATATTTTTATGTTTAGTGTTGCTTAATTTTTTTTAATTAAACAATATTCGTGTTGAATTATAACGATGTTCTTGATAGTAATCACAAACATTTTCTTTTACAGCATATGTGGTATTTCTAATTTTTCTGTCAGACAAAAGAGAAGAATATTATGGCTTTAAACCTTTCCAGTAGATGGCGAAAACGATATGTATGCAAAGTAATAGAGGAGATCGGTAATTTACATGGAATGGCTATAATCTCTTTATTATTTAGTAGAATATCTGTTGAACTACAGATATTTTTAACAGCGTACAAAAATATTAATCTTAAAATACTTATAATTTTAAAAATAATGAAAGTATCATACAAAACAATATCTGTGATAAACACAAACATTGTTCATGCATTAAACAGAATATTTCTATGGTACGAAACAAGAATCGTATTTAATTATGACAGTGTTCTTCATAGAAGTCGCCCCCATTTTAATTTAAAATATTTGTTGTATTTTTAAATTTATTGTTAGTCAAAAATTAAGAACGTAAAAGTTAAAACTAAAAAAAAAAACAATTTAAGACTTAAGAAATTAAACCTTAAGCATAGATTACGAAGAGGTCTTTAAAATTTTCCACTGCGGAAGCGAAAACCCTATATATGAATAGGTTGACAAACAAAATATGTACTTTACATAAAATAGAGATATTCTGTTAAAATATAGTAGAATATCTGTTAACCCATTAACCGCTGAAGTTGCGTTCACGCAACAGTCAAAATAATTGCTCATGCAATGAATTAATTACATTGGCACCACTATTTTAGAATTTTAAAAAATGTCTTATTTATTGGCAGGAATTTTGATATTTTAGTAAAGCGAAATTTACCTTACTAAATTTGTGGTGGGAAACTACTTTCAACAAGAAATTTGAATATTTCTATTGTAATAGTTCTGGCGGTTAATGGGTTAAAACAACAGGCATGCTTAACAGTGTTCAAAAATATTATACCTCGAAAATAATTACACTTTTCCAAAATGTGTAAAATGTGTCGAATAATCTCCAAAGCAATTTTAAAAGACAACTCGTAGAAATTAAAATATTTTAAACTTATTGATTTTTCTTAGAGATATATATTATTTAACAACAGATATTTTTAACAGTGTACAAAGATATTAAATTGAAAATAACTATACTTTTTATAATAATGTGAGTATCTTACAAAAGAAACAAATAACCCTGTTAAACACACAGTTCATCTGCATTAAACAGAATGTTTCTATGTTATTTTATAGGAATCGTATTTATTTATGACTGTGTTCTTTGCACAAGTCACTCTCAGTTTCCTTTAAGAGGGTCCGGGACACAAAAATCTTCAATTTTTCAATTTTGTTTTTATTGAATTAAAAATTTCTCTGCCATTTTCTTCTTAAAATGATGTTTAAATCATGTTTCTATCTTAATTAGAACAGGTAATATTAATTTTTTCGTTTTCGTTTGTTTTCAAAATCTGCCTTTCAAGCTATAGTTGTCAAGGAAACGAGTTCTTGTGAAATTGCGTTTTTCTTCATGATAGGTTTTTTTCACCATTTCCCATATTTAAATTCTTATAACTCGAGAACCGTTAAAGATACAGGGTTAAAACTCGGAACATATCTTTTTCAATTATTTTACTTTAATTTTGAGCCAGCATATTTGAAAAAAAAAAAGTTTACTTTTTAAAATATGATTTAAAAAAAAAAAAGTTGCACCACTTTTTTTGTAATTTTTTCGTTAAATATTTTTAATTTTTTTTTAATTAATATTTTTTTTAAATGCTGGCTCTAAATAAAAAAAATATATATTTCTGTTTATTTACATGAAAAACAATCTAAATTCTACAAATAATATTTCGAGTTATAATGATTTTAAGTTATACCACTTTTTTCATAAATTTTAAATAAAACATTTTTTTTAAAAAGCTATGAGAAGTTTTATCAATCGATTTTGTTTACAAATAATATGGTTAACCATCACAAAAAAATTCAAAATTTTAACTCAATAAATAAAAAAAAATTGAAAATGTGTCCCAGACCCCCTTAAATTGTTTGTTGCATTTTTAAATTTAGTTGTTAGTCAAAATTGAGAACATAAAAATTAAAACATAAAAAAAAATAACAATCAAGACTTGACCCTTAAATGCATGATTTTTTATTTTGTTTCGAAAAAATATATAGGATACTAAGAAAAGTTTATCACACAGAAAAAATAATGAAAAAAAAAAAAAAAATCAGAGATGTAATCTTTGTATACGACGTTAACTTTTTCTTATGTTGCACATCTGAAACGCAAGCAAATGTACTGTTTTAACTAAAATAGTGCAAAATTATTAATTATTTTAATAAGTATGAATCAAGGTAATGTATTTGATATTAAATTTATTTTGTAAAACTTAACCCTTAAATGCATGAGTTACTCTTTTAGAATTGTGTTTTTTATTCTTATATTAAAGATTAGACGCCAGAAATTTTAAGATAGATTTTTAACTTTATTTAGTTTGCATACTTTTGTAATTTTTATAATTTTAATATTTCTATATAAATATGGTGGTTGTTAAATGTTAAATAAAAAGTTATACAGTTATGCATCACTATGAATTTGATGGTTAAGAAGTTAAACTTAAAGTAAGGCTTAAGAAGAGGTGTTTAAAATTTTCCGCACCAGGAGCGGAAACCATATATATACATAAGCTGATATGTAAAATCTGTATTTTACATGAAAGAGAGATATTCTGATTAAAATATAGTAAAAAATCTGTTAAAACAACAGGTATGTTTAACACTGTTAAAAAATATTATTACTCTAAAATAATTACACTTTTCCAAATAAAAAGTACCAAATAATCTCTTAAGCAATTTTGAAAGACAAACACATAGAAATTAAGATATAGTAAAATAATTTTTTTTTCTTCGAGATATTTTTTTAAACAACAGAAATTTTTAAGAGTGTACAAAAACATTAAATTGAAAATAATTATAATTTTTATAATAATGTATCTTACATTACATAATAATGTATCTTACATTACGTACAGAATTCCTCTGCATCAAACATAATTTTCCTACGTTGTCTAACAAGAATCGGATTTATTTGTGACTGTTTTCTTTTCACAAGTCGCTCCCATTTTCCTTTAAATTATTTGGGGTATTTTGAAATTTAGTTGTTAGTAAAAAGTGAAGAACATTAAAATTAAAACTTAAAAAAAAAGATTAATTAAAACTTAAGAAATTAAACTTTAAGTAAGGCTCAAGCAGAAGACTTTAAAATTCTCCGCTACAGGAGAGAAAACCATATATCGGGCATTCTCACAATCTTTTGACTTTCAGGAATAAAAATTTGGTGAAATTAAACTTGCTAAAATGGCATTTTAATCTCATAGACGAATGTCTTAATGATTCAAAATAAAGAAAAATTGGTCAGCAGCGATTTTTTTAATTTAAGGGAGGTTTAACTTAAACTTGAGAGTTTAATTTTCCTTACCATTTTACTACTAAAACTTTTAGTTTTCTAAATTTTTACTTATAATGAATTTGCATAGTACCCACAGGACATTCAAAAAAGAAATAATAACAATGTAGTATTTTCATTACAAAATTTTGGTGTAACATTGTCTGAAAGGGGTGTTAAAGAAAGGAGTGGTAATGTAAAAACAAGGGGAAAGTGCAGAAAAAAAAATGGACGATAATGGAAAAAAAAGGATGGTAAGGATGGGAGGGTCATGAAAATTACCACATATTTTTAGGCAAATTATGTTAAGACTAAGAGATAGCTACAATGTTCATTGATTTTTATAAACGGTTATTTACATTGGATTAAAAAAAAAATACCTCAAAATGTGCAGGAATAAAACTTTTTGGACTGTAAGACTACCAACAATGTCATGATGCTTGTAATTGATATTTAAATGCTGATTTAAATTCTGCAGTAAGTTTCCTGTCAAAGAATTTTAGACATTCTTCCACTAGCAATAAAAAACTTGAAAACAATTCTGTGGCTGAATCTGATTTTCTGTATAATTTTAGAAGAGGGACTGTAAGGAATCTAAAACCTAGGGACATAGTTAAAAAATAATAAGAACCATAAAAATGTGCGCAGGTTGATTTTTTGCTACATATTTATATAAAACAGTAGTTCCAGTTTAGGAAAAAAATTACATTGAATTATTTTTATTGAAACAATTTTATACAGACAGCTCCAAACTTAAAAATCAGCATCAGGACACGGGACGGTCTAGGAGTTTCCTGGATATTTGGACACCCAAAATCGTCCAAAACTTATTTATCTCGTTAACATTGGTATACAGTCATGGAATGAGATGTACCCCAGTATATGAAAAAAAAATACAAGAATATGTACTAAAATAAAAATTATTATTCAGGGACTTAAAAGTCAAAAGATTGTTAGAATGCCCTATATATGCATAGGCTGATATATAAAATCTATATTTTACATGAATAAGAGATATTCTGTTTAAAATATAGCAGAATATCCGTTAAAACAGTAAGTATGTTTAACAGTGTTAAAAAGTATTATTACTAGAAAATAATTACACTTTTCCAAATAAAAAGTGTTGAATAACCTCTAAAGCAATTTTAAAAGACAGCACATAGAAATTAAAATATATTAATTTATTGATATTTCTTCGAAATATCTTTTTAGATTTCATTATAAAGAGTTACTCTCAAGGGTAAGCTTACTTTTATATTATTTCTCTTAAATAGCGTCTCTGTTGCCAGATACAAAAATTACGTGACTGCAGAATCTGATGCTTGCGTGCAAAATATAATTTGTTTAAGAATTATAGAAAACTGTACTTAACTTCAACGTTATCAGCTTAAGCAAGAGCGTTTTCCCCTCAGTTAACTCTTGAAAAACGATGGGAAAGTTATGAGAGCGTAGTGTGTGAAATGAATTTTGAAGTATATCATTAATTTACAGCTTAAAAGAATAGGTTAATTTTAAAAGTTTGAAGTAAATAATCAATTTTGCTCATTATGGCTTATATTTACAGAAAGTTCTGATAATCTAATTTTTCGCGATAAAAGATATATTATCATATTATCTACGGAAGGTATGCTTTAACAAAATATAACTTATTGGAAATATCAAGTTAACATGTAAGTACATAATATCAATACGTAAATTTACATAAAAGGGTTCAAGGTAAAAATGGAAATTACGATATTCTTTAGAAAAAAGAAGTAAATTTACACAATCTTTAAAAGATTTATTTTAACTGATGGGCCAATTTAATTGTGATTTGTCATTAGCAAGGAAAAAGCATTATTAGAAAATTTTTTCTTTGAGTTGTAATACTTGTATTAAGAATACATTTTTTTGTTGTTGTTGTTGTTATTCCTCCGATGTTCGTAATAAAACTTATGTATATTATTTATCAAATTTATACTATGTGGTGTTGCTTTCACTGAAAATGAGTAACAAAGACAGAATTTTATCAAAAAATGTATAACATTTCGGGGTGTCGCATAAATTCAAGATCGCTTCAAAGCAAAAATGTTAATCAAACATTCGAAATCCTGCAAACATAAATTCAACATTTTGTTAACTTTTACATTAAGACAAAAATAAAAGAGGAATTATTGACATTTTTATATTAAATTAAAAGTCCAACTTATGATCTTGTGTGTTTGGATTAGGTAATTTTAATTTGGAAAATCCAATATCGGAAAATCTCAGACACATAGAACTTTTTCCTATAATCTATTCAAGATTGCAATAAATGCTCGAATGTACATATTCAATTAATATACAAGCTAAGGAGTTTTTTTTTCAATGACATCTCACCTGGTGATGACAATGGATGATGTTTTAGAAGATCCTCTCTTTTATTTCTCTTTAGAAGCTTTATAATTCACAAATCTGTAAACTATAACCTAATCGATGCACACATTTGTGTGTAATAGAGTTTTAAGTTATTAAAATGCAAAATCGTGGAAATATCTATAAAAATATGACGCATGGAACATTTTAAAATTTTGGTTTAAAATTTTTATTTTTTTTTAATCTTAAAATTATAATAAGATTGGAAATTTCTTTTAAAGTGATCTATATACTTATGGCGAAATGTATAGTTCCATAAAATTTCATATCTCTATGATAAAAAAAATAATGTCCACCTTCCCCTTAAAGAGTTTTTTTTTCCGAAAACGGTTATATAAATATCAAAACTAAACAGATTACAATATTCTGAGCTACATTTACCTTGTTCATTTTTTAAGCTGGAACATAATCCTCTGTTTAAGGTCTGTAAATGGAAGTTTCTTGTCCTATCTTAAGTGAGCTTTTATCGCACAAAGGATATAACATATCCAGTGACATTCCTGGGAAATATTCCTTCAACCAAAACAAAGGAAAATATATTTAAGAAAGTGTATAATATGATCCTCTCTTTTTTCTTGGTTTAATTCTTATCCGAAACTATGGTTTCTTTACCTTAGCATAATATTTTTCAGGAAATAAGTGTCTTGAAACGAAGTGAGAAATTAACATCGGTAGTGTTAAATGTTTGAGCATTTTCTGTTTCTGAAATAATAAATATACCTTTTATTTTTCATTTTCAAAATCTTTCAATCTGCTCAGAAATTTATAATGTTTCAATAAATTAAAAAAAGAAATAGTCCTTTATCTCTCTAGCTGCGTAATTATTTGATCAAAATGGGTTAAAAAATTGCGCATTTTTTATTACATATTTTAAATATATATATATATTTCCGAGTTTAAATATGAAAACATTTTTTGTAAGTGAGGTTTTTTTTAACTCAAACCTAAATCAATAATGAAATATTTAAATCAGGCTAAATCAGGACTGTCACTGGAGACTAATATTTCAGAGTTTAAATATGAAAACATTTTTTGTAAGTGAGGTTTTTTTTTTAACTCAAACCTAAATCAATAATGAAATATTTAAATCAGGCTAAATCAGGACTGTCACTGGAGACTATGTTTGTATCATCGCACTACTATTTTAAGAATATCAATTTTGCAGTATATTTATGTTATTAAAGTCTATATGGAATTTTGATATTTAAAAAGTGGTCCGAGTTGAATTAAAAAATAGTCGCCAGTGGAAAAAACAAACCCGAGATAATTTCTGATTGATCAAATTTAACTACTTCTACGTTGCCCGAGGAAATCTCAGGTTGTGCAGCGAGAGGGTTCAAAGAAAAAGAGGGGGGGGGAAATTGCGTATTATTTTATCACCAAATAATTGCAGACAATTGTGAGACGTTTATACAGACAGGGGATTGTGTCTACTTCCTGAATGTAAGTGCAACTTTTTAAGGGATCGTCTACATATTGAAATTGTACGAAGTTTGATTTTTCAGATATTAACATCCACGTTTGACATTTATTGATTCCCTCGATCACAGAAATAACTAAGAATGAGTATAGGTGAATTACTATAACAACCACTTTTGACACTTTATCTGGGTTTCGTGGATGAAAGTAATCTGTAAAATGTATAGTACATGTAATCTTGAATTTTAATACAGTTAGAAAAAAGGTCAAAGTGTGAGAATGTTAATGTTGCGCAAACTTTAATTCTTATCTCCCCCAAAAAAACATTCGATTGAAATGTTTTACTTTTAATATAAGTTGAATAGGCTAATGCACATTCGAGGGTTGCATGTAAAAATGGAATTTTGCAATCGATTTTTAACTAATTTCCTGGTATTGTACAAATATAAAAATCTTGTACAAAAGTAGGTTCCGTTGAAAATACAACCTTTAAATGATGTTACAAATTAATTATTAATTAATACATTAATTTTTAGTTATTTTCTAATTAGCCCGCCATATATGATAAGTCGCCAAATATTCTCTGTAACTCATACAAATGTATGATACTCGGAGTTGAAAAAAAAAGTATTTAACACTTAAATGTATAGTGATGCATATCAGCTTTTTATTTAACTCTTACAACCACTATATTTATACAGAAATATTTATAGTGTACAAAAAACTAAAATATACTAATAATACACTTAAAAATCTATCTTAAAATTTCTGGTGTCTAATCAGGTTATCTCAGAAGTAATGGGACAAACTTTAAGGGGATGTAGAGGACATAACAAGGATTCACATTTGCATAGCAACCCAGGGTCGGAAACGCTTTCCTGCCGCGGTAGTGACGACACAAAACACAAGAAAGAAAGGACACGAACAGGGAGAGAAAACATGTTTATTATTCTTAGTACTGCAAAAATGCCGTCACAATGCTAGAAAGTGTTGAGAAACTTGTTGCACGCATCATGGCAGCTTCTGGGGAAGTCCAGGGCTCTCCCAGTATTTTCGAGAACATTAGATCTTCCATACGCCGGAGATGCGCTTTCATGCATCACGGGTCCGAAGTCGTGATTGCGAACACCTACATTGATGACGATCGCTGTACCTTTAATGTTCTTTCTTCTTAGCTTTTTTATGTACTAAAGATAATAAACATGTTTTCTCCTCTTATTCGTATCCTGTCTTTCTTGTGTTTTGTGTCGTCACTACCGTACCAGGAAAGCGTTTCCAACCCTGGGTTGCTATGCAAATCTGAATCCTTGTGATGTCCCCTACCTCCACTTAAAGTTTGTCCCATTACTTCTGGGACACCCTGTATAAATAAATAAACACAATTCTAAAAGAATAATTCGTGCATTTAAGGGCTAAGTTTTACAAAATAAAAAATTATATAAAATAAGGTATTTAGATTCACACTTTTTAAAATATTTACTAATTTGCAATATTTTATTTTTTACTTGTATTGCAAATCTGCAACATAAGAAAAGGTTGATGCATTATGCGAAAAATGTATCTCTGATAATTTTCATTATTTTCCCTGCGTAATTAACCTTTCTGACAATCATATAAAAATTTTTTGGAACAAAATAAAAAATCATGCATTTATGTTTTAATACTGCACCAATAAATCTTGCTAAAATATGCCAAAGTTCTGTGAAACTTCAGCAAAGAAAAGCAGTTAAAAAACTTAAGAAGAAGTAGAAAACAAAGAACAACTAAGAAATGGAGAGTATACTATTTTAGAAAATACGCTTTTATAAATTAATACTTAAATATTAAATAGTTTAAGATTATACGTTAAGAAATCGATTTAGAAATCCTAAAAGAATAGCTTTAATAATGATTCATTTTTTTTCCAGGTTCCTTTCTTAAAAATTAAACAGAGCAAAAATTATATATTTTATAATAAATTCATCTGCTTCAGATTTCTATCGAACGTAAAAAAAAAGCTGCGAATTTTTCATAATTTATTTCGTTGGCAACGCCAGTTAATTGCATTGTTACAGTAATTTTGAGAAACAAAAAATGAATTGTAATCAACAAATTAGATAGTATTGACAAGAGGATCATTGAATGCTTATGAGTGTTTTTTTTTTTTTTCACTATTTTTACTTTTATACATATTTCGAATCAAAAACGCATTTCAAATTAGGAAACGCATTTTAAATTAGGATTCATGTTAAAAAATGTAAAATTACGAATTAATATATATATATATTTACAAAAATTAAAAAAAATAGTGCCATTCAGTACATGGTTATATGCGTTTATAACTTGTTTCTTATGAAACTTTTTCTAGATATGCTTCAATTTTATTTTTCAACAGTATACACTGCATTGTTAAAAATTTTGCAGCATTCTGGTAGGTCATTCGACCGTATTAAAAAAAAAACGGTTTCATAACCACAATTTAACTGTATTCCGACCATAAAATGTCCAATAATATGGTCAGAATATGGTTAAATTTACGGTTGTGTAACCGTTTTCGGAAAAAACGGTCAAATGACCGGCCAGAATGCTGCAAATTTTTAACAGTGTGAACTCCCAGTTTTTCTTGCACGAAATACACAATAATCCGTTTTTAGAACCAACGATGGAAATACTTTATCGACATTTAAATATAAAATATATCCATCCGTTTTTTTTATTTACATATTCAGTAATTTTCTGATACATGATTTTACATTACATAAAAAAAATACATAAACATTTTACATAAAAAGAAATCATTAGTCGATATCTTTGTTGAAAGACAGGATATTTGTTAAATCATTTCTTCTTTTTCTTCAAGTAAATATTTTAGCTATGAAATAATTTAAATGTTTTTAAAATTTTCTGTTTAAATTATTGTCTTTTCATTTTATTGTCTTTTTATTTTGTTGTTGTTGTTTCTTTTATCATATCACAAAACCAATTTTATGACTCGATTGTGCCAGCTAAGATTCCGAATCTTGAGAAAAATCATATTATTACAAATTTAATAATAAATTAGTCTGGGCGTGTAATGTTAAATTTGTCTAGACAGGAAGTTTACCAGACGCTTCTGAACGAAATGAAAATGATCTTCAAAACTATTTCCGAATATTGCAAATGACATATTTTAGCAATTTATTTTGTTGTTTTTTTATTATTATTATTGAGTTAGAAACTTGCAAAGACAAATTTTATATTTTGAATGTATCCAATATATATCAGGAATTTATACTTTTTAATATTTTATTATTAATATATATTTTTTTTAAATTTTTGCATATATGTTAAAGATTAGATACTTCTAATAAATTCAATTAAAAATAAAGGTAACGTAAAAGCTTACTGTGAATAGTAGTACATTGGTTTCTTTTCTTCTTTTCCCCTTTTCCTTGTGCTTATGTTTCCAGTGTTACAAAATGAAAGGGAATTCTTGATAATACATTTAGTAATTATAGTATCCGTCTTCTATTATTGTAATTTTTTAGTTTTTGTCAATGTCATATAATTCAGGTTTAACTTTTGTACATGAAAATTAAAGAATATGGCTTATAAGCTATTAATGAGAAACATATGTTTGATTTAATAATACAAAGAGGCCAATTGCAAATTTCTAACAGTTGGCAATTCTTTGTCCAGACCATTTTTTTAAAAAAAAGCTGATTGATCATAAGATCATGTTACTCATTAGCACTTTACGCAAAACTGAAATCCTTCAACATAAAGATGGATATTCATTTTATATCGAATGTAACATTAATATCAAGTTAAGTTGAAATCCTTGAAATATGTGTTGCACCTGAATGCACTCGGAATTATATATATATATATATATATATATATATATATATATATATATTTTAAGATCCACAGTGTACGTTACTTTATCTCGAGGAATCAACTTCGATCATGGAAAAGTGGCATGCATCTCCATTATGGAAAGGGAACGAGGAAACCACAGAAAGAAAGTACAAATGAGCAACAATAAAAATCGGTTTTATCTGCAGATTTTATATTGTAATTTAAATTAATATCAAGTGAAGTTGAAATCATTGAAATGTCTGTTGCACCTGAATGCACTCGGAATTATCTTTTTTTTTTTTTTTTTTTTTTTTTTTTTTTTTTTTTTTTTAAATATCTACAGTGTACGTTACTTTATCTCGAGGAATCATCTTCCATCATGGAAAAGTAGCATGCATTTCGATTATGGAAAGGGAATGAGGAAACCATAGTAGAAAATTACAAATTAACAGCAATAAAATTCTGCTTCATCTGCAGATTTTATTTTGTAATTTTCATTAATATCAAGTTAAGTTGAAATCTTTGAAATATGTGTTGCACCTGAATGCACTAGGAATTATATATATATATTTTTTAAGATCCACAGTGTACGTTACTTTATCTCGAGGAATCAACTTCGATCATGGAAAAGTGGCATGCATCTCCATTATGGAAAGGGAACGAGGAAACCACAGAAAGAAAGTACAAATGAGCAACAATAAAGATCGGTTTTATCTGCAGATTTTATATTGTAATTTAAATTAATATCAAGTGAAGTTGAAATCATTGAAACATGTGTTGCACCTGAATGCACTCGGAATTATATTTTTCTTTTCTTTTTTTTTTAAATATCCACAGTGTACGTTACATCTCGAGGAATCATATTCCATCATGGAAAATTAGCATGCATTTCGATTACGGCAAGGGAATGAGGAAGCCATAGAAGAAAATTACAAATTAACAACAATAAAATTCTGCTTCGTATGCAGATTTTATTTTGTAATTTTAATTAATATCAAGTTAAGTTGAAATCTTTGATATATGTGTTGCACATGAATGCACTCGGAATTATATTTTTCTTTTTTTAAAGATCCACAGTGTACGTTACTTTATCTCGAGGAATCAACTTCGATCATGGAAAAGTGGCATGCATCTCGATTATGGAAAGGGAACGAGGAAACCGCAGAAAGAAATTACAAATAAGCAAGGATAAAAATCGGCTTTATCTGCAGCTTTTAATTGCAAAAAAAAGATATTCTATTTTTACATTAATATTAATAATTTAAAAGAATGGCCGCGTTACTTAAGATACGAATTTGACATGAAAGATGATTGATGAAAAACTTTTTAAAACCCTTTTATTCCGTCGAATCTCGACGGGTCACCCATTATTTATAAACAATAAATATATATTTCCTATATATGTATATTTTCTTATAAAAAACTAAATTTTAAATTAGTCATAAATTATTAAAATGAAAAATTATAAATACTAGGAACAGTTTTAATTGTATGATCACCAGTTGTATTAAAGGGCAAAGCGTATACTATATGCTATTGTAGAATATATGCAATATTAAAATAAAATACAGGCTTGACATTCTGAGCTTTAATATTTAGCTAAATGCGTTATTTTTGCAAAATATCGTCATTCAAGAGTTCTTTATATTTTTAATAAGTTTTATCATGTTTTCTCTTGCTTAATTATTGGTAAATTACTTTACTAAAAAACTATTTATTTAAGGATACAGCTATTGTTTGGAAAAAATACTTACCCTATGACTAACATACTAATTTTAATTTCTAAAATATGTAAGTTAACTTGGAAGTTTATTTTATTTTCGTAACCATTGATTAGCCATAATTTGGGAAAATTAAATGATGCTGCATCCTTACATATAGAATTTTTTCGTGTTACAATCTCGATGGTTTCTGTTACAATGAATAGATAGTATAGACTGGAAGGAAAAATAAAAATAATGTAAGTAAAATGTAAATGACGTGCATAATATGAAAGAATACGTGAAAAACTGAATGGTGGAGTTTCCTAGAACGTGTAATATTAGAATATTTTTATTTATTAGTTTTGAATATGACTCTTATAGTTGAAGCATGTAAACCGTCCTATAAACCAATTTTTACTGTTTTTAATGTTTTAATTTACACCTTTTAGCAATTGAAATTAGTATATTATTACAAGGTGTTAATTTTCTATGTATTTATATAACTAACCCTATGACTTTAAGTATTTCATAATTTTAAACTTGAGTTAACTTGAAAACGTATCTCGCTCAAATGATATATAACATGCTTCCCATTGTGACAACGGATACAGGGATTACAAATATACCGATACAATTAAATTAATACCAGAAAAAAACGTGAATTTGATTCATTAAAGAAAACATTATATCTCTCTTTTCATCAAAAAATTAGAAAGAATTCAGAACTCAGTTATCGGAAATCCCAGTTCTCAATGATTTCATGAAATTTACGCGATTTGATAATAATCAGGTATATATTTCGCTTATATAAGATACGTTTACGGATTTACTGCAAAAGGAAAAAAATCTCTTAAAAACAAAACATTATTCGCTGCACAGTTACTAAAATACTGCTGTGATTTGATTAACATTGTAAAAATACAGGTCATTTTTAGCTTATATTAATGATATTCAAGTTTTCTGGAAAATTGCATAAATCAAAACGGAAAACAACGGTAGCATTGTTTTATTGTATGAAACGGAAGAAATGTTAATTACAGTGTATGAACACTTTGACGAGGTTGAATGAAATTAATGAAATTTTTTTAATAACACAGTATGCTAGAGTAAGGCTTAGAATCGTAGCTGATTTATCTCTCGATTATGATTAATGAGCACGTAATTTAAAATTTAAACGGTTATCCAATTTTTCCATGAATATTATTAAAACAAACATTTTCTAAGTTTTGTAACACACTGACAGCGAAATTAATAAAATTACGTTTTAATAGTTTAACAGTAGTTACTAGAACGCATTTCAATGTATATATTGCTTTATTTAACATCTTGTCTATGAAACATAATAATGTGTTTTTATTTTTGTTATCTTGTTATTTATTAATTAATTATACAATAAATTCCTAAACGTGCGCATGCATCTGAAATTTATGCGTATAATGGTGTGTAAAGATATAACTAAAAATATGGACATGTGCATTGAATATAGATTTATATTAAGGCTAAACAGGTATTAAAACAATCGTTAATATAAACTTTATTGCTCTCCTTATATAGATAATTTATTTTATTGTTCAAAATGAAAGTACAAAAAATCAATGCCCTTATGTAATAATATTAATATATTATTGCTTTAAATTAAAAAAAAGAGGTCCATTAATTGAAATAATAATTTAGTACAATATATAGAATTTCACTCATTATTTTAAAAATACAACTTGTTTTTCATGTTTGTGCTAGCTGACCGACGATAAACGTAAAACGTGAGGAAAACAGCAAGAATTCTAATGAAATTAGGCAGAAAATTCAAGAATTTTAATCTATTTTATATAATTAAAAATTTGAATCTCTTATACATATATTGTAATTTAAAAAATATTTGTAATGAATATCTCCAACTTTCTCGTCTAACATTTTGAAACTGGCATCTATCTACTTTCTATGATATATTTTTCTTTATCTTTAGTCGATCTCATAATTAATTTTTATTTCCCACAAGAAACGCATCGCGCATACTGTACTTCAAAAAAACAAAAGTGTTCATCTTTATAAAAAATACTATGTTTTCATTTAGTTATGAACACAGTACGTAAATTTTCATGACTTTGCGAAAAAAAAACTCTGGATATTGTACAATCTGAATCATATTTTTCTACAGAAAAATTAATATATTCAAGAAGAATTTGAAAATAATTTTCTTTATTCGCATATTCGAGAATAATTATAAAAAAAAAATGTTTTCTAATTTGTAAATTAGATAGTATATATAAAAATCACTTCTTTATTCGTTAAAGCATTAATTGATTAATATAATTACTTGTATAATGTAAGCGTAGAAACTAAACATTTATGGAAAGTTGAAACTGTCACATTCAAAGAATGAAAATAGTTAAATAATTAAGATAATTTAACATTAGTAAATGTTTACAATACTATTTAATTCTCAAATTAATTGTTAATTAATAAATAGATTCCTTTTCAAACTGATTTAAGGGTACAGTGGACTTTGAAAACTAACTTTTTTAATTACCAATATATTTTTTTTAATTTTCAGGATATAGTTATACTATAAAAAAAGTGTTATTTATCAAATTTTATGAAACTATCTTTAAAATTTTTTGAGATATTTAAATTTTAAAATTTTAAAATTGCCAGATTTCAAAACGCTCCATGCGCATTCCAAACTTAACCACATTTCCAATAATCTCGCATAATACTCTTTGAATATATAAACACAAAACTTACTACAAAATTTTAGAAAATTTTATTAAAAAAGATAAAAAAATTGATTTTTTTTCAATTTTTTCATTAAAATGTCTTTAAATTTTGTATATTAGTCTTAAATTTTCAATTTTAAATCCGTGTAACAATGTTTATTTCTAGTAACAAATATGTACACAGATATTAAGGACATTTCTGAGAAGTTTCATTAAAATTGAAAGCTGTGTGTTGTGCATGAAACATTTGAAAGTCATGAAAACGGTAAAAATAGTGATTCTGAGAAAAACACGTTTTAATGATTTAAATGTTCGTAAATTTTTTAAAAGCTTATATTGAAACAATTTTGGATACAAGTGAAGGATATAATATTACTAATAACCTATATAGCATTTTTTATGTCTCTAAGAGAAATATAGATGCGTACTTACTCCGTTGCAGAAACGGGGCGAACAGCAACATTGTCGCAAAAACTAAACGACATATTTCAAAACGACCTTTTACAGAAAGATACCAACATATATATAAATATATATATATATATATTAACTTTCTATATATATTTATAATGCGTATAAGAACTAATGCACAAAATTTAGTTATAATAACTCCAATAGAACTCGAGATATTCAAAACTAAAAAATTATAAATGACGGAAATTACCATATCTATAAAATCAAAACGCTCCATGCGCAATCCGATTTCAGACACATTTGCAATAATCTGATATAATCATCCTCGAATGCACAAAAACAAAACTTACTACGAAATTTTAGCAAATAATATTTAAAAAAAAAAAAAATTGATTTAAACTGATGTTTTTCAATTTTTTCATTAAAATTTCTATAAATTTTGTATATTACTCTTACATTGTCAATTTTAAATACATGTAATAAAATTTATTGTAAGTAAAAAATATTTACACTGGTATAAAGAAAATTTCTGAGAATTCTCAATAAAATTGAAAGCAATGTGTAGCGCATGGGACATTTGAAAGTCGAGTAATATACCCCGTTACAGAAACGGGGCGACACGGCAACACTGTCGCAGAAACCAAACGACAATGTTTATTTCAGGGGGTGGCATCCTCCCCCCCCAACCCTATAATGTCACCCCGGAGCCACAGAAATCCCTCCCGGAGAAAAGTGTCTCAATTCAACATTGCTAAACGACATATTTCAAAACGACCTTTTACAGAAAAATACCAGTATATATATATATTAACTTTCTACATATATTTATAATGCGAATAAGAATCAATGCACAAAATTTGGTTATAAAAACTCTAATAGAACTCGAGATATTCAAAACTAAAAAATTATAAACGACGGAAATTACGATATCTATAAAATCAAAACACTCCATGGGCAATCAGATTTCAGACACATTTGCAATAATCTGATATAATCATCTTTGAATGCTCAAAAACAAAGCTTACTACAAAATTTTAGCAAATTATATTTAAAAAAATTTGATTTAAACTGATGTTTTTCAATTTTTTCATTAAAATGTCTATAAATTTTGTATACTACTCTTACATTGTCAATTTTAAATATATGTAATAAAGTTTATTGTAAGTAAAAAATATTGACACTGGTATAAAGAAAATTTCTGAGAATTTTCAATAAAATTGAAAGCAATGTGTTGCGCATGGGACATTTGAAAGTCGAGTAATATGCCCCGTTGCAGAAACGGGGCGACACAGCGACACTGTTGCAGAAACTGAACGACAGTGTTGATTTCAGGGGGTGGCATCCCCCCCCCCGAAGATTTGAGGTTTTGTGTTTTCAATGGTCAAAAAGTGCAATCCCCCCCCCCCCCAACTCTATAATGTCCCCCTGGAGTAAAGTGTCTGAATTCAACTCTGCTAAACGACATATTTCAAAACGACATATTTCAAAACGACTTTTTACAGAAAAATACCAGTATATATATATCATGGCCGGGTTCGGTATTCCACGATATTGGTGAAGAAAGAACACATTGAAGAGATTAAATGCTCCAATTAAATACATTTAATATTTACATTAGACGAACACAATTACAGCACACACACACAATATATATATATATTTAGATAATACGCTTCCCGATTACATATCTCACGAGCGTCTTTCCGAACACCTCCAAAGAACTACATCGTCTCTCTCTCCTCTGGCTGTTGCCATTCCGAGTTTTCTAAAGTCTTTCGACCACGGAGTATAGCCGACTTTCACACCTTCCCTCCAGTTTCTACATGTTGGACGGTGTCCCACACTGTGAAACTACTCTTTAAAGTCTTAACACAAGTCTTACTTAAAAAGTCCTATCAAAAGTCCTAATTAAAAAGTTCTATTTAAAAAGTCCTTCACCTGTCCCATCGAGAGCATTTACTTAAACTACTTAAGATATATAAATTCTTATACACTATATATTAAAAATACACATATTACAAATACACATTATACAATATATAATAATGAAATAATACAAAAATATATATGTACAGATTTTTTTTCCTACTCATAAATGCGAGATAAAGCATCTGCCACTACATTAGAACTTCCTGGTTTATGAGCAATAGAAACCTGATAGCGAGATAGTGCCAACGACCATCTGTGTAATCGAGCGTTCTTAGGAGTTCCCTCTGTTAAGTATTTTAGAGGATTATGATCCGTATGCAATATTATGGTGGTTCCATAAGTCCACATTTCGAATCTCCCAAGCGCCCAAATTACAGCATATGCTTCTCTTTCAATTGTGCTCCACTTTGATTGAGTTGGAGTAAGCTTTTGACTGGCAAAGGTTATGGGCTTTAACATGCCGTCTTTGTCCCTTTGCATTAAACAGGCACCAATACCCGATATGGAAGCATCGGTGTTTATTTCGAACGGTTTGGACATGTCTGGGATATAAAGGTTTGTAACTTCACATAAGCTTTCCTTTAACTTATTGAACGACTTTTCAGCATCTTCCGACCATGGAATATCATTTGGAACAGTTTTTCTGGTCAGATCTGTCAAAGGCTTTGCAAGGTTCAAGTCCTTAAAGGAAACTATAACTTCTTTACCCTCAGTGTCAATTTTGTATTTGCTTTCTTGTTTAACCTTCTGAACAGAATTAATATCATACTTTATAGCTTCTTTCTCAATTTTTAGAGTCTCCAGGATACTACAATACAACTTAAGATAAAATTGAATACCTTTTTCTTTCATTCCTTTAACTGAATCAACAGTATCTTTCAATTCTCTTTTTTTCATGGAAATTTTTGTTTCTAGATCTTTTTTCTTCTTCAAAACAATGCTTTTCATCATTTTTTTTCTCATATTTATCGTACCAATTATCTTTTTATTTTTGTAAGTAAGATCTTCCTCAACTTCTTCCATTTTGACTTCATAATCACGATTAACACGCTCCAGAGTCTTTGATTTAGTTTCTATCTCATCTTCATTCTCAATATTCTCTTCCGAATATTTGACAATATTAAAATCTTCATTAAAGTCAAACATTTTTTCAATTGTTACAGATTCATCCATAACTTCTTGCTCAATCATAGATCTTCTTTTAAATTTCCAATTTTCTTCTCTTTTAATTTCATAATACTTAATAAACACTTTACATGTTATTTTTGGAAAATTTTCACTAATAACATTTTTGTCAGAATATTTCTCTTTCAGTAAACTTCCAAGTATTTCAATTGTTCTTGATTTTACATTTTCTTCTACATTTTGCATTTTTATTTCATCCACAAGTTTAATTTTTTCCATGTTAAAGGCTGAAACCATTCTAGGAATTCCAGTCCTAACAAAAACTTCAATAAACGCTTCGCAAGCTGCTTTTGCTGTCAACGATTTAATAGGGACTGCTTCAGGCCAACGACTATGTTGATCCATAATAGCCAGAACATACCGATGACCTCGAGAAGACTTCGGCTCAATTGGTCCTAAAATATCTGCATTTACTACTTGAAATGGGAGTTCTGGTCTTCCGACCGCTTCAATAGGTGTTCTGTCTGTTACTTTTGTTTTTCTGCGCATTTGACAATCATGGCAAGCTGCGCATAGCTGTTTTACTTCTTTTGGCATTCCTTCCCACCAAAACGACATAGCAATTCTATCTCTTGTTTTCTTAGCAGCTAAATGCCCACCAGTTGGTGTTTCATGTGCTAATTTCAAAATTTCTTGTCTTCTACAGGCAGGTACTACAAGTTGAACATAATTTTGTCCTCCAACTTTGCCTCTATGATACAACAAATCGGATTCTACCCAATAATTATTTTTCCGCCGTTTTGCATCTTCAAAGCATTTTTCTAATGTAGAACAAGCCAATTGCTCCTTTTTCAACAATTGCGCTTGTGAAACGGAACAACTTTCCTTTTGGTCCTCGTTACCAACATTTTCGGGCAAAACAGTTGCCTCAGCCGGAGTAGGAATCAGTTCCAAATCTGAAGCTTCTTTGTCTTCATCTTCATTATTTAGATTTGTTTCCAGGTTTCCTTCTGGACACCTTCCCTCCACATTGAATACAGATTTTTCTTTATTTTCTTCAACCGGGGTGATATCTACCTCATCCCCTAAATACAACTTCTGCTGTTCTTTTAACAGAGCGAAAACCTTGGGAGTGATCAAAGCTTCTTCGTGTAATCCTTCCACGACCGCAACCTGTACTCGTACATACGGAATAACCTCATCTTCTGTCCGAAGAGTGAGCGGAATGGAAACAAGCTTTGCTTCTACAGGACTCCCTATTGCGGGTCTCAAGAATACTTTTCCACATGACTGTAAATACTCTTCCGGCACCACCGACTTCCGCAGCACTGTAATCTCCGCACCACTATCGATGATTCCCTGAAACTTCTGGTTACCGATTCCTAGATCTACCTTAAGGAGTCTCCCATCTGTTTCTTCCACCGGAATATTCACATTCAAACAAACTGCATTTAGACCCTTTTTCTCAAGATCGCTTTTGGAAGTTTTTCCTCCATCTTGTTTTGCTGTATTCAATTTGGAACAATATTTCTTCACATGCCCTTCCTTACCACATGCGAAACAGGTATATTTTGTGCGAAATTCTCTCTTTTCTCGTTGCACTCCGAAAGATGCTTCAGTCTTGGGTTCAAATTTCGGTTTACCATCTCTCGTATCTTTTTTTGATTCCGAACTGTAATTATTCCAACTTTGATTTCGAGAGTTAGATAAATTTTTCTTTGGAAATTCTTTTCTTTTAAAACTGTCGGTAATGCTCTCGTAATCATCAAGTTTTTCTGCCAATTCTAACGGCGTGGGAAATGTGAGCCAATTTTCTAAGAAATGTTCTCTTATTTCTACAGGCACACGGAATTTTAATTGTTCGGTTACTATTAAGTCTTTTAATTGCTGGAAAGTGTTAATATTTAATTCTGTGATCCATTCGGTAAAATAACTCAAAAGCTCTTGTGTATAATTTCTCCATGATTTTTCATGTGTTTTGTGATGCTTGTAAAAACATTGTTTTAATTTTTCACTGTTTAACTTGTATCGCTTTAAGATAAGAGTTTTTACAAAATCGTAATTAATAGCATCTTCCGGGGGTTCTCTAGCTAGCATATTTGCAATTTCCACCGGTAAAACTGCCAATAGGTAAGCTACCCAGTCTTTCTTCGGTACTTGTGCCATTTCCGCTCTTCTTTCAAAATTTATCAAAAATAATCCCATCTCATCACGTTTTTCATCAAACTTCGGGACAATCTGTGCTAATTGAATTTTTGGAGCTATCTCGACTTTTGATTCATTTCTTTGTTCCGGAAATTTCTGCAATTGTTCCAGTTTTTTCATTTCCAATTCATGTTCTTTTGCTTCCCTGGCAATTCGCTCCTCCCTCTCTTCTTGTCGTGTTTTTTCTTCCCTTTCTTCCTGACGTCTCGCTTCTTGACGTATTCTTTCTTCCCTCTCCATTTCTTCTTTCTTTTTCCTTTCTTCAATTACAGAACTCAAAAATCCCTTAATAAATTCTTCTTCGTAGTCTTCGACTTCTAGTATAGCTTTTTTTAGATCTATAATTTTTAAATTTTCGACATCCTGAACTCCAAGTTCAATCGCTACTTTTTGTAAATCTTCTTTTCTACTACCTTTGCTTAAAAACGCCATATTTGAAAAATAAATTGGAAGCAATCAGAAATATTCAAACAGTGTTTCTACCCTAATTGGAACTTTCCCTAAGAACGCCTTAAACCAAATTTAATTTAAACCTGAACATTCTTTTGTAAATAACCCCTCAAATTGAATGAAATTTATTTTATTTAAATACTTATATTAGTATTACTGACTAAATTAAAACACATTTGCGCAATAATAACAAAAAAATATATATATAGAAAACAATTTTTGCAATAATTAAAATATACTTTTACCAATATGTCAAGTTAAAAAAAATAATAAAATATTTGCGTTCTCACAAAATAAGAATTTGTCAATGCCCTGCGTATTAATTTTTAAATACATCCTTCAAAAATACATAATACATTAACAATTTTCTTTTTAACACTTCAATCTCTTACTAAATTATATTTCAAAACGAACCAAATATTTATAAATCTCAATATTAAATTAACACCTTTTAATTAAATTAAATTCCATCCAAGATATGAAAATCTTTTTCTTTATCTTGATTTAAAACTCAAATTAAATCTCTATATTTCCTTTCAATTGGTCAATCGAAAATAAGCAACAACAAAAACAAAACAAACAAATGCTTAATATTCTGCCACAATTAAAAAAATAAATAAACAACCCAATCCGTAATAATCAAATTTATACATCTCAGTTTCACTGAACAAAGATTACACAACTTTTATTTCATATTTAATCTGAATGAGTCATTTCAAAGAATTCCAGAATAATACGTAACAAAACAAACAACAAAAAAAAAAACTTCCTCTACATACTTTGAAATAGCACCTTTTTATCTTAATCACAAAGATAAAAGAATAAATAAAAAACATTTGAAATAAATCTGTTTCTTTTTTTTTTTTTTTTTTTTTTTTTTTTTCCCAAACGATAATTTACTTAGGTAACACTTTTAGTTATTCTAGTGCAAAGTTTATTCTTAGAGAATAAATAGCTTCATAGACAGACGTGTTATGAACTTTTAAAATGACAATTTTAACTCATTTTTATGTTTCTTTTTCTTTTCTTTTTTTTTTTTTTTTAACACAATAACTAGAAAATATTTATTTAAATAGCAGAATTTAAACTTTCATGCTGAACATAGTTATTTTTAAACACCATTCTATCTGAACATTCGATCAATTTAACAATCATGATACATAATTCTGCATTCATATTATGAAATATACCATAAACATATAATTCTTAAGTATACTTTTCAAACTTAATTACTGATAAAATACCATGTTTATTCCATTAATTGAATAAATATTAACCCGTTGTTTCTAAAAATATACACATTAAATAACTATATTTTACTAACATATATTTAAAATATGCTCTCGATAGGAAAGAAAAAAAAATACCTTTATGATAGCTAGGCCTGTCATTGAACTCTCGTTGCTGTCAATCAAATACTATCGACGCAATATTATTCACTTAGATTAGGCACAACTTTCTTTGCTTTCACCACAATATCATGCGATGACATTTTTTCTTGCTGGAGTAACACCGCTTATAATTTTTAAAAGCTGGGGATCACCATCCTAGTCGTCTGCGACATTATCATGGCCGGGTTCGGTATTCCACGATATTGGTGAAGAAAGAACACATTGAAGAGATTAAATGCTCCAATTAAATACATTTAATATTTACATTAGACGAACACAATTACAGCACACACACACAATATATATATATATTTAGATAATACGCTTCCCGATTACATATCTCACGAGCGTCTTTCCGAACACCTCCAAAGAACTACATCGTCTCTCTCTCCTCTGGCTGTTGCCATTCCGAGTTTTCTAAAGTCTTTCGACCACGGAGTATAGCCGACTTTCACAATATATATTAACTTTCTACATATATTTATAATGCGAATAAAAATTAATGCACAAAATTTGGTTATAATAACTCTAATAGAACTCGAGATATTCAAAACTAAAAAATTATAAACGACGGAAATTACCATATCTATAAAATCAAAACGCTCCATCCGCAATCAGATTTTACACACAATTGCAATAATCTCATATAATCGTCTTTGAAAACACAAAAACAAAACTTACTATGAAATGTTAGCAAATTATATTAAAAAAAAACTTAAAAAATGGATTTAAATTGATGTTTTTCAATTTTTTCATTAAAATTTTATAAAATTCTTTAAATTACTCTTAAATTTTCAATTTTAAATACTTGTAATAAAGTTTACTTCAACCAACGTTAAACCTATCAAGAATCGACAGTATAATAAATTGAAATATTGCCAAATGTTTCTAATTACAATACATACAGTGAATATAAACGATGAAATAAAAGAGATCTATGCATTTTATCGTTCACAGTAATGATAGTAAAAACTTTCAACACATACCTTTTAGATAACTCATTGCTTTGCCAAGCGACACTCGGATTCCTTTTTATTGAATCTTTGATATATAAATTAATAATGAATGCTTGCAAAAAATAAAAGTAGCGTATGTCATTTCTAAGTATTTGACATTTCAAATCACTTACTATCACTGTTTCACAAACCACTACCAGGTAAAAAATCTAATTTTAATTATGTAATACAATTGAATACACAATAAAATAATTCGAAATATACAATTTTCAAAACCTTTTCCAGTGCGGCATGACCCTCTCCAAACGATAAAAATGCAGCTGTAAGTTTTCTGTTTACATCAAACTTTTTTGTTGCTATTTCACGTTCACTAGTATATACATTAAATATATCCATAAGATTTTGCACAGGTTTCACATACAAGGTCTAATTTTGATGGGAATCCAAAAGAATTATCCTTCAAATTGTTTAATTTACAATGTTGACACTCACTACAAGGTACTTTCTGAAGTAAATCTGCCCAAATAGAGTTGCTTACTAAACTGTATTCAGTAGACATGGCATATAAACTATCAAAATGATCGCTTGTATTCAATGAAAAAAAAATCCAGGAACAATTTCAGGATTAATATTCTCGATGGAATAACCATTAATTGATTGCATTTCAAACTATATTTCCACTTTAAAATATTTGCAGAACCAGCCTTGCTTCGCTTAGTTGGTGGGCCTTTACGCTTCTGATACTTTGAAGTTATGCAGTGCATGTTTACAAATGCATTCAGAAACAAAACAAATTAAAAAGATAATTTAGTAAATTATTACCCTAACAAATGCTTTTAAAAAAATCTAAAAAACAATGTTGTTAACAACAGGCAGTTCCAGTTCTTAAAAGAACTGCTTTTTAAACTGAAATTATAACTAGAGAGAACTGCAACGAAATTCAAAAAATGAAAACAAACGATGTAAACAAACCAGAAACAACCAGTTTAGGTCCCAGTTAAAATACGCTGATGCCAAATAATAAAAAAATATATATCCTTTATGAAAATTACATGGAGTAAGCTCAAAAATATCATGTAAGCATGATTTCACAGCTTTTAGATTAGGCGTATCTACGTCGCGAAAGAAGAAAAACAATGGCAGAAAGGTAAACAAAGGGGCGTGGCGCATCAGCTGTTAAAATTAAAATGGCCATAACTCCGGCAAAAATCAACATATTTGAAAAAAAAAAGTGCATCCGGTAGATATGATTATATGTGTTATTTCTACATTAAAAATGAAAAATCGACTTTTTGATATATTTTCGCGAATTTCAAAGTCCACTGTACCCTTAAGAAAAAAAAACAATTTTTATTTTATAGATAACGGCAGACGATAATGGTTTTTGGATCAGCCGGTGTGAGATTTTTTTTTTTTTTTTTTTTTTTTTTTTTAAGAAGCAATTATTATTTTATACAGGGAATATTTGCGCCTCATCTCATTTCTACGCTGCGATTTTATATACATGTTATTAAATAGGTGGCTAAAAATAATTTCAAATCCGGATATTATTTTGTGGAAACGATACATTTAAAGATCACGTGTTTGATTCTTGATCACGTGTCTTCATTCACGATCAGCCAATAGGGCATCAATTGAAAATCAACAGATATTGCTTTCATATCCCCAATTGAACTGTTAAAACAATAATATCCTGAAAAAAAAAGAAAGAAAGAAAGAAAAAAAAAAAGAAAAAAACGCTGCTATTGGCTGCTAGTTTTATGACGAAATAATTATTACGGATGATTTTTGTCTATTCTAAAAAGGCGAGTTATAAATGTAACATACTTCGCCGAAGAAGTTGACCGGTGAAGCATAGTATTTCCATGCTGAAAACATAATGCCACGTTTCTGGATTAGGATTCCACATAGGTTTAATAGAATGTAAGTCCTATTTAAAATATACAGTATTTAATCGTTATATTGTGCATGCTAAAATTATGGAGTAATTCTTCGTTATAGCCTTTCAAACAAGAAAACGTATGATATATACGAATGCGCAACTTAACCAAATGTATGAACAGTTAAGAAATATGATAAAAAGTAACGGTAGATTTGTTCCCAAAATGTTAGTTAGTAAAAATATTATAACTTTTCTAATAAAATTGGCAATAGGAAATTAAATGTATTTTAATTTTTACAAATATGTTTATACTTAAAAAAGGCGATAGAACGAAGAGCTTTTCTATCTTTAATACTTAATTATATAATATTCGTTAGTTTACATATTTTTTAATCAAATTTCAGAAAATAAATATCTGTAATCTATAAATTACTGATACTAATTTTCACTATAAAATAAATTTTCTTTTCTTAGGAATGTATCGTGGGAGTATTTATGAAAAATCATTTCTTTTTTATGGTTTCAAACGGGGTAGTCACACGACGCATGGTGCGTGATTTTCCTATTCTAGCTGGCAAAAATTATTTTTAGCGTCAATGCAGTCACATCGCCATGAAATTGAAAAATGTTATTGATAGTCATTATTTAATGTTAGGTGTTGCAAAATGTAGCGTGAAGCAGTCATAATTTCATTACAGGGACCAGTGACCCGGAGCCGAACAATTTTTGATACTCCAGCTCCAGCTCCGCTCCTAGATAAAATACTGTGGCTACGGCTCCAACTCGGCTCCGACTTCGCACTTTTGATTTGCAGATTTTAATTTACACATTTAATTTTTTGCTCCCAAATTCTTTCTTCCTTTACCTTCATGAAAGATCTAACAAAATGCATTTTACTTCTCATCAAACTTGAAATGCTTGTTCAGAAAATATGACATCTTTTAGCTTTTGCTTTTAAAATCGAAAGTTTGATGGGATTTTAAACACAAAAATCTTAAATTTCTTCTACACTTTGCAAACAACTAAAATTGTACAACTACATATGTAAACAACAGGCGGCCAATTTTTCAAATAGTCTTGCCACTTAGCTCAAGTAAAGTAATGTTACCATGTTTTGAGAAGTTTTCCATCTCTAAAAAATTAAAATATTTTAAACCTGGAAATTTAAAAGACTGAAAAAAAGATTTAAAAGAATATTAAAAATTAAAGGATCCCTTGAGCAGGGGAAAATTTAGAGCTCCAGCTCCAGAGCACTCCGGCTCCGGGCTCCAGCTCCAGCTCCGGGTCTCTGACAGGGGCACTCAAAATAATTTTATTACATTACGGCCTATGGGGAAAAATCGTTTTGGGTTGTTTTTAATGATGTTTCATATTTTCAAACATTTTGAAATTTAAATACATATCTATGAAGTGCTCTACAAGACGACTGCTATAGAATATGTGGTATGGATAGCATTCATCGATCATTTATAGGGACATTAAAAATACTTATGTTAAATTACGGTCTTATGGAGAAAAATTGTTTGTGGTGTATTTTGTTCTTGTTATACAACTTCAAAAGTAATTAAACTTAGATGTATCTCCGAGGTGCTTTATAAGATGCTTACTATTGAATACAATGTGCATAGCTTTCATCTTTCGTATACAGGGCACACAGAATATGTACAAAACTGGTATGTACAAAATTTTCAGTTAGTTTTTGGACTTCGGTTGAAATTACGATTTTAAACGTGTTATATGTTTCACAAATTATTACTTAGACATCGTTTTTCACGTTATTAAGCTATGAAGTTTTATTATAGTAGTCCGAATGCATTAAAAATGTTATAATCTGAATGACGCATGATTTTACGTTCTTATTGATATTTTTTTATGATTCTTTCTTAACGGTATGGAGCTAATGTAATAAAACTACTTTTATATTATTATGACAAATCTTAAAATTTCTTTTTCTAAAATTCAATATACGGGAAAACATTCGAAACTTTGATGAAAATTGCTGTGTTGTGTATTTTTTGTATATTTATAGTTATCTTTGCACAGAGGAACATTTTGTAAAGAATGGAAATAATAAGATATCATGAGAAATTGTCTACATTATGTTTTGCATTGTATCAAATCTGAATTTGGAGAATTAGTCTGAATCAATTTTCTAACCATTCGAAATTTGCAACCATGTAATATATTTTACATCATTTTGTCCTGAGATATCTAAAAACAACTAACAACTTTTTCCCAGATTTGGTCAAAACTTTAAACATTTCGCGCTTGCAAAACTTCATATGCTTTTCGTTATAATGTTTCTCAATAAACAAAGCATTTTCAACTCACGTTCTCATTATATTTTAAATATTGTTGCCGTTGCATAATGTTGCAAAAGTTTATTTATGGGACTAACTTAAATTCTGCTGTAGTTGATAAAAATAAAATACATAATACTTGAACTATATATAAAAAAAAAAAAAAAAAGACTCAATAAGCTATAAAGAATTCTAAAAACTAGGGTGCACCTAATGGCAGAGAAATTAAATTGGAACAAAAAGGTTATAATCTAAACTATTTAATCATATAAAAAATTGAGCTTAATCGTGCTTTATCATATAACGTTTTCTATATTAAAACTGAGAAAAGGTAGAAATATACAGAGTTTTTACGACATTAAATATGAAATACCAGCTGATATGTTCAAAATTTATGCATATAATTCCGATAAAATAAAGTCCATATTTTGTTTGGAAGCTTCCATAATCGACCAGTATATTTTATTCCGCTCCAAGTAGCAGATCTAAGAACTATATTCAAATTGATTGATTCATTCCCAACTAAGAAACACCAACTTTGCACTAGTCTAGGGACCATACAATTATATTTATAGTAAAACCAATAGTAGGGTACAAATCCCTAACAATATTTCAATAACAAGCAAAAAATAAATTCCACTAGGATTAACTTTTAAAAGTGGACTTTTGGCCAGCTAGTATCGGCATATCACCCACTGTGCGTCGTGACCATCTAATTTTAATTTAGAAAATGAACAAACGACACCAGGAATATTTTAATAATGTTTTGTTTTTATAATGAAAGCATATATGAACAAGTTTTTGTTTCCTAAGAAATACGTTTGTAAATTCTGTTGTCAATCAATCATTTCATCATTTTAGGAACAGAAACTTTCTGCCCCTGAAAGGGATAATCTAGGAAAATATTATATAACCACAATCGATAACTTGCAATAACTTCTTTAAAGTTACCCAATATAAAAAAAAGCGTTCTTTATCTTTATAAACGCAAAGACCCATGTATTTCCGAGATTTAAAGGAGCATTTATAAAAACAAATATTCTTTTCTGTCACTGATTTTTGGAAGCGTTTTTGTGAAATTTTTATAGTGTATTAATCAGTTTTCAGAACGCTTAGTATTGGTGTCTCGGAAGCTATCAATTCTCATGTTAACATTTTCATGTTTAAGGGGTCTCAGGAATTTAACTTTTTTTACTGAAGGTGCAATTTAGCATCATGCCACATTTCATTTTATTTCTCATTCCTTATGTAACAGAAATGAATATATACATTTTTTTTTGACATAGGCAGATTTATATTCATTCTATTCAAAATAATTATTTTAAAATTCTACATTGATATTTTATTTTATTTTATTTTACTAATGTTTAATTTTGATTAAAAAAAAAATGAAAAATTGTGTTTTTATTTGCATCTACTGCGCGCAAGTCTGTAGAGAAACTATTGGTTCTAGAGTCCTAGAAAATATTGATAATGATGTAACATTAAAGTATCTTCAAATTATCTTTAATGTTTAAGCTATTAAGAATTATTTTATTTTTTATATAGATTTAAATAATAATAATAATAATAATAATAATAATAATAATAATAATAATAATAAAAACATTTTTTTGCAGAGAAAAATACTAGTTCAATATTTTATACAATAATATAACTAAATTTCAGGTATACGTTGTTTCTTGCATCAAAATGAATGCAATTGCCAAGTTTTATACAAACAATGTTATTAGTTTTTGAGAAATGTTGCGCGCAGTGAATGCAAGTCAAACTACAATTTTAAAATTTTCATTAAAATTAAACATAAAAAATATTAAATATATCAGTTGTCAAAAAGAAAATGCTACATAGAACATATATTAAGCTGTCATTTTTAATAACCTTATCCATCTCTATTTTATGAAAAATAAAATTAAATGTGCACGATTCTAAATCACACCCTCAATAAATATATAAGACTCCTGAGACCCCTTAACAAATGTGACTTACAAACTAACATGAGAAATTAACATCGTTAACATTAAGATTAAAATTAATATCATTTTGTTACTCTTCTATGTATGAATTCAATTACCCACATAAAAAGTTTAACTGGCAATTGATCACATACTAAAAACCAACGTTCCGGTTTGAGAAAACTGATTAAAGTTCTATAAAAACTACTGGCGCAGCTATCTGAAACTCTTTAAATCTCTCAACTCTTAAAAACTACTATGTTTACGAAAATCAATGGCAGAAAAAGAAAAATAATTTTATAAATGCTACACTGTCAGAAACTTTCGTTTTTATGCAAAAAATTATTAGTCATTATTAAGGGGTCTTGTACCTTTTAAACGCGTTGAAAATTAACGAAAAACTTCAAAGTTTGAATTAGTCCATCTTCAAAACCTTTTTATGTATAAACATGAAATTTCGGATATTGATTAAACAGATTGTGCTTTGTAATATGCTACCATTAGAAATTTATTCACCTTTTACAGAATTTGTGTATTGTTTAAATCAAAATAGCTCTTTTTTTTACTCCAGAACTCATTGCGCGCATGATATCATGAGAAAGTATGTATGGGTTGTCATATAATTTGGTAAAAATACTAAACAAATATGTGTGTTTAAAATGAACTACTTTTAAGTATTTACAATGGTAATATTTTTAGTTATGACTATTTTTATTTATTGAAAATGCAACGTTTTTATTTTTTTTACAAAAATATATTTTTTTATATAGTTAATGGAATAATTTTGGCTTAAGAGTACTTCATTTTAAACACAGATATATGTTTAGTATCTTTACAAAGTTCCATGACAATGCATACATACTTTCTCAAGATATCATGCGCGCAATGACTTCTGGAGTAAAAAAAAGAGCTATTTTGATTTCAACAATACACAAATTCTGTAAAAGGCTAATAAATTTCTAATGACAGCATATTACAAAGCATGATCTGTTTAATCAATATCCAAAATTTTATGTTTGTACATAAAAAGGTTTTGAAGATAGACTAATTCAAACTTTGAGTTTTTTCTTTAAATTTCGTCACGTTTAATAGGTACAAGACCCCTTAAGCAAATAATTTCTTTACCGCTAGAAAACATACTTTCAAAATTCCGTTAATACCGTCACGTATGCCTGCGTATTGGCTGTATTAATACTAAAGATTGAATTTATTTTTGAAATTAAAAAAAGAAAATTCAATAAATTAAAATTTCTAATTTACTTAAAATAAAACAAACGAAAATAATGCTTTCGAATTTAATAAATTAGCTGTTTTTTTCATTTCTTCAAGCTTATTCGCAATTTATTTTTAGTGTATTATTCGCATGAGAAATATATTCTGAACGAACAGATTTAAAAAATATGTATAACAGTTCAGTCAACTTAAAAAAAAAAAAATGATTTTATTCAAAAAAGCAAACATTTATTCTGGAATTTAATAAAAAATATATTATACATATTTAAATCTAACAATGAAATTATGTCTTATCAAAAATATGTCTAATATGTAATAGTTTTTGTCCTCTATTATTCGATCAGTGTTAAAATATCAACCATTATTTCATAACGACGAAATGTTATCATAATTAAATTTAAATTTTCCAGCTTTTATTTATTTTATTTAATGGGGGGAGAGTTTGAGCCCACTAAGCAGCAAGGCTGTTGGCTCGAATGATCCAATAAGAAGAAACACAGAGGGCATAGAGAAGAGAGTTAGAACCGATTTATGCTATGCAAAAACTTGAGAGTCGAAGACCGAAAAACAGAAGACTTGCAGAATTCCTGCGAGAACTCAAGGAAGGAACGACAACATGGACCATGCAGCACCGAACTATCCCAACACAAATTACGCTGCGAGCGGTACTTTTGACAAGAAAATAAAATGTGTTCCAAGGAGTCAGAAACGAGGCAGATGCAGCATCTATCGTCATCAACGAGACCGAAACGAAAAAGGAGAGCCGGCGTGATCAGCATCTTGCATAACAGCCGCGAGATAAGAACATCATCTGTTCTATTAGAAGACCAGGGCTGCGTCAGCTTGACACTGGGAATTTCACCATGTGAGATCAGGTATTTGCTTGAACTGTACTGTTGTCGGAGTTGAAGATAAGTATTCCTTTTCTGATGCTGAATGAGATCTTCGGGAGAATTTTCCAGCTTTCTGATTAAGAAATTTAACAAGTCTTACCAATCCCCGATTTGAAGAAAACTCATATCTTCATTTTAAACTCGTCACTTGGTATGTGCTAAGTGGCCGAGAGGTTCAGATGATTGTTTCGAGACGCGCGGGCTCCGGTTCAAACCTAAGGTTATCTACGGCAAAACGAGCAACGCATTTTTTTTTCTTAAACTCCTTTTTTCAGATACAGCAGAACCTCGATTATCCGAAGTAATGGGGACCGACCCTCTTTTGGAAAATCGGAATTTTCGGATAATCGAGAATGCTTCCATTTTAAGATTAAAGATAAATATATGCGGTATTTCTTATGGTAACAAGTGCTTAATAAATATAAAGCAATAACAAAATAGAAACATGAATAAATTACCTGAATTTTAATTTTGAAAGTAAGTACCTTTACCTTTTACATATTTAACAAGGGTTTGACACAATGTTTTGTTTGTCGCAGTTTCGATTGTCATTGCTTTGAAACTCTATCACGGATTTTTTTTTTTAATACTATTAGTTCATGAGTATGACAGCCTTTCTGCTGCTCCAGCCATCTCAAACCTTTTGCAAAACACTCAAAAGCTTCAGAATTGATAATGTGTTCGTTTTCTTCGTTCCACTGCGCAGCTTACGGGAACGCAAGTTAAACTCAAAGGAGCTCTAAGAAGGGGAATCCAAAATTGTTAGATGTCCTCGTAGTCAGGAATGGATCGCTTGCACGCAAGGAATATGATAGTTAAAAAAGAAGAAGAAAAAAAAAACTTTGAAAATGGATTTTGCACAAAAGTAATGTGAGACTTAAAATAAAAAGCTTTAAAAAATGATTTCGGTTAACCGAGAGATTCGGTTAAAAGAGTTTCGGATAAAAGAGGTTCTACTGTACATAAAATATAAAACAAAGAACTGAAATTTCTTCAATTTTCGGATGTTTGCAAATAACAGTGCTGCCAGGAATATTTCTGGGAATTTATGAAAGTATTTCTGAGAGTGTGCTTTAACATTAAAATGATAGGAAATTTTACTCAAGTTTTATAAAAATATCTTACATCGAAATTTTTATTTAAATATGTTTACTATACAGTAAAACCTCCCTAAAGCGAACACGTACCGTTCCAATCAAAATAGGTCTCTCTGAGAGGTGGTCTCTTAATGGAGGTCATGTTTAAGTCTAGATTTTAATTGTTAAAAAAAGGGTAACAATTAATGTTACTAAAATTTATTTTTCACATTAGGAAAAAAATTGAAAAATTAAGTATCAAAACAAAAGTTAATTATATAAGTTAATAAGTGCAGAGTTAAAAAAAAAATTAAAACACTGACGTTTGCTTTCATTTTACGGTTTTATGTTCTATAACTCTTATCTCCAAGTCCTTTCGAAGTTCAGTAAAAAATGCAATTTTTTTTGGACGGAAACAAATTATGACGATTTCATTAATTAATTTATTTTTTTTAGAGTTTCCTGACAGAATAGGGAGGGCAGGGGAGTTTATGGACCGTCATCCTTACTTTGTCATCAGAGTTAAATTGATTGCCTAAAGAGGCGCAAAACCACATAAAAGTTACCGGAATAAATAAAAATTTTAAACTAAGTTTAGAAGTTTGATGAATAATGCGCTCTCCGGAATTATTATTCTAATAAAACCTTCTTCAAGCAACCAGGAAAAAAAACGGAATTTGTTTCACTTTCTTCAAAGAAGTGGGTCGCTCATGGAGGGAGTTCAACTGGGTGGTCTCTGAATAGAGGTACAATTAGTATTGAGGCTATGGGAATAAATTTCGCTCCATGAAGAAATGGTTGGTTGCTTAATGGGCTTAATGGTTGCTTAATGGTGCTTAATGGAGCTTAATGGAGGTGTTCGCTCAGGGAGGTTTCACTGTATTTAGTAACATTTGACTTCGACTTCGAACACTTTTTTGACCGAGGCCCCTGTGGACAATTCCACGCATCACCGGGATGAGAACTGGTGAGAAATGGCAGGAGAGCAAACTAAGACCTGGATTGTACCAATAAAAAAATAAAAAAGGGGTGAATTTTCTTATTTGTGTCTTTTAAACTCATTTTACAAAAGAATTTCTGGTTCGAACCGAAATATATTCATATGGTATGGGGTCAAAATGACCCCTCAAGGGTTTTTAGAGTTAAATTTCGAAAATATTTTGGTTTCTAATGATAAAGAACAATCTTCTTGGAATCATGCATAATTCATAAATGTTTTCTTGTACATTTTATTCGTGTATACAGTTTTTAACAGTAGATTAATAAACATTTGACTTTTTTCACATTGCAGATTATGTTAAATATGCTGGAAAACAGGTTATTGAATCAAATTAAAGTTTTAACAATGTTGCATAATACAAGTATTCAAGAGAAATTATTTTATCCACAGGTTTTGAAACAGTTTACTCTTCAAGAAATACTTATGAGTTGTAATTAATTTTACATATAACGACAATAATTGAAATGTACAGTTATAGGATATTATATTGAAAAGTCAGCGTGAGTGCTTGCTATTTTTTGTAATTATTTTAATTAAATTTAATTTAAATATTACTGTAATTTACTTTTCTTATATTTTCTTCAATTTTACTTAAGATTTATAAACTTTCTTTTACATGAGTTGCGTAAAATGTATATGTTTAAAATTTGTTTGTTAGCTGCTGAACATTTATCATCCACCTTTATAGTTTGCTGTATATATTGTTTAAAAAAATAAAAACAGTATGATGAGCATTTGAATAATTTACACTTTTCAAATGCGCATGTGATTTTGATACATATATTGAAAATTCTGTTTCAACATTTTCGTGAAAATATATATTTTATTGCAATATCAAAGTATTTTGTATAGCAGAAATAGTATTTTAATTACACTCGTATAATATAATTTGATAATATTATAATTTGAAAGTATAATTTTTTTATATTTCACTTTGAGTAATACGTATTCGGTTTTTATCCTATGGTAAATCTTGATTGAAATGAAATAACGTACGTTTTCTTTCGAAACTTTTTTCATCATTAATTCATAAGTTTAATAAGTCGCTCGTTACTATGATTCTAAAATTCCCTGCTCAACAAAGTTAAATTTTCTGACATATTTCCTGTTTCATTTTTAAATATAAAAGCATAAAATAGCCTGACTACTGAAGCAATTTAGAATGGAATGGAATTTTCCATTTTTTGATAAATCAATTACTTATCGAGTTATGGGTGATTCTTGTTTTGTGATAACAGGTTTTTCGATTTTCTGGCGCTGCTGCATCGGAAACGCTGTTAAAAAAAACTCACTTTAACATATTTTCGTAAAGAGCTTCTGACTTTACCAAAAATGGAAAAAGCTATTCAGTTACATAGTTTCTGAATCAGAACATGCTAAATTCAATCGTTTTCGAAAAACAATTCAATTCAGAAATGTGTGAGAAAGTAGCTCCTTTAGTTTTCAGAAAAATCTTAAGAGAAATTGATAAAGAAGTAAGGAAGAAGAATGTAATTTTTCAGCTACGCCATTGATACATTAAGCAGTCATCTAACGGGCACGAACTAAGTAGGTTAATTACTTCTTGAGCAATTCCGTAAAACATGAAATGTCTTCAAATGCTGTCTCCTGTATAAGACAAAATAACTATTCAGAACTTTTACAGAAATATAGCAAAATTTCGTAAATAGTTGCCAAAACTGAAGTTCATTTTTTCAGTAGCACTTAATCTATCACTGAATGTTTGTCCTTGAGTGAAAAAATCATTTATGTTCGGAAATAGTAGCACTTATAAAACTATAAAGTTGGCAGATATGCTTGCCATTAGTTTATAACTTGAAAGTTTAAATTTTACATTCTGAAGTTTAGTAATGTATATTCTATTTTTTTTTTCTTTTGTTAAAACTCAATTGAAAACCGGGAACATATTTTTTTTTAAGTTTTTTATCTTGTTTTTTTTTTTTTTTTTTTTTTTTTTTTTGTAAATTTAATAACTCCCTAGCTAAGAGAAGTTAATAAAAATGTAAGACAGATTTAACTGACATTTCAGCAACCCAATTAACACATTAAGCTGTATGTAAAACGTACAAATTTAGTAGGTTAACTGCTTCTTGAACAATGCGGTAAATCATGAAAAATCATCGAATTTTCTTTTACGTGTAAGACTAAATAATCATAGAAAATCATTTACAGAAACATAGCATTATTAAGTGCATATTTGCCGAATTCATGTTTTTTTTATTATTCAGTACCATTATGTTCGAATATTAACCGCCGTCGTATTGTGTTACTCAATATATATCATTATCCCATTTATGCCTGAATTTTTGTTTTCTCAAAAAAACAAAAATTGGCAAAATCACTTTAAAATGTTTCAAAATAAACTGGAAAAATACTAAAAAAATTACGCTAAAATATTTTTGTATTTGTTTGATAAAATGTAAACGTACTAAATATGGGAATATCGATATGTGGAAAAAAGCATAATTATATGTTTTGTCTAAATTTATATAAATTATGCTTTTAAATTGTATATTATATACTATAATTAGCTTTTTTATTAACTATTAAAATACATTTATTTCTTTACAGAGACAAATTACATTATAATTATGATTAATAATAAATAAATAATAATCGTATTTGACACTAAAAATCAATTTATTTCAAAAACATTTCGAAAAGACTTAACATAAATAACTGTTCCCTAAATGGCTAATAGAAATATACACACATTTGCACCTAGCGCCCTATATTTTGTACGTTACAATCATGCATAAAAAATAGGCTTATACATATAATTTCGCAATTAAAAAAAATACGTATTTCAAAGAAGTCTACAAGCAAAGATTATGACTTTTTTGTTTGGATAATTGGTAGAAAAAACACAAATAAACTTACTTTTTTCATTTCGCGGTCTTGAAAAATTAAAAACCTATAAACATCGAAAAAAGGTCTTCATTTAAACATATAAATGTCTATCTCCATCTGTCATCTCTCGATCATAGAAAAATACATTTATAGACAATAAGTTCATTCAATTTTTATGTTATAAAAAACAGAAAATTATAAAAAATTATTAAAATTCGTAACGTTCCATCAATGCGACTCTAGGAATAACTGGGTTGTAAAGAAAATATTTCCGTTGGGTAATAATAGCACTTATAAGATGTATAAGTCGGCAGACATGCTTACACGTATAACATAATTTCAACAAAATAATGAATTTCGTTTCTGTTTTTGGTGATATAATATAGTTCCAACAAAAATTATATTATAATTTGTGTGTGCTTAGTTAACCAACCTCGGACAAAATACCACTTTATACGAATAATGCAAACTTGGCCTTTAGTCAAACAATTCTATGTACTGACTGCAGCGTACCCTATTAACATGTATTAATTTCATGCCAGCTGAACAATTTTACAAAACTTAATTTTTCCTCCATATCATTCAAGGTGAATATATCAAATATGCCGATTCCTCGTATACTGGTTGCGTAGTCTTGATTTATGAGTAAGTTTGGTACTGTTGGTTCTATGAGTAAATAATTCATAGTTTGTAGGAAATTATTTTTTGTGGAAAGATTTTTGAATGGCTTTTGTCAGTAATGAGTAAAATATGAATGAAATCATGGGCATTCCTTTCTATAGATTGTACTTCTTAGGACGTATAAGTTTTCGAAGAACATTGCAAATTTTAAATGTAACATTAAGTTATGTTTAAAATGTTGATCTGCAATCTAATACAGGAAAGTTTCCATTTTCTAAAATAACATTTTGGTTAAAAAAATTAGTAAACAATAATATTTGGCTTAAACAAAGTTTAATTCACCAGATATGAAAGCCTGAGTGTTAATATGCCTGCAAGTTCTGTATGTACGTATGTATGTAAGTAGGTAACATGATAACTCTTGATAGAAATATCCAATTTGTTTCAAATTTTTTTCTAGGTCTATTCTCCTAAGGCGCTTCACTGAATAGTTTTGGGGATTTGCTGGTTAAGTATAAAAGGGGGAAAGGGTACTGGGCCAATCCCCTCCCCCTTAACTTAGAGAAATAGTTTTTTCATGCAGAATTATCAGACTTGCTTCAATTTTGGTATACAGATTAATTCTGATACGTCGCTTCCCTGATTAGATTTGGAGGTTCATTGTTGAAATATAAAGGGAGGATCGTGTGGTAATACCCCCTTAATTTAGATAAATATGTTTTCTCATTCGATTTGCTTCAAATTTCGTAAACCTGTTTATTATGATAAAACGTTTCCCTGATGAGATTTGGAGGTTCATTGGTTAAGTATATCAGAGGTACCGATTTAGGTATACCGATTGGGTTTGAGTATAACCGATTTGGATGTAACTTGGTGTGTACATAGTACATACCAATGTCTCGACCGAGCTCGTTGGCCAGCTTCATACGCCATTTTGTTTAAAAATGGCGGCCATTTAAAAAAAATTAAAATTCAAAATTTGAAATGTGTTACCCAAAAATTGAAAAAAAAATATGTGTTTGACCTTGATACAAAGATTCCGGATCAGTTTTTGTTTCGTCTATATTTTAAAAAATTACTGAGTTATAGCACTTTGAATTTATAGCGAGTCTGACATTTTGAAACGACCTGATATTTGTCACGCGATAACAGGCGTATTTATGAACCGATATGGATGTACCTTGGTGTGTACATAGTGCATACCAATGTCTCGATCGAGTTCGTTCGCCAGCTTCATACGCCATTTTGTTTCAAAATGGCGGCCATTTAAAAAAATTAAATTTAAAATGAGGTATCAAAAATTTAGAAAATGAAAAAGATTTTTTTCTTATTTGTTTGACACTAATACAAAGATTCCGAAACAGTTTTTGTTTTGCCTTTATCTAAAAAGATGGCTATAGCATTTTGAATTTTTATTGTAACTGACATTTTGAAACGACCTGATTTTTGTCTTGCAATAACAGGCGTATTTATGAATCGATTTGGATGTACCTTGGTGTGTACATAATACATACCACTGTCTCGAACGAGTTCGTTGGCCAGTTTCATTCGCCATCTTGTTTCAAAAGGGCTGCCATTTAAAAAAATTTGAAATTTGAAATTTAAAATAAAGTATAAAATAATTTGAAAATGTAAAAGATTTTTTTTATGTGTTTGACCTTGATACAAAGATTCCGGGGCAGTTTTTGTTCCGTGTATATCTTAAAAAATTGTTGAGTTATAGCACTTTGAATTTCTAGCATGGCTGACATTTTGAAATGATCTGAAATTTGTTGCTCAATAACACGCGTATTTATTAACCTATTCGGATGCAAGAAGGCATGTGGGTTGTAGATAGCAATGTCTCGACCAAGTTCGCTAGCCAGCTGCATCCGCGACCTTGTTTCAAAATGGCGGACATTCAACTAAAAAAACTTAAAGTAAGGTGCACAAAAAATTAGAAATTGAGAAAGGTTTCTTTCTTAAGTATTTGACCTTGATATAAGGATTCCGGAGACTTTTTTGTTTTGTCTTTATCTTAACAAAATGTCTTAGATACAGCAGTTTGAACTTCTAATGTGGGTGATATTTTGAAAAATCTGATTTTTTGCCTGCAACATCACTCGTATATAACAACCGATTCCGATTTGAGTGAGCATGTGCACAGGAATTACTAAGGTCTTGACCAAGTTAACTATTTAACCTCTTCCACTATGTTGTCTTAAAATGGCAGGTACTTCACGATATCGCCGAATTTGGCAACCAAATATACGTTACTTTAAATAAAAGCAGCTTGGATAAAGCTGACTGATTTCGCGAAATTCTCATTCATAATGATTTAGTATTGATAAAAATTAGTATTGAATCTTCTATAATCGGTTTCCACTAAATTGAGCTTCGTGTGTTTGAATAGTATAAGCTGGCTTCTTAAAAATAAGGAATATGAACGCTACCTATTCCCCCCGGCACTGGCCGGAAGGACATTTTACTACAACGAACTGAATTTTACGATCATTTTGATGCGATTTGTGTCAAATTGTTCAGAAAAACTTTAGTTGTCAAATGAATTAAAAAACAAAAAAATCGATTTTTTAAAAGATTTTAAGGGTCGTATGTCTTTATAAGAGGGCGAGGGATCTTTAAAACTATTTTTTTATTTTTTGTGAATTTCACTTTAAATATTATTAAAGGGTACATTATGTGCATTATGGCATAGATTTATCACAAAAAAATAAAAATAATTTTTTTGAGAAACAAAAAGGAATTTTCCATAATATTTTAGAATTTCTCAAAATGCCCCGTGCGAACGGAATATCAATGAAAATCTCCAATATTTTTTAGGCTCAAATAAAAAAAAGGGAAAATATGTTTTTTCTTACAATTATATTCAAATATGTAAAATTCGATGCACAGTTTTATTTATATATATAAACCAAACTTGTATAAAAAATCTTGGGAATTTTCATTGATATTCAGTTCGCATGTGGCATTTGGAGAAGTTCTAAAATATTACGGAAAATTCTCTTTTTTCTCAAAATGTTTTTTTTTTCTTTTGTGATAAACTTATGCCATAATGCATATAATGTACCCTTGAATAATATTTAAAGTGAAATTTACAAAAAATAGAAAAATGATTTTAAAGTACCCTCGTCCCCATAATGGGCCATCTAAAGTCAAATTTTCGAAGGGTCAAGCGTACAAAATAGTTACAGAAAATGTATGTTTTCTTCTACCGATAATGACTATATTGCTTTGAACGAAAGTCCTAGATATGAATTTTCAAGTAATAAAAGTGTAAATAATCTCTGAGTAACACACTTTCTTCACAGATTCTTTATGTGACGAAAATTATTTTATTTAACATTTCTTTTTTATTATTTTAGGTATAGAGTTAACGATGCAGATGACACCAGAGGTGATGTGAAAGAATCAAGGCTGTGTATCATTGGAGTTATTATGGTTATATATGGAATATTTGTATTATTATTGATTATCCCCAAAGCTTATGTGATTAAAAATTATTCACGTAATAATGGCACATCATTATCTGAAGGGAATCTTGGAAAGGATAATGACAAATATAATAAACTGGAGTTTGAGAAAAGCGGTCCTCAGGAGGAGATGTTCACCATAAAATTGGAAGAGGGCATAAAGAACGCAAAACCACGTGAACGTCGAGAAATTCCAAAAAAGAACAATAACACATTTTGGCCGCAAAAGAAAAATAATGCTGTGGAAACTAAGTACGAAAAGAAGAAATTTATAGAAACATTTATAAAACAATACATGAAAAGATCAAAGAAATTAAGTTATCTGCAGAAGAAAATAAAAATTAAAAATTAATATCCTGGAAAAAATAAAACTGCATCAATGAAAAAAAAATGTGATAATTGAAATACACACATTTGAATGTTATTGATACATTCCCTGAACATTACAAATTATATTTATTTGCTTTCTTTGTTGCCAGATTTTAATTTTTAGGCGAATTAGTTATGGTGAATGGTATACGCTGATTAAAAGATTGCTCTCTCACTTTTGTGAACCGATGATAATAATAACAATATAAAATGTATTCTTTAAATGATTGCTCTCTCACTTTTGTAAACCTATGCTAATAATAACAATAAAAAATGTATTCTTTATTTTAAAAATAATAATAAAAATGCAAGGACCATAGATAAATGGATGAAGTTTGCAACTGTATAATTTGATTTTAGTGCAATTTCATTATACAATAAAAAAATTATATGTATACAGGGTGTATCTAAACTCTCGGGCAAAACTTTAAGTGGTGATAGTACACATCAAGACAAACAATATTAAATAGGAAACTAAGGGTCCTAAACGTCTTACAATGGACATAGGAGCCATTAAAGTTTAGGTCCAAAATTTTAAATGATTATGAAAAACGGAAAAATTGGTCGATTCGTTTGCGGTTTTCACTAAAACTATCCTTTATGTCAGTATTTTCTTGACAATAGATTTTAAAGATAAAGTTCAAAAATGGTGTTAGAGGGTGCTTTAGACTTTGGAGTAACGAACAAATATTTTTTACCGTTAGTTTTGTATCTCATTAAATGCTTTAAAAAGCTTAGACTTAAACTTAAATTTTGAGCTCAAATTCTAAATCGTTGAGAGTGGTTAAGTAGCGCAAACTGAACTATGTTCAGGACAATGGCTCAAATTTCAACTCCTGAACACAGTTCAAGAAAATTGAACAAACATGATCCTGAACAAAGTTTGTTTTTTAAGCATTTAATGAGATACAAAAAATAACGGTAAAAAATAGTTGTTCGTAACTCCAAAGTCTAAAGAGCCTTCTATCGGCAGTTTTTAAAACTTCATCTTTAAAATTTATTTTCAAGAAAATACTGACATAAAGAATAGTTTAAAAAAAAAACTGAAAATGAATCGACCAATTTTTCCGTTTTTGATTATAATTTCAAATGATTATAAAATCATTTGAAATTTTGGACCCTAAACTTTAATGGCACCTATCTCCTTCGGAAGACATTTGTGACATTAGTTTCCTATTTAATATTGTTTGTCTTGATGCGTACTATCACCCCTTAAAGTTTTGCCCAAGAGTCTAGATACACCCTGTATATACATTACACATTCAGATTACTGTAGTGATGAAACTGCTGTACACAAGATGCTCAATTGAATATTTGATCAATTGTATAGTTTTTCAATAACATATTTTCTATCAAATAATAAGGTATATTATATTATTAAGAAATAGTAGTAACAATTGCGTAGTTTTTTGTGCAGCTGTTTTATCCCTGTTTTTGTATGTAATTTTAAAAAATAGGTATTGGTTGACTAAGTGCAGATTTACTACCTAAATTACTATTCAGCAATTATATTAAATTACTAAAAGTAAAAAAAAAAATGAAATAAATAATGCAGTATAATATAATAATTAGGCGATACAATTAATTTTGACATTTCAAATGCTTTTTCATAACTTCAGAAAATATCTTGGAAGTTCTGTGATTTTTTTTATGTTTTAAATATTATTAATATGTATATATATATATATATATATATATATATAATGAGTGCCAAAGTATTATAACCACCTATACACACTTCCAATATCGTATGTTCTCTGGATTTGATGATAGCAATTGTTTGTAAAATCGGTTTACAAATAGGCTTCTCGATGACTATGAGTTTCATTAAACTATAGTTTGTTGTGTTATACCGCGTCTGTTGCTCAAAACAATGAGTATAAGTCAACCTCTGGCACCTATATTGTGCACAAGCAATTTTCGTCAAAAATTTTAGTTTTCGCTAGATCCGGGTTCTATTCCCGGCTTGGACGTTTTTCACTCTGTTGGTTTACGGTTAGATATCAAAGTGATAATTCACATCATTAATATTCAATAATTTCAAGCGTAATTTCACTGCTGAAAGGTAGTTAAAAAATTAATTAAAATTGTATATTCACCGATGTTGGTTTTAATTGAGTCTCATGTTACGCCGCAAGATTGCGTGCCCATGAAGACTTTTCCATCTAATAGCTGCGGTAGCAGTCTTACCAACTTATGTGAGTGAGAGATGCCATCGTCCTTGTGACTTAGTGGTAGAGCACTGGAGCGCTATTCCAGGGGCCCTGGTTCGATTCTTATCTTGGACATTTTTCACTCTGTTGGTTTATGCATAGATAGCAAAGTGATAATTCACATCATTAATATGTAATCCATTTTTCTGGCATTCGCAATAATGTCGAATTCAAAGTATTTGAAATTTGTTACTTCTGCAATGGATATGTGAAACCTAAAGTTCACTGCTGTTTCTGACCAAGGGCAATTATTTAATAGGGAAAAATTAATAATTACGTCATTTGACATGCTGCATGAGCGAGTCGAAGTTTCAGCGAGGAGAAGTCATAATATTTTGCCAAATAATGTATATATATGTAATAATAAAAAATTTCGCCCTTTTATCGTAATTAAACTGTTCCAACTTATTATAGAAGCTACCTTTTTTACTTAGCTTTAATACTATCTTAAATATCTTTTATCTTTTTCCCATGCTTTAAATGCCTAGTCTTTTATTATTCTAAAAACCCATTCGTCTAATCTTATAAAACCCATTAAATTACTTTTTTTTTTCATTTTATTCTGAAACTAAATTATTTTTGTTTCGAATGTATTTAATATCATTTGTCTCTGATGTTCCATATCCCATAATTCCTTGCCAAGTCCGCCAACAATTGTTTACATTATAAAACTGACGCCGAGACTTTAGAGTTCATCATCGACGTTACGCGTACTTCTCCCTTCCACCGGAGCTAAGTCATATCCTAGCCTGTCTCTCTTCGCGTCCTTCCGGCTATTTTTACGGGGTTGGTTCTTCACTAATAATGTATTCGTACGCGTGTTTTTTTTTTTTTTTTTTTTTTTTTAATAACCTGTTGCATTGGCTGGGAGAGAGAAAATATTACGATTAATGATTTTTTTAAATAACCCATGTTACCTGGAGAGCTTTGTTTACTGTATCTTCGTCATGGTGTTCTAAAATTTAACATCTAATGGTTTCTATTTACGACGTAACAACGGCCCTAACATGGGTAGCATATTGCTAGTGGAGTTTGGTGCATTTTATGACCATCTAATAAATATTTGAAGAATCTAAAGGCTTCAGTTATTATTTCCGGGAAACTACCAATGGACGTCGGCCTGATCTTCCACTCTTAACCATGATCTTACGACTGCAAATCTTTCACTTCTCGGTTCAGTTAGATAACGAGTGTATGTCTGCTGCTTAAGACCGATATGTTTATATCATACTATAGAAAACGTATCATGTATATAGGAGTATGAGTGCAAGTGTGCATGTGTGCAAAGGAATAGATAAGCCGATTTACACTAAAGATAAACATCTAAAAGTTAGATATTGAATATATAAATAAATAGATAAAAATGTATATGTAGATAATTAAACAGCACACTAATTACAATATGTATAATTATTTTGCCAAGAAACATATTTACGTATTAATACTTGAATGTAGAAATGTCTGTCTTTTCAGCGACGTATAAAAATAATTTGGTATTTCTCTAAATTAGCTTTGTATACGCTTCCATACTCGTTAAAAAAATATGAATTTTAAATGGATACTGACTTATTCTTATTCGTCAAAGATTTTGAAGGTATGTTAAGCTACAAAATTTAGAAATGCAGTGAGATTGGTGTGAAATGATTAGTCTGTAATTAAAATTTGGAAAAGTGTTACACTATACCATGAGTTAAGTGTTACGAAATGAACTCATCATCTTAAAGAATATTTTGGGAGAGAAATTAAATAAACAAAATAAACACACGAAAACAGTAATTCTGCTTTTTCAGAATATAGTGTTGCACCCGATGAATAAAAATATATATGTATATAAACATAGATAATAGAAAACATATTTCAGTTTTAAGACTTAAAACACACACTTTTATTTTATATAAAATGACGTCATTCGCATCCTCTGTAGAATTCCTCATTGACAATCCTGTCTTAAACAATATCTGCAGTTAAGTATTCATATGACGTCACTATCGCTGAATAAAACAAAAAAAAAAAAAAAAAAAAAAAGTTGTTACTCAAGAACATTACAAAAAAAAATCGGCTATCTTATGATTCATATGCTTTCATTTGTTTGTACATAATAAAGATAATTGAATTAAATACAGTTTACAAAAGCTCCATGTTTTATGAGAAATAATTCATTTATATATTTTTAAAATAGCACGTATTTTAATTACATTTTTTTCAGTAGTTATGGGGAAAATGGGCGACGAAAATTTATAATTACTATTTTCCAAGTATTTTTTCTTTACCTTCTACAGAAATGGTGTACTTGAGGTTGCCAAAATTAAAGGAATAACGCTAAAAAGTACGAAAAAATAATATCTGAAAAATAAATTGAGATGCAGTTTCCAAACAAATTGCATTAAAAATACTTTTTTTTTCCAATACGGTGGTATCAAGGAAACCCAAATATTCGCCGAAATTCCGAAAGACTTCAACTACACTAAAAAATAAAGATTTGTCGTTTTCACACACAAATAAGAAAATTCAACTTTTGTGTTTTATAATTTTTTTTCTTAAACTAAAAGATAAAGAACGAACAAAAAATTTAGAATCTACACTTTACCCTAACAAATTGTTCGTTTACTTTAGCTAAAAGAAAACCTTCCCAAGTTGACTGCTAGATAATTTATATCTCTCTATTAACACGGACGCTCTTCAAGATGTGACATGAAACTTGCATTTAGAGTTCCTAGAACAAAGATTAAACTTCTCTTATTCACACAAAGTAAAAAAGTCCATTTAAATCAACTATACCGTCTTAAGTCAACTATACTACTCATAAAGTCTATTTTTTCAGGAAGATTAACGGACTGACATATTTGGCTACGGGAAATTTAGAAACACAACAATGGGGAAATTTTAACCCTTTGTGGTCGCAGGCATCACAAATTTAATCTTAAGGAAATTTATTCAGTTGACACCACTTTTTTTTAAAAAAAAAACATTTCTAGTTGCAGTTTAACAACGTGTGCAAGAGAAATATACTAAAAAATTGTGCTTTAAAATATAGTGGTGCGAATAGAATGTAAATATAAAATTATGTAAATAGATCTTGGGCAGCTGTTAAGAGGCATTTTGTATCGCAAAATTTAAATATATGATTACACCAGTCGCTCTATTTCAGCTGATCTGTACATGATGCTGAAAATACTTTTAATGCAAGCGATACTTATAACGTAATTCCCCTAAACTGAACAGGAATTGTCGGTTTCAGACACAACTCAAAATATACATATTTTGTTTTTTATCAGAACTTCCGTTATACTAAAAGATAATAGAAGAAAGAAAAAAAAATTAGAAAACACACTTTCACCTAACAAAATGTTCGTTTAATTTAAATTAAAAAATATCCTTCAAAAGTTGACTGTTGGATAAATCCATATCTCGTTATTAACACTGACTCTCTTCAACATGTGACATGAAACTTGCATTTAGAGTTCCTAGAACCGAGATTAAATTTCCCTTATTCACAGGAAGCAAAAAAGTCAATTTAAGTCAACTATACAGCCTTCAACATTTCACAAAGCCTACTTTTTCAGGAAGTTTAATTGTATAATATATTTTGATACTCTGATTTCTGAAACTCAACAATAAAATAATTTTAAAAGGCATTTTGTATTGTAAAATTTTATTGTGTGATTAACTCTGTCGCTTCTCATTTATAAGATCTGCACCTGATATTGAAGAAAAACTATTAATGCAAGTGACACGTATAACGTATTTAACTTAAACTAAGAAAGAATTGTCGTTTTTAGACACAGCTTAAAAAATACATACTTTGTTTTTATATGTGATACTTTGTGTTCAAATCTTCTATTATACTAAAAAAATAATAATAACAAACAAAAAAATAGTTAATATTTTTCTATAACAATAATTTGTTTGTTTACTTAGCCATTGATAGTTTGGGCCCATAGATATTATTTATATAATATTATTTATATAATATTATTTATATACTTTATTCAAACTGTGATATGAAACTTCTAGGACAAAATTTCTCATAGTCAGATAATCTGAAGAAATGCTTTTGAGTAAAGTGTATTGTTTTCAACTGTTCACACTGTATGTTTCTTCAGCCATAGATAGATTAAGGGGTCTTGTACCTTTTAAACGCGTCGAAAATTAACGAAAAAATTTCAAAGTTTGAATTAGTCTATCTTCAAAGCCTTTTTATGCATAAACATGAAATTTTGGATATTGATTAAACAGATTGTGCTTTGTAATATGCTACCATTAGAAATTTATTAACCCTTTACAGAATTTGTGTATTGTTGAAATCAAAATAGCTCTTTTTTTTTACCCAATAAGTCATTGCGCGCATGATATCTTGAGAAAGCATGTATGGATTGGCATGAAATTCGGTAAAGATACTAAACATATATGTGTGTTTAAAATGATCTACTCTTAGGCTAAAATTATTTCATTAACTATATAAAAAAATATTTTCGTAAAAAAAATAAAAATTTTGTATTTTTAATGAATAAAAATAGTCATAACTAAAAATATTACCATTGTAAATACTTAAAAGTAGATCATTTTAAACAAACATATGTGTTTAGTATATTTACCAAATTTCATGACAATCCATACATACTTTCTCAAGATATCATGCGCGCAATGACTCATGGGGTAAAAAAAAGAGCTATTTTGATTTCAACAATACATAAATTCCGTAAAGGGTTAATAAATTTCTGTTGGTAGTATATTACAAAGCACAATCTCTTTAACCAATATCCGAAATTTCATGTTTATACATAAAAAGGTTTTGAAGATAGACTAATTCAAACTTTGAAGTTTTTCATTAATTTTCGACGCGTTTAAAAGGTACAAGACCCCTGTCCATAGAGATTATTCATATCTGTCCCATTTTACGAGAACTTTATTCAAACTGTGTAATGAAACTTGCATTAAAAGCTTCTAGGTCAAAATTTTCCATATTCAGAGCATCTGAAGAAATACTTTGGAGTAAAGTGTATTGTTTTCAACTGTTCACAATGTATGTTTCTTCAGGAACTTTAATGTATTTTTTGTAATATTATGATTAAAAAAATAAAAAAAAGTCTTAAAATGCCTTTTTAGGTTAATATATACATTTCTTTCTAACTTAGCCTCAGTCGCAAATACAATTAATTTTGTTTTCTATAAAAAAATTATTAAGAAGCTTGCAACGTTTTTAGAAAAATAAATTAAAAAATTTTATTGTATATTATCAAAATACACGAAAGAAATATCTGATTTCTGAGTACCAATATTTCAGAATTGGAATCTTCGTTCTTTATAATTACAAGTATTTGTCATTAAATAAAGATAATAATTATTTTCGTACAAATTGATATTTAAAAGTTGGAATGTTTAGCAGTTATGTTATCATCGTTTTTAATTTTTAATGTTTTGGTTACATTAGAGTGCTTTAGTGCGCAATAAATCAGAAACGGAAGCATTATAAGATCATTCCTGTTTCGTTCTGTCTCTCACAGCCATTTTGCACGTTAACTATGGAACGTGGAAAGTGCAAATTGGTAGATGTAATAAAGACTATTGAGTCATTTATAGATTATTAAATATTGACAAATATATTTAGGAAAAAATGTAGAGGGGAAAATTATGTTACTTTAAAAACCGTGTATATATCGGGACATATCGTGTGTGGTACCGTGTGAAAGCTCTCGTAATGCCGAACTCAAAAATACATTTCTTTTAATTTCAGGTATTATATTTTCAAAGATATCGTAGACAAACCTTGCAGAAAATCTATAACGATGGCCTTGGGTCACATAGTTTTTGAGAAAATCATTTTTGCGTTACACACAGATATTCAATTTGCGGGCGTTCCGCAAAAGCGACACCGAGGGGCGCTGGAGGTATGTATCGTTGCAGAAGTATAAAAGGATTCTTGATAATGATTTTCAAAAAAAAAAAAAAAAAAAAATTGGCAATTAGCCGACATATTAACCATTAAATACAAGGATGGTTTGAATACACATGAAGACACGGGTGGCACACTCGATGCGGAATCGGCTTTTAAAACCTAGATAACAACTTTTAATGATATATTTCTGTAATGCAATGCCGAGAAGTAATATAAAAGCAATACACTCAAATTGTTAATTACAGACTAATTTAGTTACAATTAATCCCTTTTGGATTCGCGAAAAGATTTCATTGTTTGGCTCTCTTAATACGCCAAGTGTTTTTTTCAAGGTTAATTGAAAACCTCTGGAAAAACGTGGCACGGACCAAGGCAGTGTTGGAACTTTGAGACCGCGTTTCGAAGCGCGCTTAGCACAATGTCAAATTTAAACTTTGTATAATGGTTTTGTTTTAGATACAAAGAAAATAATCTCTCAAAGAAAATAATCTTGTTAAAAGAAAATATTATTACTACGCTGAATATGGTTTTATGTAATGCCATATGAAATTTAAATATATTTTATTGTGTACTTTTATTGTGAGCACCGACTTAAATTCATCATAAACAGAGTAGGAAAGATGAAAAAAAAAGTTAGCAATATTTAATACTATTTAGACTTCATATCTGTTTGAAATTTCATTTTATATCCCTTATTATTTTTCTAGTATATACAGTTAAATCCAAACCTACGTTGTATAGTTTTTTACAAAGTCTTATTATTCTTTTAGCAACAATTTATTTTGTAATAATACAGTTACTAATTAATATATTTATAGTACGGAACCCTTTGTATGGAAGTAATACTCGCACTTGATCGATTATTCTCTTCTAATACCATACTATTACTACGGCACGTCAGTATACTTTTTTTAAAGTTGTTAAATACGCTAAATTGTGCATTCTGCCGTATTGTAATTATACCTCCGATGAAATATTCACTGAAATACCAGTTAAATTTCAATTGTAATATAAGTTTTAGCAATAATAGAATCTAGGAATATTACATTCGGTTGTAAATTGCACCATCTCGTTTATTTTTAATTTATTTTATTTATTTATTTATTTCTTCTTAGTTTACACCAACATCTCAATATAAACTAACGGTATATAAAAAGTTATTATTTTTTTTTTAATTAAATATAATAAAGGACATGAACCGGAATGAGATAACCAATTGGTATGAAATACCACAACTGGTGTATGCGTCATCTTAAAGCACACGAGTGACCAAAAAGAATCCATAGTTCGCCAAAATACAGAGGTGTAGTGCAAATGGTACTAAGAGAAATATAGTGTGGTATATAGTACAGCAGAGAAGCACACGTTGAGAGAAAAAATCTCTTTGCTCTCACATTTTTCCTGTAAAGAATAAACCTGCCGGGATCTGCACATTTTACGGAACTTCATCAATTGAAATAAAGTAGTACATGAGAGTACGGTGTATTTATACGGACATGCCAGAAGTTTGCCGAACCAGAAAAAAGAATGCCACAGCAAGCTGAAGAAGACTTGAGTTAAAGGCAAGGGTAACAATATAGAACAAATTATAAATTAATTTAAATAATTGTGATAAGAAAGAAGCTCTGTTCACCGCTTAAGTCATGCAAAAGTAAACCGGCGGAAAACCATTACATAAAATCTAACTTAAAATCCAAAATTAGCCTAAAATCGTAATAAAACTGTTTTAAAAGGAAGCGTAATTTCAGGTAAATGCCAAATTTAATAATCCACGGGGTCTGAAAATAAATTAACAACCTTCTTTAAATGCATACTAAAATATTGTTTTGATTTTTTGCAATGTATTTATTCATATCGCCATTTTTATAGCACGAAATTTATAACTTTGTTCGATGCTAGGGTGTTTAAAAAAATTATTTCCAATTCATACATAGTAAAAATTCTTAGTTCCCAGCGTTATTTAAACTATATAAAAGGTGAAAGTTCAACTCTTTTTACGCATAATCATGAACATGCATCTTTATTTAAAAAGCGTTTCTCCTTCCATATGAAGTAATGTTTATTAATATAGCGTTATTTTACAAGTACAAAAAATAAAAATCCTATGTCGTAATGTTTATTTAATGTTTTGATGTTGCTTTCCACTTTCCAAGAAAAAAGGAACAAATCACCGTATCAAAAATGATTCACCCCAGTTAAAAAATGAACTTTATGTATGTTTTTTCTTGTTAATGCCAAAAACCATGATTCTCCTTTTTATCAGGAAAGATTGCTAATGATCTTACTAGCTTTTTTAGCACTCAGTTATATGAGTCATCAAAATTTATTAGAAAAAGATAAGTATTTATTACATTATTTATGTATTTAATAGTATGTGTAACGTAAACGGATATAAAACGGTATCTGACGTAATTCCCAGTAATTTATAGTTTTCATTAATGTATGGGATTAGAAGTAAAGCTAAAAAGGTGTAGATGAAATCCCATAAGTAATAACAAAAAATTGTTTTAAAAAATGATGCAAGTGATTCCCTTCTTTTAAAAATATTTCATATTACATTAAAAAATTAAATGACGTTATATAATTAAATTAATCTATTTCTTAAAAATAATTTCATTTAAATAAATTAAAGATTGATGTGAAAATATCTTAAAAATATTTAAACTTGATTATCAAAAAAAGAAAAACTATCCTTAAATATTAATGAATCTTGGGCTTTAGGTACAAGGTCTTCTAAATTATCAGTTACTTATATATACAGATTGTCTTAAAATTCCCAGATTGTTTTTAAATACAATATCGAGTAAAAAGAATAGAAAATAAAAGAAAATATATATTTGATAACGCATTTCATTATTGTAACTGAAAAAGAAAATTTTTCGACGAATTAATATTTTTTTAGTGTAAAGGATTATTCTTACAAGGAGAGGGCCAAACTTGTTAATCACAGATTTTGATTATTTTAATATATGTTGTAGGGTAGAGACCCCTTATTGTCAGGTTCAACGGATTTTATCCAACGCTCCTTAGTTCTTCAGAAACCGGGGGGTGGTCTAATAATAGTACACAACTTAAATGCTTATTTTTCAACCACAAAGATTGGTTGGTCGTAGCTCAGTTGGTATGGCTTTTACCGGCTGTTCCGCGGGCCCGGGTTCGATACCTGAATGCGCTACATTTGTATTTGTCATTTTTTGTTTTATAAATATACTTGTAAGTATAATTAATAATCTCATTGTCAATTAAAATTTATAATATTGCATATCAATTATAATTTTAACCTATTTAATTTTTTACTTTTAACTAAATAGTTGTATAAAACATCATAAATCTGTTAATTTTTTTAAAAATCACTTTTAAAATGTATTTTATATATTCTTTATCGATGCAATGATATTGAGCAATTGTGTCAATTCGTGATTTTACAGAAACATCATTTACGCATTGATTTAACAAAGGAAGTCAATGCGATAATACTATTATTCTGTTTTTAAAGTAACAAGCATAATTATATTAAAAATTAGCATCAGAATTAAATTACAACCAATCTTTTGCATATTAAAGATTTTTAAATTTGTAATACGTATGCTTGCGCTTTCAATTATTTTGCTTTCACCTTTATTTTCTTTCTGCTTTTATTTTCATTTTACTTGAATATTCTTTTATCTCATCATAACTAGATGGCACCAAAACAGATTTCGACACGATTTTGGAATTTTTATCATTCAATAATAGATCCAATTTCTTTTTAAACCTCTTTAAAGAATGAGAATTAATAGTTTAAAAATAAAAAATGATAAATTTAAGTTTGTTAACATTATAATTAATGTATGATATTAAAATTTGGAATTAAAATTAAATTATAATTACAAGTATATTTATAAAACAAAAAATCAGAAAAACAAATATAGCGCGTCCGGGTACCGAACCCGGGCCCGCTGATCAGCCGTACCAACAGAGCTACGACCAGCCTATCATTTCGATTGCAATGTAAGTATTTAAGTTGTGTACTATTATTAGACCCCCCGGTTTCTCAAGAACTAAGGAGCGTTGGATAAAATCCGTTGAACAAGACACTAAGGGGTCTCTACCCTACAACATATATTAAAATAATCAAAATCTGTGATTAACAAGGTTGGCCCTCTACTTGTTAGATTATTCTCAAAACCTCCTTTTTCGTGCGGCTGACTTTATTATGTGAAGGTTTAAAGTAATTCGATTTTTTAATGAACATATTAAATCATATTTCGTTGCCCAACTATTTTCAAAGCAAGAAATAAAATACTTTCAGGCAGCCGATAAAAAGGGAATAGGTAAATTTAATGACAGTCTTAGAATTTAGTTATTTTTTATATTTATCATTTAAAATGGCTAATTCACTAATGGCTTTTGACAATATAAGAATGCTTTTTAGCATTATTAGCATAATTTATAGATTTAAAAAAAATTAAGCGTGGATAGTTGTCTTTAGTATTTTTATTTCATAACATAAATATTTTAAACGACAACAGAAAGTTCCTTCGATTAAATAAAAAAGAAACAGCCTGAACCTTCCTGTATAACAAAATGAAATTATGAAATAACTAAAAAAGTATTATATTACATGTAATTTTAATTTGAAGGCTGTACTATTGATTTTATTTATATCATATTTTAAAACATTTCAGAGGTGTTTGATTGCCACGCTATTATTTTATCAAAGTTTTGCTCTCGAACTGTCGAATTTAGTTGGATTTTTTTTTTTTTTTTTTTTTTTTTAACAACAGTAAATGTGTGAATAAAACTATTATGAACTACTTAACAAACGTCCCATACACATTTTTTAATCATTTAAAACAGCTATTGTAATTTTTTTTACAAAAAAATCGGAGAAATACTTCCACTAATTAACGCGAAATTACTTTTTGAAAACAATAGTACGAAAAATTAAAAATTCTTACGCATCCTATATCTTTCATATACACTGTAAAAAATGTAATTCTACATAACTAAAGTTACAGAAATCTGTATTCTTACTAATATTTTACCTGTACACTATACAAAGTTGAAATAAATCTACAAAATTTGTTTTTGCAAAGCTCAGAAATTTGTACCTTTAAAAAATAATCTATTAAAATTAAAATAATCTTACAAAAATTACATCTGTAACCCGGGTTGCAGTTAAACAAAAAGTGCTAGGGATCCCAGTTTCCTGTAACCTTACAGATTTTTTGATTTACAGTGCAAAAGTGTATCTTTTACGTGAATTTTTGTGGTTGCTGTTACATAAAAAGTTCTAGGCACACCAGTTTTCTAGAAAAGTCTTAGTAACTTTACAGATTTTGTTTTGCAATGTACTCTTCATCCTACACCAGGATTCGTGAAACTTTTCACATCAGCATGCTATTTGTTTTTTTAAAAATATTTTCATGAGCATGACGGGCCAACAACTAAACCATTTTGTGTGTTAAACAGTTATAAATCAAAAATTCTTTAAATTTTGTTTTAGAATGAAAATTTCTATTGCAAGCTGTACTGGCGAAATTCTTTGATTTGTGTTTTTTCATACTTCACATTTCCGAAAACTATTACTCGGAAGACAAAAAATGTCAAAATAGCACAAGCCAGCTTTTTGAAAAAGCTATTTCTATTTGGCATGGAATTTTAAATTGTCTTAAGTTTCTTATTGACACTTATGATTATAATACCAGGCAATCTTTCCTTTTTTTTTTGTATCCAAATACTTTCAGAATTTTATAAAACATTTTGACTCTGAACAACTTTGGGCTTCATTAGGTTTTCTCCAATTCCCAATCAATGAAATTTAGACAACCTAAGATAGTCTAAAATCGTATATTGCATATATTTTCGCTGGATTTTCAAGTAAAGCTTCAACAACAAAACAAATTTGCCTTTTATGGCACGTGGGCCATAGGTTCTGCTGTTGTTGCACTACAGTTGTCGTGAAATTTTCAATAAGTTGAAATACAGTTATGTGCAAGATATTAGCACTATAGGTGCAATATATATTCATATTACACATATTCAAATTCATTTAAAAAAGCTAAATAGTACTCAATCGTTTAGCACCGAAAAAGCCTCGTAAAACTTGTTTTCCATAAACATGCTTCTTTAAAGCAGGTATTATAAACAGATTTTAAAGTAGACAAATGTTTAAAAAAGAAGACATCTATGATAGACCAAGTGACAAAACGCAATGGTGGAAGTCTATTCAATGATGATCTTCAAAATATATTATCTACCGTTATGAAGAAATAGGAAAACGTCGCCTTTATTGAAAATTATTTATGTTTTATTTGAAATTTTTAATTAAGTTCCAACAAAGTTAAAATGTGTTTATACATGCAGTTTCTCTGTCCACGCTCCAACTTCCGTAAATATACTCGGTTTGATTTTCATGCAATTGATAAAGGTTATTTAGGGTCAAAAAAGCATGTTTGGTATGTATATGAAGTATGATATGTATATGAAGTATTTAGGATTAATACTTTATTTACAGGGGCACTCAAAAGTATTCAATTACTTTATGGTGTATTGGAAAAATTCATTTTCAGTATATTTTAATGACATTAAGCTATTCATATTTATTGAAACAGATTTGAATCACAAAATTTCAATACGATCACGTTAGATCAGTACATTAATAGCGTTTTTAATTTATTTACAGGGACACACAAAATAAATCGTTTACTTTACTGTTATATATAAATTCTATATCTCATATACAGGGCTACGAAAAAGCATTGACGTACCATTATTCTTATTAGAGGAAGAATGCTGAAGGGTAATTTTCAATTAAAGTATATGAATTTCTTAAGTGAACTAAATTTTGGCATGCATGTAGTTAATAGATACAAATCTATATATCATATACAGGACTTCTGAAAAAATTCAGATAATTTTCCGATTGTCGATAACAGCTGAAATTTGTGTTGTGAAATGTGTATTGCGTTTCCATATGACTGAATCTGACGTAATTTTTAATTTTTTAAAGTGTGCAGTTTTGTTTCATTATTCTGAATGCGTTGGAGAGTGTTTAATTTCTATGCTTGACGCATGGTTTTTTATTTAATTGTTTAACTTTTATTATCGTCCTCTGTTTCAGCCATTAAGCACTTATTTCTATACTATTAATGAGAGAATATCTATAGATTATAAAAAGGATTGGAATTGTCTCAGAATACAGATTATGCCACAAATATAAAAATTGCTTATCGCAGGATATTTAAAAGAAACAATAAAGCACTAAACAGACGAGTATCACCGATAGCTTTTTTATTGAATAATCATTGCAGATAAAAATATGTATGATAATCATTTATAATGAAACAAAGTTACTTTTATTAACCCGCGAGGACGGGCGCCACAAAAAGTAATACGAGAACGGGCATGGGGTGTCAGCACACCCCAAACATATTAAATGGCATAAATACGAAAAAAACACTTTAGAATTCTGTCTGTTAGTGACATTCATGATAATTATACACTTTCTCGTGAAAAATGATAACTAAAATATTAAATTATAGTTAATTTTAAAAATTAATAAACAATAAATTAAAAGCACTCAACGACAGCAGACGAATATTTTCGAGCGCGGGGTGTCAAAATACCCCGCGCCCGTTCTGCCGGGTTAAAGTACGTGCGATACTTTACGTGCGTGGAATATTTTTATTAATTATTACTAAACTTTCTCCTTTATATCCTTTTTGACTTTGTGAACCCTTTATGTACTGAATTATGAATTCAAGAAAATTTTATCATCTAAAGCATTTTTCGTGAATTGTTTAAACTACATTAGAAGATTTACATAATCATTTAATAAATTTCAGAAGGATTTTAAAAGGATTGAAGGATTTAAAAGGATTAATTAAATTTCAATTTATAGGGATTTTGTACAATATTTATAACCCCACTCAAATCTTTCGTTTTAAATATTTTTCTTAGTATTTTGTAGAATTAAAAATGTAAAAATATAATGGTCTTACAATAGAAATATAGGAATATTTCCGAAATGAAAAATTCCCCCTCCGCCCACCAACGCCAAGAAAGCTGAAAAGATGCAAAAGCAAAAGAAATCATCCTTCTAAAAATATTTTTGTTTTCTGTAACCAATAATGCTTTTGGAACAAGATAAAGTAATGTATCTATAACACATTCCAAACTGTATTACAAATAATCAATGTATTAAATGAATTTTATAACAAGTTATCTTAACGGTACTTATAAGTACCGTCAGTAGATAAATGGTTATAAATGTGGTATTAAATGTTACATTGATGTGGGGGACTGTTTAAAGAAATGTCATTTCTTTTCTACTAATTGTATTATTATATACATAATAAACACTATTTGCGCATTTCTTATTCAATAACAACTGAAGTTCAATGTTGAAGTCGCAAAAAACTGAAGGTATACGCTATAGGCAGAGGGTATACGGTAGAAACATGAACGTTCATGGCTATAACTATACGTATTATTTGAGAAACATAGATTATAGGAGCTTCTTAAAAATATCCAGAAGGTATACAGCGTACCATTCCCTATACCACCATAACATTCATGATAAAGTTACTGCCTTTTTATGGAAAACATTGTATAAACGATGACTGTAATAATTAGAAACAGTAATCGAACAGTAGATTCAGATTGACATATTTATTATTAGTAGAAAAAGCTTCAGTGTCACGAAATCAATGTGAAATGTGAACAATGGCAATTTTGATGAAATAAGAAAACGGAAGCACAGCAGGCTTTGAATTAGTTTTTCTGAATGTGTTTCTTCTTACAAGAGGCGACTTTAGTCTCTGTTAACGAAGATTATATGTTCTCGTATGATTAAAGATTATATGTTCTAGCACAAACTTTCCAGAAACTCAGATTTTTGTCCAAACCTATCGAAACATTGTCCGAACACTATTTTATATATCGGCATCCAATGTATTAAAATATTTGGAGACAGTTATGTATAAACTCGGGGATTTTTTTCAATAATTGTAACAACTAAATTTCATTTAAATACATATTATCTATTACAACATACATACTAAACTTTCATGCTCTGTAAATTTTCTCTGGTATAAAATATTATCAAGTATTGAAATAAAAACTATTTATTTATGCAACATTTAAAACATTTTATGATATTTTCTCTAATATGTATGCGTGTTTGAGATTGTAAAAATATATATGTAAAAGTTGATCGATTTCTGGATGCGTTTCTTTTCGAAATTATCAATATTACCTTTCTTATGAAACTTTTAAAGAAGTTTCTAAGTATCCGTTTTCTAAGTTCAAACCTAAATTGCTTTTCTTTCCATTATGAATTATTTATCGAAAGTAATTTCCATATTCATGTCCTTACATAACGAATGTGCTAAAAAGGGGCATTTGCTTCATTGCACGATGCTAAAAAATATTTCTTTAAAGTTTTCTTTTTAAAGTTCAACTAAATGTCCATAGTGTAGAATACTGGTATCTATAAAGCGTTTCATTTATTCCATCATTATAAAAAAGATAAATAAAAGTTAAACTCAATAATATCATAAATATAGTAAAACAGATAAAACATTTTTTTTTTTTCCGAAACCGTGTAAAATATAAATGACTTTCGAAATTCCTGCTCAACAATACAAACTTACTGACACATTTATTGAACCATTTTTCCCTGCAAAAACATAAATTTGACAGGTTTGACTATGCAAGAAAATTGTAATTGAATATCGTTTTCCATTTTTTTTATAAATTTATTATTGAGTTTTATGCGATATTTGTCACGTGACGACATGACTTTACTGTGCTATCGCATCCGGAAATTCGATTTAAAACGACAGAATTGACAGTATACTCTGAAATGTTTTTCGCGTTTATCAATAAATGGAAAACGACATTCGATTACATAGTTTGGAAATAAAAACACCTGCAAATTTTATGCGATTCCGAAAAAAATGAAATAAAAAATGCATCAGAAAGTAACTCTTTTGAACTTGAGAACAGTTTTAATAAAGAAAAATAATTTAAAAAATCTACGTTTTATTATACAGCTTGAAAATGTAATATGTTTTAATTTTTTTTTTCTAACCTACATTAATTATTTTAATTAATATTTATTTAAATGATGAAAATTATAGGTAATCAATATTGTTACTAAAGTGAATTGCCTGACTTCTTTACATTTAATAAACTAAAATATAGTGTACAATTTTCTAATAAACTTTTATGCAGTATTCATTAAAAGACTCTTAACTGCATATCAATAAAAATCGGAATACGTTGTAGAAATTGAGATAAGCCGGATTGGTCCAGATTTAATCGTTTTTTGTATTGGCTGGGCCGTGAACTATGAAAATATAAATGGACCACTCCCGTGCTATACGGACGAAATTTTAATTTTTGCAACAGACCCAGATAGCTTTCGTTCAACAGGAACAGGCGCGGCTCATTTATTTTTAGATTAATTTTCAAGCCCCGACCTGGAAATTCTGGACTGTGAAGATTTGTAATAATGGTTTTTAACTGCAACTTATAATTAAATTAATTGTGGATAGTATCAATAATAATGAGCGTAAAACAAAATTTGACTTGCAGAAATACAAAATTCGGACTCTTCAAAATTTTCCAGACATTTTTCAGAAATTTAAGTGCAGCCGTAAATGTTTTAATGCCTGCTTATTACCCAAACACGCTTGTAAATTAAAGAATCTTCATTTGGGCAAAAATTGGCCCAATTAATTGTGAGAATTATTCAGAAGTATGTGGAAAATAATTTTTTTGAGAAAAAAAGAAGATTAGTTTACACTTATAAAAGGTTCACTATATTGGCATGATTAGAAGTAATTTTTTAACTTATAAAATATAGGACAATATACAGGGCCTGTCCAGGTGGTAACGAGACTTATTCCATAAATTCTGTTTACTTGAAGATAATTTTACAGGAACTTAGTATTCTTCAAAATAGCCTATTTCTGGATTAATACGCCATTGCCAAAACCTTTGCAATTCATTTGTTTATGGAAGCCTGGAAGTCGTCAACTGGAATGCTGTTCAGAACGCACTTTACTTTTTCCGCAAGTTCTCCAGATTAACAAAACGATGACATTTTAAGCTGGATTTTATCGGAGGGAAGAGCAAAAAGTCCGTCAGAGATAGATAGGGGCTGAACGGAGGTTAAGACAGCTGTGCGATACTGTGCTTTGCCAGAAAGTGAGTTACATTGCAGGATGTGCTGGAAACAACTTGGCACAAAAAAGAAAAAAAATCTGCGTTTAAAGTTATTCCGTGACGATTTCATGCACAATCGATTTTTTAAATCGTAACGTATCACAAATCATTCGGTAATTCATTCGACTATCGGAGTCAAAAAGTGCTTTAAATTTATCCACATTGTCTCAAGTTTGAAATTTTGATGGACGTCCAGCTCTTTGTTCGGCATCAACGTCCTCTCTTCCATCTTTGAAGGTTTTTTGCCACCTAAAGACATGAACCTTGGTAAAAGAATCCTCCGTCTGATAACATAGCAAACGTCTTAGTAGCTAATTTGCTTAGTTTTACGCAAAACATTATGGCGTATGGCTGCTCGACAGACTGCTGCATTCTGAAAACCTAACTCAACATTCAAACATGTTGTTTGCTTCACGAGCGATCAGTGCGTTAAAATTGATCCCCCCAAACTCTGTAACTGACAGCACCACCGCACGTACCACCTGCAAACTCCGCCCCTTTGCTCTTCTGCTTGGTGCAAAAAAAAATGTCTCAGTACTTCCTGGACTAACCCTGTAGCTGGTGTAAAGTATAATAGAAAACCGCGGACTTGACAAATATATATAAAAAACAAATTTTTTCCATGTATTTGTTTACAATAATTTAAATTATAAATATTTTGTTTCGGAAATACATTTTTCGACAAAATCAAAAACAAAATATTTTTTTATAAAACATTAAACGTTATTTTTTCCATTAATTCTAAGATATATTTACTTGAAAACAGCCATTGACTGAATCTTGATTTTATTAAATAGGTGAAATTCAGTTGACATTCCGTCGGAAAATAGGACGTTTTCTAAATATACTAGAATATAAATGTCACTTGGGTGACATAATACATGCGTTAAACTTCTTATTGAAGACAATTTTCGCGTCTTTTTTTTTTTTTTTCTTTAAATGCCATTTTGTTTCAGTACATAAAGACGTAAAAATATATTAAGAAAAGTCTATTTCATGTATGTTTATTTACATTAATTTAAATTATAAAAATATTGTTTCCAAAATGTACTTTTTCTCCAAAATCGAAAAGCAAAATTTCTTTTTAAAAACATTAATATATATAGATATATATTTTTATTCCAGCATTGCAAAGATATATTTACTTGCAGACGGCCATTACGTGAATCGTCAATATATGAAAAAGGTTAAATTTCACTGACACTCTCTTGGAAGATAAATCGTTTTATGTTTATACTAGAAGAAAGAGGTCACTTAGTTGTAGGGATAGTTGCATGGAAGTTAGGACAGAAGAGACTTTTCCACCAGTTAAATAAATGAAGACGATATTTTACTCCATGAGATCTATAAAAAATATCATTGAATTAATTACCGTACTTTTTGGATATACAAATGCTTAAGATATCATACTCATCTGCATAAATTTCCATATTTATATTTTAAAATACTTAAATTATATATTTTATGGCTTAATAAAAGAATGTACTTATTGTCTGCGCTTCTGGAAATATATCACAAAAGACAGATAAAGCTTTTAGATGCAAAAAATAATATTTTGTTTCAAATATTTGATCTTTAGAAATTTAGAAAAATTAGAAAAATATTTCTTCCCTAAACTTTTAAAAAATATTAAACTTTTTTTTTCTATATTACAAACAATGTTTACTTTAATGCAACCACCAAGTGATGCTTGAATGTGTGAAATAGTTTAAACTTAGCTGAAACTTCATTATAAGATAAATGGTTTTCAGTTTTTACTAGAAGAAAGCAGTCACTTACGTGATATGATAGTTTCATGAAAAATGTTTTGGGTTTAAAATAAATGTCTTTTTTCCCCGCGATCAAGGCCATAAAAATATAATAAGAATAACTTTTTAAATAGTTATGTGTACAGAAATATAAATAATAATAATTTTATTCGGAAATGCACTTTCCAATTCTTTCCGAAATTACTAATATACATTTACCTAATTAAAACCATTAAGTGAATTGTGAATACATAAAAGATTTTAAATTTCGTTGACACTCCATTGGAAACTAAATCTTTTTCTGTTTATGTTACAGCAAAGAGGTCGCTTACGTAAAATGATAATTCCATCAAACTTTTGCATCGGTTAAGAAAAATAATGTAAATATTTTAACGAGATCACACACATAAAAAGTATTAAAAAGAAATTACTTAATGTAATTATTTACAATAATTTCAATTATAAGCATGTTGTTTCTAAAATATACTTTTTTCGTCATAATTGAAAAAAAACTATTTTATAAAACATTAAACTTGTATTCTTTCCAATATACTTAAGATATGTTTATTTAAAGACTGGCATTAGGTGAATCGTGAATATATGAAAAAGGTTAAATTTCGTTGACACCCCATTGGAAGATAAACTGTTTTCTGTTTACATTAGAACGAAAAGATCAATTACGTGACATGCTAATTGCATCAACGATGATTTAGAAGATATTTTTGAATCGGTTTAAAAATTTACGCGATTTTTTTAACGAGATCATAGACATAAAAATATTAAGAATAACTTTGATTTTTTTTTTAACTATTTATTTACCATAATTTCAGTTATAAATATTTTGTTTCAATTAACAACCTTTTTTTTTCACTATCGATTGAAAAAAAGACATTTTGTAAAATATGAAACTTTTATACTTTCAAAAATTCGGTTAGCTGAGATTTTTGCATTGGCTTAGAAAATAATGTCCGTTTACTGACAAGGTTAATACGTAGCATTAAAACATCGATATAGCTAACAATATAACTAATTAATGCATTTATTTAGAATAATTTTAGCTAAACTTTTTTTTCTGAAATATATTATTGTCATTAAATTTAGGGGGAAAATCATTTTTATAAAATATCATACATTAATTCTTCCTAACATTGCTAAAACAATTTATTTAACGGATAGAAATTAAGTGACTCTTGAATTTGTTAAAACGGTTAAATTTCGTTTACTATACATTGGAAGATAAGAGGATTTCTAATTATACTAGAACAAAAACGTCACTTAGGTGACATAATACTTACATCAAACCAGGTTTTGAAAACAATTGACGCATTAATTTTGAAAGTAATTTTACTTTTGGAAATAAAAGAAGCAAAAAAAAAAAAAAAAAAAAAAAATTTAAAAAATATGAGACACTTCCGTAGAGCGTAATGGTAATGGGATTGCGATCGTCGCGTCTTTAGTGACAATGGAGAAGAAACTCCCCATCATTGTATTATTTTTATTATTCAGTGTCTACCTTATTGCGATCTTTCTTTTTTTAATGTTACACGTTTACGTTGTCAAAGGAATCTTACACCGATACATGAATATAGAATAGATATTTTATTTTAAATATCTAATATCTAATCTACGTTCATGCATGGATATATGCATTTTTTTTTTTTTTTACATGATGAGCGAACGATTTAAGTACACCGACTAGAAAACAGGAATTCTGCCTTTTCAGAATTTAGTGTCGCTTCCGATGAATATATATATATATATATATATATATATATATATATATATGTGTGCATATAAATAAAGATAGTTCAATTTTAAGACTCCAAACAGGTGCTTTCATTTTATATAAAATGATGTCATCCGCATACGCTAAAGAATTCCTCATTTACGATCCAGTCTTAAGCAACATCTACGGTAAAATATGTATAGGACGTGACTATCGCTGAATAATACACAAATCCAAAAAAAGAGATTTCGTCATTCAAGAAACTGGACAAAAAATATCGGCTCTCTCATGATTCATTTGCCTTCATTTGCTTTTAATATTAATATAGATACTTAAAATTAAATTTAGTTTATATATAGGATAGATGGCCATAGTTTTTAAAGATTGAAATAAGAATTCTTAGAATGCAAATACAAGAAATATTGATGCATATTTAAAATTCTTATACATATACTCATAATATTTTATGCAAAAAATAACTAAATATTGAAAACAAAAAGTGTTAAACAAAATTGAAATTTAAATGGCAGATGGCAGATGGCCATCTCTCCTAAAAGCCGAGGAGAGATGGCCATCCAATACAAGAAATAAAAAGTTAATTTTAATAGCAAACAAATAACACATTTATATAGTTAATCATGAAAAATATATAGCAATTTGTAATGCAGTTATATGATGGAAAATGAGTGAAGAAAACTCGAATAAAAAAAATTTGAAGTATAATTTCAATACTTCACATTTCGTAAAATCTTACCACATGCTTGGCAAAGGTCTTGATAATTTGTACACGTTTCATAGAACCACTTCAGGTACTATATCCATTGTATCCAGACATTCTTTTTGGATGTGATATTATATTCATTTTTACAAGCAACACAATGATCCTAATCCAATTCTATTTACTCGGAAAATGTAGAATCTGATAATTTAAATGTGTTTCGTTTTCTTCGCTACTGGAATTGTCGTGTTCCTTTTTCTCGCGTTAATTTTAAATTTATTACGTTAATTTAGTTTATTTATCAACTTTATCAGTTTCTTTTCTGAAAGTCTCCGACGTTTTACAGTATTTTCTGAAACAAATAAATCTTTAGGTTTTATTATATTATTATTATTAAAATATTTATATTAGTTAAAATTTAAATAATTATATCAATCAATATATTTACAAACGTAAACGTTATATATTTATTTTAAATTTAATTATATTTAGTTAAAATCATCACTAAGTTAATAATTTTGAAATATTGATTAAAGGTGGCCATCTGCCCTCGATTCCAGGTGGCCACCTCTCCTAAAATTGAAGGACTGATGGTCGCCCAATTTAAAGCATCAATAGCCATTGTACGTCTTTGTTTTAGTCTTAGAAGTAAACATTAGATTATATACGTGCCTTAAATTCCACATAGTAAAAAATATACATAACGTACGTACTGCAAAACATTCAGATACCCAAGTAAAAAAAATAATGTTCAACCACCTATTTAATTTACCTTAAAATTACACTTACTTTTTATAATCGAAAAACACAACTTCACGTCGCAATAAATAAACTCGTTGAACTATTTCATACGAACAATGTTTATATTGTAACCTACGATCAAGTTTTGTAGATATTTAGACTGGCCATTCCTCCTCTATGGCCATCTATTCTAGAGTTACCCTAATATCTCATGTTTTATCAGATATCATTCATTTATATTTTTTCAAAATAACACGCATTTTAATTACTTTTTTTCAGTTTTTATGAGAAAATGGCAACAAAAATATATAATTGCTATTTTTCAACTATTTTCCCTTTACTTTCAACTGAAATGGATGTACTTGAGTTGCCAAAATTAAGCAAATGGCACCAAATTCTACAAAATAGTTAATATCTCAAAAATAAATGGAGATATAAATTCAAACAAATTGAATTTAAATGTATTTTTTTCCCAATACAACGGTATAAATACTGAAAATGTGCTATGCTTAGAACTATAAAAAATTGCAGAAGAGATTACACAATGATACATCTGCTTTGTTTTACTATTGGCTTATATACTATTGGCGTTATTTTTTGGAGACGACATATTAATACGTGGGAGAAAGAAATAGCATACCGGGAGCTAATAACTTATTTCATTTATTTACAATAATTTAAATTATAAATATTTTAAATCGAAAATGCACATTTTTCGTCAAAAGCGAAATACAAGATATCTTTAGAAAAACAATAAACATTTTTTTTTTTTTTTTTTTTTTTTTTTTTTTTTTTTTTTTAATATTGGTAAGATAAATTTACTTTACGATGGCCATTAAGTGAACCGTCAATATGTGAACCTGGTTACTATAAAATATGTTATGTGTAGCACTTACAGCATGCGTACAGGTAACTCAAAAGTATTCATAATATTACAATCTTTGAAGAAAATCCTTTTGTGGCGTTTTTTAATGATGTTACTCTGTTACAAAATAATAAAATTGATATGTATTTTTGAAACATTTTTGTAGTATATAGGGTGCAAAGCATATGTTTTTTTCAGGGTCACACAAAAGTGGTCGATTAAAATGTGGTCTACGGGGGAAAAAAACTCTTCACAGCTTATTTTAACACATTAGCGACGGGAAACGAAAATTCTCGTTTTTATTCAGAATACATCATTGGCTAAGGGAGTGACTTCTACCTTACAGAAAAGACATTTATATTGTGTTGTCCATATTTTTTATAGATTGTAAGACATTATATATTACATCCGTACATTGAAAGATATTTACTGCTGCATAAACACGAAAAACATGTCTCAGAAACCAATTTCCGAGACACTTTCAGAAGAGGGAGGAGCTTCTACTGTTTTTAAACCCAGATTTAATTAAATTGCCTGTCGTCAGTGTGTTAATTGTGTTGCACTAATTCAAACATTATGAAATTAAATTACATTACTGTGGTTGACTACAAGAAGCTTGAATATGATTTGTATCGTATTTATCGTTCATTTATAGGGTCACATAAAATATTTTGGATACAGTTCTGGTCTATTAGGGATGATTGATGAAGAGCATTTTCGATTATGGTGTGCGTTTTAACGTTAAGTAAATTTGTGCTTAATAAGTAGTGCTTAAATATTGTATAGACCATGTACAGGGATACACAAATGAATTCGTAAGTATAAATGAAAATGAGCGCGAATTGCTTCAGTGTTTTTTTTTTTTTTTTTTTTTTTTTTTTTTTTTTTTTGAGGTATGTATTTCCCAGCCCAATTACATTTAGTATACTAACAAATGTTTGCAGAATTTAAATAGAACCATATACAGGACTCCGCAGAAACTGGATATATGGTGCACACTATGCATAGTAATCCCCGGAAATGTGATATGAGCAGTTTTAAGAGGGTTTTTTGTCTGCATTAAATTTAAATGTTATAGACGACGCGTAAAAATCTTCACGTAATATACAGGGCTGTAGAAAAGAATTCATGTACGTTTCCGTCTATTGGTAGAATTTACTAAAGGACATTAACACAATTAATTGATAATTACAAATGTAAATTAAATTACACTACGAAGGGGTTCAGGGGGGCTCTGCCCCCCCTGAAGAAATCTACTTTATTATCTAAAAATTACCAGAATAAGTAGCTCATGAGATTTTCAGAATACCATTACATAACAAGGGATTTAATTTAACGCTTCTAATGTCAGAAACCTTCGAAATATTTTTTCGTTTTATAAATGTTTATGTAATTTCAAAACTTTAAATTTCGTTTTTTGTAGAAAGATTAATTGCCGAAACGTCAGTGAAGGCTTACTGTGGAGACACGAAAAGTTTTGGTTTCTGTTAGTCTGTCTGTCTGTTCCGCGATAACTGCCGCAAAAAGCATCCGATCGGCTTGAAATTCACTGGGCATGTTGATGAGGTACCCGGACTTAGGTGTATAGTTTTTGGTTAAATTGGGTTCATTCGTTCGGGAAATATGGAACATTTTATTTTGCTCTATAATGCTTTTCAATGGCAAGTCAGACGATTTTCAAATTTTCATTTGTTGAAAGAAATGGCTCATATGAAAAATGGATTTAAATGGTAAATTTTTGATGCTGAAATTTTTAAATAACATTATTAAATTATTTCAATAGATTATGTCAATATATTTGCGAGATTTTTTTAATTAGGTTTATAATATTGGGGGGAATTTTATGCATGTTTTCCAATAATATAAAGGATTTTGTTTTATCAAATTGACATAATGCATATTTCATTTTTTTTCCTTTTCTTTCTCTGTTGCCTAGCAACGCATTTGGTCCTAATAATATTAGTATAATTACGTGTATAATGCTTGAGTAAAGACAACGTCAAAACAGATGAATTAATGCATTTGTATCTTTGCATATAGAAGGATTTTAGCCCAGAAATAAAAATAGGCAATATTTCATTTATTTTATTTATTTTATTGAAATATTTTGCTTAAAAATACAAAAGTTCATTATTTTCATAGAGAATAACGTAACATTTCCCCATAACATTTACCAATATTTCTATAATTGTTGCCAAGAAAATCAAAACCCGGAATAATATTTTCTTTTAAACAATTTTCAATTGAAATGTTTTGTCGTGAAACAGGAAAATGAAAAATAAAATTAAGAATAGAAAAATTAATATGGCGGCATATTAAAAAAAAAAAAAAAAACTCTCGAGTATTTCTTAATATAACAAGATGAAAAGTTTTGAGTAAGTACGCATAGCAGGTGAATTAGACGTCATTTATCGAAAACAAAGATGCTGGAATAAAAAGATCTTGGGTAAAATAAAATTAACTATTATTCACGGAGGAAAGAGATAGATGGAGATGCAGTATGCCGTAAAAACTGTTTGCAATACGATGTGCGTTATCGCTCAGATTTAAATGCCCTCATTCGGCCCAAACAAAACAAGCACGTGGAACAGGGACCGAATTCTTTGACTTCATAAGTGTTTTTTTTTTTTTTTTTTTTTTTTTTTTTTTAAGCACGTCGTTGTGTTGTGCCGAATGTAGCGGATTTTAGGGTTACATTTTTGGCGTCACTTCAAGATTTATTGCTGTGTACGGTTAACATGAATATTTTATTTTAAATTTAAATTTTATTAATTTATAAAAAAAAAAAAACTTATGCTTATCCTTATAAATCACAGCGTAAAAAAACTAAGATATACTATAACCATCCGCACAATCAATAAAAAATTACGAATGTAAATTTAAATAGCCTGCGGGGGGTTCAGGGGGGCAGAGCCCCCCTGAAGAAATACAATTTTTGATTTAAAAAGTTACCAGAATAAGTAGCTCATCAGAATTTCAGAACATCAATGTACAACCACTTGTTTAACACTTTTAATTTCTGAAACTTTACGAAGTATCTTGTATGCTCATAAATATTTATGTAATTTGAAAACTTTAAAAAGCGATTTGTAGGAAGTTGAATATTATGCAATGAGTGTTAAGAAACTATGACTTGCAAAGATGACGTTGAGGCTCCTGATCTGCAGATTTACTAGTATATATTTGCCTAAATACAGCCATTAAGTGGATCGTAAGTATGTGAAAGAGATTAATTTTCGTGGACACTCCATTGGAAGATAAATCGTTTTCTGTTTATATTAGAACAAAGAGGTCACTTACGTGACATGCTAATTGCATCAAAGCTGGTTTAGAAGAGACTGTTTTGTTTATACTAGAAGAAAGATGCCACTTACGTGATATGATAGTTTATTTGGGTTTGAAAAAAATGTATTTCTTTTCCACGTGATCAAGACCGTGAAAATCTACTGAGAATAATTTTTTAAATATATATATTTACAATAATGTAAATTATATTTACTTCATTCTTTAATACACTTTCCAGTTCTTTCAAAAATTGCTAATATATAATTACCTAAATACAGCCATTAATTGAATCGTAAGTATGTGAAAGAGATTAATTTTCGTGGACACTCCATTGGAAGATAAATCGTTTTCTGTTTATATTAGAACAAAAAGGTCACTTACGTGACATGCTAATTGCATCAAACCTGGTTTAGAAGAGACTGTTTTGTTTACACTTGAAGAAAGAACTCATTTACGTGATATGATAGTTTGGTTGAGTTTGAAATAAATGTATTTCTTTTGCACGTGATCAAGACCGGGAAAATATATTGAGACTAACTTTTTAAATAGATATATTTTCAATAATGTAAATTATATTTACATTATTCTTTAATACACTTTCCAATTCTTTCAAAAATTGCTAATATATATTTACCTAAATACAGTCATTAAGTGGATCGTGAGTATGTGAAAGAGATTAATTTTCGTGGACGCTGCGTTGGAAGATAATTCGCTTTCTGTTTATATTAGAACAAAGAGGTCAAATGCTGCAAAATGCGACATAGCAGCGCCATCTGTGGGGCAATTTACACCAAAACGTTACCAGAACTGTTGTGACGATCCATCACCAACACACTTGGTCACACGACAATAAAGTGGTAGTATAAATAATAGAAATATTACCCGATCTGCGTTGTGAAAGATCAAAAGAGGGAAATATTAATTAATAAAATAGGAGGAGATTAAATTTTTAATAAAATTATACGTCAATACTCAGAATCGACTTATTTAACGTTAAAATTTATATTCAGGATTCAGTGGGTTGCATAGATAATTATTCGATTTAATATTTTCTAAAATTAAACTCTTAAAACTCATAAATTTCATAAACCTCTGAAAAGAAAGAATAAGAATAATGATTCAAAGAAAAGATAGGAAATGCACATATATAATCAATTTTTATTATTTTCAATCACATAACTTTCACATATCAAACATAATTATTCTTAAATGCATATTAATTTGACAGCATACTCAGTTTCATGAGATCTCATAACAAGATAATTATGAGTCATATCTTTGTGGAATTTTCGATTAGGAACATTGTGGTTGAATTTGTCACAGCACAAATAGATGGGCTTCTTAGCCAAGTTATTGACAAATTTCCAACACTAACATTTTAATATTATGAGTAGTCCATAATAATGATAAATACTCATATCTGCATTAAAATTTTGCCTATAAAATATTAGACACAGAAATTCCTACACACACAATATAAATATATAATAAAATAATGGCCATATATTAAGTAATGAAAAATTTTTTCTCTCACCATATACCACAGACGAAAAGGACGAAAGCACTTCCTGTAGAGCACTGATAGTTCTTATCACTAGGTAGATTTTGGTCCGCACCTTTCAAATTTTGAAAGTCACTTTTTACCGAGCACATTAAAGTTCATATAGTCTCTTTTGGCTGAGCTCTTTACACAATCACGGTGATAACTGGAACTTTTCGGTGTGGCATCCCATCTCATCCGCTAATGGTAATCAGAAAAATGGTTTCGCACTCCTAGGTCAGAGTTCTGTCCATAATCAATTTAGGGTCATGAAGAGTTTTCGCAGAGTTCCATCCATCAATAGCCATTAGAAATGTTGGCGCCCTCCGAGATCAGACTTCTTTCCATATCCGATACAGGGTGATGCAGGATTTCACAGACTTCGCTTATCAACATAGCCTTTTTGGGTCGCAAGACTCATTCCAGAGCTTCCTTCAGGAGGAGTGACAAAGGTGGAAGACAATATCCAAGTGTCTCTTTTTTTTTCAAAATCTTCTTCCACAAAAAATGGGCGTATTTCATTAGTACAATATGATTTTTTTTATTCGTGGATTGGTGCTTCTCTCTTACTGAGGCGCCTGATCTCTTTTGATCCCCTATTCTGGGCGTCTCCATACTTTTCCAATGCATAGCTAATTTTTTGTCTTCGTTAACGGGTATTTGACGTCACCTGTGAGCTTCGGACCCCCTTTGCCACACACGATGATACCAATAAATAGTAGCCCTGACAGTGCTAAGAGCATCATAAATAATTGTGACTGGCTTTATTATTCGCATGTCTTTTATGACGTCCATGTGCCCTTCCTTTAAGTTTTATTGCCCTATTTTCGTCTGAAGTATATGTGAATTTTTATCACACTGTTCATTTTCATATAAAATATTACAAAATGCTTAGTTGCCATATTACGAAATACATTCAATATTCACAAACCTTAAATTTTTACAAATGAAATGATACCAAAAACATATATATTCATCCGCATACTTATTATAAATTATGAATTTTCTTTATTTAAATACTCTTAAGATTTTTTTTCAAATTAATTTACTTTATTTATTTTATAAAGAAATATTTGTCAAAATACCATTTATTATTTTCTCTTGAATAATAATTGATTGTTCTGTTTTGTATAAATATTTTAATTGTATAACAAGCTGTGTGTATAGATTTCTATACCACAAGAACCAATTCATGTTAAGGAATAACTGAATCTGAAATTTGATCAAAATCCCTGCATTAAATCTTGAGATAGAGCTATTGCAGAAATCGCGAAAAATGCAACATAGCAGTGCCACCGGTTGGGCAATTTACACCAGAAACTAATCAGCACCAATTTATATTAGGGACTACTTGAATATAAAGTTTTATTAAATTCCGTGCATTAGTTCTTGAGATAGAGCGCCCACCAAATTTGTGTCACATACAGACAGACAGACACACAGACACACAGACTCACAGACTAACAGATTCACAGAATCACAGACAGACATTTTGTAAAAATCTGTTTTTCGGAATCTCTGACCTCTGAAACGTGTAAATCCGTTGAAAACCGGAAATCGAAAATTTTTACGAATCCAATACTTTCTTCTTGTAAAGATAGAGGAAATATATGATATCTAAACAATTGGCTTCGACACTTTTTTGTAAAAGATAGAAATATATTTTTTTCGCAAAACATCAAACTTATATTATTTCTCACGTTACTGAAATATATTTATTTAAGGGCAACTAAGTGACTCGAGAACGTGTGAAAGAGGTTAAATTTCGTTGACACTGCAATGGAAGATAAATCGTTCTCTGTTTATACTAGAATAAAGAGGTCACTTAGGTAACATGATTGTTGCATCAAAGTTGGTAAAGAAGAGACTATGGCATCAGTTATACTTTTTTATCAATTTTGTATTTCATGAGAAGGAATAAAAAACGTTATTAAATTAAAATTAATTAATAGACTTTTTCAGATAAAAAATCTTACTATTCTTCTGCATAAGTTATCCTATTTATACATTTAAATAATTTAATCATATATTTTAAAAATAAATATTGTTTTTTTTAATCACACACACACACATATATATATACAGTTCTGTTAAAAAGATACATCCGCATTTATTGTACGAACTTTTTCAATATTATCATAACGACAGTACCATTACACTAGGAATAAATATTCCTTTTTGATATGAATGCATTTACCCATACGGCATAGTCTATTTACATCAATTGTAACAAATATACAAACAATAGATATTGTTAAAACTTAAAAATACAAGGTTAACGAAAGAGTAGATTGGTAAATTTTCTTTTTCTTTCATTTTTACTTTTCATTAAAGTACATGCATCAGATTTCACACAAATTAAACAAACTGATCATACTTCTGCAAAGATTGCTATTTAGGCATGAAAGTTCATCTATGGGAAATTTCAAATTTAGCTTAATAAATGTACTTAAATGAATATGAGGTAATTTAATTGCAAATGTTAAACTTATATTGAAAACAAAGTATAAAAATAGCCCATTGTCTCTAACTTGTATCAATCAATCAAATAATGTTCAGACCAAAATGATTCCATTAATGCTATTGACATTCTTTAACCCTTATTGGACCACACCGATTAAATATTTTTGAAAGTTTTTAAAACTTCGATTATATCATTAATATGGTGTAATTAAGTAAATACTGGAAAAATGTTGAGAAAAAGTAGTTTTTAATTTTTCAAGTAACTGGCTGTCCTAAACAGGGCATATTAGTAGGACACATAGTAAGGACATATAAAATGCATACATAAATTAATTTTATGAGCAAATATTTTATTTTACTTTCAAAATACTGTTTATATTGTACAAAAATACTCTATGATTTCCCAATAAAAAGGTAATAATAATAACGGTAAAATTCTAGATTATACGATCACAATTTTTAAAGGATTTTTAAATAGATTTTTTTTTATTAAATTTTAATTCGTTACTTTTTTTTTTTTTTTGTTTATATGTTATACTTTTATGTCTTTTAAAGACGTCATAACAAAATGTATCCAGAAAATCCTTACCAATTTTATTTTAAAAAATGTTTTATTAGCTGTCCTATTTATAAAAGAGCGGTCCAATATGGGTTAATATGTCTCATCTAACAAACTAAATATTTATATTGAACTTCAAGTTACTGAAATTTTTAACATTATTTAGAATAAATTGAAAATATACCCTCATTGAGCTTCTTGATATTTGGATTTTCAAAGAGTCTTTAAATTCGAATGAACTTTTGGATTTCCTTCATTAACGAAGACATGCAAAATGGTGCTTCACACACGAACTCGTGCAAGGTTCATGTCGGATCAATCTACTGTCAAAATGTTTAATCTTGGTCTTATCAATGGTCTTTTCTGATTTTATTATCTTTCTTGATTTCATAACGGTAAAAATAACAATCAAACTAAGTATTTGTAAGCGGTCAGCCCATGTATGCTTTCTTCTGCCACACCACTTATGCAATTCTAACTTTAATAGTGTCCCACCAGTGGCCGGGAGGTTCTGCTCTCGAAGCTGGTAGACGGGAGGTGCTGGGTTCGAACCCAATCGCGACCGTCGGCCTAATCGTTCGGAGATTTCTGTGGTTTACTTCGAACCTTTGATTTTCTTGCGTTAATACGGGTTAAGTTCCCGTAGAAAGACTCCCACGGAGGGAACCCCCCTTAGGGCCTATATCTCTCGTGTTGGTAATTGGCCGCCATGAACACAATTAACCAACCTCAAAGCTGGTAGACGAAAGATGCTGGGTTCGAAGCCAATCGCGCCCGTCGACCTAATCTTTCGGCGTTTTCCGTATACCCTCATTGAACTTCTTGATATTTGGATTTTCAAAGAGTCTTTAAATTCGAATGAACGGTTGGATTTCCTTCATTAACGAAGACATGCAAAATGGTGCTTCATACACGAACTCATGCAAGGTTCATGTCAGATCAATCTACTGTCAAAATGTTTAATCTTGGTCTTATCAATGGTCTTTTCTGATTTCATTATCTTTCTTGATTTCATAACGGTAAAAATAACAATCAAATTAAGTATTTGTAAGCGGTCAGTCCATGTATGCTTTCTTCTGCCACACGACTTTTGCAATTCTAACTTTAATAGTGTCCCACCAGTGGCCGAGAGGTTCTGCTCTCGAAGCTGGTAGACGGGAGGTGCTGGGTTCGAACCCAATCGCGACCGTCGGCCTAATTGTTCGGAGTTTTCTGTGGTTTTTCCACCAGTGCCTGGAGGTTCTGCTCTCGAAGCTGGTAAACGGGAGGTGCTGGGTTCGAACCCAATCGCGACCGTCGGCCTAATCGTTCGGAGTTTTCTGTGGTTTTCTTCGAACCTTTGATTTCCTTGCGTTAATACGGGTTGAGTTCCCTTAGAAAGACTCCCACGGAGGGAACCACCCTTAGGGCCTATATATCTCGTGTTGATAATTGGCCGCCATGAACACAATTCACCAACCTCAAAGCTGGTAGACGAAAGATGCTGGCTTCGATGCCAATCGCGCCATTCGACCTAATCGTTCGGCGTTTTCCGTGGTTTTCCTTGACCTTGTGACTTTCGTAAATACGGGTTAGGTTTCATTAGAAATACCTTCCACGGAGGGCACTCCCCCAAGCACTATATCCTCGTTTAGATAACCGGTCATACATAACACCAACACCTAACTTAAATAGTAAATATAACAGATTAGCTTTAAAACTGCTCGCTATGTTTATTAGTCTATTAGAATGATATTCGAAAACTCAGACTGGGATTGTTTTACTCTTTGTAGCTTTGTAGACAGAGGTGAAGAATTAAAGAAATAAAACTGAAGGCAGCAGTATTACCAGCGGGCTATGAGCAAGCTACTCGGACAAGAAGAACTTACTTAAGAAAATGTACACTGCTGGACATGAGACATTAGAAATGCGATTTAAGAAAAAATGAAGATAGAAAAAAAATACGGAGAACGATTTGGAGCTTTTTGCCGAAGTGGCAATAATTAAAGAAGGTGTAACTATGTAGAAATATATATTTGGACATACATATTTGGACATAAATGTATATGTATATGTAATTATGAATTCATGTATATGATTATAAAAATAGTTGTAGACTGCTGACATGAATTATTGTGCATGAAAAACAAAGAACATATATATCCGCTGAGTAGACTCAGTATACTGAGTATAAGATGTAAGAATAAGATCTATGTACTTACATTTGTGTAGTACATAGTACTTACATTGTGTACAATATGTAGTTACATTTTGAGAAAAACTGTGTAGAATGTGCATATGCTACACAGTTTTAGTGCATGTAGCATATGCGGCTAAATATGATGCTAAGTACATAACCACAAAATTAATAAATGCAACTTTTTAATAATGCTTATATATTTTGTCTTTACATAACACTACATTGCGTGGTGTAGCCATTTGTCAACAGTTTTTGTATATTGCATTTATAAAAACTTTCATACAAGTAAGTGAAATTACTTTTTAATGTAGCATTTGAGATTGCTTTTAGAAGAAAAGATCTAAAAAACATCACTACATTGAGTTATCTGTTTTATGATTAGTTTTTTTTTTTTTTTTTTTTTTTTTTTTTTTTTTTTTTTTAATACAGAAAAAGGATAAGTTCTGAGATCCCTATTTTAATCGAAATATTTTATATAATATTTGCAAAAGAGAATATTTTTATGAGTTTTTTGTAAGTTAAAGTAAAGTGTTTTTATATTCACATTATTGACTTTTTTGATGGGGGAAGAGTTATAAAAATTAGTTTTATCCGAACCTATTACAATCTTATGCATTACAATTATAAATGCTTGGGTACTGTACAGACATTTGCGTTCATAAAGGTGCAATAATATTAAGACAAGCCAGCGAAATTATTTCATTTCTGAGTTCTACTGACTGACACTATTTCTCATGTGGCGAAATGAAGATTTTGAAGCATGGAAGAACATCTACAGAATCGACCCATTGCTTATACGAAACGCAAAAGTATCCCCCCCCCCGCTCCAATCCCTTGCAATTGATGTTAATCCCACTCTCTTCAACATATTCTGATTAAACAATATGGATCATTGTACGATCATGAAAAATTTGTACAAGAATAAAATGCATAAAGTGTCATATTCATTGAGTTTAAACAAAAATAATAATTATTTTCTAAAATACAATTATGCATAAAAATTATCGTTATGAAGAATTCTTGTTTACGATTTTACCTACTATATACTTTCCTTGATTGCATGGTTATTTCATATAGAATGCTTAGAAATGGACTTACTGATTTGGAAAATCAGAACATTTATATATTCAGGTTCTTTTTATCTCTTTCAGGATCTATTACAGGATCTTTTTTTTTACCTGAAAATTACATATTACGAAAATTTTTAATCATGATTTGGTGCTGTCCAACGGACACACTTTGTATCGCACTATCAACTTTCATGGACAATGTTCATTAAAGTTGATAATGGGATACAATTTCTTTTAGATACTATGAAAACTTACATATTTAGCGGTTTTTCTCTTCCAAACAGAACTACTACATGTTTTTGAATCTAGAACGTCATCAAGAAATCAGAGTACCAGCATATATGATGTAATAGTTTCTTAAATTAGCAATTCTTGACATCCTGTTTGATTACACGATGATCTCCACTTTATACTATTGTAGAAACTGAAATTCTCACTGACTCAAAGAGAAACTTGACGAACGAACTAACTCTGCACTAAACTAATGTACGATTCCAAATTTTTGCACTCCATTTTCTTTACTATACATTATTCTGTTCATTCTCAAGATACGTACAATCATTCGAAAGTACAAGGAGAAGTACAATTATGTTTATTAGAAAATTTCCATTTTTTTTTTTTTTATCCCTGGATTTTTATGCAACTCACCTTCGCAGATATTTATACATTTTTTTCTGCAATTAAATGAGGCAAAAAATTATATAAATAAAAAATGTAGTACACGCTCAAAAAGATCATATTTAAAAATCAGTGTATTTTTAAATAAAGAGTTAGGAATTTAAAATTATGCTAAAATAAATATAAAAATTAATGTATGCAAACAAATAGAAATATTGACGAAAATTTATTTCAAATACCGTACATTCGTAGTAATTTCTAAGAAAGAGTGTATTGCCATACCTTACTTAATAAAATATTGTTTCGTCATAATCCAGGATAAACATTACATTCTGCTTTCAAATATACTTGATTACAATTGAGTTATATAATTCTGAAAGCCTAATGTTTCCATGATACAACGTTTCCTTCGGTTTGTTGAATTGCAAAATAGATTTCTATAGATTTAATTATCTTCCACTGGCTTTGTGGTGTATTAGATGGAACTGATTTATTCACTAGCCTCTTTCATTGATCCCTCTCTACGTGGTCGAATAAATATAATCAGGACGTATTAAAAGGATAAGTTCCTTTTCTCTTAAAATTTCTGGTTTCAAACATTTGTAGGATCAATTCATGTTTATATCATTTGTTTATGCAATATTTCTCCATTCAAATGAAATAAATTCACTTAAAAACCGGCGATGCTTATTGTGTAGCGTATTTAACGCTCTTAACATACTATATTTTCTGTATTGGATATTCTTAATAGTGTTTAACCCTTTTAGAGGCAAGGTACTTCTATTCGCAAAATGCTAAAATGGGTGAATAACACCAGAATTTATAAACCAATTTATTTCAAAATAATCAAAAGCTTTTGTTCACGTAATTAATAAAGGGAATTTTTGATTATAATAATATAGTGCCAATGTAGCATCTAGGGATTAAAATTAGGTGGTCCAAAAAATACCACCTCTCTTGAATGGGTTAAATTCTTTTTTATTTTTTACATTGTTATATGACACTTAAGATGGTATTATTTTTAAAAAACAAAGAGATGTATCCGGGCTTCCCGGAATAACGGAAATACGCAAAAACAGCATATATATTTTTTCTGATGTTGATATACTTTTTCTCTGCACAAATTGAAAAGCAAGAGAATGATTGAGGTATTTTTCGAAACGTTCCGCAAGCGCATTTTACGTAGCATGCTTATACATCATTAAAATGCGTTGTTTGATTTAAAGAAAATGCGGTTAATTAAGAATTAATGAAAAAAAACGTATCAGCAAATAATTTCAAAGATCGCGTGGAAAAAATCTTACATGGGTCAATTGTTTTTTTTTTTTTATTCATAACTCTCTTGGATTTTTCACATTTAATATATTTTTTAGAATGTACACTAACAATACCAAAGATCATGCCTGTATGAAAAATAGCAATAATTCTTTCAAATAAAGTTTTAAAATGTATTAAAAGAGATATTTTCATATTGGGCTTCTGTCAGGATTTAACAGCCGAAGAAATCTCCAAAGATTTCTATTTAAAATCAGCCTTTTTGATTCGGTTCATTTCAGTGATTTAAAGGCGAAATTCGACTACATGTCCTAAATTTCTGTTTATTTTATTTTATTGTTTTATTTATTGATTAATGACGGTTTGAATTTCGTTAAATAATATAAGCTGGGGAAAAAGGATGAACTATTTATATTAATTTAAGTGCGATCGAATTTAACTTTGTAATTGCCTCCACGAGTTAGAGATGCACTCGAAAAAAAATCATACTTGAAAATTATTTAAAAAACAATACAACAAGAGTAAATTGCGATACAGTTTTCAAATAATTGACAACATAGATTTCAAACTAATTAAATTTCAAAGTGCATATTTTTCCCTATTCGACAGTGTAAAATGTAAAATTGTGCGGTATATTGATGTTTAAAACATTGGAATAAAAGTTAATAAAGTTAAATTTAATCATCTGCTGTTGCCACCGTCAAAATGATGTCCGTGTTATACACATACACGATTGTCTTTTATAATATAGACATCATTTTGTAAATATTTTACAGATGTTGAGCGCCTCTTTCATGGATTAGTCTCTACGTAGTCTTATAAATATAATCGGAATTTATTAAAATGATCAGTTCCTTTTCTCTTAAAATTTCTGGTTTCAAACATTTGTAGGAACAATTCATGCTTAACTCATTTGCTTATATAATATTCTTCCATTGAAAAGTTATCAATTAACTTAAAAACCTACGATTTGTTTATTGTTTAGCGCATTTAATATTTTTAAGATGCTAAATGTTGCATACATTTAATTTTGTATAAGTGATATATTTCCACGAAGATTTTTTCCCGAAACCCCATAGGCGACCGTCAAGAAATTGAAAAAGTCCTTTCGGCCAGTGCCGGGAGGAAGAGGTAGCTTTCATATTCCTTATTTTTTAAAAACCAGCTTATATTATTCAAACACAAGGAGCTCAAATTAGTGGAACCCGGTTATTGAAGATTAAATACTAATTTTTGTCAATATTGAATATGAATGAGAATTTCGCCAAATTGTCATCGTTATCAAAACTGGTTTTATTAAAGTGATTTATATTTTGCGCCAAATTCTGTGATATCCCGAATTATATTAATAATTATACTAATCCGAATTATCGGTGATAGCACGCCATTTTAAAACAACATAATGGGTGCGACAAAGCTCACCAGTGAACTTCGTCGAGACCTTAGTAATTCCTGTGTACATGCTAATTCATATCTAAATCGGTTGATATATACGAGTGCTGTTGCAGGCAAAAAATCAGGTTTTTCAAAATGTCACGCACATTCGAAATTCAAACTGCTATATCTCGGCCTTTTTTTTAGATAAAGGCAAAACAAAAAATGATCCGAAATCTTTGTAACAAGCTGAAACACATAAGAAAAAAAAAATCTTTTTCAATTTCTAATTTTTTTTGTACCTCATTTTAAATATATATATTTTTTTAATTTTAAATGTCCGCATTTTGAAACAAGGTGGCGGATGAAGTTAGCAAACGAACTTGGCCGGGAGATTGCTATGTGCTATACACATGCCTTTTCACATCCTAATCGGTTCATAAATGCGCGTGTTATCGCGTGACAAAAATCAGATCGTTTCAAAATGTCAGCCATGCTAGAAATTCAAAGTGCTATAACTCAGCCATTTTTTAAGATATTGACGAAACGAAAAATGCTCCAGAATCTTTGTATCAAGGTCAAATACATAAGAAAAAATCTTTTTCAATTTCTAATATTTTTGTACCTCATTTTAAATTAAAATAGAAAAACATTTAATGGCTGCCATTTTGAAATAAGATAGCGGATGATGTTGGCCAACGTACTCGGTCGAGACATTGGTATGTACCATGTACAGACAAAAATCAGATCGTTTCAAAATGTCAGACACACTAGAATTTCAAAGTGCTATAATTTAACCGTTTTTTAAAATATAGGCGAAACAAAAAATGCTCCGCAATCTTCGTATCAAGCTCAAACAGATAAGAAAAAAATCTTTTTCGATTTATAATTTTTTTGTACTTCATTTTATTTATTTATTTTTTTTTTGGTAATTTTAAATGGGCGACATTTTGAAACAAGATGGCGTATGAAGCTGGACAACGAACCGGTCGAGACATTGTTATGTACTAAGCACATGCCTTGTCACATCCAAATCGGTTCATAATAACGCATATTATCGCTTAACAAAAATTAGATCGTTTCAAAATGTCAGCCATGCTAGAAATTCCATGTGCTATAACTCAGCAATTTTTTAAGACATAGACGAAACAAAAAATGCTCCGGAAACTTTGTATCAAGTTCAAACACACAAAGAAAAAATATTTTCCAATTTCTAATTATTTTGTACCTCACTTTTAAATTTTATTTTTTTAAATTTTTAAATGGCCGCCATTTTGAAACAAGATGGCGGATGAGGCTGGCCAACGAACTCGGTCGAGACATTGCTATGTACTATACATATTCTTTGTCACATCCAAATCGGTTCATAAATACGTGTATGATCGAGTGACAAAAATCAGATCGTTTCAAAATGTCTGTTATACTAGAAATTCAAAGTGCTATAACTCAGCCATTTTTTAAGATATAAACGATACTAAAAAAGCTCCAGAATCTTTGTATCAAGCGCAAACACATAAGAAAAAATATTTTTCAATGACTAATTTTTTGTGCCCCATTTTAAATTTTAAATTTTCTAAAAAAATTTAAATGGCCGCCATTTTGAAACAAGATGGTGGATGAAGCTGGCTACCGAACTCGGTTGAGACATTGGTATGTGCTATTTACACACGAAATTTTATCCAAATCGGTTCATAAATACGAGTGTTACAGTATGACAAAGATCATATATATATATATATATATATAACCCTTAATTAAACATAACCTGCCACCGTAAATTATTATGAATTAAAGCTGTAAGTATTAAAAAAAAAAAATTATAAGAATTATTATGGAAGAAAAAAGAAAAAAGCGGACACCGACAAAAATTGAAAAGCTTATACATTGAATTACGTTATCGAGGGCACAGAATTCAATGATATAAGCAAAATGGTTGTTTTCTGTGGGAGAAATAAGCTAAAACTAAAATTAATTTTCCCCTGTGCCCGAACAACCACTAAAATCAAGTGAATTGATTAAAAATGAAAGCAGAATAGAAACAAATAATATGAAATGGAAGAATCAATAAAACGTATTTAAATATTTATAGGATATAAAATAGAAATAATAAACACCATACCGATTAATATTTCAGTATTTTACAAAAATCCATGTGCACATGTCTACCAGTATATCAAAAAGATTAAGGTGAATAAAACAGTTAAGAAATCATAGTAAATGATACCAAAGGATGCAGTTAATACATTTTGAAATAATATTTGAAATACCTTGTAAAACAAATTTAATCTAATATAAAATATATAGAAATTAATTACATTATTTAAAATGCACTATTAAATTAATAGATAACAGTTTAACAATATCGTCAAAATTTAGCTGAAAATACACCCTATATATATATATATATAATTTTTTTATATATATATGGACATATATAAATATATAATTATATATCAATTTTGAACGGAGGGTGGTTTCGGGGTCTAGGAGTCATGATCGGTGAAAATAAACCACAATTTTTCGGAATCGTTTTCCTCCGAACGGCTGCAATAGGTAGCTTTTAGTAATGAAAGCTACCTAAAAGAAAGAATATCTTTTGCATAACCCTGTAAAAACTGCGAAACAGCACCGAGAACTGGCGATATGAAGCAATTAAAATAATAAAACTTTGTAAAAAATCACCATAAAATAAAAACAAAACACAGGACGCGTTTCGAGCTAAAAACATAACAGCTCGTCATCAGCTACAGCATACACGTGTCCGCAAGCGAAGAAGTTCAAAAATGAACCGAAGGTAAAGAATGTTGCAAAGAAAGCGACAGATGGCGCTACCTGAAAGAGGCACATGCAAAAGGAAAAGGTGTTGCCAAAAAGATAGAAGAGAAATTGAAAGGGCAAAAATGGAAATAAAGGAAATAAACAAAATAAAAATAAAAGAAGTAAATTAAAAATATAAATAATAATAATAAATAAAGAAATATAAAAGAATAAAACAAGAAAAAAGATCCTTTTTTTAACAAAAAGAAAAGAAACAAGAGAAAAGGTAAAAGAATTACAAAAGTAATTTCCAAGCTGGAGATAGGAAAGGAGATGATGGGAGATCATTGACAAGATTAGCAGAATTTTTAGAAATAAAATATGCTTCATTAAAATCCAAGTGAGAGGGAGAAGCAGGGGAAGAAATAATTTTGGCCATGGAGAAATTGAAACAATGACTGGAATACCAACAGTTAGAAGCAATGGAAGATTTGGAGATTTCTTGATTTGCAATATACCTCTGATGTGATGCTCGCCTAGTCTGAATTTTAAAGCTCTCTTTGTTTGACCATTATAACCTAAATTGAAAGAGCAAGGAATGAAATAAACAAAGTTTAACTATTCGATTCATTATTGACAAATCGTAGAAAACTACCAATTCCCTTATAAACGGAGTCTAGCTTTTAGTCACGTTGCATAGTTATCTCGCCAGATGCGCCGAGTACAGCAAAGAAAATGTTGCCAATTGGTAAGAAAATGAGTTTTTCTTACTGTTGAATAAAGCTGATCGACAACCACACACTGTTACCAAAGACTGGATATATTGCTGGAACACATATAGCAATAATATGTTCCCGCAACATTTTGATTAAGTCACAGTACAAGTGCGTAATTTGATGTTACTGTAGTACAAATATATTTTTATAAAATATAATTATGAGTTTAAAATTGTAATAAGTATATGTTTGAGTAAAATAGGAATGGAGGTTCCTACAAAAATTATTAATTTTATTATAAATATTAAATTGGTATTTTTAAAAATTACTTTATAGTAAAATTCACATATAATATCGAATATACAGTTTGGATCTCAGTAAACAACAATAGCAAAATGATAGCTAGACGCTCTGGTGTCGTTTCAGGACAATCAAAAGAAAAGTTGTTTTTAATAGGAAATCGTTAAATAATAAAAATGTCGGAAGCAACATACGACTATAGACCACCCAGAGTTTATGGCACGTAATAAAATTAAAGTAAATGTGAGGGGAATTTGAGGACTGACAGCTAATAGGTATAGCCAAGCATACTAAAATGTTTTCTCACAATTAACCCTAGAACTACCGGAAATTTTACTCAAGTTTTATAAAAACATTCTACACCAGAATTTTTACTTAAAACTATTTAATTTGTTTATTTAACTTATTATTGTCTGATTTATACATTTAGTTTGTTTTGAAGAAATTTCTGGTTTGAATAAATATTTTGAATGGACATGTCGGGTCCAATGGACCCGTCTGGTAGACGGAAGGTTAATAAGGTAGGGCTATAACAAATTGTTCCGCCCACTTCCAAGGTATGAGGTGCAAGAGTAAAGTTTGAAGAAGGAGTCTAAAAAAATATTCCGAAGATGCAAGTGCGGTCCTGATAGCCCTGGAGATGCAAATGCAGTCCTGACAGCCCTGGTGATGCAAATGCGGTGCCGACAGCCCTGGTAATGTGATGGAAAGGCCGAGGAAGTGTGCTACCTGAAGGAGTCTGCATAAAAGCGCATATCCAAGATATAATGGATCCTGCCCGCAGAGTCCCGGAGCTATGCTGTCCAGCACACACACACGCAAACTCATATATATATATATATATATATATATATATATATATATATATGTTCTATAAAAATTTTTACTTTTACTATTCATTTAAATTATTCTAAATTGCCGGCCTATTCATTATTTCCTTTTTTAATGCGCTCTATTATTTATTTCTAGTTAAATTCCTATAATTTTAAACGCGTATCTTAATAATAGATTTATTCCAAAGCGTAATCTAAACTTTTAATCCTTTCATTAATTTTTATCGTCTACCAAACTGTAAAGTTCTGAACGCAGTTATTTATTTTTCGAATGTTTATCAAAGCCATTTTTACATTTTTATTCTATTTTATCTTTTTTATCAGATCTGCATGCTTGGTCAAAATGTTTCAGCCAGGATTGTATATCCATCTCTGACCCTAGGTCAAAACAGATGATATTTACTTCACTTTCACTCATTTTATCACTAGAGTTTTTAACAAATCCCGATCGCATTAACATAAAAGAGGAGGGACAATTCATTAATACGTAGATTCATTGTATAATCATAATAAATACTGTAAATAAACTTTAAATAAAATAACAAATGTAAATATTTTCTTTTCTAATAAATAATAATAGTAATACATCAAATGTAAATAAGGAAATATGGTGAAATATAAAATAAACAAATAAATAAATAATAAATCTTTCAAAACTTACGACCTTGGGTTCTTTACAGACATCGTAATTTCTTTCTTTCCTATAACTTTTATTAAAAGAAAACAAAATGATTTTCTTCTATATAGACGCACATTCAGGTAAAATGCAGAATGTCAAATTGTCGTTACCAGGTGTCATCGAAGGTTTCGATTGATTTCACAATCCCAGGGACACTTTATTTATTTATTTTTTTATTATTTTTTTTTCTTTTAATTGAAGGTCTCCTTTTAGAAGTGTAGAGTAGAGTAGGTCGAAATTATCCTACGCCGGCTTCTTGTTACGAACCAATTTAATAGGTTACGTTGAGATATCATGTAGTGCTTTTTATTGCATATTACTGGATTCATACCACATTTTAATTAGCCGTTGGTGATGTTGTTAGCAATCCTACCACTTAGCACAAGCATTGCTAGTGAAGGTGTCAACTCTGTGAAAATTTAGCAGCTGTAGAGCGATGTTAATATTTGTAGAGTCCAATCAAACACTTATTATTTCATTATGTAGGTTAGGCCGCGTGAGTGGTGAAAACAGGCGTATGAAGAAATCGGGGGTTTTCCCAATTAAACACATGGAAACGTAGTCACAGGAAAACTGTTTATTCCATCAGAACATACCAACACTAAACAATTCCCGCAGGATGTGAAATCAGAGCATTCCACTCGAGCATAAACTAGTTACTCATGCTAAATAGATGTTAATTCACGAAATGAATATTCTACATTGCTAAGGACACCGGGTAACAGGTTATGTAAACAATCAAACAGCACAAAAATCTCTAGTTCTGAGCTCATGCTCTCGCTATTTATTAGAATGAGCGGAGGAATTCCGATTGAAATGAAAACTTTAGGCTAAACCAACGAAAATCACGAACGAGTCTAGAAGTGAAACTGGGATCCGACACTCAGCCAATGAAGAGCGATCAAGAAACGTCACAGGAAAGAATCCCGGCGCCGCTAATGGAATGATTTCGATGTGAAAAGGCTGACGCCTCGCGGGCGGGAAAATGAGATGAAATAGAATAAAAATGTAAAAATGGCTTTGATAAACATTCGAAAAATAAATAACTGCGTTCAGAACTTCACAGTTTGGTAGACGATAAAAAATAATGAAGGGATTAAAAGTTTAGATTATGTTTTGTAATAAATCTATTATTAAGATACGCGTTTTAAAATTATAGGAATTTAACTAGAAATAAATAATAGAGCGTATTAAAAAAAAGGAAATAATGAATAGGCCGGCAATTTAGAATAATTTAAATGAATAGTAAAAGTAAAAAATTTTATATAACATGTATATATATATATATATATATATATATATATTTGCTTATATCATTGAATTCTGTGCCCTTGACAACGTAATTCAATATGTAAGCATTTCCATTATTTGTCGGTGTCCACTTTCTTATTTTTCTTCCATTATAATTCTTATAATAAATTAAAAAAATGTACTTACAGCTTTAATTCATAATATTACGGTTTTTGATGGTGGTAGGTTATGTTTAATTAATGGTTATATATATATATATGAGGATAGATTGGATAAAGGAAATGATTATATGTTGCAGTTTAAAACTATATATCCATTTGGTTTGAATACATTGGTTAATAAAGTTAATTTATTGAAGGTTAGAAATGTATATGATTTATTTTATAATTTTAATGATTGAGTTGTTATAAAAAGAGGAAAGCGGGGGTCTCGTAAATATAATAAAGTTATTAATTATATAATTCCTAATATATGGATTAAGGATTTGGAATTTGTTTTTGATAAAAATTATAGTGTTAAAAATGTTAAAATGGAGGTAGGTTTTTAAATTGAAGATTAATGTGCTTAAGAAAATTAAAAAATATTTTTATGTTTTCAAATTAAAAAATTTACAGTTTAAAGATTTATTATATGATTTAATTAATTTTAGGTTATTAAATAGAGAAAAAGTTAATAAAGAAGTAATTTATTTTAATATAAAATTTCAACAAAAATCTTTTGATAATTTGAATTTAAAAGGAATATGTAAACATATTTACGCCCTTTTCCCTCTTAAAGAATGTATTATTTCAGTTGCATATAATTATCCTAAACCATTAAGTACTAAGATTTTCAATTACAGACAAATAGCTTTTTCAAATGTTAATACAGTTTTAACTTGTTGTTGTAATAATATGGAATTTAAAGATTTTATTGATAATTATCATGGTCATATAATTACAGGTAATCGTAATATAATCATGAATAAAAATTTAAAATATTAAATGAATTTTGGTACAAAATTTGGAATTAATTGTGAAATTAGCAGCAATAAAGTACTAAAGATTTTTAAGGATAATGTCAATAATTTTATACAGAAATATAGTTATAAATTTAGTATGCCTTTGGAGACATTTTTTGAATGGAAGTCTAAAATTTTGGGGCACTTCAATAATTTTTTAAAAGATTATTTAAATTCTGATAAGTATGAATATCAACGTTTTAAAGATGAAGATATAAAATTTATTGAAAGTTTACAGAATAATTTTGTTATAGTCCCTGTGGACAAAGCAGCTAACAATTATGCAATAATATGCAAGAAGTTTTATATTGATAAAATAGAGGGTGAATTAGGTAATGAAAATTTTTATTCAAAAGTTAATATTGACAGAAATCCTGTTGTTAAAAATATTTTTGCATATAAAAAGAAAGTTAAAAGTATGTTTTTTCTTATAATTTTGATGTTTTTAATCATCACTGTTTCCCATTTATTTTCTTAACGCCTAAATTTCATAAAGATCCGATTAAGTTTAGATTTATTTGTAGTACTTCTAAAAGCGTTAATAAAAATTTTAATATTGGTTTACAGAATTTATTAAAGAAGTTATATAATTTTTTAAAATATAAATTTAAGAAGTGTAGTTATTTCTGGTCACTTGATAATAGTGATGAAGTTGCCTTTGACTCCTCTGAAAATGCAGGTATTCGACTTTGAAAATCTGTTCACCAATATACCTATTGATTCTCTTTATGATGTTTTAATAAATATTTTTGATGTTTTTAGTATAAATGATGAATTAAATATTAATAGAGATTTATTTTTAAGTTTATGCCATTTTTGTTTTTATAATAATTATGTAACTTTTAACAATAATACCTTTAATCAGATTTGTGGTATAGGGATGGGGACAAACTATTCTAGTACAGCAGCAAATTTATTTTTGTTTTATTATGAATTTAAGTACACTATAAAATATAATAAGTCTTTAAAAGTCTTTAGGTATATTGATGATATTTTGATTTTTAATTTTGATTTTTCTAAAGAATATGATATTATATAGCCAAATTGTTTAAAGCTGAATAGAGCAAACCGTGATGATTATAATGCAGAATTTTTGGATATTTTATTTGAAATTATTGATAATAAATTGATTTTGGATTTGTATGATAAGAAAAATAGTTTTCAGTTTTTTACTACAAGCATGCCACATTGGTTTTCTAATTTACATAAAAAAATTTACATAAATATTATTATTAATCAATTAATACGTATCAATAAAATTTGTGGCAGAGATAATATTTTTTATAAAAAGATTTTTAATTTATTGGCTAATTTATTTTACAATAATAACTACCCTATAAAGTTTTTGAAATATTATTTAAAGACAGTTTTAAAAAGTGAATGACAACGATGTGGACTGGTGGCATGAACATGTGATGGCAGCCTTCCAGAACTTTCTATATGACGTATGCATCCTAAAGTCTTGCTAAAAGAACGGGTGTGTATTGATGAATTGAAACGAAGGAAAGTTGCAGACTTGGAACTCTAGTATTTGACAATGGCTTTGGAAGAAAAATTATTTGTTTATTGTTGACGGGTGAGGAACATTATACAGGTATTACTGCTTTTCATGTTTTGAGAAATTTTATTTTGCAGGTTTCGGGGGGGGGGGGGGCACGTTTCTTCTGCATTCATGCATGTCATGTTAATTTCTTTTGTTTATTTTTTAAGTCCTTTTCTAAAAGACTTTTTATTAAAGCTTTTTTGTTTTTGTATGATAATTTTGTATTGTTAATATTATGCTTTTTTGTTTTAGTTTGGGTTATTTTAGTTATTTATGGAATTTGGATAATAAAATGACAATAGTTTTTCAGTACTGAATGCGGGATGGACGTGTGTTCAGAAACCTGCAAATATTAAAAGTGGGGGTGGAGTTAATTTTTTGTCTGTCCTCCCACTAAGGAAGAACAGACTGTTTTTGTTTTTTGCCTGTCTTTCTTGTTTTTTAAGTATTTTATAGTTAAAAATTTTTTGTAGATATACACCTTTCTTTTGGAGTTATGGCGTTTTGACATTTTGAAATGGTGAAGTATATATATATATATATATATTTAATATCTTACATCTTACTTTTAAAGTGTTTTTATTTTATTTTTTTTTTTTTTAATAATACAAGATTTTCTTACATTTTAACGTTAAAGATAAATATTTAAAAAAAAAAATGATTTCTAATATACTTTTATTCCTTACATCTCATATATAAAACTTTCTCCAATATGCAACATGCCGGAATGCATTTAAATTCAACCTATATTGTAGGACAACCCAAGTAGGTATGAAATTCCGTTTTGTAACAAACGCTTTTGAAATATTTTTCCTTATATGCATTTTGATATTGAAGAAATGTTTTGCTATGTGTTGTTTGTATTGAAATGTTTTGTATTGGAAATGTCGCTATATTTTATCTGTGTAAACAGTTTCAAAGTTTGGAGCCAGGAATATTTTGAAAGAACTTTTGAAAGAACATAGCAAATACCATTTACACCGAGCTTGAGGTCTATGTATTTCATAAAATATAACTTCGAAAGGATTGAATTTTCCATTGAATACTCAGTCGGTAACCCTGGAATATTTTTCTAGGAATTTCAACATATTTTCAAGAATTCTACTCAATGGAAAGCATGTCATTAGAATATAAATTAATATTTGTTCATCACATTACTGGTCATTATTAGGATCCATTTTTTATAAGATACGATTTAGAGATATTTTGAAAGAAAATACTTCACTCTGTAATACAAAGCAAAGAGTATTAGTTTTTTTTTTGTTATATATATACGAGGGCCGTTTTTTTTTCAACCTCCGATTGCACAGCATCAACGTTAGGCGAGCGGCAGGAAGTCGGTATGCGCATAGAGCGACGGCGCATGTTTCCCACATCACCCTCTTAGACTGCCTTTTCATTGACGCCATTGTGAGGCGAGCTGTAGCCACGTAAACATGGCTGCCTTAATTGATTCTCCCGCCAAGTGCGAATTGCGAAGTGTTATTCGATTCCTGCAAGCTGAAGGGAATAGTGCAGCTGAAATTCATCGAAGAATGAGCCGAGTGTATGGAGAAAGCTTTATAAGCGATGGTGTTGTGCGTGAATGGTGCCGAAAATTTAAAGATGGCCGAACCGATGTGCATGATGAAGGAGGTCAAGGACGCAAGTCTGTAGCCACAGACAACCTTGTTCAACGAGTGGACGAAGAAGTTAGAGGAAACCGAAGGTTCACTATAAATGATTTGTCCATAAAATTTCCAGAAGTCTCGAGGTCTTCTCTGTACACTATTGTGACGGAACATTTAGACTACAGAAAAATTTGTGCTCGCTGGGTTCCAAAGATGTTGACGGACAACCACAAAACACGACGAATAGGCTCAGCCTTGACATTCCTCACCCGTTATGACGCTGAAGGAGAAGACTTTTTGAAATCAATTGTGACAGGTGATGAAACCTGGGTTCAGTATGACACACCTGAAACAAAACGTCAATCTCAACAATGGATGCATACGAACTCGCCAAACAGACCAAAAAAGTTCAAACAAACCTTCAACAACAGAAAGATTATGGCTACAGTGTTCTGGGATCAAAGAGGTGTGTTGCTTGTTGAGTTCATGCAGCCAGGGACGACGATTACTTCAGCTGTTTATTGTGAAACTTTACGACGGTTACGCAGAGCCATTCAGAACAAAAGAAGAGGCATGCTGACTTTTGGAATTGTTCTGATCCATGACAACGCCCGTCCTCACACTGCTGCTGTAACCCAACGTCTACTTCAGCATTTTCAGTGGGAAATTTTCGATCACCCGGCATACAGTCCCAACCTAGCTCCGAGTGACTACCATCTTTTCCCTGAACTTAAAAAGTGGCTAGGAGGGAAGCGTTTTCAAAGTAACGTGGAGCTTCAAGACAGCGTCAAGAATCATTTGAATTCATTGGCGGACACTTTTTATGAAGAGGGTATTGGAAAGCTTGTCCACAGGTACGACAAGTACCTCAATTTACAAGGTGATTATGTTGAAAAATAACCATAAGTGTACATAACTTTTAGTAATAAAATGATCTTTCTATATATGCTTGTCTTTTTTTTATGGCCCATCGGAGGTTGAAAAAAAAACGGCCCTCGTATATTATATATAAGTATATATAATATATATAAGTATATAAAATATATCAGTATATAAAATAAAATAAGTATATAAAATATATCTGTATATAAAATATAATAAGTATATAATATATATAAGTATAATATTATATATAAGTTACATATATAGTATATACTTTACTGGCGCATATGTATATATATATATATATATTACATACTTTACCGGCGCAAAGTTGGAAAAAGATCAGCTGATTCTTCTCTCGAATCATATTTACTTCCTGGACGGTTTATTTATACTTCCAGTCGGATTAATTTTGAGGTCAATCAGTTTCCTGGTGCCAAAGATATATTCCATATTCCAGAATATTCCATAGCCTCGCAATCAGACGCGTAAGACGTTCTCTGTTGTCGAGATGGCTTCTTATTATCCCGACAGACGATTTTTAACAAAAAGAAAAATGAATGTATTACTACGTTGGTTTAAAAATATTGAAATATTGTAGTTGGCACCTGGATAATTTTTAATAAAAGAAGGAATTTAAAAGAAATAGGTTTTTTAGACGGGATATTTTATGGGTTATAATATATTAGCAATTAAAAAAATAATTTGGTAAAATATGATATACCGGGATTTAATAGCTAATTTTAAAAGGAATTTAAATATTAAAAGGTTTTATTAAAGAAATATAAGTAGTTAGAGCCATTTTTAGATTTAAGCAATTTGGAAGAAATCTTTTTAGATGGATTAGGATCTTACGAAGATTAATTGTCTAGGGTTTTAACTTAATAAGCCGGTATAATATTACTAAAAAGAAAATTTATTTAGAATACTTTTAACCTTGGGGAAAAAATTTAAATTTTGTAATATATGTATACATATAAATTGATCTAGTAAAAAGTTTAAGAAAATATAACTTTTCTAGAGTAAAGTTTACACTAGTTTAGTAAAGTCACGGTTACAAAAAACGTTGTTTCATCTTTAAACACATCAGAAATCAATCCATTTTCGGTGATGAGTCAAGCGTTTCTGAAACAAAAAGAAAAATGTGGAAAGATTTCACAGACGTTAAGAAGTAGTTTTTAAAATGTATTATTTCTTTTTCTGAATACGATATCTATACTAAATGCCGATTTTTGGATTGCATAAATTTTGAAGTTAAAATTATCATGTTTAGCAGACAAAAAGGCAAAGATGACAACGTATTTATCTTTCAAAGTATAGTTTATATCTACATTGTGAAATTCTCAATAAAATTAACGATACTTATTGTAACGAACATTATATAGTTACTTAATTGTGCATTTTATTGATAACATATATTTTAGTGAAACACGGGAGAAAAGCTATATATCATATTGAACAATGTAAAAAGTCGCGGCATACAGATGTGTTACTACATATTTTTAGACACACATTAAACTTCCCACCGCCGTGAACTGATATATCAGTTCACTGAGCTCCAGGTTTCACTGCAATAGAAGCATTTTTTGAATTAATATAATTCTGCATGTATAATCCAGTTTTGAAAGATTAAGCAGTGATTAATCCTCTCAAGGATTATATTCTTACACATAATGAAATTTTTTATATCATGTTGAAAAAAAATCTTCTTTTTAGCATTTTAACAACATTACAAACAACATTTAAAATTAAAAGAAAGCAACATTAACCCCTTAACGACGAGCCTGCTTTACATTTTTTTTTTATTCTTCGATACCAGTTTTTGCAACTTTCTAATTTTAAATTATTTAATCGCTCAAAATCTGAGATTAGATAATGTGAAAATTTCCAAACCAAATTAATGGTATTCAAATTTAAAAAAAATATATATATATATTCTCCTTGCATGTCAAGTTTTCTTGCCAATCGGCTTTAATAACTTAAGAAAAAACAACATTACAATTTTGCGCTTTTGCTCGGTGGTCAGGGATTTAACAAAAATGTAACAATTTTTTAAAATCAAATTCTGCTTAAACGAATAACAATATTTATTTCAAATGCTTTATTTAGATATATTTGCGAACTTCTCCCCTGATTATTCCAAGGGATCCCAGGTTAATACATATTGCGATTAATTTTTATCCCGAGTAAACTCGGTCGTACACAGCTGCCTCTTGCTACTATTTTTATATTTTATTCAGACAACTATTTCTAAAAAATAAATTTTATAGCATATTTCTGTTGCACATGTAGTCAAGGTATATGTAAAAGATTTATGTTTTGAGAAAGTGGTGCGAGTATATATATAGTATATATAGTCGTCGAGTTTATATAGTCGTCAATTGGGACAGTAAACTGACGATAATGCTTTGACGATAATGCTGACTAAATGCTTTAACACTTGTAAAAATTAAAAAAAAATTCAACTTAAAAACTGTATATTATGTTTTTTTCCTTATATTCCTTATATTTAAAATTGAAATTAAAAAAATATGGTGATATTTGCATTTTTTGAAAAAAAAAATTAAGGCAAGTGGTTAAAAAACACGGGTATATCAATATCTTATATCTTACTTTTTAAGTAGTGTAAAGTGCCCTAATTTCTTCCGCCTTTAAGTCTCGGGTTCTGCGAAAGTGGCGCCACTTATCACACAAGGCACAAGGAACGGAAGGTGAAAGGGGTCAGTAGTGAAAGTTTCGTTCGCCAAGACGCATACATATATTGAACACGCAGGATTTCCTATTTTTAGAAGACTTTAGTTCCTATTACGTTGTTTGTAGAACATTATTTACTGTACCGTAGGTATTTATTTCTTATTCATTTCATGTATCTTACGTAGGTAAAATGCTGAGAGTAGCATACAGTGAGGACTCTCAGTTCATCTTACGGGAACTGAAGCTCCACCATATTGGGAAGTAGCGTGGTACCAATTTCGTCTCCCTTACAGTTCTTATTTTCGCCCCTGGGACGAATTTCTTCTACTTTACAGTGAAAGATAAATATTCCAAAAAATAATGTCTAATTTTTCTTTCTCTAACATTCCGCATATGAAACTTTTTACAATACAAATAACGCTGGAATGAATTTAAATTCAACCTATTTATAGGAGGACCACATATATGTAGGAAATTTCGCTTTATAACAAAATCTTTGAATATTTTTTATTTATGTGCATTTTTATATTAAAGAAATATTTTGCATTTTTCTGAATGGAAAGGCTGTATCTGTGTAAACAATCTGAAAGTTTGGAACCAGGAATTTAACTTTTGAAAGGACATTGCAAATGCTATTTACAGTGAGCTCGATATCAACATAATTCATAAAACATAAATTTGAAAGGAGGTGAATTTCAATCGAATACTCAGCCAGTACACATGGAATATTTGTCTAAGAAATCGAGCATATTTTATGAAAGAGAAACATGTCTTCAGAATATAAATTTTTGTATCATATTACTTATTACTAATATGATACGTTTGTATGTTCGTAATTATATAAATACGCAGCACCTATAGTCCTCGTTAGGTCCGTCATTGTGACCGCATATAACAGAGAAACTACCCAACCGAATGGTCTAAAATTTTAAATACTATAATTCTTGCAAACTTTTGTCGTATCATTTCAAATTTTATGAAAATTGGATGTATAGTTTAATTACAGGGATAGTCAAAATTTTTCAGTTACATTACAGCCAATGGGAAAAAATTATTTCAAGTGCATTTCAATGATGTTACAGCCTTTCTATTAGAATAAAATTGATATGCACTTATGAAGTTCACTAAAATATACATCCAGTATAATATGTGGTGCAAACAATATTTATATAACTAGTTATAGTACGAACACACTACATTTGCCACATTTGACGTGCAATTTTCAACTTGTTTATGTAGATACGATTTAGCGAAATTTGCCAATATAAATGCTTCAAGTAAGAATACAAAACAAATATCAAAGTTGCTTTTTTGGTAAACTGTAAAATATATATATATTTATTCATACGGGAAAAAGCTTTACGAAAATCTAATATTAAACTATCATATTTACAAAAGATTACAAAAACCGTTCCTTTATCTTTAAAGAAACCAATCGATTTCGGTGATTAAAGATGCGTTTTCTAAACAATAAGAAAAATATCCTGTTATACCCAAACGAACAATAGTAGTGATTTGTTTTAAGAGATGGCAGTGCTACACAGAGTCTCAGATTGTAAGACTTTTGCATGCAGTCGGTTAAATCAGTTTTGTTGTAATAAATGACATGTTTTTAGCAACTGCGTGGCGGCTCTTGTAAAGAATGTAAATAAACTATAAGAATACTTATAGTTATGCCTCCTTGGTCGTAATATAGTATTAATAAGAGTACGGCGATATAATACTGTCGAAGTTATGGGATTGAACCGAAATTAAAATGTAGTGAGAAATATTTGAAAAAAAAAAGAAATAGAGACGGAAGAATGGTCGAGAAAGAGAAATAATTTCTCTGGGACGCTTAGAATGTTCCTTGGACAATTTATGTCGAAAAAATAGACTTTTATTTTTCAGAGAATAACATCAAAAGTGATGAGATGAAGACAAATATTTTGCTGAGTTCGGTTGGAACATCAACTTTCGCCATTTTACGAGATATATAGTTCCGAATACTCTGAAAGAGATCAGTAAGATCTTTTAAAGAAAGCAAAGGAGCATTTTTCTCCGCGACGTAGTGAAATAGTAGAACGAATTAAGTTCCAAAAGCGACTATGGAAGCTAAGAGAGAAGGTAGCAGATATCATAAGAGACCTACGTTGGTTATCCGAGTATTGAAACTTCGGAAATACTCTTAATGACCGGCTGCGTGATCAATTGGTGTTTGGTATCTAGGATTTGAAGATGCAACAGAAATTCCTGGATTCTAAAAAATAACGTTCCAAACAGCGGTGAAAATAGCAGATTCGTTTGAATCTGCCGAGGCTGGCAAGGAATCCCTACATATCGGAGAAAGTCCTACTGTCAATCAGGTGCGTGCTTTGAAAGTGTGGAAACCAAAAGTAGATAAGTTCGTTCATGCACCTAAACCTAAAGAAGGTAAATTCGTACCTGAGAAACCGTGTTAATGATGCTCTAAAAACCATAATCTGAAATTTTGCCCTTTTAAATCAGCTGAATGTCATTTTTGACATATATTAGGTGACCTAAAAGTTTGTTGTCGAAATCGAAAATTTGCGATGAAAAATGTGAAACAGCATAAGAACAGTAAAATTAAAACTGTTCAGGAAGAATATTATTTAAACTTCATGGACGACAACTCCAATAATGTGTCGTGTGAAAAATCGCTTAAAATAAATGGAGTAAATATAAAATTTGAGATAATTAATATTTGAGATAATTTTTGCTACATTTTGATTGCCTGTTGATCCCCTACTGTCAGATCTGGATTTTGACGAAAGATGTATTTTTAGAAAGCGCTTGCCACGAGGATCAAGAAATGTATAGAAACTATTCTCCCGAATGCAACAATTCACGACATACGGATCCTTTTCCATTTCAGAATAAGAGAAATAAAGACAGGAATTTCAACATGAAATTCCTTCAAAAGCTATCTAATGCAAGAATTTTGTCTTATAATAAACCATGTAATGTTTTTCAACGTAAATGTGTTGGGAATAAAGTGTTTCCACCTTCAGGAATACGATGAAGGGAATTATTGTTTAACACTCATCAAAGTTTTGTTTAGTTGGAGTGAAGCATACATATTTTATTGATCTCCAGACTGGATCTACATTTCACATGATAGCTTCTTCGATAGCATAAACTGACGTACTACATCGAACGTATCTGAAGAGAAGCATTTGTAGGCCAACTGATGTATTTTTAGTAGACCTTCTATAATAATAGCGTTAACATCGCAGTAATTTCTGTGACGAGCTTTTGAATATTCACCTTTTTCTGTTCCAAGTACTTGTAGTCTTGGAAGAAGCAAATATCCGGTGTTTGACGGTATTTTGTCGATACATCGGGGAGGAAGCCTGGGACCTAAAAGCAGAACCTAGTTTTTCGATGCATAAATTTTCATCTTTTTGACCACTCCATCTGTTTAGTATTTCTTATTACCACAACACAATACCATAATTACAGCATGAAAAAACCATGATCGTGCTTAATTATAACACAAAATCCCTGCCTTCGATAAACTTTTGAAGGAATCTCATGCTGTTTTTTTTTCATTTCTTTATTTCTAGTCTTCCGAAACAGAAAAAAGACACTATTTTGGGAACTATTGGATTCGGGAATATAGTTCCATAAATTTATTAATGCTCTGGGCAAGAGCTTTCGAACGATATAATTTTCGGTAAAATTCAGAAAAGACAGTTTGGGGTGTTTCCTAGAAAGTATGTTCTTGACATTCAGAGTTTAGTTTATATGCAAATCATGAGTTTCTCAATAAAATTAAACATACTTATTCTAAATAAAATTATATAGCGTTTCTTTGATACGTTTAATTGATATTTTGTTATTAATTGAAGTACGTTTAATTGATATTTTTTGGTGAGGCACAGGAATTATTGCCTTTTGGTCAATGAAACAGGGCGCGACATATCGATGGGTACTGCATCTTTTCAGATATACATTAATATAAATATAGCAAATTTGTTTTAACAAATTCCATTTAAAGAGCTAAAAATATTTACTTAAGATACATTACTTAATAAAATTTGATAAAAATACATTTTTTTTTCAATATCGCATATCTTAGATTTCAAGTGTTATTTTATATTCCAATATTTTCTTATACTTTACCGTGAAAGATAAATATTTCTAAATGTTATTTCTAAACTTTTTTTCACGAACATATCATGAATGAAGCTTTAACCAGTACACAATACGCTAGAATAAATTTAAATTCGACGTATGTGTAGAAGGACCTCAAATAGGTACGAAATTCTGCTTTGTTAGAAACACTTCTGAAAAGTCTTTTACTTATATGCATTTTGATATTGAAGTAATATTTTGCATTTTTCTGTATGGAAAGGTATTCGAAATGTCGCTATATTGTGTCTGTTTAAACGGTCTCAAAATTTTGAATCAGAAATGTAAGTTTTGAAATTACAGAGCAAATGATATTTACTGTGAGCTCGATATCAATTTATTTCGTTAAATATAAATTGAGAATTAGAAGAATTATCAAATACTCAGCCAATATCTGTCGAATATTTATTTTAAGAATTTTGTCAAATTTTCAAGAATTGGGTTGAGAGAAAACACGTCTTGAGAAAACAAATTAATATGTTTGACTAAAATTACTAATCAGTATTACGATACGAATGTTTGTTATGTAAATACAATTTTGTGAAATTTGCAAAAGAAAATACTTCATTTAATAATACAAAACGAAATATCTACGATTCATTTTTCGTTTACATGGATAAAAAATGGAAATATTTATTGCTCTGAAAAATGTATGGAATAATATGACATTACATAGTTACTCACTATTACTAAATTCGGCTATCTTGAAAATTCACAAACAATAATATATTTTGCAGATTAAGGAGGCCATGGACTTTTATTTGGGCAACAATCGAAAATTATTTTTGCGCGTATTATAAATCTCCAGTTTGTTCTGAGCCATTTGCGGAAAACCACATACAGATATATATTTTTTACAAAGTTACAAGTGTTGAAATTTCGTTTTGTAATAAATACTTTTTACTTATATGTATTTTGATATTAAAGAAATATTTTGCATTTTTCTGAATGGAAAGATATTGAAAATGTCTCTGTCGATGTTGGTTATGATAAACACTTTCGACAGCTTAAACAATCACATTTTTAATAAGGATGACAGACAAAGTATATACAAAGTCGCGAAAAGCGGATAATATGAATGGAACAGACACATTTCCGGAAATCACATGAAAACTTCTCTAGGTGAGATACATTTCGTACACCATCTGAAACTCTACAAAACATAATTACACTACATCATAATTACATACATTCATTTCACTTCATGTTTGGCTAAATATCTCACGATATTTTGCCGAAAGGGGCAACATTACCACCTATATGCTATAAAAATATGGGAAGGCAGTCATTTTGTTACAACCTCCGCCTCTGGTTCCGCGGACGTCTCGGTGAGGAACCAGTAACTTTTTTAGGTGGTCTGCCGCGTTTCCTAATAGATGCAACAGGCTCAATGCCAGTGTCATTACACAGTTTAAAAGCTGAAGTATGACATATAGCAAGCGGTTCATTCGGATTGCCCAAGCTTGCTATAACAAATGTTGTGCGTGATTTTTGAGTTAAAGCAATGTATGGTCCATCATGTTTAGGCATAAACTTTGCAGTTTTTTTGCTAGAGGCTTTACTTACTAGATGTAAGTCAACCAAAACCTTGTCTCCTGAAACAGAACAATGTCCTGATTTTGTTTTACGGTCAGCGCATTTCTTTCTTTGATCTTATTTAGCTTTAACTTTGTCCTTAATTTATTTGGTGAAGTTTGTAAATTTCTTCAGATATGGTGTAATTTCAGGTACAAAGATGTCATTGTGAATTACAGCGCGAATGTCGTGTTGAACATCATCTGTAGTTCTAAATTCCCTTCCAAATTGTAAGAATGCTGCTGTCTCTCCCGTGGTGTCACACTTAGGAGTATTCATTGCAAAACGTATTGTTGGAAGTTTCTCTTCCCATGAGCAGTGGTCATTGTCTACTAATATAGCCAATCTCGACTTGAGATCACTATTTTTTCTCTCCACGGGCTTAGCCTGAAGATGGTATATAAGAGTTGGGTTTCGTTTGATACCTAAAAGAAAACAAAGTTGTTGCCTCACACTACTAACAAATTGGGGTCCATTATCACATATTATACATCTGGGTAGACCATATCTAAGGATAACTTCTTCGAGCAACGTAGTAGCACACTGTGCTGCAGTAGCTTGTGTAAGGGCAAACAATTCAACCCATCTTGTTGCAGCTTTCTACTATGAATACCCATCTTTTACCATTGATACATTTTGGTAAATGGCCGAAAAGATCAATTGATAGAACTTCGAATCGGATGGTAACAAACAGGATGGTTTTTTTATTAGAAGATTTATACTTATTAACATTCATCACAATTTTTGACGTAATCTGTAATGTATGAACGCAGTCATGTTCAATAATATCTTTTGGATATTCTATTTAATGTACCTTCAGCACCGTAGTGACCAGCAGTAGGTGAGTCATGGTGTTCTTTTACAATTTTCTCCCTTTCATGTGAGGAGACCACTAGTTTTGCTTCTTCGGCTTCCGAACTAGGGGAATACCTGTATAAACCTCCTTTGTTCATAATATAACCACGTTCAGCCCAGTTAGTGTTGTGTTGTGTTTTTTCATCATCTTCGAAACTTTTAATGATTTTCTTTAATTTTTCATCTTTCATTTGTTCAGCACGTAGATCACTAGACATTTTAGCAGGAATATCAACCATTATAATGCAAATATCACAACCTTCTTTACTGATATGATCACACGCACGACGAGAAAGCATGTCAGCTATGACGTTCGCTTTACCTGGAATGTATACCATTTTCACATTAAAATCTTGCAAATGTAAGGTCCATCTGGCAAGTCTTCCAGAAGGTAACTTTAAGCTCACGAGCCATCGGCGAGGCTGGTGGTCGTATGCCACAGTAACTTCTGTACCGTCAATGTATCCTCTAAATTTATTAAGAGTCTAGACAACGGCAAGAGCTTCTCGTTCCGTGGTGCGTTAGTTGCGTTCCGCAGAAGGCAGCAATCTACTGGCGTACTCAATCGGATGCTCTTCCGCACCCTTACCCTGGTGAAGTACTGCTCCAAGAGTATAATTGCTTGCATCGGTTCGAATGATGAAGGTTTTTGTTTCATCAGCCTGTTTTAATATTGGTGTTGTAAGCAGGCAATGCTTCTAGGCTTGGAATGCATTTTCTTCATTGGCACCACATTCTTCTTAGTGAGGTTACTAAGTGGTCTGGATATTTCTGCAAAATCTTGTATAAAACGACGATACTATGAACATGTCTGGAGAAACGATTGCGGTTGTTTTATATTCTTGGGAGGTGAAATCCTTACAATAGCATCCATTTTCCCAGGATCAACTTCTAGTCCATTTGGAGTGATCCAGTGTTCTAAGTTCTTTACCCTGGTATATGCAAAGTTGTATTTTTCCTCGATTTGCAGAAAGCTTTCATTTGTCTAATCTTTGAAAAACAGCTCCAAGATCAGATAGATGTTGTTCAAAACTTGATGATAAAATAATGAGGTCATCAAGGTAAGAGAGAATATTTACATCTGGGAGTCCGTTGCGAAAGTTATCCATCATCCTCTGAAACATTGCAGGGATGTTACGGAGCGCAAAAAGGCATTCTTTGAAAGCGGTATGTTCCGAGAGGACATACAAAAGCAGTTTTATCACGATCAGGCCCATAGACACACACCTGATGGTAGCCCGCATTTAGATTTACAGTGGTCATGAACTGGGCAGACTTTCCCTGCTGTAGAAGATCGTCCATACCAGGGAGTGGATAGGTATCCGGTCTAGTCACCTCATGGAGCTTCCCGTAGATATTTCATAGACGAGCACTACCATTTGGCTTAGGAATGAGCACGATTGGTGCAGAATTTGGAAATTCGCATTGCTCAGTAATTCCTTTGGCAAGAAGATCATTAATTTGCGTTTTCAACAACTCTTTCTTATCCGGTTATAATCTGTAAGGTGGTAATGATATAGGACGATTTTCTCTAGTGTTTATGTGATGTTCAATGACGAGTGTCGCTTCTACTCCTGGATGAAAGGTATTGAAAATTTTTTCGAGCAAGTCATTAAGTCCCTTTCTTTGTATTGCAGATAGGGGCTGACGTTCAGTTTCCTTAGCATAACTGAATTAGTTTTGGCATTTGGTGTTGAGATTTCAGGCATCGTTTTGAAAGGATCATCAACAAAAGGAATTTTATATCTTGGGCTATTCTGAAAATACCAAATTTGACTTCGCATATCCAACACAATTCCCATTTTATTCAAAAAATGTATGCCTAATAATTTTCTGTTTCCGGCGGCTTCGGGTAATGCAAAAATCGTTGTAGTAGTTTTACTACTTTCTATTTCAACAATGATTGTTGCTTTAGTTTCTTTTCGTATGCCATCAGCAAGCATAATGCTATCACTGATCTCTTCGAAAGAAGTTCCTTGGTCACAGAGAAGCTTGAACAGCATTTCCCCAGCAATGGAATGTGTAGCTCCGGTATCTGTGCAAGTTACCCCTGTAATGCCATTTACCTTTATATACAACCTAGGTGTTGCATGTGTGTTAATATAACAAGATTGGAGATGGAGGGAACCAAAATTTACTGATTTTACTTGCGTAGATGGGGAACGATTAGGACATTTTGCTTTGACAAAACCTTGTTTCCCACAGCCATAGTAGCTTATAATTTGACACTTAATATCATTTACAAAGCGTGAATTCGTATATCTTGAGGTAGGAGAAGAATTTTTGTAATTTCTAAAATGTTCGATTGCTTCATTTTTGATTATTTGATTTTTCCAGAATTCCTGACGTTTTGAATTTTTCGATAAAACATGTTTCTGTATTTAACGCATTTTTAAATTACTTGCTGATTTTTGAAAAGGGGGTTTAATATTTTCGGATATATCAAGCTTTTCAGCCAACACGACAGGATAATTTAGTTTGCCCCAGCCATCTAATTAATGTTTTTTATATGCTAATGGGCACTTTTTTTAAAATCTGATCAGCGATTACTAGTTCTGAGAGATTTTCAAATGAATTAATTTCTAATTCGGATAACTAACCCTCAAAATACTTTCTAATTTCAAAGTAAAAATCTTTTCAAGTAAAATTCTCTGTTTTCTGATGTCAGCTAAATAATACCCTAAAATTATCCGCTGTTAATTTAAATCTTTTTAACAATAAGTCGCGAATATGTGCATATTTTTTTAACATTTCTTCGGGCTCACTTGCTATAAGTTTAGCAATGTCATTCGGAACAAGAACGATTAATTGTGAGAACCAAAAGTCTTTGGAGACATTTAACATTTTCATTTGAAGTTCAAACTTTGTCAAAAACAACGACATATCATCTTTTTCCGGAATAAATCGTGATAGAATGTTTTTAATATCTCTACGCATCTGGTACATTTGATCCTGTGCTACAGTTGTCGCGGTATGGCTTTGAGCTTGTAGCTTAAGTTTTTCTAAATCATGCGCTTTTTACTCTGCGATACTTTTGTCCTCAACCCTTTGTTCTTCTATGCTCTCTTGTTTTTTTCTATCTTTCACGATAGCGATAAATACCTCTTTTACAAATTGTTCATCGTCTTTAAAAAGTACACACTTCATATTTTTTTCACGAAAGACTGCTATTTTCTCACCTGCATCTCTTTCAAGTTCCGATTCGGTAGCCAAATTATACAAATCGATTTTTTCCTTTAGAAAGAAACGCCATCTTTTCTCAAACCAGTTAAATTTATGCTTAAATTAGAAAATTACATGTAATACTTAACCCATTTAATAATTAAATAACAAACTAATTACCTTTCACTTTCAGGACGATATAAACGGGTAAATAGGTATAAACTTTCATAAACAATTGATAAAACATATAAGAAATAATTTAATGGCATACTAAAGTTTATCCCTGACTAAACATGAACTAATGTAAATATTAATACGAAATATTATTATCCGTTAAAATTCAACCACTTTACCAATATAACTTACCGTATAAAACTATCATAAATATTTAAATCATAAAATTTTAAATATATCAAGTATTGTAGATAAGCTAATATGATTTTTTTTCTTTCACAAATAAACATGAAAGCAACACAATATCAAAATAAAGTACTTACTACTTTAAAATAAACAATATGCTAAATAATTACTGACAATTATTGGACTCACTTTCTTTTCTAATATACGATGTACACAGTTAAAACAAATTATCATAAAATTCACCCATTCAAATAATATTGCATTGAAAAAAAAATATTACTAAAAAAAATTATACAAATCACCCTTTTTCAGAAAATTAATCTTTCATAATACTCAAAGAAAAAAAAAACCCACATACATAAAACAACATTAAAAAAAAAAAAAAAATTATAATCCGAACTAGATCGCCAGCAATAAATAAAAAAAAAACCTTCTTCAATATTTGACACCATTGAGAAAACAAAATAAAATTTATCTTTAGTTGATCACTTTTAAATGATTCATATGGAAGTTTTATGTTGTTTAAAGCACACAAAATAACGGCGCCAGCAGACACTGAAATTTATTCCGAAAACATTTTACAACTGCGTAAAGAATTTTCGATGATCAAACAGCAATTATACAACTCAAATATTTTTTTATGACTTTAAGCAGCACACTTTCACATCTTTTGAAGTATACCCCACACAGAATTATTTCAGGAGAATGGCAATAATACGTAAGAAATTGTAACGTAAGTAACGTAGTAATTGTATACGTAAGAGGCAATATTTTGAACCGGGTAGGGCGGTTACTCTTTTTTCTCTTTATTTATTATCAAAGAAACGATGCACACTTTAGAACTGAGGGTGGTTCTTTTTTACTTTAAACTATTCTTGAAATGACGATTTCTCACAATTAAGAATCTAGCTGATTCTTTTTTATTCACTTGATTGTCAGAGTGACAATAAACAATTTTAACCAAAGCACTTTTCTTGAAATTATGCTTTCACAGAAGTTTCTCAAACTTAAGAATGGGGGCGATTCTTTTGCTCTATTTACTTTATCATCAGGATGACGATTTCGCTCTCGATCAAAGATTTTTTAACGTTGGGCGCAATTGTGTTGATGTTGATCATGATAAATACTTTCGTCATCTTAAACAATCACATTTTTAATAAGGATGACACACAAATTATATAAAAAGTCGCGAAAAGCGCATAATATGAATGGAACAGACATATTTCCGGCTATCACATGAAAACTTCTGTAGGTGAGATACATTTCGTACGCAAGTTGAAACTCTACAAAACCCGTGCAATCAAAATTACATACATTCACTTCACTTCATGATTGGCAAAATATCTCAGGATATTTTGCCGAAAGTGGCAACAGCGCCATCTATATGCTATAAAAATATGGGAAGGCAGTCATTTTGTTACATCACTATATTGTATCTATGTAAACAGTCTCAGAGTCTGGTAACAGGAATTCAAATTTTGAATTAATATAGCCAATGGTATTTACAGTGACTTTGATATCATAAAATATAAATTCGAAAGCAAATTATTTTCTATCGAATTCCTCAGCCAATAGCCATGCAATATTTGTCTAGGAATTCCAACATATTTTCAAGTATTGCATTGTGGGAAAAAACATGTCTTGAAAATATAAATTAATATTTTCGTATCGTATTATTTCACATTGTTATGATATTGATTATATAGATACGATTTTAGCAAAAGAAAATACATTTTTGTAAAAGAAAATACTTCATTTAATAAAATAAAAAAAAATATTTAAAATTTGATTTTAATGTACGCTAATAAATAATGAAAATTATTTATTGATCAAGCCAAGTGATGCACAAAAAATGTAAATAAATATTTTCAGAATTACTCACAATTAGGAAAATCTTCCCTTTATCTTCCAAAAATCTCAGATACCAATGGATTTCGGAAACTTAAGCTAGCATTTCAGAAACAAATAGAGAACTGTAAAAAAAGTTTCTTTTGCTTCACAAAATTTTCGGAGACTTTACGAAGCAGCTTTTACATTCTATAAAATCGTTTTCCGAACCCGATAACTACAGGATTTTATTTTATGCTATGATCTCCAAAAACCAAGGAAAGATATTTTGAAAGAACATAGCAAATGATATTTAGAGTGATGTCGATATCATATTTCATAAAACATAAATTCGAAAGAGGAAGATTTTCAATCGAATTCCATAGCCAATATACGTGGAATATTGTTTTACACTGTAAAAAAAATGGACTAAAAAACGCAGTTTTTACTGTCAATCTAGACACCAGTACTATTTCCGTATGTTTATGGAAATTTGTCCCCATAAATTACAGAAAAACTTCCGTTTTACTGATAAAAAACGGAAATTTTCCTGCAATTTATGGGAGAAAATGTCCGTAAGAATACGGAAATAGTACTGGCGTCTAGATTGCCAGTAGAATCTCTATTTTTAGTCCGTTTTTTTACGGTGTAGTAATTTTAACGTATTTTCAAGAATTGTAATGAGAGAAAAACATGTCTTGGGAATATAATTTAATATTTCAGCATCATATTATTTATTATTGTTATGATCCGTTTTTAGATACGTTCGTAATTATATAAATACGTAGCATCTATAGTTGTCATTCAGTACGTCTGCTATGTGTCTGTCTGCATATAACAGCGTAACATCTGAAATTTAAAATATATATTTGTTGCATAATTTTGTTGAGTCATTTCAAGTTTTATGGCAAGCGGGTGTATAGTTTAATTACAGGGACAGTCAAAAGTTTTCAGTTATATTACGGCCAATGGGATAAAAATATTTCAATTGCATTTTAATGATGTTACAGCTTTTTTGAACAGAATGAATTGATATGCTCTTATGAAGTTCACTAAAATATACATTCAGTACAATATGCAGTGCAGTGCAAAAAATATTTATAAAACTAGTTATAGTACAAACGCGTCTCATTTGCCACGATTGACTTGCAATTTTCAACTTGTTTAATATAGATACGATTTAGCGAAATTTGTTTTTTAATAATAAAAAGAAATATCTAAGATTCGTTTTTCGTGTATAGTGTACACAAAAAAAAAAAGGGTTATTGATCTAGCAGAAATGTTTGCACAAATATAACATAATGTTTTATTATTTACTAATGATTACGAAAAACGTTCATTTATCTTCAAAAATCTCAGAAACCAATCGATTACGGTTATTAATGAAGTTTTTCCTAATCGAAAAGCGAAATGTGGAAATTTTTATTTTGTTGCCAAAAAGTTTCGTTATACGCGAAGACATAGTTTATAAAATGTATTATTTAGTTTTCCAAATTCGTTATATACACTAAACATCTATTTCTGGAAGATATTAATTCTGAAAAAAACATTATCATGTTTAGCCACTTTTCTTTCAAATGATAGTTTAAAAACACATCGTGATTTCCTGAGTAAAATTAACGATACTTACTGTAACGAACGTTAAAATGAACGTTAAAAAGTTCCTTAATTGTGCATTTTATTGATAATATACTTTTTGGCGAGACACGGGTAAAGGGCAATGTATCCTATTATTAAACAATATAAAAAGACGTGGCATATCGAGAAGTTACTGAATATTTGCAGACATGCATCAATATAAATAAAAGAGTTTTTCTATCAAATTCCGTTTAAACAAAGAAATATTAAATAAAATGCATTTCTTAGTTCTCTTCGGTAAAAACAAGTTTATTGCAAAATCTCATATCTTACTTTTCAAGTATTTTATATTGCAATGTTTTCTAAAAAATCTATGCTACAAAATCTCAAAAATCAATCGATTACAGTGATTAATAATCTTTTTCTGAATCGAAAAGTAAAATGTGAAAAAAATTATTTTGTTGCCGACAATTTTTGTTAGACACTAAGAAATCTACTTATCTACTTGTATATATAAAATCCAAACGGAAATTTCTTTCCGAACCTCTATGTTTCGAGTTCTACTGCATGGATTTTGACGGAACGTATACTGTTAGATAGATATCATTTCAGGAAAGGTTTTAAGCTATAACGCATCGTCCTACGTGTATATAGAATTATGATGAAAAGTTCTGTTATTTTGGAAGATTATTAGTTTATATAATCTAATATAATATTATAAGAAGGTTACCATTTTATTTCTTGGCAAAATTGATCGTTGATGAAAAAAAAAATGAAACGGCTATTAGACCTCGAAAAATAAAAGAGAAAACTTTTACTAATTTTATATAAAAGAGAAAAAAAAAAGAAAAAAGGAAGAAAAAATTGGTTTTAATGAGTGATAATATTACAAAACGAAAATATTTAATTTAAACATGAATGAGAATGTTTGTATTGATTAAAAAAATACTCAGTTAAAATATTGCAATTGAAATAAGATTTGCCTATTTATCTTTTGGGTCAGGTAATGAAAAATGCATCTAAGAAATTGATAGGATGATATCAAGGAAGTTTCCATAAGCGCATGCTCAGAAATATTTGAAAAAACTATATAATATTATTCTCATGAGGAATATATGGAATATACTTCTCCTGACATATAATGTGTTTATAAAAAAAATAACGAACATTTAATTTTTTTGGCGATTTAATGACGATTTAATTTTGGCGATACAATAAAATGTTAAATACTTTTTTTATGATAAATAATTTTTAAGTTAAACATTTTCTAATCTTCATACGAAGTTAGTTAGATTTAGTTTAACTTAAATTAATGCAGTTATATTATTACAGTTTTGTCATATACCTTTATATGTGTATATATTAAAATTTTACTATCGTAATTATACGGTTTAAAACAAAATTTAAGTTTCTTAAATTTGTTCCAAACTCAAAATTAATGTCCGATTCTGCACACTGGCAATTTGACTTCGATATTGTTAGTGTCAGAAACAAGATGTGAAGGTTATTGTTGCCATGGAAGCAACTACTTAATATTAAAAATTTTAATGATAGTATTTTTAATTAGCCAGCTACTTCATTATCCCGTCGACAAAAAAAACTATCGACAAACTATAAGATTAAATGTCAATAATGACTAATAGTAAATTTTAGATTCACTTGATATTAAAGACGGTACATGTGTTTGTTGCGTCATCAAGTGATGTTTAATTTAACTTATATTTGTAATTTTATTAATGATTACAAATCTATTTATTCTTTCGTTGTTTAAAATAAAAATTTTGTCAATTTGTATAATTTGGCTAGTAGTTTGGCAATTTATATAATTTGGCGAAATTGGTTCAGGATAATCAAATAGTACTCTTAAAATTTTTCCAGCCGGTGAAATCATGTAAAATTAAATAACTACTGCAGCACGCAATTTGTATATATTATAATACTCTTACAGAATAAAAAATAATACGCTAATCCTTCGTTTAGGCTTAAATTCCTTGAGTTTTAGGCATTCAAACATTTATTTAACAAGCAATTTCCAAATGCATTTAAATATCTTGCATTTGGGAAGGAAATGTGTTGGTTAGCCAACTAGCGTGGAACGTTTCGTCTTTTTTGCGCCAAATACTCGAATATATTTCTTTTTCTTTTTTTCAGATTTTTACTGAGATTCCGCCGACAAATTTAACTAATGTTTGGCTACATACAAGAGTAGTTTTATAAGCATTTTTTTTTTTTTCAAAATAGTTTGAGTACGCTCTTTAAGGAGACTATCCTTGGGAGTAACAAATTTGTTTTTGATTTGTTCTTTTTTATGTCTAACTCCTCATCATGTGACTTACAGAGAAAATAGCAGATGTAATTGTAAAAATGATGGTACTTATGATTTGCATGTGATATGTTTACTTATGATTTTGAGGTCACTTTTGTCGACAGGCAATTTCACTTTAAGCCAAAAAGACGTAAGCGTGACATAGGTTCAAGCGATGTTTACAATAAAGGTGATTTTGCAAGTGTACGAAAGCATTTTTAGAGTATTTTTTTAAATTTAAATGTACAATATATAAATAGCTATTAATATTTTTAAAATGTAGTGTAGTCAAATATTTTAATTTTAGTAGAAATGCCTCCCACACACTCAGAAACATATTGTAAAATAATTTAATTTCAGACATTTAAAAAATTTTCACAGCATAGTTTTCTCCAAAAACATGTCGTCCTCGAAGACAGATTAGCTAATATTGTCCACTCTTTTTTTTTTTTTTTTTTTTGATAAAAAACATACTCCAATTTCCCTAATAGAAACGTTCAACGCTTGCAATGTTAATTAGTAAAGATTATTCTTCAGAAAATGTAAGCAATTATGCGTTATTACTGTCACGAAAGAAAACGTTTTGCAATAAAAATTGCTTTCTGAAATCACTTTTCGATATTCCATTTATTTTCGTCATTTTTTTCCATATCCTCCCTTCTTTTAGAAATGTTACTAAAAGACATTGGGTGAATCTTACATAATCAACCACCCTACAATTGGCGAATTTACTATATAATGTTGGAAGATTCGTTTATATTTGAAAGGAACCGTCGACAGTAAATCCGATTTCAGAAGATTATGCGAAATTTGTACTTTGCGATTCGTAAATTTATGTTTTTTTTTATTGTGGAGCAAACGGACAAAAGAACATTTACTATTATACATTTTTCATCTGCAGTAATTTTAGTATCACTAAAAAAGCATCACTTTGAATGTACAAAAAAAACTTTCAAATGCCAAAGGTGGTCAATGGAAGAATGTCTGTTCATTTAGTCTAGGTTTTTAAAAAAAGCACCTCAGATTCAAATAAAATTTCAATCATTATAAAGCAATTTTGGCTGATGTACAGCCGGAGCAGATGACCGAAGTCACAAATTAACATTTTTAATTTTATATAGGCAACAGACTGATGGATAATAACGTCTGGAAAATAACAAGCATGTTTATTTCTCCGACTTATTACGCTCATTAGAGAAATGAGAAAAAAAATCTTCGGTTTGCCAAAAAGATCATTACTAAATATTTTGCATAACTGACTTTATTTATCATTCGCAAAGAGTTTTGATAGTGAAAGATTTAAAATTCAATCAATAGCAATTTGACATTATTTAATTCAATGTAGTTTGGCGCGTAATTAACCGTGTTTTCTAGCTAACTCTGGTATATATTTAGTCATACCTTTACGAACATTTCTAACGTTTCACATCAAAATTGATTGTGGGTCCGATTACGGATGATTGGTAAGATTTTATTGAATGAAAACTAGAGGTTTAGTTTTCTATTTAAATCAGTTATCGAGGTTATTTTCCTAGGTTAACAGTTGCATGATTAAAACTGGTATATAAAAAGAAACGTCAGCTGAGATGATATTGTTTTAATTTTATTCACACAATTCAGCTTTAAATATCCACATTTTCATGATTTACATTTTTTTTAAAATATAAAACGTATATAATGTTTTGACTATATTTACTCTACTAGAATTCGAAGATAAGAAACAGTAGAAAACATGCCAAAAGAAGAGGTATATTACCAAATATAATGCAATGTAAAGAGAGATTGTATCAAAGTCAAAATCAGATCCACACATAGCACCAAGAAGAGAAGCCCGAAGTAAAAGAACTAACAAACGAAATTGAATAACCCGAACATTCTTTAAGTTAAATGGTGAATCTCTGCAATCATTGTAATTCTCTCATTTTTAGTAGTGTGGTGATTAGAGAACATTTTAATTTCTGATGATCATAATGACCGCAATTCCCTCCAAAACTCTACAAGATCTACTAAAGTGCTGCTTAGGAGTTGCCCGAATTTCGTCTAACGCATCAGATAATATAATAGCGCAATGGCTTCCGATGCGTATTCCGAAAATGCTGAAGAACGAATTCCAGGTGAAGGTCCATATTAATTTAAAATACAGGGTCGAATTCTCTATTTTGTTTGATTGAAGGTTTATTTGAAAAATAGACCAGCGCAGAGGGCTTAGCCTGCTAGTAGTTTATAAAATGTATTATTTTGCTTCTGAACTCGGTATCTACACTAAAAATCTATTTTTGGATGATATTAATTCTGAAAAATGCATTATCGTGTTTAGCACACAAACAGACTAAATTGACAGAACATTTATCTTTAAACTACAGTTTATAAGCGCATAATGATTTTTTGAGTAAAATTAACGATACTTATTGTAACGAACGTTAAAATAATGTTGTTTATTTGTGCATTTTATTGATAATATATATTTTTGACGAGACACGGGACAGGAGTAATATACCCTATTATTAAACAACTAGGGGGCTATGTTCCCTGCTCGCTAACGCTCGCCAACCCCATGAATTGCTACGAGATTCATATTGGAATAGCTACGCGATACCAGCTCGCTTCGCTCACTCGCCACTATTTATGCCAACTCTAGCCAGAATGAGTGCTATCATAAATCATTACAATGTATTATTAAATTTACAAATATTTTGAATGTATAAAAAAGTAATGGAAAACTTTGTTGAAAATGTAAATACAAATGTACCTTGGAAACAGAATGAATTTAAAACCGCAGTGGAAACACAATAAAAAATATTTTTAGTTGGGCCGCTATTCGATCCGAGCAAGCAACATATGAAATTTACAAATATTTTTAATGCATAAAAAGTCATGCAAAACATATTGAAAATTTAAATAAAAATGCATTTAAGTGGTGCTGTCAATGGGTTTAAATCATTTTAACATTATGAAATTTACAAATTTTTTAAACGAAAAATAATTCATAAAAAGTAATTGAAGATTTTGTTGAAAGTATAAATAAAAATGCATTTATCAAAAGTTTGGCGCTGTGACTTGTTGATCATCTTTGAGAAAGCTAAGCGAACAGGAAATTGACGCCGTTTAAATGTAAATGGCATATTAGTATCAGATGGGATCTTTCTCCTTTCATGTTGCCTATAATATTGAAAATTACGGCTTAAATTAATTTAAAACTATAATAAGACGCTATGAAATATTCTACGTTACACGATATCGAACTGTAAACAAAACGTTTTCGCCTTTGTCTAAATACAACATTGGATCAAAAAGCTGATTCGCTGAATTCCTCTCATCACAGTAAAACGGACCAATAGAAATTGTCATTAATGTATTGCCACTGAGAATCGTCGCTTTGGATGCTGCTAAATAGCAAGCTACAAATACAGCCCTTTTTTAGAGCTATGTAAGAGAAATATATATATATATATATGTATGTAAAGAGACGCGGCATATCGAGGGGTCACTGCATATTCTCAGACATGCATTAATATAAATAAACAGATTTTTTTATATAAAATTTTGTTTAAACAACTAGAAATATTAATTTAAAATGAATTACATAGTTCTATTCGGGAAAAACATGTTTATTGTAAAATCGCATATCTTACTTTTCAAGTGTTTTATATTGCAATGTTTTCTAATACTTCACCGTGAAAAATAAATACTCTGAAAAGTCGTTCCTAAGATTTTTTTTTGCTGTAACATATCATGTACGAAATACACATTACACGGACATGCATTTACATCCAACCTACTTGTAGGAGGACCTCAAATAGGAATGAAATTCCGTTTTGTAACAAACACTTTTGAAAAATATTTTATTTATATGCATTTTGATATTAAAGAAAAATTTTGATTTTTTCTGAATGAAAAGGTAGTGAAAATGTCGCTATATTTGTATCTGTGAAAACAGTATCAAAGTTTGGAATCAGGAATTTAAATTTTGAAAGGAAGTAGCAAATGACATTTACATTGAGCTCGATATGAATGTATTTCATAAAATAAAAATTGAAAAAAAGGAAATATTCCATCGAATTCTCAGACTATACCCATGGAATATTTGTCTAAGAATTTCAACATATTTTCAAGAATTGAATTCAGAGAAAAACATGTCTTGAGAACACAAACTGATATGTTTGATTATTACGATTGATATACGAATTGCGTTTTATATAGATTTTTTTTGTTACGATTTTGTGAAATTTAAAAAAGAAAATACGTCATTTATCAGTATAAAACAAAATATATATTTGTTTTTCGCGTACACGGAGAAAATATGAAAAAAAAAAATATTGCTCTAGCAAACATTCCTACCGTCAACATACCTACTACATACCAACTTTGGGCCACTTTTTCGGAGTTCCACTAATATTTCCATCATTTAAAAGAATTATATATGATTTTTTAACGTCCAAATTCAGTTGCAACCAATTAATATGAAACTTTGACTCATACTGTATGGTTTTAAAAAGGTATTTTCTTTATTATTTTTTATATATTTTTAACTATATTTAATGTTTTGGCACAAAGTAGCTTCTGCTGGGGGTTTCTTTCGTCCATTCACTTAGTTTCATATAAAGTGAATACATTTGATATGTTGGAGTATTGAAACCCCCTTGCAATAGGATCTGCAAATTAATTAACACTACAGACTCGACAAACAAATGCTTTCTTCTAACATTTAAACACAATAAACCAATTGTAAATATTAAAGACATGTAAATCAGTTGTCTTCATGTTATCTTCAGCAGCAGGAAAAAAAAAAACAATTAATGTAACGCTAGAGTAACAATTGAAAAAAAATGTTACTTAAGACCTTTTTTAAGATATTTGGTTGTATAAAAGGCATTTCTTAAGTAACTGGGCCTACTTCAGACTTAATCAGGCGTGTTACAAAGTTACCCCTAAAAAGTAGTTTTCATGTTAGCTTTATGAAAATGTAAACATTTCCTGTCAAAACAAAAAGTTAAAGGAAAAACTATGGATCACACATGGATTACAGGTTACTAAAGGTAATATTTTGACACTTACCTTATTTATAGATCTTTTCCTGATTGTTTCACCATAGAAAGTTTTTATAGTTAAAATCCACACGCGAAAACTGTTGTTTGCAAACACATCCAGAGTTGCCACTAACAAAAATTAAAATTACCACAAACTATTCAAATATCCTATAGTAGGGTATAAAATAATTTTCAAAGGCAAACCCCCCAAATTATCTTGTATTGTTTGTTCAAAACAAATGATAAACATTTTTATTAAGTGATGGACCAAAGTAACCCCACAAGGACCAAAGTACGTGTATTTATGGTACAAAGGTGTACAAAGGTCTACGATATTTACAAAAATATAACATTTCGGAGTTGTTCCCAAGCGTTACTAGAACTGTTCCTCTATCTTCAAAATCAAAGAAACCTATAGATATCGAAAATTAAAGAAAAATTTCTAAAACAAAAAATTTCATTTGCTATTTTATGTATTAATTATAATTTTAAGTTTTATGTAATAAATAGTACCAAGCATTAAAAACACGATATTAATTTAGAAACATTCCGTACTTTACCGTGAAAGATAAATAATCCAAAATGTCATATCGAATCGTTTTTTACATCTCACTTATACATCTTTGTGCAATACACAATAAGCGGGGATGCATTTAAATTCAACCTAATTTAGAAGAACCTGGAGTAGGCATGAAATTAGATTTTGCAACAAACACTTTTGAAAAGTCTTTTGTTTATATGCATTTTGATATTGGATAAATATTGTTCATTTTTCTGAATGGAAAAGTATTGAAAATGGCACTATATCGTATTTGTGTAAACAGTCTTAAAATAGAAAGAAATTTGCCCCATGTCTTTTATAGTTTAGTATATATGCACATTGTGATTTTCTCAATAAAATTAAATGTAGTTTGAGTAATGAACATTTCAACAAGTTACTTAAAAGAGATTATATTGATAAAAAAAAAATTATAGTGAGACACGGAAAAAGCGATTTATCCAATTAAACTATCTAACGGTCACTATGTATTGAGGAGTTACTGTCTATTTTCAGATTTCTATTAATATGATTATAAAAGTTTCCCGTTAGACAGTTAAGAAGTATTCATTTAAAAATACATTACATAGTTATATTTCATAGTAACACATTTTGCTATATTTCATGTCTTACGTATCAAAAGCTATATTTCAAGAATTAATTATACGTTCGCCTTATACTTATATTACCGTCACAGATAAATATTCCAAAAAGAGAGTTCTAACTTTTTTGTGTTACATCTCATGTATAAAACTTTGTCCAATACACAATACGCGGAAAGGCATTTAAATTCAACATATTTTAGGAGGACATCAAGTAGGTATGAAATTACGTTTTGGAACAAATACTTTTGAAAAATTTTTTACTTATATGCATTTTGAAAGAAATATTTTGTATTTTTCTGGATGGAAAGGTATTGAAAATGACAGTAAATTGCATCTGTGTAAACATTCTTAAAGTTTAAAAACAGGAATTTAAATTTCAAAAAAATATAGCATATAATATTTACGGTGAGCTTGATATCAATGTATTTCAAAAAATAAATATTCTAATGCAACAGATTCTCAATCGAATTCTCAGCCACTACCTGTGGAATATTTGTCAAATAATTTCAATATATTTTCAAGAACTAGATAGAGAGAAACACATATCTTGATAATATAAATTAATATGTTTTCATCATATTACTTATCATTTCTATGATATCGATTTTTTAAATACAAATACAATTTAGCTAAATTTGGAAAAAAAAGAAAAATTTTTTATTTAATAATACAGAAAGAAGTATCTATGATTCGTTTTTCGTGTACAAGGAGAAAAAAGGAAAAATATCTAATGATCTGGCAAAAAGTTTTACAAAAATATAACATTTTGGAGTTGCTCACGACAACTATAACCGTTCCTCTATCTTTCAAAACCTCAGAAACCAATAATTCGAAAATTACAGAAGCGTTTCTGAAACAAAAAGAGAAATATAAAAATGTTCCATCTTTTTCCCAAATTTTCAAAGGCATTAAGAGATAGTTTTTACAATGTATTCTTCCGCTTTCAGAATCTAGACGGAATTTTTGGATATTATCGAATCTGAAATATACATTATCATATTTAGCACATAAACACGCTAATTTAAATGTGTATTTGTCTTTTATACTTTAGTATATGATTGTTATTTTCTCAATAAAATTAAATATACTTCGAGTAATGAACATTTCAACAAGTTACTTAAAAGAGCTTATTTTGATAAAAACATTTTTGGTGACACACGGAAAAAGTTCGATGTATTCAGTTAAACAATCTAATGATCGATAACGATATCAAGGGGTTACAGCATATTTTCAGAGTTCCATTAATGTAATTATAAAAGTTTCCTGTTAAACAGTTAAAAGTATTTATTTAAAAATGCATTACATAGTTATATTTGATAATAATACATATTTTGCTATATTTCATGTCTGAAGTTTCAAATGTTTTATGTTGCAAGAATTTCTTTATCGCCAAAGATAAATATTCCAAAAAGGCAGTTCTAACCCTTTTTTGTTAGATCTCATGTATAAAACTTTGTCCAATATGCAATATGCGGGAATTCATTTAAATTCAACCTATTTTCGGAGGACCTCAAGTAGTTATGAAATTACGTTTTCCAACAAACACTTTTGAAGAATCTTTTACTTTTATGCATTTTAATATTGAAGAAACATTTTGCATTTTTCTGAAAGGAAACGTATTAAAAATGTTACTAAGTGGCATCTGTGTAAACAGTCTCATAGTTTGGACACATGAATTTAAATTTTGAAAAGACATAGCTTATAGTATTTACGGTGAGATCGATATCAATGTATTTCAAAAAATAAAAATTCTAATGCAGCAGAATTTCAGTCGACTCCTCAGCCATTACCCTTGGAATATTTATCAAATAATTTCAACATATTTTCAAGAACTGTATTGAGAGAAATATATGTCTTTATATTAAAAATTAGTGCGTTTTCCTCATACTACTTACCATTGGTATGATATAGATTTTATAATACACATACAGGTTAGCTAAGTTTGCAAATAAAATAAAATAAAATGAAAACTTTATTTTAAAATAGAAAAAGAAATACCAAAGATTTATTTTTGTGTACAAGGAGAAAAATGGAAAAATATTTATTGATCTGGAAAAAAGTTTTAATAAAATATAACATTTTGAAATTGCTCACAATTTCTATAACCGTTCCTCTATTTTCCAAAACCTCAGAAACCAATAATTCGGAGATTGCAGGAACGTTTCTGAAAAAAAAAAAGACAATTATAAAAAAAATCCAATGTTTATCCAAATTTTCAGAGACATTAAGAGGTAGTTTTTGTAGTGTATTATTTCGCTTTCAGAATCATTTATCTACACGGAATATTTTGAAATTTCAAATCTGAAATAAACATTATCATGTTTAGCAGATAAACACACTAAATAAAAATTGTAATTATCTTTTAAACTTTAGTTTATGCGCATTGTGATTTTCTGAATAAATTAAAGGCATATCTAGTAATGGACATTTCATCGAGTTAATTAAAAGCGCTTATATTGATAAAATATTTTCTGATGAGACACCGAACAGAAGCGATCTATCCAATTAAACAATCTAACGGGTACGAAATATATAGGGATTATTGCATATTTTCAGACTTTTATTAATATAATTATTAAATTTTCCTTTTAAACAGTTAAAAAGTAGTTATTTAAAAATACGTTATATAGTTATATTTGATAATAACACATATTTTGCGATAATTCATGGCTTACTTTTTAAATGTTTTACATAGCAAGAATTTCTTATACTTTACCGTCAAAGATAAATATTCCAAAACGACAGTTCTAATCTTTTTTTGTTACATCTCATGTATATATCATTGTCCAATACACAATACGCAGGAATGCATTTATATTCAAACTATTTGTAGGAGGACGTCCAGTAGGTATGAAATTCCGTTTTCTAAGAAACACTTCTGAAAAATCTTTTACTCACGTGCATTTTGTTATTGAAGAAATATTATATTGTGTCTGTTTAAGCAGTATCAAAGTTTGAAAGCAAAAATTTAAATTTTTAAAGAACATATCAAATTATATCATAACATTAAGAGGTATTTTTACGATGTATTATTTCGCTTTCAGAATCTTGTATCTATACGAAATTTCTGAATACTATCAATTCTGAAATAAACAATATCATATTCAGCAGATAAAACACACTAAATAAAAATTTTTGTTGCCTTTTATACGTTAGTTTATGCGCACATTGTGATTTTCTCAATAAAATTAAAGGTACTTCTAGTAATGGAAATTTCATTGAGTTAATTAAAAGCGCTTATATTGATAAAATATTCTCTGGTGAGACATTTAAAAATAGTGATATATCCAAATAAAGAATCTAGTGGGGCACGATATATCGAGAGGTTACTGTATATTTTCAAAGTTTTATTAATATAATTATGACAAATGCCCATTAAACAGTTTAAAAATGTATTTAATAATGAATTGCTTAGTTATGTTTGATAAAAATACATATTTTGCGATATTTATATCTTACCTTTCAAGTAATTTATATTGCAAGATTTTCTTATACTTTACCATTAATATTACTGTTAAAGGTATTCCAAAAAGTCAGTTCTAATCTTTTTTTATTACATCTCACGTATAAAACTATGTCCAATACACAGTACGCGATCAATAGGTATTTAAATCCAATAGGTAATGACTTCCAGTATGTATGAAATTCCGTTTTGAAACAAACACTTCTGAAAAATCTTTTACTTTTATGCATTTTGATATTTAAGAAATATTTTGCATTTTTCTAAAGGTATCGAAAATGTCGCCATATTGTGTATGTTTAAACAGTCTCAAAGCTTGGAACAAGGAATTTAAATTTGTAAATTACATAGCAAATGATATTTAGAGAGAGCTCGATATCAATGCATTTCATAAAATATAATTCGAATGCGAGAGATTTACAATCGAAATTGCCTCAGCGATTGTCCGTTGAATAGTAAAAGTTAAAGTCCGTTTAAGACTTTCAACATGTTTTCAAGAAATGGATTGAGAGAAAAACATGTCTTGAGAATATAAATTATGTTTGCCTCATATTATTTATCAATATTATGATATGGAATTTTATACATACATACAATTTAGCGAAATATGAAGAAAAAATACTTCTTTTAATAATACAAAACGAAATAGCTAAGATTTGATTTTCTTGCACAAGGAGAAAAAAAGAAAAAAAATTATTGCCCCAGCAAAAATTTTTACAAAAATATAACATTTCAAAGTTGCTCCCGGTTACTACATTCATCTCTCTATCTTCAAAATACTAGAAACTGATAAATTCCAGAGGTTAAAGAAACATTTCCGAAACAGAAAGAGAAAAATCCAAGAGTTCCATTTGTTGCCCAAAATTTGCTAGAGATATTCACTAGTATTTTAACAATGTATTACTTCGCTTTCAGAATCCTGTATCTACACGAAATTTTTTAATACTATCAATTCTGAAATAAACATTATCATGTTTAACAGACGAACACGCTAAATAAAATATGTAGTTGTCTTTTATACTTTAGTTTGTACGCACATTGTGATTTTCTCAATAAAATTAAAGGTACTTCTAGTAGTGGACATTTCATCAAGTTAATAAAAAGAGCTTATATTGATAAAATATTTTTCTGGTGAGACACGGGAAAAGAGCGATATATCCAATTACGCAATCAAACGGGGAACAATTTATCAAGCGGTTACTGAACTTTTTTAGACTTTTATTAATAATTATAACAGATTCCCATTAAAAGTTTAAAAAAAAATTTAAAAATGCATTACATAGTTATATTTGATACAAATACATATTTTGCCATATTTTATGTTTTACCATTCATGTAATTTATATTGATAGATTTTCTTATTCTTTACAGTTAAAGATAGGTATTCCAAACAGTCAGTTCTATTTTTTTTTTTTTTTTTTTTACATCTCATGTATGAAACTCTGTCCAATGCGCAATACGCAAGAATATTTATAAATCCAACCAATTTTTAGCCAGCAGGTATGAAATTCCATTTGGTAACAAACGCTTTTGAAAAATCTTTTTCCTATATACAATTTGATATTGAAAAATATTTTGCATTTTTTCGAATGGAAAATGTCGCTATTTTGTTTCTGTGTAAAAAGTCTCAAAGTTTGGAACCAGGAATTTAATTTTTGAAAGGACATTGCAAATTATATATACATTGAGTTTGATATTAATGTCTTTTGTAAAATTTATTGGATTATATATTATATATATATAAAATATATGGGATATTTTAAAACAAATTCCTCAGCTAATAAACATGCAAATTTTGACTATAAATTTCAATATATTTTCAAGAATTAGATTCAGAGAAGAACATATATTGAGACCATAAATAAATATTTTTGCATCATATTATGTGTTATTATAATGATAACTTTTTTTTTTATATAGATACGATTTAAAAGATTGTAAGAGAAAATACTTCATTTAATAAAGCGAAAAAATTAAGCTTTTTTTGTGTATGTGTAAAAAAAAGCAAAAAAAAAAAAAAGCGATCTGCCAAAAAAAAATTTATAACCCTTTCACAGTTACTTACAATTGCGAAAAACGTTCGTTTATCTTCCAAATAACTCAGAAACCAATGAACTACGAACACTTAAATTATAGTTTCTGAAACAAATAAAAAATTTGAAAAAAGTTTATTTTACTGCACGCAATTTTTGGAGACGTTAAGAAGTAGTTTTTGCAATGTATTTTAATTCGTTTTCTCAATCCGGTATCCACAAAAAATGTTGGTTTTCTGGATGTTATCAATTCTGAAGTAAACATTTTCAATGTTTAGTAGGAAAACAGGCCAAAATTACAGTGTACAATAAACTTTATTTTGTTACTTTTGCATGTTTAAATTTTGTTAAGAAGCTGAAAATGTTTATTTGAGAAATGGCAGAAAATGAAAAGCAAATACACTGCTCAAAACAATTAAAGTATATTTGAAGTTTTATATAAAATAAAGATATAAACGAAATTTTTTTTTTGCCGAAAACAGAAGAAGAGAATCACAAACGCAAATTTTTCTGGTTTTCAAACTGTGGAGTATGCAAATTTTGAGTTCGACGTCAAAAACGTCGCTTCAGCGGCAGCGAATGAAATTTGACTTTCAACTGGATAAAAGAGAAGGAAGACAAGGATGATCGGCATTCAGTGATTGCTTTGTTTCGATGAGTACGATGTCTCAGCGAAGTCATTTGACAGATTCAGAAGCTTTGAGAAATGTTGGTAGGTTAGAAGGGGGCCAAACTCAAGCCGAAGTAGCGCAAGCCATTGAAGTGTCACAAAGTGTCATTTCCAGGATCTGGAACCGTTTTTTGGAGAGTGGATGTGCAAGCCGAAGACCAGGGCAAGGTCGTAGATGGGCAACAACGCCCAATGAAGATCGGTATTTAGCGTTAACAGCTCGGAGACACCGAACCATGAACGCTACTCTTCTCCAACAACACCTTCGCTCGGCTACAGGCACCACGATTTCAACTCAGACTGTCCGAAACCGGCTCCATGCTGTAGGTCTGTATGCTCGCCGACCGATGCACAGTGTGGTATTTTTCTGAAAAACCTGGCCAAAATTATTTAAAATCTTTTGTGCGTTCTATAGCAGATAAAATGTCTTAAGAAACCGAAAAATATTTAACCGAATATTAATTATAATAATAATTATATAATATATAATTATAAACCGAATTATAATTATATAACCGAAGAATAGTTTTTAGATAGTGCATTAATTTTATGTCAATTCCTATAATTTAAGCTGATGTTTCTGGGTCTGAGAAAAACTTTCTTGGGATGTTTCCGTTATTGATGTTTCCGAAACGGGCTTTTGCAATGCCTACCGGTAATCGCATCTCAATTTAAAACTTGTCTTGCATTGATTTTTCTTTTATTGAAAATCTATCATTATCACTTCTCACTTGCCCTTTTTTGTATTGGAAACTTCTAAGCAAGATGTAGAATTGACTCGAAAATTCTGATCCTAGACTGGAGTATTGAGAGACAGAATTTTAAATAATCATGGTCAATATCTTTAATTATTTTTAACTTATTAAAACCTTTGGATGATTGTTTGCAAGTATTACATCGCATCGTGGAATTGGTGCTGTAAATAGCACTGTAAACTTTAGCATCGACAACAGTCAGCATTAATCTGTACTGAACGTGCAGTAAGCCATAAGCTGTGAGTATCTTTGTGTTTATTAAAGTTCGTGCCTGCTCTTCAATGTATTTTACTTCCTCTTGGATTATGTCATTATCTGTATGAATGAATCTTGTTCGTATAAAACGGCAAAAACGTGGAGATGAAAGTATAAGGTTCTGCCACCATACTTTTTCAAATCCATTTATGTTACTTATTAATCTCAAATGAACTAAAGAGCTTTGGAAGATATTTGAGGAGTTTTCAAACTCTTCTTTGAACATTTGTTGCTGGGAGCCGTCACAACCCCATTTGCAGTAGTATTCTAAATTTTTCAATTCTGCTTCACTTGCTGTTGTGAAAACATCTTCTATGTATTTACACAGTCTCTAAGTAGTGTGATCTAAAAGATTTTGAAGTTTTACTTCCGCCATGTTGTCAGTAATGTAGTATCTTTTGAATATAACAAGTAGCTCTCTTTAGCTCGCTATAGAAGTGAATAGCAAGGACATATATATTTATTAGAAGTTCGGATTATATTATATTGATTGTAAGTGAAATCTGCTGCAACAAACATGGTCAAAGCCTCAGTCGGTGATAACGTCAATGTACTTAGTTTTGTTGTCTAAACCGAAGAATTCAAAATTGTTCAATATTTTTTTTTTCCCTAGTTGGGCTGGCTGTAACGTCTTTAATAATTTTTGAGACACCTGCAACTGCATGTCCTGCAGCTCTTTCGCTCCTTTGAGTGTCAATTGTCCGTTGCTTATTTCAGATCTTAATTGTTCTGTTTTACGCCTCTTACTTCTGCCACAACAATCTTTAAATTCTTTAGCTGGGCGACTGAGTTTCTCTATTGTCTTTGTAGGAAAATAAAGCATTTGTTTCAGTCATTCCTCGTTGTTTTCTTGAAAACATTGTTCAGTGAATCGCGAAGAAACTCATTTCTGTTTATAAGTATGTTTGAAAGATTTTACTTTGTAAAGGAGCAAATGTATTTAATTTTCTGGACATTTCGTAATTTCGATAAGTTTCTTTTCTAGAAACTTCATCTTCTTGTTTATTTTTCTGTGTCACACTACTTTGATTACATCACACATATATTTTCTTGATATTTGTATTGATTTTCGTATATTGAATTCAAAAAATACATGTATTAGTACATCTCTTTTTAATAATATAAAACTCTCTTACCTCGTTAGTGAGTAAAGAACGCCCTTCTTTATGGCTAATCTAAAATATATTATCCAAAATGATAACAGATAATTCACATATTATAAACACTTGGTACAAAACCAAAATGTGACATTATTTACAAAGAATCATTTAGTGCCCGTTATCACTGTAGGATGAAAAAACATCTTGCTTAAAATAAAAAGAAGGCACGTCTAACCACTTAACCTTTGAGCTCTGGTGTGTGAATTTCTTCAAAATTCCAAAATGTCACATTGGCACCAGTATTTTGATATCAAAAAATTCGATTTAAAATATAGACGAAAAAATGCATTAAACTCTTTTTAAATAAATTTTGTCGAATATTCCGGTGTTATTGTGACATTTGGGGATTAAAATTAAGTGGGAAAAAATTCAACCACCAGAGCTCAAAGGGTTAAAAAAAGGGATTTTTTCTCTTCATTTTTCAGATTTGTCCTCTGCACACCAAATGGTCACCAGTATGGAGTAAAACACTACAGCATATATTAAATGTAAACAATTAATAAATTTAAAATTTTAATAAAGTAAAAAAATTGTTTTTCAAAAACTTTTTTTGAAATTTTGTTTTACTTATTAAAAAAATGGGGGTCAAATGGGGGTAGATTTTATTTCATATCTTTTAATTAGCCGACATATACTATATGAAAACACAAGAGTTCTTACTGAACTCAGTTTAACTCCCTATTAAAATTATAATTTTATCTAAAATATTTAATTTTAAAAAATTGTGGTTTCAAACGTGAACATCATAATGAAGATGCATTATATTTACAAAAATATTTATGTAAAAGGAAGTATACATCTTCGTCTTTAGAAACCGTAAATAGTTTCTGAAATTCTACTAAGAATAGTTTTTTAGACGTTCGATAAAATGATGCATAGATCAGAAGCATAAAAAGAGAAATGCACAAACCATGAATTCCAAGTAAAATACCAGACACCTGAAGAGTCTACAGATCGAAATGAACCCTTTATCATATGGACAGGATAGTGCTCTTATACCAACCAGAAAATGATAAGCTATATACGAAATTTGAAATTTTGACTTTTGGCCAGCTTTTTCAGCGAAATACCACACTGTGCGATGGTATGTGTTAGATTAACATCAAGGGATCGTCGCGACCGCAGGGAGTGGGCAACCGAGCATGTCAACTGGAGGAGAAATGAATGGAGCAATATTCTGTTTTCTGACGAGTCCCGTTTTTCTGTGCATCCGGATAATAGGCGTATTTTCATCTGGAGGGACCGTGGCAGTAGGAATAATCCTGCGTTCGTGCACGAAAGTGTCAGATTTGGCGGTGGAGGAGTGTTGGTGTATGGTGGCATCTCCATTGACGGGCGCACTGACCACTACATCATTCGAGATGGAGCTCTGACTGGTCACCGATATAGGGATGAGATCCTCAGACTTATTGTAGTCCCTTACGCTGCAGCAATCGGAGATAACTTCATTTTAATGGCCGATAACTGCAGGCCACATCGTGCAAACCTGGTGGAGGATTTCCTTTTCGAGGAAGGAATCGTTCTAATGGAATGGCCAGCGTGTTCTCCAGACATGAATCCAATCGAGCACGTTTGGGACACTCTAGGAAGACGAGTTTCTGGCCGCCAACAACCCCCACAAATTCTCCAAGAACTGGAAAGAGCTCTTCTGGAAGAGTGGGGCAGAATACCCCAACTCGTCATTAATAGCCTCATTGAGTCCATGCCTCAAAGGTGTTCAACGTTGCTGGCCGCCCGTGGAAACCATACCCCCTACTGAAAGTGATTTTCTTTGAAGAAAACACCTTTTCTTATTCTTTTTTTCTCATATGCTCAAATTGTGTTTTTTTCCTTTAGTACACAAATGCGCAATAAAATGCATTTTTTTTTGCCAAACATGTGTAATTTATTCTCATATAACCTACTATGTCTGTCGACCATGTATCAATCAGCTAAACAGTTTACCAGATACAAAATCCACCTAAAACTGCAATATCCTTTAATTGTTTTGAGCAGTGTATTTCGTATTGAAACCGGTTGGAAAAAAATTATTAAGACATCGTAAAAAATCATGCCGTAATGTTTTTGAAGGTGTACCATAACAGACATTTGTTTCAGAAACACTTCTTTAAATCTTAGAAATATATTAGTTTCTGGGGTTTTTGGAGATAGGCGAACTTTTTTCAGAACCATGGATAACTCGAAAAAGATTGTAATATATTTTCGATTTTTTTGCATTTCTCTTTTCTGCAGTGCATCATCTCGGAATATATAATAAAATACGTCTTTTAAAATAAAAACTATTTGGTTTCTAAAATCAGCATATATGTCAGTGCAACGTTTCTGAATATTTTAAGTCAAATAATTATATTTTGAACCAGATATTTTACTTAATAAATATTTCTAAGATATTATATAAAATAAACACATTTTTTTAGATACTTATTATTTTTATATAAGTAAAAAGATCCGGAAAGTTTTTATATGCGAATCAGAAATATATCACACTTGTTTAAACATTAATGTGTTATTTAAAAAAGGCAAAATTAATATTAACCATGGACATAATCTTTTTGATTTTAATTGTTTTAAACTTTAATTTAGAAAACTTAAGGATTGTATTATTTTCATTCAATAAATGACACTTTTACAAAGCTAGACTTAACCCTTTAATATTACAAGTGTTTTCTGAAGGTTTTACGCTCCATCGCGTTTTGGGTACCATATGTTGTATTTTAGACACGATAGGTCAGTGGCAATTATGGTGTATGTTTTTCATACGCAGGTTCAAAAGCACCTGTAAATAAACTCCAACATCAATTTAGAGGACTTAAACTTTTTTTATTTAAAACTATAAAAGGTGCCGTGAAAACATATATGGAGAGGGAGAAGTAGCAGTTTTACACAAAGAGGAGGCTCCGAAAAGCGCTTCAGTTAACGTCGGCAGCGATCGAAGAAAGAAGTGATAGTGAGGTAAGTTTCCGTTACAAAAACTCAGGCGTTGGCGTGTACAAAATGAGAACATATAAGTTATTGGCGATAATGCGAATGGGCAGAGAATGTACTGGTAGAAGAAAGTAATTATTCCCAGGATTTAAGTAGCACGCAATAGCGGACATATAGGGCTGTAAGATAACAAATTCTTGTGGTCAGGCAGTGTAGATGAGAACACATGCTTTTTACAAGTACATTGCAAGATTTTGAACTAAGGTTTGTATTACTCAGCAGAGCATCTGGCAGTTACGTGTCATGAGAAACGGATGAGATATGATGCAACTACGAAATCAAAACTATGGCAGAAATTAGAGTGTGCAGTTCTGTGCAACCACAAATTATGTATTACTTGTTGTCGGCTGCGATGGAAAAGGAATTCATTTATATTTTATTCTTTTTACATTTTCGGAAATGACTGGTGGTTAATATTCTGTTTCTATACTTATGTCTGTGTGGAAGTGAAAGGAAAAAGAAAAATGTACGACAGAAATGGCGCGCACAGTTTAATTGATGAGATCTTTAACTTTATTACTTTAGCTTACATAAATGTGAGGGGTGGGAGGAATGATTAAATACAAAGATATAAAATTAAGTGTAAAATACAAAATTAAATTAAATATTTTATTTGAGGAGGGAAAGAATGAAATTTTAAAGAATTAAAGTTAATTGTTATTTTTCTGAGGCGGAGGGGGGTGGGGTTGTTTTAAAGATATCCATAATAGGGAAGACTGTTATAGCAACATTCTTTTAACACTCTTTTATCATTTTTATTGTCGTTTGTTTTACTAACCAGTTCTTTTTCAATACCATCGTTTCAATACCTCTTCTTTTGATTCGAAGTATAAAATAATATGTTAAATTTTTCGACTTGTTGCGTGTAAAAAATATGAATGAATAACTGGATTCAATTGATGAGTTTAGAAACAAAAAAATATACTCTAGTGTTGCATTTATTATTTTATGCAAAGGTTTTATGACAAATGCACTACAAACAATTTAATAAAAGTGCAAAACATCATATTAAAAAATGAATAAACCACGTAATTGTTTCACCACGGTACTACATCATACAACTCTTTACAGTTGAGTATACACATTTCACATTTTTTCATAACACAGTTAAATGTTTATGGTCTTTTTTAAATGAATCCATCGTAATTAATCAAACAGATGGCTAATACGGCATCCAACTATACATTCTAAACAAATGAATGATATTATAAACTATGCACGATTCAAGACATTTATTAGTAATTTTCTTATCATTATTTTATGTTTTGAAATTTTTGCGCTTACCTGAAATATTAATCATTACCTCCAAAATCTATCATATGAAAAATATGAGATATATTTATCCTCCCTTGCGGTTCGACGCAACACATTATAGCATTTAGCACACTTTTTTTATCAAAATTCTTTCTGTGGTTATAATTAATTATGGCTTGGCTCGTACAGTTTAAGAGAATTCTAATTGGTGAATAAACATTCCTAAGGGAAATAAATCTTATGCATTTCAAATGTTAGTTAAAGGAATTTAATAAATGATGCATTGATTAATACTACAAACAACAATTATTATTTTTCATTAGATCCTTGTTTAATGTACGAAAAACTCCATGGTTATATATATAGAAATGTGTTATTTATTGAGAGTTGTTTTTAAAAGTAAATATATATATATTTTTAATATTGAATTCAATTATACTTTATTTCAATTATGCATATTATACAATTATCGCGAGCCACAACGAATTTTAAATACAAAAGAAGTAATGTAAAAATGTAATATATTCACAAAGAAAATTGGTAATTTTTAGCTTAAGGTATGCAGCTACTTTCGGGGCACTTTTTTGAAAAATATGAAATTTGTATCAAACACATATGTTTTTATATAAAACAGGGAATACAACTATGAATTCATGTAAATATTTAAAGGACTTTTAATTAACTTTTAACATTTAGACAATATTTAGTCACATTTACGTAAAATACAGTAAAAAATTGTAAGTTAAAAATTGCGTTTATGCCGAACCTTCTATAACGAAATCTATTCATTATATTTCACTTTTTTTTTAAACAATATATTAGCTACTTATAAAACTACTTACCTGTGTTATGAAGAAAAATATTTGCGAAACCTTTTGGATTTACTAACTTATACCAATTTTTGTATACAAACATGATTTTTTTTTTCAAAGAATTGTGTATTTTTCAATAAAAATTGCCGTAAATTAATATATACAAGCTTACAAGCTATATTTTGCTTCATAACATACCCATAGATGAGCATAACCTTGTCACAAAATTTATTTTAATATCTTAAAAACGTTTTAAGGAATAATGTTTCCGGTAATAGTACACAATGAAAAACGCAAATTAAGATTTTGATAGAGGACAAGAAATTATGTATAAAGTTTACAGTTTTGAAATACCCCTACACTATATTTGTAGGGGGTTACATATTTGTGTATATGTTATATGTTATATATCTGTGTATTAAATTGTATTATTTACCTTTCTGTAGCTCTTTAAATGGTCACTTTCGGCTTCAGAAAGATCATTTCCGATTTATATTTTGGGCTATGACTTTGCTTGTTATTAGCGCTGAACCAAAAGTAAAGCATTTTTGGAATCCTAAGTGTTTAAACTTTAATTTAAAATAATAAAAAAGAAAACTAAAAATTTCGAATAAAAGCGATTTTAGGATAAGCACTTACCTTAAGCAGCACTTGTCTTTTTTACTTTCTTAAATCTTCAATAGAAGAAAGCACATCGAAATTATTTTCAACATTCGATTTTCGACGGTTTTACATGTTTTAGGGGTCAGAGGTCCCCCAAAACATGTTTATACAAAATGTCTGACTGTACTTGTGACGCTACGTAACATCGGAAACCGCATGAAGGTAAGCATAGAGTTGAACCAAACTTTTTGTGTATGTTTTTGGCTTTGGTCACAATGTCCTCCTTAAATTTAGAAGTGTTTTGCGGGAAGTGGGTGATGTTATAGCGATTTTAGTGTCATTTCCATTATAGTATCACCGAAAAGCATATGAAGTTATGAATACAATTAAACCAATTTTTTTGTGTATGATTTTCGCTATAGCTAGCAATTACTCCTTAAATTCAGAAATATTCCTCCAAAAGTTGACGCTGTAATAGCGGTTTTTTTGTGCTATTTTCATTATTACATCATCGAAAAATATATTTAGTTATGCATGAAATTTAACCAAATTTTTAATATATGTTTTTGGCCTTCCGGAAGGTCCTTCTGGAAATTCGAAATATTCTCCCGGAATAGTAATAGTAATTTTTTTACAGTTTACTCGATTTTTCGTAGTTCTATTGTATATTGTCATCTCGTAAATGATGAAAACTTACCATTGTGCTACGCCGACTATTCGCAATCAGCTGATGTAGAACAGAATAACGAAAAACAATTGATTTTAATAAATATCATGATTAGCCCGTTTTTACTTGGATCCTTTGACTAAAGTATAAATGTAAGGTGCATGTCAAAGTTTGGTAATGAGCTAATAATAATGCAATATTAACATTTGTAACTACTTTTTTTTTAAATAATAAGATGCCTGAGACATAAAAGCGCATTCAGCGCGGGGAACACTGCCCAACGGTTAGTAGTTTTCCAGCTTAAACTTTAATATTTTTTAATTTTTTTACTTGTCTTTTATAAATTAGTAATTTTTCTAAATTTATTTTTATTTATTTTTCATATGAGGTCAGGAATTGTTGTTTGTTTCTCCTCCCCCCATAAATTTTAAGTTTTTTCCCCAGTAATGCCATGATTCAGTTCCTGTTAGTACTTCCATAGTGTTACTGTCGGGAATATGGGGCAATTGGCCCGAGGCTCCTCGAAAAACTGTTAGAATTGATGATGATGGAACAAATAAAGATAAATTGAGTCACGTTCTACGAAAAATTGATTAAATGTACTGGATTTTTTTTCAGTAGATATGTAAAATTGTACTTTTAAGTAATTAAGTTCACGAAACTAATCTCGTTATAGTTGAGCACTCTGTTACACAAACAATGCTTTACAGTTGTGTCACTTGGAGATCATCAAGATTTTTTATAATATGTTTTTATATCTCAGGCTATGAAAGCCTGAGAGCTAACGTGCCCGGCGGTGTGCGTAACGCAATAGCTCTTGACAGAAATATCCGATTTGCTTCAAATTTTTTTTCTAGATTCATTCTCATAAGACACTTCCAGATTAGTTTTGGGGGGTTTCATTGGATAAGTATGAAGGGCTTAGGGGGTCTAATCCCCCCTCATATTATAGATAAATGGGTTTTTCATGCATAATTTACGATTTGCTTTAATTTTGGTATACCAGTTAATCCTGATAAGGCGCTTCCCTGGTTAGATTTGGCGGTTCATTGTTTAAGAGTATTAAGGCGGTTCGGGTGGTTAGACCCCCTTAATTTAGATCAATGGGTTTTCTTATCCGATTTGCTTAAAATTTAGTATACCGGTTTATTATGATAAGTCGCTTTTCTGATTAGATTTAGAGGATCATTGGTTAAGTAGAAACGGGTAATCGTGGGTTTAACCCCCTTAATTTAGATAAATGGGTTTCCTTAACAGATTTGCTTCAAATTTGGTATACCGGATTGTTATGATAAGGAGCTTCCTTGATTAGATTTGGAGGTTCATTGATTAAGTAATGGGGATGTGGGGGTTTAATACTTCCTTAATTTAGCGAAATGGGTTTTTCTATCAGACTTACTTCAAATTGGGTATACCGGTTTATTCTGATAAGGCGCTTCCCTGATGAGATTTGGAGGTTCATTGGTTAAGTATAAAGATGTGAAACAGGGCGGGATCCTCCCTTCATTTATTTTTCGAAAGGCATTATTCTTTAATGTAAGATAATAATATACAATTAGTGTGAATATAATATGAGCTCAATTCCACCAGTTAAACTGTTCACTTTTCTTTTTTATTTACAATATATTTTCAAAATATTATACAGTAAATAAGAATAAATTGAGCCATGCTCTACGGAAAATTGAATAAACGTACTGGATAACATTTTTTGAGTAGAAATTAAAAATTGTTCTCCTAATTAATTAATCTCGTAAGACTAATCGCGTTATAGTTGAGCACCGTGTTACACAAACAACGCTTTACAGAAGGAACACTTGATCAAGGTTTTTCACAATATGTTTTGAATATTGTCATTTTAATTAATCATACGTAATCTATTAAACAGATGTATAGCACTTGAACTATCGCTTCTTTAATAAAATAAATTCATTAATTTACGATGAGTAATAAATTTTTCAGGACACTTCGCAATAATTTTCTTTTAATTATTTTCTAATTTTAAAATTCTAGATTCGCCTGCTTTAAATATTAAAATTTTCTTTAAAAACAGAATATAAGGGTAAAGGAATCTTTTATAACATATATAAAGTATCATTTAACTCGCCATATATTTCTAGATAATTTCATATATCATCTCGTAAACTGTTTATTCTATATTCTCACTGCATTTAGAAAAAAAAAATACATCTTGTCTTGTTTAAGTTAAGGGATTTTTAATTTGAGGATAATCATTCCTTGGGGAGAAACTGTTACGCTTTTAAAATGTTAGTGAAAAAAGAAAATAATAATTAATTCATTAAAATCAACGCTGCAGATGATGCTTCCTTTTTTATAGAAGGAATTAAGCAAGTGCGAATTATTTTTAAATGTTGAATTTATTTAGAATAGTTTTTAAAACGAATGCATTTAAAGGGAATGAACTGTTAGTTTTATCTCAAATAATAGAAGAGAGAAATCAGGAGTGTCAATTTTTTTTAATAAAAATGTTGTTATTTAATTTATCCTATTTCATTTTTAATGCGATTATGTTGTGCTGTAGTGATATTAATTGCATCCAAAACTATAAAAATGAAAGATAAATTAAAATATTTGAAAATTTTAATCAAGGAATTTTATAAATTGTAAAAATTTTGTAGAAAATATGAAAGTGCAGAAAGCATGAAACAAACATATACTATAGAGGAAATAAATGAGGTATTTATGTTTTAGCCAATATTTTACTTCACAGATTTAAGCAAAATGGGAAGTATGATTTAGATTTATATGTCTCATACTTTTCACAGTCCGGGTATACCAGTCTTTCTTCCTGTTATTACGTTTACTACAGGCTTATCTTAAACAGTGTCTTCTAAACATGTCACATATAGAATTTTGGCAACAAATCTTTACTTTTGTTTCATATTTGATAATAAAGATAAGAAATGGGTTAAGTGTCAAAATCAGTTAGAAAATAGATTTATATACTTATTCACACTGGATCTGGAAAAATGACTATTTTTTACAACAAATATTGAAAATCATGTAATTGTAAAATTTGCAGTATATAAAAATTCATTTATAGTTGGATTATTGAAATTTGTGTGGAAATGGAGATCATAAATGATATTTAGTTTAACCAAAATTATTGTTTTCCTACTCCTTCTGCTATACCACTCCTGGTTATTCTTCCTAACTTAAAAACGATAAATGGTTAATGGTTTTTCTATCATTTTTCAATGGTTGGTTGAATGAGTATACATTGATATTAGACATTAAATAAAAATAAATCGGATTAATGAAATTAGATTAAAAAATAAATATATATACTAATATTGTATTCGTACACTACATATAAAGATTGTATAAGTCTATTGTACTTCGAAATTTAAAAACAAAATAGCTGGATGATAGTTTTTGTAAAAAAAAATTAAATTAATTAAATGTATCTCACTTTTTTTTCCTTTTTTTAATGGAGCAAACTAATGTATCAATTACGTTTTTACAGCTGCGTTATTTAAATTTTTCTAGAACTTTTGTATGTTACATATTATGAGTTCAGTTCTTTTTATATTAATTATACAAAAATAATTAACGATGTGTCGTTCATTTTAATGATAAAATGAATGGTGTATTTTATTGAAATATTTGCGCCATTCGAGTTATATAATTACAGTTTTCGTGGTTTTTTTTGTTTTTTTTCAACTCTCAAATTTTAAAATGCACTTGCCGGAATTTGTCAAAAATATGTAAAAAAACGTATATTTAAAAAAGACTCCATTATGATAAAAAATATGAAAGATTGTTTAACATGCTTTATAATTTATCATAAATCCATGTCGATTTCGAAGCTTTTTATCAGGAATTCTTACATGGTTTATAATCAATTATAAATTACCTGCTTTAATAAATAAAAACTTCAACTCAAGGATATACATTCCTACAGCAGATACTTTTATTTATTTCAAAAGTTAATTAAAAACAAAATAACAAACTAATATATTAATATTAACGTTTCAAATTTATGTTCAACATTTTTAAAAATCCGTTCTAATTTAATGGATGGAATACATCATATAATTTATTCTTAATTATTTAATTTATTCTGAATAAATTTTACACTTTAGAGATTTTGATGGAACGAGATTGTAGAACAACTACTTTTTTGCTAAAATTAATTTTTTTAAAATTTCCTACAATTTAGTACATAACATTTAACAGATTAAGTAAGGTTATTTTAGTATAATTAGGTAATATATAAATTTATCTCCCTCATTAGTTTTATCATTATTAATTTAACCACTTATCACTTTTGCCTTTTCGGTGCTCGGGTAAGAAAAATTTGATTGTTCCATCACTTAAAGCTTTTGAAACACACTAATTATTATTTATAAACTTTACTCTATTTAATAACAGAATTTTTGTGATTAAGTAAGACGAATATTTTAATTAAAAAAAGAGGTGGTCAACCCATATATTTAGTTTTTTATGTCAAGGAAAAAAAGAAACTCTTATGGAGTTAATATTCAGTATATGCATTATCGGAAAACAAAATCTTTAAAGAGTGGATACAGTAAATTCATCCCTCTGTCTGTCTTAGCAAAATATTCTAATAGAAAAGGGTTTATTACAAGGAATATAATAATATTAATATGGTCCCAGGCACAAAAGTCTTGAAAAAAATTTAACTTTCTAGATTAAGTAATTCCTTTTAGGGTAAAATAACGCAAACTGCAGTGCCATGCGTTTAGCACATACAAACATGTATGATTTCAGATAGGGAGGGAACTAGACAGAACACGACCTCATCGAGTTGACGGATTAAAATCCAGGATAAGACGGAACTGGATTAGCATATAAAAATTCAACTGGTCTGCCAAGTCATATCTTGGTAGAAACTACCAGCAGACGCGGTTTTAGTGGTCGATCAGTAGGTTAATCACTGTGTTTGCCCGCATCCATAAGTATGAAAAAAAAGAAATCTGGGATCAGGAAAACACAATGGTAAACCTACCAGTCAACAATTATAATAGGATTTCCAGGTCATCTGTACAAAGATATGACTTGTTCAGACCAATTGTATTTTAATATGCGAATCGAATTTTAATTAATACTGAAATTTCTGCAGATAACTCGATCTATTGATGGCTTTTGCATCCGCCTCTTTTCTCTTTAAATGCTGTGCTTTGTAAAAAAACACCATATACAATATACACACGATGAAACTGTGTGTTTTTTTATAGAAAAATACAATATAACAATGTACGAAAATATACAATAATCTCTTCCAATATACACACGAATCTAAACACTTTTTTTATCTTAAAAAACATCAAATACTAATGAATTTGAGAGAATTAAGAAACCATTTATCTAAAAAAAATCTTTTGGCGCCACTGATCTTCGGAAAATTTTCTGAATAGATTTTTATAGTGCATAAATCGGTTTTCTCAAACCAGGATATAGTTTTTAGGATGCTATCGTTTCACAATTTTAGCTGGATAACTGAATTTATACATACATGAGTAACAAAATAATTTCAATTTTAATATTAATTTTAATGATTTTAATTCATTATTGTTTGCCTGAGAAATGTGCTTGTTAATTTAAAAATGTTTACTTGACATTTGATAGCATCTAAAAACTCTTTTCACCATGTTAAGAAAACTCATTCATACACTTTAAAAACGATTCGAAAACATTTCTGAATATCTGTGGCAGAAAATGATACAATGTATCTAAAAATGGATATTTAAATCTAAAAAATATATTAGTTTCCGAAGTTTCTAATGATACGGGATTCTTTTCAATATCGAGGGCATATCGGAGAGGTTATTCTATATTTCCGTACGTTATTATATATTATTTTAACCCTGTATCTACTGAATTATGAATTCATGAAAATTTTATCTTCTAAACCATTTTTGTGAATTGTTTAAACTAGATCAGAAGATTTACATAATCATTTAATAAATTTTAGAAGAATTTTAGAAGGATTGAATGATTTAGAAAGATTAATTAAATTTCAATTTATAGGGATTTTGTGCAATATTTATAACGCCACGCAAATCTTTTATTCTAAAAAATTTCTTCGTATTTTGTAGAATTAGGAAACGTGCAAATATAATGTTCTCAAATATGATGTTCAATTCGGAAACATAGAAATATTTTCGAATTGAACTCCCCACTCCATCCCCCCCAAAAGCCAAGAAAGCTGAAAAGATGCAAACGCAAGAAAAATCTTTAAAAAATATTTCTGTTTCGTGTAACCAATAATGCTTTTGGAACAAAATAAATTAATGTGTATGTAACTCCTTCTAAACTGAATTACAACTGATCGATGTATTAATTGAATTTACTATAGAGTTAAAATTAGGAGGATTACATAGTTCTACCCTTTTATTCTCTTCTATGTTTTAAAATTGCTAAAATCCTTTCTCGTTGTAATTTTAAAGTTGTCTTCAAACCTATGAATAAAATTAAATTATCTTCTCTAAAAGATCCTATTCCTACTGAGAACCGGTGGGGTGTTTATTTTATTCCTCGCGCTTGCAATTTAGGTTATATTGGAGAAAAGAGAACTTTAAAATTCAGATTAGGTGAGCATCATAGGTATATTGCAAATCAAGAAATCTCTAAATCTTCGATTGCTTCTCACTGTTGGTCTTTCAGTCATTGTTTCAATTTCTCCATGGCCAAAATTAATTCTTCGCCTGCCTATCTCTCTCACTTGGATTTTCATGAAGCATATTTTATTTCTAAAAATTCTGAAAATCTTATGAATGATCTGTCATCATCTCCTTTCCTCTCTCCAGCGGGGTAATTACTTTTGTAATTCTTTTCCCTCTTCTCTTGTTTCTTTCCTTTTAATTTTGTTAAAAAAAGGGATCTTTTGGTTTTTCTTGTTTTATTCTTTTATATTTCTTTCTTTATTATTATTATTATTATTGATATTTTTTAATTTACTTATTTTATTTTATTTTAATTTTGTTTTATTTGTTTTATTTCCATTTTTCCCTATCAATTTCTCTTCTATCATTTTGGTAACACTTTCTTCTTCTGCATGTGCTCCTTTCAGCTAGCGCCATCTGTCACAATCTTTGCTCTACTTTCAGTTAATTTTTCACCTTGTCCCCTTACAGACACGTGTTTAATGTAGCTGATGACGAGCCGTAAATATTTTTAGCTGGAAACGCGTCTTATGTATTGTTTTTATTAACCATTTGGAAAAATGGTTATTGTCCTCTGTCAGGGTAGAAAATCAAAACCATATCTGAAGCATCTTATTGGTTGAATCCACATTTTATCCGTTTTCTTATTGGTCTATACAGTAATCTGTATTTACTCTTTACTTTCAACAGAGATGGATACTTCTATTGCCACTATGACACAAAAGTAATAAAAACTCAAAAAGAAATTATAACTCAGAAACAAATTGAGATACAGCTTTCAAACAATTTGCATTTAAAAGTACATTTTAAAAGTAGATTAAAAGTACAGTTCTGTATATGACGGTGTAAAAAGTAATATTGCGGAATGTTTAGAAGTTTAAGAATGAAATTTCATTCAAAATGGGTCGTCAGATTTCTTGGAAATCGAACAGCCAATGAAATGCTTGGATAATACGTAAGTTTCAGGTGGATAATACGTAAGTTTTAAGAAATCTGACGGGTCGCAGGTGATTTTTGTCGTTTACAATTTTTACGTGTAATAACACTATTAATGTTTAATTCATGACATACGTAATGTGTGATCATCTCCGTGCGATTTTTATGTCTTAAATTTTAGTCTTTGAAAAAATCCTTTTGCAAATGGTCGTTGTAATTTGTTAAATTGCTTTATTTATTTATTTATTTATTTATTTAAATTCGACTGTTCTTGTGTGGGATTTAAATCTTATAAGTACCATGCCAAATTCCAAGTTGTTAGCTACTTCAGTATCACATAAATCACAATTTAGAACGTTTTTTATGGTGATTTTTTACAATGTTTTATTATTTTAATTGGTTCATACCCTCAGTTTTCGGTGCTTTTTCGCTATTAATGTTACTTTTTTTTCTTCTGAGAAAGCATATTGTAATCCACCACAATGGTTCATAGTAAACTTATTATGTTTTAAACAACGTAATATCAATAAAATGTACCGCGATCAATAGTTCTCCGTACACCATAATGTCAAGTAATTGTTTTGTGTCTTCCCGTAAACAAATTATAAAGATTACCGACATTAGTATCAGTACCAAACATTCTGTATTAAACATCAATAACATATGAAAATTACGTATCTATCCAAGCATATTTATATGAGTTAGAATACAATCAGGCTGCCAGTCAGCCTGTATATACAGACAGAGAGATAGCTGACCATGTGAACAGCTGGGCAAACCGATTTCTTAAATCATTTTAAACTTTATTAGAAAATGTTCAAATGAAGAAATATTTGGAAAACAAATTCTGCGGCTCTCTTATCTACAGATGAACAGCTTTCGGTTAATAAATGAAATGTGAAATTTGATATAGTAAAAACCCATCGCAGATTATGAAAAAAAACTCGGTATATATATTTAACCCGTTAGTAGTCGCTTCTATTTTTCAAAACGTTATTGGTCACGCTCGGCCTTTTTGCCGCCGGCCCACCGTATAGAAAAACTGTAAAATAAGAAACATTCTTCTCTTAATATTCGAATATTACATTTTAATAAAATTACAAATCTGCAGTTTACATAAAATATACATTTTATTCATGAGATTTGGAATAAATGAAAATTAAAAATGAACTGACATTAGTGACTGTTGAGCAGTCTTTTTCACAAATTTCAATTCTGCTTGTAAAAATGTACCTAAGGAAAAACAGAGATGTCTTGTTACTTCACTATGGTGAAAGAGAAACATTTAACACAAAACGTACCGATATTTTTATATACTTATTCCTACCAGAAAGTGTCAAATGAGCCCTTTATAAAACGTTATATTTGACGATGTATTGCATAAAATATACTAGTTGGTACAATTTGATGTATGAATAAAACAATTTTCTTCAAATAACAATTCCAAATTCTTCATTTATTAAAGTAAAAAAAATAATAATGACATAAAACAATAAAGAAAAAAATTAAACATTTCAAAAAATTTAGAAATTTAGAAAAAAAAATATTATGCAAATTTTATTTATGTTCACTGCATATTTTGAAAATTATTTCTTTCTCAAAGACATATTTTCCACACACATATTTTGTACATTTCAAACAGATTTTTGTAGTTTTATTTCCCTAGCAAAAAATTATTTGGTGCTTTTTTCGCTCCCGCACGCATGAAACTAAACTTGAATCTGTTGATCTTGCCTGTATAATTTCTTTTTCTTTCTGTTGCTCACATTGAAAATTCTCGGCAGGTTCTTCAGCTAATTGGAGTAAAAATCTTTGCCTAGAAATGTTTTCGCCGGCTATTTCTTTATATAATACTCATCAGTTGAATGCAGCCAGGCCAAGAATGTTGAAGAAAATCTCTAGAGGGCACGTTCAGAATTTTGATTCAACAGACTATTTTCTTGATTTGTCATTTCTACACCGAATTTAGTACTATTATAGAATCTCATCGTTTCAGGTATAAACTTAACTTTTTTTTAATATCTATAAATTTATGCCTTGAATTTAGAAGAAGCACTTTTTCGGCTTACTTTTGAAAATTGTAAGTGCACAATGATGAGATTTATATATTTTTGCTGAGAACAGTGGCATATCATCATTCGCCTATTTGGCGAATTTAGGTAATTCTTTTTTATTTGCTCGGATAGTTCCGACACTAGTGGGTTTTTCTCTCCGGTTTGTTCAGTATATATCTACACCTCGCCTTGGTTGGGAAAAGCTGTTCATCAATGGTTAAATGAGGCTCAGGCTATTCTGGAGGAGGAATTTGTACCATACTTAGGAGATTAAAGCAAATTTATTATTTTCCAAAGGCTGGCTTCGTTGGATTTTTATATCAAATCTTATAAAATGCCTTATTTCACAAAAAGTATTTCTGCTCATGATTTTTGAAAAAAAACAAAGCCCCATTGCTTGTGCCATAAAAAAAGATACGGTTATTTTTTGTGTCTGGTATGCGCCCGTGGATAAATAATTGCAATAAATGCATTGAATTTTTCAGGAGTAAAATTCTATTTAGTTCCTAACACTCGAGATGTCTCTTCTTCTGTGCATTTAATTATGTGTTTCAATACATTATTGTCAATAAGCATAGCAAATGTAGTACTCACTTTTCTTTTCGTAATGTGTCGTTCGGCATATTCTGTTGGGCCTGCCACATCCCAAAAAATATTATGAAAAGCTGCCCGTCCTCGTGTTGACCCTTTTTGTATTTCGCGCCATTTTGTACCATCGGCCGCAATTTCGAGGCATCATTCTTCTTCTTCACTTTCTGGACTGATTACCGGTCTCTTTCACTTTTGTCCACTGCGTCTATTTAAAATGTTCTCTTCTTCACTTTCTGGACTGATGACGTCTCTTTCTCTTTTGTCATCTGCGTCTGTTCAAAATATTCTCTTCTGCATTTTCGTTACCTAAAGACACACTTCAGCTTGTATTGTCACATAAATCATCTTTTTTTTTTTTTTTTTTTTTTTTTTTTTTCTTTTTGCTATGTTATTGAACCTATTGAAAAAAAAATTATTATATATAATTTTTTATATATTTACCTATTCGGTGAAAAACTTAAGTCCGGAGATGAGACAATGAAAAAAACAAGTCTTGAGCCACATAATAGTTCTATACCTGAAATGTTCAAACTACAATTGAGCTGAGTGGATGAACATGTTATGCCACATTTTCTAATTTTTTTTAATCTTTTGGATGAAAGCGTTATAAGGTATCCTATCACATGGTGTAGATAAATTACTAAGATTCTATTTAGTCTTGAAGATGTAACACATTACTCATTAATATTTAATATTTTAATATTTAATAATGTCAATACTATTAATAATTTTTCATATTTGAGAATTAAATATGAATAAGTTAATCTGAGAGACTTTAGTACCATACCTGGTAATATTTTAAACACATGGTATCCAGCAGAAAATAAATCACTAAAATTTACAGCATAAACTTTCACTTCAAATTTCTTCAAATGTCATTTTTGTTACTTAACATGTTCTTCCACTTAGCTCTTCAATTCTCGCTCAGAGTACGGTGCAATTTCAAATTATTTCATCACCCAATAATAAATATGATGCAGTACTGTAAAATAAATTATGCAATAGCAAAAAAATGTAAAGCAATAGTTTTATATCACAATAACACACTTAAAACATTATTTGATTTAACATAAATTCACAAAAGGGTCAAATTACCCTTTGCGGTAGTTAAGGCAAATTTGATTTTTTCTCGATAAAAAAAAAGTAGTCAGAGATGAGGCAATATTAAGGAATAATTCTATTCTATATTTCAATAAAAGTAGTGAAATCAATGGTGATTTCGAAATCTTATATTTTCAAGAAATTCCAAATAATTGTTTCAAAAGGGTCATTGAACCACTCTGGTAGTTTCAATGTTAAAATCAGCTACGTGGTAGTTCTCCATTGTATTTGTAAGGGGATATGCGTTAGGAGTTTGTAATTTATATGGGCGATAAGAAAACCGACATGCGACAACTGTCGGATTCATATACAGATATTAACTATTTTTTTTAAATATCACATTTGTTTATTTCTTATATGTACACAGTATGAAATAACTGACATGGTTCTTCGATTCTGTTCTAGTTAGTTACTTATATTTATGCATCTTCTTAACCGAGATTGTTTTATTATTTAAATCTTAATTTTTACGGATAGTAAAATAAAAACTTTTAAATTTAAAATGATTACTTTTATAATTGATATTTTTTTTTAAATTGACTATTTTTCTAAAATATAAAATGAAAGAAAAATTAATTACGTTTTATCTGTTACCGCATTCTGAACATTTAAAAAAATACTACTTTAAAGAGCTAGAGAAAAAAAATGAAGCTTTATTCTGTTCTTCTAAAAATCAGAATATGCAAAAGGTATGCGATGCAAAAAAAAAGAGGTGTTTTAAAGTAAAACTTCAAAGTTAGCAAATTAAATAATAAATTTTAAACATATGATATGTAATTTACGAAAAAGGATAATTTTATTGAAGGGGGGAAACTAACTGTGCTCTTGCATATATTATCGGGTGTGCCAAAAATGAGTGATGGATTTTAAAATTCAATAACTTCCAAACTGTGACAAATATTTAAAAAAATCTTGCAGGAGTTTATGTACGATGTCAGGAGTCTTTATACTGTGATTCTTAATTTTAGTTCGAATTTCAAACAATAGATGACGCTGAGAGCAATACGCGCTCAGTCCAGACCGAATTTTGGTACTTCAGGATGAATTCAATACATTTTAACCTCCTTTGTTTGCATGGAAGAAGAGCGACAGGTCGAAAAATAGCGCCTGGATTTAGCGGTTTTTGCTTGCAGCGGCATCTATCGATGCTATTTGTAACTAAAACTAAGAATCAGAGCATAAAAACTCCTGACATCTTACATAACACTCCTGCAAGAAGTTTTTTTTTTTATATCTGTCACCGTTTGCAAGTTATTGAATTTTAAAATCCCTCAGTCATTTTTGGAACACCCGGTATATACTTATTATGAAGGTTTCTTAACAGTCAATTGACAGCGCAAAACCTTCCAAAAATCAATTTTAACCTAATAAATTCCACGATATTTCTCTTTCAAACCAAATATATATATATATATATATATATCAACCAAACAATATGCACATAAGTTAACTCAAAATCCAGTATTAACTAATCAGTTAGATAAAGCAATCAAAGTAGTTTTGTTTGTATGTTTCTTTAAAGGAACCTGAATCTAGGATATATGGAAACTTGGAATTTAGTAATTACCTTGTTTTCACCCTTGTCCTTTATTATTACAATGCTCAATATGTGAAAACATCGTTATTGAGCAATCAAAACCTCCATCTAGCGTCTTTTCAAAATATTCCATCGGAGAATCTCATTGGATGTCATATAAAAACATTTTCTACAATTAACATCTTCCAAAAAATGTTTGTGAACTACAAGATCGTTTTAAATCTGTGTTGAAAACCACTGAATCGGAAGTCATATGCAAGGAATCTGGATAGAGTGTCGTGAAGAATAAAGAAAACTGATAAATCTCTCTTTTAATAAAGCAGTCATTTTATGAGTGATTTCTTTCAGCCACATGTCCGTTCTTTCAACACTATTTATATGTAAATGCTGCTTCACCGTATAATAGAAGCGTCGTCACTGTTCAGATAGAAATAAAATTTATTTTATTATTTCAGATTCTTCAAAAACGATGTACAGGGTGACCATAATTAAACGACACTACTTTAAAGTGGTCTACAGACAAAACTATTGGTCAAAAAATTGTGAAATTTTGCGACGGACATAATAAAAAAAATGAGAATTTGTTTGAGTGAAAAAAAAAAAATAATAATAATTCAAAATTTCGCCACCAGGGGGCTTTTTTAATGAATTACACATTTTTAAAAGTTTGTAGGCTTTATTTTTCTTAGATTAAATAAGACAAATATACAGAACGGACCCTGTAAAAAATAAAGCGTAAAAACTTTAAAAAAATATTCCGGTTCGAATTGACCGGACTGTACAAACTGTGAAAAAAAAATTACACCTACGATAGCCGCAATTTTTTCCGCAGAGCTCTGATATAGTATTCAGTGGGTGGTGGCTAAATGTGTAATTTATTAAAAAACGTCCTCTGGTGGCGAAATTTTGAACTAAATTATTTTTCCCTCAAACAAATTCCCATTCTTTCATTATGCCTGACACCAAATTTCCTAACTTATTGGCGAATAGTTTCGTATTTAGACAACTTTAAAGTAGGGTCGTTTAATTATGGACACTCTGTATTTCTAAGTATAACTTTAATATATTTTTCAATAAATTTCTAACAGTGAAATTACGCCCGAAAGTAGTGAATATTATATACGTGAAAATTTTCACCTTCCTAACTACACCTTCGAAACCAACAGAGTAAAAAATGCCCTAGCAGGGAATCGTACCCGAATCCCTGGAATAGAGCTACAATTCTCAAATATTAAGCCGCAATGAAGATATGCAAATTGGCATCTCTGTTGTTCCATTCCCTCTTGACTGTTCCATCTTGTGCTACGGTTGCAGCCTTTCCGACATTTAAGAGCGAGAGATGCCGAACTGGATATCGTCCTCGTAGCTTAACGGAAGAGCATTGGAGCACTATACCAGGGATCCGGGTTCCAATCCCTGCTTGGACATTTTTAACTTTGTCGGTTTACTCTTAGTAAGCAATGTGGAAATTTTCACGTATTTAATATTCGATATAGTTCTTTTTATAAGAGGTGCGACAAAATCTTTGTAAGTAAATGATGTCTTAACAATTATTCCAATACATGATAGAAACACCGTTAATTTTAAAAATTTTCATTCGACCAGCGATTAAAAAAAATATCGTCCATCGATATTTCACGAATCTGTTAAAGTAACAGTAATTACATCTGCATAATGACCAACGAGAAAGCTTAGTAATATGGTTACGTAACTATTATTTTTAAATACAGATGGATGTATAGCCTTTTGCGAAACCTGTAACCAAAATGACTGTTTTGTTATAATATTTTTTAGTGAAGAGAACTTGCGGGGAGAAATCGAGAATCAATTTTAGCACAACCGTTTTTATTTAACCTTCAATCGTTGCATTTCCAATCGGGAAAATCATATCGTGTTTTGTCAACGTAACGAAATATTAACAAATTGATTTTGTCAAATTAACAAATATAAAGAAAATTATAATCGTTGGATTAATGTTGAAACATACTGTTCAGGTTTTACTGTGTATTGTAAAGAAATATCAATTTGTTTATATTAAAACAAAAAAGAAAAGTTCATTATAGAGATTTAAAACTGCAAACTTATTTCTTTTCTTTCCAGAAAGAAAACGTATTCCCATTACGATCTTAAACAGAACAAATTTCAACCCAGGAATCGAGAGAAACAAAATATGAGTCATAGAATATGATACACACAAAGCCCATAAATATAATAAATTCAATAAGTAATATCAGTTCTCACTCGGGTTAGAGTTTCCCCTTTTTTTCTTAAACAACAGTTTTCTGCATAAATAAAGTTTCAGCTTACAGAATTTTTCCCTATTTAAATATTTAAAATGTTTTTATTACACACAAAAGAATGCAAACATCATAGTAATGGGAAAGAATGAAACATTATAATTTATCTGTAAAAAAATACATATTCCTCAGCTGATTGTTTTCCTTTTCTGAAAGAAGAAAAAAAAAGAAAAAAAGCTTAAAACTGAAACATACAGAATATTCAATTTTCTTTATTTTCTTGATGGAAACTGCAGAAATATTCAAAATAAACAATTTGTGTTCTACAAACTACGCCTACTTCATATATTTAGAAGTATTTCACTCTCATACACTTATTAATTCTAAAAAAATAAAAGTTGATTCTGACTTATTTTTTCATTGAAATAATTATTATTTAATGTTTAATTTAATTTAATTGTTTCACAATTTTAATATTTTTTAAGTATAATTATAATTTAAATTTCATTTGAATAAAATATGAATATTGTGTCGCGTTTCAAAGAATGTATTTTTTTTTTTTTTTTTTTTTTTTTTTTTTTTATAAATTGATAAAATAATTTTATTCCCTTAACAAAAGAAGTAGAAAAAAAATATTCTAATGTCTAAATCTGTAGTGTACGAGATGTGGCTATTTATTTATTAATGATAGTAACGCTCTACAGAATAACTACGCATGCGCCAAATTCCTATGACCAATGGTTGTGTAAATTGGTTGTCTAAATTGGCTGTATTAAAATTAGTCTGGTCGTGACCTTCATTTTCTCTGATACTTGTTTTAGTGTATTTTTAGAAAAATCGTGAGTGTTTTAAAAAAGCAATGGATTAATGTGATTATTTGGAAAATGCATTACTGAATCTCATCATTTGTTAACAGAAGTGGACAGCAATGAATGTTTAACACGTGTGCGGATTTTTGAGTAGTTAAGACGTTTTTGAAAATATCCGAGAAGACAATGAAGATGATCTTCGCGAGGGTCAGATTTCCACGTCACCAAGGAGAAAATTTTCGATATTCATGGTATTGTGTACCTTCAACCTTCAATATGTTCCTGGAAGTCAAACTATTAATCAACATTACTACCTTGAAGTCCTTGCTCAACACCGTGAACAAATGCGAAAGAAAAAGACCGAATTGTAGAAGAACAAGGCATGGGTGCTTCATCAGGACAGCGCACCGTCTAACATTGCTATCAAGATGTTTCTAGCCAAGTATAACATCCCAGTGTTAAATATCCGCCTTATTCGCATGACCTGACACCATGTGACTTTTATATGTTTTCCAAGACCAAATTAATAAAATAAATGGACCAAATTTCAGACCGTTGAAGCTGTGAATGAAAAAACGGCACGCGTCATGAAAGAACTCACAAAAGAAGAATTCCAGCGCTGTTTCAAACAATGAAAAATTCGGATGGAATGTTGTAATGGGTAAAGAAGTGTTGTATATTGAAGGAGATAATAACTAAATATGTATAAATTTAAAATAAAACATTTTACAGCATTAGTATCGTTATTTAATAGCCACACCTCGTATTATGCGATGTCCAAATATTTGTCTCATGGATATTTTTAAATTCCTAGAAAGATATTCAGTTCTATTTATATTTTTAGAGAGTAAACGGAAATACATCTTCCAGTGTCATATTTGGTAAATTATCTAATGCATTTTTTCAAATATATTAAACTTATTATTTCTTTACAAATTACATTGTGATAATTTTATTATAGTTATACATTCACATTAAATCATACCCGCAATACTAAAAACTATTCCTTTTAAATATGAAAATAATGCTTCAGAAAATCGATTGTTTTAAAATAAGTAATAATTGCTTAAATCAAAAAATAAAATTTTAAACTTTAGGCATGAAATCCTACTACCAAACCAATTTAGGTGTATGCATGTCCATCTTCAATTATAGATTGTAACTACACCAAAAGGCAGAATTCCAAAAGTAAAATCAATGATGAGCATTCAGGACCCAAAGTTTAGATGCAGTAAGTAGTCAAGATTAGAGTTTGCTTTTTGCACTATGTTTTTCGTAATACTATTAATACTAAATTCGTATTACGTAATCTATCTACGTACGTATTCTATTTCGTAATACTAATGAATTCAATGTTGTCTTATTATTTATCATTTTACAGATAATGAATGTCGCAAAAAATACAGATAATATCAAAATAACATTTATTTACACTATAGAAGCATGACTGACTAGAAATGCAAATTCTAAATAGGATACATTTTTTGCTGCCATTCCAGACAGATAGTTATTTCTTATGGAAACAGCAAAACCCTATTCCATTCTTTGCAGCGAAGCGAGAGTAGATCAATTGGAGAAGTCAGCGACATTTAAATATCATTTTAGCAGCTCAAATAGTTTATAACATAATTTTCGGAGAAGAAATTATTCACGCATCCTTACTCTTGCATTTGAAGGCAAAAACACACCTGTCACAAAAGTAACCCGAACCGATGGGGAAACTTTGTGGCATCTTTAAACCTAAATTTCTCAGGTAATAATAAAGATTAAGATTTGTGCAATACATCGATGTGTAGTAAAATTATATGTTAACTTGTATCAACAGTCCGTTTACGGTTACTTATAAAACAGACCGGCTGGTGTGATTTAAACTTCAAAATGTGTCACAAAGTACATCTTACGGTATGCTATATTATTGCTTTCTATTATTTTAGTTTGCTGTTATTCTTATTCATCATTTTTAACATTCATAATTCATCATTTTCATGCATTCAATAACTGTATATTAAATTACTGTTCTGGCCATTGGCAATGATAAACATGATTGGCGATAAACAACCGTTTTGGACAAACATTCATCATGACACAGATAATGCATAAAAACCGATTGTACTTTGTCAACATGGTTCAATATATACCTGGTCTCCATTTCTGTGTATATTCAAGAGATCAATTTTAAATAGTGTGTAGGGTATCTTTTTTTCTATTATGTGGATTTTTTTTATCCTTCGCTAAATCAGATTTGACATTGTTTGTTTTACAGAAATTTGTATGTCTGATGAAACCTTTTACGGAGGCACAGAGCATTTGAGTTTTTCGAAACGATCAAAAACACCACATTTTTAAAACTGTGTAAGCTACAACTTAAAAAAAATTAACCAAGTAAGTATGCGTTTCTTTTGTCTACATGCCGGAACAAAAAAAAAAAAAAAAAAAAAAAAAAAAAAAAAAAAAAAACCACATATTTTCGATATTTATTTTTACACTTGAAAAACTTGATTTTTTTTTGTGTGTGTGTGTTTTAATTTAGAAGAAACTCTGTTATGATTCTTAGTTCAAAAAATGTTTTCTATATGCATAATTCAGAGTTTTATCATGTGCGCAGAAATTAATGATTTTCATTCACGCATTGGTGCGATGAAATTTAAAATTTAAATGTTAATTTTGTATATACAACATTTATTTTTTTCAACAACATTTATTCAACATTTATATTTATCAACATTTTAAAATTATAATTTATATTATATTACATATCATTATTTATTTTTAAAATTTTTCCTTTTATTAAATTAACGTATAAATTACATTTTGTTTTTAAAGGAAATAATTTTAATAGTTTAGAATAAGAATTTGAATAATTTTAGCAATTTCTATATATATTTTTTATAAATAATATATGTTTCTCTTTTTTATTAACATGTTGATTTTGTCATATTTCTCTGTAATGAATTATTGAGTGGTAATTACGTGGTATCTCATTTATGTATATTGACGTAAGTAACATATGTATGGATTTACATCTTTCATCGTGTGTTTTAAAAGTATTTAACCTAACTATTGTAAAAAAAATGCTGTGTTTAGCTACATTTTTATGTATAACAATTTATTGTGGGCGTAACAATAAAATTTCCACACTGCATTACAGTAACACTTTTCAATGTTGTATCGAATTTTTGGTTTATCGTAAAGTGGATGTTAACATGTAAAATGCCTTATGGATTTTCATAACATAAAAGCTTAAAAAAAAGATTACATTCTTACTGGACAAAACTGAATACAGATACATACCATATAAAAACTTCTTAGATGAACTTCGAAAGAATATATGAAAGAGCAAACATTATTATCGATATTTTGATTTAGACAGTATGGCTGTAAATATTGGATATCTGACGCTTTCTGTTATAAAGTAAATAAGTGACTGAACTATTCATTTTTCATGTGTCAAAAGCTGAATAAAAAGTCGTAAAAAAAGTAAAGAAATTTGACATTAAATATTCAAGAATATGAAGTTACAGACGAATTATTAGGAATATATAAATATTTTGATAATTTTTCTATTTTGATTTACGTGCAGCAAACATAACGTATCAAGAGACAATCGTCATTTGTAATTCTGAAATATAAGGATATAATGTAGGAAAAACATTTTTAAATGTTTTTTTTTACTTTTTTTAAAAAAGTGCATTCGCTTTCACTTCATGCAAGAGAATCATTGAAAATATTATACATAAAATGTGTTTTTTATTTAAATTATACAGATAAAAAATCATTTTACAATAAATGATTTTAAGCAACGCCGTGGCTCATTGACAGTATTTTAGTGTGGCTCCATTTTTTTTTTTTCAAACAGAGATAAATATTTTTTAAAAGAATTTTAAAGAGGGCCATTCCAACTGCTTCCATTAGTTTACAATATTTTATTGTTAACTGAAAAGTTAGTAAGATATCAGTCAAATTCCACATAAATACCAATAAGATCGTTTAATTATCTGCTGAAGAGAATTTGGAAGGGATTCACCGGTCCATCCTTTCTAGTTTTGCTGTTACATTTCATTGAAAGGAAAGAATATGTAATAAAAATTACTTGTTTAATATTAGAATGGCGTAATCCTGGGTTTACTGGGTTACATAATATAGGTAAAAGCCATAGTACTTTTTAAATTGAATTTCTTTTCATAAAAAGATAAATCTTTTTTTAAGAAATTTTAAAGAGGACCATTCCAACTGCTTCCATTAGTTTACAATATTTTATGGTTCACTGAAACGTTAGTAAGAGATCAGTCAAATTTCACATAAATACCAATAAGATCGTTTAATTCCCTGTTGAAGAGAATTTGGAAGGGGATTCACCGGTACATCCATCCTTTCTAGTTTTGCTGTTGCATTTCATAGAAAATAAGGTATTTGTACTAACATTTTTTTCTTTATTATTACACTGTAAAAAAAAATCTGTGAAGTTACTAAAGTTTTTCTAGGAAACTTGGATTCCTAGAACTTTTCATGTAACGGCAACAATAAAATTTCATGTAACAGACACACTTTTGCGCCGAAAATCAAAAAATCTGTAAGGTTACTAAGAATTTTTTGGGAAACTGGGATTCCGAGAACTTTTCATGTAACTGCAGCCAGGGTTACAAATAAAAGTTTAGTAAGATTACTGAAATTTTAGCAGATTCATTTGTAAAGTTACAGATTTTTGTAGCTTTACAAAAACTAGTTTTGTAGATTTGCAGCTTTTTTCGTACAGTTACAGGTGAAAGTTTAGTAAGCATGTAACTTTACATCTGTAGAACTACAGATTTTTTTTTACAGTGTAGAAAGGTATAATCCTGGGTTTCCTGGGCTACATAATGTAGGTGAAAACCATTCTACTTATTTAATTGAATACTCAAATTGATTTTTTACATTTAATATATATTTTTTAGAATTTCTACTAACAATACCAAAAATCATTTTTATATGAAAAATAGCAATTACGCATACAATTAAAGTTTTCACATTTCTGAAAAAAGATAATCTCATATTAAACACGTTCGAGAAATTATCCAAACAAGGAGTTAAACCAGTAAATGGAGAATCAGCTATATCATACTATACACATTTTATTCAGATTATTTTATTGGTTCAAGGGGTCCGAGAAAGCCCAATCTCCGCCATGTTAAATTCACCAACTTTATGTACCATTTTCTCAGAAATGGTGAAAGATAGAGGTCTAGATTTTTAGAGTACTTAGAATAACATGTTTTACGTATTTTAACGGGCCATTTTATTTCTATGTGAAACTGAAAATTAATTATTAATTATTTTTTGAAAGTTATTTTAAAAAAGCATTTTTGGTAGGATTTCACTGCCTAAAATAAATAATTCTCAACAAATAATTAAATCCCTGTGTTAAAGTATACAATATAACATAAGCATTTAAAAAAAAATCTGAGTTCATAAGTTTAATAGATATTGAAAAAAAAAGGAACACAGACATGAAAAATCCAAGTTTTTGAGAAAAGTCAGTTAAAGATTTAAATGGCTATTAAGCTACGAAGTAGTGGTTTTGGAAAGAATGAATAATTCCAACACTTATTTAAAAAAAAAAATAAATATGTGTGACACATCGTTTCAAAGAAAAAAGTTTAAATTATTTGATGATATAAAAAAAAGTAAAAATCGATTTTTTTTCCTAAATTTCGCTTACTTGGTCAACTTAAGGGCACACAAGACCTTTAAACTAAAAAGAAAAAAAAATTAGTTTTTGGTTTTGGTTTTATTCTGATTTTTTTTTTTTAATTTTTCAACAATGTGTAAGGGAAAAAAATCATTCAAAAATCTGCATTATTTCTTGAGTCACAATCATTTATAGACGGGGAGTCAAATTGAAGGTCCTTAGGTATTAAAACTTTAAACCGCGTTTTCTGAGATTATTAAATGTGGAGCTTGTGTTCACTGTTGCTTTCAAACTGTGTAAGCTACAACTTTAAACTAGTTGGATGTGCCAATCCCAAACTTTCTTCTATCTCATGTCAATATTTCATTTTAATTATTTTTATTAATATTTTTATTAGAATTATACACATCGATGGTACAACATTGAAAATTGCACACATAATCGCAGTTACCCTTAGGCGGAATTTTTCCAAATTCAGAGAGGACCTTTTTGTCATGGCCAAAAACATACACAAAAAATTTGTTTCAATTCTATGCATAAATTCGTACACTTTTTGATGGTACAATATTCAAAATGCACAAAAGTCGTAGGGAAATCGCTACTACAGCGCCCCCTACCGGCGGAATTTTTCCAAATTCAGGGAGGACCTTCTTGCCATGGCCAAAAACATAAACAAAAAATTTGGTTCAATTCTATGCTTAACTTCATATACTTTTCGAAGGTACAACATTCAAAATGCACAAAATCGCACAAAAATCGCTATTTCAGCGCCCCCTACTGGCGGAGTTTTTCCAAATTAATGCAGGACCTGCTTGCCAAAAACTTTAAACAAATTTAATTCAATTCTATGCATAACTTCATTTAATTTTTGATGGTACAATGGCGATACACGGACTTACGGACAAACGGACAGACAGACATTTTGTATAAACATGTTTTTGTGATCTATGATCCCTAAAACGTGTAAATCCGTCGAAATCCGGAAGTCGAAGAAAGTTTCGATTGCAATACTTTCTTCTATTGAAGATAGAAGAAAGTAAAAATAACCAAGTAAGTATGCGTTTCTTTATAGTCTACATGCCGAAACAAAAAAAAATCACATATTTTGGTTATTTATTTTTACACTTGAAAAACTTGATTTTATTTTTGTGTGTGTGTATGTTTGTGTTTTAATTTACAAGAAGGTCTGTTAAGATTCTTAGTTCAAAAATTGTTTTTTATATGCATAATTCAGAGATTTATCATGTGCGCAGCACTTAATGATTTTAATTCACGCATTCGTGAGATGAATTTAAAAATTTTAAATTTAAATGTTAATTTTGCATATACAACATTTATTTTTCTGAATATTATAGTTAACAATGTTTACTTTAGGCAGAAAGAGAAAAAATTATCGTAACTGCTTTATATTTGTGTTTTCGTTTTTTGAAATATACAATGTTTTTGATCGTTTCGACAATTTGAAAGCTCCTGTGCCCCTTTAAATGGGTATTCTATTACATGTCTTAAATTTGTATTTCATTTATGTTTTACTATTTTTACTAGCTAACCTGCAAGACGTTGCCCAGGTCCGTCAAAAAAGAAAAAAAATAAATAAAATAAATAAATAAACAGCACGAATTGCGAAAGAGCTCTGAAAATTAAAATTAAAAATAAAATTAAAAATGTAAAAATCGTTGCACGAATTTCGAATAAACTTCATTGGAAGAGAAAAAAAATTCTATATTGGGCTAGAAGATTGAAACTGGATTCCTTTTATTAATGTGGAAAAATCGTAGCAAATAGCGAGAAATCACAAAAAAATTCACGAAAAATTCGAAAATTGCTGTACGAAATTCGAATAAACATTATTGAAACGAAGGCAGAATTTAGTTTAGGTCAAAAATTTTATCAAAAAACGCAATGAATTCAGAAAAAAGTAAAAATCGCAATAAAAATCGCAAAAATTACAAAAAAATCACGAAAGCTCAAATTTACTACATTTAGATAACAATTTCAAATCTAAGCCCATTGATGAATGTCAAGCCATGAAAACTGGAAAATCACTAAAAAATTTCTAAAGCAAAAATCGCACAGTAGAAAATTTATTATATTTGGCTAAACTTTAGTTTGAACCTGAACCTTAGTTTTAGCCTAGTTAAACTTTAGTTTAAACATGAATTCCTTATCCCTATATCAAAAAATTCCCGAGAACTGTAAATGAAAAGGCTAAAAAATTGAATTGAAAATTGCATTAAAAATCCCTATTGTTCAAAATTAGCAGAGCAGAACATTGACCATAAAAAGATAGCATTAAAAATTGCAAAATATTAAAAATATCGCGAGGCTAAAAATTTGTTATCAGGGTATAAAATATTGCAATCAAGAAATTTACTTTATTAGACAAAAAGTTTGAAATCGAAATCAATTTCCGAATATCAAAAAATCGCCATGGAAATTGAAGAATGGCAAAAAATCGCATTGAAAGTTGCATTAAAAATCGCTAAATATTTGAAAGTCACTGCTTAAAAAATATTATTAAGGGGGGGGGGGGGGCTGTAATCGGAAATCCTTCGTGAATAACAAAAAATTGGCACGGAACTCATAAAATTTATAAAAATCGCTAAAAATCACATTCAATTTCGCATTAAGATTTAGTAAAATTCAAAAAGCGTAGAGGAAAAAATGTAGTATATAAGGCTAAAAGTTAGAAACCGAAATCATTTTACCGATGTTAGAAAATTACCGCGGAGCTCGAAAATCGCTAAAAATCACATTAAAAAAGTCATTCAAATTCAAAAAACGTGGAAGTCAAAATTTACGATAGTAAGATACAAAATTTGATGCCAAATTCCTTTTCCGAATGTGAAAAAATCGTCGTGGGACTCGAAAAAACACTAAAAATAAGATTATGTATTAAAAGTCACTTAAAGGGAGAAAAATCAGAGGAAGAAATTTGCAGTAATGGAGTAAAATAATGTACCCTGATTTGTTTCTTCATTAACAAAGAATCCAGCAATCTCCAAAGAATCTCTAAAAATTGCAAAATATCACATAAAAATCGCTAAAATTAAAAATTCGTAGATGACAATATCTATTACATTAAGCTAAAATATTGAAACCGAATTCCTTTTGCCAGTGCCGAAAAATCGCCGCGATATTCATATAATCGTTAAAAATTTCATTGAAAATTGCATTAAAAATCGCTAAATGTTAAAAAATCGAAGCGGTCAAAATTTTAAGCTTAAATATCAGGTTAAGAAAAAAGTTCATGCTGTTTTTGTGGCGCAGGTGTGGTCAAACTCATTTTGGTGAAGTTATAACATTCCCTTCAAGTCTCATTCAGTAGAAAGTTGTTCAGGTTCTGCGCATTCTACATTTCCCTATCAGTTTTGTAGGATGTATCGCTGACAGAGATTTTGAGGCATATTTCCATTTACAAGTTCAAATTAGAAAACAAAGCTGCGGCGGCCGCTAGAAGAATATGCTCCGCGTTTGGAGAGACTGAGCGGTGAGTGAACTGACAACTCAAAAGTGGTTCAGCCGTTTTGCACCGAGAGACGTGAGCCTCGAAGAAAAGCCCCGAGTTGGTTGTCTTTCCATTCTAAACAAAGTTCAGCTCGAGAAAGAGATCAAGCAGAATCTTATCAAATCTGCCAGTAGCTTGCACACATGTTTGGAGTATCTGGCATAATTATCCGATCTCATCTGCATAACCTTGGGCTGATGTGGTAACTCAGAAACTGGGTTCCTCATGTTCTATTCGAGAGAAACAAACTCAAACGGTTGAACATTTGCTTGTCATTGTTGTCGCTCCATAATAAGGCTTCGTTCTTAAATCTAATATTGACATATGACGAAAAATATGTCATGTATGATAACCGGCAGAGAAAACACCATTGCTAGACGTCTGGTTCAGTCTCATTGGTCGCCAAACCGGATGTCTATAAGAAAAAGATAATGATGTGTGTTTAGTAGACGAGTGCTCGTATAGTTCAACATAAAGTTTTAAAAAGCAGAAAACAGAGGAGTCTACTCGTCATAGTTGCAAAGGGTTTCAGCTGCTTTGCTCGAAAAGCTGTCAGAGCTGATCAACAGGAGAGTAAACAAAATAAGTGTTTGGAAATTTTTTGGTTGTTTTTTACGTCTAATGAAAAACGCTCGAACTTCCCTGGTGACTTGATAGATTTTATCTCCTAATCGTCTACTAGTGATATAAATAGGCATAAAAGGGATAAAAAAGGATTTTAAAAAATCAAGCTTGAAAATTATTAAAAACATAAAACGTTGCGGTACAGTTTTCAAACAAACTGCATTTAAAAGTACATTTTTTTTCTATTCGACGGTGTAAAAATTGAAAATGTGCGATGTTTAGAAGTTTGAAAAATTGCAATAAAAGCGAAATTTTATCCTCTGTTGTTGTTACTCTTAAAATGACGTTAAAGGGCACTCTTGTCATTTAAATTTTATAATGGTCACCCAAATGAAAGTGGCATTGCTCCAATAACTCCGCAATTTGAAGAGAAAGAAGACTGCGCAGAGTGCTGGGAATACACGCGATACCGTCAGATCCCGCCAGACCACATGCGCTTGACCAGGTCGCGACCTGTCGCCAGTACTGCTTCTTCCACTTCGAGAATTCCTATACAATCGGAATACCGATCTGCGTGACATACACTCCGTGGCATACACATTTTGCATTCGATGGTAGATTTCACTATCAGTCACATTTTCCACTGTTAAAAATTGCACGACCGCTCGTTGACACCGTTTGGAGGCATCCATGATGCGAAAGATGTCTTTTTAACGTGCTCCCACGCTATCACACACGCATCGGGTGGGATCTGACGATATCGCATGCATTCCCAGTACTCTGCGCTTTCTATAGGACAGGGGTGTCAAACTGTGGCCCGCTGGATACCACTAAAATTTTAAAGAAATAGTCCACAAGTTGAATCGCAGCAATTCGACGATTAGATAAGGCAAAGATAACTGTAAAATTTTAGTGGTATCCGGCGGGCCACAGTTTGACACCCCTGCTATAGGATCATGCGCAATCATCCTTCTCTTCAAACGGCGGAGTTGTTACAGCATTTCCACTTTCATTCGGGCGACCCATACTGATTGATAGATACAGAAGGGATAATTGTAGATTTTAATGCAATACCTTGTATTTTTTTAATAAATATAGTGATACAAAATTCAGTGTTCTATACAAGAATTTAATATTATAATATACATTACCATGCATTTCTTCTATCTTGAACGTTCTATATTTTATACTTTCTTGGCAGAATCTTCACAGACATGTGTTTTATTTTCTCTAGAAATAGCATATTGGTGTAAAATAAATGTTTCCTATTTTTAACTGTATTTTTATGTGTATTCTATAATAAACTATCGCGGTGTGTATAAAAACATTAGAAACAAATTTATTTCGGTTAAGCATTAATAAAAAAAATAGAAGAGAGACGCAAAAAAAATAAAATAGTCTATGATTTATATATGACGCAAGTTGCACTCAAGCAATTTTCAGTTTATCCTCTATATTAAAAAGAAACATTAGTTATATTTTATTATATACTGCATAAGTTAATTTCTAAATTTGTAGTTTAAAAAATACGTAAACAGTACATACAAAATGTTTCTTAAAAAGAAACAAAAAAAAAACAAAAAAAAACAAAAACCAGACAAGAACTTTTCTAATAAAACCAAGTAAAGAAGATTAATATTTTTTAACAAAATATTTTATGCTAAGTTCCAGAAAAAAAGTTGTTAATTAGGTTCCTCTAAATTAATTCAATTAACAGAAAACTTATAAGAGTTAATAATTTTCTCAAAAGTTTTATGCACAAAAAACTATCAACTATATAACATTCTCATTTCTTTACAAAGTGAAAAACATTTTTTTTTTCATTTTCTAAATTATTTTTGGCACATACTTACAGCAAATTTTATTGTCTGTTATTCCCATTTTTATAAAAACTATATTTTATGATCAAAATATTTTTTGAATCTTGTAATATTATATAATATTACAAGATAAGTTGCGGGAAAAAAAAAAACATACTGAGAGTAATTTCTTAAAATTTCGTACTTTGTGTATTTGTGTAAACAAGTGATTCCCAATGTGGGATGTACATCTACCGGGAGCAAATCGACATTTTAGGGGGCAATTCCAAATTTTTAATTGACCCATTTGCTATCAGTTTCTTTATTATTATTATTATTATTATTATTATTATTTTGTTGTTGTTGTTTGGGGGAAAAGAAATGTTATACAATAAAAATAAACGGAATGCAAGCAAAATTTCAAAAATAAGTTTTTTAATTGAATTAAAATAAATTCCCAAACAAAAGTTTAAAAGATATTTGTATCAAAATAATTATATGAATAATCTTTTAAAAATATTTGACATCTTGTTACATCATTAAATTTTTTTTAATTTTTCTGATTATCCGTGTATAGTAAACTCCCGACTATCCGGCTCATGACTATCTGGCCTACTAAAAAAATGAAGAATTTTGCAAGCGGTGGAAACAGGCAAGTTCCTGCACATCGGAAAGTGCTGACTCACGACAGGATAGAGCAAGAAGGCATTGCAGATTTCAAAGAAAAGCAATGACAGACAGGAAGGGAGGGGGTTAAGGCTTGATAACCTGTTTCGTCATTTGTGCTTCAGATGTTAACAAGTGCGGACATTATTTGCCGCTGCTCCTGGTTGTGTTCGTATAGTCTTTTGGTGTGCTTCCTGTTTATTTATTGAAAATTAAGAAAATGTGTGATAATGTGACGGCTATTGTCAGCCAGTGTGACGACTATTTGTCAGTCGATGGACCAGGGCGTACTTGAAATGACAAAGAAAAAGTATAGGCGGCATATTCTCCGTTCGTTCATATCACAGGTTGACAATAAAGAAAACTACATAAACACTCGCAAAAAAAAAAAAAAAAAAAAAAAAAAATACATGCTAGATCTCATAAGGTGAGTGGCTAAAGCATGGGAAGAAATTCCAAACGTATTAATTGCAAGTCCTTGGAACATTCTTTTGGACCATGAAGGCGGACATAAACCCTTGTAGGAAACTGAAGTGGAAGATGAGAACGATAAGCTTCTTTTGTTTTTGAAAATATACCGGGCTCTAACGATGTCAATGCAGAGTACATTACAGAATGGATGAAAAACGACCAAGCTCATGAATTAAATGACAATGATATTGTAGAAATGGTGACAAAGGAAAAAGTAACAGAAGAAAAAGAGGAGGAGAATGGCAGGAAAAATCTCATTCCTCATTTCAAATTGTTCAAGACGATTGAGGCAGCACTGCAGTACATTATGTCAGCAGGAGGAAGCAATGTCAGCTGATATCATCTACTTGCGTAAATGGAGGGACATTGCGTCGCGGAAGACGGCTAGCAGAAAGAAGTAGTAATCCATCAAGGACTTTTTCAAGTTTTGGCGCTTTTAACTTATGCATAACTTTTCATATTTGTGGAATCATTTATTAATAAACAGTAAAATAAGTTTTTTTCATATTTTTACGAATTAGGGTTGAGTTTTTCATTAATGTTTTGCTTATTTTGAAACTGTATGTATGGCTTATTTTGAAAATATATAACTATATACATAAAATTTCTCTTAAAATGTGTACATGTATTTTTAATATCATGGCGGGGATGAAAGTAAATATTTATAGAACTCCGGCCTAACCGGAGTTTTTGTTATCCAGCCTATCCTATAAGAATATTAAGATAGAAACATGCTTTAAACGTCTTTTTAAGCAGAATAACACGGGAAATTTAGAAAATTTGGATATTTTTGTGTCCCGGGCACCCTTAAAACATTTTATGTAATGAAGTTTATTTTACGTGAAAATATCGGAAAATTTGATTTTCGAGAAACCACATTTAAGGATTTTTTATCTATATTATTTCTTACGTATATAAATTTAATCTAGAATTGTCAATTAAAAGTTATTAGTGTTTTTATTTTAAAAAGTAAGAAAAATAATGCATAGAAATATTGTTTGCATTTCTCCTGCCCTGCCTGTTCATTTCCGGTATTTAATTCATTACTTGTTGCTTATTAATTTAGCCATAACTCCTCTTCTATTAATCGTAGGAATAAAATTAAAACAGATTTGTAACAACAAACTCTTGCTATTTCATTTAAAATAACAAAAATAATTCCAACATTTTCACCAAAACGGTCTTTTTAATGTGGGCAGATACCTTAATTGAAATTAATCTAATCAAACGATTTTGCTGAAAATTTTAGGCACAAGTACATTTTCACTGAACATGTATATTCAGTGAATTACATTTTTGATCAACAGCGTGTTGATTATTTTTTTAGATTATATTGCTTGTTTTATCTATGTCTTTTGTCCCTTTAAAATAAAAGCTCTATTTAAAAATAAAAGTATGGTCAAAAATCATACGTGTAAGACTAATTTAATGAAGACGTTTATTTGAAAACATATATTTATGTGCTGGAACAAACATATACTGAACATAATTACCAGATAACAACGAATATTAACTTTAAGAAAATACAGGCATCCTCCGACATATGTAATTAATGTGTTCCGTAAAGTTTCATGTAAATTGGATTTTACGTAAGTAGAATTTGTGAGTTGCTTAGGTAAAAATTTGTAAGAAACTGCAATACTTATTATATATATATATATATGTATGTATGTATGTATGTATGTATGTATGTATATATATATATATATCTACTAAAAAACAACTTTTCAAAAGTAAAAAAAAAGCCAAGCAAAAAAAAAAAGGTGAAAGTTGTGGCTAAAAAATAGTGTGATATCAAATTTCCAAGCTTATATTACGGTACGTATTTAACATTTTTTGATAAAAATTTACCATATGTAAGTCGAGTACCTAAGTATGCGTTGATAGAAAGCCTTTTCTCCTTTACTAAATAGACCATAACGTGTTTCTGAAAATTAAATTTTTTTTTAATTATGCATGATGGGCTTGGCGGCCATCTTTCCATATTTTACACAAATTTCTAAGCACACAAGTTCATTGTTAAGATTGGAAGTTCGAAATTGTTACTAAAGCAAACATTTTATTCTTTTAATTTATGGAAATGAGTGCCTAAAAATTTGTGTCTAAAAATAAAGCTGAAGTAACTTCAGGTTTTATCTTATGATTCTCTTTTTTCGGAGTGGGGTTAATTAATTAGTTAAAGCAGTAAAAATCAATTTGTTTTTTCGAAATAAAAAACTTTCTTAATTTATCTGTCTGTAGCTAAAACTAGAAGTTCGAAGTTCGAAATTCTTAATAATGCAAATATGTTACGAGCTTCTTGTGCTTAGAAATTTGTGTAAAATATGGAAAGATGGCCGCCAAGCCCATCATGCATAATTAAAAAAAAAATTAATTTTCAGAAACACATTATGATGTATTTAGTAAAGGAGAAAAGGCTTTCTATCAACGCATACTTAGGTACTCGACTTACATATGGTAAATTTTTATCAAAAAATGTTAAATAAGTACCGTAATATAAGCTTGGAAATTTGATATCACACTATTTTTTAGCCACAACCTTCACCTTTTTTCTTTTCTTTTCTTTCTTTTTTTTTTTTTTTTTTTTTTTTTTTTTTTTTTTTTTTTGCTTGGCTTTTTTTTACTTTTGAAAAGTTGTTTTTTAGTAGATATCAGTTCTTTTTTTAAAACAAATGATATATAATTGAAATAATTCTACTAGCTCAAATTAAAATTAGTCCTTGTTTAGCCTTTATAAGCAGGGAGCAAACACAATATTATACATTTTGTTTACCTATCATTCAATTTTTATAGTGATTAATAATTTAAAAGTAAGGAAAGTCAATTTCTTCTTTCAAAGTATCAGTCTTTCTCAATTTATATCTCCTTAAAATTTTCTACTAAAGATGAAAATTTAGTAAAAAAACAGAGTCGAAATAATATATATATATTTACAGTTAGTCTGTCAGTTAATTGTTTTTTGTAACTTTTTTTTGCTGGCGGTTTTGCAAAATAAATTTACCTTTACAAATACCTACGGTTAATCCGAGAATGAAACCCCGCAGGCATCTAAAGAATCGAAGATCTGTAAATCTAGCAACTTTAGACATAATAAAGGAACATTTTTGATTAAAAAAAATCTAAAATTTTAAAGATATAAACTGTACATATAACTTCATCTTCATTTAGATCGTGTTATAGAGAAGAAAGAATAAATATGTAATTTTACTCAAGTCTGTTTATCCATAGCTATTTGCATAAATGTGAGGATATTAATTTACTATAAATTTTCCCCTAAATTGATTATCTTTAATAGTCTATTATTAAAGCCGCATATACATTAGAATTAAATATTTTTCGGTTACAAATTGCCTGAAATCTATAGTCTTATCGTTCGTCAAATTTTTTTTTTGTTGTTGTTGTTGGTTTTTTTTTATGCCCAGACTCTTTTTCTGAATTCTGACAAAAGATCACAGACATATTGAAGATATCCAAATTCTTATATCTGTCTATTGTATTTCCTTTTTTGAGGGGGGTGTGAGGAAAAGCCCTTAAGAACTTCGTTTTGTTCTCAGAATTCTGAATTATTCATTCAAAAGATCTACCTACATAAGTCTTGTTGCAGAATTTTCATTAGCTAAGAGTTGCATCAAGTTATACATCATGTGAATCTATTAAATTAATTTTGTGAAATACTAGATGGGAGCCTTTGATATTTCCAGACCATTTGCCTACATTTTAAACTTGAGTCATTTACTACTATTCATTAATTTTCTATACGAATTAAAGAAGTCGTTGTTTCCACGCCAACTGTACCTTTCACTTTTGCTTGCTTTGACATTTGAAGTCCACCGAAGTGCAATTCTTTGGGGCCTATAGCTACTATGGCTGTCGCCTCGAATGATCCTTATTATACAGAAAGAACAACAAGTCACAACAATTTTTATTTTCCATTACATATATTATATTACTACAATGGAACATTCACAATTACATCCATGACTTACCCGAGGATTCAAACCCGGGCCCGAGCCGTGGCAGTAGCTGTCGCTACCGACCACGCCAGTGGGCGACATATTGCTTGCTTGTTTGTTTGTTTGATTTATTGAACACATACATCATATCACATGCGGATCACGGCGGGATTCGAATCTGCTTCCACCTACGCTCTCAAGCGATTAGCGGCATGGTGTCGTATCCACTCAGCCACGGTGGGCCACTATTGCTTTCTCTAATGTCCAGATACTCAAATTTAACCAACTGCACTTAGAATCATGGTCATAACAGAGAACATTTATATGTTAGAGCAGTGTTGCCAGTGGGCTACTTTTTTTAAATTCAGATTTCTTGATTGCCAGCACTTATTATAAATGGTAAAATTCTCTTTGTTTTCGCCTCAATTAATATGTCATTAAATAAGGCGCATTTTACAATTTCAAAAAAGTGGTGCCAATCAAGTATCTGAATTAAAAAAAATAGCCCAACTGGCAACACTGTGTTAGAGGAGTGACATATGCACAAGTCGTGTACTCATATTCAATTTTTTGTCCAAAGTACGGTAACTCAGTTTTCAGTAATAGACGAGGAAGATTTCAATTAAACTAACCAGAAAAGTTAACAAACATTGGCTTCCTGATTTGATTTTATTGAAAATTGTTTTAACCAACCAAAGATAATGTCCGGGATCCAGATAAATTTTTCTCTGTTAGTAAAATTACATTGACCAATCAGTAGCCTCCATCCTTGCAGGGTTTTCGGTGTTTAATGCAAACATCAAAAAGTTCGGAAAAATGCAGACGTCTGATTGATCAATCTCATCCCGCTAATAGCGAGAAATCTATCTTGATCCCGGCCTATTCAACACCCTTTAAATATTGGAGAAAGCCTTGACACCTGTCAGGAAAACGTCACACAAAGCAGGCAAAACAAAGAAGAAAAATCATTCATTGGCTCGTGTATATGAACGAGCCAATGAATGATTTTGTTTCTTTGCTTTGTCTGCTTTGTGTGATGTTTTCGTGACGCGAGTCAAGACTTTCTCAAATATTTAGGAAGCTTTGGCTTATTTCACCACCATGAAGTTATGAAATGAGAGGAACAGACATGTCAATCTTCCCGTGAGAAAAACTAGTTAAAAAAAAACGAGTTCTTTCCCTCCCTTCTGCCCTTTTCTCTCTTGATTTTGACCGATAGCAGCCCATTTAGCAGTCTCCAGTACAAGATGCCGCTATATACGGTGGACGCAGGAGGGAGGGTGTTAGCGCGACAAATGACATAATAGGCCAGTTCATGATGTTTAAAAGTCACACGGAGTTGGATCGAGGCTAACGAAAAAGACAGGCTACCGCGGTGGGTCCGATTCTTCTTTTTTTTACAAACCGCTGGAGTCACGTGATGCTCTTTTAACGCACCTTCTTTGGTGCATTCGAGCATCACGTGACTCCAGCGGTCTGTAAAAAAAGAAGAATCGGACCCACCGCGGTAGCGTGTCTATTTCGTTAGCCTCAGAGTTGGATCATCTTTACACGATGATTAGTACAAAGCTGCGCGCCGATTTTTTTTTTGTGTCCATTGCCGTGTACAGGTAATCAACTCCGTGTGACGTTATGAACTGGCCTTATATGTTGTTGGCCACAGTTTAGGAACAGCAACAAAAGACTTCATCTATATCTACTCCGAGGTAAACGAAAAAGACAGGCTACCGCGGTGCTACAGCGCCTAGAATATATAGTGTGGAAATCGGCTATCCCAGTAATACTTTAAAAAGTGCTAAAATATTGGATCTCTTAAATTTCAAATGATGCTGAAATCCAATGAGTCGATCACAGCGATATCTGCAGGTATTTCCTAAAACTTCATGACGATTTGGTAACATCGTCTAGAATACCTAGTGTCGAAATATTTTATTAAACAACGCTAAAAATTTGTATCCCATAAATGATCGACGATACTGCTAAAATCCCAAGTGTCGATCGCAGCGAAATCTGCGGGATTTTCGTATTACATTGTATAGACTAGCAATATCTTGCAGTTATAGAAAATATCCTGCAGATGTCGCTGCGATCTGTATATTTCAGCAGCATCGTTGCACATTTAAGGATACAATATTTTAGCACTTTTTTAAGTATTACAGGGATAGCCAATTTCCACACAATATATTCTAGGCGCTATAATTTGGTCTAAATGCTGTAGCATTTTTTTTTTTTTTTTACATTTTATTGACATTTATCTGACCTGTGTGCTTGGCGTCAAGCCCGCTGTACACCGTTAAAAATACCGTGAAAAATTACCTCTGTTTTTAAAGGCTATCTATATTTTGACCAATGAGAACGCTCAATATGTACTTATGCAGCGTTCTCATTGGTCAAAAAATAGATAGCCTTTAAAAACAGAGATAATTTGTCACGATATTTTTAACAGTGTAATAATACGATGTTTACTTTGGAAGTATATCACAGATGTCGCTGCGATCAGTTCCCTGGATTTCAGCATCAGTGCACATTTAAGGGATACAACTTTTTAGCGCTGCTTGGATAGCAAATTTCCACATTATGTATTCTAGACGCTATAGCGGTGCATTACACGTGTCTCTTTCTTCTTTAAAAAATATCCTGCAGATGTCGCTGCAAATGACTGTTTGGAATTCAACATCGTTGTACATTTAAGGGATTCACTATTTCCGCGCTTTTTTAAGTATTGCTGGAATAGTCGATTTCTACAACATGTAATCTAGGCCTATAACGGAGCTATAGTATCTAGAAGATATAGTTTAAAAATCGGCTTATTAAAAAGGTGCTAAAAAATTGTATCCCATAAATGTTGAACGAGGCTGAACGATGAATGTCGATCACAGCGACACATGGTAATTCCAACGTAACTATTTCAAAAGACATCAAATGAGAAAACGTTTCGCTCAGAGAAGATCTGGAAAATGTTGCTGCTATCGACATTTGTCATTCAGTATTTTTCAATATTTATGGGATTCAATTTTTAGCAATTTTTAAAGTATTACTGGAATAGCCGGTTTCCACACCATGACCATGATCTAGGTAGATTTTTATTTGTTATCGCAACGAGATTGACCAATCAGAAGCCAGAATTATTGCTAACTTTTCACTGTTTGCAAAAATGTACCTGGATCTCGGCCTATATTTCTAGACGTTATAACTGAGCTCAGGAATAGTACAGAAAGCAAACTCCGTATTTTGATACATTAAGGCCGGGATCCAATTAGGAACAAGTGTGTCGCTATAACGAAGTAGCGACATATGGCCAATAAAGGTTTATTGGTAGAAGTGATAAAAACAAATCGTTAAAGGTCTTTGCGAGCGTGTCATTATCGTCAGACTAATGCATATTGAATTCTTTCCCTAGTCTAATAAAGCTCGTCCATGCGCGTATCGTCTAATGGAGGATATTCAAAATATGGGTTCAAGGCTGAAAAAGTCACGTGGTACCGGCAATTTACCTAAAGAACTTCTAACTGATGAGAAGGGAAACAGGAAACTACTACTGCTTTCTCCGGTGAACTGTTTCATTGGCTAGCGGGGATTTACATTACGTCGACGGAGACTTCCCTTCTTTACGTTAGACTTTTTGCCTTGACTACGTGATCATAACGTAGATAGAATAGCCTCTATTCAAGAAAGTGGATTGCCGTACTATAGCACCTAGAATATATAGTGTGGAAATTGGCTATCCCTGTAATACTTAAAAAAGTGCTAAAATATTGTATCCCTTAACTGTGCAACGATGCTGTTCAAATATACAGATCACAGCGACATCTGCAGGATATTTTCGCAAACTGCAAGATATTGCTAGTCTATACAATGTAATACTAAATCCCGCAGATGTCGCTGTGATCGATACTTGGGATTTTAGCAGTATCGTCGCACATTTAAGGGATACAAATTTTTAGCGTTGTTTGGATAGCATATTTCCACACAAGGTATTCTAGACGCTGTAGCCATACTTTCGGCAAAAACTTGAAATGAGCATGCTTCCTGTGCATATATCACCACTCTTATGTATAAAGGCTCTCTGTTATGGTGTTGATTCTGAGCGCTCTTTGTTAAATTTCTATATTTGTGTTTTAGAGAAAGCAATACAGAAAAGTACTGTTACTATGGAAATAACAACTTCTTTAATATCAAAATGTATAGCAAAGGAGTTCAGAATCAGTGCCTTAAATAGTTTCGAATATGTAATGTTGTTATGACAATCAATAACCTTCCTGGATGTGGAAATGCAAAATTGTGTTCAACATAATGGAGGATATTCCATCTACATTTTGATCACGTGGTCAAGGTAAAAACTTCTATCGTAAAGGAGTGGAGGCTCCGTAGACGTGTAATGTAAATCCCCGCTAGCCAATGAAACGGTTCATATGAGGCAAAGTTGTAGTAACTTCCCTTCTTATCAGTTAGAAGTTCTTTGGATAAATTACCGGTATCACGTGACTTATTTCAGCCTCGAACCCATATTTGGAATATCCTCCATTGGGTGCACTTGATAGATTTTTGGCTGTTAGAGAAACGAGATTCATCAATCAGAAGCCTGCCTTTTTGTGAACTTTTCGTTGTTTGCAGAAATGCAGGCTATTGATTGGTGATTCTCGTTTCGCTAACAGCGAAAAACCTATCTGGATCCTAGCCTACATTGCTACAAACATTGCACTTCATCCACGGCACTAAAAAATGACTCAAAACTTTCATGTCATAGGCCGGGATCCAGAAACAGCAAATATTCTCAAACATGCAGGCTTCTGATTGGTCAAACTCATTTCGCTAACAGCGAAAAATCTATCTGAATCTCAGCCATAGATGCCACGAATCTCAGCCACTTCGATGAAATCAATGCAAAAGAATAATATAAAAGAAAAGTATAAGATTTCTAAAATATTTTGGCGGGTTTATCGCTATTTGGCATAATTTGTAAACTTTAGAACTAATTAACAGTTTTTCGCTAATTATGAATAGAAAATTAATGTTTTTAAAGCTGAATTTTATAAAAGCACGTAGATTGAGTAAATATCTATCCAAAAATTCAATCCTTACGTTTTTCTGTCCATTATTTAAGTCTCTACCTCGATTTAAACATAAGTTGTGACGAAGAAAATACATCTGTCATTTTCAGTATCTCGACGTTATTTTAAAAAATCTATATCTCTGTTTATAATTAATTTATGAGGATGCATTTGATCTGAAATTGAAGATCTTCTTTATTAAGTCCTTCTGGTGTTGGTTTTATTTTTCTGTGATGATTGCTTCTTTTGATATGGGAAATTTTACGCTGGCATATTTCGTCCATTTAACATGGAGAAGTTGTCTGCAGTATAATAAGCAGTTACGGTGTCTTGTCGTTATTCTTGGCGTTTGTTTGTTTGGCGGGGTTAGCATTTTTTTTTTCAGCTTGGCTTGGCAGAACGACCGTCCTGCTTGATATATATATATATATATATATATATATATATATATATATATATATGTATATATATACATATATATATATATATATATATATATATATATATATATATATATATATATATATATATATATATATATATATATATGTATGTATGTATATATCCATATATATATTATTTAAGTACGCAAAAAATAGAAAAAAGCAACTTAAGGAACATTTTTCAAATACCTTGTGGAACAGGGGATTTATTTTGATGAATTTATTTCAACAATTCTGAATCTAAATCAAACGATCATAAAAAAATAAGAAATAATTAAAGTGGACTAATTAAATCATCTATTCTCCATGAAATTTCTGATGGAAAGACAAATGAATAGCAGTTACACAGTAAAATAATTCTTCATAAGCACAAACTTTATTTATTATGAATTATATGACTTCTATGAATAACTATCAATAAAGATTAAGTTGTTTTGAGATTTGATTGTATATACCAATAAAAATGTAGTTCTATCTAATATATAAACTATATTAAGGTTGTGGTTTATATCTATATATTTTATTTATAAAATAAATACTAAAAATTTGCAACAGCGTATGAATGTTCACAAATGTAATTTTCGAGATTTAATATGTAACTGACAATTTGCGTACGTCTTGTAATACATAATCCGGTGGAGATGCCTATATTAACCCCTTAATTATCTCTCCCATGATATTCATGGTACCATTATAGTATCATTTTACCTGTCATTAAATAAGGTGAATATTTCTTTTTCAAAAAAATGGCGCCAATAAACAATTTGAATTTTTAAACCATAATTTAATGCCACAGTTAATGGATTAAAATAGAGCTTTTCATAAATGATAAATAATTAGAACACTATGCTTAGTTTAAATCAAAAAATCCTATAAACGACATTTAATCTCAATGGTGGGAATTTCAATTATTTGTGAATATTATGCTCAGTTATTTGACTGGTACAGTTGTGGAAAAAAACCGTACTAACTCTGCAACTAATTATAATAGAAGAAAGTTACTGATATCAAACGACTGGAAATAAAGTCTACTTTTAAATGATGTAGGGAAATTTTGTTTAGGGGGTCATCTTCAAATTCAAACCAGACCAAATTTTTTTTCGATGGCAATGCTCAAATTTGACCCGTAAAAATGCGGTACTCGCAATGTCAAAATGAGAATTTTTTTACGTCTATAAATATAAAAGAAAGCCTTGAACAAAAGGATAAATTAACTATCCTTTCAGTATTTGTATGTAAAAGGATATTCTTAATCTATATTCGGTAATGTCTGACACATTCACGAATTTATTTCACAGGAGAAAACAATGTCAGTAAAAATACGGAACTGACTGAAATACGTTTGCACTTTACCACCAATGTATAGTTGGTTGATTGGTTGATTTTTTGACGGCCGATTATCTATACTAGGCATATAGGCCTAAGGGAGAAGTGTCCTTCGTGGGGGTCTTTCTAAGGGAACCTAACCCGTATTTACGCATGGAAATCCATGGCTCGAAGAAAACTCCGAAACCTCCGAACGATTAGGCCGACGGGCGCGATTGGGATCGAACCCAGCACCTCCCATCAACCAGCTTCGCGAGCAGAACCTCTCAGCCACTACCACCAATGTATAAGGCGCACACCATTTTTTGGCGAATTTTGAGGATATAAATGTGCGTTTTACGCACACGGAAAACTTTATTTCTCTTCCGAGACTGCACCCTTTTAAGCTGCAGCCAGTGGGGAGTATTTTTATATTTTTTTCACCACTATAAAAAAAAACTTCTCCTGTTACTCTGTTATTTACTCGCAAAAACTTAAAATGCATGGTCTCTGTAAAGATCATTTTTTGAAGGGGCTTGTTGTCTTGGTAGGTCATTCGTCTGTCATTTTCGGATCTAATGGAATATTTTCGCTGTTTTTCTTAATTTCTCTTCCTCACTTATATATCGTTATACTTTTGAGTTTTTAAACTTAATATTAACTTGCTTAGTCTTTTTTTACTTTATTTTTCGTGGCTTAATCACATTTAAACAAGTTTCTCCCATGTTTCCCTATTTCTCACTTAGTCGAATCACCTTTATATTGGATGTACAACAATGACTTGACAACTAAGCAATCCAGGACACGCCTACATTGTTCCATTTTTCCATTGATATGATTGAAGATTTTTGTTTTGAAGAAGTTGTGCGGGATAGAATTAAAAAATCCCTGCCGGCCCGGCCTACAGGCAGAGGTAGATTTCGAAGTCAAATATACTAATTTCACAAACAAAAACTAAATCATGATTATAGATAAATCCACTTTAACAATTTTATCTGGCCGCTCTTGACGAGTTTTTATTTCATTTTCATATAATAGTTGATTTTATCAGAATCATGTTAGGGCGGTATTCAAAAAAATACTTTTCCATGCTCAACAACTCGAAATTTTCTGGCATAATTCCAGATTCATTTTTAATTTAAAAAAAATATGAAACTTGCTGACGTGATTTTTGAAGAGATTTATAAGCGACCTGTGTTTTTATTTTTTGTTCAATTAATTAAAACTTGATATATAAACAATTATTTTCTCAGAAGGACAATATTTTTCGTTTCTAACACAATCGCTTCGGGAAATTCCGTTCAAAATGCCCAATTTGACCATTTTTTGAAATATATTCTGCCTCTATCTAAAAATCGATTATTACGGTACATTATATAGTTTCTGAATAAGCGAATCTACCAATTAAATGCGTTTGAGAGCAAAAATGAATTTAAAAACCAGTCAGAAAATAAGCAGTTTGGATTTAAGCGCATCCTTAATACAATGATTTTTCCAACACAATCCGCTTCGATAAATTCGGTTCAAAATGCCCTTTTTAACAGCATTTAAAAAAATATATTCTGCCCCTATCAGAAAATCGACCATTACGGTACATTATATAGTTTCTGAGTAAGAAAACGTACCAATTGGAAGCCTTTGAGAGCAAAAATGAATTGTAAAATGAGTCAGAAAATAAGCAGTTTGGATTTGAAAACACCCTTACTAAGATCATTTTTTACTTCAACCGGTATGTATTTTTAATTTGTTTTTGCTCTAAGAATTGGTCCTATCCAAAACTTGTCTATATAGATGTTGTAGACAATATTAAGAAGATATATGATAAATTCATGGGGATTTTATATCTTTTGAATTGACGGAGTTATGGATTTTTTTCTTCTTCAAACCACCTTTTTGTTTTCGTTTTTAATTTTTTTGCGGTACGAATTGGTCCTATCAAAAACTTGTGAATATAAAAGTTGTAGATAATGTTAAGGAGATTCATGATAAAATTAATTGGATTTGATATCTTGAGAATTGACGAAGTTATGGATTTTTTTCTTCTTCAAACGCCCTTTTTGTTTTCGTTTTTAATTTTTTTTGCGGTACGAATTGCTCCAATGAAAAACTTGTGAATATAAAACTTTTAGATAATGTTAAGGAGATTTATAATAAAATTAATTGAATTTGATATCTTAAGAATTGACGAAGTTATGAATTTTTTTCTCCCAAAAACCCTATTTTTTGCGCCCCTTGAGCCCATTTTTAACTTTATCAAAAATCTGTGATACATAAATTTTTGGCCCTATTTTTAGAAGTAATAAAAACTTTAAACTGATTTGATATGTACAAAAATTAAGAAGTTATGGGGGGTTTTCTGTTTTCACAAAACCCCTCCCTATTTCCCTCCCCTTGGCCCGATTTTGCCCATTAACGAACCTGACCGAGATTTTATGCCCATTGATTTTATGTATCAGTTTGGAAGAGATTGGTGCAGAATTACGAAAGTTATTGTGTCCAGAAGAAAGTGATATATATATATAGATAGATAGATAGATAGATAGATAGATATATATATATATATATATATATATAAAGTTTTTTACTGAGGGTGGTTTTGGGTTCTAGGGGTCATGATCGATGTAGATCTGCAAAAATTTTTCAGAAATTCCAACATAGGAACGATCCCAATAGGTAGTATTTCATACGAAATCTACCTAAAAGCCATGCCTTTTACATACGAAAGATTGTGGTGGAAAATTCGTGTAATTTCGCTTCACATAATTAATGACATTTATCAGAATTGAAGTTCTTTTGACGAAAGGAGTAACTGATATTTACAGTATAAGTCAAGCATTGCTAAACTGAAACAAACGACTGTATTATGTAGATATATTATATCGATTATATCGATATATTATATAATGTAATATATTATATCGAACATCAATTCACTAATATTGTTTTTTTATATTATTAAAGTAATCATTCTTTAAAAATTCCCAGTCACATTAGAATGAAGTTTTTAATTACACAAGATAAATAATTTTACTTTGGATACTATAATTTTGTAATTAACATAGATATTTATCATCCTTCAGTACCTTAATATACCATTATCCATCAAATACGATATTTATATGCATTTGGAACTTTCAGTCCATTAATATACACATACGTTTACAGATTGGAAGATCTAATCACAGTTTGCATACTGATTAGCATGCTCTTGACAAATATATTCTACATTATATGTTTGACAACGGCTATTCAATTATTTTGGGATTGCTTAAGTAATTTAATTTATAAATATTTGTCCAAAATGTGTCTAAATGTTTATGCAGAAAATAACTTTGAAGAATTAGTTTTCAATTAAATTGGGAGATTAAAGATAGAGCATATAAGTATCGAATATAATTTATTTAATTGCCGGAATTTGTGTAAGCATCTATAAGTATTGTTTAAAACAAGATTATATAATTATCCCAAACTTAGATATTTTGATTATAACTCTTCATATGTGTCCATTTTTAGGATTCCGTACTTAAAAAGTAAAACTGAAGAATTACAAGATCTCTCCTGTGTCTGTCTGTTCGTCTGCCACAACCATTTTACTCGTAAACTACTCGTCAACGTTACTCGTCAAGGAAAGTTCAAATTGACTGAATTAGTAAAGGCTATTGATCCACTATTATATTTTATCTTTCTTTGAGAGAGCAGTTAAAAGATGCATTAAAGTAATTTGAGATCAAAATCAGGATGCCTTTTTACGGCGAAATCACTTTTAGCCGGTATTTTCAAATCGAGGAATCACCAAAGAGGGTTATTTCATCTAAAAACTTGAGGTAGCTTTTATGGGTCGAACAACATTCAAACGTCAAAGTATGTACAATCGACAACCGGAAAAAAAACATACTCACTAAAGACTAGATAAAGGGAAGCGGAATGCAAACGACCAGTCAAGCTATAACTCGCATGAAAATTGGGATTATATGAATTACAATAGTACCGCTGAGCCACAGGTTCGGGATAAAATACGAGACATCTATTATTGTACATGCTAGTCAGCGTTGAGTTCGTGATGACAAGCTACTCATGCATGCAATATGCCAAAATAATACTTATTTATGGTGAATGTCAAAGGAATGCGAGAGATGCTGCGAGTGATTATTCAGAACGTTTCCCTAAGGATTTACATCCAATGCATGAATAACTGATGCAATGCACCATCTTAGAGAGACCGGCTCTGTTGCACCACGACCCAGAACAGGTAGACGGGCGAGGTGTAATGTTCGTGTGACACCGGAGAAGGTGCTACCATACGTTTCTTTAATTTCAACTCTGAGCACGGTGGAAATAAGCAAGGCTATAGTCAGCATATCTGGCATCTGTTACATGCACATGATGCGCATCCATACGATCTGACACTGGTGCAAGCATTGATACTGGGTGAACATGCACGACGATTTGATTATTGTAATTTCATGCTCAATACCTTTAAAAGAATGTCCGTCGTTCCTTTGTGACATTCTGTGGGCAGACGAGTCAATGTTTACACAGGGTGGCATTGTGAATGGACACAATGCTCATTACTGGTCTCTGGAAAACCTCCACATCGCCCGCACAGTACTACACGAGAGGTGCGGTGTATGGGGAGCCCAGATTGTTTGACCCATCTGCTACGATAGGACCTTAACGGGCGATCGTTACCTGCACCTGCCACAAAACACGACATGTGAAAGGTGTGAAGAGCTGCCTCTCCAATATACATGCCCGGTGTGGTTTCAACATGATGAGGCCTTCTCCGCATAACACATCAAACGTCCGAGCATATTTGGCTACCGAATTCACTCAACAGATCTTTATATATGATGGTCCGGTAGAGTGGCCACCGCGTTCACCGGAGTTGACTCCCATGGACTTCTACCTCTGGGGTTATACTTTACATCAAGGTATAGGTCTATGTGACTGATACCACTTCTCTGGTTTACCTGAAGCAGCACATCATCCTTGGTTGTCACACATTTTGCAAACCTGCTATGATCTAACGTGTCCAGGACTCAGTACTGTAACACATTTAATTGTCCATTAACACCAATGGAGAACACTTTGAGCAGTATCTCTAGTAGATTCCGGCGTTTGATGTATTCATCTTTTATAGTAGACCGTTTTCTAATATTATAATAAATTGATATTTATTTTTCTGTTTAATTTCAAAATTTCATTCTTCGCTTTATGTACGACCCCTAAAATTCAGCTCAAATTTTTATATGAAATAAACCTCTTTGGTGATTCCCCGATTTGGTGGCACCGGATAAAGGTGGTTTCGCCGTAAAAAGGACATTGCACCATGATTTTCATCTTGAATTAATTTAATTCATCTTTTAACTGATCCCTCAATGAAAGACGAAATCATGAGTAAAAATCTCAAATTTTGGAATTTAATAACTGTGTCATTTACAGTATTGTAATTGTAGTACAGATGTCAAACTTTTTATGTTATATCTGTTATGATATGTGTACCTTTTGCCAAATATAACTATAGGGACTGTGGGAACATATAAAATGTTAGTTTTCGTAATTTTTATAAAATTGATTTTTTACTTTAAATAATGCCACAACATGAATATTTACCTAATATGAATCGTTTTTGTAATTGGAACTATACGTCCATGACCAACGGTTGAAAAATCAAAGGTCGGCGATAGATAATATAATTGCACCGTGTATATATATATACACGGGCTCGATACACAATATTACAGGGCTCGTACGCATAAAAAAATTCAGGGGATTTTAGGTGCTTTAGTACCAGAAATTTCGTAAAGTACTGGTCGCTGTATCTCAAAATAAAATTTATTTTTATTAAATAAGCAAATATTTCTTTCCGAAAATTCTGGTAAAAGGTGCTTGAGAGACTTTGAATCGTACGAACTCTGCATTAATGTTAAGCATATTGGAGGTTTACTATTTTACCACAGTTAATTGTCTGTGTGAGTGATTTTTTATTAGCCTATTGACGAATGACAATGACGATTAACAATGGCTGTGGAAATGTACGGCATTTAGCGTTCTGCAAATATTGTGCCGTTTAGACGAAGATAAGTCCTAATCAACCTGATACTCCGATTTTTTTAAACCGAATTTTTCCCGTAATTCTCCGAGATATCCTGTGATTTTGTCAAACTTATAAAAACAATTGATATGCAACCTTTTTTGCCAGATATAGTAAATTTTATCTTTTTAAAAAAGGAAGTATATTCGAAATTCATACATCGACTTTTAAATATTCCGTGTTTTTTTTTTCTTTTTTTTTTTTTTTTTTTTTTGCCCTTTCTTCGAAAATTAGAAGTTTCTTTTTTACCAACAGATATCGAAATTTATACTATAGCCATCCAATCTTATATTTTAAACCTCTGTTTGAAGTAAAAATTGAGAAAATATAGAGTGACAAAACACAGTCTCAGAACAGTAAATGCTAAAAGTGAGTTTTTTAAGTTTAACTGTTGTTTTGCGTGTTAGTTGAATTATTTAATTTCCACAGATCACAAAAATTCGTAAGATTCAATGTAAATGAGAGTGAAGTACTTAAGGATATATTTTAATTTGATTTTGCATTTTCTAGCTGAACTATATATTAAGCATTATAATATATGTTTGTACAATATAAATAAATTCATGTACATATCAATGCTGGATACAATGCGTTTACAGATAGTTATTTCCGAAAGTAAGTTTACAATTGCAGTGTGCTTCTCGGTTGTTTACTTAAGAAGTATTATTTTACCTCCTGAAACGCTTAAATTTCGTTACGGTATTTTGGAACAGTTGGAAAGTGTTTCATAATCAGCCTTTTACAAGTTATTTTTGTATATTGGTTGTGTTTCGCGATACGTTCATTGTTCCGTTCTGCAATTAAACGTAATAGGAATGTTCCTACTCCTGTGTGAAACAATATATCTTTCTTTATTGTAATAAAGAATTGTTTATAAATGTTCAAAATAAACGGAATTACTTACAATAGCACAAGTCGTATTCGGATTGAGATAAAAAAAAAATTCAATATTTTACTTATTAACACACTGTATTTACGCTTTATTTAGGTTGTTTTGTTAAATCAATCAATTTGTAATATTCATTTTAATAACCAGTAAACTTTATCCTGAAATGATGAACAGAAAACCAAAATGGCGTTTTTCTTCCCGAGATTAATTAAAAAAAAATAGTAGTAATATCTTATTACTGCTAAAAAAAACAATAATCCCTTTCTATTCGTATTTTATGAAAATTAAAGACAAAAAGTACATCTTTAAAATTGTTTTATACAAAAGATTGTTTTCAAATTACTCATTAAAAATCCGTATATTATATTACAGTTTTGAGACAAAATATGCCAGAAAGCGTTATTTGTTGCTGTGATAAAATGACTGAAATTATGCGATATTTAAAAACAGTGCAGATGAAAAAAATACCTAGTGAAAAATGAACAGTAAAAAATCCCTGAAAAATTTATTTTAAAAACTCTTTTAAAAATGTTCTCGAGTACACACTGGTGTATCTCTGTACCAAATGTTGTAACGCTGACCATATCTAACACAATGGGAGAGTTAACACATTCTGAAAGGCAGATTTACAAACTCTTAGTTATATTAGCATTCCTGATTTCTAAATTTGTTTTCTCTGTCGACATGTAAAACAAACAACGACTAATAATACCAAAGGTTTTGATCAGGAATTTTACATAATACATTCACCTATGGTTAAATTATGTTATTTGATTATAAATTAAAATTAAAGTTAATTAAAAATATAATTAAACATTATTGCAAAATATTCTAGTAAATAATCTCAAAGATTGCAGAGCCGCAGATCCTGTTGTATAACACAATTTGATTTAGTTACAGAAACTTATGGAAATATCTGCAAGTATACATATAGATTGGTATGATAGACAGATAGATAGATAGACCGATATTTTTATAATTATTCAAGCTTAGACCTTCCGTAAAAAATTACGAATCGGACGAAAAACTATGTTACTTCAGCTAAAATAATTTTTTTTTCGTAATGAACAATCTATTTTATTGTGACCAAATCACATTTAATAACTAAGGTGTTTCTTACAATATATGTTTTTTTTTTATTAGAAAACAGTGTAAGGAAAAATACTTGCATTAATTTTTTTGATTCATAATATGGGAGAAAAATTGATTATTAGTTTATACATTTTCTGAGTTATGTTTGTGAGATATGTCAACCCACAAAATATCAGATGAGCACAATATAGTAGTCGGATTTCCTTCATTAAATATAAAGATAGTTTTTTCATAAAGTTTACTATTATGTAAGAATTAGCTTAAAAATGAAAAATTGTGAAAAGATTTAGCATTAATGCATTTGTTAAAATCCCAATATACCACTATCCATCAAGAAGTTATTTATATGTAGTAGCAATTTTCCGTGAAATAATTTATACATACGTTCTCAGATTAGAAGTTCTAATCACAGTTTGCAAGCTGATTAGCATATTCTTGACATCTATAATCTAGATTATAGGTATGACAACTTCACTAAAATTATTTTATGCAGACTTAAACGATTTAATATATATGTATATATATATATATATATATATATCCAAAATTCATGTAAAATATACTGAATATAACTCTATAATGTTGGTTTTCAAAATAAACCTGAAGACTGAGAAGGTATTTTTAAACGTATAATATCACTAGAATTCATTGTAGAAATATTTATAAGCCAATGCACAAATATTTTAAATAAGTAAAATATATAGCTGAAATAAATAAGATAATATAAAATTTAAAAGGACGTGTTTAAAGCCAAAAACTACTGAATATACGACAACATATTTTGCACGCATAGTCTCCAAAATATGCGGTTTCTATTTTCTGAAGAAAAACACATAGTTCATAAATGGTCAATACAGAGGCAATACCTCTGCTAATCATGTGCATTACTTATAATAATAAAAGAGTTGTACATTTACACCATAAAAATTTCAATATTAACGTGAAAATAAAAAATTAACCAATATATTAAATGGTGTACACAAAATGTTGTAATTTCCAAAACTAAACAAACATTAACATACGATTATAATAATTGACGTTTCAGTTATCATCCATGACCATCTTAGGAAGCAGAATTGTTACATTCTTACTTCAAATATTTACTCTTACTTATGTTTGAAAAACACCTGCAGCAATTTTATTTCGATGAAAAAAGTCGAAGTTTCTCATATAAAATAATATGACAAGAAGAAACCAAATAGTGAACTTACAATACCTTTCCAAAGAAAATATGTTAAGAAAATAAAAATATATAAGAAATTCACATAATTTTTTTTTCATAAAGCTAATCAGTTTTTTTTTATATCTAGAATTACAATTAAAAATTCTATGAAGTTTGGCATTTCCGACCCTTCTATAAATAATGATAAATACAGGGTGTATCGTTACAAGACCGACAAACTTGCAGGAGGTGTAGAGAACACAGAGACAACTCGAAATCACATAGCAATGCAGGGTCGGAAATGCAATCGTAACTACACCGTGCAATAGTAACGTAACTAGGAGTTGTTAGGGGCTGAATCACAGTGATATAAAATTGACATTTAAGGACAATAAGCTCAAAATAAGTTACGTCATTCCTGATAATGAAATTGTCCGATGTGTCGTAATGTGTGAATGAGACATTCGTTACCTGGAATCTCGGAAAAAAAGTGACTTAGAAATAATGTCCGCATTTGTTAACATCCGAAGCACATTTGACGAAACATGTTATCAAACCTTAGCACCCCCTTCCTGTCTGTTTGACATTGCTCTGCTATTGCATTCTGCAATCGCTTCTTTTCCTTCCTGTCGTTAGTCAAGCACTTTCCCATGGAAGAAAACCTGCCTGTCTCACCCGCTTGCAATACTCCTCATTTTTTTAGTAACTCGGATATTTAGGATGGCCGGATAAGGAAGCAAAATTGTCAAGAGTTTACTGTATATGCATAATAAACATCAGAAGAAATACAGAAGAGGAGAGCTTCTATGGTTCCGTAGAAACGGCCATATACCAACAATGCACTGCTATTACTATTATAAAGATACTAAATTTTATTTTTAATCAGTTTGATGTTAATATTATAGCTGCTTGTAGTCTTACTAAAATGCTGAAACTGCCAATTTTATAAAATGGTATGACATTAATATCGGTAAGACCAAAATCTTATGAAAATTCTTTGCAAAAAAGGTGGCTTGTGATAACTAGAAAGAAACGGACATTATGAGTCACTTTTATGCGTACGTTTAGACGTTGATCACGTCCTACATTTCAGAACCTAATAGGTACGTTCTAGAATGTCACGAAAAATGTTCATCCCGAAAAATAAATAATATTAATAACATTAAAACAGTTAATGATAAATAAATGAACTATGTAGTATTTGAAATACTTTTAAACAATGTATATTTATGGAACTTTTACCGCTTGTCTACGTATTTATATTGAATAAATAAGCCATTTTTTTAGTCACACCACAACATTTAATAAAACACTCACAAGACGAACAAATAGAACATGAAGAATAATAAATATAAGTATCAGCTATCGTTTGTTGCCATGCAACTGGTATAAATTCTCAACTTTAAAAATATCGTTTCCTTCATCCATGGAGCGATGAGATTGTAAGATACACGCGCATGAAAATAAATGTATTAGAGAAATTTAATTATTAGAGAAATTAGAGAAATATTACATGAGTATCCCCCCCGTGACGAAGGAACGATACAACAAAAAAAAACATTGTAAAAATACAAGATGCATGTAAATAACACAATATATTTATTAAAAAAAATCAATTGTATGAAGTATAGTTTATTTCAGTTATCAGTCTTTTAGGAAATCTTACTCGTCTGCCTGATTTGGTAGTTGGTTCTTCTGATTTTACTGGCTGTCTATCTAGGGGAAAACTTTTAGTTTCATGGTTATCTGTATTACTTGGTAAATCACTGAACACAAATGCAGTTTTAACTCTATCAAGTGAAACACAACTTTTCTTTCCATTTATGATTATGGTTATGTGCTTGTCATTTCTCGATAGAACTTCATGAGTTCCAGAATAAGGTTGAGATAAGGATGGAAGGACTTTATCTAATCGGAGAAACACATGCGTGCAATCCTTTAGTTTAGGGTGAACAAAAATTTTTGAGTGTCCGTGAGCAGATGTATATGAAGGTTTTAAACTATTCATTCTTTCTTTCAATTGTTGGATGAAATTATTGTCGCAAGATACCAAAGATGGGATTTCTGAACACATTTAAGCTGGTAGTGTGAGTGAAATTCCATAAGATGAGGGGTTCATCTTCCGATCCCAGGCCCTTTTCAGGCCCATTTGTCGACGCAAGGAACCACCCGTGAAGCAAGCCCCGCGACGCGTCCCGAAGGTCGCCGCCAGACAAGCTCCAACAGAGCGGAACCCCACGCCAACTCCGGTCAAACCGACACCGCTGCCCAGCGCACACGGTGACGGCTATTCCCAAGAAGAGACGAACGGCCGCCACGACAGTCCTCACCACCCAGCTAGAAAAAACCAAGTGGTCCCTAAACTTGGTTACTCGAGCCGGTAGACCCCGCAAGCCATCGCAGGAACCAGACGCCTATAAAGACCCTGGGCCCACGGACTGAACCGAGGCTTCCCGACCCGAATTTAATTTACGGACAGGCCCCCAAGATCAGATACCATTTTCCGGCAGAGACATTTTTGTGGGCCAGCCGATCGGAAAGTTAGTGAGGAGCCCCTAGCTTGAAAACCAGGGAGGACGGGGAAAATCCCTCCGGCCGTAAAGCGACCCAGCTCCTGGCTTTTCGCCCAGACCACCCGGCTCAACCGACGGAACCCCTCGCGGATCACGCCGGGAGCCAGTTGGCCCAGACTAGGTGCCGTTAGCGACCCCAGGCGGGCACGGAAAGCTCCACCTAGACGGAATAGACTCCGCCTCGCTAGGGGGTTGGACGGAACGGAGTCCCGCCAGCCCCCACCGACTCGACTCCATCCTAGGACGGAGAAGCCAGCGGAGGCCGACAGAAGCCCGCCCGCCACTACCTTACCTCACGGCCGTCGAGGGTACCCAGGCCCGAAGACCCCTGACCCCGTGCAGTGACCGACCGCTACCTTTGTTAGTGCGTTCGAAAGTTAGGTGGAGACACCTCTAGGTCCTCATCACCAGGCGAGGCAAACTCCGGTACCGCATAGACACGGAGGACCTGGATCGGACCAAGAGTTCACCTGAGGCACGATGAGCTGCCGCGTTACCGGCGAGCCTCCGGCCCGTTTCCCTGCGGGAATAGCGTTCGATGGTGGACCTGCCGTCGACCCCCTCCCAAGGGTCACGGCACGACATGGAGCAACCAGAGCCATACTGGACTCCCCACGCGACCGCTCCTTGGTCAACGGGGGCACCGCCAAACCCTACCACCCTGAGGGTCGGCTCCCAACTGCTCCAGCTGAGGTCCTCGGAGGGATGAGCCACCCAAGTCATAAAGTAACCTGGGCGCTGTCCGAAACCCTCGCCCTTCGGTTGCTCCGGGAGTCACTGCATGGCGTTCCCGCGAGCCCCGTCGTCACTAGCGAGCACCGAGGACTTTCCTCTACAAAGCCCTCACTCATTCTTCAGGCTCCCTCTTAGTCAATTGGTGGATGGGGTCCTATCGCCTTAGCTAGTCTTTGCCCGGTGACACCGTCCGGCCCTTAGACCGGCACCGGGATCGACCTATGGAGCGTCGCTATCCGGCATTACCCAGAGAACCTGAGCGCCGGGGGCTACCGAAAGAATTCGAACCCGAAGGTCCTGCAACCCATGCACAACGTCCGTTACCCGTGGCCACCGGACCCTTGGCCTGTCGACCGCAGGTCTCTCTAGGAGGTGGCGAATCGTCCCCATCCGGCCCCCTCGCATTCGTACACAACGAACTCTGCCGAGCTTCCGGTCACCTCCCCCACTCAAGGGGTCGGTTCGGAACCACCCGGAGGGGACTAACTCAGCACTTGAAGCTTTTATATCAGGTTTAACAGCAGCTCGTATACCAAGTAGAACTGCAGGTAAACTCTCGGTTCACTTACTATGCTCATGAGCCTTTAATGCGCTCTTTAAGAATCTGTGGAAGCGTTCAACTAAACTATTTGCTTGAGGATGAAATGCTGTCGTTTGTATGCGGTTTGTGTCCTGACATCTTGTCAGTTCTTTGAACAGATTTGATTCAAATTGTCTACATTGGTCGGTTGTTATTATGATGGGGCAACCGAATCTAGATATCCATCCGTCAAAAATGGCACGGCAAACTGATTCTGTAGTTATATCTTTTAAAGGTATCACCTCTGTCCATCTTGTAAATCGATCTATTATTGTCAAACAGTATACATTTCCGTGTGATGGAGGTAATGGACCTATCAAATCTATGTGAATGTGTGAAAATCTTGCATCGGGTAATGCGAAAGTACCTAGACTTGTTTTCGTGTGTCTGTGTACTTTAGAACGTTGGCAAGCACTACAACTATTGACCCATTCTTTCACATTTTTCTGCATATTGGGCCATACATATCGTGATGCAATAAGATTTAAGGATGTTGCAACACCAGGATGAGCTAAATTATGGAAATGTTCAAATACCGTTCTACGAAAATTCGCTGGTACGAATGGTCTCGGAGAACCTGTTGATACATCACAAATCAGTTCTGAGGCAGACATTGGAGATGGCATGCTTTTAAACACAAGAGAAGATTTGTTATCATTTTGCAAATTGCGTATCTTTTTGAGCTTTTGCAAACTCCTCAAAGTCTAAAAATGAGCTGGAGATTTGATCTACTTCAATTCGAGATAAAGCATCTGCAACTGTATTGTTGGCGTCTCTTACGTGACGTACATCTGTACTAAACTGAGATATGTAATCTAGATGCCGCCATTGGCGCGGGCTGCATTTGTTTGGATTTTGTTTGAAGGCATATATGAGAGGCTTTTGGTCTGTATATATGATAAAGTTCCTTCCTTCGAGCATGTGTCGAAAAAGCTTTACTGATGTATACATTGCCAAGAGTTCTCTGTCGTATGTAGACCATTTCTGCTGACTTTTCGAAAGCTTGATTGATAAAAAAGCAATGGGTTCCCAATACTTTTTATTAAGCTGCATAAGAGAACCACCAGCGGCTTTGTCGCTTGCGTCAATCCAAAGGCTTAACTTTGCGCCGGGAATGGGATGTCGTAGGAGAGTTGCATTGGCTAAAGCTTGTTTGGCGTCATTAAAAGCCTGCTCAGCCTCCACAGTCCATTGAATTGAGTCATGTGAATTTTTTTCAGAGCGTCTTCTAGACTTTTTGGAATTCTTTATTCCTTCCAAGAATTTATTTAATGGAGCCAATATGTGAGCAGCTTTTGATATACATCGACGGTAATAATTAAATAACCCAAGAAATTGTCTTAACTGTGTAAGAGTAGTTGGTTGAGGGAATTTTAAAATGCAATCAACACGATCTGGTAGGGGCTCTATGCCAAATTCAGATACCTTAAAACCTAGAAATTCTATGGATTATACGCCGAAAATGCATTTTGATGGTTTTAAGCTTAATCCGTATTCTTGCAAACGCTTAAATATGATTTTCAGATGCTCGAGATGTTCTTCTGGTGTGCGAGATGCTACCAGTATGTCATCAATGAAAACATACAAAAATGAAAGATCTCGTGTAATTTGATCCATGAACCGTTGAAATGTAGCAGATGCGTTGCAAAGGCCGAATTGCATTATTGTACTCTCAAATAAACCAAACGGTGTAATAATGGCACTTTTATGTACATCATCTGGATGAATTGGTATTTGGTGGTAAGCTTTTATGAGATCAAGGTGGGAGTATATTTTTGTACCATGAAGGTTCGAAGTAAAGTCTAAAATATTTGGAATGCTATAAGTATATTTTACTGTTTGTGCATTAAGTGCTCGGTAATCTCCGACAGGTCTCCAATCTGTAGAATATTTTTTAGGAACCATATGAAGTGGTGAAGCGTAATTGCTTTTGGATGGCCGAATGTGACCAAGATCAAGCATTTGCTGAAATTCGGGTTTGTCTATTTTTAATCTGTCTGGAGCTAATCTTCTTGGTTTGGCGTGGACAGGAGATCCGGTAGTTTCTATATGGTGAAATATTGAATGCTTTATTTGTTGATCAGCACGAGGAGGTTTAGTTATATCTGGAAAATTTAAGTAGTAATTTACGATAAATACTATTTCCCGAAACAGTTTTGATAGAATGAACAGATGCTGTACGTATATGACCGGGAGTAGCTAAATTTGTAACATTATCCACTAACTTTTTATTACGAAGATCTGGAATTAGATTAAAATGATATAGGAAATCTGCGCCGATAATTGGAGTGCTTACATCGCCTATTAAAAAGGGAAAGTGAAAAGTTTTTCTGAGATTGAAATCAAGTGTCAAAAGCTTTTCTCCATATACATTGATTCTTAGGTATTCGCAGCAGTTAGGGTCATAAAAGGGGTATTTTTCTTGTGGGAAAATGACATTGGAATAATACTGATGTCGGAGCCTGTGTCGCATAAATAATTTATATTGGTCTTTCGATCCTTTAAAAAGAGGCGACGAGATATTTTATGCAAGGTGGCTGTCGCCGCTACACCTCGCCGTCTGTGTTTTTTTGAAAATGAACAAGGTTCGGAGCATTTCTTGGCCTTTTCGCCAAATTTTTCATGATACCAACATTGCTGTCTGGAATCTTTTAAAATGCTACGATTCCTCCCAAAGGAACGCCGACGAAAAGGGCTTCGTGACCTACGTAATTCCAGTTGTTTAATTCGATCATTCAGTTTTTTAATTTCACATAAAATTTCTGAATTAGCATTTGATGGTACTGAAACAGCGTTTACTGCGGTGGGATTATATTCCAAAATTCAGTCAGCAACTTCGGCTGCTTTATCAATTGATAACGGTGAGATAGATGCTAAAATGCTCTGTACATATGGCGGTAAATGCGAAATAAATAATTCCTACATCAATTCATCGGATACATTGTGAGACTCGGCTCTTCTTTGCATTACTCTTAAAAGATCACTGGGTTTACTATCACCGAGCTGTTCGCCAGCTAACAATTTCCTTATTTCAGATTTTGACGAGTCGCTTGTCCGTTTTATTAATTCCATTTTTAAATCCTCATATGGTGTATTATCGGACTGTTTGATAATTAAATCCCGTACAACAAATGCGGCATCTGGAGGTAAGTTAGCCGAAATATAATTAAATTTAGTTCGACTTTCTGTTATGGCGTTTGGATGAGCTAGTTCAAATGAATGTTCACACATGGCGAACCAAAGACCGATATCATTAAAGTTATACGGTGGAATACGAACAGCGCTAATTTCTGTCATTTTCCAAAATAAAATGAAATATTACTCGCTTATTACAGAGTTCTTTTAACGTGCTCCAGTACGGGTCACCAATTTAGCGCTTGTCTACGTATTTATATTGAATAAATAAGCCATTTTTTTGAGTTACACCACAACATTTAATAAAACACTCACAAGACGAACAAATAGAACATGAAGAATAATAAATATAAGTATCAGCTATCGTTTGTTTCCATGCAACTGGTATAAATTCTCAACTTTTAAAAATATCGTTTCCTTCATCCATGGAGCGATGCGATTGTAAGATACACGCGCATGAAAATAAATGTATTAGAGAAATTTAATTATTAGAGAAATACTACAATTGCTTTAGCTGTCATAATCTGATTATGAAAGTACAACACAAAAATTAGTCATGAAAATTGGTTCGTGAGCGTACATTGATTCAGTCTACTTGTTGCTAGCCGTTTTGTTAGTACGACGTGGGAACTATAATTGATTTTCTCTTTTTGCATTTTAAAAATAGATTTAAAAATTAACTTATTTAACTACTTGTTTATTTGATCAGATATCAACATTAGAAGCGTAGAACTTTAAAAAAATCACAATGTGAAAATATATGGACTATCAGAAAAAATAAAGAAGTGTAAATATTCTATGGTTTCGTAGAATCGGCCGTATCCCAACAATGCACTACCATTACTTTTATAATCATACCAAAATTTGTTTATAATCAATCTGATGTTTACATTAAACATGATTCTAGAATATATTAGTCATGAAAATGGGTTCGTCAGTGTACTTTCATTTAGTCTAGTTGTTGCTAGCCGTTTTGTTAGCACGACGTTTGAAATATCATTGGTTTTGCCTTTTTGCACTTTAAAAATAGTTTAAACATTAACTTATTTAACTACTTGTTTATTTGATCAGATATCAGCATTCTAATAGTAGAAGTGTTAAAAAAAGTCACGATGTCCAAATATATGTATAATAAACATAATATGAAGAGGACATATTCTATGAATTGATAGAAATGGTCATGTATCAACAATGCACTACAAACGCTTTTACATATGTACAGAATTTTGTGAAGAAGCAGTGTGGTGTTATAACTGTAGTTTTACTGAAGTATTAACTCCGCTCACTTTATGAAATGGCATAACTTTAATATCGATAAAGACGAAAATGTTATGAAAATTGTGTAAAAAATAATGGATATGTTAACTAACTCTCGTATTTACCATCTACCTCATCTCGCGGTTAGCCGCAATACTCTCGATCGACAGCTCAAACGGTATTCACGATTAATCTGATAGGGCCATATTCCTGGGATGTCTAGTCAATTAATACGGAATATCATTTGAGCGTTCGACCGACGTATTGGCCCTTAACCTGTACTTGGGGTACATTGTGAATACGAGCGTAAGAAAAAAAAATAACGTTTTGAGTTACTTTTATACATACATTTAGATGTTGAATATGTCCTACATTTTGTAAACAGACATGGAGCTCATTCGCACAAAGTCACAGAAAATTTGTTAACCTTAAAAGAATTAATGATAAACGATGTAGTATTTGAAATACTACTAAACAATGCATATCTAGATAATAATTGATTTGTGCTTACATTATCCGATTATAAAAGTGCAACCCAAAGATTAGTGATGAAACTGTGTTCGGTCTGCACCCTACATTGGTTTAATGTAACTGCTGTTAGGGATGATGGACAGAATGATTAGTTTTACTCTTCTAATAAATCATTCGGGCATACGCAAAAGCATAAACACCAACATTTGTTTTTATTATTATTATTATTATTCAATTTCTACCAGAAATGTTTTATCTAAAAACAATTTTGTTATTTTAATTAGAACTAGTTTAATAAACCTCTGAAAAATATAAAAATTCTTTTTGTATTCGCAATTTCTAAAGATAATTAATTAAAAAATTACGATTGTTGGCAACTATGATTTTCTTTTTTTTGCTAAATTTCTTCTGGTATTTGATTAAAATATACACAAATGTTGTAAAAATATAAACACCATGATTTTTCGCATGCCCGATAATTCCTTCGATAGTAAAAGCATTCAATCGGCTCATCACTAGATGCTAGCAGTTTTAATAGCACGACGTGTGAATTGCTTTTGGTATTTTTGCACTTTACATAGCAGTTTTTAAATTTAACTTTATTAATTAACTATTCGCTTGCGTTATTAGTTACCATGTTTTAATGCGTAGAATAAAAAAAAAAACACAATGTCCAAATATATGCTTAGTAAACATCTGAAGGAATAAAGAAGATGGCTTATTGTATGATTTTATACAAACGGCCATATTCCAAAACTGACCTTCCATTGCTTTTATAAAGATGCTAAATTTTGTTAATAATCAGTGTAGTGTTTATAAGTAGAGCAGTAAAAAGAATTACATAACCTTATATTTTTGTGCTAAAATTCGAAAATCAATTTTACTGACAATATATAACCCAGATGTTAAAAACGAGGAATATATTTATAAGCTAAACTATACTAAAAGGGATTTCTGATGTAATAAAGAAAGTATTTTTTTTTATAATTCCACAATATGTGATTTATAGTTAAAGGAAACAAAGTATCAGGGCATTGAATTGGATAAACGTGCCAACCAAGAAGTTTGGGAATTCTATCTTTTAACCCCTAATCGTTCTCTGTTTGCAGTCCCGTCCATATTTTATCGTAAAAGTTCCAATCTCTTCAAAACAAAGAATCGATTGTTGAAGATTTACACAAAATATGAGGACATAGACACGAATTTTTTGGCTGGCCACAAATTTTTACATATGGGGATAAACACTGTTATTATTCTGGTCTAGCCAAAGACTTTGACGTGTAATGATCTCCTAGTAAAGTGTCTCTCATCGTCACTAATGTCATAGTTTAATTTAAAAAAGTGCTTTATGCACTCAAATGCTTTTATCAACGTCAGTACTTCAAAGACGTTCAATATTTTGCAAACTGGTAGCACTGAAGCACTAATTTACCTCTATCAAGCAAAATATGTGTCTGTTTTTTCTTTAAGAATCAAAAGTGCATACACAGGAGACAAGAAGTACAACATATGGTTGTGATTTAACAAGTACATTTTTCAGAAGAGGTGCCTAAATACCTCCCGTTTAATTTGGATCTCTCTCTCTATATTTTTTTTTGGCCTAGACATTTTATTATTATAACATATTAAAGAATATGTTAATTCTGAAACAAATTATTGTCCTTCAAGAAATTAAAAATATATAGCATTAAATACAATATTCTTTTGACCAATATGACATTACATGGGATCTATTGTATTACATTAAATTCCTCGAAACGATTATTTCTTTGGCAGACTAATTAATTTGCGTTATATATTTATTTCTATAATACAAAGATGATTGGAAATAAATACTTAACAAATTATACAAATATATTAAAGTAAATTGCACAAAATTTAGTAATTAGTTGCAGTACAATTACCTTACTGACTGCTTAATATCGTTTTCTGTTTACATTGTAGGTTAAATTAATGGAATATGAATAGAGAAATGGTCTTCCCAACGGTGTTATGTCATTTATGTATTCATTAGCTATTCAGGGTTCCTATATTAAATCAGTTGCTAACTCAGTAGATTATACTAAACATTCAGAAATAGGATTTCTCAGTAAATTGCCTAATTTATTGAGTAGTATTGGATTTGAAATGAAACTGGCACAGATTGCAGTCCTTTTTGCGATAAATCACATGTTGTGGAAGTAGAAAAAATAAAACTCCTTTATTGCAGCAGAAAACTTTTTTGCGTACATCTTAATTTTTAAATTTATCGAACAAAAATATAACTGTACAGTACATTCAAGATACTCCTCTATTTTCAACCGCCATATTGGATATTGATTAAATTTAATTGGATTTTAAATGAAACTGGCACACATTGCAATCCTTTTTGCGATAAATCACATGTTGTGGAAGTATAAAAAAATAAAAACCCTTTATTGCAGCAGAAAACTTTTTTGCGTAAATCTTAATTTATAAATTTATCGAGCAAAAATATAACTGTACGGTACATTCTAGATACTCCTCTTTTTTAAAACATCATATTGATTATTATTTAAATTTAAGCTCTTTAAAAGTATTCGCGTGGTACTTATAGGATGCGGACGATTGTATTAAACAATAAAATATGTCCAGTCCACTTGTTTATGTCTTCTGATGTTCATTATACATACATTTGAACATTGTGATTTTTTTAATGTTTCACGCTTTGAAAGTTGATATACAAGTATGACCAAATAAACAGAAATTTAAATATTAAGATAAAAATTTTAAAAACAAAACCAATAATATTTCAAACGTCGCGCAGTAAGGATAAATGGCCAACATCTGCGACATTGGCCAAAGTTTAAACAAGAGAGAAAAGCCATGCGCCAAGCATAGATTATGAAACATTTCTCAAAAGTTCCATAATACTTTAACAAAACTACGCTGTTAAACGAGGTAAAGAAAACACCTAAGAAAACATATTAGAAAACGCATAACAAATTCCAAAAAGAGATTTCAAGTACAGCCTGAAATATATTCTAATTTTTGTGTTGCTCTGTATATGGTCTATATATTTGTATATAATTTGCTTATTATTTTAAAATTTAGTTTAGATAGAAAACGCATAACACAATTGAAATTCACCTCTAGAATTTCTACCAATAGACGGAAAGGTACTTGAATTTCATTTTGCAGTCCTGTATATTACCTGCAGAATTTTATATACGCCACATATTAGCCGATTTTTAATTCAGGCGAAATCCCTCTTAAAATTACTGAAATCACGCTTCCAGGAATTACTATCTGTAGGCAGTCATGCATCCAGTTTTTTGAGTAGCTCTGTATATGATTTTATTTATATTCTACAAACATCTCTTTGTTGAGCTTTAATATTAATAACTCAAATTAAAAAAACATCTTTAAGCAATTCACGCTCATTATCATTAATGTTCACAAATTCATTTGTGTAGCACTGCATAGAGTTTATGCACTCATCTTAGTGTGCGAAAATTTTGTTAAACTTAAAACGTTTTCTATAATAGAAAGCGCACATTCCGCAATCATACATAATAGAAATTTCGTCAGATACAGTGCCGTAGCAGAAATATTTTATGTGTCTGTGTAAATGAACGATAAATGCGATTCACATCATATTCTACTGGATGGAGTTTGTGTTAATCTGCAGTAATGATATAAATTGCATCATATTTAAAACAGTACTACATAATTAAAATTGACTCCGAACAGTTTCTTCTCGTAAACCATCATATAGCCGAACTTCTTTGTGCGCCCCTGTAAATAAATAATAAATTCTTTAAAAAACAGTCACTTTCAAAGTCTAATTTTGAAAATATCTATTTTACACGACTAGTAATGCTTGATTGCGTTCATTTGACGCAATCAAACGTTTGATGCGTTCCAATTTTGACTTAAAATTCGCATTCTCCATCTGTCACAACATAAATTTGAGAAATATCAAGTCATTTCCATGGGTTTTGTGTGATCATCATCTATGCCAAAATACGAGTGCAAAAAGAATGGCTGATAACAGCTAGACTATATTAGTATGTGCGCCGAAACCCATTTTTATTACGAATTTCTGTGCTGGACATTCATAATCCAATGTTGCCATTACCAAAATGCAATGATTAATAGTCTCTAAAATGCTCCATTTTTTTCGTATTTATCATTAACTCTTTCCATGTTATTAATGTTTTCTTGATCAACATTTCTACCTAATTTCAGAAATTAAGCATAATTAGAGTGTTTTAAAATACAGGACGTTTTCTATATCTAAAAGAATGTATAAAGTTTGTGAGAAGAGTACGTTTTAAAGCCTTTTTCTCAACTGCCTTTTTCTCAAAGAATGTTCATAACATTTTGCTCTTTACCGATATTGATATTATGTAATTCCATGTAATGAGTAGAGTTAACTTGTAAAACTGAATTATTTTTTAAAAGGAAACGGTTTGAAGATTGTAAATTCTTTTATTCTAATCTTTGTTATTTAAAAAAAAAATTGTTAAGTATCAAACTTCAAAGGAGCAAACAAAGCATTGATATAATTTAAAATTTTGTATCTTGATTAAAAGTTCAAAAAAAGGGTAAACAGTTATCTATGAATAAAAAGTAAAATAGAAACCGGTGTAATATACAGTGATTATAAAAAAATGCTTTTTTAAATTAACATACATATGTACCAGAATTTCCCAATAGTAAACTTTTCTTTATTTAATATTAGATATTCGGAAATTAAGTAAAGCAAAAATTACCATTTAGAAATTGTGGACCCGATTTTAAATTATAAAATGAGCTGAAATATCAGAACTGTTTATATATACCGCGATGTATCTGTTTATTTAACTTTTAAAAATCCTTTATCCTTTTCTCTATAATCCTGTCAACATTTGTAACAATGTTCTATATTTTCTGCAATTTATACTGAGAAACCCTGTTAAGTAGTACGTTTTCGTATGAAATGTAATTTCTCCACGTTTACAGACATTGTAATTATCTTAAATTGAAACTGATATTATTCCTAGTAAACAGTTATTTATTTATTCATGAGATTAGTGCTATTTTTTTCTGCAGTACTTCTGCCATATGCAAATTTGTTTTGTTAGTTAACAGTGAAGAATATTATTACTTTAAAGTTTTACAGTAGAGAGCGAAAACTGTATATGTCATGAATAACAGAAAAAATATGTGCTTTAAGTGAAATGGATATATACTGTCTACAATACAATAAAAAATCTATTTAAAATACCGGTAGTTTTAACAGTGCAGTTTCTGTAAATATATTTTTTTTAATCTCAGCTTTTAAAAACTATATAAACAACGAAGAATGTGTCATCACAAAATCCTTTTCTTCCGATTGTTTATGAACACGCTCAAGCTGATATTAGAAGAACTGGTTTCATTAAACCTACTACTTAACTATTTTTTTTTTCAGTGACTGAAATTTGAAAAAGTAATTTTGGAAAATGTTTGCATAAGATAAGGAAATTAGAAACATTTAAATTACGAAATTACATGCATTGCTTTTGTTTTATATAAGTATGAATAGGTGTTTCTTTATTACGAACAAAAATTAAACGAAACGGAACAATGAAATGCTACGATATACAGTATTTCAAACTATCTTATTTAAGTACTAACATTTATCTTTAACAGAGGAAAATTTGACAATTTATATTTTTTATAAAGATAATTATAAATAAATAGTCCTTCCGGCCAGAGCCGGTAGGAAGAGGTAGCTTTCAAATTCCTTATTTTAAAAAAGCCAACTTATATTATTCAAACACACGAAGCTCAATTTAGTGGAAACCGAATATAGGGGTTCAATACTAATTTTTATCAATACTAAATCATTATGAATGAGAATTTTGCGAAATTAGTCATCTTTATCCAAGCTGCTTTTATTTAAAGTAACTTATATTTGGCTGCCAAATTCGACGATTTCTTAAAGTGCCTGCCATTTTAAGACAACATGGTGGATGAGGTTAACCAGTGAACTTGGTCGAGACCTTAGTAATTGCTGTGCACGTGCTCACTCACATCGGAATCGGTTGATTTATACGAGTGCTATCGCAGGCAAAAAATCAGATTTTTCAAAATGTCACCCACATTAGAAATTGAAACTGCTTTAACTCAGCATTTTTTTTTAGATATAGACGAAACAAAAACTGTTCCGGAATCTTTGTATTAATGTGAAACACATACGAAAAAATTCTTTTTCATTTTCCAATTTTTTTGGTATCTCATTTTAAATTTTAATTTTTTTAAATTTTCTTAAATGGCCGCCATTTTGAAATAAGGTGGCGGATGAAGCTGGCCAACGAACTCGGTCGAGATATTTGTATGTACTATGTATGCACCAAGGTACATCCAAATCGGTTCATAAATACGCCTGTTATCACGTGACAAATATCAGTACGTTTCAAAATGTCAGCCACGCTAGAAATTCAAAATGCTATAACTCAGCCATTTTTTAAGATATAGACGAAACAATAACTGCTCCCTAATCTTTGTATAAAGGTCAAACACATAAGAAAAAAATATTTTTTCAATTTTCAATTTTTTGGTACCACATTTCAAATTTAAAATTTTCTTAAAAATTTAAATGGCTACCATTTTTAAACATGATGGCGGATGAAGCTGGCCAACGAACTCAGTCGAGACATTGGTATGTACTATGTACAAACGAAGTTACATCCAAATCAGTTCATAAATACGCCTTTTATCGCGTGACAAAATTCAGGACGTTTCAAAATGTCAGCCACGCTAGAAATTCAAAATGCTATAACTCAGCCATTTTTTAAGATATAGACGAAACAAAAACTGCTCCGGAATCTTTGTATAAAGGTCAAATACGTAAGAAAAAAATATTTTTCCATTTTAATTTTTTTGGTACCACATTTCAAATTTCAATTTTTTTTTTAAATTTTAAATGGCCGCCATTTTGAAACAAAATGATTATATATATATATATGTATACCCAGTTAGAAAAAGTTGTCTGACAAAAAGTGTACAACATGTGAATGTAGTATTTGGCACCTCTGATTACGCATAAAAAGTGCAAACTGAAATGTCCATAAAATGTACAAAAAAGGCACTGGTGGCGTCACCTTTGGGGAATTTCTGAACCACCTGTATTTATCAGTAGGGTAATATTATGTCGGGTTTTTTTTCCTCCGAGGGGGACCGAGCTCACTACCTGGGGTTTGGAAATCCAGTGTTCTACATACCTTCCCACTGGTGCCGTAATTGGAAGTGATTTTAAATGAGGGTGGTGTGTGATGAAATTTATTCTGTTTGTTAATATTTTTGTAAGAAAGTTAACTTATCGATGCCGTTATACTTTACCCAAGTCTCAATTATTAAGGTTATTTAATAATAGAGTTTTTCTATGTTTAATGAAAAATTAGGATATGGCCTGATTCATTACAGAAATTTTCTGTGCTTAATGAACGGCTTGAATATGGTCTGAATTATTTGCTGCGGAGAAATAAAAAAATTTGAAGTGTATTTTAGATAAAATGTTTTTAACGTGTTTATGCTTTTAGTTTACCCATGATTGATATATAACAATTTGTTTGTGAATATGTAACTCTATAATAAAATAAAAATAGCTATTTTAGCTGGTACAGCTTTAATTTATGTTATACTACTAACTTAAAAATTAAACATAATTATATCAACAAACGGAGTCAAGAAGTTGCATATTACGAAGATTACGAAGTCTTATATTACGAAGAATGGATACATTAATAAATAATTTCCAATAATATACAGAAATGAAAGAAGATATATTGAAATAGGTAGATCGGTTTTTAATTGCATCTCAATTTACCATTATCAGTCTTAAGTATCCAAATTATGTGTTTAAAACTTTGGATTCAAAACATAATTATTTTTGCTTTCTAAAGAAGGTATGTAATTGATAAGGTTTAATTTAGGGGTATATGTTCCTCATTGTATTATGTAAACTCATTAATCCCTGTACTTACGAAACAATTATTTCGTATATCAGCAAAATAAATAATAAATCTTATTTTTAATATTATAGAGGGATTTGGAAAATGAATTGATGTTATGTTTATTTTTAAACAAGGACGAAAAATCATGCAATTAGACTTAAATTAAAAACACTTTCAAACGCAATCAGAAAATTTCATTTTTCATTCGATGAAATGAAGTATGCAAACAAACAATTTAGAAAATGCATAACGCAGTAAAAATCTCTCTTCAGCAATTTTCGTCTATAACTGTAAAGCTTGAGAAACCTTTTCTGCAGTCTTGTATATATTCTATAAAATTTACACCAAGGGATGTAATATCATTTTAAGTGTGGCTCAGGACGTAATTCACTAAACATTGAATTAGGTTTAAAAATACCGCAGTTTGTACTTCAGTTTATATCTTAGCTGAAAAGCATTCCAGCAATTATCTATGATATTCATTCCTGTAGCCGATTTCTTTTGTGTGTCCCTCTACCTGAACTATAAATGCAATGCGTTCATTAATCAATAGATTTGCACCTCAAAGATTCAACTTAGCACCATTACGTTTAAAGTTTGTTTAACATCAATGAATTACACAGCAAACACTTTTCACCATAGATAGAAATATAATTTCATATATTTTGTATGCCTCCTCTTAAAATAGGTTATACATGATTGTTATTCTATACTCTATAGAAAACATCGTCATCTAAATCAGTTATGCATATGATCTCCTATAATGTTTGAAGCATCTTACCCTCATTAAAGCCATGCCACATGTGAGTATTTTTCAATTAAATTTCTCACCATTTTTTCAAAGCGAAAATCATTTACATACGCTTTGACAACATTTGCCAAGGATCGATAAAAACAGATGTACTTTTTTTACATACAATTATTAGATGCAATGATAAGGATACAAACATATGTATTTTTTTTACATACAATGATACATTTTATCTCACAGTGGTTGATATATTTTTAGATAAAAATCATGCAATATTTTAAAAAAATGTAGACCAAATGTTGCTGCATCTATAATTTATTATAGCCTGCGAAAAAGTTTAAACTTGATTTATTTTTCATTTTTAGTTGAAGACATTAAGATGTGGCTTTTTTTCAGATATTCATCCCATTATGGGTTTTAAAATAAATATTAAAAGGTATCATGTAAATTAAATTTTTGTTAAAATAAAATAAAATGTAACAATCATATATTTTACATCAATTTTTGTAGTATTTCTTTATTTGACTCTTCGTTTGTGTATTCGAGAAATACGAAAGATGAACATATTTCAACATGAAAATCTGAATGAAAATTTTAATTAACTTCAGTAAATGTATCTGTTCATTTAAGATGTGTTAAAGAAAATCTTATCTTTTTATACACATAAATTTAGGAACTAAAATCAGTCTCTTGTTAAAAAAAAAGGTGAATCATAAATTTTAATAACACAAAAATAATTTCATCTTTTCCTAAAACAATAAAGTGTGTTCTTTTCTTGCAGCCGTAAAATGAATCATTATAGTATGACAAAATTTAAGTCCGGTCGACAAAGTGAGATATTAATCATGTTCTGTTCGTTATAAAACAACAGAGCCACGAAAATATAAGACACAGAATAAGTTATTAGAATTTAAGATTAACTTTAATAAGATTACCTAAGAAAAAAAATAAGAAATTGTTTTCTATTTCGTATATTTAGAATTTTTTCAACAGGAATTTAAAAACGTTTACATAAATGAATTAACTTTAATGTAACGGATTTTGATGATTTAAAATTTTTGAAATAAAATTTATAATTATCTTCTGACTAATCAATATTTTTTTACTCATAAAGTATGTCCCATATCAAAGTTTGCAGGATCGTAACGTCATTAAAATGCAATAGAAAATAATTTTCTGCCATAGACCACAATGTAATATTATTTTTAGTGCACATGTACACGAACTTTGAACGCTACAGACTTCATTTTAAAAAAATCCTTTGCTATAGTAAACTTCAATACATACATGAATTGCTTTACAATCCGAAAATAATTACGACAGTTAAAGGACGACAGGCAGATAGGCAAACGGAAGATACTGAAGGGAAAAATTTCCCCTTGAAAATGTTTAATATATACTAAAATTTTGAACTGTTTTAATGTCACTTGCCAAAATTTCATTATAAAAATGAAAAAAAAAAAATATCGGGTCAGAGTGCAGCTTGAACCATAAGATTTTTCCAAAATGTCAAATGCTTTTTTTTTTTTTTTTTTTTTTTTTTTTTTTACAAAAATTCAAACCGTTTGCCAATGTTCAAAGGGCACTCTGACATAAAAATTTTTTAAAGAAATGTGAACATACAATGTAAAAAAATGGTACTCTAGACTGAAAAAAGAAAAAGGTTTTTAATCTACAAAAAGGTAACATAACACAATATGAATTTTGCAATAACCTCTTCTGAAGTACCAACTATTCCAAAAAGCGTCCTTTACATATAGAAACATTAAAAATTCATTTATTTTCGATAGTTTAATAAGCATTTGTAAAAATGCATTTGTAATAATGCTTTATTTGCTGCCAATTGATATTTGAAAACATTTTCGATTACTTTTTCTTGTATATTTATCAGTTTCCTGAAATTGGAACATAAGTTTTAATGATTCTATCAATTCTTATTAAACATTTTCAGGTGCTTAACAGAAATTATACATGCAACAGTAATAAACAGTTTTTGTGCAGATTGTTGCATTTTTTTCTCTGCATGTTTAACAACAGAATAGATTGATAGAGATAACGCGATTTTTTTTTTTAATTTTGGATAAGGTGAGTTTTGAAACTCACGTCCTCATATCTATAAAAAATTAGTGTAAACTGATTTTAAAATGAAATTACATTCAATTTTAAAATAGACATTTCCTAAAAAGACTTGCATTTCAGGGGCGTTAAAGTAGTGTTTTGCCTTAAGCGGGTAGGAAAGCTTTGAACAGGTCTAAAAAGTAAAAAATATCACTATGTTCCGAGCTTCAAAACTTGTGTAATAAGTCAAAAGTAAAAATCAAACTTCATTTAAATATAAAACTCATATTTAAATTTATATTTAAATATATATATATATATATATATAAATATACATATATATACTTGTAAATTCATAAATAAATATGGAAAAAATAAGTTTAAATATATATATATGATAATAAGAGAAAAAAAATCATAACTTGTCTTGCACGCGTGATAAAATATGAAAATATCCATATAAAGAGGAAATTATGGTGAAAATAAATACATAAAAGTGTATTACTTTTATACTAAAACCAGAATGTTTGTAAAAAAATATCGCGTAATTAAAAAAATTTCTTAATAATTAAAAAAAAAAATGCAATTATTTAAAAATATTTTCAAAGTAAAAAAAAAAAAAAAAAAAAAAAAATGCAATTTAACAAATTACAACGACCATTTGGAAAAGAATTTTTTCAAAGACTAAAATTTAAGATATAAAAAATCGCACGGAGTTGATCATACATTATGTACGCCATGTATTACATTTTTCGGTACTACAAATTTTTAAACTACTACGGAGCTGGTCATACATTACGTACGCCGTGGATTAAACTTAATATTCCTGGACCAATTTTAAATGAAATTTCATTCTTAAACTTCTAAACATCCCACAATATTACTTTTTACACCGTCGTATAGATAAAAAAAAATTTACACTTAAATGCAATTTGATTGAAAGCTGTATTTCAATTTGTTTCTGAGTTATTATTTTTTTGTAGTTTTCATTAATTTTTTGTCATAGTGGCAACAGAAGTATCCATCTCTGTTGAAAGTAAAGGGAAAATACAGATTACTGTATAGACCAATCAGAAACGAATAAAATGCGGGATTAAACTAAGAAAACGCTTCAGATATGTTTTTGATTTCCTACCCTGACCAAGGATAATAACCATTTTTCCAAATGGTTAATAATAAAATCTTACCTTTTTTTGGTTTTGGTATAAAGGTAACACACTATTAGGTATTTATTTTCACCAAAATTTCCTCTTTATATGCATACTTTCAGATTTTATCAAGCGTGCAAGACGTGTTATGTTTTTTTTTTTCTTCTTTTATTATGATATATATTCTTAATTTTATTATCTCAATATTTATTTATGAATTTACAAGTATATATATTTTTTTGAATATAAATTTAAATATGAGATTTATATTTAAATAAAGTTTGATTTTTGTTTTTAGCTTATTACACAAGTTTTGAAGCTTGAAGCATAGTGACATTATTTTGCTTATTCGACGTGTTCATAGGTATGCTGCCCCCTTAAATTTATTGATCTTTTAATGATAAAAATTTACTATAATACACACGTTTTATTTAAAATATTTAGATCTCTCTTTTCATCACTAATTGTTCGTATTTTGTATTCTGTTAAGAACGTTGATCTTGATATCTATAGATATGAGATAGGGTAAATAATAAAAAAAAAACCTATCATCCTTTTAATATGTTTAAATGAATAATAGGAAAGCATATTAATATCAATTACGTCCCGGATAAGTATTTCAAACTTGGAGTATACTGCCGACATAATCTGTTAAAACATACACTGCACTTCGTTTGCATACATCTTTCTCATTCATCACTGTCTGACATGAATTCCTAACATTTAATCAAAACTTGTATTTGTAAACATAGCATTATGTTCTACATCCCACAATCTTCTCTGGTGATGTCTTTGACCTGAACATTCAAGATCAAAATTTCTCTATACATTCAGAGTGTATTAAAAAAACTAATTCAAGTCTATATTTGTGTATTTAAATATTTACATTTGTTTCAGAAATTTAAATCTAGAAAATACTGATTCATTAACCCGTTTATGCCTGAATTTTTGTTTTCTGAAATTTGTTCACAAAATCGCTTTAAAATGTTGCAAAATGAATTGGAAAAATACTATAAAAATTTACGCTAAAATATTTTTGTATTTATTTGATAAAATAAGAACGTACTAAATATGCGAATATCCATACGTGGAAAAATGCATAATTATATGTTTTATCTAAATTTATATAAAATGAGCTTTTAAATTGTATACTACATACTATAATTAGTATTTTTATGAACTATTAAAAAAATACATTTATTTCTTTACAGAGACTAATAATATTATTATGTATTATTAATAATAAATTCAGAATAATCGTATTTGAGACTAAAAAACAATTTATTTCTAAATCCTCTTGAAAAGAAGTTTACATAAATTACTATAATAGAAATATGGGCCAATTTGCTCCTAGCGCTCTATATTTTGTACGTTACAGACATGCATAAAAAATAGGCTTGAACATACAATTTCGCAATTTTAAAAAATACGTATTTTAAAGAAGTCTACAATCGAAGATTATGAATTATTTATTTGGATCCTTTATACAAAAAATACAAATAAACTTACTTTTTACATTTCGCTATCTTGAAAAATGAAAAACGTATAAACACCCCAAAAAGGCCTTCATTTAAGCAAATAAATATCAATCTTATGCTGTCATCTCTCAACATATAAAGTCATATAAAGTCATATAAAGACATTTATAGACAATTATTTCACACAATTTTCATGTTGTAAAGAAGAAGAAAATTATAAACAATTATTAAAATTCGAAATGTCCCAAAAATGGGACGCTAGGTATAAATGGGTTAAAATAATTCTTAATTGCAATGTTAAATAAATAATTATAACTAATTATGACAAAATTGTATTTGCACACATAGCATTGGGTCCTACATCCTACAATCTGCTATGGTTATTATTTTGACCGGAAATTTCAAGATCAGTTTTACTGTATATTTTCAGAGAATATTAAAACAACTAATTCAAAACTATATGTGTGTACTTAAATGTTTACATTTGTTTCATAATCTTAAATTTATAAAATGTTCTATTATTAAAATTCTTCGTAACTGCAAAGTGAGAAAAATAATTATAACTAATCGTGGAAGACTTTTTATGTAAATAGGGAAACACTTTGTGTTCATATACATTTAAATTAAAGTGCACATGTGTAAATTTAGAATTGTCCGAAAAAGAAGCCTTCATATTCATCTATTAAAGGAATAATAGAAGGTTCTTTTACTTGGATATACATATTTATTTATTTATTTTAATGTAAATGATACTGCATTATTTTAAATTTCCGAAAAAAGGAATTTTCCCCGATAAAGAAAACTAGTTGGATGTGCCAATCCCAAAACTTTCTTCTATCTTATAGATCGTAATATTTCAAAAAGTGTTGTGTTTCAAAAATATTTCAAACACATGTTAATACTTCAATATTATTAGATCAATACTATACCAACTTTGATTTTCATCTTAAATTTCACATTCAGTCAATTAAACGGACTAAAAACAAGTTAATCTATTTCATGATATTTGTTAAAATTAATAGTTTTTCTTTATTCTGTTGTTATCAGCTGTTTGCGAATAGCCGGCTTAGCAGGAAGCGAGTTCACGCCGTTGCACGAGCCGACGATGGACAATGGAACTACGAAAAATCAAGAAAAGTATACAAAAATCGCTATCACAGAGCCCCTTTATCGCGCAATGTTTCCAAATTCAAGGAGAACCTGTTGACTAAATCCAAAAACATGCAAGAAAAATGTGGTTCAATTCTATGCTTAATTTTATACAGTTTTCGGTGGTACAATAATGAAAATGGCACAGATATCGCTATTACAGCCCCCCCTTCCGGCAGATTTTCTTCAAATTCAGGGAGGACTTGCATGCCATAGCCAGAAACATACACAAAAAATTTAGTTCAATTATATGCATAGCTTCGTACACGTTTCGATGGTACAATATTCAAAAACGCACAAAAATCGCAATCATAGCGCCCCCTTCTGGTGGAATTTTTCCAAATTCAGGGAGGACCTTAGTGCCATGACCAAAAACAAAAATAAAAAATTTGGTTCAATTCTATGCATAACTTCATACACTTTTCGATGGTACAATATTTAAAATCGCCATTACAGTCCTCCCTACCGGCGAATTTTTTCCAATTTCATGGAGGACTTGCTTGCCTTAGCCAAAAACTTAAAATAAAAATTTGGTTCAATTCTATGCATAACTTCATACACTTTTTGATGGTACAATGGAGACAGACGGACAGACATTTTCTATAAACATGTTTTGGGGATCTCTGACCCCTAAAACGTGTAAATCCGTTGAAAACCGAAAGTCGAAAAAGGTTTCAATTACAATATTTTCTTCTATTGGAGATAGAAGAGAGTAAAAATATATAATGGGTTCGATTCTAGACGGTTTGGTCGAGGAGCCCGGGGCCACTTGCCCCACATCCCCGTTACATAAGATTGTGTAGGTTAAATGGATGATTTTCTTCCATTTTAAATATATAATTGTTTGCATTATTTTTCCCGGTGCCAAAAGTAACATTTTTACAATTTTGATTTATGTTTAATTTGCTCGTAATTTTTGAATGTAATAAACATTAAAAAAAAAATTCAATGCATTGAAAATAATTTGTAGCTTTTCAATCTAAAATTAACCAATGAAAAACGAAACTTTTAAATGGTGTCATTTGACCGCGTTAGAAATATTGTTAAGCAACATTTAGCAATTGCAAATTGGGTTTTATATCTATATAATTAAACATTTTGTAAATAATATAACTATTAAAACAGAAAATAACAGACACTTTGTAAAGAAACCAGTAGTAAGAATTTGATAGAAAAAAAAAATATTTTTAAATGCTCTGATTTAAAAGAAAAAACGAAAAATAATGCGTCCATCATAGATTACGAAATACCTTCCAACACATTCAAAATACTATCACAAAACTTTGCAGTTTATTAAAATGAAAGTTAATGTCTAAATAATCAAATAAAATGGAATGAAATCATCCTATCATGGGAAAAATTTATATTTCAGGTTACAGGTGCTGAATATTACAAGAGATTGAAGTAAAATGATTATAATGTTAGTTTAGGCAAAGCAAGTTCAGTATCATAACATCCCCCACTAAAAATAATCTTATCTAAATCTTATCTGAAGAAACTTTCTCCAGAAATTCTACAGAAATCTGAAGAAATTTGCAGATTTTGCTTTACCTTTACAATATTTGCAGAATAATTTAAGATATTCTTTAAAATAATTGCAGAAATTGGCCAACTGCTACATTTCTTCTATAGATTTTTTTTTAGTGGGGAAAGTCTAAATAAACGCAGAATGCATTTGAAAACTCAATTTCTGCAATTACTTTCAATATCGAAAAGATATTGGAACTTTTTTGTGTAGTAAGGTAGACCGCGGCACATTTACGCGGACTTTTTTCAATGAATTTTCTAATTTTATGTTTCAACTTAGGAAATTTTAGACACTGTGGTTTTAGAAAGCAGTTAATAAAGTCAAAATTTTGTATTCAGTTGTTGCCCTATTTGTGTTTTAAATCGTAAAACAAGTTTTTTAGGTCCAAGTCCTTTGCGTAAATTTGCCCCGGGAACGGAGCAAGTTTGCTCATCAAGTGGGGCACGTTTACGCATATTGTAAGTGATACCCAGGAATAAGTGAAATAAATATTAAATCAAATTGAAATGTTTATTTATAACTTAAAACACTTTTTAAAAAAATAAATAGAATTAATTAAAGAACATTTTATAGGCTAAACTGAAAACATAGGGCTTATTTCAAATTGAAAACAGAAACTATTTAGTCATATTCATCATCACGGTTACAGTTTTTGCAAACAAAAAATAAAGTGTTTCCTTTTGCACACTTGTCATGGGACCACCTTTAGCATCTAAGACATTGAACCCAGTCTTGACCTTTTTTGGATTGGTTGTATGATTTCAAACAATAAATACATATACAGTTTTCATCTTCGTCATCATATTCATTCACTATTTTCTTTATTACAGAGTGTACAAACTCTTCCCTTTTGCAGTTTTTATTTTCATACTTCTTCCTTTGCTGTCTTCTTGTTCTGCTTCCATGGAAACTAGTAAATTTTTACGTAATTTCGTCTTTTTGAACGTGCGTAAACTTGCCCCGCTGCCCTGTTTGTATTTATTTTTAACGTGCAACGAAAATTAATAACATTTCTGTTCATACAAATACAGTTCTAAAAAAGGGATAAAATTCTGCTAATGTCCATATATTTGTTTATCCTTAACTAAGTATTGCACACAATAACATTCAATAAGTTCAATACAAAATTTACTCACCTTGACAGAAAACGGATTATCCTTTCCTCATGCAAGACCAAAGCTCGACTGACGCTAAAAAACCTGTGATAATGCCCACTAGGGAGCAGCATCAATCTGTCATGACTGGTGGACTGCTATAAGTCGTTCCGGAAAAAGTGCACTGCGTAGACATGCCCCGGTCTACCCTACTGTGAATGAGCTATAGATGTGTATGTATATTACATAGTAAGCGAAATTTTTGTTCAATTCGACGCATAACACATTCGAAAAAATTAATATTCAGTACTTTCCGTCAATAAACGAAAATGTACCTAAAAATGTTTGTTCAGCCCTGTATATGATCTATAGAATTTATACACACCTAGTGGTTTTTAAAATATAGTTAAATTTTAAAACCCATATCACAGCTGAAAACGGATTTCTAGCTATTATTGTTAACAAGCAGTACTGTAGTCAAATTCTTAATGCGTATCTGTAAATGAACAGTAAGTAAATTTTATTTTCACCAGTTTATACAGAAAGTGCCTTGTAGTACACCTCTATAATAAATACAAATTTTAATATCTTTAAATTAGTTTAATATCTTTAAAATACACCGCAAACGATTTTCCCCATAGACCGTAATGTAACTTAATTTGCTTGAGTGTCGCTATAATGAAATGTAAATGCTAAACCCTTCTATTTCAGTACCGACCATGTCAGATTGAACAGCCCTCACATTATATCAATTAAATGGCAATCTGACTGTATTTTCGCGCGTTAGACCACAAACTGTCACAAAGGCATACAAGCCGAATTCACTTATAAACACATTTCAACCATGTTGGAAAGTGTTAAAAATCAGTAAAATAAACAAAGGGTAATAAAATTACACACAGGAAAATGGAATCTCATATTGTGAAATATTTTATCAGTGGCATTATTCCACAATATTTGTAGGTGGCATTTGTTTTTTGGTTCAACATAGCAAGAAATATACATTCAAAAAATGTGTATAGTTTCTGTTAACTGATGTTTTGTTTGGAGATGTTTTACGACTACATTTCAACGGTGGATATTGTTTTGTTTGTAAAAAACGTAAAGAAAATGGTTTTTTGGAGATGTACATGACTGCAGCAGAAGATATACGGTAGGATAAGCCATATACTAAAAAGAGAGAAACAACGTTTAAAGAACACAAATGTAAGTAATTTTAAAAAGCATATAGCTATTTCAAAGTCTCTAAGGCCCCATCATCAGTGCTTATAAATTAAAGATAAAAATAAAACTATGGAATAAAAGAGCGAGGAGGCAGAGCCAGAAGGCGCACCTCACATCCCGAACGTCAACAGCGAAATGAAAATCACTGTTGACAAAGAGCCACGGAGTCGGTCTCACACGCACTCAGGGAGACCAATCAAACACTGCCCAGATGCTCCGGGAGAGTTCAAATAAAGCGGAAAAAAGGGGGGGAGGGAAGAGGAAGAGTTAAAGAAAATTAAACCATAACTTTGAAAAATTAGGCGTGCTGAACAAATCGTTTATTAAGCTGTTTGAATTTTTCCATATGTGGTAGGCTTCCCAAAAGTCAAGATCGTAAATTGATGAGTATTTTTGTATAATTGAGGCTTCGTAAAGTTTAAAATTCAATAATTTAGTTATTAAATCTGATTTTTAACTTATTTAAAGAAAAGGTTATGATGAAAGTCGATATAGAATTCAGAAAAAAATCTGTAACAAATTAACTGTTCAAGTGAATAAAATGTAAAATCGAAGAAATATCTCAAAGACTAAGACGCATGGAGCATTTTAAATTTTCGTTTTAAAGTATTAATATTTTTTAAATCTAATTATAATAAGACTGGAAATTTCATTTAAGGTCTTTTATATACTTATGGTGAAATGTATATTTTGACAAAATTTGATATACCTATTTTGAAAATTAAAAAGAAAAATTAACGTCCACAATCCCCTTAATAACAAGGAGTTAACTCCGGTAACTCATTTCTTTTAACAAACTGAGGTGATACACAGCGAGACAAAGTATGCTAGTACACAGTAAAACAGAATGTACAGTCGTGGAAAAAAAAAGTAAACAGCCCCTACTAACTCCTCAACAAATTATCGTAGACGAAAGTTACTGGTACCGGACGATTGGAAATAAAGTCTATTTTTAAATAGTGTGTATAAAATTTGCTTAGGGGGCCAAATACATATTAAAACAAATCCAAAATTCATTTTTTTCAATGGCAATAGCCAAATTTAACGAGATATTTCAAATCTTCGGTTCCAAATATGCCTAGAAACCAAATTTCAAGCCTTTCGAATGATAAGTTTTTGAATTATAGACATTCAAAATTTAGTACTTGTAATGTTAAATTACATTTTCATATTTTTATTTATATCTCCTGAAATTATGCACCTAATGAGCTAATTTTTTGTGTACCAATAATACTAATATACCCAAAGATAAATACGTTGAATTTGAAATTTTTATAATTTTATGATATGAATTATGAATTATGAAATTAATATTCGAAAAAATTATGAATTGCAACATACAATTTTTTTGATGGATTTAGATTCATTAAGTCCTGCTTTATGGAAATCCGAAATTTCACATTTTTCCTCCAAGTAGTTTTCAAATTATTCTTAAAAAACAGCAAAATGATGGTCTAAGGAGCCGTCTATGATAGAAATGAGTAAATTTTTGAAATTTATTCTGCTATCCTGTAATTAAACAGGTTTCATTGACGCTTAAACGTGACTTGATCAAGAAGGCGTCTCTCTCGGTTAACAATCGAGTTTGGAACTTCAATTTGGATATAGCCCTTAAAATACGCTCGTTTTAAAATAATTAATTTCTTTGAATCTTATGGCACGAAATGCATAAAAATTTGTTTATAGGCTAATTGAAAGGTGTAGAGTTCATTTATGCTGTCAGAATTGTGTACTGCTATTGAAAAAACAAAGTTATGGTTCGTTTTAATATGTAGATGGCCCCTTAAACAAATTTCATATGCATCATTTAAAAGTAGACTTTATTTCCAATCGTTTGGTACCAGTAACTTTCTTCTACGATAATTTGTTGAGAAGTTAGTGGGGGTGTTTACTTTTTTTTTTCCACGACTGTACCTGTGTAGCATTGCAATTATATTTATTCCTTATGGAATTACATGCATTTTATGTTACTGTAATATACTCTTTTTGTTTTTAAGACGTACTTACCCATGGGTAGGGTGTACGTTAATGCCTTAACCAACACATAGTCTCTAGAAACTCCAGTCCTTCAATTTATCACTTTCTGGACAAAAATTTTACAAAGACGTCGTCTATGGTCAAACGTCCAATCACAAGCACATCAAGAAAAAATATTACTGAAAGTGTCAGGGAAACACATAAAATATCAACATAATTGTTCAGTATAGTAGGTATTGTACACAATGAATAAAAAATTATTATTATTATTTTAAATTTCTTTTTTTTCTGTTTTTATTTCATGCGTTTTAATAAAGACGTTCTGCAACACACTCCCAATATGAATGCGTGTAATGACTAAAATTAATTTAGTCGAATATGTCTAGCTTACTATAACGTACACTATATCATATATATTTAAAAAAAACTTTTTGTGTGCGAATCTCTCTTATGCACGCAGACACTCACATATTTATATATATAGCTCCAAGTTAAAAAAAAAAATTAGAATAATAGAAAAAAAAGGAATTGTTAAAAAAAAAAAAATATTGTATTACTTTTACAAAAAGCAATACAGGATGCAGGCTTAATATTGTAAGAATCTATATAGTTTGTGGAATCTTTTAGCATAGAAATTAAAGGAAATCCTTCTATATATATATAAGAAAGTAACGCTTGGAAATGGACCAATGAAAATCTGCGTTGATACCGCGAAACACACTGATTGGTCAGAGCTTTCTCGCTATAAGGGGTGTTTGCCAAGGAGGGGAACCGGTTTTGTCGCCAAAAGTCGCCAAGTTTGTCGGCAACGTGGCGATATATCCCCAAATTTGGCGACCAAAATTAGTCGCCAAAAATGAAGCCAGTTTGGAGCTATTTCCAGTATTTCGCCAAATTTCCACAAACTCCCATTAAAAACATATAGGGTTTACTTGCTTGCAAACAAACAACAGATTGAGATATTCGATGCAACAAAAACTGATATTAGCTTATGAATATAGCTTAATTGAACTATTTACATTATTTTTAAGCACAAATACGAACTAATTACAATATTCGTAGCATTATATATTTAATTTTACATACATATGTTGCCGGAGGAAAGGCGACGAAGTAAAAATTTCAGAGAAGAGGAGATTTATATGATAATATTATTCACTGTAACTACAAATCAGCGACTTCATTACAAAGATAAGGAAAAAAAATTGCAAATAACTTTGATAAATTTGTTACTTTTTAAATTTAACATATTTTTTAAATTTATAATATTTTTAATTTTTAATTTTCTTTTAATTTATAATTTATTTAATTATAAATTTATTTAATTTGTAATTATTCAAATAAATTATAAATTGACTGATTGCTCGGACAATTCGACAGCGATACTATCCAAACCCATAAATAATACAAGAAGGGAAAATAAGAAACAAAGTGCTCATAATACAACTACAAGACAATATGGACAAAAAGTCAAACGACGAGATCGTAAGTCGTTAGGTTCAGAATCGTACCATTTATGTGAAAAGAAACCTAGAATTACAAGTGAACGTTTGCCTAGGAGCTATAAGCGCTCAGACAATTCGACTTCGATACTATCGAATACTGCAAATAACAAATATTTTCTCAACTCACGCTTTCAATATAAACGTGCAAAAACTAATTTTAATAGTATCTCTCCCACAGCTAAGAAAAGGCGAAGAGCAGGAAAGAAACGTGGCTTGCCTTCGTCTACGACATGAGGAGCGCCTAGAAAAAAGAGAAACCATGCGATACACATGTTTCAGGAGCTTACTCATCGATACGATACTTCTAACCGGCCTAATGGACTCTACGGTGGTTCACCGACATCGATATTGAACGTTCTTCAGGTCAAGCAACAGACAGTGACTTCACCTTTCAGCTCCGACGAGGAACGAGCATTTGTCCAAGGATTCTGGAATAAAGATAGAAAGCCATCATTTAGCATGAAGCCAGCAAGCTCGTAGTCAAGTCTACAAATCAGGTGATGATGTTCTTTTTTGGATATACAGGGTGATTCATAAAAGATGGGCAGAACTTTAAGGGGTTATAGTACACTTAAAGACAAATAATATTAAATAGGAGACTAAGGGTCCCAGACGTATTCCCAAGGAGATAGGGGGCATTAAAGTTTAGGGTCCGAAATTTCAAATGATTATAAAACATGGAAAAATTGGTCGATTCGTTTGCGGTTTTTGCAAAAAATTTTCTTTATGCCAGTATTTTCTTGAAATAAAATTTTAAAGTTCAATTTCAAAAAATGCCGATAGGGGGCGCTTTAGACTTTGGAGTAACAAACAACTATTTTTTAACGTTATTTTTTGTATTTCCTTAAATGATTTCGAAACCTTAGACTTAAACTTAAATTTTGATCTAAAAATCTGAGTCCTAACGAGTAGTTAAGTAGCGTAAACTGAAATTTGAAATTTGAAACCCTTCTCCCCCCAGAACAAAAATCAGTTATTCCCGATCTTTGTGTCGTAGATTAGGCTCTAACTACTGCCGCGTTTTGCTAAAATTATTCTTTATGTCAGTATTTTCTTGAAAATAAATTTTAAAGAAAATTTTCAAAAAATTCCGATAGAAGGCGCTTTAGACTTTGGAGTAACGAACAACTATTTTATACCGTTATTTTTTGTATCTCATTAAATGCTTTCTAAAGCTTAGACTTAAATTTTCAGCCCAAAATCTGAATCGTTAGACGTGGTTAAGTTTCTGGGGAGAGGGGTTTGAAATTTCTACTCCTGAGCACAGTTCAGTTTACCATGTCCACACATTGTGTTCTGTGATACGAGGTAAAAAGACACAAATTAGGATTATGTTACCAAAGCATATTTATTAACATGTAATTACAATAAATGTTCAAAATTGTGACCACCAGAGGTTATGCACGCAGAACTACGGCGAAGAATGGAACGGCGAACATTCGCGAAAACATCAGGCTTTTCGAGCACTTCCCCTACAGCGGCGGAAAGTCTGGCGACCAGTTCCTCGGGGGATTCAATGGGTGTCTCATACATAAGAGCCTTCAATCGTCCCCAAAAAAAGAAATCGAGGGGTGAAAGATCTGGCGAGTGAGCAGGCCAAGCAACAGGACCACCTCGACCAATCCATCTGTTCGGAAATGTGATGTCCAGATAGTTGCGGACGTCTCGTACGTAATGGGCTGGCGCTCCATCGTGCTGGAACCACATGACCCGCCGGATGCGTGGAGGAACAACGTTTAACAGGTCTGGCAGCACATGTTGCAGAAATGTGAGGTATGTTTTACCGTTGAGGCGTTCAGGAAGAAGGTACGGTCCGATTAGGTGGTCTCCGAGGATTCCTGCCCAAACATTGATGGAAAAGCGTCTCTGATGAGCATGTGGATACGTATCATGTGGATTGACATCCGCCCATAGATGTGCATTGTGTGTGTTAAATGTACCTTCACGTGTGAAGGTACATTCATCGGTGAAAAGCACAGTTCGTCCAAAATGTGGATTTAGCGCGTTCTGCTGCAGAAACCAGCGGGCGAATTCAATACGATTTGGATAATCCCCGGGAGACAGTTTCTGGACTCGTTGCACATGAAACGGGAGCAAATGTTCATCCTTCAGTACCCTCCAAGTCATGGACTGTGAGGTATCCACCTGCCTAGCCACTGTTCGTGTACTTGTACTTGGCTGCGCCGCTACTACATCCAGAATGGCTTCTGCAACAACTACTGATTCGTCCTTTTTTGCACGACCTGCATTCGACCGGGAAGCGAGAAATGATCCCGTCTCACACAACTGTCTGTGCAAGCGCTCGAAAGTTTTGCGGTTAGGCAACTGCCTGTTGGGAAATCGCTCTCCGTACATTCGTTGTGCCTCTGCACCATTTCCATCTGCCGCTCCGTAAATTAAATGCATCTCAGCCTTTTCCTTATTCGTGAAGGGCACCATCTTCCGATTCATTACTACAGCGACTTACACTTGACTCACCGTTCAGTGGTTTTTATGCCTGAATCGTGTCGAAATTTTGCATACGTGTTCTTCTTCTTCCCCATTTGACATTTGCATACTTTCTGTTTCCTTCTTCACCCGGTGACTAGCGTCAGGAATGGAGCTTTAACGTTTGCATGAGCGACGTTTCCAACTGTGCCAGTGCCTTTATGAGTGAATTCCGACTATGCAGTCCTTGACGAAAGTTGTATTTTTGCCTCGTATCACAGCACAGAATCGTTGGGCATGGTTAAGTAGTGCAAACTGAACTATGTTCAGAAGTTGAAATTTGAACCCCCTCCCCTCGCTACTGAACCACGCTCAGCGATTCAGATTTTCAGCTGAAAATTTAAGTTTAAGTCTAAGCTTTAGAAAGCATTTAATGAGACACAAAAAATAACGGTATAAAATAGTTGTTCGTTACTCCAAAGTCTAAAGCGCCCTCTATCGGAATTTTTTGAAAATTTTCTTTAAAATTTATTTTCAAGAAAATACTGACATAAAGAATAATTTTAGCAAAACGCGGCAGTAGTTAGAGCCTAATCTACGACACAAAGATCGGGAATAACTGATTTTTGTTCTGGGGGGAGAAGGGTTTCAAATTTCAAATTTCAGTTTATGCTACTTAACTACTCGTTAGGACTCAGATTTTTAGATCAAAATTTAAGTTTAAGTCTAAGCTTTCGAAATCATTTAAAGAAATACAAAAAATAACGTTAAAAAATAGTTGTTTGTTACTCCAAAGTCTAAAGCGCCCCCTATCGGCATTTTTTGAAATTGAACTTTAAAATTTTATTTCAAGAAAATACTGGCATAAAGAAAATTTTTTGCAAAAACCGCAAACGAATCGACCAATTTTTCCATGTTTTATAATCATTTGAAATATCGGACCCTAAACTTTAAGCCCCCCTATCTCCTTGGGAATACGTCTGGGACCCTTAGTCTCCTATTTAATATTATTTGTCTTTAAGTGTACTATATCCCCTTAAAGTTCTGCCCATCTTTTATGAATCACCCTGTATAATGAAGCACTATTACGTCTTGAGACTACAATCACATAATAAACTAGTAAATCTGCAGATCAAGAGCCTCAACGTCATCTCTGCAACTCATTGTTTTTATCAAACTTTCCGCAATATTAATCTTTCTACAAAAACAAAATTTAAACTATTTAAATTACACAAACATTTATAAAAGGAAAAAAATATTTCGATGGTTTCAGACATTAAAAGCGTTAAATTAAACACGTTGTTATGTAAGGTTATTCTGAAATTCTCACGAGCTACTTATTCTAGTAATTTTTATATAATAAAGCAAATTTCTTCAGGGGGGCTCTGCCCCCCTGAACCCCCCGTTGTGTAATTTATTTTGCATTTGTAATTTTCTACTGATTGAGTTAATGATTACCCTATATCTTAGATTTCTTTTTACACTGCGATTTATAAGGATAAGCAATAATTCGGTCAAGCATTTTACGTTATCCTAATATCCATACAGCAGTATTTACTTGCCTGTTAACCACAAATACCTGTATCTAATGGATAAAGAACTTTTGGAAATGTAAACTGAAACATCTAATTTAGAAATCTAATACCTTTATAAATTTTGTTTATAAAAAAATAATTTTGATTACCATTCTGCAATATTTATATCTAAGATCTAATCTAAATATCAAAAAATGTACTCGATAGCATTAACTTACTAAAATCACCCTAAAGTAGGGGGGCTTCTAAACCTAACAGTTAATAATTCATCATCGTTAAATAGATAAACATGATTTGGCGCCTTTAAGTATTTTTTGTGATTTTCTTTTAATAGTATCTACATTTAATTTAAAATCGTGATGTTACAAATACCGTTGAAATTTGACGCAAACCTATGTTCAGGTCAAATTACGAAAGGTTAACTAACATTTCCTTTCCCTTAGCCGGACTTTCTGTTTCATTTTTCGTAATAAGGATTATTTTAATAATTTAATTTATTTTACACTCTACAATCTGTTACACGGACGTTGTTCACGTAGCATTAAAATAGAGATAAATGCATTAAGTAAAACATTTCACTCCCCACCAGACATACCAAGTCTCAAGCTTTTTGCACATCACTATTATCTTAGAGAAAATGTTCTTTTAAATCGCGCAAATGTTTCAATTAAATAAAGTAACATTTTCTGTATTAAAATACTGGTATCCAGAACGCCGGAGGCTTGGCAGCTCTGCTCCTCTTAATAAAAACATATATGATTAACCAACACTTTATCACATTTTATAGGAGACAATACGGAATTTCTTATTTGTATGGCCTTACATATATCTCAGTCATAAAAATGTAAAATTTTGTGGCAATTAATGCACGCAATTGCGAAAATGAAATCGCAAAGAATGAGAAAAGGAAGGCCAAGTAAAATCGTGTAAATCGAGGAATCTTTCTTCGTAGTGCTGGGAAAATACTGCTACAAAAACTATTTTAGGTGGTATTTGGTGTGAAATGTTTATATGTATTCATTCCTGTCCTATATATCCTTTTTAGGTAGATTTCGTATGAAATACTACCTATTGGGATCGTTCCTATGTTGGAATTTCTGAAAAATTTTTGCAGATCTACACCGATCATGACCCCTAGAACCCAAAACCACCCTCAGTAAAAAACTTTATATATCTATCTATCTATCTATCTATCTATCTATCTATATATATATATATATCACTTTCTTCTGGACACGATAACTTTCGTAATTCTGCACCAATCTCTTCCAAACTGATACATAAAATCAATGGGCATAAAATCTCGGTCAAGTTCGTTAATGGGCAAAATCGGACCAAGGGGAGGGAAATAGGGAGGGTTTTTGTGAAAACAGAAAACCCCCATAACTTCTTAATTTTTGTACATATCAAATCAGTTTAAAGTTTTTATTACTTCTAAAAATAGGGCCAAAAATTTATGTATCATAGATTTTTGATAAAGTTAAAAATGGGCTCAAGGGGCGCAAAAAATAGGGTTTTTGGGACAAAAAAATTCATAACTTCGTCAATTCTCAAGATATCAAATTCAATTAATTTTATTATAAATCTCCTTAACATTATCTAAAACTTTTATATTCACAAGTTTTTGATAGGACCAATTCGTACCGCAAAAAAAAATTAAAAACGAAAACAAAAAGGTGGTTTGAAGAAGAAAAAAATCCATAACTCCGTCAATTCAAAAGATATAAAATCCCCATGAATTTATCATATATCTTCTTAATATTGTCTACAACATCTATATAGACGAGTTTTGGATAGGACCAATTCTTAGAGCAAAAACAAATTAAAAATACATACCGGTTGAAGTAAAAAATGATCTTAGTAAGGGTGTTTTCAAATCCAAACTGCTTATTTTCTGACTCATTTTACAATTCATTTTTGCTCTCAAAGGCTTCCAATTGGTACGTTTTCTTACTCAGAAACTATATAATGTACCGTAATGGTCGATTTTCTGATAGGGGCAGAATATATTTTTTTAAATGCTGTTAAAAAGGGCATTTTGAACCGAATTTACCGAAGCGGATTGTGTTGGAAAAATCATTGTATTAAGGATGCGCTTAAATCCAAACTGCTTATTTTCTGACTGGTTTTTAAATTCATTTTTGCTCTCAAACGCATTTAATTGGTAGATTCGCTTATTCAGAAACTATATAATGTACCGTAATAATAGATTTTTAGATAGAGGCAGAATATATTTCGAAAAATTATGTCAAAGTGGGCATTTTGAACGGAATTTCCCGAAGCGATTGTGTTAGAAACGAAAAATATTGTCCTTCTGAGAAAATAATTGTTTATATATCAAGTTTTAATTAATTGAACAAAAAATAAAAACACAGGTCGCTTATAAATCTCTTCAAAAATCACGTCAGCAAGTTTCATATTTTTTTTAATTAAAAGTGAATCTGGAATTATGCCAGAAAATTTCGAGTTGTTGAGCATGGAAAAGTATTTTTTTGAATACCGCCCTAACATGATTCTGATAAAACCAGCTATTATATGAAAATGAAATAAAAACTCGTCAAGAGCGGACAGATAAAATTGTTAAAGTGGATTTATCTATAATCATGATTTAGTTTTTGTTTGTGAAATTAGTATATTTGACTTCGAAATCTACCTCTGCCTGTAGGCCGGGCCGGCAGAGATTTTTTTTTTTTTTTATTTGCTTATTCCATTTTTCTTTTGCACGTGAAAATCTTACAAATTAAAATTAACTCTTTGGGAGAAATTGTTATTCATTTTTTTTTGGCAACAATAAAGTTTATAAAATTTAACAGAATAATGTCAGTTTATTCTGTATGAAAATAACGAACTTTTTCATTTATAATCAAATAGTTGAATAAATAAATGAAAATATTATTCTATATAGTATATAAATACTATTTTCATTTCTGCGTTTAAATAAATCTATATGCAAATATCTATACAAAGGCATTCCTTAATTCATTCCTTTTGCTTTGATTTGACTTCGAAAAACCATACATACTTTCACATTTATGATATTTTTAGATGAGATGCTGTTGCTACGCAACGGTTAAAAGAAAAAATGAAATATAAGTAAATTCATAAAATAAAATGTTTTATATTATTCAAACACATGTATAAAATTCTATCATAAGTTATACACCTAATTTAAAAGCTCTGACAAATGTTTTGACAAAATTGCAAACTAATAAGAATAATTTAATACTCTTATTTAAATATTTCAGCATCCAAATTTTACCATTTAAATCTATTATTCATATGAGCGATTTCTTTCAACAAATGAAAATTTGAAAATCGTCTGACTTCCCATAGAAAAGCATTATATCACAAAATAAAATGTTCTGTATATTCCGAACGAATGAACCAAATTTAACCCAAAACTATACAGCTAAATCCGGGGAGCTCATCAACATGCCGAGGGAATTTCAAGCCGATCGGATGCTTTTTGCGGCAGTTATCGCGGAACAGACAGACAGACTAACAGACAGACAGACTAACGGAAACCAAAACTTTTCGTGTCTCCACAGTAAGCCTTCACTGACGTTTCGGCAATTAAAAATTTTTACTTAAAGACGTATACTACATAAAAACACTTTTAAAACATTAAATAAAAAAGTTTAAAAGTTTAATAAAATTTAATTCAGGCAAAAACATGCTTAAAATTACAGAAATCACACTTCTAGGAATTACTTTCCACAGGCAGCCATGTATAGGCCCATGTATGGCTCTTTGCATAGCCCCGTATATGATTTTATTTTTAGATTTCTTTTGGCAGTTAAATTAAGATTGTAGAGATATTAGATATGTTTGGAGTTTGTTTTTTTTCTTTTTTTTTTTCTACCATGTGTATGGCGGGTTAAAAGTTTAAGTAGATTGTAAATTATTTTTCGGACATGGAAATTTTATAGTAACCCAACATTTGTTTTTTCGAATTTAAATTTATTTCAAGAAAAAGGTTAGGACATGCATTTAGTCCAACCCTTTTTCTTTGTAGTTTGCCGGGGGGGGGGGGGTTGTAAGGAGCTAGTAACTTTGTTAAAGGGGCTCTCTAGTGGTTTGAAGGTGAACATGGTGTAAGACGTAACTCTAATATAGAGGCACTCTAATTGTCCGCGGTTCATTTTTAATTAGTAATTCACTGTTCCGCGAGTTAGCGGTAACCGTATGCAAATTTATTTGCTCAGTCTGCCAGAGTATAAATAGGGGACCGGAATTATGTTAAGCAGTTAGTCAGTGTTTAGTGGGTTAGTTAGACGTTAGAGAGAGTGTGAGTTAGCGTAAGTAGTTTTGATGTGGAGAAACGGCCTGTATGGCTGGAGCTTAGCTTGGGAACAAGAACTGATTTAAAATGAGATGAAATTTAGAATTTGAAATTAACCCCTCCGTCGCAGCTTAAGCACGCTCCGGAGAGATGAGTTACGTGAGTTGACTTTTAATCTTATATTTAATTAAGATGTTTTATTGCGATCACGGAGTGAGGGCGAAATTTATAAGATCTTGTCTGTCAATACCTTTGTCCGTTGTTGAATAAAAACTCAATATTTAAAGCCTATAAGACCCCTCATGAACTACCATCACTATAAGTACGCCACAAGTTTATTATGAAAAAATATACATGCCGAGATTAAAAGCAGAGTGGAGTAAGTTTTATTTTCTGAAACGCTGATTTCTTGAGGGACGATTACATGTGCTATTTATGGGCGATTTTCATAGCTTTATCATTTATATCGATGCTCGAAAGTATGGATGGACATTAGATATCCTCTGAAGCACTTAAGCCCCTTCTCCAATAACGCACAAACTGACACAAGATAATACAAAAACATTTTTTTTTCTGTTTCTCGGTTGAATTTAAATATTTTTAAAGGCTATTTTTTTGCGTATGATATCTGATTTGTATATCTAATGTTGTACTTTTATACTTTCAGATTTCGGTTTCATATTTTTCTTATGGAAACGCTTTCACTATCGAAACCGTTTCCAAAACTAAAAGTATCTTATAACAAACAACATGATAATCGAAAAAAAAAACATTTTATATAACGCTAGATATCGTCCTGGGATGGCCTATGGGGAAAAAGCATTTAAAAATACGGAAATACAAGCGATAATTTCGAAAACAACGCTGTCATAGAGTGTTTTCATTCGTTGTCATAGGTTTTTTTTCCAATAGCTTGTGAGTTTCATCGTATGAAAAATAGTGATTACACTACTTTAACTTTTAGCGGATCATATTTAAATCATATTATTTTTCGATGTATAAAATTACAAAACTTTCCAATTTAACCCCTTATATCGTCATGTTGCATATCTGCAACATACCCTAAAGTCAATATTTCTCAAACAGAAGTCTTTAATGGACGACTCTTTTTATTCTTGCTAATTTTCATCACTAAGGTTAATATAACTTGCTCATAGATTTCTCAACCAAGAGCGACACTGAGTTAACTTTTCACACAGAAACCCATGTATCATTTAAGCAGTTTAAAACCTTTATTGTTAAAGTGAACTCCGTATATTTTGTAATATTCAAACAGATGGAAACGTCCAAGCATAGATTTATACAGAGGTAACTTCTTATACGTTACAATTTTTTATTAGAACATTGACAGTATTTAAGAGAAGCATGTAATTTTCTATTTATTGCAGTTATGAAAAAATACCTTTTAGTCAATATATATATATATATATATATATATATATATATAAAATTTACATTCTAATTTTTTTTAATTATTGTTTACGTGCATTTAAAATAATGTATTTTAATAACTAAGGAAATTTTTTTCTTCAAATAGGAATTCTTGAGTCTCATGCTGTTAATTTATATCTTAAGCAAAGCCCTTTCTTATATATATATATATGTCTAATGTAGGGGTACAGCATGAAACAAACTTAATGAACTTAGAACTTTCTCATTAAGTTTATTTATATTTCTTTTAATTTTCTATTCCTTATTTAAAAAAAAAAAAAGAATGAGAATAAACTTACTGCCTGGTATATTTAATTGACTCGTTTTATTTAATAAATGAAGAAATAAGCCATAAAATAACTTAACTCAATAAATGATAGAACAAATGAAATAAATTAATAACTTTCGTTTTCAATTAAAGTATTTTTGTTCAGATTTTAAGAATCTATTCGAAAGAAGAAGGGAATTTAATTAGCTATTTATATTTTCTGAAAATTTTGCAGAGCACATTAATTAGGCTAGAAGATTTTTCTACAAAAACAAAATTATCTTCAAATATAATGAATATATGCAAGAGAAATTAACATCGCCTTAAGAATGTTCAAATAATAATGGCTATACTTACAAATATTTGTGGAAGGATTTTTGAAAGTAAGTTTTGGAAAGTAAATGACAAAATGTTCTAAATTTTAAGAATTTTGAATATAAGGTTTTAGAAATATTGTCCAATTGTTGCAAACATAATTAACTTTATTACGAATTCTGCATATGTTTAAATCATTTATATATGACTTCCGGTAAATTTAATGTTCTTAATAATTTTTTTAAAACGCATTATACTTTTTGATTAGTTAATAATCGGCAGATTTTAAAGAGCAATCCACTTCGCGAAATAAAACATTAACGTCGTAAAAGGAAACATTTATTTCGCAAAATGAATCATTCATTTCGAAAAATGAAACTTTCACTTCGCAAAATGGAAACATTCACTTCATTACATTTAAATACTATTTCTCGTATCGGCGTACTCGGTATATGCATGACAAACATCTACACAATATGTACCACATGAAAGTTTTGAAATGTTCAACATTGTGATAAGCCGCTGAAAGCGTTCTTTTATAATGTTTGCTGCATTATTTAGTGATTTTTTTTTTTTAGTTACACTGGTGGCAAAATACTGTCTAATTACAATCAAAAGACTTCTTTATTGCATAAAGCATTGATGTTTCAATCATTTATATAAAATTTTCACAAAATTTAATATTATTGATAATTATATAAAACGAGCATTGACTGTATTGGAAAATACTTCTTGATGAGTTAATAATCGGCAGATTTTAAAGAGCAATCCACTTCGCAAAATGAAACATTAAAGTCTCAAAATGAAACATTCACTTCAGTACGTTTAAATATCATTTCTCGTATTCACGTACTCGGTGCATGCCGGAAAAATAGGTACACAATATGTACCGCATGAAATTTTGGAAAGGTACAACATTCTGATAAACTGCTGAAAGCGTTATTTAAACAATGTTTTCTACAGATTTAGTGCGGTTTCTTTTTAGAGGTACTGGTGGCAAAGTACTGCCTGGTTACATTCAAATAACTTTTTAATTGGATAAAGCTTGAAATGTAGGACAACGGTAGATATGTAATCAGCAGCACTGTATCTTAGGCGAGAGGCTTCAGCACTCATAATGACAAAATTTGGAAGCTACAGACCCTATTTCGAAAACTGGTAGAGAAAACGCAAAAATGTTAGTTAAAAAATCGCAGAGCGTCCTAGATTTAATGTGAAATATAGTCGTACATGTAAATTAAAAGTTTGAGAAAATGTGCTAACATTATTTATTTATTTTTGTATTCAACCATATAAGACCTCTGTAAGTAATATCCAATATTTTCAAACAATTTGACTTTTTTAAATAAATGCACCAAGCTCAACTATTAATCAATGGTAATCTTCGCCTTATTAAACCGCAATTTTCTGTCATTAGATACAGCAAAAATTACTATCCGAAAGCACTGGTACTCAAGAAGTGGAAGTTTTAACAAGTTTGCTTTATAATATTGAATCAGTCATGTAAAAATTTTATTTTTTTTTCAATTAAATATCAAATTTGATAGATAAATAGTAAGATACAGTAAAACCTCCTTAAATCAACCCCGTTACGTTCCAATAAAATTTAGTCGCTTAGAATGGTGATCTCATAATGAAGGCCTTGTTTAAATCTAGATTTTAATTGTTCAAAAAAGGTAACAATCAATGTTACTAAAATTTATTTTTCACATTAGGGAAAAATATAAAAAATTAAGTATCAAAACAAAAGTTAATTACATAAGTTAATTACTGCAGTGTTTAAAAAATGAATATATTTTGACGCTTACTTTGAATTTATATTTTTATCTCTTTCATAACTTTTATTTCGAAGTCCTTTCGAAGTTTAGTAAGTAAATGAATTTTTTTGGACTGGAAGAAATAATGACGATTTCATTATTTTATCTGTTTCTTTGAGAGTTTCCTAACAGAATAGGGCAGGGGGATTTATTTACCTTCATTCTTAATTCGTCATCAAAGTTACATTCATTGCCTAAAAAGGCACAAAGAAATTTGAACACTTAAAAGTTAACGGAATAAAAATAAAAAAAAACCTAAACTTTGTTTAGAAGTTTGATGAATAATGCGTCCTTGGGAATTATTTTTCTAATAAATCCTTCTTCAAGCGACCCGGGAAAAACGGAATTTGTTTCATATTCTTCAATGTAATTCGTCTCTCATGGAGGGAGTTTAAATGGGATGGTCTCTAAATGGAGGTAAAACTAGTATTGGGCCTATGAGAATAAATTTCGTTCCATGAAAAAATGATCGATCAGGGAGGCGGTCGAAAGGGAGGTTTCACTGTATTTCTTTGTTGTAAGAACCTTGGTGCGAAACAGTACATAAAAACTGCCAAAAGAAACTTTTCAAAAGCACTTGCTGTAAACCTTTATTTATTTTTTAAAAACATCAGAGGATTGTTATACTATATTTATAAAGTTACTATCACTATATCACATGCAGAAACTTTTCTTTTTTTTATTTACATCATTAAATACATACACTGAGCAGCAATTTGTTTATTTTTTTTTTACATAAATAAGCCTTATGATAATCTAATATGTATAATATAAATAAGACATATAGAGTGCGTCAGGTATTTGACAACAAATCAACGCCTGAGAACAAATCAAAAAGGGAAATACGCTAGCGATAGAACCACATACACACTCGATGATATCATTCATTGAAACCACTGCCAACTGCAATTACCACCTCTCCAGGTTGTCGAAACTGACAGCATGTGGTACTCAGAAGAATGTTGGGAACTTTTGCCGCTCCATACACAACGACAGCCTTAAGTGCCGCAACATCGAAGACTATTGAAGTCCTTCTGAAATACGCCACATACGTAATAGGCCATACGGTTTATATCTGTGTAACCAAAGACCAAAAGTAAGGGATGTCTTTGTCACGAATGTTTTAGCCATCCAATTTTGGTTTGTATCGGCCGTATGGGATAGTGAAACACTGTAAAAAAATTCCGCAACGTTCCTGGGAAAAAATGGGCAGCTGAGTTGCCCATTATTTCCAAGAAACATTTCTTGAAAATGACTGGAACTTTACTGTATATGTTAAAAACTTTCTACAGAAATGCCAGTAAGTTTCCTGCGAAATACCAGGAATATGTCTGTTGACAGCAAAACATTACTATCATTTCAAAGCATGCGGGATCCGCAGACGATTTTTACATTTCCAGTTGACAATTTTCGCTTTATTATCATTATTTCTTAGAATGAAAAAATATTTTGAAATTGACATCAAAATTATTATTTATAATTTACACGAAAAAATAAATTTTCAGTTAAAATTCAATAAAATAAATATATATATGATATATTGTTTCTGAACTTTGCTTAAAATATAAAAATATATAAATGTAAATAATAATTAGAAAAAAAATCTAGACATAAAATATTTTGGATTTTCGTTAGTAATTATGTTAGTTTACAAGTTAGATAAAATACATGTAAATTTTCATGAAAAAAAAAAAAAAAAACCTAAACGTAATTGTATATTTTTTCTGAAAAAAAAAAAAATCAAATTTGCAGCAATTCAAAGTGTCAAATATATATCAAATTTAAATCAAATTGTAATAAAGTGTTAAAATATAAAATTAATTAAAAAAGAAAAAAAAAAGTCCAGAGGTAGCATCGAACTCGGGCCGTACGTGTGGCGTGCGAGCTTTCTGCGTCCACACCACGAAAGACACGTTGAGAGCTGCAAACTAATGGGTATTTGAAACGTATGCTAAACCTCGGCATCTAATTTCTGAAAATCTAAGTCCCATTTGAAGAAATTCTTTCACAAGAATAATTAGAGATAAGAACTCTAAAACATACTTTAAATTAATCAAAATCGGTGAGAATCATGTTTGATGGTCCCCTGGTTAATGGAGATCCAAATAATAGGGGTATTTTTTTTACACGGTCTGCTCCTTAAACATTCTACAGACAAGTACGAGAGATAATCTCTTAGCGATGTCACGGAGGTATTGTATTTTCATCTGAATTGTCTTGACAATAGAGACGTAAAGGATTATGTCGTCTATTGATTTATTTGCATTCCATATTGGTTTTTTGTACATTCATTTAAGGAATTCTTTTTCGACACTCGCGCGCGAGCAACAATAATAAATGGCGGCCGCAGCGTTTTGCTGTTTCCAACTTTTGTTCAGGAACGTTTCAGATAAGAAAACCAGAATTTCACAGGAAAGAGCTAAATTATTCTGAAAACCTGAGAAAAAGCGAAACGTTCCTCGATTTTACATGGAACGTTACCATTTTTTTTTTTTTACAGTGAAAGTCTTTTCAAGAAGCGTACGGCCTCCCACGTGTTACAGAATTAATTTAGTGCTCTAAAACCTTGGTACAACGACGTTCACTATGGCACCTTGAAGAAAAAAATATGGGTGCATCAGGTCGTCTCCACATCTCAGGGTCCCCTAGAATCATCATTAGGGCAGGAAATTTTCTGCATGTGTCTGTCAGAAACTCTTTGGGGATTGTACACCATCACCCTTCACTTTCTTAACCTGGGTAAAGTTTTTCTCATTGGAAACAAACAAGAACACCCGTGGCTCCTCTTGATGATTCAGCTTGTTATGGAGACGCTTGTCTCTGGTCAGGCAGTTTTTTTCTGGTTCTTTCGGGCAAGTACTGTACTCACCTCATGACCTACGACCTCTAACGAAGATTCTGATGTATCATACATTAGATTGTGACCTCATCAACTTACATCTCTCTAGCGAGTGCTCTTATTGATTTCTTATGAATTTCATAGACTTCACTAACGGATTCTCATGTTTCGAAGATTTCATATTGCTGTCAGTGTTGTTTACTGCATGCAACGTTTGCAACATGATACCTGGGAGCGTTCATTTCTCTCCTTACATTAAAGACAATTGATCCAGCGAATTTCAAGAACGCCTTCAGCCAACGAGCCAATGACAGCAAACCTCTACATTGCCTAGTTTAGGTTCTGACGCGTTTATATGTAACAGAAAAAGATTTGTAACTGTGATATACAGGGTGTTATTTCACCTATAACGTGTGTTCTCAAATACCTGAAGCAGCCTGTACAAGATTAGAAAATTTACTTTGATCGACGTTTAACTTACGTAATTGATTATAATATTTGTCACAAAATCGAACTTTCTTATGACTGTGACTGAGAAGGGACCTATAATATAAAAAGGAAAATATCAATAGAACTTCCATAGAATATATGCAGTTTAGTCCCCATTCATAAATTTAATCAACTATTTTACTTTAGATGTGATTTAATGTAAAGGAAATTATATTGTTCAATGCATGGATATCCCCCCCCCCCTCACTGACAAGCCCGTGTTAATACGTTCACTAAGCCCCAGGTTTCACTGCAATGCAAGCAATATTTAAAGTAATATAATTCTGTGGATTTAATGTATTTCTAATACATTAAACAATGATTAATACTTCCAAGGATTGCATTCATATTCGTTATTAAGTTTTTTTATAAAATGTTCAAAGAATCATTTTTTTGTAGCATTTAAAACAAAATGCAGAGAAAACAACATTACAATTTTTCCCTTTTCCAAGACAGTCGGAGGGTTAACAGAGGTCTGCTATGTTATTCTCCGATAAAACGTTGGTTTAAGATCTATAAGTAGGAAATTTTCAGGATGCAGGTCCAGTCTTGAGCATTGCTGAAATGAAACATCAATTTCCAAAAAAACTGTTGGGTGTTTTATACAGTAAACAAACAACAATTTATCGTCTTTAGTTTATCCAATTTTTAATTAGAAACTCATTTATTTACTCTCTTAGAAAAAGTGTTTACATTTTCTTTATAATTTCCTATATTTACGTGAAGAAAATGAAATTGCACTTTTATTGATTTAAAAAGAAAATTTTCTATGCATTGCATAATTCTGAGATTATATCAAATTCCCTGAGGTTAAAACGAATTATTGTATTTTTCCATTGGTATTTATTTCTTATTGTTTTTTTTTCAATTAGTTTCATAAATTATTTATCATTTCATAAGTTAAAAAAAAACCATAAAATTTGAAATACAAAATAGAAATTTCTGTAAGCTGTTCATTTAAATGTCCTTTTCAGTATTTCCTAGGCTTTCACATTCTGATTAAGAAAACAAGTAATATAAAAATTTTGTTTTAAAGTCAATTCCTACTTAGGCCATCAAAAAAAAAAAAAAATTAATATAATCCCTTAAGCTAATATTAGTTTTTGTTGCATTAAAATATCTCAATTTGTTGATTTTCTATAAGCAAGTAGGTTGACAATGGAACTCTATGGGAATTTGGCGAAATATTAGAGATATCGCCAAGTTGGCGTCACTTTTGGCGACTCAATATGTTTGCCAAATTTGGTGATATATCGCCAAGTTGGAGAAAAACTTGGCGGTATTTGGCGACAGAACAGGGCCCCCCCCTATGGTAACCCCTTATTGAAAATACTTTCATTGATCTTCAATAACCAATGGCCACCATCTTGTTTCCCATGCAAAACTAAAATTAATTAATTAAAATTTAATTAATTAATTAATATTTGAAAAAATTGTATTAACATCACTTGTCATCCAGTACAAGTTTTAAAAAATTTATTTCAACTTGATAGGATGAATAATGAGTATCTATATTATAAAGGGCAAACATATCTGTGCGTAACGCATACGTCATTTTGCGAATGGCAACACTTTGAAATTTAAATGAAATTTTGGTTTTGCAATTTTCTCTACTGCAAATTTTTAAACTTCTAAACATCGCACATTTTAAATTTCTACACCGTCGTGTAACGAAAATGCCCTTTTAAATGCAATTTGTTTGAAAGCTGTATCTTAATTTAATTTTGAGATATTAATTTTTTTGTAGTTTTTAATACATTTTTTGTAATTGTGGCAACTGAAGAACTCCATTTCTGTTAAAAGTCATGGAGGGTTGAAAATAAAGGAAAACTAATCACGGAAGAAATAAAATAATATATTACTGTTACTTTTGTTGCCATTTTCTCATAAAAACTGAAAAAATAAATTGAAATTAAAATACGTGCTACGTCAGCGATTTTTTAAATTTCTAAATATCGCACATTTCAGTTTTTAAACCGTCAAATAGAGAAAAAAATCTACTTTCAAATGCAATTTGTTTGAAAATTGTATCTTAATTGACTGCAGTTTTTAATACCATTTTTCTTACCGTGGCAACAAAAGTACCTCATTTCGATTGAAAGTCATTGAAAGTAAACGTAAAATAGTTGAAAATAGGAGATACTGTATCTTTTTGTTGCCATTTCTCATAAAACCTGAAAAAATAGTTGAATATAAAATATGGGCTATGTCAAGAATATTGTCAGTTATTCCGTGATAATGACGTCATATGCACACTTTTCTATAGACGAAGTGTAAGACTGGGTTGTAAAAGTAGATTGCTTTAGCGGATAAAAATGACGTCATTTTATAAAAAAGCGTGTATTTTAATTCTTAAACCTGAATTGTGTTTTGTAGAAGTGCGTCATTTTCACAGCCCAGCTGCTTTGAAACTCTTCACAGGTGAAAATGCTTCACTTTTGAAAATAATGTAATCGAAAGCACACACTGATAAAACGCAATGTTTTACAAAAATGTAGTGTCTTTATAAAAGAGAGGTGACATGCAAATAATAGCGATTTATATTACAAAAATTGATGATTCTCGCCTGGATGGATTTGCTTCGCCGAGTTAGACAAGTAAACAAATAATTCGTGGTTTAAAATAATATCGTGTTCCTGAAGTTTTTGTCAAAAATTGTCTCGAATAATAAAATTTTAATGCTATTCTTTAGGACATTCTACTATAATTTTATCAAAATAACATAATTTGCTTAATTTAATTTTTCCTAATTTTATATAATCTATATATTTAAATCACATGTGTGTTTTTTAGTCATCTGCCCTGATCTTTCTGCTGAACCAATTTTATTAATATATATATTTTTTTAAACTGAAAGCTCTTCCTTTGTAGATGTGGTTGCACTATCTGTTTTTTTTTTAAATATCCCCACTTTTATATTTTAATTTTAAAAGCATTTTATAAAATTTCTTCAAAATGATGAAAATTAGATAGCTTTCATTTCTGCAGACAAGAGAGAAATAATGAGGTATTTTAAACTTTATTCATGCTATTTTCTGATAAAAATTCAAAATTGTTGATAAAAATTGTTGTATATTGTAAATTGCTGTAATTTAGTGGCGCAAAATCCCATTAGGAGCAGAATATTATATTAGGGGCATAATAACGGAAAATGACATACTGCTTTTGAAAACACGCATTTTTCCTCATAAATTTTCTATAGTGATTTTCCTTCTGCATGTGTACTAAGTTTCAGACACTAGGCGAAATGCTTATTTAAGTGAAAATGAAGTCATATTTAAAAGAAAACTATCATTTTCTTAGATAAAACTAAGCCTTTTAACACAAATGCATCTAAAAAACATAAATTACGGAAATTTTTACTCTCCAAAATTAAGATTAGAATCTCAAATAAAGAGTGCGTCTGTTCACATAAAAGATGTTGCTGGCAATCTTGACTTCAAGTTTTGAGTTAAAATGATTTTTAAATGATCAAACAAAATACAATTTTTTTTTTAAATGATGGATATGAGAATTGCGTATACAAATTTTGAGAAAGTGGAAATTGCTGTTTTCATTCCGGAATACCAAGCATAAGAGCCTCAATTGATAACCACACCCTAATAACTGATCTTTATTATATTTTATTGATTCTGTATCCATATTATAAAGAACAAACGTATCTGTGCGCAACACTGACGTCATTTTGCGAATGGCAATACTTCACGATCAAATTTTGGTCTTGAAATTTTCGCTACTGCATTTTGTCAATCTTCTGACCATCATACATTTTTAATTTTTGTCGCATAGGGAAATAAATGTACTTTCAAATGCAATTTGTTTAAAAACTGTATTCATTGACTGATGTATTATATTTTCTAAAATAATTTTTAAGCATGATTTCTTTAAAAGTTTATCTTATCACGTGCCGGTTTCAATATATAAAATAATAAACATTTTGCACATAAAGCAACAGACATTTTTCAGCATTTATTTCTGACTATTTTTGCATAATGAAATTAATACTTCCTTTATAAGCAAATAAAAGAATAATATTAAAAAACCCACCAAACTAACATATTTGTGAAAGACAAATTAACGAAATTAATACTTCTTTTATAAACAAATAAAAGAATAATATTGAAAAAACACAAATCTAACATATTTGTAATCGTACAATTTAAATTTTTAGATTACCAAATAGGATTTTTTTTTTAATGGAATTTGTTTGCAAAGTTCATCTCAGTTTACTGATTGTCTATGGTTTTAAAAACAATTTTAAAACATTAAATATTTTTTAATTTAGCTATATCGCGCGGAGCTCGATTACGAAAGATTAATCCGTTTGCCCTTAAAACAACATAAAGAGTTCATCATTTTCTTACGGCTAATTACCTTAAAAAAAACTTCCCTATGAATAAATAAATAAAATAACATAAATAAAACACAAATTTGCCAGACATGTATAAGCTCTGGAATTATCAGAATATAAAAGGATGCCATAAGTAGTAAAATCTTGGAAAATAACTCTTAGCATGCGGCTAATAAGAAAATATCGCTTTTGATAAATTTAAAAAATGTATTTGATTGTGTAATTCGTATTTTCCATATGAAAAATGCTTTTTTAATGTAAGTGGACAATCTAAAAAATTTATTGCATATAAAAAAAATTGTTAGTTTTCAATTTAAAAAAAAATGTTTTCACCTATATTCCTTAACCCGGGAAGCCCGGGTACGATCCCCTAGTTTTATTAACGATTGAAAATTTGAACAAGATAAATATATAAATAAATATAGGGAGAGTGTGAGCTAATAGTAGGAATTGAATAAATGTTCATATGTGTGACTAATGAATATCAATAAATAAATAATTACATATGTAACTTAAATATTAAATAAACCACATATTTTTCTTCCATTTTAATAACATATTTTACAAAGGAGAATTCTTTTGCATACCAATCGCAAATATTACACATTGAATGTGGGTTTTTTTAATGTAACATATTCTTTGGTATCTTAAATTTTAACATGCAGTTACAATGGTATCCTTTGAAGAAAAAAATGGTGAGTGAGACAACGCTGCCTAATTTTTGGTATTAAATACAAACATTGACCAACATATTGCTTTATTTTTATAACCAACCTAATATATAATTCGATGTATTTCAACTCAAGTTAAAGGAGATATATTGTTAAACCATTATATGTTTTTCATTTTAACAAAAGACTACTATCGCATTTTCTGATTAGACGTCCGTTTAGGATTTGCAAGTGAAAGTTTTCGGATGCAGATTTGATATTGCATATTTTCGAAATGAAACATCATTTTTTAAAAAGCTGTTTCTTTTCTTTCCGTAAACAGACAAAAACTTTTCGCCTTTAGTTTATTTAACGCCTTTAGTTTATTACTAATTAGAAATTCACTCATTCATTCTCTAACAGATTAATTCTACGAATAAAATTTGTTTAAATTTATGTATTTTTATTAAAATTTCCTTATAACTGGGTAGATTTGTTTTTAACTAATATGAAGGAGAATATTTAATTGCAGTTTTATTGATTCAAGAAGAAAATTTTCAAAGAATAATTGTGAGATTATATAAAACTACCTCATGATAAAACATTTTTTTTTCATTCATATTTCTTTCTTAGTATGTATTCAATTATGTTTATAAATTTATGAATTTATGAATTAATAAGTTTAATATAACGTCACACACAGAATTGAAATTGCTTTGGGCTGTTTATTTCATTTTCCATACTTACTACTTATTCATTTTCCAATTAAGCAAGTAAATATTCTTAGGTGTGATTAAATAATATCAATAAATAGATAAGTATATGTAATTTAAATATGTATGCAAAAAATAGTTTTCTCATTAAATTTTAGGATTATATTTTAGAAAAGCGAATTTATTTTTAGAAATTTCAATCACAACTATTAAAAATTGCATTGAACTTTATAATGTAACATATATTTGGTATCTTAAATTGTATCATAAAGTTCTAGTGGTAATCTGTAAAGAAAAAACTGCAATGCAACAGTTCTCTTAATATGTATAAAATGCAAAGATCTATATATATATATATATATATATATATATTACGCTTTCGTACGTGGCACAGAAATCGCGATTATTTGTTAATTGTTTAATGGCAATGACCGAATGAAACGCATCTCATTGGTATTGAGCAGCATTTAATGCATCTCCATACCTATAAGGGGGGATTACCATAGGACGACCCTGTTCTGTCGCCATATATTACGCTATTGTATGCGGCACAGAAATCGCGATTATTTGTTTATTGTTTAATGGCAACGCCCGAATGAAACACATCTGATTGGTTATTGAATAACATTTAATGCATAACATAGCTATAAAGGGTTACCATAGGGAAACCATATTCTGTCTCCAACTTGGCGATATATCGCCAAATTTGGCGACAAAAATTAGTCGCAAAAAGTGACGCCAACTTGGCAATATCTCTAATATTTCTCAAAATTCCGACATACTTCCATTGTAAACCAGAAGGGTTTATTTGCTTACAGAAAATCAACAAATTGAGATATTTTAATGCCACAAAAACTAATATTAATTTAAGGGATTATATTAATTATATTTAAGGGAGTCCAAGTAAATTAAATTATGAATAAAGTAACATGGTACAAAGCTTATCATGCTTTCCGAAACATAAATTTTACACGTGTATATTTATAACCAAAAAATATTTAAACTGGTGTATTTCAACTCATAGGTAACTAAAATACAGCTACAGTATTCATTGTGATAACCGTAGTAAAGCAATGTTACGATACCAGATGCGTCACCAAAGTCGAAATTGCATCAGTATGCGCTTTTGAAAAAAGCGTCTTGCATAATAAGTTTTTCGAAATTATATCTCACAGACGCTAATGCACAGCTATCATGCTCATCGAGAAAAAAAAATAGAATAGAAGTGTAGCGTGTCTAATGATATACATGAAAATCTAATTAGCACCAACTTATATGGAGGCTCTGCAAATACATAAAATTTACAATGTAGGATCATATTCTGTTTAACTTTATTTATTATATCAAAGATGAAAGAAATTATCATACGGGATAATGCATTATATTTTCCATATGATGTGTTTTCAGATGTTAATTTTTATACTTCAGATACCCTAAAAAATAAATTTGATTAAAGAACAAACAATTCAAATTGTATTTATAGTCAAATTTGGCATTGCGAGTCTTTTTGTTATGCATCCCAAAAGTCCATGAATAATCATTTAACGACATTCAAACATGACCGCATCATTCTAACATGACAGCAGCTTTCTAACATTTACAATATCATAATTAATTAAATTGTTAATTAAATTTGACAGAAATGTTATAATTTTTTTTTTCATTGTCTAAATTTCACTCTTAAGATTTAGGATGCTATGTAAACTCAGTGAGGAAATCGTAATTTCTATAAATCAGATTTTCCTCTAATAAGGGGCCGTCCATAAATGATGTCATGCTTGGAGGGGAGAGGAAGGTTCATGAAATTGTGACAGTTTGTGACAATTTGAGTGGGAGGGGGTATGAAGATTTGTGACATCATATGGCAATTAGATTTAAGTAAAACTAATATTGAGACTTTTCTTTAAAAAAAATGATCTGTCTTAAAGTAGTTTGTGCTCATAAATTTAAGAAACGATTTAAATCCAAATGTATACTAAATTCCAAAATACTGCTGTTTTCAATTGCTCTTTCATATTAATAGTTTATTACTATTGTATATTAATTATGTTTTTTGTTGTAAACCTTAATCTTTTTTCATACAAAATAAGAACACGAATCATTTTTATTGTTATGCTCACAAATGTCATTAGAACACATAGTTAAAGATTAAAAATAAAATTTCGTATACGATCTATAAAGTATACTTTGTTTCTGAAGTACAAGTATATGTTTATATAATATAGCATGACATGCGATAAGGGGGAATATGGTGAAGTGCGACAGTTTGTGACCAAGGGGGGGAGGGAGGTCAAAAATATTGAAAAAAAGGGTGACATCATTTATGGACAGCCCCTAATGTATTCGGCGGATGAGGAATCTGGTTTATAGTTTTTTGTCAATTTTATTTTTATGACTGTAGAAAGGGGTCCCTTAAGTACTTCGTTAGTTAAATTATCCTTTAAAATTTAATTAAAAAATAAAATCATCTAAATTTAATGGAAAAATAAACTTATTTGGCACATGTACATGTTCAACGTGTTATTGAGAAAATGGTAATAGGAAGATCTTACACCGAGATCTACAGTGCGTTAATTTGTGCGTTTAGTATTTATAATGTGCATTTAAAATTGAATGATTGTTTTTTATTACACATGAAAAATAAAATTGAAGTTCTTGTAAAAAACATACAGGGTGATTATAAATGAATATTTCAACTTTACAGGGCTATAAAAAGAAAACAAAAAAAAAGTAAGACTGTTATTAATAGATGGAAACCAGCAGTTGAAAGTTTTAATTCAACACAGTTATAAGTGTTCAATCTGAGTCTCTCCAGAAACACGAATGATATCGAGGTGGTACCAAAAGTCATCCCACACTTTTTTAGCATGTCCGGTGTGACTCTGCGAGATATGCGTGTCTTATGTTCGTCGCCGACAGTTAGTAGCAGTCAAACGAACACATGATCTTTGATAAGGCCCCAGGAAAAAAAAATCATGCTGAGATAAGTGTGGGATGAGTTACTGTACCGCCTCGATTTTGTTCTTGTTACTGAAGGGGATCACATTGAACACTTAAAACTATGTTGAATTTAAAATTTCAACCGTTATTTTTTTATTTCTGATGAACAACAGATGATGCACTTTTTTGTTTTCTTTTAATATCCCTTTAAATTCGGAATATACGTTTATAATCACCCTGTAATATTGAATTTTCTCCTTAAACTGATAGTAATGTATAATTTTTTCGTACGCCATGGAAATTTTCTTACTTGCCACCTCGAGGAAAACATGGCGTGGGATCGCCAATCCTGGCCTAAAATATAATTCTATTCGTAATATTAATGAATTTTTGCATATACAAATACAAAATGGTGAAATGTTTATTTTCTTTATGAATAGAAACTTAGACCCTACCCTGTGTAAAAATAATAAGTTAAATATTTTTCCATAATTTCAAATAAAATTTATCCCTTCTCTTTTCAATATTCTAGTAAAATAAAAAAAAAAGAAACATAAATTTATCTCAGTTTTATAAAAGTGCATAATGTTGCTTTTACATTTACAATAAAAATAGTTTATTAGATTCTACTTATTTGATAAAATATTCTTAAACAACCTATAAAGCTCAAATGTATATATTATGTATGCAAATCTCATCCCCTTCAGCTGTTAGTGTCAAAACGTATTTGTCAATGTTTATGGCAGAAATAGGTTATACGCAAAATAACGTTATGTTCTCAGCCAAATAATTATTGATCCGAGAAAAAATGCAACTATAGATAACAAAAGAAGGTTTAGTATTAGTATAGTCAACAACCAAAATGTAAAATTTTAGACGGAATTAAAAATATTAATATTGGAATTTATATGTAGCTAAAAAAGTTTTTAAAAATATGTAAATCATAGAAGTATATTTAGTTACGTTATTTAAGTAGCCATTATATACTAATGATTATCATGAAGACCATTAGTACATGACAAAAAACTATTTTTGACATTTATGAAGTATTTAGTCAAAAAGTAATACTATACATGATTGTAAGAAGATGATTATAAGATACAAGTTACAGTGCTGGAAAAAAATTTAAGACCACATGCGAATTTTGCCGCTTAAAATAAAATTCCGAAAAGAGTTATATATCTTAAATTTAGACACAAATATCTTATTAATATGTGAATTTAATTCAACTGAAAAAGTTTAAAAGGATTTTTTTCAATAAGTGTTAAAATCTTGTAACATTAACAAACGGAAATAAGTTTAGGACCAGTATCTTCTTTTCAATTTAACATAATGCACTGTAAAAAAAAAAAAAAAAAAAAAAAAAAAAATCCTACCAAGTTTCCTGTAGGAGACGGAAAAATAGTTGCCCTTCTCGGTACGGAAAATTTTCCGACTTAGCTCGGAATAAAATCCGAAAAATGCCATTTCAGTTACTATTTCCTTTTTTTTACGGATTTCATTCCGAGCTGTGTTGGAAAATTTTTTGTACCGAGAAGGGCAACTATTTTTCCGTCTCCTACAGGAAACTTGATCGGATTTTTTTACAGTGTGAGATGACGTGATGACTGTAGCATTTTACGTGGGCTCATCCCTGATGATGTTTATAGTTTAATAGTACCTAGATTTGACGTTTTGGTATATGCAACTGTTGATTTGAGGATGGTTCGCACGAAATCATTAGCTGAAGAAGAAAAGTACAAAATAAGGGCATATTCGAATTGCAGGCTGACTGAAAGGTAAATTGCTCTAAAAAGAAATAAATTTAAAACTGTTGTGTACAAATTTCTTTATAATCCATTGAAATATGTTAGAAATAAAAGAAGTGGATGGCTATCGGAACTCTCAGCTCTGTGTAAAAGGAAAGTTATTAGAATGTCTGTTCCAGATTGCGCTTATTCTACTAATATAAAATGTGTTCTAAAACTTTCTGTAACGTCCAGAACTGTTTCAAATACGTTAAAAAGTCCAAATGCTTGAATTATTCTAAATTAAAAGTTAAGCAAAACTACAAAAAACATCACATTGATACAAGACTAAAATCCGCATCTTCCAATGTCTAAAAAATTTAATCTATGGTGCAAATTAGTTTTTATTAATGAAAAAATATTCACCTTTGATGGTACAGATGATTAAAGATATTACTGAAATGATTTATCAAGTGTGTGATTATGTGTGTATTCAAAACGCTTACAAGGTGGTGAGTCAGTCGTGATTTGAGCAGGCTTTAATGCAGAAGAAAAAAAAGTTTGGTTTTCACCGAGGCAAAGATGAACCCGCTTCATTATCTAGATATTCTTGGTAATAATTTTGTTCCACTTAAAGGTAAACTTATGGTTCAGAGTTTTGCATTGCTTCAATATAAAACTTCTATTCGTAAGTTTTTGTTAAGTTCCGATTGGTTAAATGCAAACAACATCAAAACTTTAGGCATTCAATCTAAAAGTCCTGACATAAATGCTGTAGAAAACATATGGGGAATCTTGGTTCGTGAAGGCTAAAAGCATTTTGATCTCATTGTTGAACTAAAAGCAACCATTTTGGAAATATGGAAACAAATGCGCATTTCTACATGCAAATACCTGGCCAAATGCTTCCCAAAGCGTCTTTCGGATGTCTTCAGTATAACGTGGAAACAAATAAAGTACTAAAAATTAATGTACAATCATTTATAGTCCTAAACTTTTAAAAACCAAACTGTATTATTTAGAAATTAATCTTTGTTTTGTTTTTTTTTTTTTTTTAAATATACAGGGTGCAAAGTTAAGTCCCTTTAACCTGAAAATACTTGCGAGCGGAGGGAGCTACAGCTCTGCAAATAAGTTGACGGTATAGTAAAGCAACTACGCCCGTTTTAATGCAAACGACAGCAGCGCCCCTAGTGGCGAAATTTGGAATATAGCCATTGCAAATCGAAAACAAAAAGAGATAGAGCAAAATTTCCAGTTAGAAAATTTTAGGGCTTCAATTAATTAGTACGAAACGACATTTAGTTTACATGGATAAAATAAATCTTCGCCTGTATACCCAAAAATGTCTGAAATCGATGCATTCCATTTTGTGCAAACGTTTGAATGGAATAGCCAGAAGTATGAAGAAATACGCACAATTTATGGTATAAATACGTACTTATCTTAATATATTTTGATAACATCACACAAAAACAAACAAAGACAAACTGTCTCACAGTGATAAAAAGTTAATATTCAGTATGTTCAAAAATTTCGCCATTGCTCACAAAACACCTTTGTATTCGCGAGAGTGCATGCATATTTCTCAGCATGGAACGTCTATTACAAGCCTCTTCAATACGACGACAAAGATTTAACTTTTTTCATGGGTAGTTGGGTCTAGCCACCTAATTTTAATTCCAAAACTGACGAAGGTACCAAGAATATTTTAATAAAATTTTGCTTTTGTAATGTAAGTGCAAATTAGCGGGTTTTTACTTTCTAAGAAATTCCTTTGAAAATTCTGGTGTCAGACAATTATTTCATCAGTTTACAAACAGAATTCTTCTGCCCCTGAAAGGGTTATTCTAAAATTTTAAATGCATTGTAAATTAAATTTTTACAGACATTACAGCACAGTAGAACGTCACAATCTGCAACTGTGCATTGCTACATTTCCGTAATGTGAATATGCAAAATAGAATCGTGATCATCGATTTCGGACATTTTTAGGTATGCAGGTGACGATTTATCTTATCCGTGTGAACCAAATGTCGTTTCGTACTAATTAACTGATGCTCTAAAACTTTCTAACTGGAAAGTTTGCTCTATCTCTTTTCGTTTTCGATTTGCAATGTATATCTTCCAAATTTCGCCACTAGGGGCGCTGCTGTCGTTTGCATTAGATCGAGCGTAGTCACTTTACTATACCGTTACCTCACTTGCATAGCTGTAGCTCTCTCCGTTCGCAAGTATTTTTAGGTGAAGGGGACTTGCCTTTGCACCTTGTATTATTGTAATTTAAAACAAATAACTAAACTTGTATAAATTTGCCGTATAATTTTGGAATGATATTGTTTTTTCATTTAAGTAAGAGCTTTACTGTTTTTATTGTTGTACCTATACTTTTTTCCAGCACTGTATTTAAGTGCCGTTGTTAAGGTCGATTCGCCACAGACTAGAGAAATACAATCTTGCAAGAATCGGGTGATATCAGAACCAAACCGAAAAATCCTTTTGAAATATACCGAAAACCTGATAGAGCCTGACAAAAAACTGTTGTCGTGAAACACCACAAAATAATTTTACCCGTTTTGAAATCTGTACTGCAATTCCAAATGTTAAGAAAATAATCTACCTTATATATAAAAAATCCTAATGAAACGAATTTATGAAACGATTCTATGAAACGACAGATTAAACAACTGATTATGTTTCACGGCGATTTCTCCTAAAATACAGATTACTTTGCGATAAAATTAATACCAAAAATCCGTATTTATCCGCAGATCGTAAAACTGGTATTAGAATTTTTAAATTCGAATTAGTTTGTGAAATATTATGTTTTTTCTAATTTTATATACTTTTCTCTAATGATGGCGACTCAAATTTTATTCATAACAGGTATTTTTTTATTCATATTTCAGAAAAGGTAATTATTTTAAACTAATTTGGAGACCAGTTTGGCCTTAAATGTATGCTAAGAAATGTATCATGTTACTTTTATTCATAAATAAATTTGTATTTCATTATCATTTTATTTAATGTAAAACTTTCATTTAAAACTGAAACATTTAAAATAAATGGCTCTCACTTCTTTCTTTTTTTTAAAACGAAACGAAAAGAAAAATATTAAGCACATATGTCATATACGCAACGCTGTACGTAATTGGTGCCAAAATGGCGTTATTTTGTCTTACATGGTAACCAGGCTATTGTTGCTTATTTATTAATAAATGTTTATTTGAATTTATTTTCTTTTTATTTACAAAAAAATTTATAAATTGTTTTTTTTTCTATAGTTATTAATTAAACTTTTTTTTTATTATTGTTATTTCATTTTAATAATAACAGAAAATAATTTAAAAATACATATGTAACTGGCATTCGAAAATGAGGCTTTCACCAAATTGTCGTAAAAAATGCACGCCAATCCCGGTGTCCCGGTGCGTATATGACAATACAACAAATCATGACATTTAATTTCAACTTCAAAGCAATGTTTTAATGGTACCTTAGTTATCCTGACGACCAATTTCGCCAAATTATATAAATCGCCAAAACACTCACCAAATTATACAAATTGACAATTTTTTTTTTTACTAGCGGGACTCCACCCCCCTGCTCGCTACGCTCACCAACTCCCCGCGTAATCGCTTCTCGATCCCATTCGGTATCGTAAAGAAATCTCTATTTTCTAGCCCACCTTAGACGTAACTGTTTCGCGTTCCCATTTTGGATCTCTTCGCGATCCCTTATTTTCTATACATTCAATTTTTGGATTATACTTCGTAAAATCACGCTTCTCCCCAAACTCCTGACAATTTTATTTTCTTAGCTCCAAGAGCATAATCATTAGAGCTTATAGAGTTTCATAATTACAAGAATTATTAAATATAAAATTATATATAAAATGTTACGCATATTATAAATAGTTAGTGTTTGTGCTTAAAAATAATGTAAATTAAGCTATATTCATAAGCTAACATTAGTTTTTTGTTGCATTGAAATATCTCAATTTGATGGTTTTCTGCAAGCAAGTAATCCCTATTGCATTTCAATGGACGTCTACGGAAATCTGGCTAAATACTGGAAATAGCGCCAAGTTGGCCACAAACTTGCTGATATAGCCCCCAATTCCCCCCCCCTTGTTAACCCTTCATTTAGCGTCAAAAAGCTCTGACCAATCAGATGCGTTTCGTGGTATCTACGCAGATTTTCTTTGGTCCATTTCTAAATCGTTACCTTTTTTTTATATATATAGAAGAAAATAACGGAAGAACAAATAAATTAGTATAACATTAATAAAAATACAAATAAAACGTCGAAATAAAAATCACTTGATAGCGTAAACACGTGTAACTTCCGTAAAATCAAGTGAATGTGACTTTTACGATCAACCATTATTGGCATTTTATCTGATAGTTTGGCGACAGATTTTAGATGTAACAGGTAACAGATTGTGAATCAAACACGAAAACAACCATTCGATATCTTAACAGCAACTGATTCTGCCTTAATTTTTTGCAATAAATGGGAATTGAATGGAAACACGTTTACAGGGCGATCGCTACAGGTCTTTTCAGCATAATTCAATCTTCTCTAATCTTTTTAAAAGCGATCAGATTAGCGCTCTTTTAGATTCTGCAGTGTCTGAACGGGGGTTGGCGAGCGTAGCTTACAGGGGGTAGAGCCTCCTAGTTTTCTTAATAAAATTCTGATAAAAAAAATTACATTTTTACATATTATACGAATTTTATATTTTATGTTGAAAATGTTTTTGCATATACTCATTCATATTCAAATATACATTTTTTCTTTTCTTTTTTTTTTTTATGTGAATCAATTGTTCTAATTTTCATTTTGAAAAATTTTGATATCGCGAATCTGAACCACATAACATAAAACCCTAACTGAATCCATTACATTCAGCATTAAAAATATTAAGATATGCCATTTTTACACAGTATATATATATACATGAAGTACCATTTGAAAGTACATTCTTAAATAACACATAAAAATGATAAAATATCGTGTCTGCGTGCTGTTTTCACAATACGTATTGACAAAAGAAAAAAGTAGTTTAGAGATCACCGTAAGTAAATCTACAATATAGATATTCATACAAAATGAACAGTTTGTTACGTTAGAGTGCGATTAGCACTACAAAACTTGTCAGAACTTGAAATTTTCTTTGCGAAAATTCTCACATAAGTGCGTTAACATGTGCACAATTTGTAAAGCATTAAAAATTTGTCATATCGGAGAGCTGTTTGTTCCACAATACTTGTCAAAGGGTAGGGCAATTTGCAACCATAAATAGCTCAAGTTAATGCCCAGTTGCTTTTTGCTATAAAACGATGGTCTAACGCTGGGCCATAATGAGACCCCGAAGGAATGAAAGACTGAGTGAACCTTGCCCAATCGGGAGTCGAACTCTGGACCTGCAGTGCGGCAGTAAGATGCTCTGACTACTACGCCACGTGGCTTCTAAATCCATACACCGTACTTTAAATATTGGACATGTTACATTTTATATTATGATGTAAAAAAGGGGAATTTTGTTAATTTTTTAATGCATGATTCAAATATTCCCTGTTATTAAATTTAGAATGTCACTATTTCTTAGTTAAAAATCCGAAAACTGAAAAACTAACGGAATATAAATTTAACAAATTTATTTCCAGAAATATTATTCATGTATGGTAAACTGAAAATGTTTGTAGTGTAAGCATACACTATCTTGCATTGTTTTGAAAGTACAAAAACTCTCAAAAATAAATATCTAGTACAACAGTTTTATTTATTTATTTATTTATTTTCTGTAGAATCTAAATTTTTAACGTTCAATATACTGTCGATTATACTCTTAAAATTCCCTTCAATATTTTTTTAACAATGCTATATAAGTTAATTCAAAGGTTACATTGTACTCCATGAGATAACCACATGCAAAATACTTCGCTACTTTCAAATTTTTATTAAGACTACAGTTTTAAAATCCTATGTATTGTTTCGAATTAATAAAATGGAACACATATTATTAATAAGATCAATTAGGAAAATAATGTGTTTATCTAAGTCATTTCGATGTAAACTATGATGATATGTAAAATAATATACGCATACTAAAATACTTTTGTATTACTAATATTAAATACAATCTCACCCGGTTAAGACGCATTTGAAAGGAGTGGACAAAAGTTACGTATTAAAAAGGGATCGCGTATTAAACGTGATTTGTACAATGTTCAAAGAATTGAGCTTATTTACACATCTAATCTTCTAACTGGACTTTGGAGCTTTCATTTATATGTTTACGGTTGAAACATGTGTCTTTTAAGTATATTTAGATTTTAAAAAATTGTAATGACTTTAAATCATTGTTTCATTTTTTAGAACCAACTGGAATAATTAAAGGAAAATAAATATGGATTCTACCATGGCATTTTGTCAATTAGTACGTTGCAAACAAAAATAAAACAGCAAATGTAATTTTCACAATAGTCTATTTTTTTTTAACATAAAGAAAATAAAATTAAATCGTATTTTTTTTTAATTTGTCTTTTCTTTTTATAGGACAGACTGGAATAATAACTAAAAATAAATATGGATTCAAATATGGCTTTACTGTCGATTAATTTCTTATAACAAAAAACAGCACAACAGAAATAATTTTCCAGCTATGCTATTTTTTTTACAGAAGGAAAAAATAGTAAATAGTTGAAGCATACAATCCAGTTATTAAAATTAAATTTAGTTCTTGTGATGATGTAAACTACATTATAACATGTCCTTTATTTTTAATATAATAAAAAAAACTATCCTTGTTAATCTTTGTGTAAAAAACATAGCACATTAAAATGTAAACAAAACATAGAAAATATAAAACAATTTTACTACCGCAGTCGTATTTATTAAATCTTTACCAATTTAATTTTTTTTACCTATAACATGCAGTATAAAACTTAGTAGTAATGTAACGTATATTTAAAACGTAACTAATCCAACAAATATAATCATCTCCTGACAGTTCCCCTTCAACCGGTCAAAAATGCTAGAAAACTGATTCAATTTCCATACCTTTTCACAAACTAACTAATAAAGCAAATTCAGTGATTTTTTTTGGGGGGGGGGGGGGGATTGTTAAGTAAAGCTTTACTTGTTACAATAAACGGAACAGATTGATGTAAAATATTTAATTTAATTAGGAAAACTTAATTAGGTAACCTACTGTTTTTTTGTTTTCATAATTACTGTATATCACTGCGCGCGCGATATCTCGTGTTCATCTTAATATATTAACTTTAAATAGATGTTAATTTAAAGATAATACTTCGCTTAACATAATGAACTGAAATATTTTAATTATCTTTATTTATAATATTTATAATTAATAATAAAAATTAAAAAAATAAAATGTGTAAAATTTCTCGCATATTTTTTGTAATAAAATTTTTATTATTTAAGATAATTCTAAGATTTTAGTTCATTTTATGCAAAAATGTAATATTAATGCACTCCGAAAATTTCAACCCATCATCTTTACTAGTTTTTGAGAAATCATGCGCGCAGTGATATATGGCAATTGCGAAAAAAAAAAAAAAAAAAAAAAAACAGTAGGTTACTTAATTATGTTTTCTCATTAATTTAAATATTTTTCATCAATCTGCTTTGCTTATTGAAACAAGTAAAGCTATACTTAACAATTCAAAAAATTTCATTGAATTTGCTTTATTAGTTAATTTGTGAAAGGGAATGGAAATTCAATCAATTTTCTAGCCTTTTTGGCTGGTAGAAGGGGAACTGTCCCCTTAATCATAATATGTCTTAAGTATCTGGCCATCCTGAATTCGTCTATCGCTGCCTACTACAGTAAATACACGGAGGAAGAGACACAGAATGTAAGGACGCGGGATCAAAGAAGAATTGTAGTATTGCTAATTTAGCAGCTTTAGTTTTATTCAAATATCTAACACTATATCAGATTAGTTCACCTTAATTAAATATATCAATTATTACTATTCGAAAACAGTGGTTTTCATCTGAATAAACAAATCCAATAAAGTAGCAACACGCGAGAAGAGAAATGGAATTGATATCTAGATCTATGAGTTTGCGTATTAAACATTAGTTTTTTTTTTTTTTTTTCCCCTCAAAGTACCAAAAATCTATCGCGTCTTCAGCGGAATCGCGTAATAACTGTTTCTGTATTAAACATGATATATATTTTTGCATTATCCTTAGGAGCGATGTTCAAGGGACTGGGCAAAAACCGCGTTTTAAACGTGAGCGTCTTAACCGAGTTCGTATGTATATAATTATTACAGAAAAAATTAGACTATCCCTTTGATACAACAATATAACTAATAACTTTATGACCAGTAAGATCTTAAGAACTTTACATATTTAGTATAAATTATGTAAGGATTTTTATATGTAAGTTGAATGAAAAGTTATTACATTTTACAGGAGAATTAAATTTTCCAAATTATTATTCATTACAGTGCGACTTCAAAAATCCGGCATTTAGAAGTCCGGCAACTTCAAAAATCCGGCATCAAAACTATCTGTTCCCTTTCTTTTTCTTTTACTCTTTCAATTTATGCAAGAAGAAAAATAGCAATTGTTTATTATTCTAAAACGTCAAGATCGAAAGTAAAAATGCAAGAAAAATATTATTTGACTTTTTTTCAACGTTAAACACTTTGGCGAATGCATGCACAATATATGGCCGGAACGAAAGCACGACAACGACGACATCGATGATGAGGAAGAATGTTCACGCTTTCACATTTCCCGCGAAAAGGCTGTAATTTATAAGCTGATTGAACTCGCAAAATCTGAAAATGCACTAAGTGTCGAAAAAAAGGATATAGATGATTGGCTATGCATGGACGAAAATGCACCAACAACGAACAAATTAACGGACAGTGAGATCGCTGACGCAGTGCTAAATAGAAGCGGTGATAATGCTAATAGCAACTCAGAAGACGAGGTTCAACAACCGGCAGAAGAAAAGTTGTAATTTGAAAAGTGCATAAATTTGATTGGATAATTAATATCTGCTTTAGAGAATCAAGAGTATATTTCCGAAATAGACTTTCTTCATTTGTAAAAAATACCACAAAAACTTGTCGAATAACTGCGAAGGAAATTGAAGCAAACAAAATTGACAATGGTGTTCCCGAAATTACACGAGGAGAAATAATTTCACTCTTTATTAGATTTTTTTTTCTGTAACATAGAAAATATCAATTAAAGTCAGTTTTTTTTTAAATATTAATTTTTGCTTTTTCTGCATGATTACCACTTAATAATGAATTAAATTATGGCTAAAGGCACAATTCAGAATATAATACTACTTTTGATATTCCTAATTACTACTTTTGATATTCCTAATTACTACTTTTGATATTCCTTCAAAAATCCGGCGTAGTCTGGGTCCCGATGATGCCGGATTTTTGAAGTTATACTGCATTTGTATAATTTCTTTCCTACTTTTCTTTTGTTATAATTTTGATTTGAAGGACAGTTAAAAGGAAACTTTCTAAAAGTCAGAAAGGATTTTTCTCATTTTTTTTCATTCAGATAACTTTTTCTCCTCATGTGTGTTTGGTAGCTAAATATATAAAATTTACTTCTCACGAAATCTTTAAGTTATTCAGTTTTAAATTGTGAAAAGTGCAATAAAGAATTGCGGAATGGATGAAATCTTACAACAAGTCTCCTGTTGTCAATGTGCAGTTGATTTTTATGAAGAAATATTCTAAGAAACATTTTACATGTGCCTTCGACAATTGCTGAAATATTCCATGAAGCCACGTGTATCAGAGTAATGCATTAACCCCTTCGGTACCGGCGGTTTTTATACAAATTTTATACGATTGGCATTTTTTTTTTTTTTTTTTTTTTTTTTTTTTTTTTTTTTTTTACTTCAACAATCAAGAAAATGCTCTAATTAAAGAAACTAAAAATTACTTTTTTTTCTTATTGGTGCCTAAAACAATTCTGTATGCTCTTTTTGAGGGTGCATGTATGCACCCATGGTCCGAAATGGGTTATGTAAAGTGGATGAACTAACTCTTATCTATAATCGTTCTAATTCAAAAATAAAGTACATTGGTACTTAGAAAAAAAAAGTGTACAAAAATTATGATGTATCGATTATGAGATATTGCAACCAAATCAGTGTAAGTTCGAGGAGCTCTTGTAAGTGCTAGAGATGAACTTTTCTACAGAAAAATATTACTGCTGATAAAAAGTATAAGCTGGAAATAGCTTTAGAATATCTTCTTTTGGAAAATAATAATCTCTTAGCGAGTTGTTTATAGATTTAGATTGATAAGAAAATAACTAATATTTTCGCTTTTGCAAAGAGCACTTAATTAATAAACTATTGAACTCCTGAACTAAAACATAAAAGTAAAATGAACTAATATGCTAAATAAATATACAGTAAAAAACTGCATTTATTAATTTTTAATAATGAATATTAATTGTGATTTATTAAATAAATATTTGTCAGGAAATGGAAATGCTTGGCACTGTTCCATTGGAAACGTCACCTTTCTTTTTTTCTGGCAAGAATTTATTTATGTACTCCTTGAAACTTATCTGGGGGTATTTTTATCTATTATCAAATATGACTATTTTTTATTAAGGCCGAAAACCACAATACTAATGTGTTTGAAATTTAAAATAATTTCATCCACATACTGGTAAAATTAATGGTTAATCTTTAGATAAAACCATGTAAATTTCAGGCACATATTCCGCTAAATATTTATCAGATATTTTTCCAAATTGGTTATTTATTTTTCATATACTTTATGTCCCAACCTTATACTTCAAATTTAAGTATGTCCTGTTTGATTATCCACTATACGATTCTATCATCTTATTTAAGTTTAAATGTTCTATTTCCAATTATAAAAACTAAAAGAAATGTTTCTCCATCTTAAATGATAATAATTATTTACATATCTCTTCTTTTTCACAAAAGAATCCAATCTCACATTTTTAACATAACGCCCCCGTCCATTCGTTCTATCGTTACCGATATACGACGCTAAAAGAACTTTCTGTTAAATATTTTGTTGTGCGTTGTACCAACTCGTTGATGGTGCAGTACTCTAATACAGTGTAACGAATTTTAAAATCTCATTCCAAAATTTGGATCTATGACTCCACCATAATGTTAAAACCAGGTTTCACCATTCTATGGTTTCAGCTACCATAATAGTACCAAAAGTTTTTGATGTGTAAGGTATATGTAAGAATTATTTTCAATTAGATTTAATTGAAAATATCTGAAGAAAAAAAATAAAATTTCAAGAAATTCGATAAAAATAGAAGGGGAAATAAATAGAGGATAAAACTAAGAGGATAGAAATTCGAAGTAAACCTCTGGGGAACATCTTCCTCTGCTTATGATATGAATTTTAATATAAAAAAGATAATATATGTAATATAATATTTGCCTTTTGTCGAATTTGTCTCTGTATTCAAATGGAGATGCTTGTATTACGATTAAAGACTATGATTCCGTAAACTGTTTTGAATTTATATTTCATTCAATTATATCGAGTGAGAAAAAAATAACAAAAGAAATACATAAATACATAAAAATTAACTAATTAAGATATATATACTCAAATGTTTCTTCCTGAAAAAATCAGACTTACTTTTAATATATAAATTTAATTAAACATATCCAGAATTTAATAATCTTTGTTATTAATACTTTATGAGCAAAAAAAAAATAATAATGAATGTGAATAATAATGTGATGTTTTACCGAAATACACTAAAATGATACTACATTGATACTACAAAATATTTTTTTTTTATTATCTCAGCAGCATCTTAATATTACTTTACAAAAACGTTTTCTGCTAATTTCGGAAATAAAAAACGTCTTAATTGCTGTGTCACATATTTACGGGGAAAAAAGCTAGTGCCATAAAATTCTGTAGTTTTCGCAAAGTCATGCAGAAAGAAATTTCCAAGTAGTGTATATCTTCAGATTTCTTTTTTAAGTTACATGGAAAATCTATTTAAAAAGGTTCATTTTTAACTTTCCATATTTATTTCCATATTTTATATTTTTATTATTTATATCACTTTTTTCCCGTTTATATCACAATTGTTTTGTTCATTTTAGAATTTATATTTACGAGTTTTATTTTTCATTTATGTTATCTTTATTATTTTGTATTAGCACACTTTCATGGTAAATACGATGTCATGAAATTTACTGAAATTAGTGTTAGAAATATAAAGAAAGAAAGAAAAGTGTTTAGCTGCAAGTCTTAATTTACATTTAATACGATGCAAAATAAATATTGATTTCAATTTTCAAGCTAAATAAACTTACTTTTCTAAAAGAAGTACACCTTAATGATATAATTTAAAAAGTTATTTTATAAATTTCTGACAAAATATATTTTTTAAACTTTCTTTTTACATTTATTGTAAAATATACTCTTAAACTTCAAACTCTTTGAAATATATATATTTTAGATAATGTTTTTCCGTCTTGATTCAAAAGACAAGTTGAATTTCCACTTCATATCGTATAATCAGTGTCCTAACTTTAATTTAGGAAACTGCATCAAAATTCGATTTATCACGAGAGTTACAAGCTTACAGTAACGCAGATATAGGGTTGATTTTTGACGGCCAATTATCTACTCGAGTGATATAGGCCCTAGGGGGAGTGCCCTCCGTGGGAGTCTTTCTAAGGGAACCTAATACGTATTTACGTATGGAAATCCAAGGTTCGAAAAAAACCACGAAAACTCCGAAAGATTAGGCTGACGGGCGCGATTGGATTAGAGCCCAGCACCTCCCGTCTGCTAGTTTCGAGAGCAAAACCCCTCGGCCACTGCTGGGGAAACGCAGAAATAGCATACATATGACTCCTGAAGAATCATTATTATTTCTATATCATGCGACATATTCATAACTTTTCAAGATGCATTTGACGACAACATGATTACATGATTTCATTCATTATCGAAACGTCTTCACTGTTTTTAAGCGTATGTAATACATATAATATTATTATAGTATTTTTACGCATTTTTCGAGGGGAAAATAAAAGTGTACTTTAATTTTTAACTTCTAAATTACAAAAATAAAGATTTGTTTTCTGTACTACCATTTTCCGGTAACCTTTTGCAGTTTTCTAACATTTGAGAGTTTTTAAACCCAATTTAAATCTACCGAAAAAAATTTCAGGAAGAAAAAAAAATGATATTTGGTTTCTATTTTTTTAGCTATTTATTTATTTATGTATTTTCGGCTTAAAATGAAATCGAATTTCTTCCATAAATTTCTATAAGATATTCACATAATCGTATATAAAATGAGGGAAGACGTTTATCATGCCCAAATTGTTCCATTACACACAAGCAAATAGATAATGGAGCAGTTTATCGACTGTAAGAAATAAACAGTAAAGTATTAGTTCATCTACAACGAAAAGTGCACAGAATGTTCACTTAATCTTCAGAAAAGTACACTTAATCTTCATCGAAAGTATTAATAGTTTTTACTAAATATGGGCTGCACACATACACCAGACATGTCAGTCATAAAGGACGTATGTCAGTGTCATGCGCACATGCTCAAAATTAAGAGAATTTTCAGATTTGTTCAATTACGGCCATGGACACAATTATAAGGACACATTAAAAATTTAGTAATATGCATTAAAATAATCATCCACTGGAAAAAAATCAAACATAATTTACTACTCGTAATTAGGAAACATTATGAACCGATTAATAGAAAATTAAATTACAATAAAATTTATAAATCACGTATTAATAGAAATGTATGACACGAAATATGGAAAAGATTATAAGGACATAATCAAATATGTGTGGAAATAAATTAATTTTTTATGAAATCACCTTTTTTCAATGACCCTTAATAATCCTGCAGTCATTGACTCACAAAGTCCAGTTAAAAGTTTTGTTAGATATGTTTTCCACCCTAATTGGATGGATGATACCAAACGTCTGTATTTGCATATTGTGTGCCATAGCTATATACTTCTGTAGCTAAAATGCCCCACAGATTTTCTGTGAGGCTTAAGGTATCCGAATACCTTTAAAAGCCAATTTTCGGCCAAAATATCAATTTTTAGATTTTGGTATAATATAATAGCCGGATTCATTATCTTTCCAAATCTCTTTGAATTTTTTTTATATCTCATTTAGAAGTCAAGTTACTGCCTTTTAAAAATTACTAAGTATCAGTATTTTGAAACCGAAAGTATCGTTCTGCTCACCGGAAGTTCACGTCTACTCACCTATGTTTTTCAATGCTAAGTAAACACAAAAGTAAAGAAGCAGAGATAATTATTAAAAGAATTTGAAAAAAAAAAACAGCAATTGTTTTAAACAAAATAGATAACATAGTGTATAAATTGAGTAACATATTAAGGTTTACTTTTCAAAATAAAGGTAAGATTTTGAATAAAATTGTGTTTTTGCATTTTCTGAAAATCCATTTTTTACATTTTATGTTTACGCAAATCATCATAACGGAAAAAATTATGGATGAATCTCTTTCAAATTTTTTGTATGCTTTGCAAAGTGTAATAAAGGGAATGAACTACACTCGTAACAGTAAGTAAATTAGTTTTTTTTTTTTTAATTATTGATAAAGTTTCCGATTTGCAATAAATTTTTAGTAATTTTTGCTTCTTCACTGATTAATTTTCTATATAGTTTTAAATATTTGACTCACAAATATGAGAGTAGTTCATTCCATAGAAAAAGGTTTAATAATTATAATAATATTTAGAAAATAAAAATATCTTGATTTAAAGTTGAGTTATGATGTTTTGCGGAAGTGATTATTTTCGCTGTTTTTTGCTTATTTGTTCCCCAAAATTTAAAAAAAAAATAATTTGAAATGTATAAATTTTTCTATTTTATTTTACTTTTTTAATCACATCATGATATACAATGCAAAAAAAAAAAAAGTCATATTTTAAAATAATTTTTAAAAAGCCCTCCGACGGTATTCGGATACCTTAAATCAGGGCTTCTTGGCGGACAATTCATAAGTTGGACAGAATTGTCTTTGAACTTTGAACGTGATGCATGCGACACATGGCAACTTACATTGTCTTCTTGAAACAAATAGTCACCACCTGCGGTAAGGGATGCTTTAAGCAATAATCTTTCAGTTAGCATATCCGCATACGATTTTGAATTCGTGCAACCTCTAAAAGACATGATTGGTGTTTTTTCATTGGCTGTAAAAACTGCCCACATCATTACAGAACCTCCCCCGAATTGGCGTTTGTGGAAAACAGGTTTATTATTTCGCAAGTGATACCAATAGAGGCGAAAACCATCTGGTCCATCCAAACTATTTTTGATTCGTCCGAAAATACCACACCAATCCAGCGAGATAAAAAAAAACATTGTTTCTTAGCAAATTCTAATCTAAGTTTCTTACGTAGTTTCATAAGTTGAGGACGTGACGTTAGTTCAGAATATCTAATTGGGATTCTTTCACAGAACATTACGCACTGTTTGGCTAGTGCATGATAGATTAATGTCTCTGTTTTAATTTAAGTAGAACTGTTTTTTTTAAGCAAGCTCGACGAACAATTCCACGTTTCTGGAGCAAAGTCAGAGAATCAAGCATATCTGTATGCTCCTTCTGGCCGTAATCTTTTGGATTCTTCAAAAATGTATAAATTACTGTTTTAGATCTGTTTATATTCCTTGCAATTTCACGTCCACTCATCCGTCATTTTCTGTAAGAAATAATTTTTCCCTTTTTAAATTCAGATAGTTGTGTGCTCTTTGGCATGATGAAGAACGAAAGAAACTGAACATTCAAACTGTGCAAAAGAGTTAGGCTACTTTAAACAATTCTATGATATTACCAAATATGCAAATTTTGTTTCCGATTTTAAAAATATGCGTGTCCTTATAATTTTTCCCGGGTAGAAAGAAATTAAAACCCTTTAAATTCATGCCGTTTAATGACTTTACAAATTTTCTACTTAAAGTTTGTTTGGAATTGTTCCGTTTTAAGCATTTTCTCATACAAACAATCGCATTATTTTCTATCCAAACGACTCCTACATTTTGTGACTTTTCACTTGTTAATATAATTTTTTTCCATGGATATATCTCCAAAACTACTGGACAGATTTTAGTTAAATTATGTATGTATTATGTATGTACGTAGGTTGATATAATGCAACACAAATAAACATTCAGCAATTATAAAGCGCACTCATGATAGCGAGTAAGGATCATCAGCGTCAGAAGGTATAAACAGAGCTTACAATTTTGAACCAAAAAATTGGTTAATAGCTGTTATGGTCACCTCTTACAGTTATATGGCTCTCACAATGGGGACTCATACTGCAAATCAGGCCGTTTATGGGTCCCTGCGGCAGTTGGCCTAACTCCAGAAACACTGTTTTCATCCCCTAGGTGACTCTGGTAGGCGGAAAGCGAGTTCCATTTTTCTCCCCAGCGCGTCTCAGACACGTTCTGTATGGTTGAGGTCTGTAGATCTCGATAATCCATCAATATTCTCCCTTTTCAGAAATTCGTTGACTATATGACATAGGCTACCATTATATCGTCCCTACAACTAACACCAGTCATTTGTCAAACACAAGAAGGTGTGTATGCCTATCCAACATGATGCCTAATAAGATTATAAAACCTCCACTGCTATTGTGGTCTTTTTCTAGAACGTTTGGAGGCAGGTAGTGGAACCCTGATTTTCTCCAGATGAAAGTACGTCGAGAATTTCTATTTAGGCTTAATAAAGACTCATCGGCGAATAGGACGGTCCCCTATTGATCACTGGTCCAAAGTCGAGATCTCTACACCATGCTAATCGTGTTCGCCAGTGTGCAGAAGTGAGCGGGAAGCAAGAAAATGTCTTAGTTCTAACAGCCCTCTGTCAGTAGTCTTCTTAAAACAGTAAACTCTGAAACTCGACTGACTGTAGCCACATAAAGGTCACGAGATAGGTGAGAAGCTGTTGCAATCTTGATAAACCTTGCTGTAATGGACAAATTCCGATCTTTGTTGGCCATCGTGGCTCTTGGACGACCTTGCACAGGTTTTCTGCCAATCGATCCAGTTCCCTTAAACTGTTTCCATAACTTGGACACATTGAAGTGTCTAATAATCTGTACTCGAGACTGTCCTGTTTCTAGTCTCTCCGCGGTTTTCCACCTCATTACATAATTCAAAAGTTGGTGTTTACTCATTTTTACTGTTTTCTCTTGAATTTCATTAAATGTTGAAAGAAAAAAATACTCATCGAGTGGGCAAGTGAACAAAACACGAAAATTACCACGCTCTCTTATAAAGCATTTTCCTCTACCCACTCCGCACCCACGCACGTGTACGCTTACGTATTCGACACTAGCTGCATCTTTGTTTCGAAGCATTACTTTTACATTTCGTTTTTACATTTCGTTCAGTATTTTTTAAGAAATTCGACAAAATATGGAAATACCCTTAATATTGGACTGAGAGTGTATAAAGAGTTTATCTTAGTTTCATAAATTAGTTGTAAATGTTACGATTTGTTTCAGTTAAATAGAACATTTCCCTCGACTATATATTTCTTCTTTTTATTATTCTTCAAGCTGTAATTTACACCTTGGTTACACGAGTTCGTGTCTTATTAAAACCACTATACAGCATGAAGTGTTTTCTATATTAAATTTTGAAAAAATCCTCGTATATATTTCGATACATTAAAATGTATTTCTTAAATTTTCCGAATAAGGAGGTAATTGTTAAATTATCATTTAAAAATTCAATGTTAAACAAATCTTAATGCACACGATACCATTATTTTATTATTATAGTATCTTTTTGAATGCCAGTACTGAAATTTTTTACTGCGTTTAGACTGCGATCTTTTTTTTCTAACAATTGGTAGATTTTTCAGTTATATTGGTTGTTTTTCAGTTTTATAATAAATTTCAAAACTTGCATAAATGTAAATTTTATTATATTGAAATTTTAACTTTCTTCCTTAAAATAAATTAACCTCAAGTATAATTCAAGCTGTACAATAAATACAGTGGATTAGTTAATATAAGGTTAAGAAAATGCATTTAACATAAGTTTAAGGTTACTCTAATTTCATATGAAATTTAACTTACTCTTAAATAACAACGACCGGTCAAAAGGTTCATTGGTTTGAAAATGACGACGAAAATGGTATTGGTTGAGATTGAAGTAATAATCACATGTCAAAGTACACATAAATAGTTAGGTATAGGGTGGCATTTCATGGTTCGAAACTATTCCCAAAAATATATAGTGGGGTTGGTTTTATTAAGATCATAGCCTCATTTGCTAGGAGTGCCAAAGTAGATTCTCTTACTAGTATATTGTAATACTGTATACTATTAGTCATAATTTTATACTATAATTTGCGCAGAATTCGCAGTGGTTAAAGTTTTTCCCCGAAGTACTACAATTTATTCAAATTAACAGCGAAAATGAAACAACAAAACTTTGATTTACGTATATATATATTCAGCATTGCAAATTCAATAGTAAAAACTACACCATGAAAAAAATATTCGTGTTTTTTCCTTTAGTATAACTTTACTTTTTCTCTTTAATGTTGTTTCATTCTAAGGCCCCTCCTTTTTCTTGTAAAAGCTTTTCTATTGTGAATGCATAAAAAGGAGTGCAAATCTTTATTCTTTGTAAAAAAAATACAAATATTTCTACAACAAAACATTTCAAACGCTGCCAAAAGTAAATGATAAATATTTATTGAGGTTAATACAACAGAGAAATGCACAATATGAATTTATATTATACATACATATTTTTTGGAAAATATATCACAAGTAAATTATATAAAAAAAAATATAATTTAAACAAATATAAATGCTGTTAGTTAAATATCTTAAATTTAAAGCATAGGAAAGGAAACATGGAATTTATTTTCGTTTTTGCTTGCAATATATTTACATAAGGCATATTGTTTCTATTATAGTTAATCTATTGAGATTAAATGACATATTTAACAATTTTGATAATTACAATAAAGAACCCTGAAAATTACGATGATTTGTAATTTTTTCAATGCACGATTAGAAATTAAATCGCATATTAGTTGGCATTTGGATTATAATAATTAATTATTTATAGAATAATAATTATATTAATGTAATTAATTTATTTTACCCATTTTTGCTAATTATGTTTTTGATTTTTTTGTGCTTATCATTTAAACGCAACCAAACTCGGTACTTCTTTGTTATAGCGGCCCCACTGTTGAATCGCCAACTGACTGAGATGTACTGCCAAGTTACGCTGTAAAATCAATTAGAGTGGTTTGCAGTCCTAAATAAACTGTAAATTTTTATGCTATCGTCATATATTCGTTTTTATTGATGCCCAAGATTAATTTTAAATTTTCTTTTAATTGCATGTTGTACTGTATTTTTTTTAATCGCCTGTATTTATTTTTATAAATATGGAAACAAATTCTGATACACTTAGTTCTGAGATAGATGCAATCTAATTTTTAACACTTTCCAACGTAACTGAAAAGTGTTTATGAATTGGGTTTGTCTGTCCGTCTGCCCGTCTGTCTGTCTATACAGTAACTCACGGGTATACTTGGGTTGTCATATAATTGATATACGTTATTGATATTTGCCATGGAATCTTCCATATTGAAAATAAAGTGTTTAGCATTTATACTTAATTTACACGGGCATTCAAAAGTATTCCGTTACATTATGGTGTATGAGAGAAAAAATGTCGATGTATTTTAATGAAGTTAATCTATTTAATGAAGTTAACTACATCTTATTGATGTGCATTAGAAGATGATTTTCATTGAATACTGGCAGGCTGAGCCCGCTGCGCTGGACCATTTTTCAAATAAACCTTCAATCAAACGAAATGGAAAATCCGACCCTGTATTTTAAATTAATATGGACCTTCACCTGGAAGGTCCTTCCGCATTTTCTGAATACGCATCGGACGCAATTGCTCTATTATATTATCTGATGCGTTAGACGAAATACGGGCAATTCAGAAGCAACTCTTTAGTACACATGTAGTGTTTGGGAGGGAAATGCGGCCATTACGATCATATCACCACACTACTAAAAAAGAGAGAATTACAATGACTGCAGAGATTGACCATTTAACTTAAAGAATGTTCGGGTTATTCACTTTCGTTTGTTAGTTTTTTTACTCAAGGCTTCTCAGCTTGGTACTTTGTGCGGATCTGATAACATAAATATAATCTCTCCCTACGTTACATTATATTTGGTAATATACGTCTTCTTTTGCCAGGTTTTCTCTACAGTTTCTTATCTTCGATTTCCAGTAGAGTAAATACAATCAAAACAGTATTTAACTTTTATATTTTAAAATATGTGAATCATGTAAATGTGGATATTTAAAGCGGAATTGTGTGAATAAAATTAAAATAATGTCATTTTAACTGCCGTTTCTTTTTACATACCAGTTTTAATCATGCAACTATTAACCTAGGAAAATAACCTCGATAACTAATTCAAATAGCAAACTAAACCTCTAGTTTTCATTCAATAAAATCTTCCTAATCATCCGTAATCGGATCCACAACCAAGTTTAATGTGAAACGTTAGAAATGTTTGTAACCTTATGGCTAAAAATGTACCAGAGTTAGCTACAAAACAGAGTTAATTACGTTCCAAACTACATTCCATTAAATAACGCCAAATTGCTGTTGATTGAATTTTAGATCTTTCACTATCAAAACTCTTTGCAAATGATAAATAAAGTTAGTTATGCAAAATTTTTAGTTGTGATTTTTTTTGGCAAACCGAAGATTTTTTTCGCATTTCTCTAATGAGCGTAATAAGACGGAGAAATAAACATGCTTTTATTTTCAAGGCGTCATTATTCATCAGTTTGTTGACTAAATAAAAGTAAAAACGTTAATTTGTGACTATGATCAACAGCTCAGGCTGTGCATCAGCCAAAATTTCTTTATAATGATTGAAATTTTATTTGAATCTGAGGTACTTTTTTAAAAAACCTAGGGTAAATGAACAAATATTGTTCCATTGGCCACCTTTGGCATTTGAAAGTTTTTTTTTCTTTTTTTTTATACTTTCAAAGTAATGCTTTTTTAGTGATAGTAAAATAAACCTAAAATTTGTCACTACCAACAGCTGCTCGGGCTGTGCATAAGCCAAAATTTTATAATGATTGAAATTTTAATTGAATTTGAGGTACTTAAAAAAAAAAAAAAAACCTAGGTTAAATGAACAAATATTGTTCCATTGGCTACCTTTGGTATTTGAAAAAAAAATGTACATTCAAATTAATGCTTTTTTAGTGATAGTAAAATAACAGCACATGAGAAATATCTATTAGTAAATCTTCTTTTGTCCGTTTGCTCCATAATAAAAAAAACATAAATTTACTAATCGCTAATTACTAAAAGTACAAATTTCGCGTAATCTTCTGAAATCGGATTTACCGTCCACGGTTCCTTTCAAGTGTAAACGAATCTTCCAACACTATATAGTGAATTCGCCAATTGTAAGGTAGCTGATTATGGAAGATTCATCCAGTATCTTTTTATAACATTTCTAAAAGAAGGGAAGATATGAAAAAAAAAAAAAAAAAGAAATGACGAATGGAATGGAATATCGAAAAGTGATTTCAGAAAGCAATTTTTATTGCAAAATGTCTGTTTTCGTGATAGAAATAACGCATAATTGCTTACATTTTCTTAAGAATAATCTTTACTACCTAACATTGCAAACATTGAACGTTTGTATAAGGGAAATTGGCGATATGTTTTTTTATTTAAAAAAGAATGGACAATATTAGCTAATCTGGCTTCGAGGTTATAAAAGTCACAAATTGGGGGAAAACAAACCGACATTCTTTCGCAGTAAAGTATGATGAGAAATTTTTTAAATGTCTAAAATTAAATTATTTTACAATATGTATGTGCGTGTGTGGGAGACATTTATACTAAAATTAAAATATTTGACTCCGTTTTGTAAATATTAATTGCTATTTATATATTGTACATTTTATTTTTAAAAAATACTCAAAAAATGCTTTCGCAAAATCACCTTTATTGTAAACATCGCTTGAACACAATTCTCGCTTACGTCTTTTTGGCTTAAAATCAAATTGTTTGGCGACAATATTGAACTCAAAAATCACAAATAAACATATAACATGTAAATCATAAGTACCATCATTTTTAGGTGCGTTCGTAATTATATAAATACGTAGCACCTATAGTCGTCGTTCAGTCCGTCCGTCTGTCCGCATGTAACAGAGCAAAAACTACCCAACCGAATAGTCTGAAATTTCAAATATGTGATTGTTGCAAAATTTTGTCGAGCCATTTCAAATTTTATGAAAATCGGATGTATAGTTTAATTACAGGGACAGTCAAAAGTTTTTCTTTACATTACGGCCAATGGGAAAAATTATTGCAAGTGGATTTTAATGATATTAGAGCCTTCCGAATGATCTGAAATTTTAAAGATATAATTGTTGCAAAATTTTGCCGAGCCATTTCAAATTTTAGGAAAATCGGACGTATAGTTTAATTACAGGGACAGTCAAAAGTTTTTCTTTACATTACGGCCAATGGGAAAAATTATTGCAAGTGGATTTTAATGGTATTAGAGCCTTCCGAATGATCTGAAATTTTAAAGATATAATTGTTGCAAAATTTTGTCGAGCCATTTCAAATTTTAGGAAAATCGGATGTATAGTTTAATTACAGGGACGGCCAAAAGTTTTTCTTTACAAAACGGCCAATGGGAAAAATTATTGCAAGTGCATTTTAATGATATTACAGCCTTCCGTATGGTCTGAAATTTTAAAGATATAATTGTTGCAAAATTTTGTTGAGCTATTTCAAATTTTAGGAAAATCGGATGTATAGTTTAATTACAGGGACAGTCAAAAGTGTTCCGAAAAAATTATTGGAAGTGCATTTTAATGTGATGTGCATAGTGATGTATCAGACTATGCACGTTATGAAGTGCAAAAAATTATACATTCAGTACAATATGGGGTGCAAAAAATAATTTTAAAACTAGTTATAGTACGAACGCACCTCATTTGCCACGTTTGACGAGCAATTTCCAACTTGTTACAATTACATCTGCTAGTTTCGTCTGTGAGTCACATTGTGGAAGAGTTAGAAATAAAAAGAACAAATAAAAATTAAATTGTTACCACAAGGAAGGTCTCCTTAAACAGCATACTCAAATTATTTTGAAAAGAAAAAATGCTTTTAAAACTACTCATGTATAAGTAAAACATCAATCAAATTTGGCGGCGGAATCTGAGTAAAAATCTGAAAAAAATCTATATATATTCGAGTATTTGTCGCAAAAAAGACGAACGTTCCACTCTATTTGGCTATCCAACACATTTCCATCCCAAATTCAAGATATTTAAATGCATTTGAAAATTGCTTGTTAAATAAGTGTTTAAATGCCTAGAACTCAATGAATTTAAACTAGGAAAAAAATAGGACCAAAAATTTATGTATCACAGATTTTTGATAAAAATTAAAAATGGGTTCAAGGGGCGCAAAAATAGGGGTTTTGGGAGAAAAAAATTCCTAACTTCGTCACTTCTCAAGATATCAAATCCAATTAATTTTATTATACATCTCCTTAATATTATCTACAAATTTTATATTCACAAGTTTTTGATAACCAATTCGTACCTCAAAAAAATTAAAAACCAAAACCAAAAAAGGGATAGTGAAGAAGAAAAATTTCCATAACTCCGTCAATTCACAAGATATAAAATCCCCATGAATTTACCATATATCTTCTTAACATTGTTTTCAACATTTATATAGACAAGTTTTTGATAGGACCGAAATCTTACAACAAAAACAAATTAAAAATAAATAGCGGTTGAAGAAAAAAATTATCTTATTAAGGGTGATTCAAATCCAAACTGCTTATTTTCCGACTCATTTTTAAATTCTTTTTTGCTCTCAAACGCATCCAATTGATAGATTATCTTCTTCAGAGACTATATAATGTACCGTAATGATCGATTTTTTGATAGAGGCAGAATATATTTAAAAAAATGATGTCAAATTGGCCATTTTGAACAGAATTTCACAAAGCGTTTCTGTTAGAAACGAAAAATATTGCCCTACTGAGAAAATAATTGTTTGTTAATCAAGATTCAATTAATTGAAAGAAAAATAAAAACACATGTCGCTTATAAATCTTTTCAAAAATCACGTCAGCAAGTTTCGCATTTTTTCTATTAAAAATGAATCTGAAAATGTGCCAGAAAATTTCGAGTTGTTGAGCATGGAAAGGTATTTTTTTAATACCGCCTTAACATGGTTCTGATAAAACCAGCTATTATATAAAAATGAAATAAAAGCTTGTCAAAAGATATAAAGAAAGATAAAAGAAATAAAAGCTTGTGAATAGATAAAACAGTTAAAGTGGATCTAATCATGATTTAGTTTTTGTTGGTGCAATTAATATACTTAACTTCGAAATCTACCTCCGCCTGTAGGCCGTGCCGTCAGGGATATTTGTCTACTGCATTATGATCTACTGTAATTTTTTTTATGTATTTTTTTTCAGTTACTACAAGGAAAATTAAATGATATGCATAAAAACATACTCACCCGTGACAAATTTAATTCATTAAAGGTAAATAATTAAAGCGGTTCTTTAAAGAACCATCAATACACTATGAGTAAAATAGTCTCGTAACGGAAAATTCATATGCTATTTCAAATAAAGTTTAAACTCTTAAAAAATGTTAAATAACAAGAAGACACTCAGGAGTTAACAGTAAAAAAAAATATTAAATTGACATGATTTTATTTTACACATGAAAAACGAGTAAAAAGTATTTTATAAAGGATTTTTTTTTTCTTTAGATTTCGATGTTCTTAGCAGTCCTTTATTTATGACACGCCTATATTCAGGAACAACATGTTCTTCATAACATCTCCACATATGCAATATATGAATTTACATATGCTATTTCTAACATAGTAAAAAAAATGCCGGTGCCACAACTTTTTCGGTTTCCTATAAAAAATACAGTAATAATGAAACAGAAAAGAAATACCAAGAAATTCATTATTACACTAGAATTTAGTAATTACACAATAAAGCATATAAAAACGATGGACAATTACTCAGAGGAAAAGTAAACAAGAAGTTTTTCTCCATCACCCTGCGTACTGACTATAAGTACCACTGAGTAATTCAGCTGTTAAATCAAATACATACATCGCTCACCTAAAATAGCTAGTCAAATTGTATTCTAAGATCACAATAAACACGTAAAAAAAAAAAAAAAAAAAAAATGCGACACTTATCTTATATCATTTATTATGTCTGCAGCAATAAAACGACGAGCGTGACAATCTATACAAAATGTCGGCATAATACACATCGATTGTTTCAAACATAGCCTCCTTCCTCGCTAAAATAACGAACATAGAACTACTGGTACCATCTATCCTGAAAAAGTGGAGTTAAAAGAGTGTTTTTGCAAAGTACCATTAGAATATTAGTAATATTCACTATGGGATGAAAGTTAAAATTGAGTGGTACTTATAAATACCGTCAGTACATAAAGTGTTAAGCAAAGAACTTTTACGAACTTTCACTTCTCTGATCTTTCCTCCTGATCGCGGCAATTATAGTCCGGTTAAATGCGCTTGTGGTGTTTAGCATCTTTTGACGGTTTTTTTATGCTTTAAAGACCTTTTTATGTTTATTTTAGAACCTTTTAAGTAAATTATAACAGAATTTTAATCTCGCATATTTTATTTATTAATCAAGGTGAACAAAACGTTCAACAATTATAGTTTAAGCTATATTTAAAAAAAAAAGAAAAAGAAAACATTCTTTCTTTTGCTGGTGGATGTTTAATTCCTCTTTCAGAATTCAAAACATTCTTTTTCTTTGTCCTTGAGGCCCCACCAGTGGCTGAGAGGTTCTGCTCTCGAAGCTGGTAGACGGGAGGTGCTGGGTTCGATCCCAATCGCGCCCGTCGGCCTAATCGTTCGGAGTTTTCGTGGTTTTCTTCGAACCTTGGATTTCCAAGCGTTAATACGGGTTAGGTTCCCTTAGAAAGATCCCCACGAAGGGCACTCCCCCCCTGGGCCTATATACCTCGTGCAGATAATTGGCCGTCATAAATACAACCAACCAACCAACCTTTGTCCTTGAAGAACGCATTTTAAATATTCACAAAATTGTCTTGCTTAGAATGATGAATTTTTTTACCAATTACAAATGAAACATACATTAGGACATTACGAGTTCCAAACATTGAAATTTCTTAATTCCTAAACGGCAATTGGTATTCTCTGGTAAAATTTTTTAAAAAAGTCAAATATGAGCTACCAAATATTTAGCACTATTTCATTATGAATACGATACTTCAAGCTTAACTTTTCAAATAAAATTATAAAAAATCATGATTTCAAGTCGAATGACTATCCAAGGATTTTTTTTTTTTTTTCGTGTGTGTGTGTGTGGCAATATGAAAATTAAAATATATGGGTTGTTATCTCCTTTTTTTTCTTTTGCTTACTGTATATTCAATCAAATAATTTTCTTTATTAGGGTAAACGCACCGGTAATGGGCCACGTACCTGTAGTGGGCCACTAACTTTCAAAGTTTAAGAACAAGCTCACAATCCATTTCAGAAAAATGACTGAAAGAAATCTGATTAGTTAAAGTCCTTAAATGTTAACTTTCCATAAACAGTTTGGAATAATTGTTATTTTCCTGTAGATATATTTGTACTACTGAGACCTACTGAGAAAATAATTGTTTGTTAATCAAGATTCAATTAATTGAAAGAAAAATAAAAACACATGTCGCTTATAAATCTTTTCAAAAATCACGTCAGCAAGTTTCGCATTTTTTCTATTAAAAATGAATCTGAAAATGTGCCAGAAAATTTCGAGTTGTTGAGCATGGAAAGGTATTTTTTTAATACCGCCTTAACATGGTTCTGATAAAACCAGCTATTATATAAAAATGAAATAAAAGCTTGTCAAAAGATATAAAGAAAAATAAAAGAAATAAAAGCTTGAGAATAGATAAAACAGTTAAAGTGGATCTAATCATGATTTAGTTTTTGTTGGTGCAATTAATATACTTAACTTCGAAATCTACCTCCGCCTGTAGGCCGTGCCGTCAGGGATATTTGTCTACTGCATTATGATCTACTGTAATTTTTTTTATGTATTTTTTTTCAGTTACTACAAGGAAAATTAAATGATATGCACAAAAACATACTCACCCGTGACAAATTTAATTCATTAAAGGTAAATAATTAAAGCGGTTCTTTAAAGAACAATCAGTACACTATGAGTAAAATAGTCTCGTAACGGAAAATTCATATGCTATTTCAAATAAAGTTTAAACTCTTAAAAAATGTTAAATAACAAGAAGACACTCAGGAGTTAACAGTAAAAAAAAATATTAAATTGACATGATTTTATTTTACACATGAAAAACGAGTAAAAAGTATTTTATAAAGGATTTTTTTTCTTTAGATTTCGATGTTCTTAGCAGTCCTTTATTTATGACACGCCTATATTCAGGAACAACATGTTCTTCATAACATCTCCAGATATGCAATAGATGAATTTACATATGCTATTTCTAACATAGTAAAAAAAATGCCGGTGCCACAACTTTTTCGGTTTCCTATAAAAAATACAGTAATAATGAAACAGAAAAGAAATACCAAGAAATTCATTATTACACTAGAATTTAGTAATTACACAATAAAGCATATAAAAACGATGGACAATTACTCAGAGGAAAAGTAAACAAGAAGTTTTTCTCCATCACCCTGCGTACTGACTATAAGTACCACTGAGTAATTCAGCTGTTAAATCAAATACACACATCGCTCACCTAAAATAGCTAGTCAAATTGTATTCTAAGATCACAATGAACACGTAAAAAAAAAAAAAAAATGCGACACTTATCTTATATCATTTATTATGTCTGCAGCAATAAAACGACGAGCGTGACAATCTATACAAAATGTCGGCATAATACACATCGATTGTTTCAAACATAGCCTCCTTCCTCGCTAAAATAACGAACATAGAACTACTGGTACCATCTATCCTGAAAAAGTGGAGTTAAAAGAGTGTTTTTGCAAAGTACCATTAGAATATTAGTAATATTCACTATGGGATGAAAGTTTAAATTGAGTGGTACTTATAAATACCGTCAGTACATAAAGTGTTAAGCAAAGAACTTTTACGAACTTTCACTTCTCTGATCTTTCCTCCTGATCGCGGCAATTATAGTCCGGTTAAAAGCGCTTGTGGTGTTTAGCATCTTTTGACGGTTTTTTTATGCTTTAAAGACCTTTTTATGTTTATTTTAGAACCTTTTAAGTAAATTATAACAGAATTTTAATCTCGCATATTTTATTTATTAATCAAGGTGAACAAAACGTTCAACAATTATAGTTTAAGCTATATTTAAAAAAAAAAGAAAAAGAAAACATTCTTTCTTTTGCTGGTGGATGTTTAATTCCTCTTTCAGAATTCAAAACATTCTTTTTCTTTGTCCTTGAGGCCCCACCAGTGGCTGAGAGGTTCTGCTCTCGAAGCTGGTAGACGGGAGGTGCTGGGTTCGATCCCAATCGCGCCCGTCGGCCTAATCGTTCGGAGTTTTCGTGGTTTTCTTCGAACCTTGGATTTCCAAGCGTTAATACGGGTTAGGTTCCCTTAGAAAGATCCCCACGAAGGGCACTCCCCCCCCCCCTGGGCCTATATACCTCGTGCAGATAATTGGCCGTCATAAATACAACCAACCAACCAACCTTTGTCCTTGAAGAACGCATTTTAAATATTCACAAAATTGTCTTGCTTAGAATGATGAATTTTTTTACCAATTACAAATGAAACATACATTAGGACATTACGAGTTCCAAACATTGAAATTTCTTAATTCCTAAACGGCAATTGGTATTCTCTGGTAAAATTTTTTTAAAAAGTCAAATATGAGCTACCAAATATTTAGCACTATTTCATTATGAATACGATACTTCAAGCTTAACTTTTCAAATAAAATTATAAAAAATCATGATTTCAAGTCGAATGACTATCCAAGGATTTTTTTTTTTTTTTTCGTGTGTGTGTGTGTGGCAATATGAAAATTAAAATATATGGGTTGTTATCTCCTTTTTTTTCTTTTGCTTACTGTATATTCAATCAAATAATTTTCTTTATTAGGGTAAACGCACCGGTAATGGGCCACGTACCTGTAGTGGGCCACTAACTTTCAAAGTTTAAGAACAAGCTCACAATCCATTTCAGAAAAATGACTGAAAGAAATCTGATTAGTTAAAGTCCTTAAATGTTAACTTTCCATAAACAGTTTGGAATAATTGTTATTTTCCTGTAGATATATTTGTACTACTGAGACCTACTGAGAAAATAATTGTTTGTTAATCAAGATTCAATTAATTGAAAGAAAAATAAAAACACATGTCGCTTATAAATCTTTTCAAAAATCACGTCAGCAAGTTTCGCATTTTTTCTATTAAAAATGAATCTGAAAATGTGCCAGAAAATTTCGAGTTGTTGAGCATGGAAAGGTATTTTTTTAATACCGCCTTAACATGGTTCTGATAAAACCAGCTATTATATAAAAATGAAATAAAAGCTTGTCAAAAGATATAAAGAAAGATAAAAGAAATAAAAGCTTGTGAATAGATAAAACAGTTAAAGTGGATCTAATCATGATTTAGTTTTTGTTGGTGCAATTAATATACTTAACTTCGAAATCTACCTCCGCCTGTAGGCCGTGCCGTCAGGGATATTTGTCTACTGCATTATGATCTACTGTAATTTTTTTTATGTATTTTTTTTCAGTTACTACAAGGAAAATTAAATGATATGCACAAAAACATACTCACCCGTGACAAATTTAATTCATTAAAGGTAAATAATTAAAGCGGTTCTTTAAAGAACAATCAGTACACTATGAGTAAAATAGTCTCGTAACGGAAAATTCATATGCTATTTCAAATAAAGTTTAAACTCTTAAAAAATGTTAAATAACAAGAAGACACTCAGGAGTTAACAGTAAAAAAAAATATTAAATTGACATGATTTTATTTTACACATGAAAAACGAGTAAAAAGTATTTTATAAAGGATTTTTTTTCTTTAGATTTCGATGTTCTTAGCAGTCCTTTATTTATGACACGCCTATATTCAGGAACAACATGTTCTTCATAACATCTCCAGATATGCAATAGATGAATTTACATATGCTATTTCTAACATAGTAAAAAAAATGCCGGTGCCACAACTTTTTCGGTTTCCTATAAAAAATACAGTAATAATGAAACAGAAAAGAAATACCAAGAAATTCATTATTACACTAGAATTTAGTAATTACACAATAAAGCATATAAAAACGATGGACAATTACTCAGAGGAAAAGTAAACAAGAAGTTTTTCTCCATCACCCTGCGTACTGACTATAAGTACCACTGAGTAATTCAGCTGTTAAATCAAATACACACATCGCTCACCTAAAATAGCTAGTCAAATTGTATTCTAAGATCACAATGAACACGTAAAAAAAAAAAAAAAAAAAAAAAAAAAAATGCGACACTTATCTTATATCATTTATTATGTCTGCAGCAATAAAACGACGAGCGTGACAATCTATACAAAATGTCGGCATAATACACATCGATTGTTTCAAACATAGCCTCCTTCCTCGCTAAAATAACGAACATAGAACTACTGGTACCATCTATCCTGAAAAAGTGGAGTTAAAAGAGTGTTTTTGCAAAGTACCATTAGAATATTAGTAATATTCACTATGGGATGAAAGTTTAAATTGAGTGGTACTTATAAATACCGTCAGTACATAAAGTGTTAAGCAAAGAACTTTTACGAACTTTCACTTCTCTGATCTTTCCTCCTGATCGCGGCAATTATAGTCCGGTTAAAAGCGCTTGTGGTGTTTAGCATCTTTTGACGGTTTTTTTATGCTTTAAAGACCTTTTTATGTTTATTTTAGAACCTTTTAAGTAAATTATAACAGAATTTTAATCTCGCATATTTTATTTATTAATCAAGGTGAACAAAACGTTCAACAATTATAGTTTAAGCTATATTTAAAAAAAAAAAGAAAAAGAAAACATTCTTTCTTTTGCTGGTGGATGTTTAATTCCTCTTTCAGAATTCAAAACATTCTTTTTCTTTGTCCTTGAGGCCCCACCAGTGGCTGAGAGGTTCTGCTCTCGAAGCTGGTAGACGGGAGGTGCTGGGTTCGATCCCAATCGCGCCCGTCGGCCTAATCGTTCGGAGTTTTCGTGGTTTTCTTCGAACCTTGGATTTCCAAGCGTTAATACGGGTTAGGTTCCCTTAGAAAGATCCCACGAAGGGCACTCCCCCCCTGGGCCTATATACCTCGTGCAGATAATTGGCCGTCATAAATACAACCAACCAACCAACCTTTGTCCTTGAAGAACGCATTTTAAATATTCACAAAATTGTCTTGCTTAGAATGATGAATTTTTTTACCAATTACAAATGAAACATACATTAGGACATTACGAGTTCCAAACATTGAAATTTCTTAATTCCTAAACGGCAATTGGTATTCTCTGGTAAAATTTTTTTTAAAAGTCAAATATGAGCTACCAAATATTTAGCACTATTTCATTATGAATACGATACTTCAAGCTTAACTTTTCAAATAAAATTATAAAAAATCATGATTTCAAGTCGAATGAATATCCAAGGATTTTTTTTTTTTTTTCGTGTGTGTGTGTGTGGCAATATGAAAATTAAAATATATGGGTTGTTATCTCCTTTTTTTTCTTTTGCTTACTGTATATTCAATCAAATAATTTTCTTTATTAGGGTAAACGCACCGGTAATGGGCCACGTACCTGTAGTGGGCCACTAACTTTCAAAGTTTAAGAACAAGCTCACAATCCATTTCAGAAAAATGACTGAAAGAAATCTGATTAGTTAAAGTCCTTAAATGTTAACTTTCCATAAACAGTTTGGAATAATTGTTATTTTCCTGTAGATATATTTGTACTACTGAGACCTACTGAGAAAATAATTGTTTGTTAATCAAGATTCAATTAATTGAAAGAAAAATAAAAACACATGTCGCTTATAAATCTTTTCAAAAATCACGTCAGCAAGTTTCGCATTTTTTCTATTAAAAATGAATCTGAAAATGTGCCAGAAAATTTCGAGTTGTTGAGCATGGAAAGGTATTTTTTTAATACCGCCTTAACATGGTTCTGATAAAACCAGCTATTATATAAAAATGAAATAAAAGCTTGTCAAAAGATATAAAGAAAGATAAAAGAAATAAAAGCTTGTGAATAGATAAAACAGTTAAAGTGGATCTAATCATGATTTAGTTTTTGTTGGTGCAATTAATATACTTAACTTCGAAATCTACCTCCGCCTGTAGGCCGTGCCGTCAGGGATATTTGTCTACTGCATTATGATCTACTGTAATTTTTTTTATGTATTTTTTTTCAGTTACTACAAGGAAAATTAAATGATATGCACAAAAACATACTCACCCGTGACAAATTTAATTCATTAAAGGTAAATAATTAAAGCGGTTCTTTAAAGAACAATCAGTACACTATGAGTAAAATAGTCTCGTAACGGAAAATTCATATGCTATTTCAAATAAAGTTTAAACTCTTAAAAAATGTTAAATAACAAGAAGACACTCAGGAGTTAACAGTAAAAAAAAATATTAAATTGACATGATTTTATTTTACACATGAAAAACGAGTAAAAAGTATTTTATAAAGGATTTTTTTTCTTTAGATTTCGATGTTCTTAGCAGTCCTTTATTTATGACACGCCTATATTCAGGAACAACATGTTCTTCATAACATCTCCAGATATGCAATAGATGAATTTACATATGCTATTTCTAACATAGTAAAAAAAATGCCGGTGCCACAACTTTTTCGGTTTCCTATAAAAAATACAGTAATAATGAAACAGAAAAGAAATACCAAGAAATTCATTATTACACTAGAATTTAGTAATTACACAATAAAGCATATAAAAACGATGGACAATTACTCAGAGGAAAAGTAAACAAGAAGTTTTTCTCCATCACCCTGCGTACTGACTATAAGTACCACTGAGTAATTCAGCTGTTAAATCAAATACACACATCGCTCACCTAAAATAGCTAGTCAAATTGTATTCTAAGATCACAATGAACACGTAAAAAAAAAAAAAAAAATGCGACACTTATCTTATATCATTTATTATGTCTGCAGCAATAAAACGACGAGCGTGACAATCTATACAAAATGTCGGCATAATACACATCGATTGTTTCAAACATAGCCTCCTTCCTCGCTAAAATAACGAACATAGAACTACTGGTACCATCTATCCTGAAAAAGTGGAGTTAAAAGAGTGTTTTTGCAAAGTACCATTAGAATATTAGTAATATTCACTATGGGATGAAAGTTTAAATTGAGTGGTACTTATAAATACCGTCAGTACATAAAGTGTTAAGCAAAGAACTTTTACGAACTTTCACTTCTCTGATCTTTCCTCCTGATCGCGGCAATTATAGTCCGGTTAAAAGCGCTTGTGGTGTTTAGCATCTTTTGACGGTTTTTTTATGCTTTAAAGACCTTTTTATGTTTATTTTAGAACCTTTTAAGTAAATTATAACAGAATTTTAATCTCGCATATTTTATTTATTAATCAAGGTGAACAAAACGTTCAACAATTATAGTTTAAGCTATATTTAAAAAAAAAAAGAAAAAGAAAACATTCTTTCTTTTGCTGGTGGATGTTTAATTCCTCTTTCAGAATTCAAAACATTCTTTTTCTTTGTCCTTGAGGCCCCACCAGTGGCTGAGAGGTTCTGCTCTCGAAGCTGGTAGACGGGAGGTGCTGGGTTCGATCCCAATCGCGCCCGTCGGCCTAATCGTTCGGAGTTTTCGTGGTTTTCTTCGAACCTTGGATTTCCAAGCGTTAATACGGGTTAGGTTCCCTTAGAAAGATCCCCACGAAGGGCACTCCCCCCCTGGGCCTATATACCTCGTGCAGATAATTGGCCGTCATAAATACAACCAACCAACCAACCTTTGTCCTTGAAGAACGCATTTTAAATATTCACAAAATTGTCTTGCTTAGAATGATGAATTTTTTTACCAATTACAAATGAAACATACATTAGGACATTACGAGTTCCAAACATTGAAATTTCTTAATTCCTAAACGGCAATTGGTATTCTCTGGTAAAATTTTTTAAAAAAGTCAAATATGAGCTACCAAATATTTAGCACTATTTCATTATGAATACGATACTTCAAGCTTAACTTTTCAAATAAAATTATAAAAAATCATGATTTCAAGTCGAATGACTATCCAAGGATTTTTTTTTTTTTCGTGTGTGTGTGTGTGGCAATATGAAAATTAAAATATATGGGTTGTTATCTCCTTTTTTTTCTTTTGCTTACTGTATATTCAATCAAATAATTTTCTTTATTAGGGTAAACGCACCGGTAATGGGCCACGTACCTGTAGTGGGCCACTAACTTTCAAAGTTTAAGAACAAGCTCACAATCCATTTCAGAAAAATGACTGAAAGAAATCTGATTAGTTAAAGTCCTTAAATGTTAACTTTCCATAAACAGTTTGGAATAATTGTTATTTTCCTGTAGATATATTTGTACTACTGAGACCTACTGAGAAAATAATTGTTTGTTAATCAAGATTCAATTAATTGAAAGAAAAATAAAAACACAAGTCGCTTATAAATCTTTTCAAAAATCACGTCAGCAAGTTTCGCATTTTTTCTATTAAAAATGAATCTGAAAATGTGCCAGAAAATTTCGAGTTGTTGAGCATGGAAAGGTATTTTTTTAATACCGCCTTAACATGGTTCTGATAAAACCAGCTATTATATAAAAATGAAATAAAAGCTTGTCAAAAGATATAAAGAAAGATAAAAGAAATAAAAGCTTGTGAATAGATAAAACAGATAAAGTGGATCTAATCATGATTTAGTTTTTGTTGGTGCAATTAATATACTTAACTTCGAAATCTACCTCCGCCTGTAGGCCGTGCCGTCAGGGATATTTGTCTACTGCATTATGATCTACTGTAATTTTTTTTATGTATTTTTTTTCAGTTACTACAAGGAAAATTAAATGATATGCACAAAAACATACTCACCCGTGACAAATTTAATTCATTAAAGGTAAATAATTAAAGCGGTTCTTTAAAGAACAATCAGTACACTATGAGTAAAATAGTCTCGTAACGGAAAATTCATATGCTATTTCAAATAAAGTTTAAACTCTTAAAAAATGTTAAATAACAAGAAGACACTCAGGAGTTAACAGTAAAAAAAAATATTAAATTGACATGATTTTATTTTACACATGAAAAACGAGTAAAAAGTATTTTATAAAGGATTTTTTTTCTTTAGATTTCGATGTTCTTAGCAGTCCTTTATTTATGACACGCCTATATTCAGGAACAACATGTTCTTCATAACATCTCCAGATATGCAATAGATGAATTTACATATGCTATTTCTAACATAGTAAAAAAAATGCCGGTGCCACAACTTTTTCGGTTTCCTATAAAAAATACAGTAATAATGAAACAGAAAAGAAATACCAAGAAATTCATTATTACACTAGAATTTAGTAATTACACAATAAAGCATATAAAAACGATGGACAATTACTCAGAGGAAAAGTAAACAAGAAGTTTTTCTCCATCACCCTGCGTACTGACTATAAGTACCACTGAGTAATTCAGCTGTTAAATCAAATACACACATCGCTCACCTAAAATAGCTAGTCAAATTGTATTCTAAGATCACAATGAACACGTAAAAAAAAAAAAAAAAAATGCGACACTTATCTTATATCATTTATTATGTCTGCAGCAATAAAACGACGAGCGTGACAATCTATACAAAATGTCGGCATAATACACATCGATTGTTTCAAACATAGCCTCCTTCCTCGCTAAAATAACGAACATAGAACTACTGGTACCATCTATCCTGAAAAAGTGGAGTTAAAAGAGTGTTTTTGCAAAGTACCATTAGAATATTAGTAATATTCACTATGGGATGAAAGTTTAAATTGAGTGGTATTTATAAATACCGTCAGTACATAAAGTGTTAAGCAAAGAACTTTTACGAACTTTCACTTCTCTGATCTTTCCTCCTGATCGCGGCAATTATAGTCCGGTTAAAAGCGCTTGTGGTGTTTAGCATCTTTTGACGGTTTTTTTATGCTTTAAAGACCTTTTTATGTTTATTTTAGAACCTTTTAAGTAAATTATAACAGAATTTTAATCTCGCATATTTTATTTATTAATCAAGGTGAACAAAACGTTCAACAATTATAGTTTAAGCTATATTTAAAAAAAAAAGAAAAAGAAAACATTCTTTCTTTTGCTGGTGGATGTTTAATTCCTCTTTCAGAATTCAAAACATTCTTTTTCTTTGTCCTTGAGGCCCCACCAGTGGCTGAGAGGTTCTGCTCTCGAAGCTGGTAGACGGGAGGTGCTGGGTTCGATCCCAATCGCGCCCGTCGGCCTAATCGTTCGGAGTTTTCGTGGTTTTCTTCGAACCTTGGATTTCCAAGCGTTAATACGGGTTAGGTTCCCTTAGAAAGATCCCCACGAAGGGCACTCCCCCCCTGGGCCTATATACCTCGTGCAGATAATTGGCCGTCATAAATACAACCAACCAACCAACCTTTGTCCTTGAAGAACGCATTTTAAATATTCACAAAATTGTCTTGCTTAGAATGATGAATTTTTTTACCAATTACAAATGAAACATACATTAGGACATTACGAGTTCCAAACATTGAAATTTCTTAATTCCTAAACGGCAATTGGTATTCTCTGGTAAAATTTTTTAAAAAAGTCAAATATGAGCTACCAAATATTTAGCACTATTTCATTATGAATACGATACTTCAAGCTTAACTTTTCAAATAAAATTATAAAAAATCATGATTTCAAGTCGAATGACTATCCAAGGATTTTTTTTTTCGTGTGTGTGTGTGTGTGTGTGGCAATATGAAAATTAAAATATATGGGTTGTTATCTCCTTTTTTTCTTTTGCTTACTGTATATTCAATCAAATAATTTTCTTTATTAGGGTAAACGCACCGGTAATGGGCCACGTACCTGTAGTGGGCCACTAACTTTCAAAGTTTAAGAACAAGCTCACAATCCATTTCAGAAAAATGACTGAAGGAAATCTGATTAGTTAAAGTCCTTAAATGTTAACTTTCCATAAACAGTTTGGAATAATTGTTATTTTCCTGTAGATATATTTGTTTATCTTCTCGAATGTCTTCAAACACAGATTTTTTGGCAAATTCTTAGTGATTTCATTAAGAGATAAGGTTTTATCTAAAGCGTTGTTTCTTTAATATTAGGTTTTATTTTGAGTTAAAGTGCCATTGATATACTCGATTACATTATAAATAATTTGTTAGATTAGCTGAAATCTTAAAAATTGAAAATTATATTGATTTTAAGGGGTGTCCCACTTCTGGATCACAATTTCTTAAATTGTACCAATAGTGGGCATAGTGGCCCACTACTGGAGTACATGCCAAAAAAATTTTTTAGGTTTCAATTATTTTAATTAAGTATTTTTTGAGGTTCTAAGACTTTGTATATAATTTATTTAGTATTTTGTTCATCAGAACCAGTAGTGGGCCAAGGGTCCACTACTGGAGCACAAGTGGCCCACTACTGGAGCATCGAAAATACAACTTCACTAAGCTATCAGACATATGATTATTAAAAGAAATTAATATCTAAAATAATTTATACTTCAAAGGTTCAATACTAAAAAGAGGGTTCAATTTTTTTAGCCATATTTAAATAAACATTACATAGAAAAACCTGTAGTGTTATTTTTGGATGGACATACTTCTAACATGTCTTTGAATCTAAGAATCATCTGTTTGGCTGATGGAGTTGAAATGGTAGCTTTGCCCCCAAATTCCACATACCTAATGCAACCAATGAACATATCTGTTTTCCATACTCTTAAAAGTGCTTGGCAACAGGAAGTAGTGCACTTCAGAATAACTTATGAAGGCAAACAGATGCAGAAACATGAGTTTCCACCAGTCCTAAAATCAGCACTAGATCGTTTAACTCCTGCAACCATTGTGAATGGATTCAAAGCAAGTGGACTAGTTCCAAGAGATCTAAAGAAAGTAAATGTCGAATCCACACTAACATCAAAGAATGTGATAATATCACCAATAAAGGAGAGAGAAATGGCTTCTTTCTTGGAAGTTCTTGAAGATAAAATTGGAGAAGAAAAATAAAATATTTCTCAGAAAATAAAGGCAAATTGAAAGTTTCTGTGGAGCAAACAGATCTTTACTACTTATGGTTGGAGATGAAGGAGACTTAAACATGAAACCAATTTCTTAGGTAATCTATCGCAAAACAGTTTGGGTATAAAACACTTGGGTATATATTTTTTACTATTATTTATTGCATTTTTACATTTTACTTGTTATAGGGTACACCAGTCATATCTGTTGAGGCGGCGTACACTGAATAGCCTATTGACACTGTTGATACTGAAACTATTGATCAGGAGCAAAGAGCAATTGTTGAAGATGCTGAGGTGAACCTTTTCATTCAAGAAGGATCATCTGAGACTGGAAGCCATTCAGTGCTTTCAAATGGTGGGCCATCTAGAAATGTACCATCTCCCTTCAAAGGAGTTCTATTTTGGCCAGAAGGGGGAGAGAACACGAAGAAAAAAAGAAAAAAGAGATAAAATTCCTGCAGTTGGGGCTTCTCCTTAAATGCTTCAATATTATAAGAATAGAGAAGGCCTTAAAAATTTTAAAGATGCGGAAAAATAAAAAAAATCTGAAAGAGAAAAAAGAACAATTCAAAAGGAAGAGTTAAAAAAATAGCCGATGGGAAAAAAGGAGAGTCAGGAAATTATCGCCCAAGTCTGATTCCTCTCTTTCATTGTAAGTTTCAACCTAAAGTACTCTTTGTAATAAATTGACTATAATCCCCTCTCACATTTTGAGATCTTTTTCATTTTTGGATAAATCATTTTGTTTTAAAGTCATTTCAGCCTTTAATTATCCTGTTTATTATATTTTTCTTATTATTTATCACCACTGCGAAATAACAAATTGGGCGGATTTTTTTTTTTAAGTTACAAAGTACAACATACAGTTATTTAGAGAAAACAAAAACTATGCATTTTGATTTTTTTAAAAAAGTTGCTAAATTGTCTACTATTATTGTGGATAAAAACTGATAATTTTTTTTACCATTTGTATCATTCTGGTACAAAACACAGAAAATGAATTTTAATGTCAGAAATCGCTGAAAATTCATAAAATTCATTGTAGCACAATTCAGAAAGTTTTGATCACAGAATATGGGAATATTTACTGTTTAACAAGTGAAAGCATATAAGCAGATTTTCTAAATATAACTTATAGATCACAAAAACTGTACAAAAATTAAATTTCGTAACATTAAGAAAATGCTGCTATTTTGATGGAAATGGATTTTCACATGATTAAAAACATGTGAAATAGTTCAGCAATTAAAATTATACTTCTAAAACTAAGCTTCTTGGGAATTAGCTATATTTAAACGATACGAAAGGGCACCCTGTATATAATCTAAAAAAATACTTTGCAGCTTGTAGGACATTAGCTTTTATGTAAAGTGAGATAAAATTAAAATTAATTTACAGAACTGAAGTTGAGGCCCCTGATCTGCAGATTTACTAGCGAGATTATTTTACGTAATCATCTAAACTTCTATGTATGATTTCATTATTGTGAACATCCTATTCTAGAACTGTAAAAAAAAGTATAACCTCATTATTTTCACACTAAACTCGAAACTGGAGTGGCGCACTTCTGGAGGGTCCACTACTGGTGCATCCAAAATTTACTATGCCCACTACTGGAGCATCGAGGAAGGTAACTTTTTTTATTTTTCATTTTTTCCAAATAATATATTTTGAAACTTTGAATGTTTATTCCGATACATGAAGGTTAGGACTACGTTAAAAATATATATATCATTTAGAATTCATAGAATAATAATAAGATTTAGAATAATAATAAGATAAATGTCCTTAAGTGGCCCACTACCGGTGCGTTTACCCTATATTATAATAGTTTCTGAGATCAGTACCGTACGGAATACAAGTAACGAAGTATTTTACGAAATGAGAAAATAAAAAAAAATGATTTTTCATTCTTTCTTTTGCCTGTGGATTTTTAATTCCTCTTTCTGACTTGAAAAAAATTGTTTTTTTTTTTTGTTTTTTTCTATAGGAACGCATTTAAAATATCCACACAATTATCTTTCTTCGCATCATGAATTATTTATATAAAGTATATCGCATTTTCATGATCCTTTTAGGAAAACATTTCGTTTAAATACACAGTGATTATTTTAACCCTTTATCTACTGACGGTACTTACAAATACCATTAAAATAACCTGTTATAAAATTTATTTAATACATCTACCGGGTGTCCCAAAAAGGACTGACTGATTTTAAAATTCAATAACTTCCAAACGGTGACAGATATTAAAAAAATTCTTGCAAGAGGGTTATGCATAAAGTCAAAAGTTTTTTTACAGTGATTTTCGATTTTAGTTCGAATTACAAACAATAGATGGCGCTGCGATCAATAGAGGCTAAATTCAGGCTCGATTTTTGGTACTTCGTGGCCCGGATAATACATTTCCATCTCCTTTTTCTGCATGGAACATCAGAAAGGACCAAAAATAGAGCCTGTATTTAGCGACTATTGCTTACAGCGCCATCTATTGTTTGTAATTCGAACTAAAAACGAAAAATCACTGTAATAAAACTTTTGACTTTATGCATAACCCTCCTGCAAGAATTTTTTTAATATCTGTCACCGTTTGGAAGTTATTGAATTTTAAAATCAGTCAGTCCTTTTTGGGACACCCGGTATTAGTAGTAATAATGTTTAGAATGCGTTATAGATGTATTACTTTATCCTGTTCCATAAGCATTTTATGTTACACAAAACAGAAATATTTTTAAAAGGGTGATTTATTTTGCCTTTGCATTTTTTCAGCTTTCTTGGCGTTGGGGGGGGGGGGGGGGTAAGTGATTTTTCAATTCCGAAATATTTCTGTATTTCTATTGTAAGAACATTATATTTGAACATTCCCTAATTTTACAAAATACTAAGAAAAATATTTAAAATAAAGCATTTGAGTGTTGTTATAAATATTGCGCAAAAACCTTATAAATTCAAATTTAATTAATCCTTCTGAAGCCTCCAATCCTTCTAAAATCTATTAAAGGATTATGTAAATCTTCTAATGTAGTTTCGAAAATTCTCGAAAAATGCTTTTGGATACAATACTTTCATGAATTCAGAATTCAGCACATAAACGGTTAAAAAATTTAGTTATTTTAATTAAAGATATTCTGTGTTTATTAAAACTAATAAAAAAGAGGATAATTCCTTGATACAGCTTCCAAAGTATTAATGGCCAAGCGACCGATATGTATTGGTCAGTTATATGACCTATATGACGTTATTGTTATACAGAGTGTTACATAAAGTTCGAAACAACATAGAGAGTCCATTTGAGAAAATACGAAAACTAAATTTTTATACAGCTTCCGTAGTATAACATTTCCATTCAGGAAAATTGTTCTTATCTATTCCTAAATTAAACACAAAAAATCCATCGTCATTTCTGCAAAACTCACAGAGATATGCCCGTTTAAATAATTCGTCAGGGTTTAAGGGATTAGACACAAATTGAAATGCGTGTAATTCAAGAAACAATGTTACCTTAATCCTTTATATCATAAATTAAGAATTCATGAAAATTTCATTTTCTGAAGCATTTTTCGCGAATTTTTCAAATTACATTAGAAGATTTACAAAATCTTTTAAAAATTTTAGAAGGATTTTGCCAATTAAAACTAATTAATTAAATTTTAATTTGTAGGGATTTTGTGCAATATTTATAACTTCATTCAAATCTTTTATAATATTTTTTTAGTATTTTGTAGAATTAGAAAATGTACACATATAATGTTCTTACAATAGAAATATAGAAATGTTTCCGAACTGACCCCCCCCCCCCCCCAAACCTTTCAACGTCAAGAAAGCTGAAAAGATGCAAAGGCAAAAAATTATCCTTTTTAAAATATTTTTGTCTTGTGCAACCAATAATGCTTTTGGATAAAGATAAAGTAAAGAATTTATAACTGAATCTAAACTGTATTACTAAAAATCGATATATTTATGAATTTTATAACAAGTTATTTTAGTGGTATTTTAAAGCACCGTCGGGGCATAAAGGGTTAAGAGTTCAAAGAAACATGTAAAATTCAGTTATAATTTTGATTTTTTTTTTATGTGTGATGGTTAACCATATAATTTGCAAACAAAATCACTTCCTAAAATTTCTCATAAGTTTTTTAAAAAAATTTAAATGATTATAATTTTTTTTAAGTGGGGTAATTTAAAATCGTTTTAACACATTTTTTTTTTTTTTTTTTGCCGAATTTGAAGATGTTTTCATTTAATTAAAAAGGAATATATATTTTATTTTGTTTCAGAATTTTTTTAATTATTAATTTAAAAAATGATGTATTTTTTTTAAAAAATCACATTTTCAAAAATAAATTTTTTTTTTTCAAATTTACCGAAACAAAATAATTGTAAAATAATAAAAAAAAAAAATCATGTTCCAAGTCTGCACGTTTTTTTATTTAACAATTCTTGACTTATAACAATTTAAAAACGAGTAATGGTAAGAAAACACCACCATGCTGAAAAAACGCGTTTAAAGATTTAATCAAAGATTAGCTCTTAATAAAATGTTTAAATGCTTTTTTAAAAATTGCAGGTATGTAACTAACTCCTTCCTGTAGCTTAAACAGTTTAACTTTCAGTTTAACGAATTCAGTTTAACTTTTTCCCTTTCCATTTTCTTTCTGTACTATTTAAATGTCTGTCAGTTGATTTAAAACAAGGCTTTTTGTATTATGAGTTAGGATTAGAAGTTTTTTCATAATTTTTGCTCTCACAACTTCATGTTCCATATCGTCCTGGCGAGGCCGTTAAAAAAATCCGTATTCTGGTACCGGGCCAGGCCTGGACCTAATTTTTTGCTGAAGGCTCGGCTGGACTGTGCCAAACGTCTTTTTTTTTAATCGAACTATGACTGCTTTTCTTCTTAAGAGGTATGCACAGGGAGAAATTTTCAGTCCCGGTCTGGAAACAACACTTATTACAATCATTGTCTCTTGACTGATCTGATCCATGCAAAAATCAATACAATTTGTCACAACCCAAAAAGTTTTTTTTTTTACAAAAAATGCATATATTTTTAAATCGGCAGTATTTTACAATTAAACTTTAAAATTAATTTTTTTAAGGATAGTAGAATTAAAGGGAAAAAATTAAATACAGGAAAACCAGTGAAAAAGAACATGCGTATCACGGAATCCTGTCGTAAACAGAAAATTGTGTTGATCCATGCAAAATGAATATAGTAATACCTGAGAAAATAATAGAATACATTTACATCCCGTTCATCATTTACCCCTCGTTTATTCACAATGCATCGGGGGGGGGGGGCTGAAAAATCGATAGAAGAAATCCCTTTTTAAGTACGTCAAGGAAGTTAGATTGATTAAAAGATTCTAAAAAGCAACATTTATATTTTAAAATTTTGAACTATTTTAATACGTCAGAATTTAAATTAAACAAAATACACTAAGTCATTTGCCTTCGTTTTTGTAATGTTACATTAAATTTACATACCCTTAGTTCTTCATGAATATGGGAATAGTTTCAGCAAGACTTAGCCATTCATCATTGTAGTACATGACTCTCTAAGGGCAGTTTAGTTCTATCATTGATGTGAGTATTAGAACGTAGATCTTACAATCAACTACAGTACAGTATTTCATACATTACATGTTATACAACTGACGCATTTAATACTAATTCAGCTGCAGTAATATATTATTGTGCACTAACGATGGAACACATTAAATAAGAAGAGCATGCGATCGTTTTAAACAGTTAAACTTCATCTGAAAATTCATCTGATTCATTACTTTGAAAATGAACGCGTGTGTGTTCTAAAGATCTCAGGGTTGTATTAAATAATATTTTTATATGTTTGTGTCATCTTTTATGTAGTTATAAGTATGTTGTAATGTTTATTAATAACAAGGTGAATTCTTTCTTCACGACACTAGTTTTTTAATACAGTTTTTTGACTCTATTCATCTGATCTATTTACAGGGTATTACATATATCCTTTCACATTAGAAAAATTTAAAAAACTAATTATCGTATCGAAATACGATTTAAACCATAAGATTAGTCAAACTATCATATTTTTATGTAATGAAAAATACAACTTTTTTTAAAGCTATTTCTTGTCACAAGAAATGCAATCAATTGGTGCAAGCAGTAATCTATCACAACATTTTATTTATTTATTTTTACGATCTTTTGAAATCTTAACCTACTTGTGCATTTTTTAAAAACTTTGATCATTGTTTTTCAACAAAGGAAAAACAATCATGTTTTAAGAATGGATGAAAACGATTTCATGTTCTTCCGGAGTCTGACGCAACCAAACAGGTTTTGAACCAGAAAATATATTTAAAAGAATGTACCTCGTTGTTTCTGTAATTACATTTTGTTATTATTATCATAATATATTATTTTTAATAAATTTCGTAGTTTGAGAGATTTTTTAACGGAGACAGACTCCGGAAGAATTCCGAAATGTTGGAATTTATACAATCTCAGAAAAAGCTGTAAATTTCTGAGCGTTTGCTGTTAAATTTTCACGGGCAACAGACTTATTTGATGAAAAATGGTCTGATCCACTAAAAAAATACGGTACCACCCTATTCGGTACATTTTCCTCCGCTAGGGTTTAACCCATTATTTTAGTCGTGTTCCGAAATATAATGTCACTTAACCGCAACCGTAACATATGTTTTAACCCGCCAAAAAAGCGATTCTGTGATGATTATCCAACTTGCTACGTGCTACGGAACAGTAAGTAAAATGTTATTGTGTTTTGAAGTGTATTATATCTTTGCACTGTAAAATTACGAGCTGCACAGAATGATGGGCATGGATTTTTTTTACGGGGTATGACTGGAATCTCTGATGCCAGCCTCTGCCCATAATTTTATAGGGCTATTTTTAGATACTTGGAAAATTAAGGGCATTCCACCACCTATTCTTCCAGTTCTAGCCCATCTGTTAGCAAAAATACGACCCCACACATTTTCCTTCGCTAGGGTGTACACGTTGACACAAAATGATGGGCATGGATCTTTTTTTTTTCTTTTTTTACAGGAGTATAACTGAAATCTCTGCTGCCGTAATTTTACAGGGATATTTTTAACAGTGTACTTATTATGCAAAAGTCACTCCCTTACGCTATTTTATTAATTATTTTCTGAATTTTTGACATGTGAAAGGAATTATGGGTCATCTTGTATAATACATACATTCATGCCTTCTTGATCTCAATAAGCAGAAATGTGTTTTAAATTGTCATTTCATAATGAGTTGAAAAAATTAAAAGTGTATATAATGCTTTGCCAGGCCAAAACCCGAAATTATTTTTTAAAGACAACTCAAAAAACGACTTGAACCGAAAAAAAACTCGTCAATCTTAATTTGAACATTTACCCGATACATTTCAACCCGAACGGCAAACATTCAATCCGGAACCCGAAGTAAAAGAAAATTAACTCATATTTGATATGATTAAGGAACGATTGTGCACAATTATAAAGGGTTATGCAAAAAAAGTTTACAAAATGACTTGGCAAATTAGCCACACAACAAGGATGAAAAATCAAATTGTAACATAAAGTCTCATTTAGTCACAAATACAGAGTGTTTCATCCTCACTCAATTTGGGTTGTTGGTAATAACTTTCGCAAAACTGAAGTATATTATAATAAAACATTTAACAGACATTTTCTCCTTCGTTGATAATGTGATAACACCAAACAAAAGTGACAGAAATTTGCATTATACGTTCCAGCAGTATGCAGTTGACACCCTACATTTTGGAATGTAATTGTCGATTCATACGGTATCATCGACTGCTTGAGCAACATTTTTCCAGATCTTTTCGTGATGTTGTTACATTTCACACAAAAAAGTAACAAGTCGTTGCATTTTCAAAACAATGTTTTTATTTTTCTCGAAATTATTACCCTAAACCCGGGTTCATTTAGGATGAAACACCCTTTATTTGCGACTAAATAAGTGGTTTGTGACCCTATGATCCTTATGATCCTATGTGGTTTTTTATCCTTGTCGTATGTCTGATTTGCCATGTCATTTTGTAATATTTTTTTAATCGCCCTGTATAAATTGGCACATAGCAATTTTATCATATTCGTATAAATATGAACACATATAAAGGGTGTTTCTTAGAGATGTACAAATTTAAAACAAAATAAAGCACATAAAAATAATGGTAAAAGCAGAGATATATATTGGATTTATTAAATAAATAATTTTATGCCATTAGTATTTAAAAATGATTTCGGGCATTTGGACGCGGCAGATAGCTCAAATGAAGCACAATCTGGAAAACCAATTTTCGACAACTTTATCGAGCAGCTGGGACCGTATACCAGCAATAACGCAGCAAATGTTACTTTTCAAGTGATCCAACGTCTGTGGTTTATTAGCATAGACCAGCGACTTTACGTATTCCCACCGAAAATAATCCATTTGTATGAGATCACATGACCATAGAGTCTAGTTCACAAGGCCTTTATGCGAAATTTTGCGCTCACCGCAGCTCTTCCACAATAAACTGATGGTGTTTTGCACAATTTGCAAGAGGTTTTCTGGCGTAAGTCTATTCATACTGAAATGGTAAACAATACTGGTCACAAATCATTTGTCAGTTCCCAAATTGATGTTAACTAGAAACAGTGTTGCAATTTGAAATCCACACATCTGAAAAAAAACACCCTCTTTATTGATCAATTTTGAAATATATATTTGTTTCATTTGAAAAATATCCAAGACTTTCTTTTGAGAAAATCTTGTCTACCCGAACCTGACTCAAAGCTATGAAAGCAAAACTCGAAACTGATCTAACCACAAAATATTTAAAGTGAACTGAATAAGAACCCGTCCGCAAAATTGTAAATTTACGTTGACTAGAAACCGTGTTGCAATTTCAAATCCACACTTCTGAAAAAAACACACTTTACATTCATTAAATTTCAAATATACAGTTTTTTGTTTCATTTGAAAAATATCCAGGACTTTCTTTTGAAAAATCCTGTCAACAAGAAACCGACACGAAAGATTGAAAGCAAAACCCGAAACTGATCCAAATCCAAAATATTCTTGCCAACTGGATAAAAAACCATCCGCAACGAAAAATAAACGGTCAAGTGCGAGCATTACTCACGCACAGAGGGTTCCGTAGAATAAATATATGAATTTGTAATTGTATTATTTAAAACAAAAAAACATTGCTAAAAGAATACTTAGACTTTGTAAAAAACTATACAACTTAGGGTTGGGTATAACTGTATATATTAGAAAAGTGTAAATGGGTATACCATGAAAGTTCAAAGAGATATGGAACCTAAATAATATCAAATATAGCTATTCGTATAACTCTTTTTTTAATACCGTATATACTCGCGTATAAGTCGACCCCCTAACTTTCGAATGCAAATTCTGGAAAAAATCAAAAAACCGCGCATAAGTCGACCCCCTAACGTTTTGCTTCAATTTTGCCCAAAATCAAACCAAAGATTTCACTTGCCAATGCAAAAAGGTAGTAAGTTAACAAAAACAAATCATTGAAAATTTTTTAAATGATAAATTATTATTATTTGTATATTTTATACATTATTTTTCTATTCATACACATAAAATGCCATATTTTGGCAGTATTCGAAATTTTTATTTTTGCTTTTTTAACGTGACGTGCTATTAGAGAGAAAAGAAATACCGTATATACTCGTGTATGAGCCTTTGACCACTGCGCTACCTGGAACTCACTCAATATTCCTCTAAGTTAAAGAGCTTCGAAAAAAAGTTGACGCATGCGCAATTGTGTCAATATTGGTCTTATTGGTCGTGGTCTTAAAGAATCAGATTTTCGCTTTAATAGATTAAATAATGCCCAAGGGCGTAGGAACCGGGGGAGCTGTGGCTCCCCCTGGAATATTTCAGACGGGCTCAGCTCCCCCGGTAGAAATTCTCGCACCACATCTGTTTACGATACATTGCTGAATTAAAAAATAAAGTATACTTTTTCTAGGAAATTCACACAATAAACAACAAAGAGAGAGAGGGGGTGGTGGGCACACTTGTTTGTGCCTTCACCCTTTTTCTCATTGTTTACAACCCTTCCGATTTTCAGAAAAAAGGGGGTCTTATATAGGTCTACTACAAATTACCTGGATCCGATAACATATTTTTAAACAGGAGGCCTTTAAAATTGATTTGGAAGAGATTTGTAAAGAATTTGTAAGCAAAACAACAGAAAGCAGTTTAATTTTTGGTAAATGGAAGTGGGAGAAGCCTTAAATTTGAATATTGTATTCGGGATCGCACATAAATTAAGTTTCTATATATCAAGTATATCTATTAAAATTATTTTAACTGGATTAAAGAGTTGGTGATCTTTTGGTATGCTTCTGTTTTATACTTCTGTTTGTGAAACGTGCAACAATGTGAAGGAACCCTCCAAAATGAACGAAATGATCCGCGCCACCAGCTTTCCGCAATATGCCCCGGCTCCCCCTGTTTGTACAAAGTTCCTACGCCACTGATAATGCCCGTCAAGATTTGACGATAAATAACTGAAATGTTTCATTAGAAAAATTCTTGGATTTTTAACTAGTTGCTTTTAAATTAATTATTGAAATCGTGACAAATTTCTATGTTGAATAAGTGATTCTATTTAACTAAGGCGATAGAGGGCGCAGTCAGTCTAATTTATTGTATTACGGTATTTTATTTTTATTTATTTATTTATTTATTTATTGAAAAAAATAGCAATATTTATTTTTATTCATTTATTTATTTTAAACTGCACAACCATTAAAAGCTGCCATGAATTTTATTTTTATTAGTCTTATTTCGCTAAAACCTAAATTTGAAACTTTATGCTGCTAACAATTTACAATATATATATATATATTTCTTTTTTTACTCGAATTTTATTTTATATTTTTATTTATTTTTTAAAACATTAAATCACGGATATCAAGGTAATTTCTTTTATAATTCTTATATGAATATTTTTTTCCTTTCTTTCCGTTTTCTTTTTTACGGAAAAGAATGGCAAACTCACGTCCTCTACAAAAATTCAGAGCTTTAAACTGCTGCCTTTGACCACTGCGCTACCAGAAACTCGCTCAATATTCCTCTATAAGTTAAAGAACTTCGAAAAAAAGTTGACGCATGCGCAAATGTGTCAATATTGGTCTTACTGATCGTGGTCTTAAAGAATCAGGTTTTCGCTTTAATATATTAGAAATTCTCATTATATAATAAAAAAACAATTATATAGCAACAAACGTGGTAAGTGAAAATTAATTTTACATTATTAATGCATCACTTTTTTCAGTATCGCCTAAATATTAAAAATAAATTTTAAAATATTCTAATAATAATGAAATTTTCGTGCACTTTCAAAATTTTACAAAATAGCTTTAAAATATAGTTAAATTTTATGTACATAATTAAATATATAGTTTTTAATGGAGTGACCAACAGTGGTGCTATCACATGTAAATCAGCTGGCATTCGTGTAATTTTATGCAGTGTAATGAATTTTTTAATTAAAATAAAAGATTATTTAAAAATACATATACATTTCAAATTTCATTTTTTATTTATATATTTTATACTTTTTAGTGATTGCAGTATTTCGTGTCAAAGCTAGTTTGCACATTTTGGCGTGCGTGGTTTGGCATATAACGTATTCCATATATTTTGTAGTTCGTAAATAGTTGTAAACATAAAGCGTATTTTGGGAAGTCTTAAAATAAATTTAGCAATATTTATTCAAGTTCAACAAATATTAAAAAGTCATATTCTTACAGAAAATACACGTACGTACATAATTTTCATAAGTTCAGAATATCAGAATATGAGTAAAAAATCTATTTAAAAATTCCATTTTAACCCTCTATTGGTTAACGGAAATATATTTCCCACTTAATTTTAATTGAAAACTGATCGATTCGCACTGGAATTTTTAGTAAAATATTTTGTTTTCTTAATGCACCTGATATAAAAGAAGCTTATTACTTTAAAATCGATTTGTTTATACATTCAGGTGGCAGTAAATATTTTCAACATTTCAGACACAGAATTGACTTGCCCGATAACGAGTTAACATACAAAAATCAAGCTAACTTAAATAAAAAAGTGTAAAAACCTAACGCGTTTTTCCGACTAGCAATTTTTGCTTTATTTAATCATGGAATATCTGTCACTAAATAAAGATGAAGATTACTATTCTGAAATAGTGGTACATATTTTGATAAAGCAATTCTTCTCACAACTCTTGGAAAATACTAGTGTATTCTTGGTAAATACTAGTGAAATTTCAATAGATTTTAAAGTAGTTTTCACAGTAACTAAACTATAAATTGATCTTTCGAAAAAAAGCAGATATAAAAAATGGAAATAGAATCAAATTTTCAGAAAATAAAATAAAATAAGACATCTCCTGCAAAATATCGGGCATTGATATTCTTTTTTCATTCAAGCTAATGAAGGAATTCATTTCTTTTTCGTCCTTTCTTACGACATCTACAATATAAAACAAAGGCATGAATATCGATATGGATCAATAAATTTGATTTACATCAACGGTTTTAATTTGTATACATTGTACAATTTCGTGTTCTACACCGTCAAACAGAGAAACAATGTACTTTCAAAAACAATTTGTGTAAAAACTGCATTCCGATTTATCGATTTTATGTTATTTTTTATTTTATTTATTTATTTATTTTAATTTTTTTTTTTTTTTTTGGGGGGGGGGGGGGGAGGATAAAAAGAAATAAATTTTCTGGGGTGTTTTTAATCGTCTCGAATGCGAAAAAAATATTCGTTTGCATTTAATATATATATACAGTTCAGCTCTTGTCTCTAGGTAAATACGGTCCACGAGAATTTTAAATTTCATCAATAATTGAATGAATAACTAAAATAGTATTTATTTTTGTGCATTTATCAAATGTTTATTCGAACTAACCATTGGCTTTCTGGTGGTTGAATTTCTTTCCACTTAATTTTAATCACCAATTGTCAAAATGGTACCGGAATATTCAACCAAATTTGTTTGGAAATAGAATAATGCAACATTAAGTTAATATTAGTATTAACTTAATTAGAATAATGCATTTTTTCGCCTATATTGTAAACCGAATTTTTTGTTTGCAAAATACTGGTGCAAGTGTAACATGTAGGAATTTTAAAGAAATCCACTCTTTGGAGCTTAAAGGGTTAAAAACCGAGATGATCAGAATAAGAAAGACTAATGTAATGAGTCTATTTGCTATTAACCTCCTGCATGCTTGTAATACGAAAGTACAGTTTTTAATGAATTTCAAAAGATTATTTGAATACATGATGAGCACTTTCCATATAAATATGCCTGTTGGTGTTGTTTCTGGGTAAAATGAACAATATATCCAGCAAGTTGACCTAACTCTAAGCTTCCAGAAGGCCATATGCGTCGTGTCAGTTGTAGTCGGCGTGACCCAGCTGCCACGGCGCAGTCACAGCCCTCTGAACACTAGGCTTGAGTGCTCATTCAAAATGGCGGCCGCCGAAGGCGGACTTTTCCCCCCTAATATAATTTTATCGTGATTGAGCGCCTAGTGAATCTCCCTTATATTTTTGCTCCATAAGACCAGGCGAAAAGTTAGGTCCCGGTTTTCTTGTAATATTATTTTACTGAAAGATTTTTCATTAAGCTCAATCAATCAATTAATATTTTTGACACTATGGTTCATACTCAAATAACATAATTTTCCGCCTTTCTCTGTTTTCTAACAACATTTACAAAACATTCCAATCCTTTAAGTATTTCACGACCACAAGAAATTATGCAGTAAAGCATTAAAATGACATTAGGAATCGAAAATAAAATTACCATTATGTAACAAAAAAATCATATGCTTGTAAAAAAAAGTACCCTTAGAATTCACAGGGATTTATGCTTTTTATGGTTGTTATTTGAAAAATCTGTTTCAAAATATAAAACTAGATTTATTATTGACTCATCATCAAAGTAAAGTATTATACTAATGTGTAAAAAGCAATATTCTGTATTCAAAATAACTCGTGGAAAATTTTGAATATGTCATACACCGAATGTACAATTTGCTACTAAAAATTTCTTTTGACAAGAAACTTAGTATGCCATCATTCAAAAATATTTATCAAAAATTAACAAAATTATTTCTCATGTATTACATATCTGTCAGAAAAGTAAAGAAAGTTTAAAATTTTCGTTTAGCATCATGATCAAAGTTTTATGTGGAGCTCCTTAGTTATGAAAAGAATAACGTATCATATTGGCTAAATGCATTTACACAAACTAAAAATAAATGAAAGGATAAATTTAATATTTAAATTATGAAAAACACATGACATGAAAAATGATTCACGTATTGTTAAGAAATTAAATTCATATATTCTAAGGTTGAATGCTAAAAATAAATACCGATTTATTTATTTTTCAGTTTTTTTTTTAATTTTTCTCGTACATTCCTTTTTTTAATTAAAAATTTTAATAACTATTTTTGAGTAATTATTTGGTAAGATCTTATATACAACTTGGATCATATTTTTAAGTATAAATAAAACTGTCATGAGTCCAGTGATCTGTTTAGAAAAAAATTGGGTTCTTTAATGGACCCTTCACAATTTTTTTTTTAATTTTAAAACAGGATGCTTCACAAAATTTTTCAACTTAACAATTAGCTTTATTCAAAACTTTTGCATTTCAAAACTGAGCTTTTCACAAATTTAATTACTTAAAAGTAAAATCTAATGGGTCACAAAATAACTGAAGTCGTCAAAGAACCTAATATCAAGATATAGATATGCAAATCACTTTGTTGAAAATGTATACACAAGAACCTGAATATAATGATAATTTCACATTCCCAAAATTAAAAGTAGATTTTTCATAAATGAAAAAAAAAACTATTCACAATTTCAAAGGTAGGACCCAGAAAGAAAAATCTTAACAGACCCCTGTGAGGACAATATTTACATAAATGATCATTTATGTAATTCACTACATTTTTAACCTAAAGTTAACTAATTTTTAATAACAAATTCAGCAAAAATTCATATTAAAAATCACCATTACTAAACTCTATACTGTAATTACAACAGTGATGTTTTAACAAGTTAATAAAGCAGCATAACCTGCAATGAAAAGTAGGATTGGCACAATGTTTTCATCAACTGGGTTTGATATATCATTTAAAGGTCTTTAAATGCGTCTAAATTTATTGATAAATTGCATTTCTTATCTAAATATTTAAATGAATATTTTTGTTTATTATGAAAGAGCTTTTAACTTATTATTCTTTTCTCATTTTCAGTCAACTGCTCTAGTGAGATTTATAATAACTACTGACAGATGACTGCATCATCATACATTTTAACAATCATGTCAACCTGATATTTATATTCTAGATTGCTAAAATTCAAACCAAGCGTCTGTGTATAATTTTTTTTATTGAGACAATAAATTTGAAAAGTTAAATCAGAACTTACTTCAATAGGTATGTTAATCCTTGAGGATATCCACTGAATATCATTTTAGAAGATTTAATGCATATTCTAGCTTTTTAGATGACATTAAAATTATCGTTGCGAATCCTTGAGAGATATATCTTTTCAGAAAGAGAAACCGCATGAGATCATATATATCCTCACCCTACCCTAGTAGGAAGGCACATGAAATGCAAGAGAAATACGTGAAACACTTTCTCGAAAGAAAACTTAAGTATCTTAACAAAATGGATAGTATCCAGATGAAAATCATGAACCATGTACAACTTTATTCGAAAACTGCGACTTGAACTCATCAACGATAGAATTTTCAATAACAGAATAAATGGCGCCCGTCACTTTGATTTCGCTTCAATTTAACCGCCTTCGACTGATCACGTGACCCACCGGAGTTATGTTAGCGATTTGGCCTGTGTTGAGATGGCTGTGGCGCAATCGTGAAAGAAAAGAAAATGTAAACACTCTCTACTAACGCTAAAACAAATTATTGTAGAATAAAGATACTTGTACCAAACGATTGAAAATAAAGTATATTTTTAAATGATGTATATAAATTTTGCTTAGAGGTTATCTACATATAAAATCAAATACAAACTTTTTTTTTTTTTATATAGCAATACCCTAGTTTGGCAACATAAATTCTACACCTTTCAATTAACATAAAAACAATTTTTTATGAAATTCTTACGATTAGTTTCAGTAATTAATTATTTTAAAATGATCATATTTTAGGAGCTGTATCCAAATTGAAGTTCGGTATTCGATCATTGAAATGCTATCGAATGACTATGTCACTTCTATTAATGTATTATTTCATTCCAATAGGTCCATTTCACTCGCTTAATAGGTTCTGACTACTGCCAGCCTAAATGTTTCAATAAAGTTAGTAATATTTTTTTTCAAATTATGATTTTCTCCACATCATAGACGGCCCCTTAAACCACCAGTTTGACGTTTTTAGTCATAATTCGAAAATATACTTGAATGAAAAGTTTGAAATTTGGAATTCGCATAAAGCAGGGCATAATAAATATAAATCTATTAACAAAATGTAGGTTTAAATTCATATTTTTACGAATGTTAATATCATAATTCATGTAATATTTTTTTTTTTTTTTTTTCAAATTCAATGTATTTATGTTTGAGTTTTTTAGTATTATAACCACACACAAAAATTATCACATTACGATTATAATTTCAGGAGATATTAATAAAAATATGAAAATGTAATGTATATATTAGAAGATCTAAAGATTGAACACTTATAATTTAAAAGCTTATAATCCAAATGACTTGAAATTTCGTTTGTAGGCATAATTTTAACCGAAAATTTAAAATGTATTATCAAATTTGATGTAACCATTTTTTTTAAACAAAGTTGGACCTGGTTTTGATTTGTATATAGTCCCCAAAGCAAATTTTATATACGTCATTTAACAGTAGACTTTCAAATCGTTTGATTCCAGTAATTTTTTTTCAATTCTAATTAACTGGAGAGCTGCTAGGGGTGTTTACTTTTTCTTCCCACGACTGTATCTGCTGCCAGCCAAGTGGTGACACTGTCCAACGCGGCTCACTTTGCCTGCGCAAGAAACATCATTGGAAGTCATAGTCGCTGCGACAGTTAATCTTGTACTCAAGGATGTAATCTGGTGGTTTGGGGATCCCACTTCCGATTCCCATAGGAATCTCGGGTTTGCCGGAAATGCTTTTGCTCTACTAGTAGCGCCCGGACGTAAGTTATATGAGGGTACACTGTAAAAAAAAAATATGACCAGTTTTCCTGTAGGAATCGGAAAAATAGTTGCCCTTATCGCACCGGAAAATTTTCCGATCCAGCTCGGAATAAAATCCGTTAAATCGGAATAAAATCTGTAAAATATCTTTTTATTCACTATTTCCTTTTTTTTTACGGATTTTATTCCGAGCTGGGTCGGAAACTTTTCCGGTGCGATAAGGGCAACTATTTTTCCGATTCCTACAGGAAAACTGGTAGTTTTTTTTTTGTTTTTTTTTACAGTGTAAATTAATAAATAAATGTCGCAAATATAAATGAATCCATAAGAATTTTCAATTAAAATTAATTTTTCCTCGTGTTCAGTACCTCGGATATTCTGTAATCCACAGGAAATCCGTTTGGATCTCATGGTAAAAATAAGAAAGCACACTGTAAAAAAAAATAAAGCCAGTTTTGCGGTAGGAATCGGAAAAATAGTTGCCCTTATCGTACCGGAATAATTTCCAACCTATCTTGGAATAAAATCCGTAAAATCGGAATAAAATCCGTAAGATACCGTTTTACTGACTATTTCCTTATTTTTACGGATTTTATTCCGAGCTGGGTCGGAAATTATTCCGGTACGATAAGGGCAACTATTTTTCCGATTACTATCGGAAAACTTTTTTTTACAGTGTACAATAGCTAGGTATTTTGGCAAACAAAAGTAATATAAATTAAAATTAAAATTATAGTGCTATATTCACCTTGAGTTAAATAATGTAATACATATAAAGCACAAATAATTATACATAAATTACCTTTAGGTTCATAAATAAACATTTAAATCCTACTGATGACGGCCTTGCAATTGTTGAAAACTTTCAAGGTTTTTCTAATGTATTTTAAGATATTTTTAATTTATATTTTAAGTATCTTTATATTATATTTATGCACCTGGAAATACTTTTTATACAATTATTTGTGCATTATATGTCTTTTAAAAGTATTGTAGATAATTTACATTTTAATTAAGTATTGTATTTCTTATTTTTACTTTTTGTCGAACGATCAATTTATGATTTAGTAACAAGCAAAATGATTAAGAAGGCAATGAAAAATCCTTCAGCATTTCTCAAGCAAAAGATACATCGGTGACATTAATAAAAACAGTGGCGTAGCTAAGAGGGGGGCAAGGGGGGCGGCCGCCCCGGGCGCCGAGGCCAAGGTGCGCCAAATAGTGAGAGGTTTAAACCGAAAATTTTTCGCATATTTTGACAATAAATAAGAATTGTTGATGTTGAGAGTGTGTGTCTGTGTGTGAATGTTTTCTGAAGAAAAAGCTTCTGTAAATGTTTCTAGGGATGACTGAACACACTTGGCTTGGTACCTAAGATAATTATGGCCGGGATACAGATAGATTTTTCGCTGATAACGAAACGAGACTGACCAATCAGAAGCCTGCACTTTTGCGAACTTTTCGCTGTTTGCAATAATGCTGGATTCTGATTGCTCAATCTTCTTTCGCTAATAGCGAAAAATCTATTTGGATCGCGGCCTATGTATCTTAACTGAGGCGCAAAAAGATTAAATAGGGGGCGCCAAATTGAAAGGATGTTTAAACCGAAATTATTTCACATATTGTGACAATAAATAAGAATTGTTGATTTTTTCCCGCATATTGTGTATGTGTGTGAGTGTGAATGGTTTCTTTAGTAAGATATTTTGTTATATCCAAATAATGAAGAAAGAAAAAGCTTCTGAAAATGTTTCTAGGGATCTCTCAACACACTTGATACCTAATGTAATTATGTACCTGATTTGAGGTGCAAAAAGATTAAATTGGGGTCTCCAAATTGACAGCAGGTTTAAAACGGAATTATTTCAAATATTTTGACAATAAATAAGAATTCTTGACCTTTACTTTTTTTTGTGAGTGTCTGTGCGAATGTTTTGAAGAAATTTGGTGAAGGTGGATGTGAGGAATGGAGAGATCGATAATTGTCAATCGCTGATGGAGGTTTCTAACTATCTAGCCTCCACTTTATAAGTCAAAAGGCCTGTTTGCGGCTTGGAGTGACATTTCTAGTATTGTAACGTTAAAAATAAAAACTATCGAAGACTAGACTTAACATCGAAATCAAGAGAACTGGCGTTCATTTTCTTAAACGTTTTTATTTTTCGTTAGGACAGCACAGCACACACACATAAAAAATCACAGGAACATATAAAAAACTTAAAGTCTGTCGGAGCTTGCTCGCCCCTCTCCGGTCGGCCCCAAAATGACCGTCCGCCGTCGTTACAGAAACGCATCTCCTCGTTCTTTAGTTTTTCTCTAAGTCGTGACCACGGGGGAGTCTGATTCATCTCATGAAAAAAGTTTATTTCTACAAGTGCCAGACAGCCTTTTTTCACCGAAAATTATTTACCTCATTAAAATCAGCTTACAACTTCACATCTGTTCGTGAAAGCATTGACATGCGACTTATAGTTTATGCATCTGGAGGGCCCAATTAAAAAGTATTTACTAAGTTAAGTGGTCATCTAGTTTTTGCATGAGCTCAGATGGAATGTCACAGTATCAACAAAACACCTCTGGGATGGGTCCCACTGCCTGTGGTAGCGTATACCGGGAGTGCTACGCACGCATCTCTAACCACTAAAAACATCTGTTCAAATTTACTTATTTCAAAATTAATCTCCAGCATGGGTCCCCGCTTTCTATGTCTCCGTATAGCAACCGTGCTGAGCACGTGCTGGAAAATCTGAAGAGAATCGTAAGATGAGTTGAAAGAAAAATTAATCCGCAGAAATCAGTCCCACGAAACCAGAGATAAAAATGCCCATTGGCAGGGTGGTGGAAGGTACAACTAAAAACTGTAAGACAATCGACAACCAAGTGGAATGAGCAACACCAAGTTGAAATTGAGTCCATAGAACCAGAGATAAGAATGCGCCCCCTGCACTGGAGGTGGAGCTAAAAATTGCAAGAAAATCGTAAGCTATGTTGAATTAATCAATTCCCGCTGAAATCTGGCTCATAGAATCCGAGAAAAGAATGCGCTGTTAATGTTCGATAATTGTGTGTAAAAGAACTCTATATTTTGGAAAACATACTTTTAAATGTAAAAAAAAGAGGAGAAACCCTTGTGGGTGAACTTTTAACTCATATCACGGGACTCTTGCCACAGAACAAACTAATAATCTTCGATTAAATTGATACAATGCTTTTAAAATAGGTTTTTAGAATTTCACAACGTTTATTAAGTTGCTTGTCCACATGTCGTATAATCTCTGATTCATCGATTTTCGGAAATTAAATGGAGTGGTCGGCTGGAAAAAGATCTCTTTTAGTTCGGTTTTTTAATGAATTTTTGCCCTGTATGGTTCTTTCTTCGAACATTTGTACTGACACTGTCAGTTTTTGAAAACATTAAAAACAATTACCGACCGATTTTCAAAAATTTTATACGCAGGTGTAAAATTTTTTCTACATGTGCTCTGAAATTTCAAATCGATATCTTAATTAGTTTTCTTAATTTTTCATGATTAGTGAAAATCGTTAATTTATTCTATTTCGGCTGTGGAATAAGGTTCAGATGAGAAAGTGATTTTGCCATTTTGTAAAAAAAAAAAAAAAACGCGTTTTTGATGAGTTTTTAAATAATATTCTCGGATAATTATAAAAAAATTAGAAATCCGAGCCTCATGTGCATCAAGACCTCCCTTGGGCTACCCTCACACAAATTTTCAGACTTCCACGTGCGGTAGATATTTCTAGCCATCTCCGTCACACAAACACAAACATAAATTGGTTTTTACACTGATTTTTGCGTTCTTCATTCCATATGAATATTTTCGTATGATGGGGACTTCTGTGAACTAATGCAAAATGGATTTAACTGGAAAAACAATAAGTAAAGATATAATTTTTTCTTTGTTGGAAATTTCACATTCCCGTCAAATTGGCATTGAGAAAAGCCAAATAATATGTCCCCAAATTTTCCCTTCCTAAATCGTATAAAAAACAAAGTAGGACTTTTCACTATTCCTAGTACGACCAGTACAAATGGATGGTTTCATCGTTTTAAAAGTTAAATATATTTGATATATACTTAAATTCAGTGCATATGCATTAGAGAAAACTATATCTATATCTATCTATGTAAGGAATAATTGGAGAGTAATAGGAGAAATGAATTTGACTCGTGAACCGCTTTGTGGAGTGCTGGACAGATAATTACACCTTTTTATTTTCTATTTAATTTATATCCAAAATCGTTAATTGGTCCAAATCATCCAAGCAACCTCATAGCAAATTGGTATATAATTTTATATACCTTAGATAAATTCAAATAATATAAGTGATCGTATTTACCTAAATTCTAGTAGAAGAGCAACGCGAAGCATTAATAAAATTAAATTATAATTCGCGTCAAAATGTAATTATTATATTTGAATAATTACGAATAAAATTAAGAGTTTGCGTTGTGAATTATTTAGACGAACTCTTCCACTTATGAATTAAACTAAAATTTAAGCTGTAAAAAATGAATTGACACACTTTAAATATTATTAATTAAATAATTACAGAAACTTTTTAAAACTTGATTAAATATTTTATTTACATTGAACATAACTATATACAGAAAAACATAATATTAATTCAAAAAATAGAAAGCAACACTTTTGTTTGCTTCTCATTATTTTAAGTATGTTTAATCTTTTAAAAAAAAAGACAATATTTTCACGTACTCTAATTATTATAATTGTTTCTTTTTGCTAAAAGAGTAACTCTCTTTCATTTTTAAAATTACCTTAATCTTATTTAATTATTGGTTTTGTCGGATCTCAGATTACTCTCTACCGTAAAATATCAGAAAAGTATTTTTTAAGATTTTTCATATGATCTTAAGTGGTAAAAGAAAATGTTTAAAATAGTACCTTCTTTTAATATACGGGATGGTGGCCTTTAATCATCAAATTCCGAGTTGTTGCGTTGCCTAGGATCATGGCCATGTGTCATCAGGAAGACATCCTCAATTTGGCTTGATTAGGCTCACTCCGATAGGTACCTCAGGAAGACATCCTCAATTAGGCTTGATTAGGCTCGATTAGGCTCGCTCCAACATGTCCATCTCGCCTGGGCTTTACTAGGGCTTACGGGACTCATTGCACGGGCTTTCAGGAGAGCTCCTGCGTCCTCTACATCTTTTTCCAGACTGTCTTTTTTTAAACCTTATTCTTCTTGCACACCAGCTCCTGCAGTGGGTGGAACTATTTTTGTCTAGTCCACTGTTATTGGATGTGAGAAGATTTTTATTATACTTCGATAGGCCTATTAGCTAGCAGTCTGCAAATGGCCCCTTACATATACTTTAATATTATTATCTGCCTTAAAGTTTGGGTGGTCTGAAAAGTCATAAATTTATCCCAACACTTTTATTGAGGCCATAAATTGATTCCAACGTTTTTATGATTTTACGATTTCTAATTATACACCACTTTCCATTGGCTTGTCATAAAACGACACCATGGCGTCTGGCTATTGTTGTTGTCTGAGATCCGAACTCCATTCAACGTTACACATTCATTTTACAATACAATTTTTAAAAAATATATATTTACTATTTAAAATCAACTTAATAATTTTTGTATGAACTTACACTCTTATTTTACTTAAATATATAAACATTATAATTTTACACTCATAATTATATTTTATAAAAAAATATTTATGCAAACAGAAATAACAAATTACGCAATTTTACTTTGATTTAACCAACATGGTGCGGGAACATATCATAGTTATATGTTGCCCAGCATCTCTCCCTGTGTCAGAAAAAAAAAATAAAAACTGATTGCTGGTTTTAATTTTTTTGTAAAGCTTAAAAGAATGTCCGTGTCCATATGACTGTGTATGTACACAGTTTTTTGAGCGAAGACTGTAAAGTTCAATTATCAATGGTTCTGGTATATTTTATAAGAAGTTCTTCTATTGTTTCATAACAGAAAGTTCAACACATGATAGCATAGTTGTCTGTTGACATTCACATTTATAGAAGACCTCTGTACTGACAATCAGACGTCTTTCTCGAAGCCTTTTTTCTTTACCACACACATGTTTACTAATTTTGTAACTTTACAGTTTAAGTGCCCAAAATACATTCAAAGCTATAATTTTGTCTGAAATTAATATGCCGAAATAAACCTAATTACAAGAAAAATAATGGCATACGCATTTGACATATTATTTCATCACATACAACCTTATGACACAGTGTTTTATCTAAAACACATTTTATACTGAATAAAAGTAAATACAATGCTTGTAATATGACATGTTATATTTTCACATAATTAATCTGATGTATTCAAATTATAATCAGAAAAATATTGTATACAAACTTGTTACATTATTTTATTTATTTGTTACTTCTAACATGTATGATCTGTCAAAATGTACAAGCTAATTCATCTCCTTTAATATATCATTACGCAATGCTTTCCAACTTTACCCGATACGAGAAAAAAAAAAGTAAGAAGAAGGAGAGAGGAGAATAAAACCAGTTATTGAACGTCCCCGATTCTCCCGAAAAGTGGGGGTTGGTCAAGCTACTAATTCCTTTCTCCGAGGTGATTTGTGCTGTGACAAAATTTTACGACTTCCCAAAGGTATGTATTTAAAACCATTTCATGCTTGTAATTACCGTATTAATTAGTATAATTTCTTGATATACTTTCTTCTTAACTCACTGTGCATGCCTGTATGTAATTTTAAACATAATCTATGCATAAACAGTGTATGTATTTGTATCGTATCTAATGTAAACCTTCTGCTTTTTTTTTATTATTTTGCAGGGGAATAATGGCGATTCTAGCATCTGAATTCTCCTGCCTCATACTGGAACTGAAGCGAGGGTGGCTTTTTATGCATTCAGGTTTAAATCTAAACCAAATTGCCTTTCAGGATTTAAAAAAAAAAATGCATATAATTTTCTTTAACTGATTACCTTGTATATTTTTAGACCTTTCTAACAAACACAAATTTTGATTCATGATATTGTTTACTATTAAAATGTAAACAACACGGAAAAATGACTTCTACGGCCTCTCAAAAATGCAAAATATGCATTACGCTGACCTTAAAAATGCACCTTCATTTAATACTATTAAATAGTGTTGTCAGAAAATGCCATTGACGAAGAAGAGAACAATTTTTTTGTCTTAAATTATTATTTATTTAGCCAACAATTCTATCTTAAAAGATTGTTAAATTTTCCTATTTATTTATTTTTTTACTGAATGAAATAAAAATTTATTTATTCAAAATTTTATTTATCATTAACATTCCGTATGTGAATTCTACTGTCTAAAATTTAATGATATGTTTAAAAATAAAAGATAATAAATTATTATTATTAATCCAACATGAATAATTATTATTTAATTATAAAAAAAAATGTACTTAATACACTTGTATAATTTAAAAAAAAACAAAAGTAAATGATAATTACTACGTAACATCGTAGGCAGCCATCTATGAGTACCCGGCCGGACCAAAGAACTTCTGCCAGCAGAAAAAATCTTTGTATACTCACAAACAACCACATCCAATTTTTTTTATAGATCAAGTTTTTAAAATAATTACTGTACGTACTATAAAAAAAATTAAGTAAATAAATTTATTAAGCCATACTACATATTTTAATAAAATTAAGGCCAATATATATAAATATATTTATTTATTTATTTTGTTTTCTTATGTTAAATTGGCCAAATTATATAAAAAAAATTTATGAACTCACACACTCAAATTTATCAATACTATGTATATTTATATGTGTTAAATTTAGAATTGCATTTAATTCTAAGGGAAAGTAAAGAGAAAAAAAATGCTTAAATTCTAAACTAACATAAATTTATAAAATATTTCATTTAAAAAAAAAAAAAATCTAATTTCTAGCTGATTTCAGCAAGATGTCATTTAATATTTATATTAAATAATTTTGCTTATACATTTTATTAATTGTTAAATTTGCATATTTTTATATATACAATAAAAATATAATAGTCTTACATAAAATTTTACACTACAACAATGTTATTAATTAATTTAACTTGAATTTAAGCCTACTTTAATTCTAATTGAATACCGTTAATAAAAGTAAATTAGCTTATCAAGTTAAATATAATATAAACTATGTTTGTCTAATGTTAATTTTGCTGAAAATTCCATAAATTTTAACTGTAAATGCTAATTGCTATACCTTTTGTTATTTATTTTGAAAACAACACCAACTTATATTTTTATTTATTATTTTTTTATTAAATCTAGGAACTATTGTTACTGAGCTAGACACTCCATAAATGTGTAAAACCTAAAAATCAAAAGTTTTCCTAAATAAAACTCAAAATGCTGCTTTTTACAATATAATATTACTAATTTTATTGTTTCTGAGCATAACATCTAGTAATTATACCATACTTAATTTTTTCTTCGATTCCTTTTTCAGCCAAGAATCCTGAAATTTATGCCTAGGTGATGACTATATATTGATGTATCTGTGAATAATTTTTCTACAAATATTTTGTTGGTGTTGGTGCATACCCAGCCGTAGGCCAAAATTGCACCCTATACAGAAAGCCTTTGGTGAGAAAATTTTAATTTTACTTCAATTATTTATTTGTGTATTTTTTTTTTTTTTTTTTTTTTTTTTTTTTTTTTTTTTTTTTTTACTATAATTTTTGTGTGCAATCATGTTGAAATAACTTGCCTTGTCCATTGTTATACATATATATGTTTTTTTAAAAACCAATGTGCTACACCAAAATCCTTTTTTTAAATTTTTTTATAACACTTTTGTTCATAAAACTTATCCCTGCTGTCTAAATTCTAGACTTTAGCATATAAGTTGTAATTGAACTACCGGAATAAATCTTAGCACTTTTTGTATATTTTATTATATTTAGGCTTATAGCTGACCGCTATCCTAATATAAAGTGCACTAATAATTTATTCCTTGTCAACCATATATTTATATAAAAAATATATATATATATGAGTATGCTATAAAGCTGTTCTAACTACCCTGAACCTATAGCTTACACCTACTCATTTTAAAGAGTAATTCTGAAATTTTGTCATCTAAATTGTAAGGCTATTAGCAAAGGCTACCCTTATAGAAGACAGAAAAAATTCTCTTTTTTTTTTTTTTTTTTTTTTTTTGAAAATTACTCCAAGATTATTTACTATTAAATTAATTAAGTTTTAATGTTATTTGGCTTTGTTAAGATTTTATATTTTCTAATTCATATTCGAAAATATATATATATATATAACTTTTGCCTGGAGAGAAATATTTCACTGCTCCATTGAAGTTTTGTGAAGCACATTTCATAATTTTATAAGTATGTTTTCGGGTGCGCCCTGCACATTTGCTCAATATTGTAACCCTGAGACAAATTGGCGTTCCCATGTTCCTATCCTTTCTTATTATTATTTTGAATTTTAAAAAGGCAAGTTATTAATTTTGTGTCTTTTTTTTTTTTTTTTTTTTTTTTTTTTTTTTTTTTTTTACATAAAAGAGAAAAATTTATTTTCAAATTTTGATCTTTCGAATTCAAAATATTATCAAATTCCTCTAAGAAAAATATAATGTTTTTGTTCTTTTTATTGTCAAATGGTGACACTAACTTAATACGTGTATCTATATCCAGCGTCTGAGTCATTTTTAACAAATATTAGTAATCAATGTATACTTTTTCAAAATATCAATTCAAAATAGATCCTATACCTCTTAAAAGAATATTTTGCATCTCATACTATTTTCTCTATATTACAACATATGTATGAAAATATTCTAAATTGCCTAAATACCTAAAAACAACAGCGCTAAAATTTAAAAAAAATTTCTTAGGAGATGAAGTTGTTTTGTAGATTATTCTTTTACACACATAAATACCCCTAAAATATTTATAATACACGTATATATAAAAAACAACATAATTTCATTTAACAGAAAAATATCTGTCTTTTTCTACAGAAAAAACAATCTTATTTTTTTTTTTTTTTTTGTAAATATTGTACTACTACTTCGTAGTACGACTCATAAATTTTCTTTTGTATCAAGGTGATACCATTTCAAAAATCATGATCTATTGACATTTCAATCATTTTTATACCAGTCATATTATAAAATTTTACTCATTATTCTTATTATTATTATTTATACAGTATATAAAAAAAAATTATTTTTACAAATGTGTCATCTGTGATGTGAATGCCATTATTTTTCAATGGTAACTGAGATCCAACCACAAGAGAAAAGAGAGAAAAAAAAACAAAATTGTAATTCCTAAATTTACCTATTATAAATCCCAGAATTATTTTTTTCATTTCCTTTTTTTTTTTTTTTTTTTTTTTTTTGCTAACATATATTATTCATTTTATTTATATAAAATTATTATATGTGTGTCATTATTGTTACAATAATAAATTTAATTTTAATAAAATTTTAATCAATTAAACTTACATACCTACAATATCTTTAAAATTGTGACATTAAAATAATACTTAAATTTATTTTCCTTTATTATTATTATTATTATTATTATTATTATTTCTAATGACCTCAGATGAACGTTCCTGAGTCATAGCACCATTTTACTATCTAATTACCTCAGATGATCGTTCCTGAGTCATAGCACCATTTTTACTATAAAGGGGGGGGGATGCTGGACAGATAATTACACCTTTTTATTTTCTATTTAATTTATATCCAAAATCGTTAATTGGTCCAAATCATCCAAGCAACCTCATAGCAAATTGGTATATAATTTTATATACCTTAGATAAATTCAAATAATATAAGTGATCGTATTTACCTAAATTCTAGTAGAAGAGCAACGCGAAGCATTAATAAAATTAAATTATAATTCGCGTCAAAATGTAATTATTATATTTGAATAATTACGAATAAAATTAAGAGTTTGCGTTGTGAATTATTTAGACGAACTCTTCCACTTATGAATTAAACTAAAATTTAAGCTGTAAAAAATGAATTGACACACTTTAAATATTATTAATTAAATAATTACAGAAACTTTTTAAAACTTGATTAAATATTTTATTTACATTGAACATAACTATATACAAAAAAACATAATATTAATTCAAAAAATAGAAAGCAACACTTTTGTTTGCTTCTCATTATTTTAAGTATGTTTAATCTTTTTAAAAAAAAGACAATATTTTCACGTACTCTAATTATTATAATTGTTTCTTTTTGCTAAAAGAGTAACTCTCTTTCATTTTTAAAATTACCTTAATCTTATTTAATTATTGGTTTTGTCGGATCTCAGATTACTCTCTACCGTAAAATATCAGAAAAGTATTTTTTAAGATTTTTCATATGATCTTAAGTGGTAAAAGAAAATGTTTAAAATAGTACCTTCTTTTAATATACGGGATGGTGGCCTTTAATCATCAAATTCCGAGTTGTTGCGTTGCCTAGGATCATGGCCATGTGTCATCAGGAACGCATCCTCAATTTGGCTTGATTAGGATCACTCCGATATGTACATCAGGAAGACATCCTCAATTTGGCTTGATTAGGCTCACTCCGATAGGTACCTCAGGAAGACATCCTCAATTAGGCTTGATTAGGCTCGATTAGGCTCGCTCCAACATGTCCATCTCGCCTGGGCTTTACTAGGGCTTACGGGACTCATTGCACGGGCTTTCAGGAGAGCTCCTGCGTCCTCTACATCTTTTTCCAGACTGTCTTTTTTTAAACCTTATTCTTCTTGCACACCAGCTCCTGCAGTGGGTGGAACTATTTTTGTCTAGTCCACTGTTATTGGATGTGAGAAGATTTTTATTATACTTCGATAGGCCTATTAGCTAGCAGTCTGCAAATGGCCCCTTACATATACTTTAATATTATTATCTGCCTTAAAGTTTGGGTGGTCTGAAAAGTCATAAATTTATCCCAACACTTTTATTGAGGCCATAAATTGATTCCAACGTTTTTATGATTTTACGATTTCTAATTATACACCACTTTCCATTGGCTTGTCATAAAACGACACCATGGCGTCTGGCTATTGTTGTTGTCTGAGATCCGAACTCCATTCAACGTTACACATTCATTTTACAATACAATTTTTAAAAAATATATATTTACTATTTAAAATCAACTTAATAATTTTTGTATGAACTTACACTCTTATTTTACTTAAATATATAAACATTATAATTTTACACTCATAATTATATTTTATAAAAAATATTTATACAATCAGAAATAACAAATTACGCAATTTTACTTTGATTTAACCAACATGGTGCGGGAACATATCATAGTTATATGTTGCCCAGCATGGAGTGAACTCGTTTATTTTGTCGCTGCATCTTACAATAATGTTTCGCCCGCGCATGTTTCACGAGTCATTTACGTCAATTTCGGGACCTCATGGTCGTAATTTGTGCAGCCATCTCAAATGGGCAAAATCCAATTTTTTTTCGTGCGTGTTCTTGCTCATATGTTGGCGATATTTTCCAGCGGGGGGCGAAGTTATCAATTTGTGTGAAAATTTTGTTTAATTGGTTAATTAGATATTGATTGACATGTGGTCAAGATCCGCAAAATTCCCGTGATTTGTGACGTACAAGGCTTTAACCACAAACGAAGGAGGATTGCTCAAACGTCAGCATTTTCAATCTTAAGTTACTCTCTGAATTTAATGGTGAACGCAATAAATTCTGGGCTGGGAAACAAAGTTACAAAGGGTAAGACGGATTTTAGAATATAAGATTTAAAGTTAGGAAAAAGAACTTAAAGATTTTGAAATTTTTGAAATTTAATTTTAATTTTGAATTTTAAAAAGAATTTTATTCTTATCCTTTTCATCTATATATATATATAGTATGTATCTATAACTATCTGATAAGTGTTACGCGTCTGCGCTCGTATTTATAAACCGATTTATATGTGATTGAGCATAAATAAAGGGTTTAATAAGATCTCGATCAAATTCGTTGGAGATATTGATCCGTCATCCTGTTTCAAAATGGTGGCCCCTTAAAAATTTCAAACTAAAATAAAAATGTACGAAAAATTATTAATGTAAATTTATTTCTTGCATAATCGTTAAGTCTTGATAGAAGGCTTCAAGAAAAAAATTTGGTTTCCCCTCTATCTTAAAAAATGGTATAGCAATTTGAAATTCTTGGGTGCCTGCCATTTTGAAACAGGAGATTTTTTTCCATAATCAGGCGAATTTTGGGAGTTTTAGCAAAGGTTTTTTTGTTGTTGTTGTTTTGTTTTTTACAATTTATTTTCGATTTTGCTACCCCAATACGCTTAAAACAATGTCATTTCCGTGAACGATCCGCTAAGTGTTTGAAATTTCCATAGAAAAATAATGTGATTATTATTTTTTTCGGGGGGTGGGGGAGGGCGCAAAATTTCTTCCTGCCCCGGGCGCCAAAACGTGTAGCTACGCCGCTGAATAAAAATATTAATTTTAGATGTTATTTCGTTTTTGAAATTGAATAATAATGTATTTCGCATGTTCATTTCTTGTCGAACGATCAATTTAAATTTTAGAAACTTCCAACAACTTTACAAAATGTATTAAAATGGCTTCTGTTGTTCACGAATAAAAAGTACATGAAGTCAACTGATTTTGAAACTCTTATTGATGGCTCATTGATGGCGTTTATTTTTGTACAGTCGTGGAAAAAAAAAGTAAACACCCCGTACTAACTCCTCAACAAATTATTGTAGAAGAAAGTTACTGGTACCAAAATACTGGAAATAAAGTCTACTTTTAAATGACGTAAATAAAATTTGCTTAGGGGGGCATCTACATATTAAAATGAATCCAAACTTCACTTTTTTCAATGACAATAAACAATTTTAAGGAGATATTTCAAATCTTTAGTTCAAACTATGCCTAGAAACCAAATTTCAAGTCATTTGAATGATAAGTTTTTGAATTATAAACATTCAAAATTTACTTCTTCTAATGTTAAATTACATTTTCCTATTTTTATTTATAACTTCTGAAATTATGATCCTAATGTTCTAATTTTTTGTGTAGTAATAATACTAATATACCCAAACATAAATACGTTGAATTTGCAATTTTTATAATTTTCTGGTATTAATTATGAATTATGAAATTAATATTAAAAAAAAAAATTATCAATTGCAACCTACAATTTTTTTGATGGATTTAGATTTAAGTCCTACTTTATGGAAATCCAAAATTTCACATTTTTCTTCCAAGTAGTTTTTAAATTATGTTTAAAGAACTGCAAAATGGTGGTTTAAGGGGCCCTCTATGAGAGAAGTGGGTAAATATTTTGAAATTTATTATGCTATCCTGTTATCTAACAAGCTTAATTGACTGTTTAAGGTGCCTTATCAAGAAGGGAGCTCTCTCGGTTAACAATGGGGTACCGAACATCAATTTGGATACAGTCCTTAAAATGCGCTCGTTTTAAAATAATTAATTTATCGGAAACTTATGGTACGAATTGCATAAAAAATTTTTTTAGACTAATTGAAGGGTGTAGAATTCCTTTATGCTGTGAGAAATGTGTACTACTATTAAAAAAAACAAAGTTCTGGTTCGTTTTAATATGTAGATTGCCCCTAAGCAAATTTTATATACATCCTTTAAAAGTAGACTTTATTTCCAATCGTTCGGTACAAGTAACTTTCTTCTACTATAATTTGTTGAGGTGTTAGTAAGGGGTGTTTACTTTTTTTTCCACGATTGTACATTTCTAATTACTCTCAATAATAAAAAGAACAAAAATTTGATAATAACAACAAGAGAAGTACAAATTGTATGGTTTGGCTTCACTGATAATTTTATTTTGGATATAAAAAAAAGTCCTTCCGGCCAGTGCCGGGAGGAAGAGGTAGCTTTCATAATCCTTATTTTAAAAAAGCCAAATTATATCATTCAAACACACGAAGCTCAATTTAGTAGAAACCGAATATAGGAGATTCAATACTAATTTTTATCAATATAATGAATGAGAATTTCGCGAAATTAGTCAGCTTTATCCAAGCTGCTTTTCTTTAGAGTAACATATATTTGGCTGCCAAATTCGGCAATTTCTTAAAGTGCCTGTCATTTTAAGACAACATGGTGGATGAGGCTAAGCAGTGAACTTGGTCGAGACCTTAATAATTGCTGTGCACATGCTCACTCACATCGGAATCGGTTAATATATAGGAGTGCTGTCGCATGCAAAAAATCAGATTTTTCAAAATGTCACCCACAATAGAAATTGAAACTGCTATATCTGAGCCATTTTTTAAGGTAAAGACAAACAAAAAATGCTCCTGAATCCTTATATCGAGGTCAAATACTTAAGAAAGAAACCTTTTTCAATTTCTAATTTTTTTGCACCTCACTTTAAATATATATATATGATGGCTGATGGATACAAGATGGCTGATGAATCTGGCCAGCGAACTTGGTCGAGGTGTTGATGTATACTATCCACATGCCTTCTTACATCGAAATAGGCGAATACGTGTGTTATCGCGTGACAAATACAAGATCGTTTCAAAATGTTAGCCATGTTAGAAATTCAAAGTGCTATAAATCAACCATTTTTTAAGATATAAACAAAAGAACAAATTTTCAGAAACAAAAACTGCTCCGGAATCTTTGTATCAAGGCCAAACACATAAAAAAATCTTTTTCATTTTCCAGTTGTTTAATACCTCATTTGGAATTTTAAATTTAATTTTTTTTAAATGGCAGCCCTTTTGAAACAAGATGGTGAATGAAGCTGGCCAACGAACTCGGTCGAGACATTGGTATGTACTATGTACAGACCAAGTTACATCCAAATAGGTTCATAATTACGCCTCTTTATCGCGTGACAAAAATCAGGTCGTTTTAAAATGTCAGCCACAAGAGAAATACAAAATGCTATTACTCAGCCGATTTTTTTAGATATAGACGAAAGAAAAACTGTTCCGGAATCGTTGTATTAAGGTCAAACACATACAAAAAAAATCTTTTTTACTTTCCAATTTTTTGGTATCTCATTTAATTTTTTTTATTTTTTAATTTTTTTAAATGGCCGCCATTTTGAAACAAGATGGCGGATGAAGCCGGCCAACGAACTCGGTCGAGATATTTGTATGTACTATGTACACACCAAGGTACATCCAAGTCGGTTCATAAATACGCCTGTTATTACGTGAGAAAAATCAGGACGTTTCAAAATGTCAGCCACGCTAGAAATTCAAAATGCTATAACTCAGCATTTCTTAAGATATAGACGAAACAAAAACTGCTCCCGAATCTTTTTATCAAGGTCAAACACATAAGAAGAAAATATTTTTTCAATTTTTAATTTTTTGGTACCACATTTCAAATTTAAATTTTTCTTAAAAATTTAAATGGCCACCATTTTTAAACAAGATGGCGGGTGAAGCTGACCAACGAACCCGGTCGAGACATTGGTATATACTATGTATAAACGAAGTTACATCCAAATCGGTTCATAAATACGCCTTTTATCGCGTGACAAAATTCAGGACGTTTCAAAATGTCAGCCACGCTAGAAATTCAAAATGCTATAACTCAGCCATTTTTTAAGATATAGACGAAACAAAAACTGCTCCGAAATCTTTGTATAAAGGTCAAATACATAAGAAAAAATATTTTTCCATTTTCAATTTTTTGGTACCACATTTCAAATTTTAAATTAAAAAAAATTTTTAAATGGCCGCCATTTTGAAACAAAATGGCGGATGAAGCTGGCCAACGAACTCGGTCAAGAAATTGGTATGTACTATGTACACACTGAATTACATCCAAATCGGTTCATAAATACGCCTTTTATCGCGTGACAAAATTCAGGACGTTTCAAAATGTTAGCCACGCTAGAAATTCAAAATGCTATAACTCAGCCATTTTTTAAGATATAGACGAAACAAAAACTGCTCCGAAATCTTTGTATAAAGGTCAAATACATAAGAAAAAAATATTTTTCCATTTTTAATTTTTTGGTACCACATTTCAAGTTTTAAAATTTTTAAATGGCCGCCATTTTGAAACAAAACGGCGGATGAAGCTGGCCAACGAACTCGGTCGAGAGATTGGTATGTACTATGTACACACTGAATTACATCCAAATCAGTTCATAAATACGCCTTTTATCGCGTGACAAAATTCAGGACGTTTCAAAATGTTAGCCACGCTAGAAATTCAAAATGCTATAACTCAGCCATTTTTTAAGATATAGACGAAACAAAAACTGCTCCGGAATCTTTGTATAAAGGTCAAATACATAAGAAAAAATTTTTTTCCATTTTTAATTTTTTGGTACCACATTTCAAGTTTTAAAATTTTTTAAAATTTTTAAATGGCCGCCATTTTGAAACAAAACGTCGGATGAAGCTGGCCAACGAACTCGGTCGAGACATTGGTATGTACTATGTACACACCGAATTACATCGAAATCGGTTCATAATTACGAGAGTTACAGTGTGACATAGGTCATATATATATATATATATATATAAATTTTGAACGAAGGGAGGTTTCGGGGTCTGGGGGTCATGATCGATGAAAATATACCAAAATGTTTTGAAATCGCTTTCCTCCGAACGGCTGCAATAGGTAGCTTTTTTGTAAAGAAAGCTACCTAAAAAACGTGAAGTAATATTTTGTTAGTCAGTTTAGTTGGATTATTTGGAAAATCGTTAATATTTGGTAAAAATAATATCACATATATTAAATATATTAAGTAATAATATAAGTAATTTTAATAATTTTTAGAAATGTAAACACTATTTTCTTTTTAAAAAAGAAATTATCAAACGTACACATCTGTGTACAGTTATCGTTTGAGGTGGTGGATTTACATAAATACAATCGGAAGTATAATTTATCCTAAAAAAAGTAACTGACAAATCCTCCAAGATGTTTCGTCAAAATTTGTGTAAGACGAACTCGTTACATTTCTGAAAAATGTGAAGAACTGGTGCGCCCGGAATGTATGAAATCATGTCACTCATAAATCACCATTAAGACTCAGCAGAAACAAATGTGGACGTTATTTTGTTGTAAATTTTTATTGTTTCTCGCCTTTTTTAAAGTTCCTATTAATATAAAATAATTAAATTGTTAAAAAAAAATCTTTATCTCACCCAAAAAAATCATCAGTGGTGAGCTAAAAATATTTATCGAATAAATGCATTTTCAATAATTCTTAGTTAAATAAATATGTTACTATTTATTATGCAGAAAAAAACTAATTCGCTGGTAACGATTTTATTGAAATAATTGGTGTAAGGAAAAAAAATAAGAACTTCCAAAGTTAAAACAAAATTTCATTTTTAAAATCTTTTTTACCTTATGATTACGGCAAAATCTACCTTTTCGTTTATTGACATAGTAGGATATTGTCTACATGTTTTTGAGTTTAAAATACACAAGGTACATTTCAAATTACGGCTATGTTATTGGTTTTTTCAAGGATAGTCCTTCAAATTCTCTATCTTCTAAAATTGTGATTTGACTCGTATGTGAAAGTAAGAAATTTAAAACAAAAATCACCGTCTTGTATAAAGATTGTATAGTAAAATTGTTCGCTATTTCAAAACTTTAAATCGGATTTATTTTTACATATTTTCGTATCTGTAATACGGAATTATTTACGTAACCATATTTGCTTTAAAAACTAAATACTTTTACACGATATTTTAAAATCTGATTTATTTGAAAGTACTTTTAATCCAATGTTCATAATACAAAACAATCAAATATCATAGAATATAGTTTAAGTATAAACAATTTTATTATAAAATGTATCTTTTAAACATCAAATATGACGTTGTGAAAGAAATAAATTTTAAGAAACATTTTATTTCTTTATAATTAATAATTAATAATTAATTTATTTCTAATTAAAAAAATATGTAAATGAAAATTATAATTTTAAAATCCATATTTTACAGAAAATGTTTATATAAAAAAATTTGATTGTGAAATTTGTTAAAGATAAGCAGCTAGTTGAAAATGATCAGGCATTAAATTCTTGTTGTGTTCAATTAGTAAAGAGGTAACAATTGTGTACGAGGTGCATGCATGGCGTTCACATTTCATACTGACCAATACCACATATTTTCAAATAGTATATTTGAAAAAAAGCTTTTTTTTTTATTTATATATTTGCAGAGTCTCTTTAATTATATAATACGAAGATTACTTTTCGGAAAATGTGACAATAATGTGCATACAACAAGAGTATTTGGAACTTCTATCGCTTATCAGAAAATGCGCCTATATACAGGAGAATAAGCGAAAACCAGAAACCTTTATAAATCGAAATAGTGTTCTTCACTTTATAGTCAGCAATGTATATTTATATATAATTATATATGCAGACATTTATCTATTATGTCGAGAAATAAAAAGGTGCGGGGTATTTAAATGTGAAAAGAATTCTTTGCGGTGAAATAACTTTTTGGCAGAAAAATAAATAAGAATAAATATGGAATGGCCTTACTTAAAAGATTGATGAATTGAGAAACATAAGGCCTTTAATGAAAACAAGTCAGTAGAAAAGAATCCAGCGTTATTAAACATTACCGAGAGGTACAGAGACGGATGGCAAATTCGTCACTATAATCTGCAAAACATTTTCCCTGTATAAAATCCCACTTAAAATAATTCCATGACGATAATAACGCAGACTGATGCTGGCTGTTTCTTATTCTTTGGAGACTGGCTCGATATTAGAAAGAACCAGAATTCCGATGGGTAAAATTAAATTGTACCGGCGATTTAAGAAGAATTTTTAATGGATTGAGACAAATCACTTTAGAAAAACACGAATTATTAAACTACGATTCCTTTTTTTTTTCGAATCAGGCGCGCGAGCAGAATTCTAAAAAGGACAATTACATTGCCAAAAACACTCTACGAAATCTTCCGAAATTCTGTTGAAAACTAAACTGCATTAATATTTATACTACTTAAAAGGAGCTACAAAAGTGGCGACACATTAGCTTTAAATCCATTAGTTAAATTAAAAATGAATCGATTAAATGCAGAACATATAAATGCGGAAAAGACAAAAAATAAAATCCCATGAAAAGTGAAAGTATACTTCATTGACTTGGCGAACACACATCCATTTTGTTGCGTGGCCGCATATCAATACGATACGAGCAATATGCTAAAAATATATCGCCGGACGAAAGAGGCGAGTGAGAAATGCTGGAATAAACACTATGTGTTACTTTTCTGTAAAAAGACAAGTAGAGCAGCGAAAACGTTGCGTTCAACAGAAAACAACATCATAGGCGCGCAAAGATAAGAAATTAAGAAATTAAGGAAATGCAATTTTCATTCCACATTGTTTCTTATCACAACCTATTCTGATCTTAAAATTAACGGAATTTTGTATATAAATCAACACTACGGAGGCTTTAAAAAAAAAAAAAAAAAAAAAAAAAAAAAAAAAAAAAAAAAAAAAAAACACGACACATTTAAAACAATTGATTAAATTTAAAAGCCGACGGTAGCGCGCGGAAAAAATCAAAATTTTGAAAACTAAACTAAAATATTCAATTTCGCTAAGCAAGAAGCGTCGTCGTGACTTTGATATCATCGCGAGCGGTCGGATAGGGCTAGAGCTTGTTCAGCAACCACGACCACTTCGCCCGGGCGCGAAGGAGACTGAGGCATATGGAGTGAGATTTATTTAAAACATACAGTTACGGTGAACTTGGGAGCTAAATACTCAGCAACTTTGTATTACTCTCAGAGTAAAGATAATAATGGATTATATGACAAGTCTGTGGTATTACCCAACATTTTTATTAGATACATAAGGCAGTGTTCCGCAGAGTGTTTTAAAAAGAGAATAGCAACATATGCACAGAACGAATGTTCAGTTCCAAAGTTTTCGTCCAATCTATGGCAGCCTATTACAGAACTTGGTGATAGCCTAGCCTCTTCATTCGCTTGAAAAATAGTGTTTTTTACAATTATAACTTTCATTTTGATGCATTTTCTGATAGAAATTTAGATGAGTGCTTTGTAATTATTGAATATTTGGTAAATAAATTATGTCCTTTTGGCAGTAAACTGCATGCACATATATTTCTTTTTCACTGTATTTAAAGATAAAACTTTTTTAATCATTATTTTATACCGTTGGAAATTATTTTTTTAAATCTATGTGTGGCACATTATTTTTCTTGAAACTTGTTTACACTTGAGAAAAAGTCATTAGGGAGAGAACTGCTTGTTAAATTATTTGAATCCCACCACTGTTTTTTTATGGTGTATTTTGTTTCTTTGTCGAGCTGTTCAAGCGAATCAGTCAACCTACCAAAACAAGTGAAAACATAAACAAATAAAGCCCAAGCACGTGATTATAACGACCACAGATTTTTTGTGGTTCAAGTGAGCGAAGACCGGGCGTAAAATTTGCTGCTGATCGGATTTATATCAGATCACGTGATACTTTTCATGAATGTTTTGGATTTTGTCTGAGTGCATATAGACATGTATTCCTATTACGAAAGACATTGTTTGGAAAGGTAAGAGGTTTTAGTCATTGCTTTCACCTGTTTTGAACCGTAAAATTACGAAATAATTAAATTATTTCGAAATTCTTTACTTCTTCAAAACCTACTCCATGAGAGATATTTCCCTGCGCCCGGGCGCTCCGATCTGCGTCTGTGAACAAGCTCCTAAAGTCTAAGTACCGACTGCGCATGCGCACCACGCGCTGAAAAACTTTGAGGAAAACCATGCATCGGGGTAAATAAAAGTTATAGATTCGCTCCAAAGGTGACTAGCGCAAAAAGAAAACATTGCGCTCGGAACACAGTGAATGAATTTAAATAGATATCGATGCAAAAATAGCTAAAATTTTTAACATAATTATATATGTATACATTTATCCATAGGTGTATTTTTCCTATACAAAGCATATTTAGAAACGGAGATTTCATATAACTAACCCGTATCTATATTATCACTGAGAAAAAAAATATATACCGCCGTCAACTAGAATGAATAGGTAGTCATTTTCTGTATCCCTAAACTAGAAATATAGATTTTCGAGCTAAGCGAATAGAATAAACAATTAAGCTGAATAGACGAAATGATCTAGAATTTCTAGTCTCTTGTTTTCTAGGTGACGAAACTATAATGAATCGTTTCAAAAGCGAAAAAGTATCGCTTGATTTCTGGAATGGTTTCATAAACAAGAATTATAGTTACGAAAACTAACCTATTGTGTTCGCATCTATTTGAAGGGATTTTTAAATAAGTTTGACCACGAGAATATAGGAAAACGCTCTTGAATTCTAGTAGAAGATTTTAGAACTCTCGAGCAAAGGGAACTAGAATTTATAAGGAATGCATGGAACTATTCTTTCTAGATCCACAATTTAGATTCTAGATGCCAAAACTACATTTTTTTTCTCAATGTGTGAAACATAAACGTGTCCGTAATTAACGCTAACACAAAAGCAACAAAATATGTCGCATCATGCGCTATTGATTCATTTGTTAGCATATGTATGGCCTTACACATGTCGCATAACTTCAAATATTACTCAAGCAAATAAAAACAAGAAAGAAAAAATCATGCGTCAGGCATAGCTTATGAAAAACTTCCCAACAGATTCAAAATAATGTAACAAAACTGCACCGTTTAAAAAAATTAAAATATTACGTCTAATTCAACCATATGGAAACACATAAGACATTTAAAAAACCATTTTCAGCTGTTGCCCTCTACAATCGGAAAATTATCCGAATTTTTTCAGCAGTCCTGTATACGATATATAGATTTTTATCTATTAACTACTTGCATGCCAAAATTTAGTTCTGTTTAGAAATACATATACTCCAGTTGAAAATTCGCCTTCGCAATTTCTTCTAATAAGGGGAATTGTACGTGAATACTTTTGTGCTGCACTGTATATGAGGTATTGAATTTATATATAACGAGTAACATGCAAAATATTAATTAAATTTAAAAGCGCATACCGAATTTTAAACCGTACACTCCAGCAATTATTACTCAAAGGACAGTACTGTAACCGATTTCTTTTGTGTGTTCCTGTAAATTAATAAAACATGTTATGAGGGCACTGTTCTAACATGATCGTAGTGAAATTCAGTGATTTATATCAGTGTCAATGCATTTTAAATAGCGTAATGCCATTAAAATAATCTGCAAACAATTTTTCCTCATATACCATAATGTAATGGAATATTTTGAGTGCACCTGTAAATGAACTATTAATCCTACATGCTTCATATACAATACCAAACTTGTTTTAGTGACCCTAAATAACCTTTATGAATTGCATGAAAATCCGAATACATTTACGGGAGTTAGAGCGTGGACAGACGTCCAGACTGACAGACAAACTGAATGAATAAACACTTTTCAACTTTGTTGGAAAGTGTTCAAAATACACTTCAGAATACATTCGACGTAAGAACGATAGCTTAACTTACAGGCCGTAAATGAGATTTTAAATTAAGGTATCTGGGTGTAATACAGCCATTACTACTAATAAGGCCACTGCCATGTTTCCACGTTTGTTTAATACAGGATGTCCGGGTTTAAAGTACCCCAAAATTATGGCTTATTTTTACCGAATTACTCATTAAAATTTAAAAAATAAATATTTAAATAAAAATAGCATCTCACAAAGTTTTAATATCAATAGACTTCGATGTGTGCACATTTTGCAGCACGACAAACGCCTAAATGATAATCCAGTTCTCCCCAAATGTTTCGTAGCATATCAGGAGTTATTAGACAAATTGCTTCTAGGGTACTTTTTCCACTCATCCACAGTTACAATTTTTTGTCCTGTTCAATCTTTTAAAATCTTCGAGGTTTTTCCAATCCACGAAGGTGATGTGTATTACATTCTAATGTGTAGTTAGTTGTATTTTTGCATACTTATAGCCTGGACATCCTGTATAAGAACGGATAGTGACAATACCTTGAAAAGAAATATAAAAAGTTTCTACAGCTGTCTTCAAAGTTGGATGTTTTGAAAATTATTTCCTGTAACAGAGCTTATCTGTAGTTGCGTATGTACTACATGAACTTTTAAAAATAAGGTATATGAGAGCAATTCTGCCACCAGAAGGATTTAAATATTACGAATGGAGAAAATCAGCTGTGAACTTTCTTTCTATAATACTATTACATTTACACTAAACTAAAAGTATTGATAATTTTCCATTAACGCTTTTTTAATAATAGCAATACTAATTTATAATTAATATTTTATTATTTTAAAAATGATTTATTCAAAAATGCACTATCTTTAAATTTAAGTAGGCATTAAATTGGAATACAAAAGATACATAGACAATTCTTCAAAATGTGTTTTAATAATGGGCATTGATGTATTGTTTTAAAATATTTTTTTTTATCTTATTTACTATTCATTACTGACGAAAATTGCATTTCTACAATTTTTGTATACTGAACATAAATGTAAAATTAACTAATAGATGAACATTTACTTTACCACAAAAAACACATGCAATTAAAAAAATTTCTGAAAATTTAGAAACTACTTTTTGTTTTTTCTTGTCTTAACAAGAACTGAATTTATAGCCATCGTTTGGGCTGCTTTTGACTGTAAATGGTGATGTAGCCTTTGGAGACCAAATGAACGATTATCCCAAGACACTAAAATTATGGGATACAATAAATCTGTTGTACAATAAGCTTTTGCGTTGTTTACATGTATAACAATATTGAAAGACTAAATATAGTTACTACTGCAGTTGTATTAAGGGGAAAATGCAGCATTTTGAATTGTTCCTGGTCATCCCTCAAACTCAATGTGAAACAACATGAAGAGCCTAGGTAATTCGAAAAGAACCGGATATCTCATTTATCTTACGTCATGTACTACACTGTAAAAGAAAAAAATTCTGTAGTTCTACAGACATAAAGTTACATGCTTACTAAAGTGTCATCTGTAACTCTACAAAAAATCTGCAAATGTACTAAACTAGCTTTTGTTAAGCTACAGAAATCTGTAACTTTACAAATGAATCTGCTAGAATTACAGTAATCTTACTAAAATTTTACCTGTTACCCTGTTGCAGTTACATGAAAAGTTCTAGGCATCTCAGTTTCCTAAAAAATCCTTAGTAACCTTACAGATATTTTGGTTATCGGCGCAAAAGTGTGTCTGTTACATGAATTTTAGTTGTTGTCGTTACATAAAAAATTCTAGGAATCCCAGTTTCCTAGAAAAACATTAGTAACTTTACAGATTTTTTTTTTTTTTTTTTTTTTTTTTTTTTTACAGAGTACATAAAAGCTACATGGTAATTCATGATAAACCATTTTTAAATCAGAGAATACATTTAAGTTTTTGATAGTATGAGGAAATTTTGTGTCAATTTTAGTGTCAATTAGATTCAAATGTATTTGCAACACGATCATAGGAAAAACTCATTGTTGTCATGATTGTTCTGTTGTAATTTAAAATTATGAATGATACCTCAATAGTCAAAATTACTTTTAGTTGTTGAAAAAGATTATAATACCTATTGCATTTCTTTAGTATCAAGGAAAGAGGACACCTAACTTATTTTCTAATTTCTTCTGAACTAATTTCAGTTCAGGTACACTGCTCAAAACAATTAAAGGATATTGCAGTTTTAGGTGGATTTTGTATCTGGTAAACTGTTTAGCTGATTGATACATGGTCGACAGACATAGTAGGTTATATGAGAATAAATTACACATGTTTGGCAGAAAAAAATGCATTTTATTGCGCATTTGTGTACTAAAGGAAAAAAAACACAATTTGTGCATATGAGAAAAAAAGAATAAGAAAAGGTGTTTTCTTCAAAGAAAATCATTTTCAGTAGGGGGTATGGTTTCCACGGGCGGCCAGCAACGTTGAACACCTTTGAGGCATGGACTCAATGAGGCTATTAATGACGAGCTGGGGTATTCTGCCCCACTCTTCCAGAAGAGCTCTTTCCAGTTCTTGGAGAGTTTGTGGGGGTTGTTGGCGGCCAGAAACTCGTCTTCCTAGAGCGTCCCAAACGTGCTCGATTGGATTGATGTCTGGAGAACACGCTGGCCATTCCATTCGAACGATTCCTTCCTCGAAAAGGAAATCCTCCACCAGGTTTGCACGATGTGGCCTGCAGTTATCGTCCATTAAAATGAAGTTATCTCCGATTGCTGCAGCGTAAGGGACTACAATAGGTCTGAGGATCTCATCCCTATATCGGCGACCAGTCAGAGCTCCATCTCGAATGATGTAGAGGTCAGTGCGCCCGTCAATGGAGATGCCACCATACACCAACACTCCTCCACCGCCAAATCTGACATTTTCGTGCACGAACGCAGGATTATTCCTACTGCCACGGTCCCTCCAGATGAAAATACGCCTATTATCCGGATGCACAGAAAAACGGGACTCGTCAGAAAACAGAATATTGCTCCATTCATTTCTCCTCCAGTTGACATGCTCGGTTGCCCACTCCCTGCGGTCGCGACGATGCCTTGATGTTAATCTAACACATACCATCGGTCGGCGAGCATACAGACCTACAGCATGGAGCCGGTTTCGGACAGTCTGAGTTGAAATCGTGGTGCCTGTAGCCGAGCGAAGGTGTTGTTGGAGAAGAGTAGCGTTCATGGTTCGGTGTCTCCGAGCTGTTAACGCTAAATACCGATCTTCATTGGGCGTTGTTGCCCATCTACGACCTTGCCCTGGTCTTCGGCCTGCACATCCACTCTCCAAAAAACGGTTCCAGATCCTGGAAATGACACTTTGTGACACTCCAATGGCTTGCGCTACTTCGGCTTGAGTTTGGCCCCCTTCTAACCTACCAACAATTTACAAAGCTTCTGAATCTGTCAAATGACTTCGCTGAGACATCGTACTCATCGAAACAAAGCAATCACTGAATGCCGATCATCCTTGTCTTCATTCTCTTTTATCCAGTTGAAAGTCAAATTTCATTCGCTGCCGCTGAAGCGACGTTTTTGACGTCGAACTCAAAATTTGCATACGCCACAGTTTGAAAACCAGAAAAATTTGCATTTGTGATTCTCTTCTTCAATTTTCGGCAAAAAAAATTTCGTTTATATCTTTATTTTATATAAAACTTCAAATATCCTTTAATTGTTTTGAGCAGTGTATTTACGCTATCAACTAGGTGATATTGGTTTTATTAACTTTATAACTATGTATAAGCTTTGTTCATTTTATTTTTCAATATTGTTTGTCTTTCATCATGTAATTACTATATTTAAGTAAAAAAAATGGTTATATAAATAAATATAATATTTACCCTGCATTAAAATTAATAACAAAAATGAGAAGTTTTCGAAATACCGCTTCTATTAATTTGCATACACATATGGGGTGTTTATTTTATTAAATTATTTACACACCATTTATCTAAGAAATGAAGTGCTTAATCACTTTGAAAATTTATCTTTGTTTACACTTCTTTGAATATATACCCAGAGGATTTAACTCAGAAGAATTAGATTAAAATGAGAACGAATTATTTCTAAAAGAAATCATTATTGTAATGAAAATTAGTTGCATTTACTTCATTAAATGAGAAAGGATACATTTCAAATAGATACTTTTCATTATATGTCACTTAAAAGTTTAAATAATTTTATTTATTCTATTTCACTCCGTTCATTAAAATAAATAATATAATCAACGTTTAATGAAATTAGTTATTGGCAGTGAAAGCTTTTATTAATTAATTTTATTTTTCAAAAAGACCGGTAATAAAGTAAATTCAGTAACTCATTATACATGAATAACATATTTGAATGCATCCAACTTTTACAGGTAACAATTTGCACTCCCCGTAGCTTTATTGAATTTTTTATATTTAAAGCAATCTAAATCTGCCCGTAAATTTCTTAAAAGGTGTTTCTGTAATTTTTTGAAACCAGAAATATTCTGGTGTTTCTAATTGTTTCGCCTCCTTAAAATCGAAGATAAGTAAAAGATTTTCATATTTTTGTGCAATTGAGACATCACTCTGATTTTTGAAAGAATTTATTGTAACGTTTCTGAAATAACATCGCTTTTTCATTGCCGTGAAATTAAAAAAAGATAATTTTCTAAATATCTGAAACCAACTGGATTCTGATGTTTGTTACTGGCCATTAGCATAAAGATTTTTATAGATAAGGAAAAGTTTTCAGAAACATGGGCAATTGCGAAGTTAAACTGAAATATCGAGCAACCTTACTCAAGTGTTTCTAAAAAAAAATGGAATCTTTGTAATCAGCAAAATTTAAAAATACTTTCCTACTGATAGCTGAAACAAATTTTATTCTAAAGTTTCGGATCGGTTCTTCACTTAAAGTTTTCTCAAGATAAAAGAAAAATATCCAGAATTCCGGGTAGCTATCACTTTCCTCAGAATTTTCAGGAACATTTGCAGAAAGGTTTCTTAAATAAAGGCGCCCTTTTCTCCCCAAAAATATCCGAAAGCGTACGACTGCGCATCTACTTTTAGCTGGATTATGGGTTTTCTGATTGATTCTTCTCTTAACGAGTGCTGTAGGTTAGTAAAAGTTTTCCAGAATCATAGACCACTAAGACTGAGATTTTGGAAACATTTATTGGTGGGTCTCTGAAATAAAAGGGGATTTTATTGTAGCCAATTTCGATAAAGATGTTTTTATTAATAACTGAATTCATCTCGATTCTAATGTTTGGGATTGATTTTCCTCCCAAATTTTTGCCTAAATACGGGAAAATATTCCAGAAATCTTGATAATTACGATGTTACATGAATTTATGGAAACATTTACTGAAGCATTTAAACAATAACATGGCGTTTTTGCTGTCCATAAATTTAAGAAAATATGCCTCATAATAGCCGAAATAAGCTAGATTCTACAGTTTCTGATTGGTTCTTCTCCTAACGGGTTTAGATGATTAGACAAACGTTTCCAAATTTCGGATAACTATGATGTTAAATTTACGGAACACTTACAGGTAACATTATGTAATAAAATTTCCAATGGGAAGCAGCTTTCGTGATATTATTACATTTTCATGAAACAATGGGTGATTTTTTCCAGATACTTTAAAATATTTTCATTATCTATAAACTCATCATCATTTTAACATAATTATTATAATTGGTACATAAATTATACTAGTTTTTATTTTCCAACTGACTGAAAAATTGTCCAAACCAAGATTTGAACTATGAAGCTTTGGCTTAAGATGCAAACGCTCTGTGAAGTAAGCTATTCTGGAAACGTCTGCCGGACACAATTCACTCAGACAACATTTTGATAACGATATCTGGTATTTTCCAATAAAGTTCAACAGAAAAAATCGCAGGTTATCGAACTACAAGGAAACTTCAATCCTTTAACACAAATCATCTAAATGGTAAATAAGTCATACAAGTTGCAATTTTCCAACTGAGTGAAAAAGTGCCCAGGATATGACTTGAACCAGGCATTTTTGGCTTAATATGCCAACGCTCTATTAACTAGGCTTTCCTGGACAAATTTGGTGGGCACAATACCCCCAGACAATGTTTTGATAAGGACGGCTTGATTGTTTTCTGAAATAATGCAACATAATAAATCGCAGGTAATGCAACTCAAAAAAAAAATGTTTAGTACGTAATTACACTTCATTATTTGAACAGAGTTATTCTAGTTTCTAAATAAATCATACTAGTTTAAATTTTCCAAATGAAGGTAGAAATGAGTCCCTCCATAGTGAAATCCATGGTTTGAAATAGAGACCTTTGGACGAATCTGCCAACACTCTGCCAACTGTGCTAGCCTGGACAATATTGGCAAGCACAACTGACTCAGGCAAAGTTTTCATAATGATATATGTTCTGTTTCCTGAAAAATCTCAACAGAATAAATCGTAGATAATGGAACTCAAAGAAAATCTTGGATACGTAGTTACACTTCATAATTTGGAAAAAAAATGTTCTAATTGGTAAGTAAATCATACTAGTCTTAATTTTCTAACTTGATGAAAAGGTATCCAGGACAATATTTGAACCAGGAACCTTTGGTTTAAGCTGCCAACGATTTGTCAACTGAGCTAGCCTGGACAAATCTGGCGGTCCAAATGAATTCAGACGATCTTTTGATAACTAGGTCTGATCTGTTTTAAGAAACAGCTTCACAGAATAGATCGAAGGTAAGGGAACTCCAAGAAAACGTTGGATACCTAATAACACTTCATAATCATTCTTTTTCTTAAAAGGTCTTTCTGTATCTCTGCTAAATTCGAATTGACCGGGCTTCTCTCTCCTGACTAACTCTTCTATATATCTATCTATCTATATATATATTGTTATATTCTGTCAATTTTTAACGTTCTAATAATTATTCGTTAAAATTTAAATAGTTTTTTTTTTTTTAATTTATTACTATATGGCTTTTTTGAGCTCTTTTTATTTTAATGAATTGGTTCATGGGAGGGAGGGAGCTTTTTCTCGCGAGTTCTCTTCTGGACTGACTTTTATGATGCTGATTTTTGCGCGTGCATTAACATACTAGAGTTATGGCTTTATTTTTCTTACGTTCTTTGTCGAATGTCAAGTCCAAGTCCAAGATAACACACTATTGTAATTGGAAAATTAATTATACGAGTTGTATATTTACGACTGAGTGAAAATTTGTCCAAACTAGGATTTAAACCAGGGACCTTTGTCTGTAGCTATCCACGCTATGTCAACTGAACTATCCAGGACACATCTGTCTGACACAATTTACTCGGATAACCTAGCGAGTTTATCAATGATGATTAGTGGCGGTAATTTAACTTTGCGAGAGCATAATATGAGTCATAATATATCCGTTAGGTATTAATAGACGGGGACTTTTGAACGATCAATATAAATTTGATAAGTAGCAAAACTGAAAGCATGCCGCATTACGTTAAAGAACAGTTTTTGGAATCCGGTGAGAAAATGCACAGAGTGGCTTAACATAAAAAGGAGATGCTACCGCTTAAACATAATATGATTTATAAAGAAACAAATGCATGACTGACAAATTGTCGTAAAGTAAAAATGACGATCAGATGTATATTTGCAGTCAGGATATTTATTTTATTATTTTTAGACGAAAATCTGTTTGATTTCTCTTTATGAATACCGTTTAGAATTTGCATGGGAACGTTTAATGATAGAAGTAGCTTAATTAAAACTTTCATTTATTTAGAAAGGGTAAACATAACTTTAAATAAAATTAAAAATAGTTTATTCTAGGAATTGTGAAAAATGTATTTAAAAAGGGAAAAGGAGATAATTTAAGAACCATGTGTGGTTTCATACCACAATAATAATAATAACTTGCTAACAAGAAAATATTTAATTTCGTAATCTTTGTATCATAATCATACATTAAGCTCTGGAAACCATATTTGTGTCATTATGTGTGTGTGAATAACAACATAATTCATTTTTGCAGTTTTATACATAAAGACATAGACTTGTAACTGTCAAAATGTATAGTATACTTTTCTATTGCATCAGATGCAAATTTTTAAGAATAAATTTATTTATTTATTAAGTTCCATTAAAGTAAATTTCTAATTATTAAAACAATGAAGACTTAACCGCGTGAATGTAACATTTCTCTTTCGCATATATCTGTAGGTTTTAAATATTTAGTCTCAGGAAACGTCGTATAAATACAGCACCATTTAACAATTCATAAAGCTAGAAAATAAACTCTAAATTTCTTTTTTCTATTATCCCGGGCACAGTTTTATATTCTAAAAAATTATGCATTTAATTTACATAAGAAATAGCGCGCGCATCTCATTCGGTAGTTTCTTTTACTGGAAAATTTTTTCAAGCGGCACTAAATTTTCTCTTTTTCTATGTTAAGGTATACTACATACTTTAAGAAAATTTTACTCTAATAAATTTTAAAGTTTTTGCAATAAATTTTAAGGACGCGTTTTTATGTAGAGAATAAAAAAATAACTTTGCAAAGAATATTCTTATCATACAGCTTCTAAAAAAATGCACACAATATTTTAGTAAGCCACATATATATGAAAGAAATGAAAGAAAATAAAAAAATAAATGAGTATTTAGCGTACATTATATTATCCTATTTATTTGAAGACTACAGTGACTTTCTGCAAAATTCATTAAAGTAAAATCAGAATTTTAAAAATTTGCAATAGGAGTTTGGGGTGAGTTTGATTTATAGTAAAATATGTAATGACGAAACCGCAAAGGGATCGAAAAGAAAATCCATGTTTATGCAAGTTATTTTCTTTTCAGAAATATCGCGTTTTTTAAGTGCATTTTACTTTAATAACAATGGAACATTCCAGTTTCACTAAATATTCCGTTTTAGACAGGTTTTACATAATAATGAATTTTTTTTTCGCTTTTATATATTTACTTCTTCTTAATACACAACAATGTCTATTGTAAATTGCTATACATTGTCCAAGAGAGACATGCATCCATTTGTGGCCCGTGAGTTCTTCCCACTCACATTACTTTGATCAAACTGAATCTAATTCTTTAAACATGAAAATGAAATTTTCATTCCCTTAACATCTATTCCGCGAGGTTCTTTCATTCTATTAGGAAAATACATTTAGCTCACCAACTTCCCCGATTAACCACGTAACTACAATACAGTGTGTCCGTTCTCAATGGTGTCCAATGGCTAATTCCTAAACCTTCATAGACATATAGTTCCAATTACAAAAATGTTTTAAATTAGGTAAACCAATATTGTAAATGCGATTTGTGCCAATAACAGTATTTCTTTAAAAAATTACGAAATTTAAATTTTTATACGGTCCTCCGGTAATATAAGTTATATTTAGTAAAGTTTTCCTATTACTCTGACAAGTAAGACAAAAAAAAAGTCCCATTCATATAACACTAAAATTGAGTGAGTTGTGAAACATTAAAAATGAATGACTTATGTCACTTTTCTGCTCTGAAAACAAATGAGTTCGGCTTGGATTTGAGGGGTCACATACGAAGATCTTATTTCATGTGTATCTGCGCTTTGAAAAAATCTTACAAGTATTACGATTCAGTTAACATTTATTAAGTTTCAGATTGGCTAAAATATTTTTATTTTGTCAGGATATGAGACTGTTTCTTTTATGATTTCTTTTGACAAAAATTATGTTATTTTTATAAGTTTTTATGTTACTTCAACGATCGTATGTATGTTTTCCAGTTCAAAATTTGTACACGAACTTTAACTCACTTTCAAATATCCGATCGAGATTACATTTTACATACTGGCGTAAATCCGTCAACAATTTAATATTATTATGATTTTCGGTGGTTACCATTTATACTTATTCTATAGGATAACACAAAAAATTTCGGATAGATTACCGCAAAGAATTATAAGAAAATGTTTTAGATTAGATAATACAAGACTGCGATTGTTGGGTCTTTTCACTTTTATGTATTTTTTAACACTGAATCTAAAAATTATCTTAATTTTTAACCATCATGTCAGGATATTTCGCAAATCATAAATTGCCAAAGTTAAAGAATAAGAAAAATCGGATACTATAAAGTAGAGGAGATGACTGTGTTTTTTAACTTTTGATAATTGAATTTTGCGTACTTTTTAGCACTGAATCTGAAAATGACCTTCATTTTTAACCATCACGTTAGATTTTTTTTTCCAAATCGTAAATATGTAAGTTAAAATATAGCGAAAATCTCAGACAATAAAACATATGTAAAACTTTTGTATTTTATTTTATTTCATTCAATAATTTATTCAATATTTTTGCTTATCCTGGGATTCTTACATCTAAACAGCTGAGTGATCCGATGAGATGGGGGGAGGAGGTTCAATTTTAACTTTGAACTTTTTAACTTTGAAATTTGCAATTTGTGAAAAATCCTGATGTGATGGATAAAATGAAGATCAATTTCGGATTCAGCCGTACAGAATACATAAGAATCAATTATCAAAAGCTAAAATCATGACATAACCGCACTTTTGCAGGCTAGTGCAATCTAATAATATTTTAAAATACGTATCATTTTATAATGAATTGAGGCTGTCAATTTAGCATCATTTTATTTAACAAAAATTTTGTTTTTTCTTTCTTCTTAAATGTTAATTACAAATTGTATATTCTGTATTCGTATGTCAGAATTATTAAAGATTTCAAATTTATATTGAAGTGCTAATTTTACTCACAACCATTTTTTTAATATATCTGACGAAATTATATTTCAACTAAATTTATGAATGACCCCCAATTTGCAGCAAAAAATATGCTCCAACTTTAAACAGCTATTACTCGGTCAATTTTAATCATAAAATAACAGGACTTTTTTGTATTATTTGCCAGTGTAAAAGAAAAATTTTACTAAACATAACATGGACCGAGGAACCGTATAAAAATTTAAATTTCGTAATTTCTTAAGAAATGTTTTTATTGACCCAAATCGCTTTTAAAATATTTCTTTACCTGATTTGAAACATTTCTTGTAATTGGAACTATATGTCTATGACTAACGGTTTAGGAATTAGCCATTGGACACCGTTGGGAGCGGACACTATGTATAGTAAATGGCATCGTATTTCATTTAGCTCTTCGATTCACATTTTTCATATTTCAACCTCTGTTCTTTTTCTCATACAACTATACTGCTAGTTATTTTCAGATTTTAAGTAAATCCCATTTATCTGAAAGTTTTCTGTTTGAAACCTCCCATTAGCAGCATTGATCCAGAATTCTACCAAAAAAAAATTCTTAAAATGAACTCAAGATAGTCAGGCCAAAAAATAAGTAATTTTCTAATTATATTAGATGTAAATTTTCAACTGGACGAAAAATGTCCGTACCAGGATTCGAACCCGTGATCTCCTGGCTGAAGCCGCCAGTGCTCTGCCATCTGAGCTATCCCGGACGATTCTGGTCGAACTCTTTCACCCAGCTAACCTTGATGATTACAGCATCTGGTCTGAAACCTGGTTCAGCTCATCAGAATAAATCTCAGGTAATGGAACTCCAGAAATCGCTGGATACTAAATTACACTAGATCAATATTAACACAATTATTCTAATTGGTAAACAAATCATATTAGATGTAAATTTCCAACTGGGCGAAAAATGTCCGGACCAGGATTCGAACCCGGGATCTCCTGGCTGAAGCCGCCAGTGCTTTGCCATCTGAGCTATCCCGGACGATTCCTGTCGAACTCTTTCACCCAGCTAACCTTGATGATTACAGCATCTGGTCTGAAACCTGGTTCAGCTCAACAGAATAAATCTCAGGTAATGGAACTCCAGAAATCGCTGGAGTTATTCCATTACCTGAGATTTATTCTGTTGAGCTGAACCAGGTTTCAGACCAGATGCTGTAATCATCAAGGTTAGCTGGGTGAAAGAGTTCGACCAGAATCGTCCGGAATAGCTCAGACGGCAGAGCACTGGCGGCTTCAGCCAGGAGATCCCGGGTTCGAATCCTGGTCCGGACATTTTTTCGCCCAGTTGGAAATTTACATCTAATATGATTTGTTTACCAATTAGAATAATTGTGTTAATATTAATCTAGTGTAATTTTCTAATTATTAAACTTATTCAAATACTTTTACAGCAATAACATCTTAAGCCTTGTAGATCTAAAAATAAACTTCTTATAGTGTGAAATACTAATTGATTATTAAAATAATAATCTTGAGGACTATTAAATTTATATACACATGGGTGGTTATAAAATAATTTTTCTCTAAAAAAAGGGGTGACCACCCTTCTGACATCTTTGACCGACATTATTCGGAAAGACAAGCTCTTGCACCGCACTTCAAGGGAAGAAATCTCTTTTGTTTGAATTTGGTTTATTTAATATATACGTTATAAACATATTAACAGTAGTTGTTAAGATAGTATCTATTTCCAAAAAAGTAGTTCTGTAGATTTAAACTATCTGTGTATCTGTGTAGTCATATAACGACACTTTTTTTCCCGCAAGAATTATTTAAATAAAATTTTACATAATATTTTATAAAAATATACATATAAAATTAATGCCTCTAAACGTAACAGGAAATGATACTTTATAAATTAATTATAATTTGAAGAAAACACGGATCATAATATGCTCCAAAAACATTTAGAAACTATTAAAATAGGTCAGCTACATTGAAAAAAAAAATCAATCATATTTATGATAGAAAATAATTCAGACAATAGCGGCTTAATGAACATGTTACCACAAAAAAGAATAAAAAATATAATTTCAAACTGCATTTCAGTATTTGAAGCTCAAATAAGGTCATTAATTTATTTTATTTTATATGTCTTTTGCTGTGAGCAATAAGTATTTCCACATACCTCCATGAAGTTCTTCCCAAAGAAATCATATTAATTTTTCTTTTATGAAGAAAGATATCTTTTATTTCTGATGAAGCAGTTTTATTCATTCCATAAGATTAATGGAGAAAGTTCATGTAGGACATAAAACTGCATGTTTTGTGTACTTTTTCTATTTGCTTTTTGCTTTTTACTAAGAAAACAAGGAAAATAATTTCTATAGAAGGAATTGACAATTTGCTTGAATAAGTTTAATTTGTTTCTTTCATTAAATTAGAAGTAATTTTCCTGAGTTCAAGCTTCTTATATTTTTACTTCATTATAATTTTTGTTTAAGTAATGAGTTTTAAACATTAAAGACTTGAATGAATGTGGTACACATGAATGTGTAAAAAGAGTCTAAAAAACAAAACTAACCCGATATGCTCAGTTTTTCAACATTCTTAAATATTTTGCACTACTAATAATAACAAGAACATAGGGAATACAATCACTTGAATATTTTACATTTTGGTATGGATTAATATTATTTAAAAAATAATAATAATTTAAATTTTAAATTTTAGGATAATTAATGTAAAAGAATATAACATTTTATAAATTAATTATAATTTTAACGAAACACAGACCATAAAACTTTCCAAAAACTTTCAGATACTATTAAAATTGGTCAGCTGCGTCGAAAAAATAAAGAAAAATCAATCATTTTTATGATAGAAAATAATTCAAACAAAAGTGGCTAAATGAACAAGATTACAAAAAAAAAAAAAAAAAAAAAAAAAAAAAAAAAAAAAAAGAAGAAGAAGAAGAAGAAAACTATAATTTCAAATTGTATTTCAGTATTTGAAACTTAAATAAGGTCATTAATTAATTTTATTTTATATGTCTTTTGCTGTAGGAAATGGGTATCTCCAGATACCTCCATTAAGTTCTTCCCAAAGAAATCATATTAATTTTTCTTTTATGAAGAAAGATATCTTTTATTTCTGATGAAACAGTTTTATTCATTCCATAAGATTAATGGAGAAAGTTCATATAGGGCATAAAACTACATGTTTTGTGTACTTTTTTTATTTATTTTTTTTTTTTTTTTGCTTTTTTCTAAGAAAACAAGAAAATAATTTCTATAAAAGGAATTGACAATTTTCTTAAATAAGTTTAATTCGTCTCTTTCATTAAATTAGAAGTAATTTTCCTGAGCTAAAGCTTGTTTTATTTTTATTTGTTTCATTGTAATTTTTGTTTATGAATGAGTTTTAAACATTAAAGACATGAATGAATGTGGCACACATTAATATGTAACAAAAGTCTAAAAAACAAAACTAAACCGATATGCTCGGTTTTTCAACATCCTTAAGTATTTTGCACTATTTCTAATAATAAGAAGATGGGGAATAAAATCACCTAAATATTTTTCATTTTGATATGAATTAATGTTATTTAAAAGAAAAGAAAATAATACTTTAAATTCTACTTTTAGGAAAATTAATGTAAATGGATATAACATTTTATAAATTAATTATAATTTTAACAAAACACAGACCATAAAACGCTCCAAATAACTTTTAGAAACTATTAAAATAGGTCATCTGCATCGAAAATATAAAACAAAATCAATCATTTTTATGATAGAAAATAATTCAGACAACTGTGGCTTAATGAACAAGATTACCACAAAAAAAAGAATAAAAACTATCATTTCAAACTGTCTTTCAGTATTTGAGGCTTAAATAAGGTCATTAATTTATTTTATTTTATATGTCTTTTGCTGTGAGCAATAAGTATCTCCAGATACCTCCATGAAGTTTTCCCAAAGAAATCATATTAATTTTTCTCTTATGAAGAAAGATATCTTTTATTTCTGATGAAACAGTTTTATTCATTCCATAAGATTAATGGAGAAAGTTCATGTAGGACATAAAACTACATGTTTTGTGTACTTTTTATATTTTACTTTTGCTTTTTAGTTAGAAAACAAAGAAAATAATTTCTATAAGGGAATTGACAATTTTCTTGAATAAGTTTAACTTGTCCCTATCATTAAATTAGAAGTAATTTTCCTGAGTTAAAGCTTGTTTTATTTTTATGTATTCCATTATAATTTTGTTTATGTAGAAAGTTTTAAACATTAAAATCTTGCTTGTATCATTGTGGAACACGTGAATCTCTCTATTCTAAAAAAAAGTAACTACCGCTGTCACCGCCGCCGCCGCCGCCGCCGGTTTTGAATTTTTTGTGACCGGGGGTCTTTCTTCGTTAATATTAAGAAAAATAATGCATACAAAAATATGAAAATCGTTAGTATTATACAGAAATGTTTGATAAACACGCTGATGCAGACAGTTTTCAGATCGAAGAATTATTTAAAGAGATATTTTTTGCTAAAGTTGGACAAAATCGTTCCACTAAAAAAGTTTTATAGGAGCAAAAACTGTTCATAGGAATTTAATCATTTTTAGATCATTTTATGCGTTAGAATTTGCCGGAGTGCAGATTGCATTATTTTTTTTATTTTGACTAATTTTTTGAGGTTTTATTTCTATTTTAAATTCAGATTTTCAGCATTTCTAGAGATATTTTTAACAGATTTAAAAAGTGATATTAATTTAAACTGTTGCCAACTGTATAAACAGCGGAAGCAATAATGTTTGCTTCAAAAAAAAAATATTTATACGTGTAAATAAATTAAAAATTTATTTACACGTGACTATTATAAACAGAAAAAAACATTTGGAATTAGAATTAAATAATTATGTACAAAAAGCAGGAACTTATTAAAAATTATGTCATAAAAACTTTAATTACACGTGAATTTTAAGAGAGAAAGGAATTTGTAAAGCAATAAATTTATTAACATGCGTTAGAAGTCTTAAATAGAAGAAATTACGTCATATTTACGTCACATTACAGTTATTACATAAAATGAACACAAAATAATATTGCAAAACAGTTTAAATTTAGAAATTGCGCTAGACATTTATTTGATATTTTAAGAGGATACTTTTCAACTATTTTTGTTAAGAAAGCGCAAATAATATTTAATTTCTAACACAAGTATTTTCACGTGAATATTAAAAAGAGAAAGAATAGTTTGGTCAAAATTACGTCAGATTAAAAACGATTAATTTAAAATGCCTCGTTTAAAAGAACTTTCTTTTCACTTTGTTAAAAAATACCAGGAGACAAAGACTCTGTTTACTTAATTCCTTTTATATTAGCTTATTTTGAAATGTTGTTACACGTGTCTACGTCATCAAGTTATTTTTATTTCGACGTTTTATTTGTATTTTTATTAATGTTGTACTAATTAATTTGTTTTTTCGTTATTTAAAATAAAAATTATGTCAATTTGTATAATTTGGCGAGTGATGGTTTGGCGATTTATATAATTTGGCGAAATGGGTCGACGGGATAATCAAGTAGTACCACAACGGATTTGGCGTTAAAATTCCCCAATCAAAGAGAAATGAATAGAAATACGCTTATAGAGAGATCGCCAGTGTTTTTTAAATTATAATTCAGTCTTTCGAAATCTTTTTAAAGCCTATCAAATTAGCGTGCATTTAGAGTCTACGGTGTCTGGACGGGGGTTGGCGAGCGTAGCTCGTAGGGGGCCGAGCCCCCTAGTATGTTAAAAAAGAAAGTTTAATTCCTGTCATTTAAAAAAAAGTAAAATTATAGTACATTAAAAAGTAATTAATAGATATCCGTAAAAAATAAGATAAAGAAGAAAAGTTATCTTCAATATAGATAATATATATAAATAGATCTAGATCTAGATCTAGATCTAGATCTAGATCTAGATATACAGATAGTTATATTGATATGTAATAATAATAATAATAAGACAAAAATAATATTCTATGAGATTCTTACATTTATTTAATTGTACAATACTGTTTTAAAATTTTAATTGTAGTAGGCATTAATTATTACGACAAGTAATGCTAATTGTTATTTTTTTTTATTTTAACAAGTTCAACCGGCAAATTATGAATTCTCTAATATTTAGGGTAATAATTCTCCATATCTAATTCTCGAATATTTGTAGCACTTTGTGAAGAAACTAATTCCCAGTTTAGTTACGTTATTCTTTACCCAGTGAAATGAGATGGCTGTGGAAAAAAAAATATATATATATATATATATTATCCCGGCTGTTCACCTTCCATAAAAAAAAAAAAAAAATCAATGTTTTTTTTTTTTTTTTTTTTTTTTTTAAGCATTACCTTAATCTGATTTTTCCGGATTTCTCTTTCGACAATGAATGATTAGTCAAACTTGCGTACCTGGCAAATACTTTTCATAACTGAATAAATCGAATATAACATTTCAAGAACAATTTCAACATGTGTTCAAACTACGAAGTAAAGTGAAATCTTTATTACAATAGAAAAAATAGCATGGTGCTTGGCTGAAAAAATCTGCGTAATTTTCTAAATTCTTAAAAATATGTGTGAGATAGAATAATTTCCACCTGGAAGTAGCAATTGCAGTACAACTGCACTTGTAGAAAGTCGTATACTCGGCCAAGTCTGGTTCTGGTAGATGTGGAGAAAAGAATATTTTTACAATCGTAAGCAAAAGAGGAAATGATAATTTTGTGTAGTAGGAATTGGCATGAATGTCAAAAAGTTCTGAAAAAAAAAGGTTCTTGGATGTTTAATGTCCGTTTGTTATTGACAGCCTCGTTTGGAACGCTTTTCCAATTCACCGTAAAGTCCCGATCGGGTTGCAAGGTACTTCCACTACTTTTCGGCATTAAAAAAATATTCTTCGAATAAGGTCATTTGCACAAATTAAGAAGTGAAGACACCCGAGAAACAATGTTGAACTCGCATTTAATTAAAGAGGGTTTTTTCAAAACATTGGTAAAAGATATGTCAAATAAACAACGGTCCTTGATGGTTGTAGGGGAAAAAGCATTGTCCGTCGTAGCTATGTGCAAAATCCATTATATTACTTGTGTCGAATAAAAAGACTGAACTTAGTAACCTCTGAAAATTTACTTTTAATTTTCATAGAGTTTGATGTGGAAAAGCAGAAATGATCACCTATAAGAGAATACAACTTTAATGTATAAATAAATTAGATTTAATCAAATATCAACAATTACATGTTTTTGAACATTTATAAAAAATTTCACTTTCAATGTCTAGTAAAATAAAACAAAATCCTTAACATTAGCGAAAAACGATAGGATTTATTTTATAAACATGGTATAGAAATATCTTCAGCTTTTAAATTATGGAAAATAATGTAGCAGGTTTTATTCAGATGGTTTTCTCAGATTCGTGCTCGCAAAAAATTCGATATCAATTGTGTCGAATGAAAAGACTGCTCTTAGTAGCGTCGAAAATTTTACTTTTAATTTTCATAGAATTTGATGCGGGAAAAAATAAATGACATTAATAAGAACATAACACCTTAATGTGTAAATGAATGAAATTAAATCAAATATCAACAATTACAAGTTTTTGAACATATATAAAAATATTCACTTTTAATCTACAATAAAATATTAAAACAAAATCTCTTACATTAGCGAAAAACTACAGGATTTATTTTATAAAACTTGTATAAAATATTTTCTGTCAATACAACTTCATCTTTTAAACTACGGAAAATAATGTAGCAAGTTTTGTTCAGATGGTTTTCTCAAACTGGAAATCGCAAAATATCTGTATGATACCATATACAGTATGTACCCTATGTGTATACAAAATATGTAGCATAACGCATATTTTTGTTTTAACTAATATTGAGTTAATATCCTAGAATATTCTCGAATTCTTTTTCAGCTACCCTATTACTACTTGTTTTCAGCAAAGCCAAATACTATGGATATCATAAGTTTGGTGTTATATTTTTTAAACATTACAAATGTAAACAAACCAGTATATCACTGGTTTCATGACATCACAATTTAATACCACCTACATTCTGGTTGTGAAGCAGTTGAAAGGAAAAAAATACTGTAAGAAAGCAAAGAATTCGTTTTAAACAACCAAGCTGAAATATTAAAGAGTGATGATTCTCAGAACACATGGGTTTCAATTAATATGAAATGCCATTTAAAGATTAAAATTTTTTCAAGCAAAAATTCGGAGACTTGTTTTTTTATATATATATACATATATATATATATATATATATATATATATATATATATATATATATATATATATATACCAAACTTTTCTGTTAAAAGCACCAGGTGCGAGAAATACGCGGAGGTGTAAATTGCGCAGTATATATGATTTGAAAGACGTAAATAAATTAATATAGGGTATATATTTAATGGTCTTTCTTTTTTCCATGTTCCTTCCTTGATATAGCCCTCTGAATCTTAACGATGTTTGTCTTATTTCCTAAATTAACTAATTAATTTTCCTAACTTAATCATAAACGGATTTTTCTGAGGCTATTACAACTGAAAAAATAACATTATTTTATGTCAAAGAGCACCTCAAATTTAGCTTATCCAATTAATATTTAACCTGTAACATTTAACTTTGCTTTTTTATGCTATTTACCTGAGATGTGATCATTTGAATATCAGGCAGGCTCTAGAATATATTTAAAACAGAATTACGTTCTTTTAATAGCCCGTTCTTATATATTTGAAAATCACACTTCTACTTATTCCAAAGCGAAGATTTTGAACAGTATTGCGACTGAAAAAATCACTATTTCATATGAAGGAGCACGTAAAATTTAGCACATATCGTTTTAGCTTATTTTCTTTAATAATTTACTTGAGTTTCGACAGTTTGAGAAGCAAGCTCTAGAACATACATATATCAAATAAAATTGCATTCTTTTAATAGCTCCTTTGTACGCATTTGCAAAGCTGAGTTCCCTTTATTATAAAACGCAGATTTTGAACTGTAGTATGACTCAAAAAATTTCACAATTTCCCATCAAGGAGCACCTGCAATTTAGCTTAGTAAATTAAAATTTGCCACGTAACGTTTAGCTTATTTTATTCTACTATGAATTTTGATAATTTGAGTAGTGGACTCTAGAATAACGTCAAATAAAATTTGCTTTAATTTAATAGCACCTTTGTGCACATTTCCAAATCTCCTTTCTCATTACTCCAAAACGAAGATTTTAACAGTATTAGGACTAAAAAAACCCACTAAATTTGTATCAAGGAGCACTTAAAATTTAGCTTAGTAAATTGAAATTTCGTACATAATATTTAGCTCATTCTTTTTTAATATTTTCCCGAGTTTTCATAGTTTTATTAGCGTGTCATGTTTCCAAATATATGTCAAATGAAAATTCTGCACTTTAAATATCTTCTCTGTTCATATTTGTCACTCTCTTTTCTCTTTAACAGTATTACGACTGAAAAAAATAAAACTATTTATATGAAGGAGCTCGTGCAATTTATCTTAGTAAATTAAAATGCACGACGAAAGTTTTAGTTTATTTTATTCTACTATTTACTTGAGTTTTGATAGTTTAAGTACTACCTTTAAAATACCTTCAAATAAAATAGCCCCTTTGTGAATATTTGCAATCTCATTTCCGCCTTACTCCAAAACGAAAATTTTAACTGTATTAGGGCTGAAAAAACAGTATTTTGATCAAGGATCACATGCAATTTAGCTAAGAAAATTAAAATTTCCCGCATAAAGTTTAGCTCATTTTCTTCTAATACTTACTTGAGTTTTGGTAGTGTGATATATCGCCAAATTGGCCACAAAGGTGGCCCTATTTGGCGACAGAACTGGATCCCCCCCCTACGGTAAACCCCTTTATACGTATGGAGATGCTTTACATGCTATTCAATAATCGCTTAAAAAATTCGCTAAAAATTCAAAAATCGCTGTACGAATTCCGGATAAACTTTTTAAAAAGAGAACAAAATTTACTACATTGGGTTAAAAGAAAGAAACCGTATTCTTTTTCCTAATGTGGAAAAATAGAATTAATATAATCCCTTAAGTAAATATAAGTTTTTGTTGCATTAAAATATCTCAATGTGTTGATTTTCTGTAAGCAAGTAATCCATATTGGTTTACAATGGAAGCCTATGGGAATTTGGCGAAATATTAGAGATATCGCCAAGTTGGCGTCACTTTTGGCGACTCATTTTGGTCGCCAAATTTGGCGATATACTGCCAAGTTGGGGGCACACTTGGCGGCATTTGGCGACAGAACTGTGTCCCTCTACGGTAACCTCCTTATAGGTATGGAAATGCATTAAATACTGTTCAATAATTGCATAAAAAATTCGCTAAAAATTCAAAAATCGCTGCATGAATTCCAAATAAATTTTTTTGAAAAGAGAACAAAATTTACTATATTGGGTTAAAAGTAAGAAACCTTATTCTTCTCACTTATATGGAAAAATCGCCTCGAAACTTAAAAAAGTGCTAAAAATCGCATAAAAATTAAGTAAAAAAAATCTAATTAAAAAATCGAAAATCGGGCTTCGAGGTGCAAAACTTCATATATAGACGTACCTTTTCCCCAAATTTTGTAGCTCTACGTGCAGTGGTCTCTTCAGAACACCGTCGACACACTCACTCACACACAAACTTATTTCTTTATTATTATAGACTAGCTAACTTGCCCGGCGTTGCCCGGGTACGTAAAAAAACATCACGAATTGCGAAAAACCTCTGAAAATCACAATAAGATATCGCGAAAAAAATTTTAATCGCTGCGCGAATTTCGAAAAGAGAATATATATATATATATATATATTGTGTTCGAAGATTGAAAGTTGATTCAACTTCTATCAACGTCTTTCACTAATGTGGAAAAATGGTAGAAAATCTCTAAACTACACTAAAAATCACATACAAAATACCCGAAAAATTCGAAAATTGTTATGCGAAATCCGAATAAACTTTATTGAAATGAAGGTAGAAATGACTTTAGTATTATAGGTCAAAAATGGAATGTCCAAAAATTGCAGCAGATCGCGAAGAAACGTAAATATGGAATTAAAAATCACCTGATGACGTAACAAACACGTGCAAAGTGTTTAATGTCAAGTAAATTTGACATTTACGATCACCCATTATTGGCATTTAATCTTATCATTTGGCGATATATATATATTTTTTTTTTTTTGGACTATGGGATAATCAGGTAGAACCACAAATTATTTCTGTTCGTATTTAAAAGTAGATAAATAGCTCTTCTTTATATAAATAAATAAAATAAATATTGAAAAAAAATGCTTATATGGGAGAGTAGCCTAATTTGGACCGCCGCTTTAATTGGACCGTTGCCATTCTGCGGTTAATTACAGGAAGAGACGCCATCTACCGCTGAAATCCTACTCATCAGAATGACGTCACTCACGATTAGAAGAGGCAACCGCCTACCACGTGTTGTTTTCAGGCAATTTTAAAAAACCTAAAGTTAGCTGTTTTTATCTACTTTTTTCCTACTAAACGTAAGTGAATACTTTAAAACTAAGGTAAGTTGTTATGTTTTCATATAAATATATAAATTCATCTGTTAATTGCGCATATTTCTCACGCGGCTTTGTTTGATTTCGTTTTTGTTCTTATTCTTGAAATTATCTGTTTTAAAAAATGGCGCAGTTGCCATAATTGGACCATTTTAAGTTGCTTAAATTGGACCAGATATGCGATCATAAATTTTGAAAATTAAGTAATGAATTTCGAGGACAGTACACTTTGTACACTATTTTTTTAATTTTTTTAATATTTTATAATGGATTACTATCTCCATACATTTTTTTTTCTTTTGGGGGGGGGGGGGGGATTATTTTTTTTAATACAGTTTAGGCCTATATAAACAAAAGAATATTTTTACATGTTTATGTAAAATTTTGTTTGCAATTTCTTTTATCTTGTATGTATTTGTATTTATTTTCTTTGAATACGTTATTCCTACGGCGTATTTGGTTTACAGGGTTGAATTCAAACATTTTCTTCCTGGATGATAATTGCGATTCCCCTAGGAAGGGCAGACTTTTTACAGTTCTGGGGGGTGAAATTACACTTTTTTGCCATTAAAACTCATAAAACCTCAAACCTTCCGGGAGGGGGGGGGGGAATTCAATACTGTTGAATATATAATGTTTGCGTATAACTAATCGTGGCGTATTTTTCAATACAGCATATTTTTTTTAACACTTTTATAATATAATGTTAAAAATGTTGAAAAAGACACGGACAAGCTGTCTGAAAAATAAAATAAAATAAAATAAAAAACAGGTGACAGCAAAAGCTGTTGAAGATATAGGAAATAAAAAGGAGAGAGTAAGTTGTGAAGAAATTGACTTGTAATAAGGCTGTAGCTACAAATCCTCCCCAAAAGCCAAAAAAATTATTAGAAATATTATATCCTTTGCTAAATTTAGTTTTTAAAAAGTACAGAGGGAGCCAAGGAAACAGTTGCGTTAACATCTTCGCCATATAAAGTAAACCTTAAAATGAAAAAATACAAAAAATCGACTAAAAGTATGCTATCACAGCATTAAAGCAAATAGAACATCATGTTTTAAAAAATAGGCGTAATGCAATTATCAAGGAAATGATGAAAGGGGAGAACTACAATCATAATGTAAAGAAAACTTCTGTTGCAAAAAAAAGTCTAATAATTCAGAATCTAAAAAGAAAAATCTAAATTGTGATGATTGGTTTTGCCTGATTTGTAAGAAAATAAAACAGCATAAATGATTCAGTATTCATATTGCCAAATACGGTTCCAAGTTGTGTGCGCTGGAAAAAAAAAATCAATAAACGAAATTCATGTGTAAGCTTTGCATCACCCCTTAAATGATATTCAAGTAACTGGCAATTAGTTTCATAATTTCTATTCTTAATTACTGATAACTTTGATTTATATTTTGAATACATATTGATTTAAAACAATTACACTTATTTTCAGATACTTGATTTCATTATATTTAATTGCTGTTATTTTGTTTGATTGTTTCAGTAACCGCAAACTTTGCTTTTAATAAAATTAGTTATATTCCCTAGTCATTAAAACAACCTGATTTTATTTGGTCTAATTTAGGAGACTGGTGGTCCAACTTTGGCGACCAGTTGCTGAATTTGGACCACTTTTGACCAAAGTTTTCAAATTAAAATAAAATTTAAGATTTCCAAAAAGAAAATTATCTAAGTTTTATTTAGTTAGTGGATGAATTGATTGACCCCGTGTAGTGATATTTTTCATATATTCCAAAAATTAAGTGAGTTACACCTGAAAATAAGCGAAGTAGTCCAAATTAGACTACTCTCCCCTATGTATATGAAAAGTAAATAGTTTGCCAGTAAATATACGTAAAATTCACTTCACTCGCCAAGGCCATTTTCTCTAACTCACCAAAGCCCATATATTAAAAATATACCAAATACTCTTCAGTCTGTTGCCTGATACTAAGTAATCACAATAATGTAAGTAACTATTAGGCATAGATACGTACTGGGTTTGGCGCGATTTTTTTTTTTCACGTCAATTTGGTGAAATCATCGTTTTCGAATACCAGTTACATATATATGTTTAAATTATTTTCTATTGTTTTAAAAGGAAATAGCAATAAATAATAAAAAGTTTAATTAATATCTATAGAACAAAACAGTTTATATAACTGTAAAAAAGAAAATAAAAGAAAATAAACAATTTATTAATAAATAAACAACAATAGCCGAGTTACCATGTCAGGCAAAATAACGCCATTTTTGAGCCCATTATGTACCATGGAGCGTATATGACATCTGTGCCAACAAAACTTTCAATAATATAGTAAATATGTCATTTGATGATGGCTTGATTATCGAAGATTATAAAATATGTGTGTATACGGCACATTTTTACACTAAAATTTAAATACTTAACTACATAGTTATAATTTTAAATCCTTTTTATATAATTTACATTTGAATATAAAGATTTACTCCAAAATGATCTCCTATACTTAAAAAAAATTATTGCAACCTTCGCCTGGCTTATTTCACGCTTCTGCCTTTGTGGCTTAAAATTGCATTGTTTGGCGACCAAGGTAATAATTAAATAGCATGTAACTCACAAATAAAGCCTTTCTCCTGTAAGACATACGATGGGAAAATTACATAAAAATGATAATTAAATTGAATAAAAAAAAGAAGGACTAAAAGACTGTTACTTAAATTTTATTTCTTCAAGTTTTTTCAGGCACATTTTTATTAACCTGGCGAAGCGAAAAATCGCCAAATAATGTATCAATTGCTTCTTTCATACTAATTTATTTTTTAAGTTTTATAAACATTCCTTTCATATTTAAATTAAATATTTTCATTTTATAAATTTTATCTCGCATTAAAAAGTTTTTTGATTCTTTTTTTTTTTTAATTAAACAAATAACAGTTATTTTCTTTTAATTTGCGAGTTGTTTACATTATTTTATAACGGATATAGCCATTTCAATTCATTTATCAACTATAATTTTCGGCAAAATGACCATTGGCAATTCTTTCGTTGAAAATATCAATAAAATACAATAATCTAAGCATTGTATCATGTTACTTTTATTCACAATTTAATTTACTTGGATTCACTTAAATATAATTAACATAATTCCTTAAGTTAATATTAGTTTTTGTTGCATTAAAATATTTCAATTTGTTGATTTTCTGTAAGCAAGTAATCCATATTGGTTTACAATGGAAGTCTATGGGAATTTGGCGAAATATTAGAGATATCGCCAAGTTGGCGTCACTTTTGGCGACAAACTTAGCTGCATTTGGCGACAGAACTATGTCCATCTACGGCAACCTCCTTATAGGTATGGAAATGTATTAAATGCTGTTCAATAATTGCATAAAAAATTCGCTAAAAATTCAAAAATCGCTGCACGAATTCCGAATAAACATTTTTAAAAAGAGAACAATATTTACTATATTGGGTTAAAAGAAAGAAACCATATTCTTCTCACTTATATGGAAAAATCGCCTCGAAACATAAAAAAGCGCTAAAAATCGCATAAAAAATTAAATAAAAAAAAATCTAATCAAAAAATCGAAAATCGGGCTTCTAGGTGCAAAGCTTCATATATAGACGTACCTTTTCCCAAAATTTTGTAGCTCTACGTGCAGTGGTCTCTTCAGAACGCCGTCGACACACTCACTCACACACAAACTTCTTTCTTTATTATTATACTAGCGAACTTGCCCGGGTACGTCAAAAAACAGCAGGAATTACGAAAAAACTCTGAAAATCACAATAAGATATCGTGAAAATTTTTTTAATCGCTTCTCAAATTCTGAAAAGAGAAATATATATATATATATATATATTATGTTCGAAGATTGCAAGTTGATTCCTTTCACTAATGTGAAAAAATAGTAGCAAATCGCTAAAACACACTAAAAATCCCGAAAAATCGAAAATTGCTATACGAAATCTGAATAAACTTTATTGAAATGAGGGCAGAATGTACTTTAGGTAAAAAATGGAATGTCAAAAATTGCAGCAAATCGCGAAGAAACGTAAAAGTCGATTTAAAAATAACAAAGTTCAAGAATCACGAAAGTCAAAATTTACTATAATTGGATAAAAGTTTCAAATCTAATTCCTTTGACCTGTGGGCTCTCTTAAAATTTATGCTTTGGAAATCATGCTAAGCATTAGATCATGTTACTTTTATTCATAATTAATTTGCTTGGACTCCCTTAAATATAATTAACATAATCCCTTAAGTTAATATTAGTTTTTGTTGCATTAAAATATCTCAATTTGTTGATTTTCTGTAAGCAAGTAAACCCTATTGTTTTACAGTGGAAGTCTATCGGAATTTGGCGAAATATTAGAGATATCGCCAAGTTGGCGTCACTTTTGGCGACTCATTTTGGTCGCCAAATTTGGCGTTATTTGGAGACAAAACTGGATCCCCCCCCTCCCCCCCCTACGATAACCTCCTTTATATGTATGGACATGCATTACATGCTGTTCAATAATCGCATAAAAAATTCGCTAAAAATTCCAAAATTGCTGCATGAATTCCGAATAAACTTTTTTGAAAAGGGAACAAAATTTATTATATTGGGTTAAAAGAAAGAAACCGCATTCTTTTTCCTAATGTGGAAAAATCGAATTAATATAATCCCTTAAGTTAATATTAGTTTTTGGTCCCGGGTTCGATTCCTGGCTCTGGCTAATTTTTCACGCCAGTTGGGTTTATTGTATTTATTGTTTGTATGTCTGTATAATATTTATATATACCTTTAATTGTTGAATGCAGGCGTTATTTATGTGTGTATGTGTGTTTTAATATATATTGTAGTATGAGTGTTTTATTATAAATATTGGTTTTTGTTGCATTAAAATATCACAATTTGTTGATTTTCTGTAAGCAAGTAATCCGTATTAATTTACAATGGAAGTCTATGGGAATTTGGTGAAATATTAGAGATATCGCCAAGTTGTCGTCACTTTTGGCGACTCATTTCGGTCGCCAAATTTGGCGATATACCGCCAAGTTTGTGACAAACTTGGCGGCATTTGGCGACAGAACTGTGTCCCTGTACAGTAACCTCCATATAGGTATGGATATGCATTAAATTCTGTTCAATAATTGCATAAAAAATTCACTAAAAATTCAAAAATCGCTGCATGAATTCCGAATAAACTTTTTTGAAAAGTTAACAAAATTTACTATATTGGGTTAAAAGAAAGAATTCATATTATTCTCACTTATATGGAAAAATCGCCTCGAAATTTAAAAAAGTGCTAAAAATCGCATAAAAAATTAAATTAAAAAAATCTACTCAAAAAATCGGAAATCGGGCTTCGAGTTGCAAAACTTCATATATAGACGTACCTTTTCCCCAAATTTTGTAGCTCTACGTGCAGCGGTCTCTTCAGAACGCCGTCGACACACTCACTCACTCACACACAAACTTCTTTCTTTATTATATATATATATATATATATATATATATATATAATTGTTTAAATTACTTTCTATTGTTTTAAAAGGAAATAACAATAAATAATAAAAAGTTTAATTAATATCTATAGAACAAAACAGTTTATATAACTGTAAAAAAGAAAAGAAAAGAAAATAAACAATTTATTAATAAATAAACAACAATAGCCGAGTTACCATGTCAGGCAAAATAACGCCATTTTTGAGCCCATTATGTACCATGGACCGTATATGACATCTGTACCAACAAAACTTTCAATAATATAGTAAATATGTCATTTGATGATGGCTTGATTATCGAAGATTATAAAATATGTGTGTATACGGCACATTTTTACACTAAAATTTAAATACTTAACTACATAGTTATAATTTTAAACCCTTTTTATATAATTTACATTTGAATATAAAGATTTACTCCAAAATGATCTCCTATACTTAAAAAAAAATTATTGCAACCTTCGCCTGGCTTATTTCACGCTTCTGCCTTTGTGGCTTAAAATTGCATTGTTTGGCGACCAAGGTAATAATTAAATAGCATGTAACTCACAAATAAAGCCTTTCTATTGTAAGACATACGAAGGGAAAATTTCATAAAAATGATAATTAAATTGAATAAAAAAAAAGAAGGACTAAAAGACTGTTACTTAAATTTTATTTCTTCAAGTTTTTTCAGGCACATTTTTATTAACCTGGCGAAGCGAAAAATCGCCAAATAATGTATCAATTGCTTCTTTCATACTAATTTATTTTTTAAGTTTTATAAACATTCCTTTCATATTTAAATTAAATATTTTCATTTTATAAATTTTATCTCGCATTAAAAAGTTTTTTGATTCTTTTTTTTTTTAATTAAACAAGTAACAGTTATTTTCTTTTAATTTGCGAGTTGTTTACATTATTTTATAACGAATATAGCCATTTCAATTCATTTATCAACTATAATTTTCGGCAAAATGACCATTGGCAATTCTTTCGTTGAAAATATCAATAAAATACAATAATCTAAGCATTGTATCATGTTACTTTTATTCACAATTTAATTTACTTGGATTCCCTTAAATATAATTAACATAATCCCTTAAGTTAATATTAGTTTTTGTTGCATTAAAATATTTCAATTTGTTGATTTTCTGTAAGCAAGTAATCCATATTGGTTTACAATGGAAGTCTATGGGAATTTGGCGAAATATTAGAGATATCGCCAAGTTGGCGTCACTTTTGGCGACAAACTTAGCTGCATTTGGCGACAGAACTATGTCCATCTACGGCAACCTCCTTATAGGTATGGAAATGTATTAAATGCTGTTCAATAATTGCATAAAAAATTCACTAAAAATTCAAAAATCGCTGCACGAATTCCGAATAAACATTTTTAAAAAGAGAACAATATTTACTATATTGGGTTAAAAGAAAGAAACCATATTCTTCTCACTTATATGGAAAAATCGCCTCGAAACATAAAAAAGCGCTAAAAATCGCATAAAAAATTAAATAAAAAAAATCTAATCAAAAAATCGAAAATCGGGCTTCGAGGTGCAAAGCTTCATATATAGACGTACCTTTTCCCAAAATTTTGTAGCTCTACGTGCAGTGGTCTCTTCAGAACGCCGTCGACACACTCACTCACACACAAACTTCTTTCTTTATTATTATACTAGCGAACTTGCCCGGCGTTGCCCGGGTACGTCAAAAAACAGCAGGAATTACGAAAAAACTCTGAAAATCACAATAAGATATCGCGAAAAATTTTTTAATCGCTTCTCAAATTCTGAAAAGAGAAATATATATATATCTATATATTATGTTCGAAGATTGCAAGTTGATTCCTTTCACTAATGTGAAAAAATAGTAGCAAATCGCTAAAACACACTAAAAATCCCGAAAAATCGAAAATTGCTATACGAAATCTGAATAAACTTTATTGAAATGAGGGCAGAATGTACTTTAGGTAAAAAATGGAATGTCAAAAAATTGCAGCAAATCGCGAAGAAACGTAAAAGTCGCGTTAAAAATAACAAAGTTCAAGAATCACGAAAGTCAAAATTTAATATAATTGGATAAAAGTTTCAAATCTAATTCCTTTGACCTGTGGGCTCTCTTAAAATTTATGCTTTGGAAATCATGCTAAGCAGTAGATCATGTTACTTTTATTCATAATTAATTTGTTTGGACTCCCTTAAATATAATTAACATAATCCCTTAAGTTAATATTAGTTTTTGTTGCATTAAAATATCTCAATTTGTTGATTTTCTGTAAGCAAGTAAACCCTATTGTTTTACAGTGGAAGTCTATCGGAATTTGGCGAAATATTAGAGATATCGCCAAGTTGGCGTCACTTTTGGCGACTCATTTTGGTCGCCAAATTTGGCGTTATTTGGAGACAAAACTGGATCCCCACCCCCCCTACGATAACCCCCTTTATATGTATGGACATGCATTACATGCTGTTCAATAATCGCATAAAAAATTCGCTAAAAATTCCAAAATTGCTGCATGAATTCCGAATAAACTTTTTTGAAAAGGGAACAAAATTTATTATATTGGGTTAAAAGAAAGAAACCGCATTCTTTTTCCTAATGTGGAAAAATCGAATTAATATAATCCGTTAAGTTAATATTAGTTTTTGGTCCCGGGTTCGATTCATGGCTCTGGCTAATTTTTCACGCCAGTTGGGTTTATTGTATTTATTGTTTGTATGTCTGTATAATATTTATATATACCTTTAATTGTTGAATGCAGGCGTTATTTATGTGTGTATGTGTGTTTTAATATATATTGTAGTATGAGTGTTTTATTATAAATATTGGTTTTTGTTGCATTAAAATATCTCAATTTGTTGATTTTCTGTAAGCAAGTAATCCATATTAATTTACAATGGAAGTCTATGGGAATTTGGTGAAATATTAGAGATATCGCAAGTTGTCGTCACTTTTGGCGACTCATTTCGGTCGCCAAATTTGGCGATATACCGCCAAGTTTGTGACAAACTTGGCGGCATTTGGCGACAGAACTGTGTCCCTGTACAGTAACCTCCGTATAGGTATGGATATGCATTAAATTCTGTTCAATAATTGCATAAAAAATTCACTAAAAATTCAAAAATCGCTGCATGAATTCCGAATAAACTTTTTTGAAAAGATAACAAAATTTACTACATTGGGTTAAAAGAAAGAATCCATATTATTCTCACTTATATGGAAAAATCGCCTCGAAATTTAAAAAAGTGCTAAAAATCGCATAAAAAATTAAATAAAAAAAATCTACTCAAAAAATCGGAAATCGGGCTTCGAGTTGCAAAACTTCATATATAGACGTACCTTTTCCCCAAATTTTGTAGCTCTACGTGCAGCGGTCTCTTCAGAACGCCGTCGACACACTCACTCACTCACACACAAACTTCTTTCTTTATTATTATATATATATACCGGGTGTCCTAAAAAGGACTGACTGATTTTAAAATTCAATAACTTGTAAACGGTGACAGATATTTAAAAAATTCTTGCAGGAGGGTTATGCATAAGGTCAAAAGTTTTTTTTTACAGTGATTTTCAATTTTAGTTCGAATTACAAACAATAGCGCTGCGATCAATAGACGCTAAATTCAGGCTCGATTTTTGGTACTTCGTGGCCCGGATAATACATTTCCATCTCCTTTTTCCGCATGGGACAAGATAAAAGACCAAAAATCGAGCCTGGATTTAGCGACTATTGCTTACAGCGCCATCTATTGTTTGTAAATCGAACTAAAATTGAAAATCACTGTAATAAAACTTTTGACCTTATGGATAACCCTCTTGCAAGAATTTTTTTAATATCTGTCATCGTTTGCAAGTTATTGAATTTTAAAATCAGTCAGTCCTTTTTGGGACACCCGGTATATATATATATATATATATGTTTAAATTATTTTCTATTGTTTTAAAAGGAAATAGCAATAAATAATAAAAAGTTTAATTAATATCTATAGAACAAAACAGCTTATATAACTGTAAAAAAGAAAATAAAAGAAAATAAACAATTTATTAATAAATAAACAACAATAGCCGAGTTACCATGTCAGGCAAAATAACGCCATTTTTGAGCCCATTATGTACCATGGACCGTATATGACATCTGTGCCAACAAAACTTTCAATAATATAGTAAATATGTCATTTGATGATGGCTTGATTATCGAAGATTATAAAATATGTGTGTATACGGCACATTTTTACACTAAAATTTAAATACTTAACTACATAGTTATAATTTTAAACCCTTTTTATATAATTTACATTTGAATATAAAGATTTACTCCAAAATGATCTACTATACTTTTAAAAAAATTATTGCAACCTTCGCCTGGCTTATTTCACGCTTCTGCCTTTGTGGCTTAAAATTGCATTGTTTGGCGACCAAGGTAATAATTAAATAGCATGTAACTCACAAATAAAGCCTTTCTATTGTAAGACATACGAAGGGAAAATTACATAAAAATGATAATTAAATTGAATAAAAAAAAAGAAGGACTAAAAGACTGTTACTTAAATTTTATTTCTTCAAGTTTTTTCAGGCACATTTTTATTAACCTGGCGAAGCGAAAAATCGCCAAATAATGTATCAATTGCTTCTTTCATACTAATTTATTTTTTAAGTTTTATAAACATTCCTTTCATATTTAAATTAAATATTTTCATTTTATAAATTTTATCTCGCATTAAAAAGGTTTTTGATTCTTTTTTTTTTTAATTAAAAAAATAACAGTTATTTTCTTTTAATTTGCGAGTTGTTTACATTATTTTATAACGGATATAGCCATTTCAATTCATTTATCAACTATAATTTTCGGCAAAATGACCATTGGCAATGCTTTCGTTGAAAATATCAATAAAATACAATAATCTAAGCATTGTATCATGTTACTTTTATTCACAATTTAATTTACTTGGATTCCCTTAAATATAATTAACATAATCCCTTAAGTTAATATTAGTTTTTGTTGCATTAAAATATTTCAATTTGTTGATTTTCTGTAAGCTTGTAATCCATATTGGTTTACAATGGAAGTCTATGGGAATTTGGCGAAATATTAGAGATATCGCCAAGTTGGCGTCACTTTTGGCGACAAACTTAGCTGCATTTGGCGACAGAACTATGTCCATCTACGGCAACCTCCTTATAGGTATGGAAATGTATTAAATGCTGTTCAATAATTGCATAAAAAATTCGCTAAAAATTCAAAAATCGCTGCACGAATTCCGAATAAACATTTTTAAAAAGAGAACAATATTTACTATATTGGGTTAAAAGAAAGAAACCATATTCTTCTCACTTATATGGAAAAATCGCCTCGAAACATAAAAAAGCGCTAAAAATCGCATAAAAAATTAAATAAAACAAAATCTAATCAAAAAATCGAAAATCGGGCTTCGTGGTGCAAAGCTTCATATATAGACGTACCTTTTCCCAAAATTTTGTAGCTCTACGTGCAGTGGTCTCTTCAGAACGCCGTCGACACACTCACTCACACACAAACTTCTTTCTTTATTATTATACTAGCGAACTTGCCCGGCGTTGCCCGGGTACGTCAAAAAAAAAGGGAATTACGAAAAAACTCTGAAAATCACAATAAGATATCGCGAAATTTTTTTTAATCGCTTCTCAAATTCTGAAAAGAGAAAAATATATATATATATATATATATATTATGTTCGAAGATTGCAAGTTGATTCCTTTCACTAATGTGAAAAAATAGTAGCAAATCGCTAAAACACACTAAAAATCCCGAAAAATCGAAAATTGCTATACGAAATCTGAATAAACTTTATTGAAATGAGGGCAGAATGTACTTTAGGTAAAAAATGGAATGTCAAAAAATTGCAGCAAATCGCGAAGAAACGTAAAAGTCGCATTAAAAATAACAAAGTTCAAGAATCACGAAAGTCAAAATTTACTATAATTGGATAAAAGTTTCAAATCTAATTCCTTTGACCTGTGGGCTCTCTTAAAATTTATGCTTTGGAAATCATGCTAAGCATTAGATCATGTTACTTTTATTCATAATTAATTTGCTTGGACTCCCTTAAATATAATTAACATAATCCCTTAAGTTAATATTAGTTTTTGTTGGATTAAAATATCTCAATTTGTTGATTTTCTGTAAGCAAGTAAACCCTATTGTTTTACAGTGGAAGTCTATCGGAATTTGGCGAAATATTAGAGATATCGCCAAGTTGGCGTCACTTTTGGCGACTCATTTTGGTCGCCAAATTTGGCGTTATTTGGAGACAAAACTGGATCCCCACCCCCCCTACGATAACCCCCTTTATATGTATGGACATGCATTACATGCTGTTCAATAATCGCATAAAAAATTTGCTAAAAATTCCAAAATTGCTGCATGAATTCCGAATAAACTTTTTTGAAAAGGGAACAAAATTTATTATATTGGGTTAAAAGAAAGAAACCGCATTCTTTTTCCTAATGTGGAAAAATCGAATTAATATAATCCCTTAAGTTAATATTAGTTTTTGGTCCCGGGTTCGATTCATGGCTCTGGCTAATTTTTCACGCCAGTTGGGTTTATTGTATTTATTGTTTGTATGTCTGTATAATATTTATATATACCTTTAATTGTTGAATGCAGGCGTTATTTATGTGTGTATGTGTGTTTTAATATATATTGTAGTATGAGTGTTTTATTATAAATATTGGTTTTTGTTGCATTAAAATATCTCAATTTGTTGATTTTCTGTAAGCAAGTAATCCATATTAATTTACAATGGAAGTCTATGGGAATTTGGTGAAATAATAGAGATATCGCAAGTTGTCGTCACTTTTGGCGACTCATTTCGGTCGCCAAATTTGGCGATATACCGCCAAGTTTGTGACAAACTTGGCGGCATTTGGCGACAGAACTGTGTCCCTGTACAGTAACCTCCGTATAGGTATGGATATGCATTAAATGCTGTTCAATAATTGCATAAAAAATTCACTAAAAATTCAAAAATCGCTGCATGAATTCCGAATAAACTTTTTTGAAAAGTTAACAAAATTTACTACATTGGGTTAAAAGAAAGAATCCATATTATTCTCACTTATATGGAAAAATCGCCTCGAAATTTAAAAAAGTGCTAAAAATCGCATAAAAAATTAAATAAAAAAAATCTACTCAAAAAATCGGAAATCGGGCTTCGAGTTGCAAAACTTCATATATAGACGTACCTTTTCCCCAAATTTTGTAGCTCTACGTGCAGCGGTCTCTTCAGAACGCCGTCGACACACTCACTCACTCACACACAAACTTCTTTCTTTATTATTATAGATATATATATATATATATATATGTTTAAATTATTTTCTATTGTTTTAAAAGGAAATAGCAATAAATAATAAAAAGTTTAATTAATATCTATAGAACAAAACAGTTTATATAACTGTAAAAAAGAAAATAAAAGAAAATAAACAATTTATTAATAAATAAACAACAATAGCCGAGTTACCATGTCAGGCAAAATAACGCCATTTTTGAGCCCATTATGTACCATGGACCGTATATGACATCTGTGCCAACAAAACTTTCAATAATATAGTAAATATGTCATTTGATGATGGCTTGATTATCGAAGATTATAAAATATGTGTGTATACGGCACATTTTTACACTAAAATTTAAATACTTAACTACATAGTTATAATTTTAAACCCTTTTTATATAATTTACATTTGAATATAAAGATTTACTCCAAAATGATCTCCTATACTTAAAAAAAAATTATTGCAACCTTCGCCTGGCTTATTTCACGCTTCTGCCTTTGTGGCTTAAAATTGCATTGTTTGGCGACCAAGGTAATAATTAAATAGCATGTAACTCACAAATAAAGCCTTTCTATTGTAAGACATACGAAGGGAAAATTACATAAAAATGATAATTAAATTGAATAAAAAAAAAGAAGGACTAAAAGACTGTTACTTAAATTTTATTTCTTCAAGTTTTTTCAGGCACATTTTTATTAACCTGGCGAAGCGAAAAATCGCCAAATAATGTATCAATTGCTTCTTTCATACTAATTTATTTTTTAAGTTTTATAAACATTCCTTTCATATTTAAATTAAATATTTTCATTTTATAAATTTTATCTCGCATTAAAAAGTTTTTTGATTCTTTTTTTTTTAATTAAACAAGTAACAGTTATTTTCTTTTAATTTGCGAGTTGTTTACATTATTTTATAACGAATATAGCCATTTCAATTCATTTATCAACTATAATTTTCGGCAAAATGACCATTGGCAATTCTTTCGTTGAAAATATCAATAAAATACAATAATCTAAGCATTGTATCATGTTACTTTTATTCACAATTTAATTTACTTGGATTCCCTTAAATATAATTAACATAATCCCTTAAGTTAATATTAGTTTTTGTTGCATTAAAATATTTCAATTTGTTGATTTTCTGTAAGCAAGTAATCCATATTGGTTTACAATGGAAGTCTATGGGAATTTGGCGAAATATTAGAGATATCGCCAAGTTGGCGTCACTTTTGGCGACAAACTTAGCTGCATTTGGCGACAGAACTATGTCCATCTACGGCAACCTCCTTATAGGTATGGAAATGTATTAAATGCTGTTCAATAATTGCATAAAAAATTCACTAAAAATTCAAAAATCGCTGCACGAATTCCGAATAAACATTTTTAAAAAGAGAACAATATTTACTATATTGGGTTAAAAGAAAGAAACCATATTCTTCTCACTTATATGGAAAAATCGCCTCGAAACATAAAAAAGCGCTAAAAATCGCATAAAAAATTAAATAAAAAAAATCTAATCAAAAAATCGAAAATCGGGCTTCGAGGTGCAAAGCTTCATATATAGACGTACCTTTTCCCAAAATTTTGTAGCTCTACGTGCAGTGGTCTCTTCAGAACGCCGTCGACACACTCACTCACACACAAACTTCTTTCTTTATTATTATACTAGCGAACTTGCCCGGCGTTGCCCGGGTACGTCAAAAAACAGCAGGAATTACGAAAAAACTCTGAAAATCACAATAAGATATCGCGAAAAATTTTTTAATCGCTTCTCAAATTCTGAAAAGAGAAATATATATATATCTATATATTATGTTCGAAGATTGCAAGTTGATTCCTTTCACTAATGTGAAAAAATAGTAGCAAATCGCTAAAACACACTAAAAATCCCGAAAAATCGAAAATTGCTATACGAAATCTGAATAAATTTTTTTGAAATGAGGGCAGAATGTACTTTAGGTAAAAAAATGGAATGTCAAAAAATTGCAGCAAATCGCGAAGAAACGTAAAAGTCGCGTTAAAAATAACAAAGTTCAAGAATCACGAAAGTCAAAATTTAATATAATTGGATAAAAGTTTCAAATCTAATTCCTTTGACCTGTGGGCTCTCTTAAAATTTATGCTTTGGAAATCATGCTAAGCATTAGATCATGTTACTTTTATTCATAATTAATTTGTTTGGACTCCCTTAAATATAATTAACATAATCCCTTAAGTTAATATTAGTTTTTGTTGCATTAAAATATCTCAATTTGTTGATTTTCTGTAAGCAAGTAAACCCTATTGTTTTACAGTGGAAGTCTATCGGAATTTGGCGAAATATTAGAGATATCGCCAAGTTGGCGTCACTTTTGGCGACTCATTTTGGTCGCCAAATTTGGCGTTATTTGGAGACAAAACTGGATCCCCACCCCCCCTACGATAACCCCCTTTATATGTATGGACATGCATTACATGCTGTTCAATAATCGCATAAAAAATTCGCTAAAAATTCCAAAATTGCTGCATGAATTCCGAATAAACTTTTTTGAAAAGGGAACAAAATTTATTATATTGGGTTAAAAGAAAGAAACCGCATTCTTTTTCCTAATGTGGAAAAATCGAATTAATATAATCCCTTAAGTTAATATTAGTTTTTGGTCCCGGGTTCGATTCATGGCTCTGGCTAATTTTTCACGCCAGTTGGGTTTATTGTATTTATTGTTTGTATGTCTGTATAATATTTATATATACCTTTAATTGTTGAATGCAGGCGTTATTTATGTGTGTATGTGTGTTTTAATATATATTGTAGTATGAGTGTTTTATTATAAATATTGGTTTTTGTTGCATTAAAATATCTCAATTTGTTGATTTTCTGTAAGCAAGTAATCCATATTAATTTACAATGGAAGTCTATGGGAATTTGGTGAAATAATAGAGATATCGCAAGTTGTCGTCACTTTTGGCGACTCATTTCGGTCGCCAAATTTGGCGATATACCGCCAAGTTTGTGACAAACTTGGCGGCATTTGGCGACAGAACTGTGTCCCTGTACAGTAACCTCCGTATAGGTATGGATATGCATTAAATGCTGTTCAATAATTGCATAAAAAATTCACTAAAATTTCAAAAATCGCTGCATGAATTCCGAATAAACTTTTTTGAAAAGTTAACAAAATTTACTACATTGGGTTAAAAGAAAGAATCCATATTATTCTCACTTATATGGAAAAATCGCCTCGAAATTTAAAAAAGTGCTAAAAATCGCATAAAAAATTAAATAAAAAAAATCTACTCAAAAAATCGGAAATCGGGCTTCGAGTTGCAAAACTTCATATATAGACGTACCTTTTCCCCAAATTTTGTAGCTCTACGTGCAGCGGTCTCTTCAGAACGCCGTCGACACACTCACTCACTCACACACAAACTTCTTTCTTTATTATTATAGATATATATATATATATATATATATATATGTTTAAATTATTTTCTATTGTTTTAAAAGGAAATAGCAATAAATAATAAAAAGTTTAATTAATATCTATAGAACAAAACAGCTTATATAACTGTAAAAAAGAAAATAAAAGAAAATAAACAATTTATTAATAAATAAACAACAATAGCCGAGTTACCATGTCAGGCAAAATAACGCCATTTTTGAGCCCATTATGTACCATGGACCGTATATGACATCTGTGCCAACAAAACTTTCAATAATATAGTAAATATGTCATTTGATGATGGCTTGATTATCGAAGATTATAAAATATGTGTGTATACGGCACATTTTTACACTAAAATTTAAATACTTAACTACATAGTTATAATTTTAAACCCTTTTTATATAATTTACATTTGAATATAAAGATTTACTCCAAAATGATCTACTATACTTAAAAAAAAATTATTGCAACCTTCGCCTGGCTTATTTCACGCTTCTGCCTTTGTGGCTTAAAATTGCATTGTTTGGCGACCAAGGTAATAATTAAATAGCATGTAACTCACAAATAAAGCCTTTCTATTGTAAGACATACGAAGGGAAAATTACATAAAAATGATAATTAAATTGAATAAAAAAAAGAAGGACTAAAAGACTGTTACTTAAATTTTATTTCTTCAAGTTTTTTCAGGCACATTTTTATTAACCTGGCGAAGCGAAAAATCGCCAAATAATGTATCAATTGCTTCTTTCATACTAATTTATTTTTTAAGTTTTATAAACATTCCTTTCATATTTAAATTAAATATTTTCATTTTATAAATTTTATCTCGCATTAAAAATGTTTTTGATTCTTTTTTTTTTTTAATTAAACAAATAACAGTTATTTTCTTTTAATTTGCGAGTTGTTTACATTATTTTATAACGGATATAGCCATTTCAATTCATTTATCAACTATAATTTTCGGCAAAATGACCATTGGCAATTCTTTCGTTGAAAATATCAATAAAATACAATAATCTAAGCATTGTATCATGTTACTTTTATTCACAATTTAATTTACTTGGATTCCCTTAAATATAATTAACATAATCCCTTAAGTTAATATTAGTTTTTGTTGCATTAAAATATTTCAATTTGTTGATTTTCTGTAAGCTTGTAATCCATATTGGTTTACAATGGAAATCTATGGGAATTTGGCGAAATATTAGAGATATCGCCAAGTTGGCGTCACTTTTGGCGACAAACTTAGCTGCATTTGGCGACAGAACTATGTCCATCTACGGCAACCTCCTTATAGGTATGGAAATGTATTAAATGCTGTTCAATAATTGCATAAAAAATTCGCTAAAAATTCAAAAATCGCTGCACGAATTCCGAATAAACATTTTTAAAAAGAGAACAATATTTACTATATTGGGTTAAAAGAAAGAAACCATATTCTTCTCACTTATATGGAAAAATCGCCTCGAAACATAAAAAAGCGCTAAAAATCGCATAAAAAATTAAATAAAACAAAATCTAATCAAAAAATCGAAAATCGGGCTTCGTGGTGCAAAGCTTCATATATAGACGTACCTTTTCCCAAAATTTTGTAGCTCTACGTGCAGTGGTCTCTTCAGAACGCCGTCGACACACTCACTCACACACAAACTTCTTTCTTTATTATTATACTAGCGAACTTGCCCGGCGTTGCCCGGGTACGTCAAAAAAAAAAGGGAATTACGAAAAAACTCTGAAAATCACAATAAGATATCGCGAAAATTTTTTTAATCGCTTCTCAAATTCTGAAAAGAGAAATATATATATATATATATATATATATTATGTTCGAAGATTGCAAGTTGATTCCTTTCACTAATGTGAAAAAATAGTAGCAAATCGCTAAAACACACTAAAAATCCCGAAAAATCGAAAGTTGCTATACGAAATCTGAATAAACTTTATTGAAATGAGGGCAGAATGTACTTTAGGTAAAAAATGGAATGTCAAAAAATTGCAGCAAATCGCGAAGAAACGTAAAAGTCGCATTAAAAATAACAAAGTTCAAGAATCACGAAAGTCAAAATTTACTATAATTGGATAAAAGTTTCAAATCTAATTCCTTTGACCTGTGGGCTCTCTTAAAATTTATGCTTTGGAAATCATGCTAAGCATTAGATCATGTTACTTTTATTCATAATTAATTTGCTTGGACTCCCTTAAATATAATTAACATAATCCCTTAAGTTAATATTAGTTTTTGTTGCATTAAAATATCTCAATTTGTTGATTTTCTGTAAGCAAGTAAACCCTATTGTTTTACAGTGGAAGTCTATCGGAATTTGGCGAAATATTAGAGATATCGCCAAGTTGGCGTCACTTTTGGCGACTCATTTTGGTCGCCAAATTTGGCGTTATTTGGAGACAAAACTGGATCCCCACCCCCCCTACGATAACCCCCTTTATATGTATGGACATGCATTACATGCTGTTCAATAATCGCATAAAAAATTCGCTAAAAATTCCAAAATTGCTGCATGAATTCCGAATAAACTTTTTTGAAAAGGGAACAAAATTTATTATATTGGGTTAAAAGAAAGAAACCGCATTCTTTTTCCTAATGTGGAAAAATCGAATTAATATAATCCCTTAAGTTAATATTAGTTTTTGGTCCCGGGTTCGATTCATGGCTCTGGCTAATTTTTCACGCCAGTTGAGTTTATTGTATTTATTGTTTGTATGTCTGTATAATATTTATATATACCTTTAATTGTTGAATGCATGCGTTATTTATGTGTGTATGTGTGTTTTAATATATATTGTAGTATGAGTGTTTTATTATAAATATTGGTTTTTGTTGCATTAAAATATCTCAATTTGTTGATTTTCTGTAAGCAAGTAATCCATATTAATTTACAATGGAAGTCTATGGGAATTTGGTGAAATATTAGAGATATCGCCAAGTTGTCGTCACTTTTAGCGACTCATTTCGGTCGCCAAATTTGGCGATATACCGCCAAGTTTGTGACAAACTTGGCGGCATTTGGCGACAGAACTGTGTCCCTGTACAGTAACCTCCATATAGGTATGGATATGCATTAAATGCTGTTCAATAATTGCATAAAAAATTCACTAAAAATTCAAAAATCGCTGCATGAATTCCGAGTAAACTTTTTTGAAAAGTTAACAAAATTTACTATATTGGGTTAAAAGAAAGAATCCATATTATTCTCACTTATATGGAAAAATCGCCTCGAAATTTAAAAAAGTGCTAAAAATCGCATAAAAAATTAAATAAAAAAAATCTACTCAAAAAATCGGAAATCGGGCTTCGAGTTGCAAAACTTCATATATAGACGTACCTTTTCCCCAAATTTTGTAGCTCTACGAGCAGCGGTCTCTTCAGAACGCCGTCGACACACTCACTCACTCACACACAAACTTCTTTCTTTATTATATATATATATATATATATATATATATATATGTTTAAATTATTTTCTATTGTTTTAAAAGGAAATAGCAATAAATAATAAAAAGTTTAATTAATATCTATAGAACAAAACAGTTTATATAACTGTAAAAAAGAAAATAAAAGAAAATAAACAATTTATTAATAAATAAACAACAATAGCCGAGTTACCATGTCAGGCAAAATAACGCCATTTTTGAGCCCATTATGTACCATGGACCGCATATGACATCTGTGCCAACAAAACTTTCAATAATATAGTAAATATGTCATCTGATGATGGCTTGATTATCGAAGATTATAAAATATGTGTGTATACGGCACATTTTTACACTAAAATTTAAATACTTAACTACATAGTTATAATTTTAAACCCTTTTTATATAATTTACATTTGAATATAAAGATTTACTCCAAAATGATCTCCTATACTTAAAAAAAAAATTATTGCAACCTTCGCCTGGCTTATTTCACGCTTCTGCCTTTGTGGCTTAAAATTGCATTGTTTGGCGACCAAGGTAATAATTAAATAGCATGTAACTCACAAATAAAGCCTTTCTATTGTAAGACATACGAAGGGAAAATTACATAAAAATGATAATTAAATTGAATAAAAAAAAGAAGGACTAAAAGACTGGTACTTAAATTTTATTTCTTCAAGTTTTTTCAGGCACATTTTTATTAATCTGGCGAAGCGAAAAATCGCCAAATAATGTATCAATTGCTTCTTTCATACTAATTTATTTTTTAAGTTTTATAAACATTCCTTTCATATTTAAATTAAATATTTTCATTTTATAAATTTTATCTCGCATTAAAAAGGTTTTTGATTCTTTTTTTTTTTAAATTAAACAAATAACAGTTATTTTCTTTTAATTTGCGAGTTGTTTACATTATTTTATAACGGATATAGCCATTTCAATTCATTTATCAACTATAATTTTCGGCAAAATGACCATTGGCAATCCTTTCGTTGAAAATATCAATAAAATACAAAAATCTAAGCATTGTATCATGTTACTTTTATTCACAATTTAATTTACTTGGATTCCCTTAAATATAATTAACATAATCCCTTAAGTTAATATTAGTTTTTGTTGCATTAAAATATTTCAATTTGTTGATTTTCTGTAAGCAAGTAATCCATATTGGTTTACAATGGAAGTCTATGGGAATTTGGCGAAATATTAGAGATATCGCCAAGTTGGCGTCACTTTTGGCGACAAACTTAGCTGCATTTGGCGACAGAACTATGTCCATCTACGGCAACCTCCTTATAGGTATGGAAATGTATTAAATGCTGTTCAATAATTGCATAAAAAATTCACTAAAAATTCAAAAATCGCTGCACGAATTCCGAATAAACATTTTTAAAAAGAGAACAATATTTACTATATTGGGTTAAAAGAAAGAAACCATATTCTTCTCACTTATATGGAAAAATCGCCTCGAAACATAAAAAAGCGCTAAAAATCGCATAAAAAATTAAATAAAAAAAATCTAATCAAAAAATCGAAAATCGGGCTTCGAGGTGCAAAGCTTCATATATAGACGTACCTTTTCCCAAAATTTTGTAGCTCTACGTGCAGTGGTCTCTTCAGAACGCCGTCGACACACTCACTCACACACAAACTTCTTTCTTTATTATTATACTAGCGAACTTGCCCGGCGTTGCCCGGGTACGTCAAAAAACAGCAGGAATTACGAAAAAACTCTGAAAATCACAATAAGATATCGCGAAAAATTTTTTAATCGCTTCTCAAATTCTGAAAAGAGAAATATATATATATCTATATATTATGTTCGAAGATTGCAAGTTGATTCCTTTCACTAATGTGAAAAAATAGTAGCAAATCGCTAAAACACACTAAAAATCCCGAAAAATCGAAAGTTGCTATACGAAATCTGAATAAACTTTATTGAAATGAGGGCAGAATGTACTTTAGGTAAAAAATGGAATGTCAAAAAATTGCAGCAAATCGCGAAGAAACGTAAAAGTCGCATTAAAAATAACAAAGTTCAAGAATCACGAAAGTCAAAATTTACTATAATTGGATAAAAGTTTCAAATCTAATTCCTTTGACCTGTGGGCTCTCTTAAAATTTATGCTTTGGAAATCATGCTAAGCATTAGATCATGTTACTTTTATTCATAATTAATTTGCTTGGACTCCCTTAAATATAATTAACATAATCCCTTAAGTTAATATTAGTTTTTGTTGCATTAAAATATCTCAATTTGTTGATTTTCTGTAAGCAAGTAAACCCTATTGTTTTACAGTGGAAGTCTATCGGAATTTGGCGAAATATTAGAGATATCGCCAAGTTGGCGTCACTTTTGGCGACTCATTTTGGTCGCCAAATTTGGCGTTATTTGGAGACAAAACTGGATCCCCACCCCCCCTACGATAACCCCCTTTATATGTATGGACATGCATTACATGCTGTTCAATAATCGCATAAAAAATTCGCTAAAAATTCCAAAATTGCTGCATGAATTCCGAATAAACTTTTTTGAAAAGGGAACAAAATTTATTATATTGGGTTAAAAGAAAGAAACCGCATTCTTTTTCCTAATGTGGAAAAATCGAATTAATATAATCCCTTAAGTTAATATTAGTTTTTGGTCCCGGGTTCGATTCATGGCTCTGGCTAATTTTTCACGCCAGTTGAGTTTATTGTATTTATTGTTTGTATGTCTGTATAATATTTATATATACCTTTAATTGTTGAATGCATGCGTTATTTATGTGTGTATGTGTGTTTTAATATATATTGTAGTATGAGTGTTTTATTATAAATATTGGTTTTTGTTGCATTAAAATATCTCAATTTGTTGATTTTCTGTAAGCAAGTAATCCATATTAATTTACAATGGAAGTCTATGGGAATTTGGTGAAATATTAGAGATATCGCCAAGTTGTCGTCACTTTTAGCGACTCATTTCGGTCGCCAAATTTGGCGATATACCGCCAAGTTTGTGACAAACTTGGCGGCATTTGGCGACAGAACTGTGTCCCTGTACAGTAACCTCCATATAGGTATGGATATGCATTAAATGCTGTTCAATAATTGCATAAAAAATTCACTAAAAATTCAAAAATCGCTGCATGAATTCCGAATAAACTTTTTTGAAAAGTTAACAAAATTTACTATATTGGGTTAAAAGAAAGAATCCATATTATTCTCACTTATATGGAAAAATCGCCTCGAAATTTAAAAAAGTGCTAAAAATCGCATAAAAAATTAAATAAAAAAAATCTACTCAAAAAATCGGAAATCGGGCTTCGAGTTGCAAAACTTCATATATAGACGTACCTTTTCCCCAAATTTTGTAGCTCTACGAGCAGCGGTCTCTTCAGAACGCCGTCGACACACTCACTCACTCACACACAAACTTCTTTCTTTATTATATATATATATATATATATATATATATATATATATGTTTAAATTATTTTCTATTGTTTTAAAAGGAAATAGCAATAAATAATAAAAAGTTTAATTAATATCTATAGAACAAAACAGTTTATATAACTGTAAAAAAGAAAATAAAAGAAAATAAACAATTTATTAATAAATAAACAACAATAGCCGAGTTACCATGTCAGGCAAAATAACGCCATTTTTGAGCCCATTATGTACCATGGACCGCATATGACATCTGTGCCAACAAAACTTTCAATAATATAGTAAATATGTCATCTGATGATGGCTTGATTATCGAAGATTATAAAATATGTGTGTATACGGCACATTTTTACACTAAAATTTAAATACTTAACTACATAGTTATAATTTTAAACCCTTTTTATATAATTTACATTTGAATATAAAGATTTACTCCAAAATGATCTCCTATACTTAAAAAAAAATTATTGCAACCTTCGCCTGGCTTATTTCACGCTTCTGCCTTTGTGGCTTAAAATTGCATTGTTTGGCGACCAAGGTAATAATTAAATAGCATGTAACTCACAAATAAAGCCTTTCTATTGTAAGACATACGAAGGGAAAATTACATAAAAATGATAATTAAATTGAATAAAAAAAAGAAGGACTAAAAGACTGGTACTTAAATTTTATTTCTTCAAGTTTTTTCAGGCACATTTTTATTAATCTGGCGAAGCGAAAAATCGCCAAATAATGTATCAATTGCTTCTTTCATACTAATTTATTTTTTAAGTTTTATAAACATTCCTTTCATATTTAAATTAAATATTTTCATTTTATAAATTTTATCTCGCATTAAAAAGGTTTTTGATTCTTTTTTTTTTTAAATTAAACAAATAACAGTTATTTTCTTTTAATTTGCGAGTTGTTTACATTATTTTATAACGGATATAGCCATTTCAATTCATTTATCAACTATAATTTTCGGCAAAATGACCATTGGCAATCCTTTCGTTGAAAATATCAATAAAATACAAAAATCTAAGCATTGTATCATGTTACTTTTATTCACAATTTAATTTACTTGGATTCCCTTAAATATAATTAACATAATCCCTTAAGTTAATATTAGTTTTTGTTGCATTAAAATATTTCAATTTGTTGATTTTCTGTAAGCAAGTAATCCATATTGGTTTACAATGGAAGTCTATGGGAATTTGGCGAAATATTAGAGATATCGCCAAGTTGGCGTCACTTTTGGCGACAAACTTAGCTGCATTTGGCGACAGAACTATGTCCATCTACGGCAACCTCCTTATAGGTATGGAAATGTATTAAATGCTGTTCAATAATTGCATAAAAAATTCGCTAAAAATTCAAAAATCGCTGCACGAATTCCGAATAAACATTTTTAAAAAGAGAACAATGTTTACTATATTGGGTTAAAAGAAAGAAACCATATTCTTCTCACTTATATGGAAAAATCGCCTCGAAACATAAAAAAGCGCTAAAAATCGCATAAAAAATTAAATAAAAAAAATCTAATCAAAAAATCGAAAATCGGGCTTCTAGGTGCAAAGCTTCATATATAGACGTACCTTTTCCCAAAATTTTGTAGCTCTACGTGCAGTGGTCTCTTCAGAACGCCGTCGACACACTCACTCACACACAAACTTCTTTCTTTATTATTATAGATAGATAGACAGCCTCTCTGCACACATTTGGAACTCTCGTTTCTCTTTAACAATATTACGACTGAAAAAAATAAAACTATTTCATATCAAAGAGCACGTGCAATTTAGCTTAGTAAATTAAAATTTATGAAGTAACGCTTCGTTTATTTTATTCTAATATTTACTTGAGTTTTGATAGTTCGAGCACTAGCTTCTAAAACACAGTCAAATCAAATTGCTTTAGTTTAATAGCTCTTTTGTGAATATTTGCAAATCTCATTTCGCCTCACTCCAAAACGAAGATTTTAATTGTTTTAAAACCGAAAAAAAAACAACAACAGTATTTTGAACTAGGAGTGTATAAAATTTAGCTAAGTAAATTAAAATTTAGCACATAATATTTAGCTAATTTTCTTCTGCTATTTACCTGAGTTTTGGTAATTTGATTAGCGTGTTATACATCCAAATATAGGTTAAATAAAAATTCTCTCCTTTAAATAGTTTCTCTGTGTATATTTTCAAATCTCATTTCTCCTTAATAATATTACTACTCAAAAATTAACGCTATTTCATATCGAGCAGCAAAAATTAAAATTTAACAAGTGATGTTTACCTTATTTTCTTCTACTCTTTAGCCGAATTTTGATAATTTGATTAACGGGATATAATTTACAATGTACGTGAAATAAAAGTGCTGCCCCTTAAATAGTTCCTCTGTTCATATTTGTAAATTACATTTCTTCTTATTATAAAATGGAAGATGTTTAAATTATTACGACTGATAAAATAACGCTATTTTCCTGAAAGAACATGTGCAATTAAGCACATAATGTTTAGATAATTTTCTTCTACTATTTACCTGAGTTTTGATAGTTTGATTAGCGGGATATATTTTAAAATATAGGTCAAATAAAAGTTTTGTCCTTTAAATGGCTCCTGTGTACATATTTGCGACTCTCATTTCTCCTTACTCTACAATAAAAATTTCTAACAGTATTACGACTGAAAAAATAACACTATTTTGAATCAATGGACATGTACAATTTAGTACATAATGTTTACCTAATTTTCTTCTACAATTTACATGAGTTTTTTTTTTAATTTGATTAGCGGGTTATATATCAAAATATAGGTCAAATGAAAGTTATGTCCTTTAAATAGCTCCTGTGCACATATTTGTGACTCTCATTTATCCTTATTCTAAAATGAATATTTCTAAAAATATTACGACTGAAAAAATAACACTATTTTTAATCAATGAACACGTACAATTTAGCGCATAATGTTTACCTAATTTTCTTCTACAATTTACCTGAGTTTTTTTAGTTTGATTATCGGATTATATTTCAAAATATAGGTCAAATGAAAGTTTTGCCCTTTACATAGCTCCTGTGTACCTGCTTGCAACTATCATTTTTCCTTACTCTAAATTGAAGATTTCTAACAGTATTAAGACTGAAAAAATAACACTATTTTGAATCAATGAACACCTACAATTTAGCGCATAATGTTTATCTAATTTTCTTCGACAATTTACCTGGATTTTTTTTATCTGATTAGTGAGTTATATGTCAAAATATAGGTAAAATGAATATTATGTCCTTTAAATAGCTCCTGTGTGCATATTTTGAACTCTCATTTCCCCTTACTCTAAAATGAATATTTCTAAAAGCATTATAACTGAAAAAATAACACTATTTTGAATCAATCAACACGCACAATTTAGCCCATAATGTTTAGCTAATTTTCTTCTACAGTTTACCTGAATTTTTTAGCTTGAATAGCGGGTTATATTTCAAAATATAAGTCAAATGAAAGTTTTGGAGTTTAACTCCTTGAAAGGCACCGGTATATTATATATGCCACTTAATTTTAATACCCAAATGCCGCATTGGCACCAGATTTTAGGAAGAAAATTTTTCTTTGTACAGTGTACACGAAGAAAAGGTTTTTACTTACTTTCATATATATATATTTTTTTATAAATTCCGGTGTCATTCAATCATTTTAACATTTTAGCAATATAAGTACTTTGCCCCTGAAAGGGTTAAATAGCTCCTATGTACATGTTTGCAACTCCCATTTCTCCTTACTCTAAAATGAAGATTTCTAACAACATTTCGACTGAAAAAATAACACTATTTCATATCAAGGAACACATAAAAAAAGAAAGTCTCTTGGAAAGATAAATGAAGCCCATAAAAACAATAATTTCATCGTGCATTATCATCTTCCTCTCATTTTAGTACTTCCTTTATTATTCCCAATAAAACTTTTTGTGCATAAATAAAGTTTTGCATCGCAAAATGTTCACCATATTTAAATTCTGAAAAAAGGTTTTATCACGGGTGTAAGAAACAAAATCTTCACAGTAATTGGTTGAAGATATAAAATGCTTTATTTTATGATAAAAGAAGTACGGTTTATCAACTTTTCTGTTTTATATGTTCAGAAAAAAAAAGCATTTTCAGATTTACTATTTTTTATTCCGGTTCAATAAAGATGAAAGACAATATTTAAAAGAGGCATACAAGATAAACCGACTTGATACGTTCTGTTTAAAGATCTTAAATATTTTATTATCGCAATAACTAAAGATCTTTAAAAATCCCAGGTTTTTTTTGCAAATGATTTAACATGTATTTCTTGCGATTTCAATGGTGTTCCTGTTAAATGTATTCATGGGATTTTATAAAGTAAGAGATTTAAAATAATATTTTTATTTGGCAAAAGAAAAGCTTACTTTTACTGATCTCTCAATGCAAAATCATTAAGTATATTTTCGAAAATTTGCATGCGGTTTAAAAATATTAAATCTTTTATCTCAATAAATAAAGTCGTTTAATAATCACAGAGAATTTTTGTAAATGAAACGATTTTTGATGCGATAATAGATTTCAATGATTTACATTTTAATTGTAATTCTGCTTCTGTATTATGAATAAGTAAATTGTTTAAAATGTCATATTTTTTTTTTTATAAACTTCTAAAAAAGTAAACTTGTTTCGCTTCCACCTGAACGCTTACATTAGTTCAGAACATCTGACTAATTTTCTATGTAAAAGAAACTAACACTTTCTTTAACAGAGAAACATAATTTTTCTGAAAGCATTGATTTAAGCAGACAGTGTAAGATCATGTTCATGAGTATTCCACTTTAATAAAGGCATTGAAAAACTGGAATAAAATTCTGCATGAAATGTTACATCATTATATTCATTTTCATCAGAAATTACACAGCAAAAGTATGTAAGGTTTTAAAAAAAATGTCTATTCCCTTGCAGATAACGTAACTGATAATTGTTGTGGCACACCTTATATTTTCTCTTGTCGCATAAAGGGGACGTAGTACACCCTTCAAAAATGTCTTCCTTAGACTGTTTACAGAAATACAGGATATCCCAAAAGTCTCCGTACAAAGTCAAAAATTGATTACGAAAAATAAAATAGGCCTACAACAAAAATAATTACAACAGTACATAGAGTAACTCAAAAAGTTTTTTTTTTCTTCTACCTTAGTATATTCTACATGAGACCCTTTCGTTGCACGCGACGTTTCCATGCGATAAAGCATTTCAACTGCAAATTCGAAGCATTTCGCATAATCATCATTTTGTAACGGCTGCACAATCTGAATTTTGTAAGCTGAAAGTTGTAATCGTTTATGAAGCACTCTGTGTGTTGCGATTTTTGACATAATAAGTTCTTTCGATGCTTTTCGAATTGATGTTACAGGACTCCTAGAAAATGTTTCCCGTACTCGTTGTGCACTTGTTGAACTGCTTCATCTCATGAAAACGTCGCGTTCAACGAAAAGATCTCATGTAGAAGCATACTAAGATAGTAGAGAAAAAAACTTTTTGAGTTACTGTATGTACTGTTGTAATTATTTTTGCTGTAGGCCTATAATTTTTTTTAAATACACTTTTGAAGTTGTACGGAGACTTTTGGAATATATTGTATATATTCTGCTTTATTATTGTAGATTAGTGCTATTTCACTGTTTTGCCGCATGTATATTTTAATCTACATTTATCATTTAATCAAACACATATTCTAAAAATTACACTGATATATATATAAAATTGTTAAACTTTTAGTTTTTTAGCCCCCGATATGCTATTTCTTTTGGGCAGCAATGAAAATGTCGTCCAAACAAATTACGTTCCGTTACATAAACCAGCAGTAAAACAAAGCAGATGTATCATTGAACGGTTAAATACTTATAATTTTTACTATTTTTTTTAACTTCTAAGAATCGCGCATTTTCAGTTTTTGCACCTTCCTATAAGGAAAAAATACTTTTAACTGCATCTCAATTTAATTTTGAGATATTAATTTTGTATGGTTTTTAATTCCATTTCTGTAATGTTCGAAACTAAAGTACTCCATTTCAGTAGAAAGTAAAAGAAAAATATTTCATTACTATATCTTTTTGTTGACATTTTCTCATTAACAACTGAAAAAAAGTGACATTAAGATACGTGCTAGTTTGAAAAAAAAATGTAAATGAATGATTTCTGATATAATATAGAACTATTATCAGCTATATTTAATTTTAAGTATCCATAATAATAATACATATAAATGAAAGCATATGAATCATACATAAGAGATTTATTTGACTAGTTACGACAACGCTTTTTGCTGGGTTGGTGCATTAATCCGCGATGGTGACGTACTATGCATACTTTTCAATAGATGCTGTTTAAGACTGGATCGTAAATGTGCATTTTTTCAGCGGATACAAATGACGTCGTTTTATATAGCATAAAAGCATGTATTTTAAGTCTTACAACAGAAATAAGTTTTGTAGAAGTGGATCATTTTCAATCCAGCTGCTTTAAAATTCTTCACAGTTGGAAATCCTCCACTTTTGAAAATAACGCAGTTAAAATCACACATTGATAAAACGCAGTTTTACAAAAGTATAGAGTGCATTTATAGAAAAGCAATGACATTTACGTTAAAATAATATTTTTGTGGGAGTTAAACTAACCAATATAAGATTTTTTTTTATTGTAACTAATTTCTTAAGTTTATTATAAATTATTGAAACAGTTCTTTCGTAAAAATTTTATTTCCTTGAAATTCCACATGCTCCACCTCGTAATAAAGTTGAAGATCAGGTCGTGTAATTCTGCATTAAATGAGACTGAACACCATTTTATAAACTGGGGTCTGACACCAATAACTTTTAAAGTAGATTATATTAACAAATTAAATTGTTTACACCATATATGCAAAGAAAAGTATTGTAGTCTTATAACATCGCAATTCTGCGAAAACGATCACAAAACAATCTCATAACACACACATCATCGTTCGTGTACGTCTTAAACAAACATATTTTACTAATCTCCGTTCTATAGTTCCGCGCGCCAAAACATGATAACACCGAACCTCTACTTAATCATTTTTTACTTGGTTTCAATTCGAACTCGCACTCTCAAAAAGAAGGAATTTCTCTTGATTGGAGGTATGTCCCTCGAGCGCATGGGCCCCGTTGTATCAGTTCATGGGGAAAGGAAACAAACAGGATAAGGGCGCTTTAGTGAGTAATTACTAAAACGCCAGGCACGTAGGTGGCGCGTTGAATTCCATGATGTACTTGTTGAGCCAGGATGCACTCCACAGTTCGGCCAGACTGACCAAAGCAACACCTTGGTCCACCGGAAGGATCAGCAGGAGCACCTGAAAAGACGAAAAGAAGAAAAGACGAAAAACTGTGGAGTATGCATTTAGCTCCACAATAAAAATATTTTTTTTCGAGGGCGACACAAAATTCTGAAAAAGCAGAATTCCTGCTTCCTACTTTACTTTAATTTTTCGTAACACTTGCACAGTATCTTTCATCTATACGAGTGCTAAAATTTTACTGCATCAATGATTATGATCCACCGTGATTTTTAAAATTTACAATTATATTTTCTATAACTGTCTGAAATTTTCTTCTCGATAAAAATCAAGTAAAGCTAAGCAGAGAAAAAATTTCATTTTTAGAATAAAATATAAAAAGGCATATTGCTGTCATCCAAGTGTTTAGTTCTTTCTAACTAAATAAAATCGAATGCAAATAAAAATCTTTTATTCAGCATCGAAGCAGAATTGGGAAAAGAATGCATGAAATATTGTTTCTCAGAAAGCGTTATTTAATCAGAAAGTGTTAGAACCTTTTCGTGAGTACCCCCAACTTACCTTACTAAAGTCATTGAAACATTGGAATAAAATTCTGAATAAACTGCTGCATTATGCTGCATTATTATACTCAAATTCATCAGAAATCGCACAGTAAAAGTATGTAAGGTTAAAAACAATTACACGTGCGTTCATTTGTACGATTTTAAAAACCTATCTGATAATTGTTTCGGCACACTTTGTCAAGGCATACCTTATATTTTCTCTTGGCACACCTTATATTTTCTTTTGGCACATTTGATATTTTCTCATGGCACAACAATGAGACGAAGTGCACCGTTTAAAAATGTCTTATTTAGACTGTTTACAGAAAGTTATATTCTATTTTATTATTGTAGATTTGTACTATTTCACTGTTTCGCCGCATGTTTATTTTAATTTACATTTATCATTTAATCAAACACATATTCTCAAAATTACGCTCATGTACATAAATTAAATACATTTTAGATTTTCTTTTCTTTCTATTTTTTTTCAAAACCCTTGTACAGTAATTTACATTCATAAGAGTGCTAAAATTTTACTGCATCAATGATTTTGATCCCCCGTGATTTCTAAAATTTATAATTATATTTTCAATAAATTATAAAATATGAAATTTTCTTCTCAATAAAAAACAAATAAAGCTAAGCAGAGAAAAAGTTTCATTTTCAGAATAAAATATAAAAATGCATATTGCTGTCATCCAAGTGTTTAGTTCTTTATAACTAAATAAAATTGAATACAAATAAAAATCTTTTATTCAGTATCGAAACACAATTGAGAAAAGAATGCATGAAAGTGAAAACTTTATATCGAAGATTTAAATCGCACTTCATGACTGTAAATATCGGATATCTGAATTTTCTATTGTGAAGTAAATACGACTTATAACAGGAGAAGAGTCATTGTTATGCATTGGAACGAGATAAAATGAATGAATAAAAATCAGATATGTAGTATTTTATTTTATTTTTAATTTTTATACTATAAATAGTGATGAAAATAAGTGTGAAATATTAGTTTGTTAGCCAATTTTACTTTATTCATGAAGAGTTTAAAAATTTACATTTAAGAAGTGCCATTGATCATTTTTCGTTGAGTTCAAAACGTAGAAATAAATTTCGAACTCGATATCCGCTTCAAAAAATTAAATTTACTTTCTCTGCAAATGTAATTTTAAAATGTAAACAAAATAAACAGATCGTTATGCAGTTTAGTTTATTTTCAAATGTTGTATACTCATTTGCATATATAGTTAAAACAGCTGAAATATGATAACCAAGATATAAAAAAATTTTAATTTAATAATGACATTTCCACTGAATTGCATTACTGATTAAAAATATGCATAAGAATTCCAAAAAATGTGAATAATTAATGATGAAACTAGATTACAGTAATTAAGCAACATTAAATCTACGACTCACGCCGAGGAATTTAACAAATAAATTTTGTTTGTTTAATACTTCAAACAACGATTTTGTAAAACAAAATCCACAGTAAACCTATTTCGATACTTTTACAGTATAGGAGCCTTGCGAGATAGAGGTAATGAGTTTGGAAGGAGAAAGAAATTTTTAAGAATATTTTCTGGCAACCTACGCGCTGATTCATATGCACAAGCATTTTATTCAGTATTTATACAATTTATTTAATGTAAACAAGTCATTTGTCTACTTTTATATGCAAACAGAAATAAATTACAAGTAAAAAACAATAATAATAATCATAATAATATACATGAGGGTGTGAGTTTCAAACCTACTTTTATATGCAAACTGAAACAAACTATATGTAAAAAACAATAATAATAATCATAATAATATATATGAGCGTGTGAATTTTAAACCCCGCCTTATCTAAAAAAAATCAAATTTTAGGAAATCGCAAAAAACGTTTAGCTGCGTCCATTGATAGTGCAATTCCAGAAATACGGGATAAAACTAATTTTTTTTCAAATTGTAGTGTTTTTTTTTTTTTTTTTTTTGGTGGAGGTTTACCAGTGGAATAGATTGATAGAGAAAACAAGGATTTTTAAATTTTGGATAAGGCGAGTTTTGAGACTTACGCCCTAGTATAAATAAAATGTTTTATACATATATATATAAAAACAAGCACAAAAGTTCATTAGGTTTGTTTTTAAAACTGTTTGCATCACTGCGTAGCAAATCTCACTTTTTAAAGACCAAATTCTGCCGAGCTTTTAAAGGAACCGCCAAGGTCCTTATGCTGAAAAGTACCCGTATTTCAGTGTCGGAAATTCATATCGAGCATAATTTTAATCACAAAATTGTTAATAACCCAAGGACTACAGATATGCTATACTTACTCTTACAACTAGTAAATCTGTAGATCAGGCGCCTCAACGTCAGATCTTAAAGTGATTGCTTTTTAAACTCACATTGCATAATATTCAACATCCTACAACCCGCATTTTACTTATTTTTTAGTAATATATAGATTTAGCAACATATATATATATATATATAACATTCTTGGAAGATTTCGAAAATTAGAAGCATTAAATAATACACGGTGTGACAATGATGTTCAGAAATTCTAACGAATTACTTATTCTAGTAATGTTTTATATTAAAAAATACATTTCTTCAGGGGGGCTCTGCCCCCCTGGATCCCCCGTAGTCTTATTAAATTTAAATTCATAATTTCCTATTGTTTGATTTATAGTGTATCTTGAATTTCGTTTTACACTTGAATTTTCTTAGGATAAACAACAGGATTAAGGATTTTATGTTATCGTAATATGCAAATAGCAATATTTCTATAATAGGTAGATGTAATATATAGTCTAAATAGATACTATAAAATTGCGCACGAAAATCACTTACTGACATTAAACCAGTGTTATAACATGTTAAAAGTACATTTAAAGGCATAATAAACTCATTGCCATGTTTTGCATGCACAATCGGCGACTTTTTAAGGTTAAATATTGATTTAAAAAAAACTGTTTCCGCAGAACTTTTAAATATAAATTTGGTAAAACAAAAATGACGAGACTTCAAGTATAATGAATTCATGTGTTCTAATAAAAAGGGTCATCTGTGAACGTGCATTATTTTATTCTGTTATTTTTAATTTTGCAAAGTATTTCTTCTCATATTCTAAGATATGGTTATTAAAAAAATATTATGTATTTTAAATGTACTTATTTTCACTTTAAAACTTTAGCTTAGAAACATCGTAACCTACTCGATAGCAATAACAAAAATCACCAAGAATATCATATTTGGAGGCTTTCAAATCTACTGGATAATCATTCATCTAACTGCTAATCCATTCATCCACTGCTAATTCCCTAAATTGATCGATTTGTCGCTATAAAAAAATATATAAGGATAGTCTTTTAATAGTACCTACATTAAATTAAAAAATGTAATGTTACTGACACAGTTAATGTTTGACGAAAAGCTATATTGCACACTAAATTATTAAAGATTAACTAACTTTTTATTTCCCTCAGCGAGACTTTCTGCTTAATTTTTCGTAATTGAGATTATTTAAGTGATTTTTGTTTATAGGCTATAAAATGCAGTTGCTATTGGTAACTGACAAAAAAAAAAAAAAAAAAAAAAAAAAAAGAAAAGAAAAAAAAAAAAGAAATAGGTATCATGTTAAATAAGTAAAATGATAGAACAAATTAATTTATATTATTGTAAAACATATATAAAGTTCCGCTAAAATTCATAGACCTAATTTAAAAAATCGGACAAATATATTAACAAATTATCAAAATAATATAACTAATTTAAAGCCCTTATTTGTTAATTTCAGCATCCGTAATTTACCATTTAAATACATTAATGAAATGCGCCATTTTCTTTCAACAGATAGAAATTTGAAAATCGTCTGAACTGCCATAGAAAAGCATTATTGCTCAAAGTACAATGTTCTACATATTCCGAACGAATGAACCAAATTTAACCAAGAACTATACTCCGGGGACATCACCAACATGCCTTCTTAATTTCAAGCTAATTGGATGCTTTTTTCCTGCAGTTATCGCGGAACAGACAGAAAGACAAATAGACTTACAGACAGAAACTAAAACTTTTCGGTTCTCCAGAGTAAGCCTTCACTGCCGTTTCGGCAAATATGCTTTTCTTTTTAATCATAAAATACGGGAAATCCGCTTGAAAACAATAAAAACCCATTTATTTCTTGTACAACTTCCGAATTTTTTCGGAACTTTTTATCAGATGCAATCGTTCGTAGAATGTGTCATAATTTACGTAATATGTATTTAAGGAGATCGTCCACTGATAATAATGCTAAAAAAATTCTTCATTTGTCGTTTTTGGTAAGGCTTTGAGATTTTCTTTTAATGTTATACTCTAAAGATAATATCCGTATTTTATCAGCACATTTTCGATATTTTTAAAGGTTTTTCTTCTTTTGTAGTGTAATAGTAAAAATAAATCCTATAGCTTTACAGAAAATTAAAATTTAGCATTTTTTGCCAAAGATACTGTCAAATCTATAACTTACTACACCTTCTTGAGAATACTTTTATCATAAAAATATACCTTTACAGAAATGCACTCGCAATCTACAGATATTTTTCTTTTACAGTACACTGTTAGAAATCTGCAGCAAACTTGCTAGCCCTTCGACCTTTTTCAAAGATTACGGTTACTTGACCAAAGCGCATCTGACTATATTATTAACCGAATTATGATCAGAATAAACTTCCGTTATGTAACTGTTTTCTATAAAAAACGGTCTCATGACTGGACAGCTTGCTTCAGACTTTGACAGTGTATATTACAGTTAGGTTCAATTCGTGTTCCAGATTGTCTCCTCTGTAAGGCTTACGTTCGTTCTCGGTGGTGAAAATTTGACATATTTTGGATTATTTTCTTTCTTTTTATTAGGAAGGGAGTAAAATTAATTGAAAAAACTAAAAATTCCATGTTATTTTATATTTCTTCAAGTGTTTAAAAATATTTGTTTTGTTAAATTTGTTCACGTATTAGTCGGAAACCTGCAGCCGAGTTGACCTGTACCAAGATATTCGAGCTTGATAGGCAGCATCCTAATTTCCTGTAGAAACAAAAAAATATTAAAATCGGTTTCTTTTTGTAAAATAAGGTTGTACCTAAGGAGCATGGGATCAAATTTTAATTTTTTTGAAAAATAAGAAAAATGCGCAATTAAAAAAAATCATTTTTCGTCGAAAATTTTGATCTTTTAACTTATTGAAAAAATATAAAACATTTAAATTTTCAAAACAATAGTTCGATAATATAATTATGCGTAGATAAGCGCATAATTTTATCCAACAATATTTAAAAATGTTACAGTTATCATGCTGCTCCTGTTCAAAAGTTTAGTTTCCAGAAAATCGCGTTTAAAGCTTTAGAAGGGAAAAAAACGGAGTTATAAGCATTTATGAAACAATCGGTACAAAGCCTTAAAGTTAATTGCAACTTTAAGTCGTGTTTTCTCAAAACTTGATTTTTGACTACTATCCGTAAGATTAAAAAAAAACTATTTGATGGAAAGGCGTATTTTTTTTTTTTTTTTGCATGCATTATCTATAGAATGAATTAATATATTTTAGATAGTTTAATATTTTGAATATTTTTAATGAAACAAAAGTTGTATTTTTTTTTTTTTTGGGGGGGGGGTTAAATTTTCAAATTTGAGAGGGTTTTTTTTTAATAAGGTTTCCTTTGAGTGATAGTTATATCCTTAATTCATTCTATAGGGTAAAGTTTCCTGATCATTGTAAAGCAAAAATTAGGTTCTTATGTCAATTTAACGTTAAGATATCTTACGGATGATGATATGACACACTGTTAAAAATTTGCAGCATTCTGGCAGGTCATTTGACCGTTTTTTTCCGAAAACGTTTACACAACTGTAATTTAATACTATTCTGACCATATTATTGGCCATTTTATGGTCAGAATATAGTTCCATTATGGTTATGAAACCGTTTATTCAAAAAACGGTCGAATGACCTGCCAGAATGCTGCAAAATTTTTAACAGCGCACCTAAATTTTTTTCCGAAAATTGTGTTATATAAATTTTGCTATATTTTTTGTTTTATTACATTGAAGTACATCATTTAATAATTTTATAAGAATACAAACATACCTTAAAAATATCAGAAAGTTTAAATAAGTTACATTGAATACTTCTGTATTTATATGGACTCTAAGCAAGAGCTCTGTTTACATGTTTTTCGTTATCAATCAAGCCCTGAGCCCCCTTAAGTGAATACATTTTATAATTTCAATTATAAAACATATTTCAACATTATATAGATAAAATTCACATCGATCATTAAACAGTTTGTTCTTTAGACAAAAAGCTAGTGTTCTCTTCGCTAATCTCACTCCAGTTAATAATCAAGTAAGCATGATGCTATTTAAACTAAATGTATTCCAAATGCATTTTAATTAAATACCTTTCCTTTACAACAATATATATATATTTTTAAGTTTAGAACTTAAATGTTTAAAAAGCAATGTACAAAAGACCTCCGTAATGCTTTTCAAATATTCGCCTTTACCCACTTTTTCATTCGTATAAAACAATGAGTTTTGCCATTTAAAACTTTATATCGGAGAAACATGTGATGTATTGATTTTAACTGCGCTTTCTAGCAATTTAAATTGTTGCATATACATTTTATTTATTATACATGGAAACAAGTAAAAGTTATTGTTGTGCTAAATTACGTAAAAAAAGAAAAAAATCCATTGCATTTTTTTTTTTTTTTTTTTTTTTTTTTTGCAGTGGGCTTTCTCTATCTGCGAACTCTCTAATGTGAACCCCCCCGGTATTGTGTACACATTTCGACGATCCTGGCAAAATGTTCATGGAGGAGACAAATTCGGTAACCGAACTAACGAAGAAGGTTAACGACATGGATGTTGTCTATTGGATATCGACGGCTTGGAATGAAGTAACCCTTTACATCACCCAAAGATTTCTACAAAGCTGGATTCCCGCATGAGAATGAGTACTCAAGAATCGAAGACCAAGAAGCAACAGCTGTGAGAGACTTCGGTTCAATTCTTCAGGAGTTTCATACTGAAATTGAACCTGGATTTTATCTGAAAGCCGACTGAAGCCTTTCGGGTTGCGGCAACAACATCGTTGAAGAGGGAAAGGATAGTAGTGAAGAACCAGAAGAGACCGATGAAACAAGAAGTACGATTACCTTTAAACATTATGACCAAGTTATTGAACTATGCGGCTGAACATCACCTGGAAGCCTTTCCACTTCTTAAACAACTAGATAACATGCACACTGCACGAGCATACACAATGCAAAAACAGTCTAAAATTACTCGCTCCTTTATGTAATCTACCGATTATGTTTTCAAGTAATGTATCGTAATATATGTAATTGTATGTTTTTAAAAATATTAAAAAAAAAACAAATGAGATGGTAGGATAAAGGTTCGGCTGAATTTAGTTTAACATCGCACTAGCCGCCAAATCTAAATTCAGTAACTCCATCTCGGTAACTGGCATTGCTAACCACGCTAAGTACTTAAAGTACAGTCTATAAACTTAATACATAGTAGTAGTAATAATGCATTTCCCTATCTCTCTGTAACACCCCCATAATCTGAACCTTTTTGGTCGGTCCCATAAGTGTTCAGAATAGAGAGAGTCCACTGTATTTGATAATTTAAAGTAAGTTTCTGAGATCCGGCAACGGTGAAGATTAATGCGACATTGGATGATTTTTCCCTCAGTTTAGCGGTTTTTTTGCTATTGTATTTAACTATGGTATATAAATTAGCCTTCACTGTTCTATTTTACTCCAAAAGAACTGTTATCTCACGATTGCATTCAGCTTTTCGGGAGAGAACAACCTTTATCAGATTTTTTTTGTTTCTAATATCAGAAAAATGTTTGTCTAACATTCATAATGAAAACTTCATGTTTCTTTTTCTGTTAAAATGCCAAAGGTATATTCCAGCACCAGCATTGAATCTTTTGATACTTTCTTTGTACCACATATCCTATTGAGTTTGAGTTCGAATTGATGTATTTGAATTTTCACATACTTTTTTTCCAAATTTAAATTTGCAAAATTCAGAGCATTGCTTTCTTAAAATGTTCAAAAATGCTTTAGTTTCGTTGTATGGTTACAGAACGTTTAATTCATCGTTTTTTTTCAATGAATCGATGTTTTCTGAAATAACAGTATATTTTTATTAATCTACAATGGAATTATATAAACCAGCCTTAAATTGTTTATGTAGATGTGGCTTTATCACTATAGTTAAATTCGCTTGATTGACACATTATGATTGCGTTAAATCTTTTATATATCTATATTAAGCCACAGCTCGAAAATCTCTTCGACTTAAATCCAAGTTTAACACTACCTTATTAAATTCGAAACAACGCCCTAAAAATAACTTTATTGAATATATAGTTATTTAACAATGAATGTCCATGAGAATGTTCAAATTCTGAGAAAATGCCACCGAAGATTTTTCTATTTTTAGTATGGCCAAATTCTAAACTTTATAGTACTGACCGAGGTAAAGATAGCACTATATTTTAAGGACCGACAAACTTAATCACAAAAGAATAATTCTTAAATGGCAATGGTGATAATGTTAACGTATATCTTTGCGAAAACCATTTCCGAGAAATTCCACTAGTACCTGCTTTTAGTATCGTTATTAACTTTTTTTTCATTAATTTCACAATCCCGTATTTGCTGATATTTAAAACAATTGACGTCACTCTCATATATTCCACGTGTATTATACAGGGTTATCATAAATGAATGACCACTTTTAAAAATTTATATTTTCAAAACTATTACACATATTATAATAAATGATACATGAAAATAAAGAAGTATATTTCAAGTTTTTTTCTAAGTTACAAATGTTCGATGTGCGAACATTTCGTAACACTTCAAACACTAATCTGTAATCAAGTTCGTTACAATCATTTGGCAGTTTTGCACAGTCAACGATTCTTAATACAGCCAGATGCACCGTGTACATTTCACGGTGCATCCGTGCTGCATTGTTTAGTATTTTTATGCTTCCGTGATGCATTAAGAATCGTTGACTGTGCAAAACTGCCAAATGTCTGGAACGAACTTGATTACTGACAAGGTGTTCATCGTGTTAGGAAAGTTTCGCACATCGGACATTTGGTAATGAAAAAAAACTTGGAATGTTTTTCTTTACTTTCAAATATCACTTATTATAGTATGTGTGAAAGTTCTGAAAATATACATATTTTTTAATCTAGCCTTTCATTATGGCCAAAATACGCTGTATTTTAATTGTGAGTTTATTTATGTTGTTGTTGTTGTTTAATAGTTTACACAAATGTTTGTCATCATTACAATTTGTCATTAAAACATAGCTGAGGGCTGTTATACGCATTGCTTCTATAATTACTGCATAACTGAGTGCTGCTATAATGTCATATTAGTTTTTAAGAACCATTTCGTGCATTTTGTGTTATATGTTTCTGTAAAATATCAGTAAAATCCTACATATTACACATCATCGTAAAAAAATAATAATAATCTATGTAACAAAATTCCACAGTACTATAATATTTGGGAGATGCTGATAATCCTAAAAATCAGTCAACTATTTGGAATGTATTTATAACACTATACATTTATTTAATAAAATATTAAAACATTATAATACTTTAAAACGTCTGAAAAAAATGCAAAAACTTTACCGAAAACTTTTCCGATAAAAGCTATAAAAATGTGTTAAATATTATTTAATTAAAATCTTTTCTGCTAAGTTGCAAAAAACTTGTTAATTACTTTATCCCAAAATTTATTAAGTTAAGAGAAAACTCATAACGGTTAATGATTTTCTCCCAGTATCATGCACAAAAAGTTTGTTATGGACATAAAAATACCCTTTCTATATCGACTCGAGTCAAATATATATTGATTTTTTATTCTTTACAAGCGAAAAATATTTACATGCCAATGCTATTTTCGTCATAAATTTCCATTTTTTTTTTATTTACATATAACTCAGTGGGGTTTTTTTTCAGATGAAATATGTAACAAAAGTGTCGCATACCTTTTTTATCAAAAACTATGTTTAATAATTTTGGAAATATTTCCAGTAACATATATATTTTTATTTTTGTTTTCGTGTAGAATGTGCGAGACATTCAAATAAAAGTTTTTATTATTTTTTTTTCTAATAGATAAATATATTCTACTCCAGTTTGGAGAAAAATGTTTAAATCATAAATTAGTAAAATTATCCATAAAATGAATTATACCTCATGTGGTTTTTTATTACATGATTTTATTTAAATTAATCTGGTTCATGTATGTAAAGGGGAATCTTATAACAGGTCTTCACTCACTTCACTCACTTGCGAGATTTTTTGAAATTGTCTAGAATTGTATGCTTCCGATAACAATACAAATTTTGTATACGTTCCGAACGTAAGTATGAATTATGAAATTAATTAAAATTTAATTTTGATTATACGTTGAGAAACCAAGTCAAAAATTCCAAATAGTTTAATTCGGAGTCATTTTTTAAAAATAAATTACCGTGCAACATAACAAAAATATTTGTTAGTAAGTAACATTTCAGTAATATTAGTTTCTTTTCTGTTGAAATATCTTTTAAAAAATAAGAAAAAATATTGGTTATAGGAAAATCTATTCACTTACAATATTTATTATATATATATAATTATATACAGTGTGTATCTGAAATGCTTTAACAAGCTTAGAGGGATGGTAGTACTCATGAAGACGAACAAAAAATGCAAAGGAACATGGGGTCGCAAATTACGTTTAAAGGATGAAAATCGAGAAAATGACCTCTGCGATAAGTGCCCATTTCTTGCAGCTTCGCCGTGCACCATATGCATATCAGCCATTTCGTTATTGGAATAGATAGTCATTCCTACTAAAAGCACAAACAAAATGTTTTCGTAATTATACTACCTATCGTCGTTGGCGGTTCATATACTTGCAACGCATGCTTGCTGCAAAGTTGCGTTTATTGGTCTGTTTCTAAGAAGATGAAAATTTTTCATACGTGGATTCCTGCTCACAGATTTGTTTGGCTTTCTTCCAAGTTTTGTTATCTCTTTCTGACCGGATATGCACAAAGTGAAAGGAAAACCAGCTTCGTGCTACTAGCCAGTTCTGCAGAAAACAGAAAGCCAGATTTCGATATTTTTATTAGTTTTGCAAATTTTACCCTTTAAACGAAATTTGCGACCCCATGTTCCATTGCATTTTCTGTTCGGCTTCTTGAGTACTATCATCCTCCTAAGTTTGTTGACTCATTTCAGATAAATCCTGTATATTGTTAAAAATGCGGCGTCAGATAAAGAACCAGAATTTTCCTTTATATGACATAGATTTAACTTAAACGTAATTCTACCTTTAAGTATACCAAAAAGCTTATTTTTATACTCTTTTATGTATCTTAACTTAGTCCCGATGTGTTATAAGATATTTTTGTAATTGATGTTTCACTCAATTGCTGATATTCTAGAAATATAAAAATTACAAATATTAGTTACAGATGTATAAGGATGCGTTCCCGGTTACAACTCAATAGTTAAATATTTTTAGAACTTAGTTATAAAGTAATTAATTTTAAGACATTTTTCTATTAGACGGGCAAAGGTAATCTCAACTATTACTTCTGGTTACTACTGTATATCAATTGCTACAACAATGTAGTTAATTCTGCGCCAAACTACGATCTCTAAAATATGCCAGCTCGCTGTGAAATTGGATAAAAAAATATCTTAAACACTAAACCATAGAAAATAGAATATAAATAAAAATAAAAATAAAAGCAGCAAAATATACTCGTATGTTTTTTAAATATTCTACGCTAGCTAACCCCCTTTCAAACACCGCAATACCCCAAAAGCACGCTAATTTGATCGGCTTTAAAAATTTTTTGGAAGAATGAATTATAATTAAAAGAACAGTTGCGATCTTCCTGTTAACGGATTGCTTTCATCTTTGATTAAATCAGATCAGTGAAACATGTGAAAATAAGCTAATATAAAAGGAGTTAAGTAAACAGAGTCTTTGTCTCCAGGTATTTTTTAACAACGCTTAAGAAAGTTTTTTTAAATAAGACATTTTAAATGTATTGGTTTGAATCTGATGTAATTTTCCCCAAAGTTTTCTTTCTCTTTTTAATATTCACGTGAAAGTACTTTTGTCGTTAGAAAGAAAATATTATTTGCGGTGTCTTAGAATTCTCAACAATAGTTTAAAAAGATTATCTCAAAATATGAAATAAATATATCGCGCAAATATATTTTTTAATGTAATTTAATGTTTAGCAATTTTATACATGACATAATTTCCTCTTTTTTTAACTTTTAACGCATATTAATGAGTTTATTATTTTACAATTTTCTTTCTCTTTTAAAATTCACGTGTAAATATAGTTTTTATGACGTAATTATCAATTATTTCCTGCTTTTAATACTTAATCATTTAATTATCATTTGAAAGTTTTTTTCTGTTTATAATAAGTCACGTGTACATGAATTTTTAATTTGAAGGAAATATTATTCTTTTAGCTTATTTTAAATTTGGCAACAATTTAGAATAATTTCCTTTTCTAAAAGTTGTAAAAAATATCTCTCGAAATTCTGAAAATTTGAATTTAAAATAGAAATGAAACCTCCAAAAATAAAAGTCAAATTAAAAAAAATAAATGCAGGGTGCCACCGGGAACTTTTAATGTATAAAATGATCTAAAAATGATTAAATTCCTATGTATAGTTTTTGCTCCTATAAAACTTTTTTAATTGAAGGATTTTGACCAACTTCAACATTAAATATCTCTTAAAATAATTCTTCGTTTTGAAAACTGTCTGCATCAGCTTTGTTTATAAAACATTTCTCTATAATACCATCGAATTTCATATTTTTGTATGCAATGTTTTTCTTAATACTAATGATGAAAGGCCTCCGGTCACAAAAAATTCAAATCCGGCGGCGGCGGAGGTGACAGCGTTAGTTACTTTTTTTAGAATAGGGATATGTTTAAATTTAAACTTTCATTTGGTTTTCATTTCATAAATGTTATTTTTAGAAACTCTTTTCCGTGCTCTAACAAGTAAAAGCGAGAAAATTTCATTCTTTTATAACCAAAAAATACCAAGTTACTATATTTTGAATTTTATCTACTTTGGAAATTTTATAACACTAAAAAGGTTTTCTGTGTTTGCAATTGAAACTATACTTAAAAAACTAAAGGTTTAGGACTTAGTCTATTGGTCAACTGTAAGAAGAGACATAGCATTATTAAACATATTTAAACACATATAACTTTCTGATAGTCTAGAAATATAAATATTATGTACAAAGAGGAATTTTTAGTTACAGCTCAATAATTAAATATTTCTAGAAGTTAATTAGAAGGTAATTAATTAAAATTGGGCTAAAAAATATGCTTTATGTTAAATTGCAGATTTTCTTTCCTCTCCGTGTGTTAATTAAAATTCTTCAATAAATTACGTTTTTCGTTTTAAGGGGATTTCTGAATGCAAATATATAATATCAATTGAAATCTAATAAATATCTATTGAAACATAAAAATTGAATACTAAATCTCTTATCAGTTATTTGATTAAAATTACTTATATTTAGGAATTATTTTCTTGCATTTGGAATAACATAATTGATTAACCACGGAATCAGAAATTGGAGACATTTCTAAATAATTTGAGGAATATTTTCAGCACACTTCCTTTTATATATTGGATTTAAGTATGTAATAAATAACTGGAGTTACTATTCAGTTTTTCAGATATAAGTCTTATTAACTGCTTACGACAAAATAAACCGTATTTACGTATACATGATGTCCCTAACCTCATGGTAGATACCTTATGGGTGATAGAATACAACTATACAAGCACAAATCACCATACAATCCATGGTCGGATCGCAAGCCTTAAAAAGCTAGAGCGCGTAACATACTGTGGCACAAAATGAGGATAAACAAGATAGACAGCGACTGAATGAAAGGAAACCGATGATATGAAGACAAAAATTTTATTCGACAAAATGAAAGTAAATAACACGTACGGCCCCCATCACAGCAACTGCTCAAAATTGCGGCCGTCAACAGTGACGCAGGCACTGTTGACGGGCGCAGGCAACAGTGACGCACCGTCGATGGAGTGACCAACGTACATTGGCGAAAACACCAGGCATCTCTCGTATGGTGTCAGCAGCTACGGATATCCGGGCAACAAGGTCGTCGACTGAATCTATGGGATCATCCTCGTAGATGAAGCGGACCTCGTAGATGAATGTGACCCCAGGAAAAAAGTTCAGACATGAAAAAATCGGGTGTCCAGTTTATAAATCCAGTTGATTGGTACAATCTTTGGGATTCCCTTGCATTGCCGTCTGCCGCTCCGTACATGTAATGCATCTCGGCCTTCTCCTGATTTGAGTAAGCATTCATCTCATCGATGATCCACCGAACGAATGAAGGCAGCAGCGGTGAACAGCCTTTCTATTGCGGTCGCTAGGAGGCGCCCTCTAGAGCTTTACGGCTTGCGATCCGACATAGACTGTATGGTGATTTTTGCTTGTCTAGATGTGTTCTATCACCCCCTAACGTATGTAAGATGAGTTTAGGGTCACACTACACACACACACACATATATATATATGTGTGTAAATTAATATTTATAAGTTGAACAAATTAGCAAAATGTAGTGTCATTTAGAAATTTTTGTTACAGCTTTAAGTAAAGCATATTACAAATTAAAGTATGGTGTACTTTAATTTGTAATATACTTTTCTTGTGTTGTTGGTGTTAAAACACCAACAATTATTTCATAACGACGAAAGGTACTTGCAATTATGTTTAAGTTTCAGAACTTTCTGAACGAGAAATTTAGCAAGCTTTATCAAACCCCCATTCGAAGAAAACTCATATCTTCCTTTTAAACTCATCCCCTACCATGAGCTTGCTGGGCTGGTCATTAAAATGCTCGATTCGAAACGGGCACTCCGACGATAAAAGACAAGGCCATTCAGGGAAGAATGAGAGAAGTATAAAAAAAAACTTTGTGTCCTATTACGAAATTGCCTGCCCTATTGCGGAATTTTTCTGTCCTATTACGGAAATTTTCTGTTCTACAGCGGAAATTTCTTCAATTAGCGGATATTTTATTTCTTGTCACGAAGATGACAGAAGCGGCGATTCTTCAATTCTCGGATATATATCGATATCAGTGTTGCCAGGAGTATTCCCGTGAATTGAAGAAAGTATTTCTGAGAGTGTAGAATTTGGTGTGTATAGTAATTAACGTTCATTTACACTGGCACTTTGAATAATTCCGTCATATTACATCTATAAGCGATCATTTCTGTATTTTCAGCTGTAGTAAGGATTTTTAAGCTGAATAAAATTTAGTATACTACATGTGTATACTACGTAGTGTATGTGGTTTAGTATAATACGTTGTGTGTATGAATTATACCAATTTTGTGCAAGGCTGCTCAAAATAATTTGTCAGCACAACCTTCTACGCCCGCTGTTAACTTAAAACGTTTTTAACTGTAATATGCATTTTGGAAGTGCATTGTAATGTACTCAATGATGATTTAATCATTAAATAAATTCATATACACTGGCCTCTAAAAGTTAAGGTACAGGTACTGGATGCTTTCGATTGTACATGTTTTGTCAAATATCTACAAAAATTATTTGCGAATAGTTCTTGAACTTCTGGGATTCAAAGAACATGTTTGATTTCATATTTCTTTGTGAAGATTTAGTCGGGCCGACAATTAGGGGCTAATAATAAATGCAATAATAAAATAATATTTGCGATCAGCTTGCAACAGAAAATGCTGGAAATGGTTTGTCACTGCGTTAAATGACTATATGGGTCCTGTTCAACGTTTGTGTGCATTTGTGTAAGCATAGCACTCATATTAGTGAAGATGTTATCGTGTCTGTGAAAAATTCAAAATTTTTTTGCTTATAGCATACAGAGTTTTCAACCAAATTTAACACAACTTTTTGAAAACTTGCCAAAGAATAGTAACAACAGAATACTGCAATTAAAACATGAATATATTGAATATTTGATGAGATATGGGCATTTTTATGAAATAATTTTTAACTGCGCTTCCGCGGAAGAAATCAAAATTTTTATTTCACAGTTTGGTAGTCAGTATTTTTGGGCAACTTCAATAAAAAAGTCCAGTCAAATGTTGTGAAAACTTAGAACGATATAGTGAGCTAATTGAAAAGTTGTGGAAAATCCCTTATAATAAAGATATTTTTAGCAAGCAACTCACTGTATCGACCCTATCGATAGTGACAAACCATTTCCAGCATTTTCTGTTGTATAGTGGATCGCAAATGTTATTTTAAGTTTAAATTTATTATAAGCCCAATTGTCGGCCCGATTAAATCTTCACCAAGAAATATGAAATCAAACATGTTCTTTTCATCCCAAAAATTCAAGAACAGTTCGCCAATAATTTTTGTAGATATTCGACAAAACGTGTACAATCGAAAGCATCCAGTCTCTATACCCTAACTTTTGGAGGCCAGTGTAAAATGCTGGGCAAAAGAAATTAGATACATTGTCATCTATCGATAGTGATTGTAGGAAGTCCGCTTTTAGTTAAGTTATTCGTTTTACTGCTGAATTAAATTTTGCAGACTAAAAGCATTGAAAGAGAAATTTCATCTGTGTTTTACTTTTTCTAGCTGAAATTTATTTTATCACATTCTGTGGTTTTTATAAAAATCCACTGATAACATACATCGTCCTAAACATAAATTCGAATATCTTACCGACTATGGACACTAAAATTAAAAATGCTGAAATTAGGTTCTAAACTATATCAAGAGTTTTTCTTCTTTCAACACAATAAAAGATGAGGTTGCAATAAAATATTCTTGAATTTTTGGAACGTGTTTCATAATCTATGCTTGACGCATGTTTTTCCCTGTTATATTTGTAAAACCACTTCAAGAGAATGAAATTCAATTATGTAGTTTGAAAAAATGATGTTTTATGAAACTCACGTACCATACAATTTATATTTTTGGGTGTAATGTATATAGATGTTAATTTATTTGTACCATAATATTTTGAATTTTGCTATTATACTTTAAAATAAATTAACTTTTGCCAATTTATAAAAAAGCTTTTAAATAAACTACCTGTTTTAACGCTAAGATGTTATATATTCCCGCGCCCGCCATCTTGGATTACTCGGCAATGTTTTGTTGGCGTTTATCGATAAGGCAACCCCAACGTGTGACATGCTTTGGCAACCCCGTTAAGCCTAACATGCGCATAAATGTGCTTGGTAACGTTTACTTGGCGGAAAAGGGATTTTCACGCCAAGAAAAAAATCCAAGAGGGCTGCCGCGGAACATATAACATCTGTTCCTATTTTATAAATTATTCGATTACTTGACTTTGTAATTATATAAAGATAACTGATACATGACTCTCAAATAATAATACAACCATACATATAAAATTGCATTAAAATTAAATAATTATTTTACGAAGTTTTTTACTCTTAGGAAATATTATTTTCTCTGGAGCGCGTTAAACATTCATCTTATAAAAACAATAAGATTTAATGTAGCTTATTAAAACTTGCGAAGTTCAATCATTATTTTAATAATAACATTTAAGGAGATTTCCTTCATTTTATGCTTTTCATGTTCGAAGCTGTTCACATTCCGCAATCACAAATCAATACCTTTATGAGAATTGTTCAAATTAGTGATTGCAGACGCATCCGTTAATCCAAATTTGATTACATTTGTGTTCTTATGAGATTAACATTCATCCAAAATCTTGGATACTACGGAATGTTAGTATTTCGATCGATCTCTAGAATGATTGAAATCTGACATGATTGCTTAACATGGTAACAACTGCGAGAATTGCTAAATAAACATTAATTATTCCAACGTTATAGATAATTACAAATGATTTTTATTAGAGCATTGAATTAGTATTATGTATTCTGTAATAAATATAGATGAATGTGCGTAGGATATATATGTATATGTTTACAATTTACAATGCATATAAATCTAATACATTAGACTTATATATATACAGTAAAATATCGTTACAACGAATACCTCGGTATTACTGATTAAATTCGTTATACTGAAAAATTCGTTAAAGTGAAAATTTTTTATAATGAAATATGATAAAAGATATTTTTAACAATCCAAATGATATTCGTTAAAGTGAAAAATTCGTTAAAATGACATTCATTGTAACGACATTCTACTGTAGCTAACAATTCTGAGTTTTCAACCTTAAAAAATATATTTTCATACAGTAGAATCTCGTGTCACTTTACCGAATTTTACATTTTAACGAATATTATTTGGATTGTTAAAAATATCCTTTTATCCAATTTCATTATAAAAAATATGCACTTTAACGAATTTTTCAGTTCAGCGAATTTAATCAGTACACACCAGGAATTCATTGTAAAGCGATTTTACTGTAATAATACAATGCATTTTCCTTTTGTGTTTTATGGTTTCTGCTTGATTTTATGCATAAGGGTTAATGGAGCTTATTGAAACTTACGAAGTCCAATTATTATTTTAATAATAACATTTTAGCAGTTTTCCTTCAATTTAATATTTTCATGTTCGATGCTGTTTACATTTCGCAATCACAAATCAATATCTTTATGTGAATTTGTGAAGTTGATGATTGCAGACGCATCCCTAAATCCCAATTTGATTACATTTGTGCTCTTATCGGATTAAAATTCATCCAAAATCTTAGATACTAAGGAAAGTTGGTATATCGATCGATCTTTAGAATGATTGAGTTCTGACATAATTGCTTAACATGGTAACAACTGTGTGAATTGCTAAATAAATATTAATTATTCCAACGTTACATATAATTACAAATAGTTTTTATTAAAGCAATGAATTAGTATTACGTTTCTGTAATGAATATAAATGTATGTGTGTAGAGTAGTAGATATATGTAAATCTTATAGATTAGATTTCTATATATACAGTAAAATCTCGTTATAACGAATCGCTGGGGTGTACTGATTCAATTCGCTATACAAAAAAATTCGTTAAAGTGATTTTTTTTATAATCATATAGGATAAAAGAATCCGAATAATATTCGTTAAAATGTAAAATTCGTTAAAATAACATTTGGTGCAACGATATTCTGCTGTAGCTGACAATTCTGAGATTTCTACTTTAAAAAATGCAACTACATACAGTAGAATCTCGTTGCAACGAAAGTCATATTAACAAATAATATATTTTAACGAATATTAATTGGATTGTTAAAAATATCTCTTTATCATATTTCATTAAAAAAATTACTTTAGCAAATTTTTCAGCATCACGAACTTAATCAGTACACTCCAGGAATTCTGTATTTATACAATACATTTTGCTTTAGTGTTCTATGGTTTCTGCTCTGTTTTATACCTAAGATTTAATAAGGGTTATTGAAGCTCGCGAAGTTCAATCATTATTTTAATAATAACTTTTCAGCAGTTTATCTCATTTTATTATTTTCATGTTCGATGCTGGTTACATTCCGCAATCACAAGTCAATGCCTTTATCAGGAGTGTTCAAGTTAGTGAATGCAGACGCATCCCTAAATCCAGATTTGATTACATTTGTGTTCTTATCAGATTAACATTCATTCAAAATCTTGGAATCGACGGAAAGTTGGTATTTCGATGGATCTCAAGAATGATTGAATTCTGACATGATTGCTTAACATAGTAGCAACTGCGTGAATCGCTAAATAAACATTAATTATTCCAATGTTACAGATAATTACAAATGGTTTTGATTAAAGCTTTGAATTAATATTATGTATTTTGAAATAAATATAAATTTATGTGTGTATGATAGTACATATGTATATGTTTACAATTTTGTGCGCATGTAAATCTTATATGTTAGATTTCTATATATAGAGTAAAATGTTGTTACAACGAATTCCTGGGGTGCGCTGATTAAATTTGCTATACTGAAAAATTCATTAAAGTGAATATTTTGTATAATAAAATAGGATAAAAGGATATTTTTAACTATTCAAATGATATTCGTTGAAATGAAAAATTCGTTAAAATGACATTCGTTGTAACGATATTCTACTATAACTAACAATTCTGAGATTTCAACCTTAAAAATATCTAATTACATACAGTAGAATCCTGTTACCACGAATGTCTCTTTAAAGAATATTACATTTTAACGGATATTATTTGGATTGTTACAAATATCCCTTTATCCTATTTTATGATTAAAAAAATATCACTTTAGCGAATTTGTCAGTATAACGAATTTAATCAGTACACCCCAGGGGTTCATTGTTACTAGATTTTTCTGTATTTATACAATGTATTTCATTTTGTGTTCTATAGTTTCAGCTTGATTTTATGCATAAGATTCAATGGAGCTTATTGAAACTCATGAAGTCCAATTATTGTTTTAATAATAACATTTTAGCAATTTTCTTTCGATTTATGCTTTTCATGTTCGGTGCTTTTTGCATTCCGCAATCACAAATCAATATCTTTATGAGAATTGTTCAAGTTATTGATTGTAGAGGTATCCCTAAATCCAAATTTGATTACATTTGTGCTTTCATCAGATTAACATTCATCCAAAATCTTAGATACTAAGGAAAGTTGGTATTTCGATCGATCTTCAGAATGACTGAATTCTGAAAGAATTTATTAAAATGGTAACAACTGCGTGATCTGCTAAATAAACATTAATTATTCCAATGTTACAGACAATTACAAATGTTTTTTAATAGAGCATTGAATTAATATTATATATTCTGAAATAAGTATAGATTTATGTGTGTTGGACAGTACATATGTATATGTTTACAATTTTGCACGTTATGAGTTAGATTTCAATATATACAGTAAAATCTTGTTACAACGAATTCCTGGGGTGCGCTGATTAAATTCTCTATACTGAAAAATTCATTAAAGTGAATATTTTGTATAATAAAATAGGATAAAAGGATATTTTTAACCATCCAAATGATATTCGCTAAAATTAAAAATTCGTTAAAATGGCCTTCGTTGTAAGGATATTCTACTATAACTAACAATTCTGAGATTTCAACCTTTAAAAAATCTAATTACATACAGTAGAATTCCGCTACCACGAATGTCACTTTAAAGAATATTACATTTTAACTAATATTATTTTGATTGTTAAAAATATTCCTTTATCCTTTTTCAATATAAAAAATTTTCACTTTAAAGAATTTTTCAGTATAACGAATTTAGTCAGTACACCCCAGGGGTTCATTGTTACTAGATTTTACTATATTTATACAATGCATTTTTCTTGTGTGCTGTATGGTTTCTGCTTGATTTTATGTATAAGATTTAAAGGAGCTTATTGAAACTCACGAAATCCAATTATTGTTTTAATAATCAAATTTTAGCAATTTTCCTTCAGTTTATGCTTTTCACGTTCTATGCTTTTTGCATTACGCAATCACAAATCAATGTATTTATTAGAATTGTTCAACTTAGTAATTGCAGATGCATCCCTAAATCCAAATTTGATTACATTTGTGCTTTCATCAGTTTTACATTCATCCAAAATCTTAGATACTAAGGAAAGTTGGTATTTCGATCGACCTCCGAATGACTGAATTCTGAAAGAATTTATTGACATGGTAACAACAGCGTGATCTGCAAAATAAACATTAATTATTCCAATGTTACAGACAATTACAAATGTTTTTTATTACAGCATTGAATTAGTATTATATATTCTGAAATAAGTATAAATTTATGTGTGTAGGATAGTACATATGTATATGTTTACAATTTGGCACGTTATGCGTTAGATTTCATTATACAGTGTGTTCACGAGTAACCTGACCTACCTTTATTTTCGCAACCGTTGGTCCTAGATCCATACTTCCAATTACAAAAATGATTTAAATAAGGTAAAGAATTATTTTTAAAGTGATTTGGATCAAGAAAAACATTTATTAAAAAATTACAAAATTTAAATTTTTATACGGTCTCCCGGTCCTTAAGTGATATTTAGTAAAAATTTACTGCGACACTAACAAGTAAGACAAAAAAAGTCTCAATCATCTAGCATTAAAATTGACCAAGTTATGAAACTTTGAAATTCATGACTTATACCACTTTATTGCAACTCAAAACAGATGATTTCGGCTGTGTTTTCAGGGGTCGTGTATAAAATACTTAAACTTATTTTAAGGTTTCTGCGCTTTGAAAGAAATCGCACAACTGTTACAATCGAGATAATATTCATTAGTTAAGTTTCAGATTAGTAAAAATAATTGTAGTTTAACATATGATTATTTTGTAAGGATTTGAGGCTATGATTTCTTTTAGCAAAAATCAGTATATTATTTTCATAAGGTTTTATTTAAAGTGCAACGATCGTCTTTCCAGTTTATAATTTCTACTTGAACTTTAACTAACTTTGAAATATCCGACGGAAGTTAAATTTTACACACTGGCTTAAATCCGATGACAATGTAATATTATTATGAATTTTGACTCTTACCGTTTATAAATACATATATTAGAAGATAACACAAAAAAATGCGGATAGATTACTGTCAACCAGTTTAAGAAAGAGTTTTAGATTAGATAACATAAACCTGCGATGGTTGTGTTTTTTTAACTTTTATAATTACGTTTTATGCATTTTTTAATGCTGAATAAAAAAATACCTACACATTTAACCATCATGTCAGAATTTTTCGCAAATCGTAAATTTCAAGGTTAAAAAATAACGAAAAATCTGATACTATAAAATAGATGTAAGGCTTTTTTTATTTAGTTTAATTTTATTTTATTCAATAATTTATTCAATTTTTTGGCTTATACTGGGTTTCTTACAGCTAAACAGCTCAGGGGTCCGATGAATTTGGGAGGGGAGAGGGGATCAATTAACTTTGAGTTTTTAACTTTGAAATTTGCGATTTGAGAAAAATCTTGACATGATGGCTTAAAATTAAGGTTATTTTCGGATTCAGGGCTAAAAAATACATAAGAATCAATTTTCAAAACCTAAAAAACATAGCATAACCCAAAATTTGAAAGACAGTGCTTTAACAGACTAAAAGCATATTAAAATATGGATCATTTTGTAAAGAATTGAGGTAGTTGTTTTTCATCCTTTTATATAACAAAAATGCTGTTATTTGTATCCTTTTATGTATTCAGTACAAATAGTATATTTGTCAGTAATATTTCAGAATGATTAACGATTTCAAATTTATATTGCAATGCTAATTTTACTCTCAACCATTTCTTTAACATATCTGACGAAATTATATTTCTACTAAATTTGTGAATGACCCCTAATTTACAGCAAAAAATATGCTCCAACTTTAAACAGCTATTACTCGGTCAATTTTAATCGTAGAATAACGGGACTTTTTTTGCCTTACTTGTCAGTGTAACGGAAAAATTTTACTAAATATAACTTATAGGACCGGGGGACCGTATAAAAATTCAGATTCTGTAATTCTTCACAAAATTGTTTTTTCGCTTCAAACTTTTTCTATCTTAACTCTGCACCTAATTCTGACCACTTTTGTAATTGGAAGTAAGCATCTAGGACCAACGGTTACGAAAATAAAGGTCGGCCAGGTTATACGTGGGCACACTGTATACAGTAAAATCTTGTTACAACGAATTCCTGGTGTGCGCTGATTAAATTCTCTATACTGAAAAATTCGTTAAATTGAATATTTCGTATAATAAAATAGGATAAAAGGATATTTTTAACCATCCAAATGATACTCGCTAAAATGAAAAATTCGTTAAAATGGCCTTCGCTGTAACGATATTCTACTATAACTAACAATTCTGAGATTTCAACCTTAAAAAATCTAATTACATACAGTTACCAATCCCGTTACCACGAATGTCACTTTAAAGAATATTACATTTTAACGAATATTATTTGGATTGTTAAAAATATCCCTTTATCCTATTTTATCATTAAAAAATATGACTTTAGCGAATTTTTCAGTATAACGAATTTAATCAGTACACCCCAGGGATTTATTGTAACGAGATTTTACTGTATTTATACAATGCATTTTGCTTTTGTGTTCTATGGTTTCTGCTTGATTTTATGCATAAGATTTAATGGAGTTTATTGAAACTCACGAAGTCCTATTATTGTTTTAATAATAACATTTTAGCGATTTTCTTTTAATTTATGCTTTTCATGTTCGATGCTTTTTGCATTCCGCAATCACAAATCAATGTATTTTTGGGAATTGTTCAAGTTAGTGATTGTAGAGGTATCCCTAAATCCAAATTTGTTTTCATTTGTCTTCTTATCAGATTAACATTCATCCAAAATCTTAGATACTAAGGAAAGTTGGTATTTCGATCGATCTTCAGAATGATTCAATTCTGACATGATTGCTTAACATGATAACAACTGAGTGAATTGCTACATAAACATTAATTATTCCAACGTTACAGATAATTACAAATGGTTTTTATTAGAGCATTGGATTAGTATTGCGTTTTCTGAAATAAGTATAAATGTATTTGTGTAGGATAGTACATATATATATATATATGTCTACAGTTTTGAACGCATGCAAATCTTATGCATTAGATTTATATATATATATATATGGAATTATAATTTTTACAGTTGAAATCTCAGAATTGTTAGCCATTTATGGAATAAATTTTGCTTTTGTGTTCTACGGTTTCTGCATGATTTTTTACATAAGAATCTATTTATATATTTATTTATTGTATTGTTATTTATGCTTTTGTGTAATTACTATGCTTCTTTTATTTTTGTGCAAAAGTAAAATTTATATCTCATTTCAATTATTTTATTTTTTTTTCCTTGATAGCTTTTTACTGTATTTTTTCATAGAAAATGTTGTTATTTTAACTCTGAAACTTTGTCTAGTTCTTTACAAAAAGAATTTTTATTTTATATTTTTCTAATAAACCAAAAGTTGCTAAAAAGAAGGTTTAATAATAAAATGAGTCAAGCTCTGTTCTTTCCACCACCAATTCTTCTTTTAACTGGTCAAATAACACTAGAAAGTATGATAGAAGACTCCTATAAAAAGAGTTTTAATCATTAGAAATTAAAAGAATACTTGCGGCATAGGCGAACATTTTTTAAACACCAAATTTAATGTTACCCTAAACTGAATTTACTTCAAACACATACAAATTCCAGAATTATTTTACTCCAAATTTTTTCGTAGATATTTTTGCAAGAGAAAAACTACGGCTAAATAAAAGTTCACTGTAAAAAAAAAAAAAAAAAAAAAAAAAAAAAAAAAAAAAAATTAAAATACGGAAATTAAACTGGCAATCGAGGCGCCACTACTATTTTCGTATTTTAACGGAATTTTGCCCGCAGTTTCCAGAAAAAATTCCGTTTTTTCACAAAATTTATGAAAAAAATTCCGTTAAAATACAGAAATAGTACTGCCGTCTCGATTACCAGTACAATTTCCGTACTTTAGCAGAATTTTGTTTACAGTGTTCGTAATATTTTAATTTTGTTTTTTCTATCAAAATATACTCTCGGATCGAATGATTACCCGATATATAACACACGATGTTTATATATATATTTTAACTTACTAACTTTGAAATATTCAACACAAAAAATAGTCGAAATATTTAAATCATCTCACAAATTCTGGAGTTAGAAACATTTAATGTTTTGGGTAAATAAAAAAATAAAATAATTGTAAAATAATTAGTAAAATTTGAACATAAAAAAAATATCTAAAAGAGCTTCTACGATATTTATTAACTTCATTATTATAATGCATTAGAATTATATTTGTTGTGAACATAGTTTTGCAGGGAAATATATCTTTAATAATGCATCTTGAAATATCTTTGATTTTCTCTATCAAAATATACTTTCGTATACCAGAGTACAGGGTAAGTCAAAATGAATATAGCGATTACAAACAGCTATAACTATTTAATGGAAAAGAATTTATTGATAATATTAACACAGAACGTAGACGGTACTTCAAAATTTTGTATACATACGTCATAGATGTTCCATGTGACATCCCTTGGTCACACGGACAACATCTAAGCGATATTCTATTTCACGCCATACATTCTGAAGCATTTGTTCAGTCACCGACACAAGCGCATTACAAATGCGTTCTTTGAGTTCTTCAATTGTTTTGGGCATGGGAGGCATAAAATCGCAGGATGTCAAGTACGGAGATCTTGGTGTCCAAGAGTAGAAGACATCGTCGTCGTCGGCATCTCCATTTCGACCGATCCAACGCTTTGGAAGATGTTGTTTCTAAAGTGTGCGAGCCTCCGTACTTCCGTGTGGGAATGCTCCATCTTGCTGCACTGTGATAACAGGATGACATTTGTTAAATTCTAACACGCAGAATGCTTTCTGCACGGGAGTCGCCATTTTTACTAATGAGACGCCTGCAATGAACAGGTTTCTTGTCGTTGCGAAGTTTCAACTCGCGCATGCGTAGGCTTCCGCTTCACTGCACCTGCGCCTTACGTAAAGAAATTTTGAAGTTCTGTCTACATTCTGTGTTAATCGATAAATTATTTTCCATTAAATAGTAATAGCCGTTTGTAATCGCTATATTCATTTTGACTTACCCTGTATATTAAAAAAGAGATTACTATCGTATACAAGAGTATTACCGATCTGCAGTATGTATATAAATGAATGCCCCAGTTATAAATTTTAATAATATCAACTGTAAACGTTGTAGAAAGTTGGTTCAAAGCAGGCTTCTCGTTGACTTTTGACCAACATTAGCAATTTGGCGAATAAGAAACAAAAAACAGTAGCCAAATGCAAAGAAATGTTAGCAAAAGAGATTGGGCATCAAACACTGAAAATCTATCTTGTACTCTTATCTTATCCCTTTTTTCTCAATATGTTCTAAAACAAACAATATTTTTTGTAATTGCTTATAAAATAGAAATTTGATTATCCGCTACAGAAACTATTAAAAATAAGTACATTCTCAATGACTTGTAAATGTGTAAATGTTTCAGACATACTTTCAACAGTCTAAGTAAAAATTAAAAACAGCTGTGTTAATTTAGCGTTGTGAAAATATATGCTAAAAATTGCTATGAGATTTCGACAATTAATCAATAGAAAAAGTTTGACCGGCCAGTAATACTTTGCATACAACTAGTAGGGGAGACTGGGGCTAGTAGGCGCAATTTTTAGTTATTGATTTTTATTAATTTTTTGTTTAAGTTTTTTATGAAGCTTTAACTATACTTTTAAAGAACAGGCATTGGGCTATAAATACCCGGTATTTTGAGTTTGTAGCTTTTGTAGTTTGTGTTAAGAGGAAGCCTAAAGTAAAATGAAAATTGCGCGTCAACTTACCCCCGTCACGGGGCAAGTTGCCTATACCTATAGGGTAAGTTGGCACACGCATTATAAAAATTTAAATAAAACACGCAGTTAAGACAAATCAATTTCATTATTACCAGTAAGTTTAAACAAAGGCGTTATTGCCGTTCAGTGTAAATTCTAAAATATACAGACATAAAAATAATCAATAAAACATTAACAATGAGTAACTTCTATCCTACTCGATATCATCATCAGAATTACAGTTGTCACAAACAAAAAATCGAGTTTCTCCGTTTGGTCAAGCCTCGTATGCCCAAAATCTTGCATTGCAACCACCTTTCTCGGTGTTTGCTGTTTTTCAAGCTACCAGCACACACCAGACACCGAGCCAACTTGTCGCCCCGTGTTCAATGCGCCTACTAGCCCCATAATAAATTTCTTCACAAAAGGGACACGTAACCTTCTAAGCATAAATAATCCATGTTAGTCATGTATGGGGTAGGTACAGTTAATTAAACACTAAGAAAAACTACACAGATTAAATCGCAATTATTAAGATAAGTATTAGAAATTAGAAAAAGAATGAAGCATCAAAAAATTACTTATGAGTGAAAAAAAACAGAAAAATCGTAATAAATTTCCACTGCACGTAGGCAACGCTGCAAAACGACAATGAGGATTGTAAAATGCAAGAAGAAAGGTACTGTGTGACTGGTTGCGCAATCTATCCACAAACACGCGATTTATGAGGACTGCACCTACTTACCCTTGTAGACAACTAGCCCCGGTCTCTCCTGGATAGTATGATAAATGGCTAATTTCAACGCTGCATTCCAGTAAAAAATGTCTCTACTAGGCGCTTGATGCAAGTAATTTTGTTTATGTTTTTACCGGCGCGACGTCGGGTTATAGATATGGATTAACTGACAATAGATACATACCTATATCCTTTCTGTGTCTTTGACTGTTGCTAAACTGAATTGGTGTTACGTCAGTAAGTATCTTTATAAATAGAGCGATTGAACATGTAAAGCGACATCAATCCGTCAGTAACGCAGATAAAAATCTCGTCTGTATTGGTCCTTTCACTCACACAAAACACAAAAAACACAGAAATGGAGCATTCGCAATTTCGATAGTTTGATCGCCAAATGAAGCATTCAGTCGCGATTTGGCGCAATGGCGAGCGACAGTGACAACCCTGGTTCAATGTCACAAACAAAGAGTAACTCGAGCAGTTTTAGAGTAGCGCATGCGCGAGTACTGCTTTGTTGTTTATTCGCTTACAATACCGCATACACAAAATGGCAACGCCTGAACGTAAAGCGTTATTTGCTGGGCTTAATATTTAAAAGTGTACACTACTGCAGTACGCCATGCGATGTTTTCCTTTGTGGCTTTAAAAAAGATCGTGGCTACGTTCCGCCGCTACCTGATAATTCGTCAGAGTTGATATACATAATTCAAGAGGCTATTGCTTCCATTACTCCGGACTTGTTAACCGAAGTGTGGGAAGAACAAGACTTTATGTTGGATGTGTGCCGTATATTTTAAGGTGCAGATATTGAACAGTTGTAAGAAAAACTAGGTTAGTTTACCTTCAATTTGATGTATGATTTACTGTGAATAATCTAAATTTAAGTGTTATATGGGGCATTTTCACAATCTTTTGACTTTTGGGGAAAAAAATCTGACGAAATTAAACTTGCTAAAATAACATTTTAATCTGATAGGCGAATGCCTTAATGATTCAAAATAAAGAAAAAATGGTCAGCAGCAAAAAATTTTTTAATTAACTGAACTTTATGTTAAACTTATGTTATGGAAAATTAAACTTTGCGAGTTTAATTTTCCTTACCATTTTTTATTTTCTTCGAAATTTTTACTTATAGAGAATTTGCATAGTACCCACAGGACATTCAAATAAGGAATAATAACAATGTAGTACTTTTAGTACAAAATTTTGGTATAACATTGTCTTAAAGTGGTATTAAAGAAAGGACGGTAAGGTAAAAAAAAAGGGGACGGTATAGGAAAAAAGGGACGGTAAGGATGGAACGGTAAGGAAAATTACCACATATTTTAGGCAAATCATGTTAAGACTAAGTGATAGCCACAATGTTCATTGATTTTTAGAAACAGTTGTTAACACTAGGATTAAATTATTATTTTTTTTTCTAATTTGCCTCGAAAAGTGCAGGAATAAACCTTGGGGACGGTAAGACTACCAATAAAGCCACGATCTTGAAATTTATATTTAAATGCTGATTTAAATTCTGCAGTAAATTTCCTGTCGAAGAAGTTCAGACATTCTTTCTCTAGCTTACTTCTGCATGAGAAAAAACGTGAAAAAAATTCTGTGGCTGCATCTGAAGTGATTTTCTGTATAAGTTTAGCAAGAGGGACGGTAAGGTACCCGGGAACAGAGTTAAAAAAATAATATCAACCGTAAAAATGTGTGCAGGTTAATATTTTGCTAAATATTTATATAAAACAATTGTCCCAGTTTCGGAAAAAAAATTACATTGAATTACTTTTATTGAAACAGTTTTATACAGACAGCTCTAAACTTAAAAATCAGCATCAGGGACACGGGGCGGAATAGGCGTTTTCCTGGTATTTGGACCCCCAACATCGTCTTACTTATTACGTCAAAACTTATTTATTTCGTTCATATTGTTATACAATCATGTAGTGGGGTGTTCCCCAGTATATGAAATTAAAAATAAACGGTCAAGTGCAAGTATTACTCGCGTACAGAGAGTTCCGTACAATAAATATATGAATTAGTAATTGTATTATTAAAATAAACGTTGCTAAAAGATTACTAACACTTTGTAAAACATTATGCAAAGTAGGGTTGGGTATAACAGTATATACTAGAAAAATGTAAATGGATATACCATGGAAGTTCAAAGAGATATGGAACCTAAAAAATATCAAATACATCTATTCTGTATAACTCATTTTTACTTTCTTCTATCTTTACAGGAAGAAAGTATTGGATTCGTGAAAATTTTCGAATTCCGGTTTTCGACGGATGTATACTTTTTAGGGTACAGAGGTGATGAAAAACATGTTTTTACAAAATGTCTGTCTGTGAGTCTGTCTATCTGTGTGTGACACAAATATTGTGGGCGCTCTGTCTTAAGAACTATTGAACGGAATTTAATAAAACTTTAGATTCATTTAGTCCGTGATATAAATTGGTGCTGAATACTTTTTGGTGTAAATCGCCCAACAGGTAGCGCTACTATGCTGCAATTTTCCCGATTTCCGCAATAGCTGTATCTCAAGAACTAATGCATGAATTTTCATCAAACTTTAGATTCAGTTAGTCCCTGATATGAACTGATCCTGATACGTTTTTGGTGTAAATTGCCCAAGAGGTACCACTGTAACTCAGAACTTTTCACGATTTCCGTAATAGCTCTATCTCAAAAACTAATGCACGAATTTTCACCAAACTTCAAATTCAATTAGAGGTTCACGAAAGTTGTACCTGATTAGATTTTGGTATAAATCGCCTAACCGGTGGCGTTGCTGTGCTGCATTTATCAGGAAGTATTGACATGTATGAGATAGAAGAAAGTTTTGGGATTGATACATCCGACTAGTTTAATATTATTTTAATATCTTTATAATGAACTTAATTCGGTACTGACAATAAAAGAAATGCATATTTAAACTTCATTTGTCATTTCATAAAACTTAATTCATCATAGTAATAACCTTTCTTTCTAAAGTGCAGCTAAAACAAAACATTCATTCAAAGTTCACATTTTGCATTGTGCTAAGCGCGCTTCGAAAGGAGGTCACAAATTTGCAACGCCGCCTTGGTTATTCCCTAGTAGCAAATTGTGTCTGGACCTTGAATGGCCTCTCATCGAAATCCGATTACACGATAAGTGGCCGATTATCGTATTCTCATCGGACAAGGATGATTTTCATCGGCAATTACTCAGAAATGTCTCATTGGCCTTAGATCAATGGATGATCGCAACCTGATGAATTTTAGAAAAAAATATGATGAATCCTCGAGGAGTACGATTTCATGACGATGAATGTCCGATGACTTTTAGATGAGTTATCAAGCAAATTTTGATGAGAAAGCGATGAATTATAGATTGGTTGGTTGGGTGTATAAATGAAAGCGATTTCAGAATATTTATTTTCAGATTTTGCGAAATATACATACATTAAAATTTTAGGAGTTAGAAATTTAAATATGCTCACTTTTAATTTCTATTAGCTTTACTACAATCATTTGAAACAAAATATTTAAACAAAAATATCCAAATTTTGTTTTATTTTTTTGAGGGGGGAGGGGGGCTGAATTAAAGTTCCATATTTTCTTAGTTTATTTCTGAACAAATACTACTCCTTCATTTAAATAATCCTATTAAATTCTATTATTTATCCTCTTCCTAGAGCCTTTTATTTTAAATAAAGTTTGCTTGCTGAACTCAAACTGATTTATTTTAAAAAAAAGGCTCTAAAAAAGGGATTTTCCAATATTAATACTTAAAAAAGGGATTTTTTAAGTATTAATATTGGACTAACAATTACCACTGTTATTGTTTATCATTTTGTTTGATAGAAATATTTTAAAAGAATTTTGTTAATTCTAAATTATTGTTCTGCTTTGATAAGTTTTTGCCCTTTAAATTTTTCATTTTAAAATGTGAAAGGTTATTTCTTTCATTTTATTCGACTTTAAGAGATGAAAAATGCATTGGGCCTTTTTTCTACCAAGGTACATATGAATAATTCAGTAAGTTATACTATTGTATAAACACTCATAACTCACAAGAGTGCATATTTTTAAATAAGCATTTTTTGGAGGGGGGGGAGGGTTAAGGTGGGATTCAGGTGTCTAATTAGGTACAATTTAGGTCTGTTCGGAGACCCTTGACAAGAGGCATACAAAAGAAAAAGGCCCTCACACCCTCCTCGTTTAAATAAAGACCATTTTTTATCACACAAACTGTCCCAAACACATACCCATATTTGCCAATAAGCCGTTTTTCCCCAAAATAAATACTTTGAACCAGAAAATTTATTTAATTAAATGTGTCTTGCCTCTATGTGGTAGAGATTTGAAATATACTTTATTTCATTAAATAAAATTTCTGGTTTAAAGTTTTTTTCTTCTTTCATTACGTGGGAAGGTGGTAATAAGTATGCTTATATTTTTTTTTCTTAAATATTTCATAATTCATATCTGTAAAGTATAAAAAATAAAACTCTTGAAGAAGCACACCGTAATAACAGATTATATTTCTAAAACAAATGTATGAATTAGGTTCAGCTTTGCAAGTCCCATTTTTAATTCAAATCCATTTCATTTAACCCCTTGAGAAAGTGATTGTGTTCCTGTAATGTTAAATTCACACCGGATCTTTGAAAATTTTCGTTTCAAAATAAGGAAAAGCAATTTTACAAGTTTTTTCCATCAAAGTTACAAAAATAAAATTTATTTAAAAGTTTCCGGTGCAAATCTTGATTAAACTTAGGTGAGATAAAATATATCCCATCGCCTCTCAAGGGGTTAATATTCACAACTTTCACGTCTACGGTTAATTTCTTTTCTATTAGTACTACCTAGATGTTTAAGGAAAAATCTTATGTCACGCTGATACTTCAAGACTGTATTGTCTGTGAAAACTTCTGTAAAGTAGGTCTTTCCCCCTCTGAAATATTTGTATCTTTAATATGATTTAAGAAAAATAGATAGAAAAACTATTTTAATTAATATTTTAATAATTATTGATCAATCTAATTGTCCAATTTATTTGAAAATAACTTTTTGAGCCTTTTTGATAATTTTTTTCCCAAAACACTGCTGCGATGATTTTTTTCATTCAAAAAATTTACATAAATTTATATTCATTATGGAATTGGGCTTCATTAGCACAGGATCAACATTCTCTGGAAGTGTAGGAAAAAATTTTTCAACACCTAAACTTACGCATCCAGATGCATAGGTCACAATAGTTGAATGCGAACAAATCCACACAACGTGGAATAAGGAAAGGCTTTAATGCTCGTGATATTATTTAAAATGTTTAACTGTTTTTGTTTATTAATCCATAAATTTCATGACTGAAACAAAATTTAAAATACTACTGTAGTAGTTATACAGTCAAACCTCGTTAACATAAATTTCAAGGCAAATTAAAAGTTTTTCCCTCATGTTATCATCAATAGTTTATATTATTAGTAACAAAATCGTTGTATTAATTTTGACAGGCATTGTAGGAACAATTCATATTAAAAGTATACCAGGTTAATTCTGTACATGTTAATGAGGTTTGAATGTACTTTTTGTTGTTTAATAGCAACATCCATCTCCTGTTAGTTTCTGTTTCATAGCTGCCAACTTGTGCGTATTTTTCTTACCACTAAAATTTTATAGAATTTTTTTATTTATTTAAAAGTTAAAATTGCTTGAATTGCGGTGATTAAATTAACTAAAATTTTCTGTTACATTTTAGTGGTATGAAAAATCCGTACAAGTTGGCAGCTATGCTGTTTAGATATTAGGGCAGATGACTGAAAAAATACATTATCTTAATTCATTTTTTTTTCAGTTTTATATCTCTATGCCTACATAAAACATCACATTAATGTTAGCTATTTTATCTTATTGTTTCTAAACTTGAAGTGTTGTTTTAAGAATCTACATATACTATCTGCATTTTTAAATTACTGCATTAATAAAATACCCCAATTTCTAGTGCATACTCTGCTGATCAAACAAACATGTTTAGATCCAGAAATGTTAATAAATAAGTAAAATGTTAATAAACTATTATTTCTATTTTCTACATATTATGCAACATATTTAAAGAAACTTTCTTGATGTAAAATTTATTGGATCGGCTGCAAACTATGTACATCTGAAATTAGAGTACACAAAAAGTACTTAAATTCTGTTCAATTAACTTGCTCATTTCATATAAATGTACTATTTGAAAGTTTTATTAAGGTTAAACAATGGCAGAAAAAAAAAATTGTTGCTTCTTCCCGTAACTCTTCATAGAAATCTAAACACAAATCTTCTAAGTTAAATAAGTTTCTGAAGCAATTTATTGTCACAGAATGATTCAAACGTGGCTGTGTACATTCACATCCCATAAAAAAGTAGAAGTAATAAAATATTTATTGAATATTCATGCATAAGAATTAAATGAGGACGTCAGTTTCAAAACTTGTCTTATCTAAAAGTTAAAAAATCGAGTTTTCTCTGTCATTCTATTCTACTGGTACTGGTATACATGAATTGAGAAAACAATACAATCTGCAAAACACTAGCTTTACTGTGTATTTCTGGCATTGTAAAATCTTGGTTTAGAATGAAGACCAATGGACGTGATCAGAGGTTTTTCACGATTTCTGAAAATTTGATTTTCTGGATAAGGCGAATTTTGAAACTCATGTCCTCAAATATAGCTAATAATTTCAAAAGCAAACTTTAATTAACTCTGATATAAATTTAAGATTTATTTATTTTTAAATAACACATAATATAACATGCACATCAAAAGAAATTCAAGGTAAGTTTAAATATATAAGTGCATCAATTACACTGTTTATAATTAATGTTCCAACAGGAACAAACAAAAACTAATGCATTTAAAATAACTTCGGAAAAAAATCGCAAGGGAAGGTTGATCTGTATTTTCCATTTGAAGTCTGTCATCTGGGTAATTACATGAAGTATCTTGTTTTAGAAGTGTTCTAGCCAAATTATCAGGACGGAATGCCATCTTTTCTTAAATGTAGCTAACAAAACTGCTGACAATATTTCATTTTCTGCAGTGTAGAGAGGGGATATCATGAATGTCATCAGATGTAAAATGCAGTTCACAAAGCTAGACAAAAAGAGAAAAAAATAGTAAATTTTTGTGCATAATCATGTGTTGTGTATATACATATAAAACTGTGGTTTATTTCAGTAAGCTTTATTTAGTACCCTTGTATTTTATTTCAATGAGAGATATATGGGGTGATTCAAAAAAGTCCATTTTGAAATTTTTAAGAAAGAAAAAATATCTTTTGAAAAGGATTGAATACTTATTCAAAAAAGAAACTGAAGGTGAATTTGGGATTTTGGCCCCAGCTTAGTATTTTTTTTTTTAATTCTTGGATTTTTTGGGTCTGCACAATTTGAAATAACAGCAAAATTGTAAAAATTTTAAGCCAAGATAGAATTTGTTAAGGCCAAACCTGAAAATTTTAGTCTGTGCAGACCTTTAATGTCTACTGTTATTTCAGTTAATTTTTCTATATACAAGTTAAAATTAACAAACATAAAACTTTCCAAATAGGAACCGGCAAATTTGCAAAGAAAGAAAAATTAAGACTTCATATACAAAATTACACTTTGTTTCTATAAACAGTTTCAGTGTTTAAATAACCATTTTACAAAGAGCCAATTTTGGAGATTTTCTTCAGATTGAAACCTGGTACTTATCAAGTATACCCTACAGATTTCACCCAAAATCTTATTTCAAACAACAAAAACCAGCTTTTTGCTATGAAGAAAAGGTGGTTTTATGATTTCATGGAATCCTCTATAATTTTCTTTAAAGGCAGGATACCATTCATTGAGCCGAAAAAGTAGGTCAATTTCATCCTCCCCCCCCCCCCATAGAAAGAATAAAGTACCACAAAAACTGAATTTAACCAGTTATTATTCATAGTTTGTAGTATAACAGATATTTTTTATTATACAACAACCCCAGTAGCAGAAAATTCTCCATGTGCCTGTGACAGATACTTCAGGGACAAAAAATAATCTGCAGGTAAAATATTTTTACAATTGAAGCGTTAATTAATCAAACAATCACTTACATGTAACGTTTTTAGACATTTTAAAATATTTTATTAATAACAATATTAACTTTTTGTATTAAGTAATAAAGAAAGAGCTAAACATAATACTATGAAGCAAAATAAAGGTCTGACGAAGAAGAATCTGCAAAAGAGAAAAGAAAATCTGCGAAGCTCGTCTCCTGTTTCGAACATTCTGCTACCGGGACAACAACTATTAAAACTGATGGCAATATTGTCAGTTGCATATACAACATTTTTAGCATGACATGTAAAATACAGTTTAAATGGATCACCCAATCATGTTTTTCTTTTTGGAAATAGCAGAATATTTTGCGGGCTCATCAGCCTTTTACATATGTAATTATAATATATTCTTTGAGCTACACTGAAGTTAAGAGATAAAAGTTTTCAGAAAAAAGATGACACTTTTTTTCTGAAAACAATTTCGCCCCCCCCCCCCCCAAAAAAAAAAAAATTAAATTTCAATGAACTGCTGTAAAATTTGTAAAAAGTTTACACCACCATCGTTATTTTATGTCACACAGACCTTTCGATTTGAGACAGACTGCACGCAGATTGAAGAGAAAATTTACCATTTTGGCTTTATTTTCAGTCACACAGGTAATTTTACAACATCTGTTTTATTTCAGGTCCAAGGTGCATAAAACCATTCAAAAAAAAAAAAAAAAAAAAAAAAAAAAAAAAAATACAATTTTGTATAATTTTTATTCTTGGAAACCTGAGGAGAAAAAAAAAGCCAAATTTTCACAATTGGGGGGGGGGGGAGGAGTTTCCAATTTCGAAATTATTTATGTTTCCACAGACATGAGGGAGAAGAGGGGAAAAAAAGGGAGGGGTGAAAAAAATAACAACAATTTAAAAAACAATTTATAAGCATTCAACGTTTATCTTTAAAAATCACACCTTTCAAAACTGCAAGTTTATGTAGTTAAAAAAATTTTTCATTACAACACGTTAATTTGGCATGGGCCCGATTATTGAAAATTCATCCTTTTGATTGACACTTGGATAAAAAACATGAAATGGTCCTTAAAAATAGACTTCTACACGGTTTTCTTGATGTGTAATCATAATTATATTTATTAAACCATTTGAAAATTTTAAATGATAAAAAGAGTAGGCATATAAATTTTTAAATAGATTATTTTTTTTATCTTTTATACTTTTTAGTGTTTAAATATTTTGTTGTTGCAGATTCACAGTCAGTTGGCATATTTTCGAAGAAATGATTTGACACACTATCTTCATTGTTTTTGTACTCATAAACAATTATAACTACACTTCTTCTAAACTGTTTACTCAATGTGTAATCATAATTATATTAATATTAAACTATTTGAAAATTTGAAATGATAAAAAAGTAATATTTTTAAATACATTTTTTATTTATTTATATTTTCTACTTTTTAGTGCTTAAAATATTTTGTTACTGCAGATTCGCAGTCAGTTGGCATATTTTGGCAGAAATCATTTGACACATTATCTTCGTTGTTTTTGTACTCATAAATAATTACAACTGCAAAAATTATTTGGCAATTTATCAACATTTTCAAAATCACTTTGTGGCAACCTTTATTTACATTTTAAAAACATTCACAGATTGAAATATCTTTATAAAATAGTTATCAATGTATGAAACGCACAAACAATTATTTGTTTTATATTGATACCATTTAATATACACATTAAAAAACTATTAGTTTAATTTATGCATAAATAAAACATAACAATTAATACAATATATATATATATATATATAAAATAAGAAATAAGCCATATATAGTTAGACATTTTTTATTGGTCGCAATTTCACTTTCACGACAGTTTAAAATATTTGCCAAGAAATCACACTTTCTTAATCTTAACTCGGTCATGACTGAGTTATGTCATAGCCCCTATAATAAAGAAGTATTTGTTAAGTTAGTGTATAACTTAACATACTCTTTGAAGTAGCAAGAGACGTCAAGTTACGTCTGGTAACTCAAAAACATTGACGTTTAACATGGATCAGTTTATACCAACCAAAACACGAATTTTCTGCTTAAAATAAATACGAATCCAACAACAAAAAAATTCTACAAACTGAAGAGAAAGGAAAGTAATACATATTTTAATACAATTATGGAAAAAAGTCTATAATTAAATGTTTCATATAAATACTGTCTTTTTTGCTTTGAACAGTTTGAACACATACAAATTTATTAATATTTAAATACAGTAGAACCTCGATCCATCGTTTTTCAAGGTGTGTGTGGAAAAAACGATAAATGCAGGAAAACGATGAATGTGGTTTAACGTCAAAACACGAAAAAAAAAACAAAGTTTAAGCATTACTTACTAATACATGCAATGTATACAGTATATTAATAAATACTAATTTGTTACAGACCAAACTGTAACATAAATAAATCAAAGTTGTAGAAAATGGATATTTATTCTAAAAATGAGTAATTTTATATCCAGTTTTTCGTTCATTTTTTAAATTAAACAACAAATTTTCAGGATGTACAACATATTTCTGGTCATTTTCTGTAATTTCATGTACATATAAAAAAGTTCGTATAGTTTCAAATGCCGTAATTAAATCAGATAGACTTTGCGCTGGTGTAGGCTTAGCTTCACACATTTCTTCTATGCTTAGGACACCACATGTCGCAACATCTCGATCAATAGAAATATATCGTTAAATTTTGTAACAGAGACATCCTCTTTTACACGCAACCACTCTTCATTTGCATTATCGTCAGCATATTCATTATTTTCTTTCCCTTCTGTTGAGCATTCTTCATGAGTTTTTCGCAAAAAAACTGCATTTCACGAAACACTTCTGGATGGAATGAAGAAGTTACTCCATGCCAAGCTGAAAGTATAAAATGAATAGCCTGCAGAAGCTCTACTTTTGGAGTACGTTCTTTTGCTTATTCCATGAAACAAAGATATTTCACTAGCTTTCTCCTGTAAAATTGCTTAAAACAATTGATTATTCTGGCATCAAGAAGATGTACGACCTCTTGATAATCTCTGTCCCCCCCCCCCTCCCGAAACAGCTCAAATGAGTTATTTTAGGATAAAAGAAGTAATTCCAGTTTGTATGTCATATGGATCCGCTTGACCTTCAATTTCATTTCGGTGGGGAGAAAAATTTTACAACGATGAATGCGGGAAAAAGATTTCTTGACGAACGATGAATGCGGGTTTCGTTAACATTATTTAAGTATAATTTGTGCAGGGACCATAGAAGTAAAACGATCAATGTGGGAAAACGATGGATGCTGGAACGATAGATCGGGGGTTTCACTGTATAGTATAGATGCTACTTAATGTGATTACTTCGGGACCACAAGTTTTTGATAACAATATACAGGGTTTTAAAACACCCAGCACACTGGTCTAAAACTCGGGGTTTTCTTTAAAAAAAAAAGGGTGGGGGGGGGGACTTTATTGAGTTTTTTTGCAGAACACTTTAAACTTCTACATAATACATATACATTTATCAGTGAAACCTGGGTATAATTTTGCATTAATTAAGTATGATTTAGCAAAATATATATATAAAAAATTAAGTTAATTTAAAAAGTACATTTGTATCTCATGGGAGTGGTTTGCTGCATTAAGAATATATTGAACCAACTACAACTGAATTTTTTTATATAATTCTTAATATAATTCAAAATATTTTTCACACAAAGCGATGCTTTTAGCATGATGCGTTAGGTCGAGACATGATGATTTTGAAAACACTAACAGGCTGATATTACACATAATCACATTAAGCAGCATCTACTGCAAAAAGTAGTTTCTTTAGCATAAACATAGTTATAATTACCGTTAAACAGATTTCTCTAAAAAGTCACGCTGCAAGGGGAACACTGTTTGCATTCTCAGAGTGGACTCTCAGGAATTCTAGGTATATCCTAAGGATTAAAAAAAAAAAAAAGTAATTGAAATGTAAAAAAAATATTGGATTTCATTAAAGTACTGATACACAAAAACAAGTTGGAAATTGCACGTCAAACGTAGCTAATGAGGTGCGTTCGTACTATAGCTAGTTTTATAAATATTTTTTGCACCGCATATTCTCCTCACTGAATGTATATTTTAGTACGGTTCAATAAGTGCACATCCATTTCATTCTGTTCGAAAGGCTGTAACATCATTAAAATGCACTTGAATTTTTTTTTCCCATTGGCCGTAATGTAATGGAAAACTTTAGACTATCCCTGTCATTAAACTATAGATCTGATTTTCATAAAATTTGAAATGACTCAACAAAATATTGCAATAATTATATATTTAAAATTTCAGAACATTCGGTTGGGTAGTTTTTCCTCAGTTATATGCAGAGTGACAGACAGACAGACGTACTGACTGAATGACAACTAAAGCTACATATTTATATAATTACGAATGCACCTAAAAAGGAATTTTGGTAATGTAAAAATAGTATTGACTATGGGCTTATTTGTCAGGGCATAAAGCCCGGCGGCCCTACTACTAACTACTTTATGCACCCAGGGGTCCTTACTGCTTTTTTTGATTCACCCTTTTATTTAATTTAATCGAAAAATACATCAATCAGCTGCAAAAAAAAATCTGAATTTCACTAATTGGCCGAAGGAGAAAAAAACCCAGCTAAATTCATCGAATAGGCAAGGGAAATGCAAAATTTGTTAATTGATTGTAAAGAGGGGGGAAAAAATCAAGAAATATGTCAACTCCACACAAGAAAAAAACTGCGAAATCTTTTAATTGTGATCGATTAATGGGAAAAAATATCAAATTGTCTACTCATCTCAGAAAAAAAACATTCAATTTTTCAATTCAACAGAGGAAAAACAGAGTAAATTTTGTCAATCAATCGTGAAATGAAATGGCAGGATTTATCAATCGTCGCAAAAATTTTATAACCGCTGAAGACAGGGCTTGAAATTCAATTTTTAGGGTTTCGTTCATCTGATGAAACCCTATTCGTCTCGCTCCTCTGTCAGTCTGTCACAGAGCCCGTTCTAGTCTTTTCTGCGAACCATTCACAAAATTTGAACTTTTCCGTGCCCTATGATGAAATTTGCATCCCCCCCCCCCCATGATCCTTCGATGAAATTCACGATTTTTCAGCAGCCATTCGACGAAATTTGAGTTTTCGTGATCCTTCGAAGAAATTGGAGTTTTCGCGATCCTTCGAAGAAATTGGAGTTTTCACGATCCTTCGAAGAAATTGGAGTTTTCACGATCCTTCGAAGAAATTGGAGTTTTCACGATCCTTCGAAGAAATTGGAGTTTTCACGATCCTTCGAAGAAATTGGAGTTTTCACGATCCTTCGAAGAAATTGGAGTTTTCACGATCCTTCGAAGAAATGGAGTTTTCACGATCCTTCGAAGAAATTGGAGTTTTCACGATCCTTCGAAGAAATGGAGTTTTCACGATCCTTCGAAGAAATTGGAGTTTTCACGATCCTTCGAAGAAATGCGAGTTTTCACGATTCTTCGAAGAAATGCGAGTTTTCACGATCCTTCGAAGAAATGCGAGTTTTCACGATCCTTCGAAGAAATGCGAGTTTTCACGATCCTTCGAAGAAATGCGAGTTTTCACGATCCTTCGAAGAAATGCGAGTTTTCACAATCCTTCGAAGAAATGAGAGTTTTCACGATCCTTCGAAGAAATGCAAGTTTTAATGATCCTTCGAAGAAATGAGAGTTTTCACGATCCTTGGAAGAAATGAGAGTTTTCACAATGCTTCGAAGAAATTGGAGTTTTCGCGAACCTTCGAAGAAATTGAGTTTTCGCAATCCTTCCAAGAAATTGGAGTTTTCGTGATCCTACGAAGAAATTGAGTTTTCACGATCCTTCAAAGAAATTGAGTTTTTGTGATCCTTCGAAGAAATTTGAGTTCTCGCGATCCTTCGACGAAATTCGAGTTTTTAGCGATCCTTTGACGAAATTTACGCTTCTTTCGCGATCTCTTGACAAAATTAGCGGCATTTTTCGTGATTTTTTGATGAAATTTGAGGTTTTTTTTTTTTTTTTTTTTTTTTTTTTTTACAAAATCCTGCATTTGGCCGGTTCCTTCCATATTTTTAGTCGCCAGTCTTTCAAGTTTAATCGCCGGGTGGCGAGTGCTTATTTTCATCTTTACGACAAAACCCTTTTGATTTTCATAAAATAAAAATAAAATTATATACAGTCGACTCTGTGAAATCTGCACACTTAGGGACAGAGGGTTTTGCGGATTACACATTTTTGCAGATTATAGATCATCCATTTGTTTACATTTTACTTTTTAGAGTCTGGCAATAAATTAGAAACAACTGCACACAAATTATAATTACAATGTAAAAGAAAAACATAATGCATTATTATTTTACTAATTGTATTAATTTTTTTAAACGTTGACACAACATAATGGTAATTTCAGTTTTGCTTTGTTGTCAATAATTTTTTTCTATAGTCTATGAACAATCATTACTTTTTTCTCTGAGATAAAATTTTGTTGCCCTGGGAAATTTAAATATTTATGTCCAATTTATATTTAAATATTTATTCATTGGAGAATTGATAACTTATGAAAAAAAAATACCAAATTTAACTTTATCTAAGAGTTTAACTGTTAATGGAATTTTCATTGTTTACATTCCAACATGTAGTCCGGATAATAGACATTGGCGGATTATACATCAGCGGATTTCACAGAGTTGACTGTATTTAATAGTTCACTTATATATTATATTAAAAAAAAAAGAAAAAAAAAGAAAAAAAAGTCGCCAAACAATGTGATTTAAGACCATAAAGTTCATAAGTGTAATATGGTCACATTTGTTACATGTTTATCATTTTTGGACCACAGTCAAATATCTTGTCTGTGCATTCTAATTATAGAAGATTGCTAAGAAAGTATGGCAACAACCAATCAAGACTGCAGTGAAGATAACCAAACTATGGCTGTCTGAATAATTGGTACAAAATTGCATTTTTTTTTTTTTTTTTTTTTTTTTGCTTATTTCTACTATTATATATATATCCCCAATCTTTATGTTTCGAGCTAAATTTGCCGTGTCAGAACTGATTAATAAAAAGTCACTGGTCTCAAGGACTCAAACATTAGAATTTACTGGTCCACAACATAAAATTCTATTAAGCACCTTTAACCCTTTGAGCCCTCTCCCCTCCCCAGAATATAAACCAAACTCACTTTTCAGTTATCCAAAATTTTCAGCATTAATAAAATGTGAAATTTTAATTTGTTAAAAATAAAATAAAATTGTGATTTGCGATCGGGAGGGCAGAAAAGTTACTGGTTCTGCGGACAACTAAATTTTTCAAATTAGGGGCTGCCCACAACTAATGTCATGCTTGGAGTAGGGTTCGTGAAATTGTGACAAGGGGATGGGAGGGGGTAAGAAGAAATGTGACATCACACATTTTGGTTAAAATAAAAGCATTAAAAATCAGCAGATTAAATTTTGAAGTTATTTTGAAATTAAAATCAGCGGTCGATCCATGCAAAATTTGGGGCCTATTTAGGGGCCTTTCACAAAAATCTATTTAATAAAATAGGCCCCTTCACAAAATTCCTTTTAATAAACAGGCCCCTTTCATAACATTCTTTTTCATAAAAACTGTTTTAAAATGTGTAATTTGTAAATAAAACCAGATTACGAAAAACAAAAAATTTAGCAAGGGGATTTAAAGAAGTTTTTGTTTATAAATTCTTGGTTCGAATGAGTAACTGGATTTCCACTTTCGTTACAAAATGCTATTTTTCACAAAAATATTATAAAATTCACAAAAATAACTTACTTTTCACAAAATGGGCCCCAAGAATAAAAACCTGCATCGATCCTTGAAAGTATTTTATACTCATAAAGTAAGGATAGTATAGAGTTGACTCTAAGCCGCTTTTTAGCAGGGCGCAGCGCTAGGCGGCCCTTTTTATTTCTTTTTTGCGCCCGGCAGCTCTTTTAAACCCTCCCGATACGCCCAGCTGCCCTTTTCAACATTTCCTATGTGCCTCGTGGCAATCCAATTGATCCCGAAAAAATATCACAAATTCTAGGCTCTCTAAACAAACCAGTTCAAAATATTTTTGTGAACAAGGTTTAAGTGTCCCTTTTTTGAAAAAAAAAAAAAAAAATGTGCCTTTTTTTAGAACAATGTTTCCTTTTTGAAGAAATGTACCCTTTTTTAGATAGTGTTCCCTTTTTTTTAGAATAGTGTTCCCTTTTTGAAAAATTACCGCCCGGCGGCCCTTTTTTTCTAGAGTCAACACTAAAGGATAAGATTTAAAGCCAAATATATTAAATTCCATTTCAAATTCCAAAATACTACTGTTTTCAAATGCTCTTTCATATTAATATTTTATGACTATTGCATATTAATTTATGTTTTTTCTCGTAAACCTTAATATTATTACATACAAAATAAATACACAAATCATATTTTATAGTTATGCTCACAAATGTCGTGAAAACAAATAGTTAAAGTTAATATGAAAGTTTAATTATAAAGTTAAAATTTTAAATATGATCTATAAAGCAGTGCTTTGTTTCTGAACTGCAAGTATATGTTATGTAATATAGCATGACATGCGACAAGAGGGGAGGGCAAGAGGTAAGGTGAAGTGTGACAAAGGGGGGGGGGAAGGGGCCAAAAAGTGTGACATCATTTATGGACTGTCCCTTAGTGGTCAGGTTGAATTTTCAGTGGTCGCGGACCAGCAGAACACCAAGGATTCTGAATGTTGAACGAATATTTATGTGGAGCAATATTAATTTATAAACTGCCTAATTTAGAAGACAATGAGTTACTTATAGTTTCATTAGAAAGAATATTTTCTGGTTTTCAATTTAGTTTTAAAAGGTTAGGCAATAAAAATACAGGCATGCTAACATTTGCATTCAAATTCTTCAGTAAAAAATATATTTTGTTTTGTGTATAAAAATTCCCTTGATAGTGAATGTTTGTTTTTTGTGAAAAGCAAATTGTTTCTGTTTTCAATTAGTTGACTGTAAATTTTGGTGTAAATAGAAAGAAAAAGATTGTGTTCTTTTTAGGTGCAATATATTTTAGTTTCCAATTTATATTAAATCTCAAAATATTTATAATCAGCAATAAGTATTTGACTATTTTGCAGCGTTCGAAATCCTTGGTGGTCCGCTGGTCCGAGACCACTAAAAATTCAATTGGACCACTAATTTAAAAAATTTAGTGGTCCGAAGGACCAGTAACTAACAGTAACTTTTTCCCCTTTCTGACAGGTAAACGTAAATTTTCCCATCCCTGAGAAAACTGCAACCAAACATTACAATAAGCATAAATTTTGCATAAAAACTTTATAGAAATAAAAAACATAATAATTTCAGTTTTTGTTTATGTACTATTTAATTTTTAGCAAAATATAATTTTACATTTTATTATGCCAAAAATTTTGGGTAACTGAAAGGAAGTTTAATTTATATTCTCGGAGGAGGAGAGGGGGGGGGGTGTCACTCAAAGGGTTAAGGTACTTATATAATTTTATGTAGCGGGCCAGTGACGATGTCTGCGGACCAGTAAACTCTGATGTTTACTGTTCCTTGTGATCAGTGATTTTTTTTTTAATCAATTCTACCGCTGAAAATAGTCAGGGTTGCAAAATCGCTAAAAAAATGTCGGTCATAACAAAAAAGATGACAGACGATCAAGGGAGAATATGCAAGGGATATACAAAAACTCATTCAATTTCATTATAAAAATTAACATAAGGTTAACAGATGATAAGATTAAAAATTCAAAACAATATTCTTGTATTTAATAACATTTGTTATAATACTTGTCCCCAAGCAGCATTAGCGATAAATACAAAATATTATTTTGTCTTCAAAAACATCCGTAAATTAGAAAAATTTTGGTTAAAAAAAAAAAAAAAAGATCTATTCAATCTATCTTTTAACATGCTTTTACAAACAAAATATCAAAGTTCTCCAAATGTTATTTATGAAAAAGGAGAGAGAGATTGGGGGGGGGGGGGGGGAGAAATTTGTAAAAAGCAAATAGTATAAAATTTTGTAATGATAATGATTCTGAGATTCATATAAATATTAAAATTTATCTAAGCCCAATAAAAAACAATGATGTTTTCAAAACAAAATACCAAAATTTTCCAAACGTTATTTCTAAAAAAAGAGAGGGGAAAGGGAATTTGTAAAAAGCAAATAGTAATAAAATAAACAAAAAAAATTTGTGCATGCATGTGCAGTAAGTAAAAAATACTGCATGTATGAGCACTGCATGCCCATAAAGCAAAAATTCAAAACAATATTCTTGTATTTAATAACATTTGTTAATGCTTGTCCCCACGCAGCATTAGCGATAAATACAAAATATTATTTTGTCTTCAAAAACATTGGTAAATTAGAAAAATTTTGGTTAAAAAAAAAAAAAAAAATCTATTCAATATGTCTTTTAACATTCCGATGAAGCAAGTAACTTTTTTCCCTCTCTGACAGGTAAACTTAAATTACCCCATCCCTGACAAAAACCGCAACCAAACATTACAATAAGCATAAAAACTTAGTTAGTTAAAATAAGTAAACGAAAATAAAATACATAATTAATAATTTCAGTTTTTGTTAATGTACTACTTATTTAATTTTTAGCAAATTATAATTTTACATTTTATTATGCCGAAAATTTTGGGTAACTGAAAGGAAGTTTGGTTTATATTCTCGGAGGAGGAGAGGGGTGTGTCACTCAAAGGGTTAAAAGTACTTAATATAATTTTATGTAGAGGGCCAGTGACGATGTCTGCGGACCAGTAAACTCTGATGTTTACTGGTCCTTGGGACCAGTGACTTTTTTTTAATCATTTCTACCTCTGTTTTGATATTTGCGAACCCTGCAAAAATTTATTTTTTATCATAAGCGATAAAAATAAGAGTATTTTATGAACTTTTTTGTATTTTAATATCACCTTCCCCCCCCCCCCCTGCCTGTTTTTTTTTTCTTTTTAAATATCCCAGCAGCAGGGGTTGTTTTGTGTGTTAATAAACGAAAGCGTTAAAAGATGTTTTTTGTTTAGTATCCTTAAATCTTGACTGAATGATACTAAAGCATTTTGGATTTTGGCTGCCAGACTGCTTGGTTTCAGAAACAAAATACTACTACATACTAGGGTGTAAAAAAATCATGATTTTTTGGAACAGATGTCATATTCGCCCCATATTGGCGCGATTTTTTTCTGTCGCCAATATCATATAGGCAACAGGTACTTAACTTGCGCCAAAGTGCTTGATGTGGTAACCCGGATTATGTTGTTTATGCTGTTGATGTTTTCGCCAAATTGGCAAGCGAAAAAAATCGCGCCAATATGGGGCGAATGTGACATCTGCACCGATTTTTTTTTAAATATCAGATTTTTTAAATTTAAATCAGATTTTTTTTATTTTTTTCCCTGTGTTAAAATATTAAACATTTACCAAGAATTAAGCATTTCAAAAATGAACAACCCTTCAGTTACTAACATAATCTATGTTTTTTTGCTTTAATTAATAAAATTTTAACTATGCAATTATAGAATTTACAAAAAACTGCAAATTAAAAATTTCTTTAGTAACATACAACATTATGTGCATTAATATTTTGTAATAATTATGTAAACCAATATTAAATACTGCTTACATTTTAAAGTTATTGATAAATTGCATTTAATTTTAAATTGATGATACAGATTAAATTTTGTAATTATTAAACAATTAACTTTTTAAGAACACAATCTACATTTTTGAAAAAGTGATTGAAAAAAGGTGATAAATATTAGTTTGATAAATACATAAAGCAGCCAGTAATTTTACACAGGTTCTAAAGCGTATGTATATCAAATCGATCAAAAATTGTAGCAATGTATACAGCAAATTCACACATAATTTAAAAATAGATTACAAAAATTGTATTTTTGAAACTTAAATCGGATTTTTTCCCCATAACATTAAAATATTTGAATAGCTACTAAATATTATAATGTTTTTAAGTTATTTAACATTTAGTTAGATGTTTTTTTTAAATGTATAATACTTCTTTTTACACAGTTTAATATTTTTATAATTAACAATAACAAATATTACATTTTTTACAAGTGATTTAGTGATCATTTTCATTACTGATTATAATGCTTTTCCACACTATTTTAAAAAATCAGAAAATATGTGATTTTATCATCTGATTCAAATCAATTGATTAAAATCATTGACACTCTATTGCTATGTTTATTGTATAGTATAAAAGTATGAATAACTTGATTATTAAAAGGAAATTATGGCATTGTAAATTATATTAAATTGAAATATCATTTTTAAATTAAATGCTTTTTATGTTTGTTAGATAAAAACCATGCTTTTTACAAACTTACTGTACTTAAATTTTCACAATACTCAGGAATTATGCTTAGAAACAATTATTTAAAGCTTTGTTTTGTGTATTCATAAGTCACAATACCTGTAGAAACTTTTCAAATTATGTTCATCTTAGATTTGAATACCTTTTACGTCATTTTAAACATTTAGAATTTTTTTTATTTTAATCAAGGATTTAAAAAAAAAAATTACTTGATTAAAATCATGATTTAAATCGCTGATTTAAATCAACTGATTTAAATCGTTGACACCCTACTACATACAGACTTGCCAAGCTCCGAAATCCAAAAATCAGAAATGAAATCAATTTTTTTTTCAGTTTTAAATTGCGCTTTGTTGTCATATAAGATTAAATATAAACAATTACACAGACTATTAAAAAAGGTGCATTACAATCAAGGGCACGGGAAAACGTGTGTAAATCAGAAGCATTGTCAAATGAAAAAGGTAATAACATCAGAAAGAATGAAATAGGTACTTACATATTTCCGGAAAAAATGTATTTATTCCAAGGTAATGCGGTGTAGCAATGGCGACCGCTTCCTTCTTCCTCGCGAACGGCCTGTCAACAACAACATCGTCTTCATCCGGGATCTTCGTAGCTCTCGTGTTTCAACCAATCAGATTCACGCTTCCAGAAAAACTGCGTTTTCTAGCAAATTTCACCGTGATTTGATATCGGGCCGTTATCTGTTGCACATGACTATGCGATTAGCACATTTTCCTCGGTAATTATGCTCATAAGGATACCTTTTAACCGAGGAAATTGTGCCCATCGAAAACCGGTTCTCAGGTACTGCTCGCAAGGATATACCTGTGTTATTACTCGAGCACATTTCGAGGAATTGATGAAAGGCCGAGAAAAATACGATCTGTCGATGCTACTAGGGTTGCCGCGTTTTCCAGATAGGTTTTTAATTAACTTTTAAAGCCACTCGAGGCGTATTGAAAGAGCAATTCAATGCAAATTGTCGGAATCCCATAGTATTTATGTAATTCATTCTAATTAAGGGATCTCAGGATCTCAAAAATTGGAAAAAAATGAAAAAAAGAGACCATATTCAACATTTAATATCTTAAAATGTATATGATTTTAAAACACAATTTTTATTGAGATGAAAGATACGTACGTTCTTTCATTTTATGTATTTAAAAATTTGCAAGATGAAAAATTAGCATTTACAGGGTGCACCAAGCAGTCAGACATTTGATAAGCAGAATACTGGTATAACAGCTTACGCGCACGATTAGAAAATAAATATTGTAACTAGAATAAAAATTTTGGCACCTACTTATACATCAGATTATAATAATTACCATGAACCTAAATAAATTTGTATTTAAAGCATTTTTATATTTTTAATACAAAGTTGTATTTAGCTAATAGAAAATTTTGAAAATTTGAACAATATAATTACTTAAAAAATATTTTTTTGAACAATAAAAAGGAAATTTTAGGTTCAGTTTATACAGATTAATATAAAACGTATGTTTTGAAAATTTCATGAAAAAATATTCAAAAGTTTTTGTGATATCGTGCGCGTTATGCCAAAAAAAGTCAATTGGAGAAAAATGACTTAAAAGCTTCGAAAAGGCCGCTTAATCTATTGAGCGGGTATAATTATAAAAGCCATATATGTTAAATTTAATTCCCCAGATGTTCTTCGGCAACTCCTAAAAGTGATTAAAAAAAAAAAAAAAAAGAAAAGAAAGAACTTGTTACCATACACAGATCATTTTAACAAGCCAATTTACGAACTGTTTCTTTACTTCCGCATTTAATAATGAGTGCTATTACAGCCCACTTGAGTAACTCTCTAAAGCATATGTTCTAATAACTAAGATTTCATCACTAATATGTAACTAAAAGGAACATCTGAACATTTTGACTTTTGCCAGACACCTTTAATTATTATATATTTTTTTCTACGCTGCGAATATGTGTTTTAGCAGCTTTATGTATTATCACTCTTAATCATGTAGCTTCTCTGTTAACACGGAGTTTCTTATACTCCAGTAATATGTTTAATTATAAGTATTTAAAGCTAAAAGTTGAATCTTTCTTTATCGTAAAAACACACAATACTAATTCATATTACATTATATCTTCCCATGGATTTAGCGGATTCATATTAAGCTCTCAAAGGATACTTCAAAGGATAAATAATGCTTCACAAAATAAAATAAAAATAATTTCTTCAAGAAGCTTTTGGATAAATCCCTGACCACGCCACACCGATGAAGTTATACGTCATCGCGATATTGATGAATCCCAGGTAAGAGCATTTTACCTATTTCCATTTCAAAAGCAGCATAGCCACAAGAGAATTTTTCTAATTGTTTAAATATGAGACAGCGAATTCCTGCTATCGAGAATGGGGTGTTTTTGGCTTGATAGGCCACTTAAACTCCAACAAAAAGATTAATGAGACAGATAAAGTGCTCATGTTTAGCGAAAAAGAAGAAAAATTTTATATAGTGGCTTAGATTATAAATATTAAAAGTATTCATGTTCTGAATAAAAAAATAAAAAGATGCTGCATTGAATAAAATTATGAATGTTATTGTACCAGAAATATAAAGGTGAATGAAAAAGAAACATTTATATATTTATGTTTTATGTAATGAACATTTAAATAATTAGTGAATGAACAATTTGTTGGTTGTGAGTAATAATAATAATAAAAAAGAAATCGTTCATTTTACATTTTACAGTAAATAAATAAATAAAAAGGAAATAGGTTGGTCGCATAAACAAATAAAAATAAACATGGCAGGGATAAAAGAAACTCAAATAGTCGAAAAATTAAATTCGACAAACTACGCAAATTGGAAATTTCGCGCAGAAATGATTTTAATAAAAGAAGAATTGTTTGATGTAATAACACAAAATCCCCCAGATCCAATTAACACGGACTGGACGAAGAGGGACCGTAAAGCACGTGCAATTATCAACTTGAGTATTGAAGACTCACAGATCGTGCATGTAAAGCACTTAAACACTGCCAGAGAAACCTGGCAAGCTTTAAAAACAATTCATGAAAGGGCTAATCTCTCAAGCAAGTTATATTTGCTGAGAAAATTATACGGAGCAAAACTCCCAGAAAACGGCAATCTAATAAAACACATTACACATATTTTAGAACTTGTTGATAAACTTTCAGCCATAGGCGAAACTATTAATGACTCGCACATTTCAGCTCTGTTACTTTGTTCATTACCACCTAGCTACAACACCTTAATTATAGCCCTCGAGGCCCGTCCAGAAAATGAACTTAATTCAGAGTTTATAAAAGGAAAACTCACTGATGAATATACAAGACGTTTAGAAAACACAGATCAGAGCGAGAATTCCTCAAAAGCGTTTAAAACGCATAAAAAGTTTCCGGTTGAACACTATAATAAAAAGGACAAACAGTGCACATACTGTAAATTAAAAAACCATACATACAGGGAGTGCTGGCATCTTAAGAACAGAAACACTTACTCACCGTCACAAAAACAACAGCCGCACAAATCCAAGTATTACACATCATCGTTATGTTATGAAGACGCAAACTATTATAGAGAAAACAAAAACCGTGAAACAGAACCAATTCGGATTAACAAAACACAGGGCAATTCAGGAAAAGGCAGCGACGCAGCTTTTTTAGTCCAGAAACCAGGAAAACAAACCTGGATAATCGACTCAGGTTCATCGACACACATTCTAAACAGTAAAGATGCATTCACTAAGTTTAACGACACTGAAAAGACGACAGTCATCATTGCCAATGGAAAAACGCTGAATTCACACGGTACAGGTGAAACGACATTTAAAACAAAAACATCCGATGGAGGGATAAACACAATCACATTAAAAGAAGTATTATACGTACCAGAATTAGAATCAAACCTCATATCGGTAAGCAAAGCAACACAGAATGGCTATAAATTAATTTTCGATAAAGAAAAATGCACGTTATCCCGAAACGGGAATATTTATCTTGAAGCAAGAATGAAAAATAATTTATATCAAGTCGAATTATTAGAAAGCGCTGAAACTAATAAAGTAAACATTGCACATGAATGTAAAAATAAAAATTGCATAGAAGTTTGGCACAAACGGCTTGGCCATCGTAACTATAATGCGATAAAAGAATTAATAAATAAAAACTTAGCAGACGGTATAAAAATAAATAACTGTAATCATAATGCATTATGTGAAATATGTATCCAAACAAAAATAAGTGATGCCCCATATCCGAAATCAACAAACTGTCCCAAAACAGGCAAAGTGCTCGATCTGATACACACGGACGTGTGCACATCTATCGGTACACCTACTATCGGAGGAAAAACAATGTTCGTCACTTTTATAGACGACTATTCAAGGTTCACAGTAATTTACTTACTTTCGCATAAAAATGAAGTTCACGAAAAGTTAAAAGATTATGTAGCCATGGTGAAAACCCAATTCGGCAGATTCCCTAAAGCTATTAGATCCGATAATGGAGGGGAATATTTAGGTAAACAAACGGAAGAATACCTAAGGGCAAGAGGTATCCAACACCAGTTTACTGTACCATTTTGTCCGAGCCAAAACGGCGTAGCGGAAAGAAAGAATAGGTCATTATTAGATATGACTAGGAGTCTACTCTCCGAAGCAGGCTTACCTCAAAAATTCTGGGGAGAAGCCATAAATACCGCCAATCACCTGCAGAATAGGCTACCAACCAAAATAAACAAAACACCGTTCGAAATTTGGTTCAACCGAAAACCCACCTTACACTACCTGCGTACATTCGGCTGTAAAGCTTATGCCTATATACAAAAACATCAGCGAAACAAATTAGATGATAGAGCGCAGGAAGGAATACTTGTGGGGTATGACAACAAATCAAAAGGTTACCGTATATTTACAAAAGAAAACAAAATAATAATAGCGAGAACAGTTAAATTTATAGAAAATAGTGAAAACAACTTAAAAGAAAGCGAAGAGGTAGAAAACTCAGACAATGACAACAACTACATTCAAACAGAGTTAAGTAATTCGGACGAAGAACCAACCGCGTCCAAACAACCCGACGTAGAACCGAGAAGGTCTCAGAGGTCAAATAGAGGAGTACCACCCGACAGATACGTATGTCACGTAAAAACAAATGACACATTCGAACCAAACGATTTTTATGACATAGCAAACATGAACAACCCAGTAGAAAAAGAAAATTGGCTCAAAGCCACTCAACAAGAAATCAACTCATTAAAGAAAAATAAAACTTGGGACTTAATGGATCCCCCACCAAATAAGAAAATTATTGGTTGCAAGTGGATTTTTAAGAGAAAGTTAGATAATTTAGGAAATGTACAAAAATACAAGGCCCGTTTAGTAGCGAAAGGATATAATCAGAAGTACGGCGAAGATTATGATGAAACCTTCGCACCCGTAGTTTCACACACAACAATCTGCACATTTTTAGCCTCAGCGGCATATAAAAATCTTTCTGTTCAACACATTGATATCGACACTGCATTTCTTCACGGCGAAATAGAAGAAGAAATTTTCATGAAACAACCAGAGGGTTTTATAGAAAAAAATTGTGAAAACAAAGTGTGTAAACTGAATAAAACAATCTACGGCTTAAAGCAGGCAGCTAGAGCCTGGCACAAAAAGATCGCAGAATCATTAAAAAACATGAATTTTGTGCAAAGCACTGCTGACTCATGTTTGTTTACTAGAAAAGAAAAGGAAAATTTCACTTATATCATCGTCTACGTTGACGATATTTTAATCGCGAGTAAAAGTGAAATAATTAAAGATGTAATAAAACAATTGCAAAATGAGTACGGAGTAAAAGACTTAGGCGAAATAAGTCAGTACCTAGGAACCAACATAATCAAAACGAATGATGGTTACAAATTAAACCAAAAGTCAAAAATAGAAGATTTGGTTAGAAAGTTAAATTTAACAGATGCAAGACCTATTGGTACACCGATGGAAGTAGGTTTCTATAAATTAGAAGATAGCGACAATTTACTTCCGAACAATACAAAGTTTAGGCAAGCGATCGGTTCGCTTTTGTATATTGCCACAGTCACTCGACCCGACATTATGGCACCAGTAAATATACTTAGTAGGAGAAGTGCAACGCCACGCGAGAAGGATTGGAAAGCGGCAAAAAGAATTATTATTTACCTCAATTGCACAAAAAACCTATGCCTAACAATAAGCAAAAATAAACCACCAATACTCATCTCGTATGCTGATGCTGATTGGGCTGGGGACACTAAAAATAGAAAATCAACCACCGGCAATATTTTTTTTCTGGGTGATAATCCCATTCAATGGACTACAAAATTACAGTCAAGCATTGCATATTCTTCCGCTGAAGCGGAATATGTTGCTGCAGCAACCGCAGGACAAGAAATTTTATGGCTATTAAAACTGCTAGAAGATCTTAACTTGTATCAAGTAAAACCTATTTTACTTTACCATGACAACCAAAGCAGTATAAAGATGATAGAAAATGAAAAATTTTCGAAGCGGACAAAACACATTGATATCCGTTTTCACGCCATAAGACAATTAAAGGAAGATAAAATTATCGAATTAAAATATTGTCCCACGCAATACATGATTGCTGACTGCTTGACGAAGCCCACACCCAAACCTCAACTTTTGTGTGACATCAAGACTATGAACTTGTTACCTTATCCATCTGAGGAGATTAAGGAGGGGTGTTAAATTTAATTCCCCAGATGTTCTTCGGCAACTCCTAAAAGTGATTAAAAAAAAAAAAAAAAGAAAGAACTTGTTACCATACACAGATCATTTTAACAAGCCAATTTACGAACTGTTTCTTTACTTCCGCATTTAATAATGAGTGCTATTACAGCCCACTTGAGTAACTCTCTAAAGCATATGTTCTAATAACTAAGATTTCATCACTAATATGTAACTAAAAGGAACATCTGAACATTTTGACTTTTGCCAGACACCTTTAATTATTATATATTTTTTTCTACGCTGCGAATATGTGTTTTAGCAGCTTTATGTATTATCACTCTTAATCATGTAGCTTCTCTGTTAACACGGAGTTTCTTATACTCCAGTAATATGTTTAATTATAAGTATTTAAAGCTAAAAGTTGAATCTTTCTTTATCGTAAAAACACACAATACTAATTCATATTACATTATATCTTCCCATGGATTTAGCGGATTCATATTAAGCTCTCAAAGGATACTTCAAAGGATAAATAATGCTTCACAAAATAAAATAAAAATAATTTCTTCAAGAAGCTTTTGGATAAATCCCTGACCACGCCACACCGATGAAGTTATACGTCATCGCGATATTGATGAATCCCAGGTAAGAGCATTTTACCTATTTCCATTTCAAAAGCAGCATAGCCACAAGAGAATTTTTCTAATTGTTTAAATATGAGACAGCGAATTCCTGCTATCGAGAATGGGGTGTTTTTGGCTTGATAGGCCACTTAAACTCCAACAATATATTCTGTTCTAATCAGAATTTGAAGGAAACCATTATATTAAAATGTTCAGAAAAGATGGAAGATTAACATGTAAAACATTTTGAAGCTATAAGAGTCCTGAGACCCCTTGAATTAGTCTGTTTTTAACAATTTGACGTTTATTGCTTTTATACTGTTACTGGCCATTGCATTCCAAATATATATCATTAAAAGTTGTTATCTAGGCTTTAAAAGCCAATGGTACATAGAGTACGTCGTCCCGGTCATTATGTGTGTCCAAACCGTCCATATTTTTAAGGGTTTATATCTCGGCTAATTACTGACGATTTTTTTCGAAAATCATGATCAACAATGCTTTTATACTTGTGCTACGATAGATACCTCCAGCGCTGCTCAACAGTTTTGCTGAATGCCCGTAAATCGAAATTTGTGTATAACGGAAAAATGAGATTTTCTCAAAAACTATGTGACCTAGGGTAATCGCTATAATTTTCCTGCAAGGTTTAAATTAACGTCTACTCCCTCTAATTTTTTCATAATTTTAGCTTCAGTAGATTCGGAATTAGATGGGGACGAACATATTTTTGCGCTACATTTTCGACTATATCTTTGAAAATGTAGTACCTAAAATTAAAAGAAATGTATTTTTGAATTCAGCGTTACGAAAGCTTTCACACGATACCCCACACGATATACAAAGAATTTTTTTTTTTCAAGCAACTGAATTTTCCCCTATACATTTTTACTAAATATATTTATAAATGTTTAATAATCTGAAAATATGTGGGTCAACATTCTTTATTACTTCATCGAATTTGAACTTTCCACGTTCCACAGTTTACGAGTAAAATGTCTGTGACAGACAGACAGACAGACGGACAGACACAAGAGTGATCTTATAATGGTTCCGTTTTTACTTTTTAAGTACGGAACCCTAAAAAAACACAAAAAAGTATATTAATATAAAAATTATTATTCAGGGACATGAAAGTCAAAAGATTGTGAGAATACCCCATATATACCATTATAACTTGGACATTCCTTTATGGATATCCTATATGTGAGATTATTTCTTACAGTTTCTATATTTAATGTATATTTGTTCCTTTTCAGCTATTTTTTTGCATCGATATATATTTAAACTCAATTATTGTGTTCCGACCGCAATGTTTATTTTTTATTGATCACATCGTAATGCTTTCATCGTTACTTCCTTACCGCAGATTCGCTTTGTGGTCTCTCTTTGCGTCGGCATGTACTATTTTAACGTCAATGATGTGCTACGCGGCTTCCGTTCCTGGCGTAATCGTTACGCGATAGCTGACGTCTATAGGAGACGTGCGTTAGTTTCGTTTTTGCGAATCGGCGACAACCTTTTTAAATCTGGAACTTTCCATTTGTTTTCATTAATTGTGTCGTAACTTTTAATTTAGCTAATCAATTTAAATCTACAGTTTTACTTTAAAATTACTTTTGATTTAAAATTACTTTTGAATCCCCGCACTTGTTATTTATAAACAAAAACGCGTTAATTTTCAGATCAGAATTTAGTTTGATCTTGTCCTGAAAAGATGTAATTGTTGTTGCAATTTTACAGAGTGCGGCTTCGCGGCTGCAGGTCGGCGCGTTTTTTTAAAGGAATGAACAAAGTGTTTTACGAAAGAAATATGCTATCGTACTTAAGACCGCTAGTACTTTTTTTATGTGGATTCATTTGTCATGTCCAAATTAATTTAAATAATATGTACTCCCTCTTACAAATAGTTTAGAATAACTTATAGATGCATTATTTATCTTGTTCCAAAAGCATTATTTTTTACACAAAAGAAAAGTATTTATAAAATAAAATATTTCTTCTGCCTTTGCATCTTTTCAGCATTCTTGGCCTTGAGGGAAGGGAATTTTTTCAGTCCGGAAATATTTTTATATTTCAATTGTAAGAACATTATATTTTTACATTTTCTAATTATACAAAATACTAAGAAAAATATTTAAAATAAAAGATTTGAGTGGGGTTATAAATATTGCACAAAATCCCTATAAATTCAAATTTAATTAATCCGTCTAAATCCATCAATCCTTCTAAAATCCTCCTAAATTTTATTAAATGATTATGTAAGTCTTCTAATGTAGTTTTAAAAATGCACGAAAAATGCTTTAGAAGATAAAATTTTCATGAACTCATAATTCAGTACATAAAGGGTTAAACATAATTTTATTATTTCTATACTTCATGTCTATCTAAAATGCTTGTTGCAAAATTTAATGAACTCTTTTTTTCTAATGCATTAGAAATATATTTGTTGCGAACTTAGTTATTATTTTGATGGGGAATAATACCTTTAATAATACGTACCGAAATATTTTCAAACATTAAAAATTCCTTATTCTTTTTTTTTCTAAATAACAAAACTGTAGCAACATTTTTTGCGACATTCAAGTGTTGTTATTGGGTTTATATTGAAGCCATGAAAAAAGTAAATTTTAGAGAAAAATGTGTCACAAATAATTTAGATCAGAGTTTGTAAATTAATTTGAAGCAAAGTGACATATTTTGCTGAGGTAAATGCGATTTATTAATGCATCTATTGAAGCAGGGAATTATGGAGTAAAGAAAATTCGGCACTTAAGCTTTAAAACGCAACACAAAAAATAGTTTAAATATTCAAATCATCTCATAAATTGTGCAGTTTCTACTTTTTTTAATGTTTTGGGTAAATAGAAAAAGAAAAGAATTGTAAAATAGTAACATTTAAACATAAAATATTTATCTAAATTGATATTTACAAAAATTATTAAAATCTATTTTATAATACAGTAGGAATATATTTATTGCGAACGCAGTTATTATTTTGTTGAGAAATATAGTTTTAATAATATTTACTGAAATATTTTCAAACGTCAAAAATTTCTTATTCTCTTATTTTTCTCGGTCAAAAACCTATAGTAACATATTTTGCGACTAAAATTGATTGATGTGTTGTTATCGGCTTTACATTGAAGCAAAGAAAAAATTAATTATAAAGAACAGTGTGTCGCAAATATTTTAGAGAACAGTGTTATATACAGACTGCAAAGTGACAGATTTTCCTGAGGTAAATGCGATGCATTAATGCATATATTGGATCGAGGAATTTTGGAGTAAAGAAAACTTGGCAGTGAAGCATGCAAACTTAACAGAAAAAAAGTTAAAATAGTCAAATCATTTCATAAATTTTACAGTTAGTACTTTTTAATGTTTTAAGTAATTAATAATAAAAAAAGGATTGTAAAATAATTAGTAAAATTTAAACATAAATACATCTAAAATGCTTCTTACAAAATTTATTTAACTATTTATTATAATACAGTAGAAATGCGTTTGCTGTTATCTTAGTTAATTTTTCTCTCGGAATTATACCTTTTTTAATACCTCCCAAAATATTTTCAAACATGAAAATTTTCTTGTTCTTCATTTTTCTCGGTCAAAAAAAAGTTAGCAACATATTTTGCGACTGAATTTCATTAAAGTGTTGTTAATGGCTTTATAATGAATAAAAAAGTAAATTATGAAGAACAATGAGTCACAAATAATTTAGAGAACAGTGTTATGCATAGAATGCAAAGTGATATATTTTACTGGGGTAAATGTGATAAATTAACGCATCTATTGGTTCGGGTAATTTTGGAGTAAGGAAGAAAACTTAGCATTTGCATGAAAGCGTAACACAAAAAAAGTTAAAATATTCAAATCAGCTCATAAATTTTGCAGTTAATACTTTTTTAATGTTTTGAGGGGGAAAAATATTGTAAAATAATTATTATTAACATTTAAACATAAAATAATTATCTAAAATGCTTCTCACAAAATTTACATACTTTATTTATTTTTTCTCTGTATTTTAGTTCAGTAGAATTATATTGATGCGAACTTAGTTAATGTTTTGCTGTGGAAAATACCTTTAATAATACCTCCCAAAATATTTTCAAATATGAAAAATTCCCTATTCTCTTTTTTTCTCGGTCAAAAAAGCCAGCAATTTATTTTGCGACTAAAAATCATTGGATTGTTGTTATTGGCTTTATATTGAACCAAACAAGTAATATAAAAATTTTGTTTTTAAAGTGAATTCCTACTTAGGTCATCAAAGGAAAATTTAATATAATCCCTTAAGCTAATATTAGTTTTTGTTGCATAAATGTATCTCAATTTGTTACTTTTTCTATAAGCAAGTAGGTTTACAGTAGAAGTCTATGGAAATTTGGCAAAATATTAGAGATATCGCCAAATTTGGCAATATATCGCCAAGTTGGCGACAAACTTGACGGTATTTGGCGACAGAAAAGGGTCCCCCCTATGGTAACCTCCCTTATAGATATGAAGATGCATTAAATGCTGTTCAATAACTAATGGCCGCCATTTTGCCTTCCATATAAAACTAAAATTAATTAATTAAAATTTAACTAATGAATTAATATTTCAAAAATCTGTATTAACTTCAATTGTCATCCAGTACAAGATAATAAAAAAATTATTTCAACTTGATAGGATGAATAATAAGTATTTTATTAACGATTGAAAATTTGAACAAGATATATAAATAAATAAATATAGGGAGAGTGTGAACTAATAGTAGGAATTGAAATAAAAAATAAATAATAAAGAACAGTGTGTCACAAATAATGTAGAGACAAGTTGTTATGAAAAGGATCCAAAGTGACATATTTCGCGGAGTTAATGCGGTATATTAATGCATCTACTGAATCAGAGAATTTTAAAGTAAAGAAAACTTTGCACGAAAACGTAACAGAAAAAAAAAAATAAATATTTAAGTAATCTCACAAATTGTGCATTTTGTACTTTTTGAATCTTTTGAGAATATAGGAAATGTAGGATTGTAAAATAATTAGTAACATTTAAACATAAGTTGTTTATATAAAATGCATCTCACAAAATTTATTACCATCTTTATTATAGTACAGTGGAAATGTATTTGATGCAAACTTAATTTATATTTTGCTTGGAAATATACCTATTATAATATACCTCCCGAAATATTTTCAAACAGTAAAACTTCTTGTTTTCTTTTTTTTTTCTCAACCAACAAACGTTAGCAACATATTTTGCTGCTGAAATTCCTTAAAGAGTTGTTACTGGCTTTATATTGAAGCAAATAAAAATAAATTATAAAGAACAATATGTCACAAATAATTTAGAGAAGTGTTGTTATGAAGAGGATACAAAACAACATATTCTGTTGAGGTAAATGCGGTACATTAATGCATATACTGAATCGGGTAATTTTTCAATTAAAAAAAAAAATTGCACGAAAATATAACACAAGAAAACCTTAAAATGTTTAAGTAATCTCATAACTCGTTCATTTTGTACTTTTTGAATCTTTTGAGAATATAGGAAATGTAGGATTGTAAAATAATTAGTAACATTTAAACGTAAGTTATTTATCTAAAATGCGTCTCACAAAATTTATTAACACTTTATTATAATATAGTTAAAATGTATTTGCTGCGAACTTAATTTATATTTTGCTTGCAAATATAACTATATAATATATTTCCCGTAATATTTTCAAACATGAAAATTTCTTATTCTCTTTTTTTTTTTTCTCAGTCAAAAAACGTTAGCAACATATTTTTCTACTGAATTTCATTAAAGTATTGTTATTGGCTTTATATTGCAGCAAAGAAAAAATAAATACAATGTGTCACAAATAATTTACAGAAGGGTGTTGTGTACATGTTGGAAAGTAACATATTTTGCTGATGTAAATGCAATTTATTAATACATCTATTGAAATAGAAAATTTTAGAGTAAATAAAAGTCGGCACTTATGCATGAAAACGGAACAAGAAAGAAAGTTAAAATATTCAAATCATCTCATAAATTGTGCAGTTAATACTTTTCTAATGTTTTGAAGAAACAGAAAAAATATGATTGAAAAATAATTAGTAACATTTAAACGTAAATATTTATCGAAGCACTCGTTACAAAATTTATTAATCTCTTTATTCTAATACAGTAGAAATATATATTTTGCGATTTTTTTTTTATTATTTTGATGTGAAATATTCCTTTAACAATGCGTCTTAAAATACCTTTTAAACATGAAAAATTCCGTATTCTCTTTTTTGCCCATCAAAAAAAGTTAGCAACATATTTTGCGACTGAAATTTGCTGTTATTGGCTTTATACTGATGCAACGAAAAAGTAATTTATAACGAAGACTGTGTCACAAATAATTTAGAAAAGCGTGCTATTTACAGGATGTAAAATGATATATTTTGCTGATGTAAATCCGATAATTCATGTATTTATTGAATCAGAAAATTTTGGAGTAAAGACAACTCGGCACTTAAGCATGAAAAAGCAGGTATTTACTATTATTTTATGTTTAGTGCGAAACAGTAAATTTGAATAATGTTAGTCATTACATTAAATGGTGTCAGGAGTCTTAAAATTGGAAAAAAGGGAGTAAAACGACCATTTTCAACATTTAATATCTTAAAATGTCATGCAGAATTACCATTTATAGGGGGCTTCAAACTGTCAGACATTTGACGAGTAGAAAATTGGTAAATAATTTATATTTAAAGCATTTTTATATTTTTTATGTGAAGTTGTATTTAGTTAATACAAAATTTCTAAAACTTCAACAATACGAGGATGTATCAATAGCTTTTTGCCCCCCCCCCTCACATAAAAATAACTGAGTGAAATTTATGAAATTGCTACATTTTATGAGTTCTTTTCTATATAATCAGTGTGCACAGTAACGCATTTGTACAAAAGGTATTTGAAAGAGAGGTGAGGGAGGATGTATTTCAGAAGGTGAGATAGTAGACCCAAAGAGGGTCATTTTTCAAACTTTTGCCGACCCCCCACATATGACATATTGTTGGAAAGTTCTGTGACCACTTATTCATGCTATGCATCTCCCTATCCCCCCCCCCAACAATTTGCCTCCGGGGGGGCATGAATGGTGTCTGCAAAATTTAGAAAAGTTCACCCCGAAGGGCAAATTTGGGGGTAGGAGCTATAATTCTATAGTATAATTCTAATGACCATAACTTCTGTTCTAATGGGAACTTCAGAGAAACAATCATGCCAAAATGTTCAGAAAATATAGAAGTTTAACATCCAAAAAATTAAAAATTTCGAAAATTTTGAAGTTTTAAGATTTCTGAGACCCCTTAATTATATTACTTTGGTATTTTTTAATTTATAAAAAAGTGATTTTTAATTTTTAAAAAATGGTATTTTTTAACTTATTTTTGAATATTTCAGTTAATTTTGAAGATTTTGTAAAACTCCGAGTTCAGTGCACAGTTATGTGTAAAAGTAGTACGTAGTTCAAAGGAAATTGAGATATATTTAGTTGAATTGGGTGTACGCTGTAAATTTTCCTAAAAAAATAGCAAAAAAACAACACATTTTAAAACATGTTATAAAGATATTGCTAGGATTTTATGCTTTTTCATCTTCTGTATTACAATTGAACTAAAACTATGCGTATTTATTCAATATTGTACATATTTTTAGAAAAAGTGCTCCTATCGTAGACACATACGTTGAATCTTTTTAATTTCTTATTATAAGAAGGAAATCTTATTTACAACGTAAATGGAGTGGAAATTACGAAAATTAAATTTTACGAGTTACGTGATTGTGATACAATTATAATAGAGTGCCTTTATAAGAAAGAGGAGACATGTGGGCAACAAAATTCCGTTGGCGATTTTAGATAAATATTTGAAGCGCTCGACACTTTTTGCCAAGAAATATTGATTTATTTATTAATTCGTTCTATGCGTCAAGTCGTAAGCTATGTAGATTGCTATGGTTTCGACAAAAAACTTTAATCTGAGCATATGCCCTCTGCCTATGTTCAAATTCATTGCTTAGAACTCCGTGTTCTATCACAGCCAATTTATTTATATTCTAAACAAATTTGAAAAATATAGTTTCATTCGGATCCATAATACGAAAATCTTTTAGCCTTTAAGAGGAACTTTTGATAATATGGATGTATGTCTTATGAATATTCATTACAGTACCTTTCTTTAAAGAGAATGTAAGCTATAAATCATTCAATTCATCCAAGAAAAATAAAAATAAAGATATTTGTTCATTATTTCACATTGGAGACGATATACCATTATATTTACCATCTTCTTTCCCTTTTTCTGAAAATGGATTTATTTAGTTGGCAGCTTTAGAAAAACTAGTTGAAAGTTTTAAAAAAATAATATAGCGGAAATCAGTTGAGATTATAAAATGCTGAGACTTATATGAGATGCGATTTTTGAATCCATGTGAACCTATGTTAACCTAATGTTACCTACCTATATATAATACCTGATATTAAGTTAATTTGACTGGACCTAGAAATCATAGTTTAGGATGTTTTTAGAACGTAATCTGCTCATTCGATTTTTTCGAAGCCATTCTTTGCGTGCATAGTAAAGTAACAGCTTTGTCAAATTTAAAGTTTTCAGTACCTTAGAATGTTCTTTAGGAAGTTTTGTCATCCTGCTTCCTTTTACATTTCGATTTTTCTTTTAAACTGTTGTGTGGGTGCATTTCCAACATAAAATTATCAGACATACCAGGTTTCAAAATTCCATCCTTAAAATTTAGATAAAAATCGTAATTTAGAACATTTTTAGAAAGCTTTTCCTCCATTTCACCTTTTTAAATTTCGATTTAAAAACTGTTCTTTGCAATTATTTACGTCTTAAAAGTAAAATTCATGCCAAATTACAAGTTTCTATCTCTGACAATTCCAGAAAAATCAATTCCAAAAAACGGTTTTAGAATGCCTTCTATTCATTTCAGAATCTTAAATTTCGAATTTTTTTAGAAACCATTCTTAGAGAGCAGTTTTAGCTTAAAAGAAATCGCATGCCAAATTTTAATTTTCTAGTCCTTTCAATATCACAAAAATCATAATTTATAACGTTTCTCTTGCACTGTTTTAAATTTAATTATTTTAACGTCAAAACGTCTTGGGTGCGTGCAATTTCGACTTAAAAGTAACAGAAATGGCAAATTTGAATTTTCTATACTTAATAATTCAATACAAATCGCAATTTAGACTATTTTAGAATGTTTTTAGCTTGTTTTACCCTTTTAAATTTCTAATTTTTTTAGAAACCATTCATGGCAAGCATTCGCATCTTAAAAGTAATGGCTATGATAAATTTCAAGTTTCTAATTTCTTCAGTATAACAAAAATTGCAGTTTATGAAAGCTTTTTGCTCCTGCATATTCCTGGTGTAATTGCACCGACATAGAATATATTTTTGCTCCTGCATATTCCTGGTGTAATTACACCGACATATAATATAGCTAAGGTTGGAATAGAGGATGTCACCATGAATTTGCCACCCCTACCTTTGAAATTGGTTCGGTAAATGCAGAGATTAGCCCTACGAATAAACAAACAATCAAACAATTCTTCTTTATAATATTAGTATAGATGATGGGCGCTTTAAAACTTTGTAATTGACTTTTGACTTTTTTCCCCAATTTCGTATTATTTTGAAGAATGCTAACTCCAGTTTCGCTGCCAGGTACCTCATCGTTTTGCGCATGCTCGTTTTCCTGTACACCACTTTCGTGACAATCGTAAATTGGTTTATCAGTTGTACGTGAAATGGAATTAAGCAATCACCCTGTAACGGACAACAATATTTTTTAATTAATTTCTGGCGTAATTGATACTTTAAATACATTCAAAATTTTAGATATCTTTACAAATAGAATCTGCTTCTATATTATTGCATATCGGAAGCTAGCTTTTTATACATGATTTTATTTTCATATTCTATTCCGACCACTATATTTTAAAAATAAATTTAGTGGCATACGTCTCTACCAAGTTGTCAAAAAACAACTAAATGTTTTCCTTAAAAATAAGTGTACCCAAACGATTAAAATTCATGTACGTGATGCTGTTCCCGATGTCACTTAGGACTTGGTATAGTGTCGATAAGGTTTATGTATTTATAAATATATAAGGAAATTATATTATTAAATATAGTAGGATATTATATTATATTATTAAATATATTAGGAAATTAATATGCTACTATGAGAGCGTATTGATTTATATTGTATATGTAAAGTTTGGTGTTTATTTTAAAACATAACTATTCCGAATTCATACTAATTAACTTCGCTAATGAAAAGTATCATTCAAAATATCGCTACATAGTATCATTGATTAATCACAAATAAACAATTACAGAAAATACCATTTGTACATTAAAATCATTACAATCTCCTATACAACAGACATATGCGTATGTTTATGAATGCCATATGCTTCTAGTATTATATTCCCCGCTTACATGTTAATTACCCTCATGTGACATACAGATCTGGAACACATAACTAATACAGAAGCATACAATCAAATGCATTCATACCGCATACGTTACTAATTCTATTCTGATGTGCGTGATTTCTGCAAAGCAATTTATATCTACATTCCTGTAAATAAAATATCCATGCTAAATTAAATTTAAAAGTGGAAAAATGTATCACAGAAATGCGTGATATTTTGTATCAAAGCTTCCATATCTAAGCTTCAACTGTTCCAGCTCGTAACACTGTTAATAATAAAATAAAGTATTTTTATTATTGTATAAAATAAAGTATTTTTATCATGGAACTTTCTTACTAATTTTTTTAATCATTATTCGCTGTGAAAGCATTATAAAATTCAACATAATTAAGTTTACAAATAGAAAAATGCTTCACACAATGAAAAATTTATAATAAAAAATAATTTACAAAGTTGTTGAAAGAATCCTACATGAGAAAACTAGAAGTCATAACGCTGTTAAGAAAACAATTAAAAATAAGAAAGCTATGAAAAAAATTATTGTTTCTTATTTTCTTTTTAAATTATTATTTCAGGAATTAATTTTTAGATTTTTTTTTTCAAAATAGGTCAGACTTTTGGAAGTTTCTTTAACCTTGTTGTGGTTTATGCTTTCCTGTCCTTTCTCTGATCTAGGATATCGGCCAGGTAGGTTAGTGATCAGACTGAAAGCACTGTATGATGAAGTTGGAGATTCGATTACCAGTCCAGTTTTTTTTTTTTTTTTTTTTTTTTTTTCACACGTGTCTTGAGTAAACAATTTGTTCTTTAAGGGTCTGGTCACTCAGCTTCGGAATTCTCCTCCGTAATGTTAAGTCTATGGACTTTTGATGCATTCGTATTTTTAAAATATCTTCTCGGGAAATTCATATTTTTAACATTATTTTTACTGTGTACTCTTCTTAAAGGATTATCTTTTTTTTCTTAGTTTTCAAAATATTTCTAAAATCTATGCTGAATTTAATATTTTATGTGTTAAAAGCGGGCGAACTGTGTGTAAGATTTTAACACTTCCTATAAAATTAAGTCGATACTTTAGAAATATTTTGAGAACTAAGAAAAAAAAGAGACATCTTTTAAGAAGTTTACATAAAAAATAGAAATTAAAAATATTAATTTTCCAAGGCGATATTTTAAATATACGAATGCATCAAATGCCCATAGACTTTACATTAGCGAGGGGAAATCGGAAACCGAGTGATCAGCACATTAATGAAGATATTTCAGGTATCCACGAATTTCACGTTATTTCACAATTAAATCACAGTTCACGAAATTGTTATAGGGAGAGAATTATCATATGAAGTCAGGACTCTAAATATATAATTTCACATTAAAAGGAGTTAATTTCATGTGTTATATTCTGAAGAAAAATAAAATCGAAATATTTCATTTTTGTGTTCATCATTTGTAAAATATCACCAGCACGAGAACTTTTGTATATTATTATTGACAGTTACATAATAAACATAATGTACATTATTTACATATTTACAGATGAAACGCATTTAGTTGCTTTGTTCCTTCTAAAACTCATGATTCTAAATACAATTAAAATTTCAGCAACTATTTTCTTCTGTTAAGAAGCAATGTTAAAGAATAGCATGATTTCATGCTCGAGATAAATTTCTTTTTTAAAATTAAAACAACATTTCTTCTGTTTTTAGAAGACCAAGAGAAAAATGCAGTCTACTTACTGCGTTCAAATTTTACATTACTACTAAAACTAAAGAACAAGAAAAATGTTTTTAATATGAATTATCTAGTCAAATCACGTGACTATCGGCTCCATTAAAGTTTGGCTGAAAGAGACCCGCTCAAGGGGGTTTGCGAAATATTCCACATCCCTTAGGTGTACCTTTAATAATGAATTCAGTTATATTATGTGCTTTAATTTCCAAGTGTGCTAGTACGTTACCTAACTGAACTAAAGTTTGCCATGCTATGTAGTATACATTTAAATTTATAATCCATACACCATGTTCTACTATAGAATTCGGATATTTTTCTGACTATTAATGGTAACTGCTGAAATTTGGTTTTTAAATGTGTTGTGCATTGTCTTCATTATTTACTTAGACTTAATATTTTACCATATTAACCCATTTATGCCTAGCGTCCGATTTTTGGGACGTTTCGAATTTTAATAATTTTTTATAATTTTCTTCTTGTTTACAACATGAAAATTCTATGAAATAATTTTCTATAAATGTCTTTATTTATTACCGAGAGATGACAGCATAAGATTGATGTTTATTTGCTTAAATGAAGGCTTTCTTTCTATGTTTATAGATTTTCCATTTTAAAAGAGAGCAAAACGTAAAAAGTAAGTTTATTTCTATTTTTTGTATCAAGGATACAAATAAATAAGTCGTAATCTTAGCTTGTTGACTAGTTTGAAATACATATTTTTTTTAATTGCGAAATTACAAGTTCAAGCCTATTTTAAATGCATGTTTGTAACGTACATAATTTAGGGCGGTAGGCGCAAATGGGTGTATATTTCTATTAGCCATTTATGGGACAATTATTTATGTAAAGTCCTTTTCAAGAGGATTTTGAAATAAATTGCTTTTTGGACTCAAATACGATTATTCTTAATTTATTATTAATAATACTTATATGTTATTAGTATCTGTAAAGAAATAAATAAATTTTTTAATAGTTCATAAAAATACTAATTATAGTATATGATATGCAATTTAAAGGATTAATTTATATAAATTTAGACAAAACATATAATTATGCATTTTTCCACATATAGATATTCCCATATTTAGTACGTTTACATTTTATCAAATAAATACAAAAATATTTTTGCGTTATTTATTTTAGTATTTTCCCAGTTCATTTTGCAAAATTTTACAGTGACCAACAAATTTGAGAAAACAAAAATTCATGCATAAATGGGTTAAACTGTGAAATTTTGTTACAATATTATGTATTGTAAAGTGCTATGTATAAGCTATGCTTAAAGCATGAGTTTTTGTTCTTTTCAACTTTCACACCATATCATATACCGCTTTGTTTATACAGTATAAGATGAATTTCACCAATGCAACCAACTGCATTGCAAATGCAGCAGCAGCACCTCTTTTTATCACGCATACCAGCAGTCAAGGAAAACAAAGTGTTATATCAAAAGGCGGAATCACACAAGATCATAACAATATGTCGAAAAATTGACAACTTTAACCCATTTATGCCTAGCGTCCCATTTTTGAGACGCTTCGAATGTCAATTATTTTTTTCTTCTTCTTTATAACAAGAAAATTGTACGAAATAATTATGTATGAATGTCTTTATCTGTTACCGAAAGCTGACAGCATCAGATGGATATTTATTTGCTTCAATAAAGGCTATTTTCGGAGTTCATAGATTTTTCATTTTTCAAGATGGCGAAATTGAAAATTAATTTTATTAGTTTTTTTTTCTACCAAGGATCGAAAAATATAAGTCATAAACTTAGCTTGTAGAATTCTTTGAAATACGTTTTTTTTTTTTTTATTATTATTATTTAAATTGCAAAATTTTATGTTCAAGCCTATTTTTTATGCATTTTTGTAATGTATAAAATATAGGGAGCTAGGACAGAATAGATACATATTTTTATTAGCCATTTAGAGGACAGTTATTTATGTAAAATCCTTTTCAAGATGATTTTGAAACAAATTGTTTTTAAGCCTCATATACGTTTATTCTTAGTTTATCATTACTAATACTTATAATGTTATTAGTCTATGTAAAGAAATGAATATAATTTTTTAGCAGTTCATTAAAATACTAATTAAGTATGTAATATACAATTTAAATGCTTTTTGTGTATAAATTTAGACAAAACCCGTAATTATGCGTATTATACTGTTACAAATATTATGCATATTCCCATATTTAATACGGTTACATTTTATCAAATAAAAACAAAAAAATTTTAGCGCAATTTTTTTAGTATTTTTCCAGTTCATTTTGAAACAATTTAAAGTGATTTTACCAAAAAATATGCAAAACAAAAATTCAGGCTCAAATGGTTTAAGAAAATGTCATATCTTCTTCTAAAACCTAAGAGTACAGTGCAGTTTTCCTTAAAATTTAACGACAACAAAACTTTTATAATCGGTATACATGTAGAATTACTTAAAAACTGCACTGTAAAAAAGCTCTAATATTTCTTAATCTTCTTAATAACTTATCTTTCTTTCTTTTTGTTAAAGTATAATATAACCTAATTAAACATGATTCCGACAAGTCTTCCATTATCTTTAGAGAATTCTGAAACCAATAGATTTTTAACATTTAAAAAAGCTTTTTTAAAACAAAACTTTTTTTCTGTCCATAATTTTCGGAACAGTTTTCAAGTAGTTTTCCCAGCGTAATAAGTTTTCTCTACATGATATATTGGGTTATCCGATGCTAATTAATAAGCATTTTTGGCTGCGTAACGGAATTTGTACATGCAACAGTAAAAAAAAAAAAAAAAAAAATATATATATATATATATATTAATGTGATTTAATAACATTAATTTTAATGTTAGTATTAAGGGGACAAAGGACCTTCATGCATCATGGACCTACATGCATTATGGCATTTATTTATCACACAAGAAATTAAAAAAAAAAAATTGGGAGAAAAATAAGGGAATTTTCTTGAATATTTTAAGTGTTATGAAGAACTTTTCAAAATGCTCCATGCGCATTCCATATCAATTAAAATATTTTTTATAGCTGTTTGTTATTATATATGTCATAAAACTGTGCATTGCTTTTTGTAAACTAAATATAATTGGGAAAGTTAAAAGTAGTTAATTGCAGAAATAAGATGCAAAAATGCCGAAAATTTCATAAAGTTTAGAAAAAAAAAATTGCCTATATATTCTTTTATATAAAATTCGATGCACATTTTTATTTATATATATATATAAAACAAACTTCCATAAAAAAATATTGGGGATTTTAATCGCTATGGAATGCGCATGGGGCCTTTTGAAAAGTTTTTCATAATGCTTAAATTATTCAAGAAAATCCTTTAGTTTTGTCCAAAAAAAATTTTATTATTTCTTGCGTGCTAAATATATGCTATAATGCATGTAGTGTGCCCTTAAGTGGATCTTCTACATTAGAAGACAAAAAAAAAGCACTTTTTTATGATTTTTTTGTAAGAAAACTGCATGATGGATCTTTTTGAAATTTTATCAGTTTATTGTACATAAGGTATAAGGTCTTAAGGTATGAACAAGAATTTTTTTATTAGATTTTATTGCTTCTACTCTAAGTTATAAACAAATATGTTCAACTGCTTTGGAAAATTTCGTCTGGACGGTGGGAATGATAGCGCCTTGTAGAATTATCTGAAACACAAAAATATTTTTTTTTTTTCGTAAACTTCGTGAGTATAGCTTCTAGTTAAATTAAAGGAACTGTTCAGTGAACATATACATTTGTTTCGCGATTATTATGATTTAGGGGAAACCTTATTTGATGCTAATCTAAAAGCATTTATCAGTAATAAATAACAGCTCATTTCCTGTGCTGACACAAATATCCACTTTAGAGCATAAACAATCCCATAACTTCATCATCTCTTTGTGAGATAACCGTTTGTGAATTTTCTTTTACTAATTACTACAATTTTGGAAACTAATAAATCATGTGAATTACTGCAATTTTGAAACCATAAATCATTTCAAATGACTTTTTACTAAAAGACATTATCTTTCATTTTCTTATTGAAATAACTTTGTTTATTAATATCAAGGACACTTCCTGGTTTGCAGTGCAGTTACTTTGGAAGAAGTAGATGGAATTGAACCTTCAAACAATACGCACGCAGCAATTCTTCTGTAGCTGCGATATTTTAATTTCGTAACCGGGTAACCAAACCCCCGGTCCCTGTAAAACCGCAAGCACTCCTTCCTGTGCACCTGCATGATATTGTACCTAATGGCATCATTCAATGTAATTATATTTTAATCTCCAGTATACTTATTGACTGTTTTGACGCAATACACTCACAGTTTTCCGTACAGGAACCCATAAATGTATTTTTAAAAAGTTATGTAATGGCTGATTTAAAAAAAAAAAAATGTTACAAAAATTCGTTCTTGTTTCTTGATAACTTTTTTTTTTAAATAATTTTAGTAAAAGCTTTAATTCATATCGAAGGCAATTAAATAAGCTTCAATTTTAAAAAAAATCAAGATGATCCATTGAGTATTTTTTTTTTTTAAATCTTGCCCACCGTGTCAAAAAATGAGGTTGAACATATTTGTTTATAACTTAGAGTAGAAGCAACAAAATCTAATAAAAAAAATCGTGTATACCTTAAGATATGTACAATAAACTGTTAAAATTTCCAAAAGGTCCATTATGCAGTTTTCTTACAAAAATATATATATATATATATATAAGTCCATTTTTTTGTCTCCTAATGTAGAAGGTCCCCTTAAATAGTATTTAGAGCGAAATTTAAAAAAAAATGAGTTTGAAGGTCCCTTGTCCCTTTAACGCTGTTAATTAATCTTGTTTGTTAATCATGAGGTATGACAGCATCCGAAAAAAAAGCATATTTCAGATTCAGAAAATAGATTAATATACAGTAGAAACTACTTGGAAACATTTCCGAAAATTACAGATGAAAAAAGAAAAAGAAAATATTGTTTCAAAAATAATTCTTTATATATCGGAAATGTATCGTTCTGGTATATATGAAGATAACGTAATGCTTTTCGGTAACTTTAGTAACTCGAATAGGTTATATTATATTTTCGTGAATCTTAAAACGGATAGGAGTTGCATTACATAGAAGCTAAATAGAATCTGTATTTTTACCTAATGTGCCATTTAACCCATTTCTTGCTAGTGGTGTAAAACGCACCATTTTCTTAAGTAATTTTTCTCTTATAAAAATAAATGCTTGGATCAACAGAAATATTTTGTTAAAAAGTTTAATGTTAAATAACCAAATAAGTTTATTTGATTAAAATAAACCGCACTTTTATGTAGAAACATCTAGATATGAAATTATCGTTTTTGGCTCTTTTCAAAAAATGTCCGTACATGCTGCGATTTGAAACATTTTATAAATATATAAAATTTGAATTTCCTTGATTATTTATTCATTTTAGAAAAAAATTATGCAAATCATATTTTTGTTTAGCAGTTTTATCAATATCTGACTACATTTATTTTTTTTATATATAAAATTCCAGCTGATGGTGCATTTTTACACTGTCTTATAGCTTTTACACTAATATAGTTTTTTTTTTTTTCGATTGCAGTTTTGTCAATAGTATAATATGACCTATTTGTCATAAAATATTAGTGTTAGGCAAAAATGTTTATAAAAGTCATTGTGAAAGTTAGTTATCCGAATGGATGATAGAACGAAAGCTAGATTTTAGGTGCAATATTAAGTGGAATGCTATATACAAATCTTTAAATATATTTATTTCATTGCTAATCAATCAAATGAAACATATATCAAACATATTTAGATAAATGAAAAAAAAAGATAAAAATGTAAATGAAAAAGAGATAATGTTTTTCGAAAATCCAAAGTATACTATAATTTTTCTTAAATATTTTTAGGAATGTAAGAACTCAGATATAAGATTCGATGCTGAAAGGAAAAAAAATATATAATAAAAAATACCTATTTTCTCTGTGCATCAAAAGAAAATACATAGCAAGAGAAAATAATTCCTGTTCACTAATAAAATATCACAATTTTTATATTTAAGATTCTTAGATAAATATATTCTCATCTAACATCTTTTATAACATTTACCTGACATTTAACATTCCAGCATTCAAATACAGAATAGAAACTAAAAGTTTGTATGTTTTGCATAATTCTCAGCTAAGTTTTGAGAAAGTGCCACATTTTCAAAAGTTTATTCACAGAACATGTTAGGATTTTAATTTAAAGTTGTGATTATATGCGTAAAGAAAAACTTATGCTTTCTTAAATATCAGATATATGGTTTTAGAAGAATTGATGATTATTCAAAGTTTTCAAAGAACTTCATGTCCATCACTCATGCATACATTTTATACTTAATATTATTTCAATTAAGTATAATTTGGATAATGATGATTTACTATTGTAATTTTTAAAAGAAATAGAGAAATATTCTCGAATGAAAAAATTATCCCCCCCCCCCCCCAACGCCAAGATAGCTGAAGAGGTGCAAAGGCAAAAGAAATCATCCTTTTAAAAATATTTCTGTTTTGTGTAACCAATAATGCTTTTGGAAAAACTTAAAGTAATGTATGTATAACTCATTCTAAACTGTATTACAACTAATCAATGTATTAAATAAATTTTATAACAAGTTATTTTAAGGGTACATATAAGTATCGTTAGCAGATAAAGGGTTAAAATGATCTACTCGTAGGTCAAAATTGTTTCATTAACCATGTAGATAAAATATTTTTCTAAAGACAATCAAACTTTTACATTTTCCACTCCATAAAAATAGTCATAACTAAAACACTTATCACTGTAAATAATTAAAATAGATTATATTAAAAATACTCATGTGTTTATTACCTATATCAAATTTCGTAGCAATCCATACATATGTTCTCAAGACATCATGCTTGCATACGGCGTAAAAGAAAGCTATTTTAATTTCAAAAGAATACAAATTCTGTAAAAGACTAGCCAGTTTCTAATGGTGTATAATAACCCTTTATGTACTGAATTATGAATTCATGAAAATTTTATCTTCTAAATCATTTTTCGTGAATTTTTGAAACTACATTAGAAGATTTACGTAATTATTTAATAAATTTTAGAAGGATTTTAGATGGATTGAAGGATTTAGATGGATTAATTAAATTTGAATTTATAGGGATTTTGTGCAATATCTGTACCCCACTCAAATATTTTATTTAAAATGTTTTTCTTAGTATTTTGTAGAATTAGGAAATGTACAAATATAATGTTCTTACAATGAAACATAGAAATATTTCGGAATTGAAAATTCCCCCCCCCCCTACCACCAAGAAAGCTGAAAAGATGCAAAGGCAAAATAAATCATCTTTTTAAAAATATTTTTGTTTTGTGTAACCAATAATGCTTTTGGAACAAGATAAAGTAATGCATCTATAACTCATTCTAAACTGTATTACTACTAATCGACGTATTAAATGAATTTTATAGCAAGTTCTTTTAATGGTACTTATAAGTACCGTCAGTAGATAAAGGGTTAAAAAGCACAATCTGTTAAATGAATAGCCAAAATTTCATTTCTATACATAATAAGGTTTTGAAGATACACTAATTCAAACTTTGAATTTTTTTTTTTGATTTTCGTCATTTTTAAAAGATACAAAACCCCTTAAAAATAAATTTCTGTAATTTAAGTACTTTAAATTAATTAAACTACAAACATTGGACGCCAAATACATGTTTAGCTTAAGTTTAAATTTTATTCGAAAACATCAATAACTGATTGCCTTCCAGTAACAAATATGTTCGCTTAAAAGCCTTCAAATTTGGTAAAATAGCATTAGTAAACACTCAAACAAAATTACGCAACAGATCTGACAGTTTAAAAGCTCGACTCTCTGAATTTCATTGCGGAAAAGATTTGCAAAATAAAGTTACAGAAAGTTTGATAGCTCAAAATGATAGCGTAGGTTTATTTACATTCCGTTTGAAATTGTAAAGGTTTTTGAGAATAAAGTTTTCTTTAGATGTTCAATTTCGAGATTCTTTCCTACGTTGCTAAAAAATTTAAAATAGCCAATAAATATGTAATAAAATTTCATTTTTACTTACGCGACGTTATTTGTATTTAGCATAATATAACGAAATTGCATTACATATAATAAATCATATGTATTACTTACAGGGGTTGGACAAAATAATATGAACATAAGCAATTTTGGACTATTACACCATAGGTTATTCAAATATGAATAAGTGAAATGTAAATAAACTGCAAATCAATTGCTAAAATGGCGTATACACATTTAATATATATTAAAACATTAAAATCACTAAAATAACTATTCCTATTTTATCCTATTTTAGTGATTTTAATGTTTTAATATATATTAAATGTGTATACGCCATTTTAGCAATTTATTTGTAGTTTATTCACATTTCACTTATTTATATTTGAATAATATGAACACTTCTGAAAACATAGCACCGGAAAGACACCACTCGTATACTCCTGCCCTCTAGCGGCGAAGCGTGTCACGTAGCGGATGAGAAGGTACACACATCAGTTTGCTACTTGCAGTGATAGAATTCGGATACGAAATACATTTCTGTGTTAAAATTGCGTTATGGCTGACCCCTCTGATTTCGAAGAAGGTTTGATTGTTGGGGCTCGTCTTGCTGGAGCCTCAGTAACGATAACGGCAACCCTTCTAGGTGTTGGGAGAAGTACTGTGTCGACTGTAACGTAAGCATATTTGAAACACGGAAACTCATCATGTAAAAAGCACAACGGTGGCCGAAAAGTTTTAGAGCGGATTGCGGCAAAAAAGAAATAAAAAAAAAACCACAAAACAACAGCATCCTAGATAACATCTAAGAACACACATCTACAGGATGTAGTCTCATCAAAAAGTATCCGGCGTGGACGGCAGTTGGCAAATATTAATGGTAGAGCAGTTATTTCAAAACAAAAAAAAAAAATATTTTTTCACAGATGTTCACATTATTTTGTCTAACCCCTATATGTTGTGAACATCGCTTATTCTATGCATTGTCCTTCTGATCAGATCGCCATTCATAAATATGAAGTAGAACATATTCTTCATAATCCTGAAGTTCCAGAAAAATCCGAGAAATACAGGGTGCGTTCACAAAGTTTCAAGACTGGTCTGAGAATGCAAAATTTATTAAACATTTTTGTACAGCGAACTAAAATTCTTCGAAATATGACCCTTGGGCATCAACACACCGCTGTCAACGTTTTTCCATTGTTCATAGACTCCCTGGAAGTCTTCGCACGCAAAGCTGTTAAGGGACCTCGTCGAAGCTGCTTGAATCCCTGGAATCGTGCCGAATCGCTTCCCTTTCAGGTCTTTCTTGATCCGGGGGAACAAAAAATGTCACTGAGAGCAAGGTTGGGGCTATAGGGGAGTTTGCGGTAGTATTACCAAGTTAAGCTTAGCCAAAAATTCGGCGGTTACGAGCGGCGTGTGAGAGGGCCCATTGTCATAGTGAACGATCGTTTCTGATGTCTGGAGGTACTCGCCGGACTCGATCCTTCAAATGGTGGTACATTCCAGCATAAAACTGACCTGAACCGGCTTGTCCGCCCAGACATCAGAGACTATTGGATTGTTCACCACGACAATGCGCCCTTTTACACGTCGCTCGCAGCCGCCAAAGTTTTGGCTAAGTTTAATATGGCAATACTGCCACAAGCACCTCTACAGCCTCGACCTCGCCTCCAACGATTTTTTGTTACTCCGGATCAAGAAAGATAATAAAGTGGAGCGATTCCACACAGGCTTGCGCACGAAGAATTCCAAGGAGCCTGCAAACAATGGATAAAACACTGGCAGCGGTGTGTTGATGCCCAAGTGTCACATTTCAACGAAATTTAGTTCTACGTACAAAAAAGTTTAATAAATTTTGTATTCTCAGAACAGTCTTGAAACTTTGTGAACACACCATGTATATCTTTAAATATTCGTCAAAATGTCTAAAACTGAAAGTGTCCGATACTTATTGGCCATATAGTGTATATAGATAGATAGATAGATAAATAGACAGAGAGATAGATATATATATATGTCACATTTGAAGGGAGAGTGGTTATGGGTCTGGAGGTCGTGATCGGTGAAAATATACCAAAAATTTCGGGAAATGGTCTCCTCCTGACGACTGCAATTGGTAGCCTTTTACATTTTGTAATTGCAAACTACCTAAAAGATAAACAGCTAAAAATGGAAAACAAATTAGCTAGTTAGTTTTTCTTTTTTTGTACAATGTGATTTTCAGTACGGTAATATTTAGTATCTAAAGCAAAGTTAGGATTGTATTACTGTCAATCGATTTATAAAAAAAGAAATATAACTAATTTTTAATCGTAAATTAAAATATTTTCAGGTCATAAACAGTTAAGTACTTTAGAACCGCCCCTCTACCTAATCCCGTCTGTCCAACAATGTACCGGGTGTCCCAAAAAGGACTGACTGATTTTAAAATTCAATAACTTGCAAACAGTGACAGATATTTAAAAAATTCTTGCAAGAGGGTTATGCATAAGGTCAAAAGTTTTATTACAGTGATTTTCAATTTTAGTTCGAATTACAAACAATAGATGGCGCTGCAATCAATAGGCGCTGAATTCAGGCTCGATTTTTGGTACTTCGTGGCCCGGATAATACATTTCCATCTCCTTTTTCAGCATGGAACAAGAGAAAGGACCAGAAATCGAGCCTGTATTTAGCGACTATTGCTTACAGCGTCATCCAGTGTTTGTAATTCGAACTAAAATCGAAAATCACTGTAATAAAACGTTTGACCTTATGCATAACCCTCCTGCAAGAATTTTTTAAATATCTGTCACCGTTTGCAAGTTATTGAATTTTAAAATCAGTCAGTTCTTTTTGGGACACCCGGTAGATAAAACATACTGAAGTAAAGACTGTCTCATAATTTTTTGGTTTAAATAGCAGATTTGTTAGAACATAAACAGCCAATTAAAGAAATTATAATTAAATTTTGAAATATGTTTTTTTTTCTATTTTAGAAAATATATTTTAGTTATGAGTGTATAAAGAAACATTTTTATATAATTCTGATTATTAGAATTTTTTTTTTATTATTATTTTTTTTAAACTAACAAAAAATCAGATCTTTAGTTTTATATTATTTGTCTAATAAACATTTTTCATATAAATATTTATTTTACTTTTGTTTTATTTAAGTTACAAAGTATAGGAAATATACCTATATTTCGGCATATAACGCAGACTTTTGAGAAAAGAAAAGAGGTCAAAATGTACAGATCTCGTCATACAGCGGGTACGGACCTTCAAAATTAAGCATATGAATTGAGTTTTTTATATTAACACTATGAAAACAGTTGGACGCATTTACGCATGACCTATAAAACTATAGTTAAGAAATTCTAAATTCTTTCCAAAAAGTTTGAAAAGTTATTTTTGGTTATTATAATGACAAAAGGATAAACGTGGGCTTCCCCGATTACATAATATAAGGTAAAGCCAAGAGAGATCGCGCAGTCGGACAGATTGGGCACAAAGAGAGTCGGGCAGAAGGATTAGAGTAGGACTCCAGCTAGTTCCCCATAGCCGACGTTACTATGGCCCGGAAGCGAAATCGAAACTAGAAGGTCACGTGACCCAGATAGACGAAGAAGTCGATGGTCGAAGCATTGCTTGCGTTGAAAATTAGCTCGGCGCCGGATGGGATATTTATTACAATACAAATACTTTCATAAACATAATTAAACTTCCACAGGGGGGGGGGGGGGTGAGGGGGCAGCCACTTCTTTTCGACGAAAACTTCTTATTTATATTTTCTGTTAATGTTTAACAGTTTTAAATCACTCAGAAATAATAAGTTTTAATTTTTCTTTTTAAATCGCCAGAGGAAAAAAAAAAAGTTCATTATTATATTTTTTAATTTAGGGATAGGCAATTTACTTCCCCCCCCCCCCAAAGGTTCCATTTGGGAGAAGTTACAGTTGGGGAGGGGGGCAGTTTCTCCTCTAAGGAATCTGGTATTTCAAAAAACATGTCATCACAAATCAGCCACAAAGGAAAGAAAAGAAAAAACTTTTCAGAACTTGGTTGCACAAAAGCTAAAATGTCTATCCAGGGTTGTTTTATTTAAATCAATTGTATTAAATCAAATAGATTTTTCAGTGGAGAGTTACTTCTCCTAAAGAATTCAGAAGTTTGTTTTATGTTTTGTTGCTTAGACCTGCAAATTACAGTTCCCATATGTTTATTGACAGAGGTATTGATTCAATAATATGATCAATATTTGGAGTATTTTTAACAAAATAAATATTTGTACTATTTACCTAACATAGAATTGCTGTTTCTTCTAACATGAAGTCAGGTATCATTGAAATCATGGAAGAAGTGTTTTCACTGTCTTAGATATGAAATTGATAAAATATAGCATGGAAATTTAATTTGTTGATACTTGTATTGTATAGTGTATTTTTCTTTTTATGCCCCCCCCCCCCCTTTCGTGTCTGAATTTACTATTTGCTATCCACTAATATATTTTCATTCCTTATGCCGCTGTAACTTGGGTAATCATATTTATACATTTATTTACAGATAATTTACATATTATTATCTACATTTTAAGATTTACAAAATTTCCACTTATATTTTAGCAAGATATAAAATACCTTAATTTTAAAAGCAAACCCTCCTACCAAAAAAAATGGTTTGTGATACAGTAGTTTCGTTACTATATTTTTATTTACCAGAATGAAATCTAATAAGAATCAACTATTATTTTTACAGAGGATTTTGTTGCCGACCAGTGTTATCAGTATGATTTCCCATCCACAATTAGGATGTTTCTTCGCAAACTAGGCTCTTTGCAAAAGTTGAATTTCTCAATCAGCCTATGACATATATAATAAATATTATTCTGAAATATATCTTTCAGAAAATAGTAATACACCTTATACATTTTGAAATTACAGTATGTTTTCAATATTTGAACAATAGCAAATTTTGAGTATTCATAAAACATTATTTAAATGATCTGAATTATTTAAATAATTTAATTATCTAAAATCCTCTTAATTTCAATTTTATATCATAATACTCAATATAAAAAAAAATGTTTAAACAGCCTTAGATAGGGTTGGACATTTTGTCTCATTTGCAGCATCCACTCTTGTCCCTACAAACTTTGGAAATGAGGTGAGGGGGTGGTGGCAAGGAAGAAAAATAAGAATACTTTCTCGCAGTGAAAATCCATAAACATTTTTTTTTTCTTATAAATATATAAACAACTTGTAACTATCAATTATGTCGTGAAAAGTAATTCATTATGAAAATACATTTCATTTCAAAACATGAAAAGCAATAAAGAATTACTTAAATATTTTTTAACATGAAAATTAGCAGATAAAAACAAACAAGTCTTTTTTTTATTTAAAATTATTAAAAAGAGTTCTGACTATTTTTAGCTATAGTTGTTTGAAGAAGAGGGTTAATAAAATGTGGACTCTTGAATCTTGATAATGATTGTAAAAATAAACTAAATATGTGCTAAACTGGGAGCTATTAATCTATGAATTGAAACAGTTTATAGAAAAAAATTAATTTCTTTTACATGAAAATATTAACTGAAAGTTGGTGTTTCAGCTAATATGTTTTTAAGTATATATTTAGAAGTAAAAAATTAAAACTTTGTCAATATTTAAATGAATTTTCCATGCTTTATACATTTACTTTGATTTTAAAAATATTTATAAAATTCAATAAATCTTCCAATTAAAAATAACAAACGTGAAATATCATATGGAAAAATATTGAACATATTTCAATATATTTTTATATCCACATAAAAAAAATGGATTAGAATTGTGTTATCAATAAATATTGAAGTATTTAATCATTAACAGGTAATGTTTAAGTGGAAAATATTTAAAATATTTCATTTAGATATTGTGTTATTGAGTAAAACTTGCCAAAGAAGCAATTCTTTTTCTAAAGCATACCTAGATTTAAAAAAAAAAAAAGTAGGGTACCTAATAATAACAATACATAACTTAACCCTTTCAGGGGCAAGGTATTTGTATTCATAAAATGTTGAAATAGTTGAATGACACCAGTATTTACAAGAAAATTTATTTGTAAACAAGAATATTTTCGCATACTTCATAAAAGTGAAATTTTCGTTGGCTTATGGTATTCACAACATGTGCTTTGTTTCTTTATTAAACATTGAAAATATTTAACTCATATGAATCACTTCATTTTAATTTAGTTGCTACAAATTTTAGAATTCTTATTGCATTTGTAATAAAAATAGGGGAAGATAGAGATACTTGAGCCACTTTTTTAAATTTTTTATACTTAGAACAAAATAAAATATTGTAGTTGAAAATTTGATAATTTTTCTTTTCCATTTTCAGTTAATTTTGAACTATTTTTCTTTGTTTAATAAATTTTTACGTTTTCTTTTACATTGTGGCTCAAGTATCCCCATGAGGGGGATACGTGAGCCATTGTGAAGGGATACTTGAGCCAATACTAAAAAATACCTACAAAAATAATATTTTTCTTTTTATTATTTTATAAATGTTTTACATAGTGATAAATCAAGATGCACCAAGTCCTTCGAAACCAGTTGTGAAAACAAAACGAGTAACACGATCATTTGTTGTGGTGATAATTGGTGGTCGAAGGATCATTTCAACTTGGGTTTCATTGATGATAGCAACATCGTCAGTTGGTGGTTAAGTTTTTTAAAAAGTTACAGTAATAGTGGTTACAATTTCAGTATACAATATTTAATCTTAAAATATTACATTAACAAAATAGATATTTTAATATTTTGGGCCTAACTAGTTAAAATATTAGAGATTATGACCAGTAAAATCAGTTTTAAAAAGTGATTTTAATATTAGTCAAAAAGTTAAATTGAAAACTATGCCTATAGGCATAGTTTTCAATTTAATTACAATTACAATTTAATTACAATTTAATTAACAAAATAGTCTGTCTAGATAAATGTACACATTTATCTAGACAGACTATTTTGTTAGTCAAAATGAAAAAAAAAAGGATATTTTCATTAACAAAATATGCATTTTTAAACGTATGTTTTCAAATTAATTCCTTAATGAAAAAAAAAAAATTAAAAAGAGTTCTTCCTCATTTTACCCAGAAAAAAAAATTAAAATCTATCTGTGAACATGAAAAAGACTTTTTTTGTTTCACCCATATCTCTAATTTCCTAGTAGGGATGGTTGAGCATGGCTATGTATCCTCAATCTCAGTATCCCCATTACTACCATTTTTGTTTATCAGACTTTTACTAAGTAATGAATGCATCTATTTGAATTATTTTAGATTCAAAATACAACTGAAATTATACTTATTAAATCTATCTATATTGTTGCAGCTTAAAACAAAACTTTGATTACAAAAAACTATAAAAAACACTCACCTAAATATTTACTTCAGATAGGGAAAAAGCAGCTATTAATCACTATATACTTTCAAAATGGTTCCAAGATATGTGATTTTTTTTTTTTAATGTGCAGAACTATAAGAATATTATCGTGTTGCTAATTTTAGAAAGAAAAATTAACCTACAGTAGAGAAAATAGGGATGGCTCAAGTATCCCCTATGATCAAGTATCCCCACTCTCCCCTACACTAAATAAAAATAAAGAATCTTTTAATACAACTGTTATCCAAATGTGCATAGGTAAAATAACTTTCAAACCCCAAATGAACTTAATATTAACAAACTGTAATTGAAACCAGATCATCAGCCAGCGTGGTGTGGACATTGTGTTGGTAAACAAGTACTTTGACAAGTTTGAAGTGGGAACATCCAGTATAAAGGAACTAGCAAGGTACACTCACAGACAGAAAATTAAATAAAGATCCTGCCTCGCAAGTGCACCCAGCTGTCATAAAAATCCAAAAATATCCTTCTTGACTCAATCCCTTGACTGCAGAAAGATCACATCTTCAATAACTGCATTACATATTAAGTTAATATTTTAAATTCATTTGGGATTTGGAAAGTTATTTTAATTGTACATTTTTGGATAATAACAGTATCAAAATGTTCTGTTTTTCAATAAATATTTTCATTTATACCAGTATCTGAAAAGTGTTATATACAAGAAATTATAAAAGTAATCAGAGCAATCTATAATTGCTAAATTAAAATGAAGTTAATCAAATGTGTACTACAATTAAATAACCAGTACTGAGTACTATCATTTTCATTGTTTTAAACAAATGTACATACATTAAACTGAATAATTTTGCTGTTTAAAAATAAATACTTTTGTTTATATAAAAATTGAGCGCTACTCTCACAGAAAGACCACTTCACAACCTAGAGCTGGAAAGAGAGAGTATTTTCAAAAAATGAGATACTTGAAAAAGAGTACTTAAATTTTTAAAGAGGGGGGGGGGGGGTAAGATATTAATCTTTGATTCACTGTTATTATATCTTAGAAAATGAGTACTATTCTCCACAATATATAAAGAAGGGTTACACTTACTGATTATACACTGAGAACAATACTAAACTTTTTTTTAACACCTTTTTATAGATACCACAGTACTGTATTAATGAAATATATGTATACATCACACTTCAATTATAAGTGCTTATAAAATGACATTTTAAACATACATATAAAATAAAAAGAGAAATATAATTATATATGAACTCACATTACTTCCTCCGATAATGCAATAACAGTTAGGCTTAAACTGATGAGCTCTTTTTGGCAGTAAAATAACAAATTACTGCGCTAAAAATTTCTCCGTACACGATGTAATCCATGATCAACGGTTTAAGAGCACATATCAATAGCATTTAAAATAAATATTTTCAAATTTTATCACATCTAACTAAACACTGATGCACAAACAGAGACAGCCAGCTACAGCACACAGCATAGCGAGATAGTAGCAACTACAGTTGGATTGCGCGCGTTCAACCGTCTATCTGGATCACGTGACTTTTTCGCTTCCAAGCCATTGTAAAGTCAGCTTTGCTAGTTCCCCAACAGCAGAGTGGCGTTTCTACTTAAATGTGCACGTTGATTGTTTCGAGCGCCTAAGATAAAGCATTGCTATTTTGCTTTGTTTTCTCAAGGCACGTGCTTGAATTTTCATAACTATTCGTCAGAATTTCTGTAGAATGTTAATACTACAAAATATTATGTTAACCAGAAAATTCTGACGTTTAATTTTCTTTCGCGCCTACTTTTTTTTTTTTTTTTTTATTCAGATATCTTCATTGGCACCCACTTTTTTGAAATGGTAAAATTCCCAGAGTTTTCACATTTCAGATTAAGATGAAAACAATAGGAATATTACTATTTCAAAAAAGTGGTGCCAATGAAGAAATCTGAATTTTAAAAATGTAGGCGTGAAAGAAAATTAAACGACAGAATTTTCCGGTCCACCTAATATTTTAAACTTAAACGATTTTTCATAAGCTTCTAACCTGGATTAACGGTGTAACCACCAACGGTTCGTTTTAGAAGCGGTTATGTTTACATAAAAGGCCGCGCAAACTCTCCTACCGAAATTGGAGAGCTTGCGCATGTGCTACTTAGAAGAGATGGCGCATTGTTACCTTAAGTTTCCATGCAAGGAGAGATTACGCAGCTTACTTGTTAATTTGCATAAATTTCAAATTACATTTAAAACATATCAATGAATGAATTTTGAAATAATTTTTTAAAAACACATAATTATAGAAACTAGATTTTGCAATAAAATAATTTACTAAAAATTACTTCGTAGATAAAAAAAAATTTCGTAATAAATTAATAATACAGTTGTTATTAAATGAGTTTTATATAAATATTTTTGTTAATAAATTAATAATACACTTGTTAATAAATTAATAATACATTTGTTAATAAATAAATTATATATATATATATATAAGTATATATATATATATATATATCAGACTTATACTTATATCACTATGAACGTACTTTTACTAATAATAATCTCCATTTATATCGTTATATTGATGACATAATTTTAATTGCCATTGATCAATCTAAAATCTCTCAATTTCCAGTTGATTATCCCACTAATTTGGAATTAACGGAAAACCTCTTATCTAACAATACTATTAACTTCTTAGATCTTAAAATTACAATAAAAGACAACAAAACAATAACTGATTTATATGATAAACGTAAAGAATTTAAATTCAAAGTTAATACACTTACAAATTTTAAATCTTGTCTTCATCATTCTGTACATCGAAATATACTACTTAATCATTTATATAGAATAAAATGTTTATGTTCTTCTCATCTAATTAACAATAATATTAAAAAACTAATTTATGATGCATTAAATCATGGTTTTCCAAAAAAATTCATATATTCATTAATATACATGATCTATACATGATCTATACATACATATATCTTACATGATCTATAAAAAAAAAGAAAGAAGAAAGAAAAAAAAATAACACATGCGTAAACAAAATTACAAAAAATTTATAAAATTAAAAATATTTATAAAAAATTAAAAATTGTAAAATAAAAATAAACAATTACCATAGGATGGTTGGATGGGTAGATGTTAGAATACGGAGGAGGGTGGTGTTGTCTGGATAATACGCAATGGTTAATTTATATATATATAAATGGGGCTTTTGTATTATAACTACATTTCTAATACGTATTTTATATGGATGTTGATTTGATGTTTTATATGTAATTGGTGATTTTTCCTTTTTTTTAAATTTCACATTAAATTTAACTTATTTAATCAAATTCAATATTAACTTATTTTTAATTTAGTCTACTCAGGACAATGTCATATAAATTAATAATAGTATACCAACTTTTTAGTGATTATTATGCATATTGGTTTATTTCATTAACTAATGTTATACTGTATGTATTAAAATTAGGTAAATGGTTTTTATTATTATTATTCCTCTATACTATTTAATAGTGTTTTATTTTCAACATTGTATTTCATGATTAGTTATCGGTTTATATGTTTGATTGGCACAATCATATTTTTTTTAGCTTTTTTGACTAATATAAGGATAATTCTCACACTATATATGTGATCTTTAGGCTATTTGGAATTTTAGTATCTGACAATCTTATATAAACATCCATTTTTATTTATTTATTTTATAATTTAATTTTTTTTTTTTCTTTCCTGTTCATTTTTTATATGTAAAGCTAAATATTACGACTATTATATTTTTATAATATATAATTTATTTTATTTTATAGCATATAGCCTATATTCTATATATTATCAAGTTAAAAAAGTTTTTTTTTTAATTTCTCAGTGTAGATTTAATGGTATGGTAATAGAATATATTGTATTAACATTTAATTTATTTAAAAAAAAAAATTCTGAATAATGAAATACAGTATGGTATTGTTTATATTGGGATGTGTGTAGGAATGCAGTTGATACATTTTAATTCATTAGCATGAATTAAGTTCTACTTACTGTGACATTTGTTTAAAATAATAATAGATGGCAGCACCGTAAATTTTGTATTTTTAAATAGCCTCTTTAAAGTCATAATTTTAATTTTTTACACTAGGTGGTAATTAACGCTGAATATTGGCAATGTTGTAAAATTGTTATTATACAACTTAAAATTGTTTTTAAGTTTTTATAAATAATGTAATTATTTTTTATTTATATTATATTAATTATATTTATCACAATATTTCAACATGAATTAACTGACTCCATAGCTTTTAATTTCTGTGTTAACTTAACTGTTTTATTCACCTTCATCTTATCATGCTTTTTAGATTCCATGTGCGGGAATATATTTTGAAAATCTACTGGGAATTAATACGGTATGTTTTATGGGATTTCTATTGCTATAAATTAGATATTTAATGGGTTGTAGTTTTTTTTTTTTTTTTTTTTTTTTTTTACCATTTCATGCCATTTGATAATGTTCTGTATTCATCTTGAAACTATTATTTTGATTATATTGGTTGTTTGAGTACAGGGGGAAATTTTTTTTTCAGCTTATAGCTTTTTTCCCACAGAAAACAACCGATTTGCTTATATCATTGAATTATGTACTCTTGAAAACGTAATTCAATATATAAGTTTTTCAATTTTTTCGGAATCCATATTCTTCTTTTTTTCTTCCATTTTAATTCTTGTAATTAGGTATACGGTACTTTATTTTACACATGCAGTTCTATATTGTTGGTTTATGGCGTGTAGTCAATCATTCACAATATTGCCGTTTGCCGTTTTTGATGATAGTCGGTGATGTTTAATTAATGGTTATATATATACCGGGTGTCCCAAAAAGGACTGACTGATTTTAAAATTCAATAACTTGCAAACGGTGACAGATATTAAAAAAATTCTTGCAGGAGGGTTAAGCATGAGGTCAAAAGTTTTATTACAGTGATTTTCAATTTTAGTTCGATTTACAAACAATAGATGGCGCTGTAAGCAATAGTCGCTAAATTCAGGCTCGATTTTTGGTACTTCGTGGCCCGGATAATACATTCCCATCTCCTTTTTCTGCATGGAACAAGATAAAGGACCAAAAATCGAGCCTGTATTTAGCGACTATTGCTTACAGCGCCATCTATTGTTTGTAAATCGAACTAAATTTGAAAATCACTGTAATAAAACTTTTGACCTTATGCATAACCCTCCTGCAAGAATTTTTTTAATATCTGTCACCGTTTGCAAATTATTGAATTTTAAAATCAGGCAGTCCTTTTTGGGACACCCGGTATATATATATATATAGTGCTCATTTATGAAAAATTAATTTGCTATAAATTAATTTTGTTAACTAAAGATAAATTTTCTAATAAATTATATACATATTTTATTTTTATTTTTATTATTATTATTTTTTTTTATTTATTTATTTATTTTTTTTTTTTTTGCTAGTAAGTCAGCAGGAAAAGCTTTTCTCTCTATTCAACGGTGTAAAAATTAAAAATATGCGGTAATTAGCAGTTTAAAAAATTTCAATAAAAGTTTATAAAAGCTGCTGTTGCCACCCTCAAAATGACGCTAGCGTTACGCAAGGACAGGCTTGTCTTTTATAACCTAGAGATAGAATTTTCGTAACGAATGTAAATGAAAATTTGTACTAAAAATTTCCTGGTGTAAACTCAAAATTATAAATAAAAAATACGCCAATTTTGACAACATTGTTTGAGGCCTGTATAGAGTTAAAGAACATGATAAGCAGACACGATGAAAGAGCGTACGATTCTAAATGCTTTGTGGAATCCAAGCAGATTGGTTGGGCGGGTCCGCATTTGATTATACTTTTTATGTTTGTAATACATATAATTTTTATGCTACATATCTCATGAATGGTAATTTTGCAAAAAATGGGAGTTAGGTGAGACGCTTTATATAGCGAATAAACATGAAAATTGAAACATACAAGCATAAATCGCAAGTGTGCGTTATGCGCCGATCCCGGTGAGTGTTACACATTGAAATTTTCTATATAAACCGTACTGCCATACGACCATATACATCGCTATATACACTATATGGCCATTAATGATCGGCAACTTTCAATTTTAGACATTTTTTCGAATATTTAGAAATATACTTGACAGATTTTTCTGAAATTTCAGGATTAAAAAGAACAGGTATGACCTGTAATTTACCAATGTCGATTTGATAAAACGGGAAATTAGGGGGCCAGCAAAAAATCAAAGAAAAATAATAATACTTGGGATCACCCTGTAAAATAAAATGCATGAAATGATGTATCGCTATATAATATAAATAAACAGACATTGTGCAATATGTTTATTCATTTGTGTAAAAATAGCACGTATATTAATAGAGATATAGCGATTTATTTAAAAAAATTAAAAAAATTCTTGCATGTGTTTTGCTTATAACATGCTGGTTTCAGAAAAATTGACAAAATATAGTAGAAACAATATAGTGTAATTGGAATATAAATATATTAAATATGTTAGGAAATATGAGCAGCTGTATGAGATAATTTTTATCTGCGCATGCGCGAACAATAACAAGGATCATTTTACATAATTTAATAGTTAACTGAATGGAGCAAATTATTAAAAAAATTCAGTCAAATATTGTAAAAATTCAGAAAGATATCGGCGGTAGAGTGAGCAAATTTTTAGTTGTTCTCTAAAAGCAGCTGAATGGTAAGGGGTTTTCCACAAATCGTCAATTTTTATTAACTGACTTTCAGAAAAAAGTTAGTAATTAATGACTACCAGCGAGTAGATTTGGAAAAAATGCTTCGATTTTGATACCTCGTTTTATCATGGTGTAGGCTCGTTCTGGTGGTTATCCAAGAAGAGCTAAAACATCAATAAAAAATGAAAAATTTTAAAACTTTTAAATTAAAATTGACAACTTGTGGACAATCCCTTATCATTCAGCTAGTTTTAGCGAGCAACTAAAAATTAGCTCACTTTAACGCCTATATCTTTCTGAATTTGTACGACATTTGACATTTTAATAAGTTGCTCCATAGAATTGTCTGTTAAATTATGCAAAAAGATCCTTGTTATCGTTCGCGCATGCTCAGATAAAAATTATTTCATACAACTGCTCATATTTCCTAAAATATTTAACATATTTATATTCCAGTTGCACTATATTGTGTCTACTACATTTTGTCAATTTTTCTCAAACTGGCGTTAAATTTGGTTGAAAACCCCGCATGTTATAAGCAAAAAACATGGAAGCATTTTTTTATTTAAAAAAATCGCTATAGCTCGATTAATATATGTGCTATTCTTACACAAATAAATACACATATTCCACAATGTCTGTTTATTTATATTCTGTAGCGATAGGCCATTTCTTGTATATTATTTCACAGGGTGATCCCAAGTATTATTATTTTTCTTTGATTTTTTTGTTGGCACCGTACTTGTCCCTCATGTCAAATTGACCGTGATAATTATGAGATCATACCTGTATTTTTTAATCCTGAAATTCCAGAAGAATCTGACAAGTATATTTCTAAATATTCGACAAAATGTCTAAAGTTAAAAGTTGCAGGTCATTAATGGCCATATAGTGTACTTGTTTAATTTACCCTATGACTACTCTGTTTGCACAGAAAATACCTAAAAACCCACGCGACAATAAAGTTTTTAAGCAATTTCAGAATCGTTTTTTGTCACTATACAGTATATTTCCTCAATGTATGTAAAACTTATCGAAGTGTACCCGTTCTTATTGGCAACTGCAATCTGAACTCTAGCCTAGATAATGAAACATAAATATGTATGCTGTGGATATTTTTTATTTCAAATTTGTTCTTTCATAACAATAATTTGAGCCTATAAATATATATATATATATATATATATATATATATATATTGTAATTGCAAATAGCAGAAGTAGTTTGATAATTTTGGTTTTAACTTTATGTAAAACTAAGAGAAAACTTTAATTTTATCCCACTTAGGAAGTGTAACATTTAATTTATGTAATCTGACTTTTTATTCTGTTTTTATGTATTTTTAAAACAATAAAAAAGTTTATACCACTCTTTTCACACTACTCTATACGTCTCTATTTACTTCTTTCATAGACTGGGTGTTACGTTGCTTTCAGATTGGAAACCGCCCAGAACTGCTGTACTGTTCAGCCTTACGACCTCTCTATTTGCACAAAAATACCTGCAATCACAGCCGACAATAAGAGATTTTTAAGAAATTTCAGAATCATTTTTTTGTTTCTGGACCACACCTGCTTTAATGTATATAAAACTTATCGAAGTGAAGACTCTTGTTTATTAGTGTCTATAATCGGAATTAGAGATTAAGAAATGAAACTAAAAGACAATTTTAATTTGTTCAATATAACATTAATTTGAGTTGGTGTAGATAGAAGATTTTATGTAATTTTAATATTCAGAAATATTTAATACTTTTTTTGTTTTAGTTTTTTGTAAAACTAAGTGGTTACTTTAACTTTTTTACATTTAGAAAGTTAAAAGTTTAATCTAGGTAATTTTAATTTTTACTCTCGTTTTATTTACTTTTAAAGTAACAGAAAACATTTATACAACACTATTCATGTTGACATATCCTGTTTATTTCTTTTATTTACTTTACGACTGCTCTTTTTGCAGAAAAATACTTACAAAACCATACGACAATAAGAGATATTTAAGCTCTTGATTTCCTGTAAAGCTGCTATCAGATTCATCAACTTTTCAAGCAATTTTTGAGCCAACTCTTGATTTCCTACAACTTTTCGCGAAATATTGTCTCAACACCCAGTGTGATAGCAAACAACAATATCCCCAACTTTTTACCCACAGCTCTAAAAAAGCCTGCGTTAGCCGCGACTCCCCCCCCCCCCCCCCCCACACACACAGCTTTCAAAACTTCAGTCAATCAGAGATAAGCGATTGATACGAATAGGCGACAAATATTAACGTCTCATTTCTCGTACTAGTAGTACTGGTTTTCCTCCAACTTTAGCAACGACAATTGTAACCTTTTTCTCCATTTGACTCCAGTTGGGGTTAAAATCGGCTGAAAAGTTGGTGACTTTGATAGCTGCTTTATTAGAACTCGAAATAGCAGCTTTATTGGAACTCGAGTTTAGACAATGAAAAATAAATATATTCTGGACATTTTTCATTTGAAATCTGTTCTTTCGTAACAGTAATTTAAGTGTATGAGTATGTAAAGATATTTTTTTATTAATTGACAATGCCAGAAACATTTTATAAATTTTTGTTTTAATTTTCTGTGAAACCAAGATAAAACATTAGTTGTTAGATTTCCCTACTGTTATTACCATTTCCTAAGTGTAACTTTTAATTCGTTTAATTCTACTTTTTACACTGTTTTTTTTTGTTTTTTAGAAATAAAAATACTTATACCACTCTTTTCATACTAACATATTCGTCTCTTTTTACTTCTTTTATTTATTATACCACGCTGTATTTGCACAAAAGTACCTTCTAAACCACGCGACAGTAACAAATCTTTAAGCAATTTTAGAATCATTTTCGTTTCTACTCCGTCCCTACTTTAATGTATGTTTTAAACTTATAACTTAAGCCTTTATTTATTAGTGTCTATAATCGGAATTCGAAACTAGGTAAAGGAATATAAATATATATGTTATATTTTTTATTTCAAATTTGTTCTTTCGTAACAATAATTTGAGCCTATGAGTGTAAATAAAAATTTTCTATACAATTGTTGTACCAGAAAAATTTTAATAAATTTTATTTTAGGTTTTGTAAAAATAATTAAAGTTTTTAGAGCTGTATATCGGAAGCTTAACATTTCAGTTATGCGATTCTATTTACTCTGGTGTTTTTTATTTAAAAAAAAATAGACAATATTCATACAACTCTTTTCATACTAACATATCCGTCTCTACTTACTTCTTTTATTTACCTTACGACCAATATATTTGCACAAAAAATACCTACAAACCCAGGCGACAATAAGATTTTTTTAAGCAATTTCAGAACCTCCCCTGTCTCTATCCCGTCCTTCCCTGAATGTGGCTAAAACCTATCCGGATGAAGAACCTCTCTTGATTTAGTGGCTGTAATTGGAACTCCAAGCTAGATAGTGAAACACATACCAACGAAGCACGCGACAATAAGAGAATTTTAAGCAATTTGAGAATCATTTTTTGTTTCTATCCCGTCCCCGGTTTAATGTATATAAAACTTATCAAAGCGCCTTCTTTATTAGTGACTATAATCGGAATTCGATATATATATATATATATATATATATATATATATATATTATATAATTACAATTCATCATATATTTCCAATTGCTAAAATTAAATTAATGAATTAATAAATTTAGCTTTAATACATAACGCTGACATTATACAAAATAAAGATGGAACCTTTAACTTGCAATACAAAATCAAGCACAATACCACTAATTCCCTAGCAAATTGCAGACGATTAATCCATATAAAACATATAGAAAAACACCAAATTTTCATGCAGTAACCTATTAAAGACAAAAGATTCAAATAACCAGCGAAATAATGTTGAACCATTAAAAGACGTATACTAAACAAATAATAGATCAATTGGATGGATGTAGCAGAAAGCTTATATAGAATTTCACTTCTTCAGGGGTACATGCAATACAAATATAAGCAAAAACATAGTCGGTTTCTGTAATAGAATCCAGCAATAAGCTAAAAATTGAATTCTATTATGTACCCGATTGACTATACACCAAAAAGTTTAAATTTGCCATGCCATATAAATTGAAATAAATAAATTATTAATCAATGCAAGATTCGTAATAAATAAAAATAAGAAAAAATATTGTATGTATAATTTGTCTTTTCGTAACAATACTTTAAGTCTATGAATCTATTATTGTGCAATTTTTTATATAATTGTAGTTACCAGAAAAACTTTAATAATTTTTATTTTAGTTTTTGTAGAAATAAATAAATAAATAAATAATTAAATATTCTACATTTCGGAAGCGTAACTTTTAATTTATGCAGTTATTTTTAATATAGTTTTATTTATATCAAGAAGAATTAAAAAAAAAATCATGCAACTATTTTCACACTAACATATTCGTCTCTATTTACTTCTCGTATTTACCTTACGACCGCTCTATTTGCACAAAAAATACCTACAAACCCATGCGACAATAAGAGATTTTTAAGCAATTTCAGAATCGACCCTTGTCTCTACCTCGTCCTTCCCAGAATGGGGGTAGAACCTATTGGAGTAAAGAACCTCTCTTGATTTAGTAGCTATAATCGGAACTCCAGGCTAGATAGTGAAACACATGCCTATGAAGAGCACACGACAATAAGAGAATTTTAAGAAATTTCGAAATATTTCTTCTTATTTTACTTCGCCCCTGCTTTAATGTATATAAAACTTATCAAAGTGAGTCCCCTTCTTTATTAGTATATAGACTATAGTAGTAGTATAGTATATATTAGTAGTTAGACTATAATCGGAACTCGAAGCTAGGTAATGAAATATAAATACATATGCTATGGATGCATATATATACATATTTAATTTTTTTCGTAATAATGCTTTAAGTCTATGAGATACATGCAATTTTTAATATAATTGTTGTTTCCAGAAAAAATTTAAACTTTTTTATTTCAGTTTTTGAAAAAAATAAAAAATAAATAAAAATTATTCTATGCTTCGGAAGCGTAACTTCTAATTTATGCTGTTATTTTTAATCTGGTTTTGTTTATTTTAAAAACAATAGAAAAAAATCCTACAACTATTTTCATACTTACATATCCGTCTCTATTTACTTCTTTTATTTACCTTACGACCGCTCTATTTGCACAAAAAATACCTACAAACACAGGCGACAATAAGAGATTTTTAAGCAATTTCAGAATCGTCCCTTGTCTCTACCCCGTCCCTCCCTCACTGTGGATAAAAACTATCGAAGTGAAGAACCTCTCTTGATTTAGTAGCTGTAATCGGAACTCCAGGCTAGATAGTGAAACACAGAAACATAGGAAGATCACTTCTCGCTCGATGGCCCAAGTATCTCGAGAAGAGCCTTTTGATGTGGAATCTCACAACTCTCTATATTTTTCGATTCCTTTATTTTGCTTTTCTTTTTTTTTATTATTTTCACCTTTCATCTTCCTTTTATAGTTTTCCTCCTCACGCTCTGTCACTCTAGCCACCTTCCTTTCTCCTCATTTTTCTCCAAAAAGAGACTCTTCTCTGTTCCTTTTCATCATTCTTGATTTTCCTCTTCAGTTACTACGAATAGTTTTCTTCGGGTCCCGGTGTTATTTCTTTCGGTCAGAAGAGTTTTTCTTTTGTTTCTTCCATAAAAGTAATCCCTGCAATTTATCAATGTTGGACTCCAGTGGCTAAGATTCTCTTCTTTTTTTTTTTTTTTTTTTTTTTTCTCGAGTAGTTTGGTTGTGAGTGTAAGACTTTATTATACTTTTTTTTTTTTTTAATCTTGGCGCATTTCGAAGTTTTGGTCGTTTCTTGCTTGTTTTCTTTTGCTATGGTTATGGTAGAGTTAGACCTGCGTTTTCGGTGACAAGTAATGCAATGAGTCTGTCTCTTTGTGTTACGGTATTTTACAGTGTGTTTTCCAAAAGGGAGCTTAAGGAGAGACGAATTAAGTGATTTGGCATGACACCGTGGAAAATAATAGTAAATGAAAATCTGGGATTCATTTATTACTGCTTTTATTTCGCAGCGCGTATTTCATTCCGGATAGTTAATGTATGTTTTTTAAAGTCGTGTTCACTTAAGATTTGTTTTATTTCAGCATAGGTCGAAAAATTCAATTACCAATCGTCATTACTTTTTTTTTTACGATTTTCATTCCGAATAATTAATGTCTGTATTTAAGAGTCGTGTTCACTTAAGATTTTTGTTTTGCTTCAGCATAGGTCTTAAAATGTAATTACTAGTCGTCATAATTTTTTTTTTTTTTACGATTTTCATTCCGGATAATTAATGTCTATTTTTAAGAGTCGTGTTCACTTAAGATTTGTTTTATTTCAGCATAGGCCTTAAAACTCAGTTACCCTTCGTCATTAATTTCCTTTTTTACGGTTTTTACGATATATTTTACGGTGTGTTTTCCAAAAGGGAGCTTAAGGAGAAACGAGTTAAGTCATTTGGCATGACACTGTGCAAAATAATAGTAAAAAAAAAAAAAATCAGGGCTTCATTTATTACGACTTTTATTAAGACTTTTTCACTTTATTTTATTTATTTATTTTTTTTTTTCATCCTAGTGCATTTCAAAGTTTTGGTCATTTCTTGTTTGTTAGGTAGATTTCGGATGAAATACTACCTATTGAGATAGTTCCTATGTTGGAATTTCTGAAACGTTTTCGCAGATCTACACCGGTCATGACCCCTAAAACCCAAAACCACCTCAGTAAAAAACTTTATCTATCTATCTATCTGTCTATATCTATCTATATATATATATATATATATATCACTTTCTTCTGGACACGATAACTTCCATAATTCTTCACAAATCTCTTCCAAACTGATACATAAAATCAAGGGGCATAAAATCTCGTCCAAGTTCGTTAATGGGCAAAAAAATAAAATAAAAACAAAAATAAAAACGAAAACAAAAATCCCTGCCGGCCCGGCCTACAGGCAGAGGTAGATTTCGAAGTAAAGTATACTAATTTCACTAACAAAAACTAAATCATTATTAGATATAAATCCACTTTAACAGTTTTGTCTGTCTGCTTTTGACGAGTTTTTATTTCCTTTTTATATAACATCTGATTTTATCAGAATCATGTTAAGGAGGTATTAAAAAAAAATACTTTTCCATGCTCAACAACTCGAAATTTTCTGGCACATTTTCAGATTCATTTTTAATTTTAAAAATATATATATATATGAAACATGCTGACGTGATTTTTTAAAAGATTTATAAGCGACCTGTGTTTTTATTTTTCCTTCAATTAATTAAAACTTGATTAATAAACTATTATTTTCTCAGTAGGGCAATATTTTTCGTTTCTAACACAACCGCTTCGGGAAATTCTGTTCAAAATGCCCACTTTGACATCATTTTTTGAAATATATTCTGCCTCTATCAAAAAATTGATCATTACAGTACATTATATAGTTTCTGAATAAGAGAATCTAGCAATTAGATGCGTTTGAGAGCAAAAAGGAATTTAAAAATGAGAAAGAAAATAGACAGTTTGGATTTGAATGCACCCTTAATAAGATTTTTTTTCTTCAACCGCTATGTATTTTTACATTTGTATGTATTATACATATTTAAAATATTATATATTTTTTCTATGTATTTTTTGTTTTTGCTGTAAGAATTGGCCCTATCAAAAACTTGCCTGTATAAATGTTAAAGACAACATTAAGAAAATATATGATAAATTCATGGAGATTTTATATCTTGTGAATTGACGGAGTTATGAAAATTCTTCTTCTTCAACCCCACCTTTTTTGTTTTCGTTTTTAATTTTTTTTTTTTTTTTGCGGTACGAATTGGTCGTATCAAAAACTTGTGAATATAAAAGTTGTAGATAATATTAAGGAAATGTATAATAAAATTAATTGGATTTAATATCTTAAGAATTGACGAAGTAAGGAATTTTTTTCTCCCAAAAACCCTATTTTTGCGCCCCTTGAGCCTATTTTAAATTTTATCAAAAATCTGTGATGCATGAATTTTTGGCGCTATTTTTAGAAGTAATAAAAACTTTAAACTGATTTGATATGCACGAAAATTAAGAAGTTATGGGGTTTTTTTCGGTTTTCACAAAACCTTTCCCTATTTCCATCCCTTTTGTCCAAATTTGCCCATTAACGAACTTGACCGAGATTTTATGTCCCTTCATTTTATGTATCAATTTGGAAGAGATTTGTGCAGAATTGCGGAAGTTATCGTGTCCAGAAGAAAGTGATAACACAATTGCTTCGGGAAATTCCGTTCAAAAGCCCACTTTGAGATCATTTTTTTTTTTAAATGTACTCTGCCTCTATCGAAAAATCGATCATTGCGGTACATTATATAGTTTCTGAATAAGCGAATCTACCAATTAAATGCGTTTGAGAGCAAAAATGAATTAAAAATGAGTCAGAAAATAAGCAGTTTGGATTTGAGTGCATCCTTAATGCAATGATTTTTCCAACACAATCCGCTACGGGAAATTCGGTTCAAAATGCCCCCTTCAACAGCATTTTTAAAAATATATTCCGCCTCTATCAAAAAATCGACCATTACGGTACATTATATAGTTTCTGGGTAAGAAAACGAACCAATTCAAAGCCTTTGAGAGCAAAAATGAATTGTAAAATGAGTCAGAAAATAAGCAGTTTGGATTTGAATACACCCTTACTTAGATGATTTTTTTCTTGAACCGCTATGTATTTTTAATTTGTTTTTGCTGTAAGAATTGGTCCTATCCAAAACTTGTCTATATAGATGTTGTAGACAATATTAAGAATATGTATGATAAATTCATGGGGATTTCATATCTTTTGAATTGACGGAGTTATGGATTTTTTACTTCTTCAAACCCCCTTTTTGTTTTCGTTTTTAATTTTTTTTTGCGGTACGAATTGGTCCTATCAAAAACTCGTGAATATAAAAGTTGTAGATAATGTTAAGGAGATTTATAATAAAATTAATTGGAATTGATATCTTGAGAATTGACGAAGTTATGAATTTTTTCTTCCAAAAACCCTATTTTTTGCACCCCTTGAGCCCATTTTTAACTTTATCAAAAATCTGTGATACATAAAATTTTGGCCCTATTTTTAGAAGTAATAAAAACTTTAAACTGATTTGATATGTACAAAAATTAAGAAATTATGGGGGGTTTTCGGTTTTCACAAAACCCCTCCATATTTCCATCCCCTTGGTCCGATTTTGCCCATTAACGAACTTGACCGAGATTTTATGCCCATTGATTTTATGTATCAGTTTGGAAGAGATTGGTGCAGAATTACGAAAGTTATCGTGTCCAGAAGAAAGTGATATATATAGATAGACAGATATATATACATATATATATATATAAAGTTTTTTACTGAGGGTAGTTTTGGGTTCTAGGAGTCATGATCGGTGTAGATCTGCAAAAATGATTCAGAAATTCCAACATAGGAACGATCCCAATACGTAGTATTTCATACGAAATCTACCTAAAAGCGGGGTTGAAGAAGACAAACTTCCATATCTCCGTCAATTCACAAGATATAAAATCTCCATGAATTTATCATATATCTTCTTAATATTGTCTTCAACATTTATGTAGACAAGTTTTTGATAGCACCAATCCTTCCAGCAAAAACAAATTAAAAATACATAGCGGTTGAAGAAAAAAATCATCTTATTAAGGGTGTATTCAAATCCAAACTGCTTATTTTCTTACTCATTTTTAAATTCATTTTTGCTCTCAAACGCATCCAATTGGTAGATTCCTTTATTCAGAAACCATATAATCCAACGAAATGTTCGATTTTTTGATAGAGGCAGAATATATTTCAAAAAATGATGTCAAAGTGGACATTTTGAACCGAATTTCCCGAAGCGACTGTGTTAGAAACGAAAAATATTGCCCTACTGAGAAAATAATTGTTTATTAATCAAGTTTTAATTAATTGAAAGAAAAATAAAAACACATGTTGCTTATAAATCTTTTCAAAAATCACGTCAGCAAGTTTCATATATTTTCTATTAAAAATTAATCTGAAAATGTGCCAGAAAATTTCGAGTTGTTGAGCATGGAAATTTGTTTTTTAATACCGCCTTAACATGATTCTGATAAAACCAGCTATTATATAAAAATAAAATACAAACTCGTCAAAAGCGGCCAGATAAAATTGTTAAAGTGGATTTATATCTAATCATGATTTAGTTTTTGTTGGTGAATTAAGTATATTTAATTCGAAATCTACTTCCGCCTGTAGGCCGGGCCGGCAGCGATTTTTTTTTTTTTGTATTGCTATGGTTATTTGTAGAGTTAGACCTGAGTTTTTGGTGACAAGTAATGCAATGAGTATTTTACGGTGTGTTTTCCAAAACGTAGCTTAAAGTGAGACTTTTAAGTGATTTGGAATGACACCGTGGAAAATAATAGTAAATTAAAATCGGGGCTTCGTTTATTACGGCTTTTATTTCAGAGCGTGTATTTCATTCCGGATAATTAATGTCGGTTTTTAAAAGTTGTGTTCACATAAGATCTGTTTTATTTCAGCATAAGAAGTTAAATGCAGTTACCAGTCGTCATTAAAGAAATGTTGAATATATTCAGAAACTTTTGACGTGTCGATTTGTAATTGTACACGAATTATATACGATTTGTTATTTTTTTTACTTTATTTAATTTATTTTATTATTATTATTATTTTTTTTTTTCTGCCTTGGCTCATTTCGAAGGTTTGGTCACTTCTTGCTTGTTTTCTTTTGCTATGCACTGTAAAAAAAATTCCGCAACGTTCCTGGGAAAAAATGGGCAGCTGAGTTGCCCATTATTTCCAAGAAACATTTCTTGAAAATGACTGGTACTTTACTGTATATGTTAAAAACTTTCTACAGAAATGCCAGTAAGTTTCCTGCGAAATACCAGGAATATTTCTGTTGACAGCAAAACATTACTGACATATTCAAGGCTGGAGTAGCACAAGAGCGAAAAATGTCCAGACCAGGGATCGAACCTGGATACTTGGCGTGCCGTGCCAATGCCTTACCTGTTAGGCTATCCGGACCGATACCTGGCTGACATAATTCACTCTGGATGTTCGTTCCCTTCATTATGACATAACTGACATTTCACAGCATGCGGGATCCGCAGACGATTTTTACATTTCCAGTTGACAATTTTCGCTTTATTATCATTATTTGTTAGAATGAAAAAATATTTTGAAATTGACATCAAAATTATTATTTATAATTTACACGAAAAAATAAATTTTCAGTTAAAATTCAATAAAGTAAATATATATGTGATATATTGTTTCTGAACTTTGCTTAAAATATAAAAATATATAAATGTAAATAATAATTAGAAAAAAAATCTAGACATAAAATATTTTGGATTTTCGTCGGTGATTATGTTAGTTTACAAGCTAGATAAAATACATATAAATTTTCATGAAAAAAAAAACCTAAACGTAATTGTATATTTTTTCCGAAAAAAAAAAAAAAAATTCAAATTTGCAGCAATTCAAAGTGTCAAATATATGTCAAATTTAAATCAAATTGTAATAAATTGTTAAAATATAAAATTAATTAAAAAAGAAAAAAAAAGTCAAGAGGTAGCATCGAACCCGGGCCGTACGGGTGGCGTTCAAGCTTTCTGCGTATACACCACGAAAGACACGTTGAGAGCTGCAAACTAATGGGTATTTGAAACGTATGCTAAAACTCGGCATCTAATTTCTGAAAATCTAAGGCCCATTTGAAGAAATCCTTTCACAAGAATAATTAGAGATAAGAACTCTAAAACATACTTTAAATTAATCAAAATAGGTGAGAATCATATTTGATTGTCCCCTGGTTAATGCAGATCCAAATAATAGGTGTATTTTTTTTTACACAGTCTGCTCGTTAAAGATTTCACAGACAAGTACGAGAGATAATCTCTTAGTGATGTCACAGAAGTATTGTATTTTCATCTGAATTATCTTGACAATAGAGACGTAAAGGATTATGTCGTCTATTGATTTATTTGCATTCCATATTGATTTTTTTACATTCATTTAAGGAATTCGTTTTCGACACTCGCGCGCGAGCAACGGATTATAGGGAAAAAAATGTAATAAGTGGCGGCCGCAGCGTTTTGCTCTTTCCAACTTTTGTTCAGGAACGTTTCAAATAAGAAAACCAGAATTTCACAGGAAAGAGCTAAATTATTCTGAAAACCTGATAAAAGGCGAAACGTTCCTGGATTTTACATGGAAAGTTACCATTTTTTTTTACAGTGTGGTTATGGTAGAGTTAGACCTGCGTTTTCGGTGACAAGTAATGCAATGAGTCTGTCTCTTTCTTTTATGGTATTTTACGGTGTGTTTTCCAAAAGGGAGCTTAAGGAGAAACGAGTTCAGTGATTTGGTATGACACCGTGGAAAATAATAGTAAATAAAAATAAGGGATTCATTTATTACTGTTTTTTTTCCGAGCGCATATTTCATTCCGGATAATTAATGTCGGTTTTTAAAAGTTGTGTTCACTTAAGATATGTTTCATTTCGCATAGGGTGTAAAATGCAGTTACCAATCGTTATTAGAAAAATTATGAATTTATTCAGCAATTTTTGAAATGCCGATTTGTAATTGCATACGAATTATACACGATTCGTTATTTTTTCTAATTTATTTTTTTGTCGTGGCGCATTTCGAAGTTTTGGTAATTTCTTGCTTGTTTTCTTTTGTTATGGTTATGGTAGATTTAGAACTGCTAATGCAATGAGTCTGTCTCTTTCTTTTACGGTATTTTACGGTGCGTTTTCCAATTTGAGCTTGAGGAGAGACGAGTTAAGTGATTTGCAATGAACCCGCGAGCAATAATATTAAATAAAAATTAGGGATTCATTTATTACTTTTTTCCGAGCGCGTATTTCATTCCGGATAATTAATGTCGGTTTTCAAAAGTTGAGTTAACTTAAGATCTGTTTTATTTCAGCATAAGGGGGTAAAATGCAGTAACCAGTCGTCATTAAAAAAATTATGAATTTGTTCTGCAATTTTTGAAATACCAGATTTTATTTGTATACAAATTGTATACAATTCGTTATTTCTTTACTTTATTTTTTGGTCTTGGTGCATTTAGAAGTTTTGGTCATTTCTTGCTTGTTTACTTTTGGTATGGTAGACTTAGAACTGCTTTTTTGGTGACAAGTAATGCAATGAGTCTGTCTCTTTGTGTTACGGTATTTTACGGTGTGTTTTCCAAAAGGGAGCTTAAGGAGAGACGAGTTAAGTGATTTGGCATGGCACCGTGAAAAATAACAGCAAATAAAAATCAAGGCTTCATTTATTACGACTTTTATTTCAGAGCGCGTATTTCCTCCCGGATGATTATTGTCTGTTTCTAAAAATCATGTTCACTTAATATTAGTTTTATTTCAGCGTAGGTTGTAAAAGTCTTAGTCGTCATTAAAAATGAGGCTGAATTCATTGAGCAATTTTTGAAATGCCAATTTGTAATTGTTTACGAATTGTATTAGATTCGTTTGTATTCATAACTGCTTTCGATACGTAACAGTAGTAGCGATTCATAATGATATTACTAATGAAAAGCTTAAGGTTATTATTAATAAATCTGATTATAATAAAGAATTACCAAAACCCGAGCTTAATGAGACAGGAGTTATATGAAATGACAATTTTTATAACTATAGTATATATACAATTTGTATTCTATTTGTATAACTATGTATACGAATTGTATGCTATTCGTTTGCATTCTTAATTGCATTGGATTTATAACTCTATTCATAATCGTATTGATAATGAGGAATAACGTTACTGATGAATAAACTATTCGATTATAATATATATAAATACATATTACTATACATAAATATTACAGTTATTATCATAACTATTACCACAACTATTAATGTTATTATAATTATTACATTTTACTATATATAACTATGATAATTAATGTATATTATAAATAATACTACTGAATCTGGTTATAATATAGATTTCACAAAAGATGAGCTTTAAAATAGGCGTGTTAAATAAGAGGACATGACACGGTTCAAAATAATAGTATGGGATTCATTTAGTACGGCTTTTTTTCAGAGCGCGTATTTCATTCCGTATAATTAAGATTTGTTTTATTTTAGCATTAAATTTATTTTTAGTCGTAAAATACAGTTCCGAGTCGTCATTGCAAAAAATGTTGGACTCATTCTTCAGTATTTTTTGAAATGCCGATTTGTAATTGTATACAAAATGTATATGATTCCTTTGGATTTGTAATTGTATACTATTCATAACTCTATTTCTTAATGTATTGACGATGCATATTCATAACTCTATTTCTTAATGTATTGACGATGTGTCAATATTTCTGAATAAACTTACTATTAATGAGCCTGATTCTAATATACAATTTAAAAATCTGATCGAAAAGAGTGACAAATTAAATGAAATGTTATGACACCTTGGAAAATAATAGTGAATAAAAATTAGGGATTAATTTTTGTTACGGCTTTTATGTCAGAGCGCGTATTTCATTCCGGATAATTAATGTCAGTTTCTAAAAGTAATGTTTACTTAATATTTATTTGATCAGCATAAGTCGTAAAACTCAGTTACGAGCCGTCATTGCAAAAAATGCTGAACCCATTCAGCAATTTTTGAAATGCCGATTCGCAATTATATGCAAATATGCATGTTGATTCGTTTGGATTTGTAACAGTAGACAATTCATAACACCATTCGTATATGTATTGTATCAGTACTGTTGAATAAACTTATTGTTAATGAGTTTGATTATAACAGAAAATTTAAACAAGTTGGAAATTGCTCGTCAAACGTGGCAAATGAGGTGCGTTCGTACTATAACTAGTTTTATAATTATTTTTTGCACCCCATATTGTACTGAATGTATACTTTTTTGCACTTCATAAAGCACATAGTCTGATACATCATTAAAATGCACTTCCAATAATTTTTTCCCATTCCCCGTAATGTAACGGAACACTTTTGACTGTCCCTGTAATTAAACTATACATCCGATTTTCCTAAAATTTGAAATAGCTCAACAAAACTTTGCAACAATTATATCTTTAAAATTTCAGACCATTCGGAAGGCTGTAATATCATTAAAATGCTCTTGCAATAATTTTTCCCATTCCCCGTAATGTAACGGAACACTTTCGACTGTCCCTGTAATTAAACTATACATCCGATTTTCCTAAAATTTGAAATAGCTCAACAAAACTTTGCAACAATTATATCTTTAAAATTTCAGACCATTCGGAAGGCTGTAATATCATTAAAATGCACTTGCAATAATTTTTCCCATTGGCCGTAATGTAAAGAAAAACTTTTGACTGTCCCTGTAATTAAACTATGCATCCGATTTTCATAAAATTTGAAATGGCTCGACAAAATTTTGCAACAGTTATATCTTTAAAATTTCAGATCATTCGGAAGGCTCTAATATCATTAAAATGCACTTGCAATAATTTTTCCCATTGGCCGTAATGTAAAGAAAAACTTTTGACTGTCCCTGTAATTAAACTATACATCCGATTTTCATAAAATTTGAAATGGCTCGACAAAATTTTGCAACAATCATATATTTGAAATTTCAGACCATTCGGTTGGGTAGTTTTTGCTCTGTTACATGCGGACAGACGGATGGACGGACAGACGGACGGACGGACTGAACGACGACTATAGGTGCTACGTATTTATATAATTACGAACGCACCTAAAAAGCTTACTGTAAAGAGAGGCATTTTGATTGAAATTTTCATAACACCCTGGAGGATCTATATAATAAAAACGCAAGGCATTTGACTGTCATCAACAGTTCCGGGCTGACCGCTTCACTTTGTAAATACGAAGCAGCCATTTCGGTACTTTTAGGTTAACAGGCCGCAGGTGATAAATTGCCAAATATTGTTCCATCGCCATCATTTTATTTAAAATATAAACTTATCATTCATTTCCTTTAAAATACTTAACTTTCATTTGAAACACATAAACTTAAAATACATATATCAGTTTATATTAAAATACACTTCTTTCATCTATAATAAAAGAAGCCTTACTCATGTGACTGTTATAACCAGTCAGCTTCGCTTTTCATATGTTAAACGACCATTTTTAATAAACAATATTTTTTTCTAATAAAACTGCATAATGCATTTTCACTAACTTATAAACTGCATTTTTCGAAAGATCGTTCAAAATTATAATTATTGTTTAAGCAATAAATTACATTCAAATATGAATATATTCTGAAACAACTTCAGTTGAAATTTGGCTGACAACTCAATATCTCATTCCATCAAAGTAAACAAACAATAGCAATTCATCCATTTTGGCGATTAAAAATATTAAGCCACGAAGCACCATGATTCGTAAAGTGAGATCTCCAGAGAGGAATTAATAATAATTAACCTGATTGTGATTTTTATAGCTGTCAAACGACGAGGCAAAATACAAATTTGTTCGTGACGTCATTTGTCTATGAAAAAACGAAATAAATTTTAGCTTTAAAATTGAGCTCGCTATTCAGTGAATGTGAATTCTTTATTATTATTATTATTATTTAATCGTATCAGAACAACTTATTTGGTATATTTCGAAATGATATTGTTTGTTTACACTATAACTTAGATTTTCCGTTGATGCTGAGGTGGTTATTACGATTTAGCACTTATTTTGATGATGCAAGAGCTGCATCAAAATTATAACGTCAAATTATACACATTTTATTTTCTTTTGGAGAGATGCAGGCTACGAACATTTCTCAGTAAATTTCTGTAATTTAAATATTAAATTCACGGTAATTTTGTTGACCCTCACACTGGATCGGGTGTCGTACTAGCTAAATTGCGCCAATAGGCAGAAGATCCAATTACGGAGATTACTTAATATGTTAAAATCTTAGCTAACGTATTACAACTGATAAGCAGGCGAACATCAATCAAAATGCCTAAGTGAGTTAAGTGGTATTTGAAAAAGAAAGATGAAATACATAACATAAAAAAATATACGAAATGCTACCACGGTCTTAAAGTATTTTTCATTTCTTGGTCAGAATCCTCCGATTTGGCGAAGCATTAAGCAAATAAATTAAATTATAAATAAAAGTAACATGTTGCAACGCTTAGCATAATTTAAAGGCGACCAAAACTGGTCGCCAGAGGCGGCTAGTAATAGTAAATAAAAGTCAAGACTTTTATTTCAGAGCGCGTATTTCATTACGGATAATTATTGTAAATTTTCAAAAGTTATGTTCACTTAACCTTATCAAATTAGGGTATACCTAATGTTGGAAAACGTCACAGTGTAAGTGATTTTATGTCCAACATCACCTCGCTTGTGAAATGACAATTTCCTCGTGAAATATGCAACGCGTTTTTTAGTTGTGAAATATGTTCCAAGATGGCGACACTTCCCTGAGCTATGGTGGCGTAAGATCGCAAACTAGCGAACAATTATGTAAAAGACTTTTGTTTCGAAAAGGCGACAACAGATCGCAGCACTACAGAACTTTTCTGATAGACTCATTTTAAATAGACCCTTTTTGCTTGTTAAGCAGTTTTTATTGTTTCAGGTTTTTTACTCTGTTTTAACTCTTGTGGGCCCCTTTTTACTTTTTTCACTTGAAGGCCCGATTTTGTGAGGCCAAGACGCACGGTTTTTCGTGCGTTAACTCTTTGTCTTATGGAAGACCAATGTCTCCTACTGGATTTCCAACATCATTACTCTTATATTATTCATATTTAACCCTTTTACTTTATATTTTTTAGTGTGTGTGTGTGGAACCCTGTAATCAAGATATTCTTCAAGAATTAAATATTTTTTTTCTCTACAACTGCATCTGCATTATTCAAAGAAGATATTTTTCACGATTCGCAACATCTACTCATTAAATAAAAAATTATAGGTTGTTTTCACATGAAGAAAACCAGCGTATGTCTGCTTTACCAGAAAGGTAAGAAAATAAATTTCTATCTTTCATTATTGATGTAAAAACTTTTGGTATAACAATTTTATATTTATACTGGTTTCTTAGCTTCATGCTAATCGCGAACTCACCCTTTCTAGATATTTTAATAGATTATGAGACTGAGTTGAAAGGGAAAGTAAATAAATAAAAAAAAAACCCAGTAATAAAAATTTGTTTATCTGATTGTGATAAAATGATGAACAAGATGCACATATGAGATATGAAATATTGAAATATATACATGAAAATAAAAATAAATGTGCATGAATAAATAACGATATATATAATATCGCAAAAAGAGTATTATTGTGAACGAATATTGATTGATTATTGTGAATAACTGATCATTTTATTTATACTTATAACATATTCTAAGAAATTATTTTAAGAAAGTTACAAACTTCTTATAGTAAATATATTTGTTATCAAAGAATTTATAAAACTTGAATAACACGCTATGTCTGCCTCAAAAGAAATTACGGCAGTAGAGAAACTAAATGATAATAATTACAATCATTGGTGTTTCAAATTAGAAAATCTGTTAATTAAAGACGATTTATTCAAATATATAACAGAATCTCCACCTGCCACAACCGATGATACATATACTAAAAACGCGGCTAAGGCGAAAGCCATAATTTGTTTGTGCATTGAAAATACACAAATTGTGCACATCAGACATTTGACATCTCCCAAAGAAATTTGGGAAAGATTAAAAAGTGTTCACCAAAGGGCGAATTTATCATCCAAATTATTCCTTTTGAGGAAACTATATTCGCAAAGGCTCAATGAGGGCGGAGACTTAAATCTACATATCAACAATATTTTACCTATCCGCGACAAACTCGCTGCCATTGGAGAGCTCATAAATGATTCGCACATCGTGGCTCTTATGCTTTGCAGCTTGCCTCAGTCATATGCTCCTCTTATAACGAGCATGGAGGCTAGAGACGAAAAGGATCTAAACCTCGAGTTTGTAAAAAACAAACTCATCGACGAGTACTCTCATCGAATCGAATACAAAAACACCAGCACACGACCAAGGGACACAGCATATAAAATTATAAATAAAGGAAACAAAAAATATTGCAGCTTCTGTCAACGAGATCGGCACGCTCGTTCAGAATGTTACAAATTGAAAAACAAACAGAAAAACAATTACCAAAGAAGTGAAAATTATAACAGTAATAAATTTAACAACCATGCCAACTTTAAAGCCAATTCGGTAAACACCAAAAATCAACACAATGGTAGTAAAACCGACTCCTCGAATTTCTGTTTCAACAGCAAGTCAAATATAGAGGATGAGGTCAACCAATCGATCATTCCTCTCTTCCCAGTGGAAAACAATTTTGAAATTGAGTCAGTAAATTTAACCAAACACAAACAACAGATCCAAACACATATATCATTGACTCGGGTTGTACCAGGCACGTTGCATCAGCAAAAACAAATTTTGCTACATTCACAGCCGGGAATTTTGGGAATATAACAATCGCTAATGGAAAAAGGCTTAATTCGGAAGGTATGGGCGACGTAAAAATAAAAACAGACAAAAACCACTGCATTACACTAAGAAACGTATTATACTGTCCAGAACTAAAGGGCAATTTATTGTCAGTTAAGAAAGCCACTGAAAATAATATAAAGGTAATTTTCGAGAAAAATGGATGTTTATTTGTCAAAGATGATAATATAATCTTGACAGCTAAATTAAATGATAATATCTACGTATTAAACCCTGAAGATGATTACGGCTATACTATAAGTACTCAAACTTTCTGTAACAATACAAATTGTATTTCATTGTGGCACCGAAGACTCGGACACAAAAATTTTGTTGATATTAAATACCTTGTTAATCATGAATTAGCCAATGGGATAACAATTAACGAATGTAAACATGACACGCGATGCACCAAGTGCATTGAAGGGAAACTTTCCGCTCTGCCCTACCCTAAAGTAGCCACAAACAGAAGCAAAGACATCGGTACCCTCGCACATTCCGATATATGTGGCCCCATGAATACTGAAACGATAGGAGGGAAAAGGTACTTTATAACATTCACGGATGATTATAGCAGGTACACAATAACATACTTAATCGCGCATAAATCGGAAGCCGTTATCAAACTGAAAGAATACATAGCGCTAACAAAAAATAAATTTGGCAAGTTGATAAAGGCAATAAGGTCCGATAACGCAAAAGAGTATATCAGTGACGAATTTGAAAACCGTCTGATAGAAAACGGGATAGAGCGTCAATTGAGTGTTCCCTATTCTAGCCCACAGAACGGCGTTTCAGAAAGAAAGAATAGAACGATAGTGGAAATGGCTAGAACCATGTTGTCGGACGCCAAGTTACCTAAGCAATTCTGGGGGGAAGCTGTCATGTCCGCCACCTACCTCATCAACCGTCTACCAACAAAGGCTAACAAAAATAACATGACACCCTATGAACTTTGGCATAAAAGAAAACCCGATCTCTCGAACATCAAAACATTCGGATGTAAGGCATTTGTCTATGTCGACAAACCTAAAAGAAATAAATTAGATGAGAAAGCCATCGAGGGAATAATGTTGGGATATGATTTCAGAAGCAAGGGCTATAGGATATATACGGGTGAAAATAAAATTATAATATCTAGAACCGTAAAATTCTTCGAAGAAGGTATAAAAGATGAGGAAATTATACCCGCCAAAGAAAATCAAAACATCGAACAAACTCCCGCAGATAATATTGAAATTGATCTAGAAGAGCGCGACGATGATCAGAATAACACCCCGACCGACACATCCCTTGAGCCGAGAAGATCGCAGAGACAAAATCGTGGCGTACCACCTAACCGTTATGGAATAAGCGCAAACCTGTGTCAAATTCAGGAGCCAAAGTCATGGACAGACCTACAAAATATCAATGACGCAGAAACTAAAGATAAATGGCTAAAAGCCACTAGTGAGGAAATAGATTCTCTGAAGCAAAATAATACTTGGAGATTAATAAAACCTATCCCGGGAAAACGCGTCATAGTTTGTAGGTGGACGTTTAAGGCAAAAAGGGGAGCCAACGGGTCTATAGAGCGATATAAAGCCAGATTGGTCGCTAAGGGATATGCTCAAAAATATGGAAGCGATTTCGACGAGACCTACGCACCCGTTGTAGCGCATACCACCCTACGAGCATTCTTAAACGCAGCGGTGTACAAAGATCTTAAAATAACTCACCTAGATGTCAAAACTGCTTTCCTACATGGCGATTTAGAAGAGGAGGTTTATATGCATCAGCCCGAGGGATACATAACAAAAGGGGAAGAAGATAAAGTCTGTAGTTTAAACAAAGCGATTTACGGCCTTAAGCAGGCAGCTAGGGCGTGGAACCAAAAAATAAGTAAATCTCTAAAAGAACTAAATTTCGTTGAATGCGCGTCAGACAAATGTCTGTACAAAAGAGTCCAAGATGGAAAAATCGCATACATAATAGTGTATGTTGATGACATCTTAGTCGCAGGAGACAAAACAGACACACACGAAATATACACTGAATTATCAAAGCAATACGAAATCAAAAATTTGGGTCAAGTAACACAATATTTAGGCATAAACATAAAGGAAACAGCAAACGGTAATCTAGAATTAGACCAGGAACACAAAATAATACAAATCGCAGAAAAATTCAATTTGTTAAATGGTAAGCCTACGTATACACCCATGAATACTAACTACTTTAATCTAGATCCAAACGGGAAACTAATGGGAGATAACGTAAAATTTAGACAGGCTATAGGAGGGCTTCTATACATTGCAACTTTAACTAGACCCGACATAGCATCAGTCGTTAACATCCTGGGAAGAAGGAATGAATCCCCAAGGGAAGTCGATTGGCAAGCTATCGAGAAATTAATTAGATATCTGCTTACTACCAAAGATCTTAAATTCGTCATAGATAAAACAAAACCTCCAATCCTAACGGCATATAGCGATGCCGATTGGGGGAACAACAGAATAGACAGGAAATCAACCACTGGAAACTTGTTTAAATTAGGAAATAATATATTGGCATGGTAATCGAGGAAGCAGAGTTGCACAGCACTCTCGTCCACGGAGGCTGAATATATCGCTGCCTCTAATGCAGGTCAAGAGATTTCGTGGTTGTTAGACCTGTTAAATGACCTCGAACTGTGTCAACAACTACCCGTAACATTGTACGAAGATAACTTATCAGCCATAAGATTGACCGAAAACGAAAAGGCACAGATAAGAACTAAACACGTGGAAGTTAAGTATCACCACATCAGACATCTATGCCAGAATGGTATAATCAAAATAACTTATTGCCCATCGAAGTTAATGCTGGCAGACGTGCTCACCAAGCCGTTGCCTAAGCCTCATTTCGAGTGTTTGAGAAACAAGTTAAACATTCTACGCTCGTCGGTTTGACATAAAAAGCGGGGGTGTTGGAAAACGTCACAGTGTAAGTGATTTTATGTCCAACATCACCTCGCTTGTGAAATGACAATTTCCTCGTGAAATATGCAACGCGTTTTTTAGTTGTGAAATATGTTCCAAGATGGCGACACTTCCCTGAGCTATGGTGGCGTAAGATCGCAAACTAGCGAACAATTGTGTAAAAGACTTTTGTTTCGAAAAGGCGACAACAGATCGCAGCACTACAGAACTTTTCTGATAGACTCATTTTAAATAGACCCTTTTTGCTTGTTAAGCAGTTTTTATTGTTTCAGGTTTTTTACTCTGTTTTAACTCTTGTGGGCCCCTTTTTACTTTTTCACTTGAAGGCCCGATTTTGTGAGGCCAAGACGCACGGTTTTTCGTGCGTTAACTCTTTGTCTTATGGAAGACCAATGTCTCCTACTGGATTTCCAACATCATTACTCTTATATTATTCATATTTAACCCTTTTACTTTATATTTTTTAGTGTGTGTGTGTGGAACCCTGTAATCAAGATATTCTTCAAGAATTAAATATTTTTTTTCTCTACAACTGCATCTGCATTATTCAAAGAAGATATTTTTCACGATTCGCAACATCTACTCATTAAATAAAAAATTATAGGTTGTTTTCACATGAAGAAAACCAGCGTATGTCTGCTTTACCAGAAAGGTAAGAAAATAAATTTCTATCTTTCATTATTGATGTAAAAACTTTTAGTATAACAATTTTATATTTATACTGGGTCCTTAGCTTCATGCTGATCGCGAACTCACCCTTTCTAGATATTTTAATACCTAATGAGCACGTTATAGCTTGAGGAAGAAAAATTTTAAATCATGGTCCTTATTATTTATATAATTATATATGTATTTTTTATACATATTTTCTTTTTCTTTTTCTTTATGATTTTTCTTCATTTTTTTAAATTCAAAAAATTGACTCAAATTCCTTTTTCATGCTTGTTTTATTTTAGCATTAAATTTATTTTTAGTCGTAAAATACTGTTCCGAGTCGTCATTGCAAAAAATGTTGAACTCATTCAGCATTCTTTTGAAATGCCGATTCATAATTGTATACATAATGTATATGATTCGTTTGGATTTGTAACTGTATACAATTCATACCTCTATTTCTTAATGTATTGACGATGCATTGTATCAGTACTGTTGAATAAACTTATTATTAATTAGTCTGATTCTAATGTACAATTAAAAAAAAATCAGATCGTAAAGAGTGACGAGTTAAATGAAATTTTATGATACCTTGGAAAGTAAAAGTAAATAAATATTGGGGATTCATTTTTTACGGCTTTTATTTCAGAGAGAGTATTTCCTTCCGGATAATTAATGTCAGTTTTTAAAAGTCATGTTTACTTAATATTTATTTGATCAGCATAAGTCTTAAAACTCAGTTATAAGTCGTCATTGCGAAAAATGCTTGAAATGCCGGTTCGTAATTGTATATAAATTGTGTATGATTCGTTTGGATTTGTAACAGTATACAAGTCATAACTCCATTCGTAAAGTTATTGACGATGCATTGTATCAATACTGTTGAATAAACTTATTGTTAATAATAACGGTATACATAAATATTAAACAGACATACAACAATAAATACAATAAACCCAACTGGAGTGAAAAATTAGTAAGAGCTAGGAATCGTACCCGGGACCACAGACTGTCGCTCTAACCATAGAGCTACTCCGGCCGATACCTGCGTCTGCAATTTTTCACTAATAAACCCATAAATAAACATAATATGATTCCCCAACATGATTTATTAGGGAAAAATTGCAGACCCAGGTATCGGCCAGAGTAGCTCTGTGGTTAGAGCGACAGCCTGGAATGCTGTGGTCCCTCATAGCTGCCAACTTTTACGATTTTTGGCTACCATTAAAATTTTAAAGAGATTTTCGCCTTCTTTAATCATGAGATTTCGACGATTGAATTATACAATATTTTCTATAAAATTTTAGTGGTATGAAGAAAAAGTAAAAGTTGGCAGCTATGCCGGGTTCGATTCCTGGCTCTGGGTAATTTTTCACCCCAGTTGGGTTTATTGTATTTATTTTTGTATGTCTGTTTAATATTTATATATACCGCTAACAGTTGGATGCAGGCGTTATTTATGTGTGTTTTATTATATATTATAGGGCGAGGGTTTTATTATTGTTAATGAGTTTGATTATAACAGAACATTAAAAGAAGGGGAAAAAAGAAGGGGCAGATATTAAGATATTTCATTCAATTCGTTCTACATTTAATGTTAAATTTTTGTAACAAATAAGTGAAACCAATTGAACATTAAAAAACAAGAATAAAATTCATACAACATGATAATTTAAACGCCCTAAAAACTTAGATTCCGTTCGAATGAAATCGAAATAAATCTTGGATGTTTTCCATTTTTCAGCTGCAAATATTTGTATTGCAGATTTTTGTATTATTTTTATGATGATTGTACATAAAATGATGAGATAAATGCAAAATACTAAACTTTAAAAAGTCTAAGATTTATTTCGATTTTATTTGAGCGGAATCTAAGTTTTTAGGGTGTTTAAAGTATCACGTTGTATGATTTTTATTTTTATTTTTTAATGTACAATTGGTTTAACGTATTTGTTAGAAAAATATAGCATTAAATGTATAACGAATTGAATGAAATATCTTAATATCTGCCCCTTCTAGGGCTTAAACAATGTAGGAAATAAATTTTGTTTTTATAATTTGTTCTTCAAATTATGGTTTTGTTTAATATGTCGAGTTTTTTAATAATTACTGCATTCAGACGAACATGTTTCAAAATTAATGGAGGGTATCATCACCATACTTTGATTCTTGCGATATCCTATCACAATTTGTGATGCAATTTGCCTGTGTATAATTCAAAATGTTTCACCAGCGCAGTGATGCAAGTTGCTGTACTTTGGGCTAAAACTTCCAATCTGAACGTAAAAAATCTGTTTGAAAATGTCATTTTTCTTTCTGCTGTGACGCCATATTCAACTTCTTTTTCATTCTTAAAAAAAACTATTTCAGTAATTTTTCACTTGAAAATCATTCAACTAAAAATAGACAAATTATTATTACGGCTTTTGAATTATTGGCAACAATGAAAAAAAAGTTAAATTTTATTGGGAAAATGTCCGTTAATTCTTAATGAAAAAAGCGAAATTTGGAATTAGTCTTGGAAAAGGGCAAAATTGTAATGTTGTTTTCTCTGCATTTTGTTTTAAATACTAAAAAAATGATTCTTTGAACATTTTATAAAAAAGCTTAATAACGAATATGAATGCAATCCTTGAAAGAATTAATCATTGTTCAATGTATTAAAAATACATTAAATCAATAGAATTATATTATTTTAAATATTGCTTGTATTGCAGTGAAACCTGGAACTTAGTGAACGTATTAACACGGGCTTGTCAGTGAGGGGGTTAAGAAAAATATTTGAAAAATGTAAATAAAAATTAGCCCATGTTACTCTCTGGATTATAATTCACCCGTATGCAAAGGCATTTTATCACCCGTTTTGTCCCTCACGTCAGGCAAAAGTTTTCTCACTTTAAATTTATAATATTATTAGAATTAGTAAAGAAAAAAAAATGAGTGGCATCGGGGACAAAAAGGTGGGAAGAAAAAAATGAAAAAGTTATGAGCTCCATAGGCTTTTCTATGTTAAATTAACATTGAGAAGTGACACTGGGAATAAATAAGTATTGCGCTGCCGCGCAATACTTATATATATTTTAATATTATAATTACATTTATAAATTGACATTCTTTAAAGAAATAAATTAGTCATAATACATATGTGCAGTTTGAATTTTCTATATTTAATTGGTACTATAAAACATATGAAAAAATGCATTATTCGAAAAAAAATACAGATAAATATGGGGTAGTGTCGCTTAGGGTAATTTGAGCATACAAATGATTTGAGTATAAATTGCATTCTTTTAAATATAATCTAACATTTTATCTTTAGAATTATTCAATTCATACCATATGTTTATTGTACGTTTTACACTATGTTAGTCTAATATGTCGTTAAATAACCAAGGTTCTATGAGAAAAGAAGGTTTTCTGGCATTTGTTTTCAAATGTGTGCGTAGAAGCATCAAATTCAAAAGCACTTTGTTACAAAAGCATATGATCTATAGCTTGCAAACTGGGAAATGCTTCCATGACTTTTGTTTACAACAATTTGAGTTAAAAGTTTTATATAAAGTAGAACTGTTTAGTAAATAACTGTAATTTTTAAAATCAGGGATAATTTGAGTATGCTGTCTAATTCTAGAACCTATATACTATTTTTTTTTTTAGACATTTCTCATCGGTTTATATGGAAAACATCCAAGACATGTGATGAGAATTATCTGTATAATGTTCTCTGAATAAAAACTAAAAAATGTTACGAAGAGGTTGTCAGTATATTACTTAATTTATATTTTATGTTGTACTTATCCTAAATAATTAAAATAGAAAAAAGGCATCAATTAAACCAGTGTTTGGAGAAAATAACTGTTCAATCATGGGTATATTAGTAGATATTTTATGCTGAAAAACAATATGTACTTCTTTGTGAAAATACTCTACAATTATAGGTATATTAACACATGAGTTACGGTTAAAATTTGTTTACTTCCGCCAGGATTTCACAAATAAACAGAATAATTTTATGTTTAAATTACATTTTGTATACGACATTATTAATATGCATATACTTAAATAGGTATATTTTTCTAAATTATGTATTCAATATGCGACGAGGTTTGGCTCATTCGACTTGATATCCATAGACTTACATATCTTAGTTCCATTTTTTATCGCCAGGAGGCGCTTTCCTATCTCGTGTTCTATGCGCCCTATTAGAAGGTGGTTTCGATTATTCAACTTGATTTTCGATGACTTCGTTCGGAAGATGGTTTGTTTGGAACATTGTGCACCCCTGGCATTTGAAATTGTAGTTTTCATTAATAAACCTTTAAAATGTGTTTTTTTATTTCTTAACACGCCTAAAAACACTATAGAGAGATAACTTCAGTATAGATACACTGTAAAACACATATTTATTTGCTAATATCCATATTGCATTCAAGTTCTCAAACGGGTAATGTATACATTATTTATAGTTAAAATTTTATGTACCTTAAGGTATTAAAAGGGAATTATCTCTTTTACTTCTTTACCGCAAAATTTAGTAATAAAAATTTTAAGGTATTTTAAATATGACGCGTTACTTGTAAAATATATTATAGTAAATTTCTCTTCTAAAACTATGGAAATGAATGGAACAAATCTTATTGTTTTGATTGTTTTTCATGAAATATGAAAATGTAATTTGGTAGCAATTCTCTATCGGTGAAGCATATGGTATAAATAACTGCGTCACATTTACAGTGAATAGGTTATAACAGGCATAATAATGAGCGAAACGGCTACAAAATATGACAAGTAATTGCATGGTAAATAACGAATTAACAGTTTAACTTAATATAAAATCCAAATGTCATTATTTTATATTTTCATATATCTGCTCTTCTTTTTACAAAAGAAAATACAAAAGTCGACTAGTTATTGCATTGTAAATAATGAATAAACAGTTTGACTTAAAATAAATTTCAAAAGACATTGTTTTATGTTTTGTTGTATCTACCCTTCTTTTTACAAAAGAAACTACAACAAATGACTAGTTATTACAATGTAAACAATGAATTAACAATTTAACTTAAAATAAAATTCAAAAGACATTATTTTATGTTTTCATGTATCTACTATTCTTTTTACAAAAGAAACTACAACAAATGACTAGTTACTGCAATGTAAATAATGAATTAACAATTTAACTTAAAATAAAATTCAAAAGACATTATTTTATGTTTTCATGTATCTACCCTTCTTTTTAGAAAAGAAACTACAACAAATGACTAGTTACTGCAATGTAAATAATGAATTAACAATTTAACTTATAATAAAATTCAAAAAACATTATTTTATGTTTTCATGTATCTACTCTTCTTTTTACAAAAGAAACTACAAAAAATAACTACTTATTGCATTGTAAATACAGTAATTCCTCGACTTTCGTCAGAAATTCGTTCCAAGACTAGCGACGTAATCCGATGTACATTTAGACAAACAATAAAAATTCTCCAAAATCTAATGAGCATATTCTATTGTATTTATGGATTAAGTTACATACATTTAACATTAGCAAAAAATGCGTTTGCAATACAAGAATTTGGAATAAATCAATAAGTTGTTAACTTACAATTTATTGTTCTTCTAGCTTCCCCGTTCGAGTATTTGAGGATGCAAAAAAAAAAAGCTTGCAATGAAGTTTGAACCGACAAGTTTTTATTTTTTACTTTTAGAAGCTCTTTATAACAGAAGAGTGAGAGTTTCCTAAGCTTTTTCTAGTAACTTTTTTAATTTCTTTGTCACAATCACTTGACTGTCGGGGGAAAATTTCCCTTCATAGAACCAAAAGTCTTCAAAAAAGTTGAAAGTGCGTCTTAATTAATTTTTTCCCAGGACAGACGACGTAAATGCGAGGTGACGTAAGTCGAGGGTACGTAAGTCCGGGTACTACTGTAATGAATTAACAGTTTAACTTAAAATAAATTTCAAATGGCATTATTTCATCTTTTCATATATATATTCTTCTTTTTATAAAAGAAACTACAAAAGATGACTAGTTATCGCATCGTAAATTATAAATTAAAAGTTTAACTTAAAATAAAATTCAAAAGAGATTTCTATATGTTTTCATATATCTAATATTCTTTTTATCATTTTTGGATGCTTAAATGTTATATAAATATTGACTACATTTTTTATCATAAACAATGCTTTTAAAACTACATTTTTCAGTAATTTCCCTCAGAAGTACTTAAATATAGAATTATTTAATTTAATAAAGAAAATCGAAATTTATTTTTTCTAAACGATTTAGATTTTTTTAATATGTACTTCAGATAATTTATCTGTATTTTTTATCAATTTATATAATAAGTTTGTTACTCGATATTAATGATGCGCTCTGGATCTATCTCTTTGCTTTAATTGAAAGAACGGGAAATAAATACATATGTTGTTTGTTTGATATTCCATACCAACATAATGCTGTACTAACAATGGTATAAGTATCGTGCTCTCTTTTGTACAAGAACACTTGGAAACAGATAGGTGAAAAATCATCCGCCTCCTTTAATAGATTACACCTGATTTTTTCTACTATTCCCATACACAAGAAGAGATTTCTCTTTTTTTTCGCCTTGTACATGAAGCATTACGAACTATTTGTTATGGAAGAGATAAATGATTACAAAGATGTACATAGAATAAAATAAATTAATGTTGTGTAATTCTATTGCTAAAACTATGTTTGAGTATTTCGTTTAGTACTTTCTCAAAAGACATCAAATAAATGAAAATTTCATGAACTAAAAAATGTTTTATATGTACATCTAATGTACCGCCAGGGGACAAATACCCCCATAACTAATTTGCCATAGATCATCCTATGAAAATGCTACTCGAATCAACCGATTAATAATCGATTAATCTACAAATTAATGATATACATAAATTATGCTTCGGCGCACAGTGTAAGATTTTGCTAATTTGGCGGGTCAAAATTCAATTTATGAAAATGCTCAATCTTAAAGTAATAAAATTGATCATATCTAGAGATAAATGGTTCTGTATTATGAAAAAATATATATCTTTACGCATTACATTGTACAATTTACGTCATTGTTATTATGATATTATAATCATAATAAAAAGATGTTTTGTCATTTTCATACGATGATATTTGCGTAGTATTGTGGTATTCAGTACAGATAAAAAAAAATCGTACATATTTATTTTCTACTAGAAGAGTTTTGTTATACTAAAAAAGTAGTAATTAAAAATCACATACTGCTGTAGTTACCAGTGTTATCATTAACCCTTTAAGCCCTCACCACACAATTGTGGGGGTGATACTAAAGTAAAAGAAAAAGACTATTTCCTGTTTTTGTGAGATTTAAAACCAAATTTGCACATTTATATGAGATAATTGGCTTCAGATGTTTTGAGAAGACACAACTAGGAGGCACCAACTATAATACAGAATTAGATTTTCTGCTTTTAAAAAGACTATATCATCTGACAGCAATAGAGAAAAAGTATGTACTGTCGTAATTTCTTTTAAATATGATTTTTAGTGCATGCTTAGATTTAATTTTTCTTTTCATATACTTTATTCATGATTTTAATTGATTTTGTCTTTGATAAATTTAATTAGCCTTTACAAATGTTGAAAAGCAAATGATCCACACAATTGTGCGGGTCCGGGTTTTACCGTTTCCAAAATGGGTACAATTCCTAATATATAAAATTTTAATTTTTAAGTGATTTCTTTTTATTTATGTTTTCAACAATTTATTTTTTATTAACTAGCAAAAGCCATGCTTTGTTTGGATTCGCGAAGCATTATTTAATAAGATAAATATTTGAAAGTAGCAATATTTTTTTATATTATTTTTGCATCTTTATTAAGCAAGAACGTTATTTTATGTGTTGGCGCATTTTAATTTTAGAAATGTAAATTCAGTCAAATAACTGAGAATTTCCTCGGATTTTTTTTTTTATTTATGATATGACTGGTATAAAAAAAATATTTTCGAAGCAAAATTTTACAAAATATTTTTAAATTTTCAACTAAAAGCTCTTTTAATGATGTTTTTATATTTTACAATAGCCTCTGGTAGTTTCTCAAATGGTTTGAAATAGGTATGTTTCCAATCTTTGTAATTCACATCAAATAATCTTTGATAGCAATCTTAGAATAATATATTCGAAGAGAGCTTGAAGAAAGTTACTTCTTCAAAATCCTATTTTCTGGAAAAACATTTGAAATCTGCCCTCGTTGATACTAAGAATTATGAACTGTAAAACTTTTCAATCTAATTTCTTCTTTTTTTCTGCTTGTTACCATACGCGAATTTTTGATATTGTAGAATCTATCGTAAGGAAATTTTCTATTGAATGCTAAACCTTGAAGGGTTTTCACTCTCGACAATGCTACGTACGTTAAGCCAGCTGATATCTCTTTATCCCCAATATCTACGACTTCTTTATCTAACGTTAAAACTTAGGATTTATGAATTGTAACTGCAAAAGCTAACTGCAGAGGAAATTGTTTTCTTGAGCAAATTATATTTCGATTTTATCAGAATTTATTTATTGGTGGAACCGGAACGCAGCCATTCTCATAAGTTGAATGGCTGTAGTTTACAAATTTAACCATGATTATTCGCAGCATATGGTCTGGTGGCCCGTGATTTTCTTCATAAATAATATCTGCAACATAGCCTAAAGCCCCGTTTACTAAACATTTTTCAGTCCACAAATTATATCGTAACATAACTTTAGACCCAATTGATAAAGTAAGAAATGGTTCAAGTCCGTTTGGAAATCACATTGCCAAGAAGTTTACGTATTAAGCAGATGTAAACTTTGGAACTTCTAATGTTTGACATATTTTTAATCATTACAAACAGTTTGAAATGCGGGAAACATTTCAAGCATAACTCAAAAATTACTTTGGCGGAATTAACTGAATTTTGGATTCGGATATTTGAAGCTTCTACTAATCGATTTCTATTAAGCCTTTATATACTGACGGTACTTAAACACTGACGGACTGAATAATTTGTTATAAAATTCATTTAATGCATCGATTAGTTGTAATACAGTTTAGAATGAGCTATAGATACATTACTTTATCTCGTTCCAAATGCAATATTGGTTGCATTAAAAAAAAAATACTTTTAAAGGGATGAATTCTTTTACCTTTGTATCTTTTCAGCTTTCTTGGCGTTGGGGGAAGGGGGGGGGGATTTTTCAATTCGGAAATATTTCTATATTTCTATTGTAAGAACATTAAATTTGTACATTTCCGAATTCTACAAAATACTAATAAAAATATTTAAAATAAAATATTTGAGTGGGATTAGAAATATTGCACAAAATCCCTATAAATTCAAATTTAATAAATACTTCTAAATCCTTCAATGCTTCAAAAATCCTTCTAAAATTTATTAAATGATTATGTAAATCTTCTAATGTAGTTTAAACAATTCACGAAAAATGCTTTAGAAGATAACATTTTCATGAATTCATAATTCAGTACATAAAGGGTTAAAGTTTTACATATAACAATATGTATTTCTTTCCCAAGTTATTTAGATTGTAATTAATATTCAAAATATAATATGTATTATTATTCTTTTTTTTTCATTTTCAAGGTTGGAGTAACACATTATTATTATTATTATATATTAATACCAATTTAATGACATAATATATGTATAGAAGGAAGAAATAATGCTAATGAACAATTATATTTATTTGTATGTGTTACAATAATTTATTCCGTTTGGAGAGTCTTGCATAACAATCACTTGTCTAATTTCAGTTTTTTCGGTGCAACCAGACACTCTAGCCTCATTTATATATAATAATATAATATGAAATATGAAATCAGAACGGAAATTTTTACATACCTAAAGTAAATATAGCTTGAACGTATTATTTTGTAAATAATAGTGCTTTTATACAGTAACAAGATAAGTAAGATTAGATTTTATTAAAATAATAATACAGTCGTCAGTTGTAAAAGACTGATTGCTAACTGTTATCTCAACTTACAAGCGTTGAAGTTTGTAAAGTTTACCTACATGCACTTTTTTCTTCTGCTTTTCTTTTAACTTGGACGATCGAAATCACATTTACCGACCGGGTATATCCGATCGGTGAAACCACGGAAGTTTGCAACCTTAATTCAACCCATCATGTTGTTGGTAATGACGTTAAAGTGATTTCATTTCATCATTATCGTTCTAAAAAAAATATATATATTTTTTTTTCATTTCCCGGTATTGAAACGTCTTATTACCCTAAATTCTGATAGAAGTAACATTGGAAGATTATAACCCGGAGGATTATAATTCCTCCGGTTGTCTGAATGACTCAAGACTATATTGAATTTATTAATCACCCAAAATGTACCAAACTTGGTATATAGTATATTTATATGCTTATTAGTTGTTTTACCAACTTCTAATACCAATGTTCATGTTTCCAACAATTTTTTCCCTTGCACCGTGTGACAGCGTTTCTGTCCCATAGCTATCATTTTTATTCAAAATTAATTTAAAACATAACTTTCTTACTTTTAGATCATATTATCCTCCCCCCCCCCTCTTTCCTATAATGAAATATGTAATTAAATTCATTTCTCAAAACCATCCAGATTTTATTAAAGTGTTTTCTTTCTTCTTTCTAAAAACATCTTTAATTCAAAGCGCTCAAATATTCATTTCCTTTTTTCCCTTTCTTATTTTAATCAGTAGCTACCCGTTACCGCTGCTTATACAAAAAAATAAATAAAAATTAGATTCGCAGCTGCGGGTTTCAAGGTCTGCATTTAATTGCATCGGATTTTTGCGCGCCACATTGATAAGAAATTTTTATCTCTACTTATACGTGAACGTTGAATATGTATTAAAAATAAAAAAGTAAAAATGAACGCGAATCTTATGGGAAGCATGTATTTTTCGTGTTTTGTGGTCGAGCTAAAAGCGAGATGTCCTGGATTTTCAGCATTTTTCTCATCGAGCAATCTGCAGTCTGCAATTTCATGTAACAGTTAGTTGGGCAAAGGCCTATCTCTAATGTAAACAATTTCGGTTTGTCTGTTACTTTTCTCATCCTAATTAGAAGCGCTTACTTGCAATCTCGTCCTCACCCGTCCGGTAGTGTCACCACATTTTTGCGGTAATGTTTATCGCCAAAAGCCTTTGTTCACTTTCGAGCAGTCACAAAAAGTTTGTAAATTGGCGATTCTGTGCAACGCTAAGATTTCTTGACTTCGTGCAAAAACTTCACTTCTGTTTCAGCTTTCGAGATGTAAAGTTGTCTAAAAAGAAAAGGCGCTTCGGCGTCCCATGTATTATGGGGGTCTCTCTCTCCCATTTTTATCTAACTGAACCACCTTTTAAAAGATGCTTTTTAATAAAGATTAGTTCCTGTAATATGGTTGGAGTTTTTGTATTTAAGTGAACCACCCCACCGAACACCGCTACATAAATTTGGCCCATCGGCCGGTATTTTCTCCAACCTAAAAAAAAAAAAAAAAAAAAAAAAGTTGAGAGAGTGAAATCCCCCCCCCCCCACTTTTAAAATGGATGTATGGTCCGCTTTCGACGAATTCCAGTTAGATATTAAAAGGACAGTTGTCTTCTTAAAGTTCCCTGCCAGTTCCTGTCTCTGTGTCTAGTGATGTTGGAATCAAGAGTATGTCATCACCTCTCCACTTAAGCGACAAGCCATGGTTGCTTGTTTGACGTGCCTGTGATGCGCGACGTTTTAATTCAAGACTGCTTACTACTCAGTGCTGTGCTCAATCTCTCCTGGAGTCTTCTAGATGTGCGTTATCTGTGATTCGAGTTTTTACAGGTGATCTGTGTTTTCTTCAAAAAAATGTGTCAACACAAAAAAGAGTAATAGTTATGCACCAGTGCATTCGACAAAAAAAGAGGGCGCCTGTTAATGTCCACATTCATCACACATCATTGTTGGTTGTTTGTGAAATAGCAAAAAAAGAAAAAAAGTTAAATCTAGTGATTCCTACAAAAAAGTGCACCTGACAATGTCAAAAATTCACCGTGCTTCATTCCAAATATTGCCATTGTGACAGAATTTTTTTTTTCTTTTCAAAATGTGTTTTTACGCAAGGAAATCTAAAAAAAAAAGTGTTTCTCGCTTAAAATATGAGGGACGCATCATTTAAAAAGTATGTGCTTTTCTATGACTTATATGAATATCTCAAAGTGAAATTAGTGTGACACTAGTTGTGTTATTTACTACAGTTAAAAAGTGCATTTTTATGTAGTGTTAAAAAAAAATTAAGAATACACTACAAATTTCAGCATGAACATTTTTTTCTCCTTTTTAAAATCTTAATTTTAATTAATACGGTATTTTTCCTTTTTAGATTTTTTTTCAGTTTCATCTCTTATCATGCTATGATAAATGTTTCTAGAGTCATACTTGTTTAAAATTTTATTACTCCATACTATTCTATATTGTTTTTATTAAGACTGCTTATAAAAGGTAATAGCCGGAAGAGAGAAGATATCGGATTATAAAGAAAAATTATTTGTTTTTTAAATCGTTAAACTTGCAACTATAATTCTAAGCTGCTCTTTGCATGTTAATGTTTAAAAGGTAAGTGCTATTTCTGTTCAGTTATTTTATGGAGGTTTAAATATACTTTATTTTCATGCATGACAAGGATTTTCTGGGTTTAACATTTATCTTGAAAGATATTGCGCTTGCATTCCTTGTCGCTATTGGACAAACAATAGCCTTTTAAAATTTATCTAAATTATCTGTGCACATTTTGTTGCTTTTAATTATAGTTATGAATGACATATTTTTAACGAAAGGTGTGTTTATTTTTAGGTAGCTTTCTTTACAAAAAGCTACCTATTGCAGCCGTTCGGAGGAAAGCGATTTCAAAAAATTTTGGTATATTTTCATCGATCATGACCCCCAGACCCCGAAACCACCCTCCGTTCAAAATTGATATATATATATATATATATATATCCATATATATATATATATATATATATATATATATATCTGACCTATGTCACACTCTAACTCTCGTAATTATGAACCGATTTCGATGTAATTCGGTGTGTACATAGTACATACCAATGTCTCGACCGAGTTCGTTGGCCAGCTTCATCCGCCGTTTTGTTTCAAAATGGCGGCCATTTAAATTTTAAGAAAAAATTTAAAATTTGAAATGTGGTACCAAAAAATTAAAAATGGAAAAATATTTTTTTCTTATGTATTTGACCTTTATACAAAGATTCCGGAGCAGTTTTTGTTTCATCTATATCTTAAAAAATGGCTGAGTTATAGCATTTTGAATTTCTAGCGTGGCTGGCATTTTGAAACGTCCTGAATTTTGTCACGCGATAAAAGGCGTATTTATGATCCGATTTCGATGTAATTCAGTGCGTAGATAGTACATACCAATGTCTCGACCGAGTTCGTTGGCCAGCTTCATTCGGCATTTTGTTTCAAAATGGCGGCCATTTAAAATTTTTAAAAAAATTTTAAATTTGGAATGTGGTACCAAAAAATTGAAAATGGAAAAATATTTTTCTTTTATGTATTTGATCTTTATACAAAGATTTCGGGGCAGTTTTTGTTTCGTCTATATCTTAAAAAATAGCTGAGTTGCAGCATTTTGAATTTCTAGCGTGGCTGACATTTTGAAACGTCCTGAATTTTGTCACGCGATAAAAGGCGTATTTATAAACCGATTTGGATGTAAATTCGTTTATACATAGTACATACCAATGTCTCGAGCGGGTTCGTTGGCCAGCTTCATCCGCCATCTTGTTTAAAAATGGCGGCCATTTAAATTTTTAAGAAAATTTAATTTTGAAATGTGGTACCAAAAAATTGAAAATTGAAAAAATATTTTCTTCTTATGTGTTTGACCTTGATAAAAAGATTCGGGAGCAGTTTTTGTTTCGTCTATATCTTAAGAAATGGCTGAGTTATAGCATTTTGAATTTCTAGCGTGGCTGACATTTTGAAACGTCCTGATTTTTGTCACGTAATAACAGGCGTATTTATGAACCGATTTGGATGTACCTTGGTGTGTACATAGTACATACAAATATCTCGACCGAGTTCGTTGGCCAACTTCATCCGCCATCTTGTTTCAAAATGGCGGCCATTTAAAAAAAATAAAAAAAACTAAAATGAGATAACAAAAAATTGGAAAATTAAAAAGATTTTTTTCGTATGTGTTTGACCTTAATACAAAGATTCCGGAACAGTTTTTGTTTCGTATATATCTAAAAAAATGGCTGAGTAATAGCATTTTGAATTTCTATTGTGGCTGACATTTTAAAACGACCTGATATTTGTCATGCAATAACAGGCGTATTTATGAACCGATTTGGATGTATCTTTGTCTGTACATAGTACATACCAATGTCTCGGCCGAGTTCGTTGACCAGCTTCATTCGCCATCTTGTTTCAAAAGGGTTGCCATTTAAAAATAAATTAAATTTAAAATTTAAAATGAGGTATTAAAAAATTGGAAAATGAAAAAGATTGTTTTTATGTGTTTGGCCTTGATACAAAGATTCCGGAGCAGTTTTTGTTTCTGAAAATTTGTTCTTTTGTTTATATCTTAAAAAATGTTTGAATTATAGCACTTTGAATTTCTAGCATGCCTAACATTTTGAAACGATTTTGTATTTGTCACGCGATAACACACGTATTCGCCTATTTCTATGTAAGAAGGCATGTGGATAGTATACATCAATATCTCGACCAAGTTCGCTGGCCAGATTCATCAGCCATCTTGTTTCAAAATGGCGGCCATTAAATTAAAAAAATATATATATATTTAAAGTCAGGTGCAAAAAAAATTAGAAATTGAAAAAGATTTCTTTCTTAAGTATTTGACCTTGATATAAGGATTCAGGAGCATTTTTTGTTTGTCTTTACCTTAAAAAATGGCTCAGATATAGCAGTTTCAATTTCTATTGTGGGTGACATTTTGAAAAATCTGATTTTTTGCATGCGACAGCACTCGTATATATCAACCGATTCCGATGTGAGTGAGCATGTGCACAGCAATTACTAAGGCCTCGACCAAGTTCACTTGTTAGCCTCATCCACCATGTTGTCTTAAAATGTCAGGCACTTTAAGAAATCGCCGAATTTGGCAGCCAAATATAAGTTACTTTAAAGAAAAGCAGCTTGGATAAAGCTGACTAATTTCGCGAAATTCTCATTCATTATATTGATAATAATTAGTATTGAATCTCCTATATTCGGTTTCCACTAAATTGAGCTTCGTGTGTTTGAATGATATAAGTTGGCTTTTCTAAAATAAGGAATATGAAAGCTACCTCTTCCTCCCGGCACTGGCCGGAAGGACTTTTTAATTTAATTTCTATTTTGATTGAAAAGAGATGCATTTGTATTTATCTCTGTTATGAATATTTAATATGTTAGGTAATATTTCATCTGCTTTTAAAAATATAAGTTGTTACTTACAGATCGGCAGTTGATGTGTAAAGTAAAATTTATGAATAATTGGGATGCATTTCTAAGTGGATAAAAAAAAGGGGGTAGCAATTTTTTTTTTAAGTTTGTTGCATTTGATTCATATTAGAAACTTCCTGAGTATCTTGCATTGACACATTGACGCACTTCAGAGATAATATATTCCTTTTATTTTATCTCTAGGCCTTGAAGTTGCTTCTCTGTTGTTTTATCATTTGTTGCACAAAAATACGCTGACTCGTATGCTGTCTATTAACAGTATGATTTAAATAATATGTTGTGTCATATTGCGACTTATTCAGTATAGTGTCTTTTATGAGTCGTTTTCTGGGGATTATTAGATGTTTTTTTAGGTAGCTTTCATTACAAAAAGCTACCTATTGCAGCCGTTCGGAGGAAAGCGATTACAAAGAATTTTGGTATATTTTCATCGATCATGACCCCCAGACCCCGAAACCACCCTCCGTTCAAAAGTTGATATATATATATATATATATATATATATATATATATATATCCATATATATATATATATATATATATATATATGACGTTTGTCATGCTGTAACTCTCGAATTTATGAACCGATTTGGATGTAATTCGGTATGTACATAGTACATACCAATGCTCGACCGAGTTCGTTGGCCAGCTTCATCCGCCTATTTGTTTCAAAATGGCGGCCATTTAAAAAATTTTTTAAAATTTTAAATTTGAAATGTGGTACCAAAGAATTGAAAATGGAAAAATATTTTTTCTTATGTATTTAACCTTTATACAAAGATTCGGGAGCAGTTTTTGTTTCGTCTATATCTTAAAAAATGGCTGAGTTATAGCATTTTGAATTTCTAGCGTGGCTGACATTTTGAAACGTCTTGAATTTTGTCACGCGATAAAAGGCGTATCTATGAACCGATTTGGATGTAACTTCGTTTGTACATAGTACATACCAATGTCTCGACCGAGTTCGTTGGCCAGCTTCATCCGCCATCTTGTTTAAAAATGGCAGCCATTTAAATTTTGAAGAAAAATTTAAATTTGAAATGTGGTACCAAAAAATTGAAAATTGAAAAAATATTTTTTTCTTATGTATTTGACCTTGATACAAAGATTCGGAAGCAGTTTTTGTTTCGTCTATATCTTAAAAAATGGCTGAGTTATAGCATTTTGAATTTCTAGCGTGGCTGATATTTTGAAACGTCCTGATATTTGTCACGTGATAACAGGCGTATTTATGAATCGATTTGGATGTAGCTTGGTGTGTACATAGTACATACAAATATCTCGACCGAGTTCTTTGGCCAGCTTCATCCGCCATCTTGTTTCAAAATGGCGGCAATTTAAAAAAAATTTTTAAAAATTAAAATTTAAAATGAGATACCAAAACATTGGAAAATGAAAAAGATTTTTTTCGTATGTGTTTGACCTTAATACAAAGATTTCGGAACAGTTTCTGTTTCGTCCATATCTAAAAAAATGGCTGTGTTATAGCATTTTGAATTTCTATTCTGGCTGACATTTTAAAACGACCTGATTTTTGTCACGCGATAACAAGCGTATTTATTATCCGATTTGGATGTTACTTGGTCTGTACATAGTACATACCAATCTCTCGACCGAGTTCGTTGGCCAGCTTCATTCGCCATCTTGTTTCAAAAGGGTTGCCATTTAAAAAAAATTTAATTTAAAATTTAAAATGAGGTATTAAAAAATTGGAAAATGAAAAAGATTTTTTTATGTGTTTGGCGTTGATACAAAGATTCCGGAGCAGATTTTGTTTCTGAAAATTTGTTCTTTTGTTTATATCTTAAAAAATGGTTGGATTATAGCACTTTGAATTTCTAGTATGGCTAACATTTTGAAACGATCTTGTATTTTTCACGCGATAACACACGTATTCGCCTATTTCCATGTAAGAAGGCATGTGGATAGTATACATCAACATCTCAGCCAAATATAAGTTACTTTAAATAAAAGCAGATTGGATAAACCTGACTAATTTCGCGAAATTCTCATTCATAATGATTTAGTATTGGTAAAAATTAGTATTGAATCTCCTATATTCGGTTTTCACTAAATTGAGCTTCTTGTGTTTGAATAATATAAGTTGGCATTTTTAAAATAAGGAATTTGAAAGCTACCACTTCCTCCCGGCACTGGCCGGAAGGACTTTTTATTATTAGTTAAGATGTTGTCATTCAGCCTTTCTTAAAGGTGGTGATAAAAAAAAGTCTATAGATATATTTATCTTAGATTGTAAATGACTTGCTTTTTGAATACCTTTTACACCATTAGACCTGGGACACACTTTTGAAATTTCTTTTTAGAGTTAATATATATATATTTTTTCTATGCAGAAAGTTTTGTTTTATGACTTTATTATAAATTATTTTGCACTGATTAAGAGTAATGAGAAATATGTTGGATGTGCATATTGGTGGCAATTTAAAATAATTATAGAGGAGGTGAGCATAACATTTTCTCTCTGTTAGATGTGGGCACTTGATTAGAAATTTACATACAGTTGGCGTAATCATATTAAAAAAAAAAAAAAAAAGATTATTTTATCTTTCACATATATTTTCTTGGATTGTGAACTTTGGCAAAATATTTAGTAAGCTTAGATTAGTTTATCCTGGCATACATTTTCTTTAGGAACTAGGGGGCTCTGCCCCCTACGAGCTACGCTCGTCAACCCCCGTTCAGACACCGTAGACTCTAAAAGCACGCTAATTTGATCGGCTTTAAAAAGATTTCGGAAGATTGAATTATAATTTAAAAAACAGTGGCGATCTCCCTATAAACGGATTTCTATTCATTTCTCTTTGAATGGGGAATTTTAAGGCCAAATTCGCTGCGGTACTACTTGATGAACCCGTCAACCAATTTCGTCAAATTATATAAATCGCCAAAACACTCGCCAATTATATAAACGGACAGATTTTTTATTTTAAATAACGAAAGAACAAATAAATTAGTGCAACATTAATAAAAATACAAATAAAACGTCGAAATAAAAATAACTTGATGACTTAGACACGTGTAACTTGCTTAAAGTCAAGTTAATGTGACATTTACGATCAACCATTATTGGCATTTAATCTTATAGTTTGGCGAATGATAGATTTTTGGTCGACGAGATAACTAAGTAGTACCAAAAATACATATGTCAATTGCTGTTTTGGTCTTTGACGTAGACACGTGTAACAATATTTCAAAATAAGCTAATGTAAAAGGAATTAAGTAAACAGAGTCTTTGTCTCCCGGTATTTTTTAACAAAGCGAAAAGAAAGTTCTTTTAAATAAGACGTTTTAAAATAATCGTTTTTAATCTGACGTAATTTTGACCAAACTATTCTTTCTCTTTTTAATATTCGCGTGAAAATACTTGTGCTAGAAATGAAATATTATTTGCGCTTTCCTGACAAAAATTGCTGAAAAGTATCCGCTCAAAATATCAAATAAATGTCTAGCGTAATTTCTGAATTTAAACCTTTTTACAATATTATTTTGTATTTATTTTATGTAATAACTGTAATGTGACGTAAATACGATGTAATTTCTCCTATTTAAGACTTCTAACGCATGTTAATAAATTTATTATTTTACAAATTCCTTTCTCTCTTAAAATTCACGTGTAATTATAGTTTTTATGACGTAATTTTTAATAAGTTCCTGCTTTTTGTACATAATTATTTAATTCTAATTCCAAATGTTTTTTTCTGTATATAATAGTCACGTGTAAATAAATTTTTAATTTATTTACAAGTATAAATATTTTTTTTTTTTTTTTTTTAAGCAAACATTATTGTTTCCACTGTTTATACAGTTGGCAACAGTTTAAATTAATATCACTTTCTAAAATATGTAAAAAATATCTCTAGAAATGCTGAAAATTTGAATTTAAAATAGAAATAAAACCTTAAAAAATTAGTCAAATTAAAAAAAGGAAAACAGTCTGCACACCGGGAACTTCCAACGTATAAAATGATCTAAAAATGATTAAATTCCCATGAATAGTTTTTGCTCCTATAAAACTTTTTTAGTGGAGCGATTTTGTCCAACTTTAGCATTAAATATCTCTTAAAATAATTCTTCGATTTGAAAACTGTCTGCATCAGCGTACTTATCAAACATTTCTGTATCATACTACGGATTTTCATATTTTTGTATGCATTATTTTTCTTAATATTAACGAAGAAAGACCTCCTGTCACAAAAAATTCAAAACCGGCGGCGGCGGCGGTGGCGGCGGCGGCGGCGGCGGTGGCGGCGGCGGCGGCGGCGGTGGCGGCGGCGGCGGCGGCGGTGGCGGCGGCGGTGACAGCGGTAGTTACTTTTTTTTTAGAATAGAGAGATATTACATAGCTCGAGTCATCATATCATGGTTACAAAATATTTTTTTCCCTTTTGGCTCTGGTTTGCTTTTGCAAAATACATAAGATGTACAACATAGGTTTGACGTATAGTTTTAAACAGTTATTTTTTTATGTTTCTCAATGACATGCATTCACATTAATACATTGTTTTTGTTTGTTTTTTTTTTGTTTTTTTTGTGTAAGTTTGATTGCTTGTACTTCTGTCATGGTTTATGTGGGATACTTCAGTCATTGCGCTATTTTCCATGGGATAGCAAAATGTCTGAGGTGTATATTTCGATCTATGGTTAAGCAAGTTGGCCGCTAGCTTATCAGGGATCGGATATGTTTCCTAACATGATTGATGGAGTTACACTAATATTAATTTTACAATTGGAGTATTGTTTACATTTTAGAAATTATTTTTAGATTGCTAAAATTTCACCTGTAATTGTTTCCTAACGCTGATTATGTATAACACCTTTACACTAATTTACACTTTATTTCTAACTTGCTATGGGCAGATAGCATTGTTAGGTATTGATCACACATGTTTTCCCCCTCTCATGCACATGGTTTGTGATGTCATGTTTGGCCTGGTACTTCACACACACACACACACATTTACTCGTTCAGTTTTGCTGATTTTGTTATATTTCAATTAATACTCACCATGGTTAAGGACATTCATTACCATCTGTGCATGTATAGGTTTCTTTTATCAGCATTTGTCTTTAGCTTAAAATTGCATTTTTTTTCACTGCATTCACAACTTCGTAGTTGTTTTTAGATAGACTTTCTTTTAATGTCAGATGTTTTTTTTTAGTTCGTGTGTTTAAAAGGTTTTGCAGAAATTATAACATAATGTAACTATTGTACATTGTTTACACAGTCATCTTAAAGTTTTATGCAAGGGATAATTAACCGGGTGTACATTTTTACACATGCAGCTAATGTACTGTTAAATTTCATTGTTTACGCGCGGCTGGTGACTCGTTGCTATTTTAAGTTATAACATAAGGTGTTTTTTTTATTATAACTGACATGGTATTTGATATCGGTAAGAGTTTTTTTTTTTTTTATAAATTATAGTCACATGCATAATGTGAGCTGTTAGGTACACTTTACTTTTTGTTAAAGGGCTATTCACATATAGTCATTAAACTAAATCTTTGGCATTATTTTTTTCTTCAAATTAATTTTTTTTTTAATTTGTGAGTTCAAGTCTCACAGTTGTCTTGTGACGGATACATACACTCATACCACATAAGGTACATTGCTTGTTATTTTTGCTAGCAATATGTTTTTTTTTTCATGGGAATTTTTCATGGGGGTTTTCGAATTTGTTTACTGTTAACATGTAATATTTTTTTTTACACTTTCATTGGATACTTCTTACTTCGAGGTGGCAGATGGAGTAAGATATCTTGTTACACTATATAACATTGTATGCAATTTCTTATTAATTTTTTTTATAAGTTTGCCAGGGGTTAAATTTTGATCAATACACGGAAAGTCAGGATGGCAGTGTAAAAATTCATAAAATGCTAAATTATAACATACTGTGATTTTTTTGGAAACCGGGGACTTAGTTAAATTGCAGGAATCTAAAAAAACTACCCCTTATTATTTAAAGCAGAAGCCATAAGCTGATGCCACTAGAATTCACAAAATTTCAATATTTATGGCTACACTTGTTTGAGCGCGTGCAGCTCGCACAATTTTTGTCTCTGGTAGTCCTGTGCGTTATGCACAAATTTTTGTAAGTTTCTTATGCCAGTAATGAAGCAACCTAAGATAATACAAATAAGCTTCAATTTTATGAAAGAATTCATCTTTCCTTAAAGTAACAATTTTTTTTTTTACTGGTGTGTTTTTGTCCTTTGTTTTTATTTGCTTGCATTTATTTAATATTATGATCTCATGTAAGATCAAATTTTTGAGAAGTCATATATACAGTAAATGCTTCTCTATATGAATAGATACATGACTAAAATGCTGGTACCAGCGCCACAAACACAATGCCACAAAAAAAAATTAAATATAGGATCCTGTGTTATCAACTAATGTGGCCCTTTTATGTTGTGGAATATTTAATTTAAAAAAAAGATTATTTTGAAAATTATGAGCGCTCAGTCATGGACATAACACAAATCTTGAGAATTGTTTTGAAAGCAAGCAAACATATTTTTTTTCTCTACTAACTTAGAGTTGTATAAAATATTTTACAGGAGCTAAGGGGTAATAGTTTCACAGACAAGTTAATATAGGTTTCTTGGTGGATATCAACTTAAATAGTTAATTTTACTTATTTTGTCATGGTACATATTCTGTAAGTGCGAAGGTGGACAAAGGATTTTATGTAGATATAAAGCTGCAACGTACACGTTTCAGCTTTCTTCTGTTGTGTGGTTGAGTTATGTGACAGCGTTTCTGTCCCATAGCTATCATTTTTATTCAAAATTAATTTAAAACATAACTTTCTTACTTTTAGATCATATTATCCTCCCCCCTCTTTCCTATAATGAAATATGTAATTAAATTCATTTCTCAAAACCATCCAGATTTTATTAAAGTGTTTTCTTTCTTCTTTCTAAAAACATCTTTAATTCAAAGCGCTCAAGTATTCATTTCCTTTTTTCCCTTTCTTATTTTAATCAGTAGCTACCCGTTACCGCTGCTTGTGCAAAAAAAAAATAAAAATAAAAATAAAAATAAAAATTAGATTCGCAGCTGCTAGTATCAAGGTCTGCATTTTATTGCATCGGATTTTTGCGCGCCACATTGATAAGAAATTTTTATCTCTACTTATACGTGAACGTTGAATATGTATTAACAATAACAAAGTAAAAATGAACGAATCTTATGGGAAGCATGTATTTTCGTGTTTTGTGGTCGAGCTAAAAGCCAGATGTCCTGGATTTTCAGCATTTTTCTCATCGAGCAATCTGCAGTCTGCAATTTCATGTAACAGTTAGTTGGGCAAAGGCCTATCTCTAATGTAAACAATTTCGGTTTGTCTGTTACTTTTCTCATCCTAATTAGAAGCGCTTACTTGCAATCTCGGCCTCACCCGTCCGGTAGTGTCACCACATTTTTGCGGTAATGTTTATCGCCAAAAGCCTTTGTTCACTTTCGCGCAGTCACAAAAAGTTTGTAAATTGGCGATTCTATGCAACGCCAAGATTTCTTGACTTCGTGCAAAAACTTCACTTCTGTTTCAGCTTTCGAGATGTAAAGTTGTCTAAAAAGAAAAGGCGCTTCGGCGTCCCATGTATTATGGGGGTCTCTATCTCCCATTTTTATCTAACTGAACCACCTTTTAAAATATGCTTTTAAATAAAGATTAGTTCCTGTAATATGGTTGGAGTTTTTGTACTTAAGTGAACCATCCCACCGAACACCGCTACACACCGGATATGACGCCATACTTTTCTTTCGCATTTTTTTCGAAAACTATATGTCGTAGAAGTATTGTTTTGGGGGGATTGTTTATGTACTCCAAGTGACGAATCGGGCTGAGTAGAGTTCGGACAGTCTTGATGGGATACCCTGTATAACAGAAGTTATTTAATTAATAATTAAATTCGTTTGCATAATTAAAACGTTAGACATAATTGGTAAAATCCAAGTTGTTTATCTGTGCCCATGTATCAGGAGAAGTTCCATGAATAATAAAGTAAGGCCATCGTGCCTAAATGTGACGACCTTTAAATGTGACAATGTTCTTTTATTTAATATTTTAAAGCCGGGAATTTAATTAAATGTTACATAATGCGATATCCGAACTTTCGGAACAAAACCAGAAACATTTATCTGCATTTAAAGCTGTTTTTTTAATTCCCATAAAATACACATCGTTCATTATAAAGCGCCCCCATCTTCTCTAAATGAGACAAAAAATCACGAAAGTGATTCATGGTTTTTCTTTTTTATCTTTGAAGATCAAATAACTCTGTGGACGTGAAGGACTACGACATAGGTCCCATTTACCTTACGTGTAAGCTTAAGAAAAGGCGACCAATTTTAATATCAGAAATATAAAATATTCTTTGCTTTCTTCAGCTCCCTACTAGCGATGAACTGAATGCCCTAAATGCGGGGAGTCTCTTAGGGGATTAACGAGGTACGTTTATATGGTATTTTTCATATATTGTATTAAAATAATGTTTAAAGCAGAAATTGTGTTTAAATAAGATGTGTTGAGTTAATAAATAAGGAATTTCAGCATAATCATCCAACAGTGTTTTTCTCTAACTACATAATTAAATATGAGTGTGTGTAAAGCGGAAAAATGCGTGTCTAAAATTAGTAATTAAAAAATAACATAAGAATAATGGTGTATATTCGGGACAGAGACTACAGATACATGATTATGGAATTCGCAATACTTTTATATGATCCAAATTCTGAAAAAAAAATTGCATAGATTGAAACGCTTAAATTATGTTAATGCGAATAAGTAAGTTAATTTCACAAAAATTAAAATGTTAGGTTACTTAAATGCCGAATCTGATTAATGCTAATTCAACTGAGTTATGTCCTGGTTTGGAGGTCTCCAATTTTTTTATTTCTTTATTATTATTATTTTATTAATCTGATATTTGAATTCTGTTTTCAACGTTTACTCATAATAATAAATATTTTCCATTTTTAGATTAGAATAAGATTTAAAAAAAAAAAAAAAAAAAAAAAAAAAAACGAAAACTGTGTTTATCTAAATGAGTATTTATGTTTCCATATACGTATGTATTCTAAGGCATAGAAAATGTTCAATTTTTTTGTGAAAGTGTACGGAAAAGGGGATGGAGAGGCAACACAATATCAGTTCTTGGGCCGCTCTTTAGCATAATCAGACCAGTTTAAATCGAATTATTAGAAACATTGCACGATTTTATCTTCTTATAAGTATAAATTTTTATTATGTGACAATTTACAATAAATCGAGTTATACGTAATAAATATTCTCGTTAATAATGTTATAAATATCCTATAAATACCCTTTTAACCCGCACACTAATATGAATTTACTACGATCAAAATTTAAAATATCGGCATTATTGAAAACATGCTTTAATTAATTTGTATGTTTCATTAACAAAATAAGCTTTTTGATAAAAATCTATATCCCGTTTCGATTCCTTATTAAATTTCGTATGTGAATCATGGGTCATTATCACGATTATCACCATATTGCGCACAAAAGTATACGAAGTTCAAGTTACGGAATCCCAAATCACACTATTGTAGAGTTTACGGGTTAGTATTCACTTGCTAATTCCACGAAACCATGTTTTTCGCGTCAAGTGTTTAACCCTTAACTGCCGTTAGCGGTTTCACAGGCCACGTCCTTTTACAATTGTCACGGATTAACTTGAAATTTTAGAGTTTAAGGGGGTCCGGGGCACAAAAATCTTCAAATTTTCTAAAAAATATTTTATTGCATTAAAAATTTTTCTGTTTTTTTCTTCTTAAAATGGCGTTTAAATCATGTTTCTATCTTAATTGGAACACAAACATTCATATTTTCATTTTGGTTTGTTTTCAAAATCTAGCTTTCAAGCAATGGCTGTCATGGAAACGAATTCTTGTGAAAAGGCGTTTTTCTTGATGATACGTTTTTTTTCCCATTTCTCATATTAAAATTGTTATAAATCAAGAAACGTTAAATATAAATGGTTCAAACTTGGGACATATTTTTCAATTGTTTTACTTTAATTCTGATTCAGCAAATTTGAAAAAAAAATATTTACTTTTGAAAATTTATTTTTTTAAAAACAAGTTACATAATTTTTTTTTAATTTTCAGTTTAAATATTTTTATTTTTTATTTAAATTAATATTTTTAAAAATGCTGAATCTAAATTAAAACTTATATATTTCTGTTTATTTAAATGCTAAAAAATTGAAATTCTACAAATAATATTCCGAGTTATAACGATTTCAAACTACCCCACTTTTTAAATAAATTTTAAATTTAATTTTTTTTTAATTATGAGAAGTTTTATCGTGATTTTGTTTACAAATCATATGGTTAACCATTACAAAAAGTTTCAAAATTTTAAGTCAATAAATATAAATTATTTTAAAATGTGTCCCAGACCCCCTTAAAATAAATGTTTGTGAAATTGTGTTTCGTTTGTGGCCCTAGTACTAATGCTAGAGACTTTTGAATAAGTGACTTTAAATTGTAAGAGTACAGAAAACTTACAAGGAAAGTCTCCATACTGGGCATACTCAGAATATTTTGAAAAAAAATACCAATGTGACTATCCTTATGTATGTAATAAAGGATCAGTCAAATTTACTGGCGGAATTACAGTAGAAAGTCTGTAAAAAAATAAAATACTTTCGAGTATTTGGCGCGAAAAGACGAAAGCGTCACGCGATTTGGCAAGCAGTACTTTTCCTCGCCAAAAGCAAACGATTTTAATGCATCTGAAAATTGTTTGTTAATTGATTTTTAGAATGCGTGTAAAAAGTATTTAATGAATTTAAACATAAAGAATGAGAGAGTTTAATAAATACATTTTTTGGTATTACATATTTATGTTGCTTGTTACTTAATTTTATTACTTTAAAAACCATTTCATCTATAAAAAATACTTTCATATATTTAAGCGTATTCCAAAATAAAGGAAAGATTCATTTAGCAGTTATTCATTTCAAACCAAGGAATTCGTCGTTTCCATAGCAACAAAATTGAACCGCTCAATTGGACTTAATTTTGAGATATTGAAACAATTTTAATTTTGTTTTAATTCATAAAATTTGATATTTAACTTTCATTATAAATACATATATGACAAAACTATAGCTAAATCAAACTAAAACTGGCAAAACTACAGTTATTTAAGTTAAATTTATTTAAACAAGTTCAATATGAAATATTTTTATCTTAAAGAGTATTCGACATGAAAAAGTATTTTTCAAAATTTCATTTCATCGCCAACCGATGATAAATCGCCAAATAAACGAAAATTTTATTATTTTTTTACGAACGTTCTATCGGAGTTCCGCCAAAAATTTTGTTATAAACATATATATCCACATGAGACGAACACTCTGTAATTTTTTCAGATTTTTCTGAATATGCCCGTATGGAGACCTTCCTTGTTAGTACAGAAACGGTATCCTATGAGTTAATGAAGATATTTATTTACCTTTCATCAAACGGCCTTGGGGACCATTTACAGTAGCTATGCGACAATTTCTGTCGCATCAGTTAAGTATTAAATGAATATTTTCAGATGATGATTTGGCATGTATAAATCTCATTGTCACATTTAGGGCTTTGTAAATCTCATTTAGCTTTTAACTGCCGTAAAAGCGACAAAAATCACCTAAATGCAACAATCGTATATTGCGGGATTATGCAATACATATTGATTTCATCTCTACAAAACAAGTTAATTTTGAATTAAAGGCACACAGTATTCAGTAATTTTCTACGTAATAAAAAATATACTTATTTAATAAAGTGCCAAATATACCCGAAATGTGACAAAACTGTTGGAGATCGCCTCTCTTTTAGGCAGAATGAGCTTATATACTGACATTTACCGTTAGACTGAATGCATGATTTATTTAATGTCGGAGCTACTTCTTTAATTTCTTTATTATTAAAAATATTTACATTTTCTTGACGTTGTTCTGGGATTAATAATGTGGCTAAATATGAAAATTTTATTGCATTTAGTATTAAAATGTATTCAATACTATCTTCTCCAATAATTACCTTGGTAATTTTTTAGTTCTTTAAAAGGGGGAAATATTCTTTAAAATTTTATTTTATGTGTAAATCAATGATTGCTTTTTTCGGGTGTTTATACATTAAAGTTTCAGATTGCTTCTTTATTAGAGTACACCGCCTATTTTAAAGGAGATTTTCTGAGTTTAAAAAAAAAAAAAAAAAAAAAAAAAAAAAAAAAAACGATATTTTGATTGAAACCGATAATCTGACTATTTAGTTTGCATATTACTAATTTTTTTTTTTTTTTTTTTTTTTTTACATAAACCCGGGAAAAAGGCCTTAAAAATAGACGCTGTCCTCTAAAAGGGTGGATCAAAATTGTCTTCTTAATTTTTTAGTTCTTTAAAAAGGAGAAATATTCTTTAAAATTTAATTATATGTGTAAGTCAATGATTGCTTTTTCGAGTGTATCTACATTAAAGTTTCAGATTTCTTCTTTATTAGAGTACATCGCTCATTTTAAAGGAGTTTTTCCGAGCTTTGATAAAATGATATTACGAGATTTTGATTGAAACTGATAAGCTGACTACTTGGTTAGCATATACTAATTTCTTTTTTACATAAATCCGTCAAAAAGGCCTTAAAAATAGACGCTACCCTCTAAAAGTGAGGACAAACTTGTCTTCTTAATTTACATGAAATTTTGTAGTGAAATATTTCTTAAAGATGTTTCAATTTTAATATGTTTCCAATATTACTCAATCATTTCCTATATCTTATAAACAGAATGTATAAATCAAACTCGATATTCAGTTATATATAATTACCTAACTGCGTGTAGAAATAGGAGGTAATGTTTTGATCATCGATAATATAAGATTCTTTAGTCTCCGCCGAACTGCAAAAAGATGAATGGAATTTAATAAAAGTCCTCGCTCCTCGATTGTCATAGGCTATACTTATACGTATAGACAATATGTTTCCTAAAATATTGGGCTATCCGAAATGCTAATATATATTTTTTTATTATTATTATTAAAAATTATATATTGAAGTTCTGAAAAATTTTCTCTATATATTGAAATGATGAAATTTTAACATTTATTCATCGCCAATAGTATAATACGATATATAAATTCTTAATAAATAATTTTATTCTTAAATTAATAAAATTCTTAATAAATAAAAAATATAAATTAGTTAATAAATAAATAATATAGACATTAAAGAATAATTAGGAACAATTCAACATGACATCTTACGACTATAATTATTAAAGTATATTGATTATTCATAAAAATGGAATTTTTTTTTGTTGTTGTTTTATTTTTGGTCAATTTGAAGTTATTCATGTGACATCGGAGTTATCGTGATTGTGAGTTATTGCTGCAATAAAAGATCTTTAAATTGTAATCAATTTGACTTATTATGAACTATTGTTAATTATTACTTTGTTCTATCTATAACTGGAGAAAATATCTTAATCGAAATTTTTTCGTCTTCCGGTTTCCGACGCTTTTACATGTTTAGGGGTCAAATACAGTCGAACCTCGTTATCCCGACACTCTAATGACCAGAAAAAAGTGTCGTCATAAGCGGAGTGTCGCGGTAACCGGAGTTGGAGAAAAATATGTTTATAAAAAGCTGTATTTTTTATTAATTTAAGACAATTTTAATTCATTATTGTTCTTGCAGTTTTAAGCAATAAAAAATTATTAAACAAAATGAAGACAAAAACAAAAGTGAAAATAATAAAGATCAAATTTATGATGACTTTTTTTTTTTTTTTTTTTTTTTTTTTTTTTAATAGTTACATGAAATATTGATGAATTAAGGTTTGCTTATCCCTAGATGTGCTTCCTAAAATTCTTTTTTCAATATCATGCAATGAATTGTGATCCATATTCGTTATTTCAGAAATGGAGGTTAGATAATTTCTGATCGTTTCAATGCAAGTCAGTGCTTCGGTTTTCGTCAGACAAAAAACGCCATGTAACCACAAGAAAGCGCCGCGTGACCAGAACCAAAAGACCGCGAGTAGACTGATACGTCTATCTGGAGCTTAAGAGGGTCATTCATAGTGTATGAGTTTATTTACTCAGATAAAGAATTGAAGTAAAATTTCCCATTTATCTCAATTGGTAATTTAGACAGTTTTGTAAAAATGTTTTGCCAAGACAATTCTTACTGCTTAATTTCCGTTCTTATAAGATGGAGTGTAAAAAATGGGCAATTTTCCTAAACCGTCGGGATATCTGGACTTGAAAATTATTCAACGACGTAAAATCCGGAGTTTATTTACATTAAAATCATATATAGAAAATCGGGACTTTGTAAAACTGACGTGATAAGCGGAGTGACGTGAAAACCGGGTGTCGTGATAACGTCCGACTGTATTTCCAAAAATACGTTTTCACAAAATGTCTATCTCTACGTGTATTCTTGTGTCACCGTGTTCCCTTTGTATCATCAAAAAGTGTACGAAGTTTCGCATAGAATCGAACAGAACTTTGGCATAATTTGGCTTAGGACCAAAAGGTCCCAATTGAAATTGGGGCTATTCTGTCGGAAAGGCGCTTTGTGATAATCATATTTGACTGATTTATTTATTTATTTATATATATATTTTTTTTTCATTTGGAAAAATGGTTATTGTCTTCGTCAGGGTAGGAAATCAAAAGCATATCTGAAGCTTTTTATTGGTTTAATCTGCCTTTTATTCGTTTTCTGATTGGTTTATACAGTAATCTGTATTTCCCTTTACTTTCAACAGAGATGGACAGCAGAGTGTTGCCACTATGACAAAAAAGTAATAAAAACTACAAAAGAAAATAATAACTCAGAAACAAATTGAGATACAGCTTTCAAACAAATTGCATTTAAAAGTACATTTATTTTTCTCCATACGACGGTGTAAAAAGTAATATTGTGGAATGTTTACAAGTTTAAGAATGAAATTTCATTTAAAATTGGTCGTCAGATTTCTTGGAAATCTGACGATGGAAAAGCCTTTTCCCGAACAGCCAATGAAATGCTTGGATAATACGTAAGTTTCAGGTGGATAATACGTAAGGTTTAGGAAATCTTGCAATTTTTACGTGTAATACCACTATTAATGTTTAATTCATGGAGTACGTAATGTATGATCAACTTCGTGCGATTTTTTATGTCTTAAATTTTAGTCTGAAAAAATCCTTTTCCAAATGTTCGTTGTAATTTGTTAAATTGCTTTTTATTTATTTATTTTTTTTTTTTTTTTTGTGTGTATGTGTATCATAGAAAAACGTACGACGTTGTGGATAAAATTTAAACAAACTACATACATACATTTTTAACTGTGGGCGTCGAAATGATGATTTTTCTTTTTTTCTTTTGGAAGGAAAGAGTAGACATCACGTTGACTTTAAGGGGGTCCGGGACACGTTTTCAAATAATTTTAATTTATTGAGTTAAAATTTCGAAAATTTTTGTGATGGTTAACCATATCATTTGTAAGTAAAATCACATGATGAAACTTATCATAATTTTTTTTAATTAAAAATTTAAATTTTATAAAAAAGTGGAGTAGATTAAAATCGTTATAACTCGAAATATTATTTGTAGAATTTCAAATTTTTTGCATTTATATAAACAGAAATATATAAGTTTTAATTCAGATTCAGCATTTAAAAAATATTAATTTAAATTAAAATAAAAAAAAATTAACATAAAAATTTGAAAAAAAATGACGTAACTTTAAAAAAAAATCATATTTCCAAAAGTAAATATTTTTTTCAAATTTGCTGATTCAAAATTAAAGTAAAACAATTGAAAATGACATGTTCCAAGTTTGAACCATTTATCTTTAACGGTTCTTGACTTATAACAATTTAAATTCGTGAAATGGTGAAAAAAACCATCATGAAGAAAAACTCATTTTCGCAAAAAGTCGTTTTCATGACAACCATTGCTTGAAAGCTAGATTTTAAAAACAAATCAAAACTTAAACAAATAAATATTTCCTGTTCCAATTATGATAGAAACATGATTTAAACTTCCTTTTAAGCGGAAAAAAAAACAGAGAATGAGTGAAGAGTCCCCTTAAGTGTTTTGCGTTCGAGTTGACCCGATTTTTGAAAAAGAAAGTCATGAAAATTTCTCCAATGAAAAAAAAACTAATAAGTAAATAAATATTGGAATATAAATAAATCTATATGTTTTAATTTTTATACAAAAAGAGATAAAATTAATAATTGACATATCATTAAAGATTTTTACATATCTGAATTAAAATCTGCATTAATTTTCTTTCACTTTGGATTCAGCTAGGGTTTCAGGTGGGGAATATTTTATTTATTATCATTATTACTTACTAATTTATTTTTATTTTATTTTATTTTTATTTATTTATTTACTTTTGTCTATCGCTGTTCTCTTTCACTTTAAGCAGAAATTTTTGAAGACAAGTCTCTAGTCTGAAAACAAAAATTGGATCATATTGTTTCAATTAATTTGCGAACTACTATAATTATAACTCGGGATAATGTCCAATTATAAATTTCTAATTATAAAAGTTTCTTGAAGACGAAAATTAATTTTCTTCCATCATCAAAATCCTTATAGAAACTGTTAAAACTGAAGAATCTTTAAAGAGATTTGAAAAGAAATGCAGAATTCGGGAAATTTTAAATATACCACGAGTCTTGTAAGTTATAAATTCAATATTTTAAGAAAATTCTGTAATTAAAGTAAAATATTCTTTATTTATTTATTTATTTTCTTTATTTCTTTATTATGATTATGATTATGACTATTATTATTTCATTTATTTTTATTTATTTTTTCCGCCCATTTATATAATAATGTAAATGCTTAAAAAAGTAATTGTATTGGAAAAATTAATATTAATTCTTAAAGTATTACTAAAATCAATTTTTTGCCAGGAAATAAAAAAATTCTACCCTTCTTTACTTTTATAATAGTTCATTATTATTATTATCATTATTATTATTATTATTATTATTGCAATCCATTTACATAATAATGTAATGCTTAAATATATTTTATTGAAAAAATTTATATTTACTCTTAAAGTAATACCAAAATGAATTTTCTACTATGAAGTAAATAATTCTACCTTATTTTATTTTATATTAATCCATTATTATTATTATTTGTTATTTATTATTATTATTATTATTTCAAAGCAGGTTCCAAAATTGAAAATGCTTTCAAAAGAACAAAAAATCTGTAACCAAAATCGAAAAGGTAAGAAGATTCCCAATACCACACAGACCTGAGATATCTCATGAAAAAAATAAAAGTATTGTAATGCAAGAGCGACATTTATAACGAAAGCTGGCTTTGGTTTAACATTAGTTAGGCAGTGTTTTCAGGCTAGGCTCTTAAGAGGCTATTTCACTCACGCAAAAAACCTGCTGGCTAATGTTAATCCTATGGGAGGATTTTGTTTTTAGAATATCTTGTTCGGATTCAATATTTTTTTTTCCATTGGATAGGCGAGGTCAATCTCTACAAATGCTGCTTTTTTTTTTTTTTTTTTTTTTTTTTTTACTTGTTCGTTTATGTTTACAGCAGTTTTTTTTTTATTAAGATACTTTCATTTTCGGAACCGTTTTTGAAAATGAAAGTTTGCTCATAAAAAATACTGCAAACAAAATCTAAAAAGAAAAATAGCCTCAGCTATCCAATGAAAAAAAAAAAAAAAAAGATTCAAAATATTGAAATGCGCATGAGATATTGTAAAAAAATTCCTCCCATTAAATTAACATTAGCAATCGGGTGCTTCGCGTGAGTGAAGTAGGCCCCATAACCCTTCGAAGTTTCGTGCTATACTGAAACTCCTCGATCGCGAAATCCCATGTTAGCCTATGGGGAAACTTTCAAGCGCGATTACTCATTACCTAAAAAAATTAATAAAATACCGTTTTCACCATTAGATAGTAGACGTCAGATGCCGATGTTGTGCGTTTTTTAAAATTATCTCCGTAAATTTTAAGTACATAAAAAAATCCCTATACTCTTTGAAATTTCCATTTGATAAAATTTTATCATCTTCTTAAAAATACTTAAAGTTTACATAGACAATTTTTAAAAACGCACATCATCAGCATCTGACGTCTACTTTCAGATGGTGAAAACGGTATTTGAATAATTATATTAGGTAATGAGTCATCGTACTTCAAATTTTTCCTATAGGCTAACATGGGATTTCGCGATCGGGGAGTTATCGCGCAGAGGAACCTTAATTTCAATCAATAGGTGTACCAACTTTTTTTAAACTAATTTTACTGCTATAATTTTGGTTAACAAAAATCTCTAAATTTGCACTTCCTTACATTCAAATAAAAATTTTCATAAATTATCTTGTGAATTCAACGTTACCGAAGCACAGCCCCCCCCCCCCCCTCCCTCGTATGTGTAATACATAATTATGAAATTTAGTAATGGAATTTCTCCAGAAAAACAATTTTTTCTTTGGGAAAATATGTGCTTATTTTTCCATGCAACAGATACCTTGTTTGAAAAATTGTGTGGTGCTGCCATCTATTGCACGAATGTAAACTTAACACTAAAGAGAAATAATTAAAAACAAGACAAAATTAATGCTTTCAAAAGCATAACAAGGGGAGAAAATTTGTCCCTTGAAATTAGGAGAGTGCAATATAATATTTCTTATCACAATTGAATTTCAAACATCTTATTTTGTGAAATAAAGAAAAAAGCACATATACATATTTTTAATGTTTACACATGGAATGTTAATATTTCTTACCATTAAAATATAATCGAAACATTTGTCTTATTTAATCACCGATTTCGGCTCTTAAATAGGGCAAAATTTAATACAGAACTTTAGTGGTAAGGAAAAATTGTAAAAGTTAGCAACTATGTAAAGTAGCTGTAACACTAAACGGAACAAATGTTTACAATTTTTATATCAGAGTTACAATTTAATTTTATCAGCGTATAAGTTTGAAAAGCTTATTGAGATTTAAAACGTTGATAATTTACGAAGTTAGGAAAAATAAAGTTTTAAAAATGATAAATTTGTAAATTAGTTAGTTAATTTAGCTTTGAAGCTAAAAATGTTTTGAATTGTGACCACCTAAAGAATATGTTGAAGCTGATAATTTTAATTAAATATTTTTTTCTGCTGTGTGGTAGCGATTAGAAACCTATTTCACTTAATTCGTTAAATAAAACATCTAGTTCATAGTATGAGTTTGTGTTTCAAAATAACGGGAGGTCGGTAATCATACAATATTAATTCAATGTAAAATTCATTACTGTGTAATCAGTGATCATGTTTGAAATCTATTTTCTGGGAGGCCCTGAAACTTTAGTTCTAGCTTCTTGGACACACAGGGCCGAAAAATAATCTGGCCCTGCAGATTTTTGACTTGAGCCAAGCGTAAATATCTGATGTATGTTTAAAGTAAGTTTTTGACACATTTTCACCCCTTCATATTTCACCGAAAAAATATAAAAATCATAAATACAAAGTTTTCGCAAATTGTGACTAACTTTCAAACTCACTGGTCCCTACCAGTATCCGAGAGGTTCTGCTCCCAAAGCTGGTAGACGGGAGACGCTGGACTCGAACCCAATCGCGCCCGGCGACCTAATCGTTCGGAGTCCTCGTGGTTTTCCTCGAACCATATCCCTCGTGTAGATATTTGGCCGTCATAAATAACACCATCAAATTCACTGAATAGATCTAGCAAATACTTGGTAAGGTATATATATTTTTTTGTTGTTGTGGTTGTTTTTTCACAGCAGAAAACTGATTTACATTTTACTTGCTGCAGAAACATAAAAGTTGTTAAGAAAGGCACTATAAACGCATTCCTGACGTTTTCTTTGGTTTATTCTACTATAAACCAAACCGAAAAGGTGTAAGGAAATATTAGGCTTTATTCTAAATAAAGAAACGGCTTAAAAAGTTTAAAATTTTCCTTTTTATGAGTTCGCAGTTAAAAAATATAATTTTCAGTCATTATTAAGTATACGATGATCATGAAAAAGTCAATTATCGATCAATCTGTATGATATAACGCTTGAAATCTGCTGAATTTAATATTTATGATTTAAATATATGTATACCTTTTTTTCAAGAGAAATTAGCTTTATAGAAAAAAAGACCATAAGAAAGAAAAAGAAATTGATTACTTTCATTTCAACACAGTTAGGTTTGGTACAGATTTTAAATTAAACTGTAAATTTAAAACATCTGAATGACGTTAATATACAAATCTTCCGGCACAGGTTATGGGACTCTTCCCAACACAAAAACTAGCTTAGAGCTTTATCACATTAACTAAAAAAAAAAAAAAAAAAAAAAAAAAAAAAATTCTCAGAAGAGAAAATCGGAAACCAATTTAAACTGCTCCTGAAAGCCTGCTGATCATAAAGAGTGTATCCTTTTTTTTGCATAATAATTTTTATATTGAAATGGTGAAAAAAATAAGGAACAGATGTGTTATTATCCCACCCTCCGCCATCTTGGATTTTTTTTGGCGAGAAAACCCCTTTTCCGCCAAGTAGTAAATGTCGCCAAGCACCCGTTTCTACGCATGTTTGGCTCAACGAAAATAAAATGTAAATAATAAACAAAATTCGCTAAACTGGCAAATCAGTAATCCTTGTATGAGCGCTTCGCGCACATTTAACGGAAAGAAAACATCGCCGAATTCGGCATTTCTCGCTAATATAGCATTCTCAAAATTCAGCAGTTCTCGTCTTGTAGCAATCTCAAAATGTAAAAAACTCTTAAAACAGCAAAATATACCTAAAAAACGAGACTCGCTAAAGTGGCAATCAGCAATAGTTGTATGAGCGCTTCACGCTCATTTTCCAAAAAAAAAAAAAACATCGCCGAATTCAGCATTTTTCGCGATATAGAATTCTCAAAATTCATTAGTTCTCGTTTTGTAGCAATCTCAAAATGTAAAAAACTCTTAAAGCAACAAAATATACATAAAATTATCAACATACCTTAACAGACATCTGCTTTCTTGAAACCTACAGCACAAAATGTAACACCGCCGTCATTTTCCAAAATAGGCTTAATACGCATTGACACGCTATAAACAAATCCCCCGTTCATGTCAAAATTTCCTCATATTTCTTAATTACTTCAGCAAGAGCGTTTAAACGGACTACAGAAACTATAGTCAATGAAATACATCCAATAAATTTAACATAAAAATAAAAAGACAGCCATAGAACACGATATCAAAGAATATCTGGTACAAGAGTCAACCAACCGTCAGGAACGACACCCGGCAGTGAAATGAATGTTCACGCTCTCGCGTCGTAAAAAAGGGGGTTGCCATAATAAGTTACTAGACGCCAAACGCCAGGGTTGCCAGAGCGATAAAAATCGCCAAATACTCAACATCGCGGAGGGTGGGATAATAACACATCTTAGCCAAAAATAATAATAATTTTTCTGACGCTGTAAAATTATTTCATTTGCAAAGCAACAATTATCAAATAAACACGTATGTACATTTTAATACGAAATTTCAACTAGCATTGAGAATTTGTCCTGCGTTTTTCTTTGCCCACATTTCTCCCAGATGGCGCTAACATACTGTTCCTTATCTTTGATTCCAGATTGCTTTTTCTTGATTATCCAAAGATCTTTCTCTCTCTCTCTTTTTTCTTTTTTCAGGCTCGATTTTGACACCAGTGGCGCACCCAGGGAGGGGGCCAGGGGGGCCTGCCCCCCCCCCCTTAAAAGAAAAGGGAGAAAACACTAGAAAAATATCTAAAATATTTACGAGATCAAAGTTCGTTTTTCGTGTGTGTGCGTCTGTGTAAAAAGTTAATTGCCGTTCTATACCCGGGTCTCCTTTCCCCAGCCAATTTCAAAGATACACAACCAGAGAAACGCGTTTGCTTGAGACCACATCTCTATATATCATTGGTAATTCTCATTACACGGCTGGCTACACTGCAATGTTACCGTGCAGTTAAAAAAAAAAAAAAAAAAAAAAAAAAAAAAAAAAACTTCAACAGTTTTTTTCCCCGTTATTGCATGCAGTTTTAGAAAACTTTTTTTTAAATTGCGAGAAAGAAAACAGAAAGTTACAAAGAAAGCTATCACCACCAAAAAAATGACATCCTTTTGGTGATTAAAGCTGAAACATGTTTGATTCAAGTTTCTCCCAGTCAAACAATTGAGATCTAGCATGTAATATAATGAATATAGTGTAATATAGTGTAATATAGTGAACTTCGGTTTGGATCATTATAGTGCAAAACCCTCACTTGGCTCGGTTGCATCCTTACCCATTCCTTTTCCTTTTGCTTGGACTTGGAATACTATACAGAATTATATGCGAGTACACAAAAGTTACACAAAAATTTATTTTGTATTTTACATGGCTATTTTGCAGTGACTTTATTGACAATCATATATTAATCTTCAAACAAGTTTTTCAGCTGTTAAAAGTAATCTGCATGGAAAGTCTTCAGTGACATTTGCAAATTAAATTTGTAATTTTTTTTTTTTTTTTTTTTTTTTTTTTTGAAATTGAATTATTTCAAAATATAAAAAATGGATGATTTAAATGCTAGTAGTAATGCTGTTATTAACACTATAAATACCGATTTGGATTCCGTTTCCCTCGCCGCAAATCAGCCAAAGCCATCGAACAACCATGAAGAATAGTATTTCCTTAGACGATAATAATTAGCAAGACATCGTATTGTTGAAAGAACAAACATTCAATACTGACGTTAATTTAAATATTATGAAAGAGTTGAGGGAACCAGAAACAAATTTTATTTTTCCCGCAACCTGTGCTACAGCTGCAAATCACAAACAAAGTTTTCAATATACACATGGTTTAAATATATACTTGGCTTGTGTATTCTCAAGTTGAAAATAGTGCACGTTGTAAATATTGCGTATTTTTTGCACATCTTAACGTTGGAAAATCTAAATCGGAAGTAGCTGAGTAGTTGGTCACGCAAAGTTATAATAATTGGAAGAAAGCCATTGAGAAATTTAATAATCAACAAAAAACAATATCATTTCAGGGCTATTGCAACTTACGAAAAGTTACAGAATATTCAAGAAGGAAATACATTTCAGTCGATAGAAAAATTGATGTGGGTCAGGCATCACAAGTTGCAGTAAATCGGAAGCGATTAGAACCGATATTATAAAAACTGTAATTTTATGCGACTGAGCAGGTGGCAATCGCCAATGAAGCCAACTTTCGAACTTTACTAAGAACAAGAGTCGATGCGGGGAATGAAAACTTCACTGAACATTTTAAACATTCTGCCAAAAACGCTACCTTTATTAGCTGGAACATACAAAAACAAAGTATAAATGCGAGTAACAATATCATCTTGAATCGTTTAGTAGAAAAAAATAATTCGGCAAAATGTTTCTCATTTCTTGATGGTGAAACTTGTGACATTCCTACTACTGAACATCTTTCCCTGTGTGTCTGATATATAGATGAAAAGAATGACAACAAAATTTGTGAAGAATTCTTACAATTTATTCCTGTAGCAAGCACTGGAGGAAAAAACTTGCCGGCAAAATATTAGAAGGATTAAAGACATATGATATCGATTTGTGCTATTTACGTAGGTTACGTAGGGCAAGGTTATGATGGTGTCCCATCAATGAGCGGAAAGTTTAACGGATTTAGGTCTCACGTATAAATATATCCGCAAACTTTATATGATCATTGTGCCTCACATAGTTTAAATTTAGCATGCGAAATGTTGTATCTGGGACAGATATAAGAAACTGCATTGGCATAATTGAAATGACACACTTTTTCAATATTCCTAAATAGACAAGACGTCCTCCTCAACAACATTGACAAACATACACCAGAAATTAATAACCAAAAACTACAAAAAGTTTGTCCAACTAGGTGGGTGGGACGCCATAAAGCCATCATGACCATGGTAGAATTATATGATGCAGTGATTGATCGTTTTGAAACAATCGCATCTTGGGAAGACAGAGATTCGTCTCCTAAGGCGAAACTTTTTAAAAATTCGTTATGTGAATTTGGTTTCCTAATTTCTTTATTTAGCTTACAGAATATATTTGCATATACTTTATCATTGTCTAAATCATTGCAAAAATCTGCCAGTGACCTTTTAATTGCCTGAGATTTCGTTAACGATGTTGTGGCTCACTTAAATACTATTCGTAAAGACCCAGATATTTCTTTCAAGGATATTTATCATAAGCTTGTATGAAAGCCAATAACTTTCATATCGACATTAAAAGGCCAAAAACTGCATCAAAACAAATTCAAAGATCCAATGTTCCAGCCGATTCTATAGAAGAACATTTCAGGAAAAATATTTTTATCCCATTCGTTGATCAAACGTTCACTCAACTTAATGGGCGTTTCACTCGGCACCGCAACATTTTGATTTTTTTCTACATAATGGAAAAAGTGCTCCAACAGCTAGTGAAATAAAAGATTTTCGTCAATTGTGTGAATTTTATATGCATGATTTACTTTCTACAAATTCAGAAATTTTGAATGCCAAATTCAAACATTTGGCAGAAAATTTGAGAAATAGCTTTCAATAACTCGATGCAAGAATGCCATTGAAGCAGTTTCGAAATGGGACAAAAAATTGTACCCTAACACCTACAAATAACTAAAGATTATTTGCAGCACTCCCTGTTACAACCTGTCTCAGCGAAAGGTAATTTTTAACATTACACATTTTAAAAACTTTCTTAAGATCCACAATAACAGAATCAAGATTAAATGGGCTGGCTTTGTTATATATACACAGAGAGATTAATGTAACTGCGACTGGAGTAATTCAAGAGCTTTGTAAAAAAAATAAAATGAATAAAAAATAGATTTTATGTGTAATAATATTTTTTATTGAATTTTTGAAGTAATTTTTTTATCCATTTAACTCGGCCCCATAGTCGGTTAAGCCACTGGGGTTGTAGAGGCATCTAACCTTTCCACGACTAGTGACAATGCCTCTACAAGAATTTATTGTCATACCCCCCAAGAGATTAAATTCTTTATTAGTTTATTAATTCCCATACAATTCTGAGTGACGAGTTAAATTTAAATGAGCTAACCCAAAAATTTGCATCCAATAATTCATCTCGTCAAAGCTATTTTGGATATTTTTCTTAAACTGCAATATGTCTGATAATCAGTTAGATTTAAATGGGAAATTCTATAGATGTTTATTTATGAGGCCTTTAAATGTTTAACTTCTGCATATTCAAAAATTAGTACTTTTTAAAATTATTAATAAAATTAAACTTTAAGTATAATAATTTTAATTAAAATAAATAACTAATTAATTGATGCTGAATTAATTACGGTAATTTTATTATTAATTAGTGTCTCCTTGTGATTTCCTACTGTAATCAAAACTTGAGAAATTTTGCCCCCATTAATTTTATTTTGTTTCGCTGCCAACGTTCGGCCACCTCCAAGATAAAATCCTGGGTGCGCCACTGTTTGACACCTTATACGGCCTTCCGTTCAGAGTCACATAATCGGGGCTATGGATGACTAGGCAGGCAGACTAGGCGACTGATCTGGTAGGTAATCCAAGACCTGGTAGCAGGACTCGAAAAATCACATGTCCGACAACAGTGTTGCTACTTTTTTTAAAATTTGATTGATACCTTTTTTTTTATGATAAAATTCGCTTTATTTAATAACAGATTAATTAAGGCGAATTTTACCATTCCAAAAAAAGTGGAGCCAATCAAATAATAATAATAAAAAAAAGCAGCAGCACTGATGTCGAGAATGTGATTTTTCGAGCCCTACCAAGTAGATCCCGCAAATTTTAGAAGTCGTAATCGCATGGGCTGAAAAATTAAAATATATCTGATTTTCAGCTCTTGTTATATTTTATAAGAGAAATATTGTAATCATGAAGTATTGTTATAGGTAGGTATTTTTTTTTTAAACGATTACCGGAGTTCTAATATTCTGCAGTTATAACAACCGTAGTATATTACGCCGTATTCCCTCCCCCGCATATTTATATTTCATACATTAATTGCAAAAATTAAAAGAATTTAGACTTCATCAAAAGAAAATATTTAATATATTCCGACTAATTTACATTCATTTATATATAATATGATCTAATAAATGAAGAGAGCAAAACACCTTAAAATCGGTGGTGGGTTAATTTAAAAAAAAATCCTACTCGCCTACGGCTTTATATCAATAGAAAAGCAAATACACGCCGCTGTTCTTGTAGATTCAAACTAATATTTAAATTTTACTTAAAAATATAGAAGTACTGAAGCTGTGCTCCTGTGAACTTTTCCGGAAATTAGACAACGCGTGAAGATAAAAAGTTGATCAACAAGAATATTTAACAAACTCGAACAAAAAGGGGTGAGTAAAAGTAACATAACCCTAGTAAAAATGGCAGAGGCGGTTACGTTTAATTTCGGCATTCCTCGTCGCCGTTCGGAAACTACTGAGACAAAAAGAAACATTAAGTCTACACTTACGAGCGCTAGATTGAAGTATGCTTCTACGGGTGCAACACGCTAGTCACATACGAGGGTGTATCAATAAGTTTTTGCCCTCACATAGAAGTAATTGAGTGAAATTTATGAAATTACAACATTGTATTAGTCCTGTTCTATATAGTCACCGTGCACAGTAACACACCAAAGGGGGTCATTTTTCTAACTTTTGCCGATCCCTACATGTGACATATTGTTGGAAAGGCATGTGACCACTTATTCATCCTATGCACCTCCCGAGCACCTTCCCCCAAATTTGCCCTCCGGGGAGCATGAATGATTTCCTCAAAATTTAGAAAAGTGCCTCCCGGAGGGTAAATTTGGGGGAGGGGCTCGGGAGATGCATAGCATGAATAAGGAATCACAGGCCATTCCAACAACATGTCCAATGCGGAGGTCAGTAAAAGTTGGGAAAATGCCCCCCTTTGGGTCTACTATCTTGTCTCCTGGAATACATTCCCCCTCTCTTTAAAATACCGGTTGCAGAAATGTGTTACTGTGTACACTGACTATATAGAAAAGGACTCATAAAATGTAGCAATTTCATAAATTTCATTTAATTATTTCTATGTGAGGGCAAAAACTTATTGATAAAACCTCTATTGATGTAAGCAATTAAGAAGGGGAAAAAAAGCAAAGGATTAAAAAAGGGGGGTGGTGGGGAAATGAAAGAATAATTTAGGATTCGATTTCGGAATCGCTGTTCAGTTAGACTCCGTAGCGCAGTATTTATGAGCTCTGGTGAATTACGACCGATATTTAAATGTTCTCTAAAATCCAAGAAGTAGCGGAGCTGAGCTCCGGCGCAAAATTAAGCACTGATTATAGGTAAAAAGTCTAAATGTAATATTTATAAAACCGTATCTGTTTATTATTTTTTGTCATAACATGTGTTATGTCAACTATGACTGGATAACGTTTCATACTCAAGACTTGAATTACCCAAGGGTTTCTCCACAATTTAAACCGGTCCAGCATCGATGTCGAAATTGACCCCGGCCTAGCAAAAGATCCCTGCGTAGGGAAAAAGAAAATATTTTTATTACTTTTATTTAATAAGAGATATTTAAACACACTGAAATGCGGTGAGACAGAACCACAAGGTACTGGTAAAAAAATTAGATTTCAGATAGATTCCGACGTAGCAGGTACAGTTGTTTGTTGTTCCTTCCATCGGACCATGTGATTTTTCTTTTTAAGACTAGATTCCGTTTCAGAGAATTTCTGTTTTCCCATACTTTACAGTAGCCCACGGTATGCTATTTCTTTCTCCCAGCTATTAAACTGTCGTCTCTAAAAAATAACGTTCCATTGTATAAGCCACCCATAAAACAACTCAGATGTATCATTGTACGATTAAGCACTCTACTGCAATTTTTTTTAACTTCTGAGCATAGCACATTTTCAAATTTTATACCGTCGCATTGGGGAAAACAAAAGCACTTTTAAACGCAATTTGTTTGAAAACTGCATCTCAATTTATTTTTGAAATATTATTTATTTATTTATTTATTTATTTATTGGAGTTTTTAGCGCCATTTGTTTAATTTTGGCAATTCAAATACTCCATTTCTGTAGAAAGTAAAGGAAAAATAGTTGTAAAGTAGTAATTATATCTTCTTGTTGCCAATTCCCCGAAGCAACTTTTAAAAAAATGTAATTAAAATACGTGCTTTGTGAAAAAAATATAAATGCATGATTTCTGATAAAACATGGAGCTATTATAAACGAAATTTAACTTTAAGTAGTATATTAATATTACTAACAAATGAAAGCATATGAATCATTAGAGAGCCGATTTTTTTTCTTTTGTCGAGATTCTTGAATGACGACATCTCTTTATTTGGTTTGTGTATTATTAAGCAATAGTCACGTCATATGCGTACTACACTATAGATGTTGTTTAAGATTGGATCGTAAATATGTTTAATTCTTCAGCGGATGCGAATGACGTCATTTTATGTAAAATAAAAGCGTGTGTTTTAAGTCTTAAAACTGAAATATATTTTGCACTATCTATATTTATATACTACACAGGATTCGTAAATATCATGATATTTTCGAAAATATCAAAAATACCCGATATTTTGATATATGTCCGATATTTTCGATATATATCCGATATTTTCAAAATAATCAACTTACTGCTGATAACAAATATTTTCAAGCATAATGTAAATTAGAAGAAGCTAAAAAATATATCACATAATATTAAAACTTAATCAAACAATGTTCTAAAAATGCAATTCTCTTTTCCTTTTCTTCTTTCCTGTTAAGGACAAAAATGAAGTGGAAACAGATACAATTTGCTTTATACATTTACATAAACTATTGGATTTGTATCGTATCAAGTTTCAAGAAAGTTTTATATTTTATAAAGCAAAATATTAAACACAAAATAGTTTTTTGTAAATTGAAGAATTTTAACATAAATGTAAGCTTGCCTTATTTTTTTATTTTCTAACCTGTTGTACAGTTTAGACTCAACTAATCCAAAATTAGAAAAGATTATTTTCTAAAGAAGCTGTAATCTAAATGATTATTTAAATTACAGTTTATCTTCAAATGGCTGTTCTGAATTAATTGTCTGACATGATTATTAGTTACACATTTATAAATAAAAGTTTCAAACATGAAGCTTGGAAAAGATATTTTTCTTCTTTGCCTAAAATAGTCACTGCCAGAGACAAAAGTTGTTTATTTACACAGTCAATAGCAGTTGAAATTTTCATTTACAGTTGTTTTGACTGAAGAAAATATCAAGATTTATCTTGCACTGTGATATTTTGAAAATAAACGTCAAATATACAAAATATAAAACATATTGATATTTTGAAAATAAATATCAAGAATTTGAAAATATCTAAAATATCAAAAATCCTGATATCTAAAAAATAAATATCGGATATATATCAAGATATATATCAAGATATATATCATGATATATATCCATCGATATACAGGGTGGTAAAAAAAAAAAAAAAAAAAAAAAAAAAAAAAAAAAAACTTTTGTCGATATATAGAACTCTAGCGGCCGGTCCGTTTAACCGATTGAGATGAGATTTCAGATATAGTTATTCAGAGATATGAGCTCGGGATTCTGTGAAAGACAACAAATTGGCGCTCACGGTTACGGTTATAGGTAGAGAAACTCGAAATTTTCGAATGGCAACGCCCATTTTTTTTCGTCGCAAAATGCTCAGAGCATGCGAAAATCCTAAATAGCGCTGGAACGGTACGTATATCGCACTAAATGGGCGCGTTATGCACGCACAAAAAACAGCTCTGCGAACGGACGAAAAAAAAAAAAAAAAGTTTCGACACCGGTTTCGAAAATGAAAGCGTCCTCATTAAAAATATCTGTAAACAAAATCGAAAAAATAAAAAACGGTCTTTGTACAGATCGATCCCTGCTATCCAATGCAAAAAAAAAAAAAAAAAAAAAAAAAAAATCATTTAAAAATATTGAAATGCAACCGAGATATTGCTATAAATTTCTTCCATAGGATTAGCATTAACGAACGGGTCTTTTCAGTTGACTGAAGTAGCCTCTTCCTTCCCACCGCCGCGAACTGATATATCTGTTCACTAAGCTGAATGTTTCACGGCAATAGAAGCAATATTTAAATTAATATAATTCTAGAAATATAATGCAGTTTTAAAACACTCTGTTATGAGTAATACTCTCAAGGTCTATATTCCTATACCAAATTAAATTTTTTATGGCTTTTTGAAAAATCACCTTTTTTTAGATTTTTAAGATAATTACTGCTGGAAGTATTATCATATAACTGATATAAACACCCTTCATATCACTTCAGCAGGTTTTTGTTATTTTTTAATGCCATAAAAAATACTGTTATTTATATATTTTGATTATTATTATTATTTTATAAAGTGTGTATGTATATATAAAGTGTGTTCTTATAAGTATTTATTTTGATTATTATTATTGTTATTTGATATAAATATATACATATACGTATTTACGTTGTAAAGCCTTAGTAAGAGAACGAGTGCACAGCCGGATCTTATCTCCAAAGTGATCTTTTTAGATAGACACGAAGTCTCCAAGCTTAACAAAAGGTTGACATAAAATGCCAAGCAGAATTTACAACTGGACGTAAGAATATTTATTGGACCTTATAAAGAAGTCGTAAAAGATGGACCACACGAGCGAGGCAGAGAGCCTGGGGTTCCCAGATTCCACGATCATTGACGCTTAGTGGGCGGAGTGCTTTATACACCGAAAAAGTGGAATATCAAATCTTACAGTTAATTTACACATTTACAAAAACAAAATAGAATTGTGTCACAAGACACCAGCGTTCCAAAGAACGAAATTGAATTAGCATTTGCATTAAGTTTACCTTTTAAATTATTATTACAAAGATTAATTAATTGCTTGGTTCCCATAAATTGTACATCCCAAGCACAACATAGATTATTGAAACAATGGGAATACAAAAATATTGAATAACACATACCTTCTGCACAATATAGTAGAAGCTTACTCATAGCCGTTAGTCACACATATATCCGTTGCTCATTGAGGTTTTACTACACTCCAGATAAAGTTCACTAATTTAATTAAACAGGTGATGATACCAAAGTCCAAGAGCTGCCGATCTTGGGGTCGTCCCTTAACGGGAAAACACGACCCGAAACACTAGTAGTCATCTCCAAAAATTTAGGAGTAGTTAACCTACAATTACTAGGGTAATTAATGCACAATTACCCATTTTCTTTTCCCCCCATTTTCAAGATTGGGGATTTACCCTTGCCCCAATCGGGTGTATGTCTGGGTAGTTAAGTTGGTGTCGGTATATGGACCCAGATCTGCTCAACAATTACAGAGAAAAAAAATTACAATTTTACCCTTTTGCTCGGCGGTCAGGGGGTAGACCGTGGCACATAGGCCATGTCGGGGCCCATTTTCTCAAAAAAAAAAAAAAAAAAAAAAAAAAAAAAAAAAAAATACATATATATATATATATATATATATATATATATATTGCATTATAATTTTGATAAACAACTTTATGTGCAGTTTACAATTTAAATCATATCTTTTCGATAAAACTATATATTATAGACGCATGTAAAAATGTATTTAAAAATACAGGAAGTAAAATCTTCTGCACTACGTGGTCTTTAGAGTGAGTACTGTAAAAATTCAAGAAAACTCTAAAGAAAGAAACTCAAGAAAACACTAATTCTGCAGTGGCGCATTCAGGATTACTCTTTGAATGGGGCTAGCATATTTCAGAGGCCTATATGTGCCCAGATCTGGCCTGGCCCACTGCCGAGCTATTCCTTTCTTGCATTTGATTTGATGAGACGTGCCGGATCAGTGCATGACTTGCATTTTTTCTGCTGACTTTGCTCAAGTCAGCAGAAAAAATCACATGACAAGACCAGCTACATGAGCCAAAGGAAGTTCTGGAAAGTTTTGGTGGGGCCAATTCTGAATGCTTGTAACATGTTCAATAATGAAATACTGGGCAAAATATATTTTAGTTTCCGCAATTTTTTGGTGTGTTTCTGTATTTGGATAATTTTAAAGTGTATTTGCAATCAAACGATTTAAAGTTTCATTATTAAATTATCAAAATATTATGAAGGTTAAAGAAAGCAACACGTTGCACGGGGTCTTAAATTTTCAATTAAGTAAATTTTAAAGGTGCTAATATTTCGAATTTCATCATAAAATTTATAAAAGAGAAAAAATTGTGTGGGAAAATTAAAACCTTTTCAAAAATTCTGATTTTTTTAAGGACCTATTAATAATAATAATAACAATCTTTCGTATTAAAAAAAATAAATAAATACCTAATCTAGTCTGGAAGGGGCTTCAGCCCCCTTAGCTCCCCCTCGTGGGTGCGCCAATGTAAACCTGTAAGAGGGATTGAAACATGTTAGATGTAATACCCGTTTTTTTATTTTTATTTTATTTATTTATTTATTATTATTTTTTTAGAATTTCGAAGTTCACATTACAATTCGTTGCCGTTAGTGAAAACTACTGATATAGTGTAGTTTACATGAATGAGAAAAATACATTTTATTCTATGAATTATAAATGGAAATTTGTATTTTCAGAGAGCGCACAAAATGAATTTTGTGGAGCCCTGAAAATGTGGTTCCGTGCCATGTGCCCATATGATAATCAGGCTCTATAACACAGCTTTGATTATCATAGGATTTTCTGTCATTTTTTGGTTCATTTGATATATTTAGTCATTTAGTGAGCAGGGGAAAAATAATATTTTACATTCCATTCAAAATTGAATAAAATATATGCAGAAATAAATCTTTTTGAAAATGATGACATTTTTAATATATTACATTTGTTAAATCGTAAAGAGATTAAAATTTTATTTATAAAAGTAAATAAAATCCTATATTGTGAAATGTACATATATTAGTGTGTTAAGATTTAATTCCACAAAATATTTTTTAAAAAGAAAAGAAACATAAAATAAAAGTTGCAGCAGCACAAATTGCACCGGCGCGGCGAAAGACATTGCCATTGAAAAAGGAACTGCTTAGTGGTGCCATCTTGTAAAAAGATGTATGACTTCAATTATGTATATTTCTTTTACATTCAATACGTATATTTTACAATGCAACAGTACTTGTCAGAGGAAAGAAGCTAAATACTGAATACAAATGATTATTTTTGTTATCATTAAAATGTGACACAAAATAATTGTATTCCCGAATTCATTAATACTTTTCAGATTTTCTTCTTCTGCGATTTTGAAAAGAATATTCACAAATTATTACATTATTTTACTATACCTTTAATTTGACTTAAACTTTTACTTTATTTAATTTTTGTTGCATATTTAACTTTTACAAGTTTGTAATAAAACTTTACTTTAATTGTAAGCTACTTTGAATGTTTAAGGAACAACAAAAATAAGCTGAAAATCTAGAAAAGAAATAATTTAGCTAAAACAGCAATTGGTGCTGCCATCTACTAACAAAATAAAAATACACTAAATTGTTTAGTAGAAACAGGTAAAAATAGAATCAAATTGACTTTTTTTTTTATGAATGTGGTTTTAAATGAACTTTTGTCATTGCTACGAAAATTTCTATTTTTAGAAGAATCCTGTGTTCAAAGTAATATGTTTAGAAATGTTAGAAAAAGAATATGAAAATATGCCACAAAGAAGCCCAAAATCTTAGATACGATTTAATTTAATTTAATTTTACAGAATTATGTTTTTCTAAATATATTTAAATTAAACTTATATCTGTTAATTTCAGTATATATATATATGCATGATAAAATCACTGCTTCACTGATAAGAAGTAACACTAATATCAAACATTTCCAATAGAATAATAATAATAAAAAATTATATATAATCCATATAATCAATAAATATGATTCGGAGTTTTCGTGGTTTTCTTCGAGCCGTGGATCTTCCATGCGTTAATACGGATTAGGTTCCCTTAGAAAGACCCCCACGGAGGGCACTCCCCCCGGGCCCATATCCCTCGTGTAGATAATTGGCCGTCAAAAATCAATCAATCAATCAATCAATCAATAAATATGAAAACGTATAAAAAAGTATATATTATTAATTTTTATAAAATTTATAGTTAAAATTTAGTTGATCATAAATATTTTAAAAGCTATTTTATAAAATTTTATTTTATCTTCTTCTTAAAAAAAAAAGAAAAACATATATTGGGCGATTCTCCAATAAGTGTGTAATTTCACTGTGTGATTTAGTGAAAAATAAAAGTTAAATTTCAAATATTTTTTTAAGAAATAGATAAGTCATTAGGTACTGAGTAATGTATGATATTATAGCACAAACTTTAAACAGTACAGTAGAGCACCGATTATCGGAACTCCAATTAACCGAACTTCCAATTATCCGAACAGTCCATTTCTCTCTCTCAGAAAAAAAAAAAAAAAAAAAAAAAAAAAACCAAACTTCCAGTTATCCGAAAAGCCTATTTCTCCCAAATTTTTTTCTAACCGAATTCATAATTATCCATTGATTTGGAATAAAATTTTAACTAAATAAAAAGTTGACAGTGGATCAGAAAATGTGGAATCTAAAACAATAAGGAGATGTGAAGAATCCTACGCTGTGAAGAAAATTAAGTTAACGAGTGGTTAAATAGTGAAGTATATGACCCTGGATATCAGATTTTAAATGATTATGAGATTCATAATGAAAAATAATTGAAGAAAATGAAAACAAAAGCTCTGAAAATAACTCAGATCCATCACATAACGAAGCCTTTGAATGTTTGAAAACAGCTATGAACTAGCTGGAACGGCAGAAGAACGTTGATCCTATTCCACTAAGGGTCATTCTACGTAAAATGAGCAAAAATTTAAAAAAAGTCATGGCCACATAGTAACTGATTTTAATAAAATTTTATACAAAGGTTCAATTCATATTAAAATATAGCTATGCAAAATATCTTCACGCATTAAAAAAATACATATTTTAGCAGTTTTGGACATTTAAAAAACTTGCGATAAAGAATGACATGTGCGCAATCGTCCAAAGTTGCAAGTTTGAAGTTCTGTATCTTAAAAACTATTTAACAGAAATGATTTGTTTTTGCAATATTGTAACCTCTGAAAAATTATCTTTCTATTTATTGAGCAATAATAATCGGGTAACACCATGATTAATCTTTAATTGGTTGTAAAAATTGAAAATTTGTTAATTTTGAGCAAATTAGAAACGTTATAAAAATCAAAGGAATTCAAAGACATCTGTGAAATTGATGTCTGATGTAGCATTACACATGGAGATCAAATTCCCCAAGTTTGAAAGTTGCCATTTAATTCCTTCATCTTCGAAAAAACTTAGAAACTTAAAAAAAAAAATTACAAAATCATAATTTTCTCTCTTATGTTTGAGTAATAATGTAAATAAAGGAAAGGTCCGACATTAACAATATTGCACAGACAAAAAGATCAGTAAGTCCATGATATGCTCAAGAAAATTCAAGATTGCCTTTGATTCCTAACATAGCAAAAATGGGTTCAAAAAGGTAATGTGTGTTACATTCCATGAGCTACTCCTCTTTGAATCCGCGCTCGTTTCTTAAAATATTACGTGATTTCAAGGTGGAAAAAAAATGAGGCGCTGCCATCTACTTTTTGTATCTGGATTTAGGATTGATATGTAATTTTTTGTCCAAACTGATTCCTTTTTTTTTCTAATTTAATTAAATATATTATTGGGGTAACTATAAACTGACAGTAAGAATAAAAGTTTCTATATTTAAAATATACACTTTTACTAATATCAAATAATTTCAAAGATTTAAAAAGCTTCCTTTTACTTTCAAAGAAGTGATAGAAATATTGCATTTTACCCTCAACATTTTTTACTATTTATCTTTTTTTCTCATTAAGGAATAAAAAGGCAAGAATGAAATTTTCGATAATTAAAATATATAGTCTTAATTATAACGTGAAAAAAAAAATGAAACTTGTCAGAGCTGTACTTCATGCTTAAACGATCAATCGAAATATTTCATTTTTCCCTTCAAAATTCTTGAAAAATAATTTTTTTCTCATTACGGAATATAAATACAATTACTATCTTCCGCCAATCTGTTACTTATTATTCATTCCTAATTATAAATAATTTTTAATATAGTCTTTCCATTCCTAAGGCTAATAATCAAAATTGAAATTTTAAGCATTTAGACAAAACCTCGATTTTGCATCCACTTTTAATGTAAATTTTAATACTTAAATAAGCAATCCTGAAATCTGCTATTTTACATTTACACATAAACATATATGATCTACTTATATACTGATTTTTATTAAAATCTCTGATATGTCTGCCACAGCTGATTTGCTCATTTTGCGTGGAATGATCCCTAACGTATTTAAGAAGAATTAGAGATATGGCAGCATTGAAAAATATCTCTTGGCAACAATCTTGGCAAACAAAAAATGACAACAATCAAAAGTTTTTTTGCTTAATTTATAATCTGTGTAGTTAAGAATGATAAAAAAAAGAAAAAAAAATTAATGATAAAAATGTAAACAATAAGAAAAATAATTAAAAAGACAAAAAAAAATAATAATAACCATGCCAGCACTAAATATGATGCCAGTCCTAAGCTTAGATAACGTGTGAAGGTTTTAGTATAGTCAGAAACAACCCTTAAATTGTTTGTCCATTTATCAGAAATTTTGATTATCCGTACTAGGGTCGGAACCGACTTGTTCGGATAATCGACGCTCCACTGCATTTGTTTAAGCTACCTACGTCTAATCGACCCCTTTCAATTTATTGCACTCTATTAAAAACGGGAATTTCTCCATAAAGTTATTGAAATAAAGCCACAAAGAACTACGTTCAATAAATATTTTGAATAGTTTTATATGAAAATTCTGGTGTAGTTGAGACTAGGGAGAGTTGACCATAGGGGAGGCTTAATCCACCCATCAATTTTCATATTTAAAAGAATTTGACAGTTTTATCAATAGGTGTCAACAAAGCTACTGGAATGCTCAAACAACAATCTTTGTTTCATACAGATAATCGAAGTAGGTATGGGAGAAATCTATTGTGAGGCGTTTTCAACCTAAAAGTTGTGTTTTTTAGAAATATTTTATAAGCTTTTTTCAGATAAAATATATCATAGAAATTTAAATAAGTAGGTTTTAAATAATACAGGAATAGTGAGCTTTCATTCTAGGCAAAAAAATTATACAATAAGTTAGGCTTAACATAACAATGTGCTATTCTTTTGAAAAGAGTTATGTGGGGAGGCTTGACCCAGTCATGTGAGGGAGGATTGACCAGACACTCAAGGTTCTCTTAATTAAGTGGTTTTGGAAATCCTTTTATTATACACTGTGCATAATGAAAGATTAATGGTTATATAATAAAATATAATGCAGATTTATTCTGTAAAGCTATAGCGAAATGGGGTGATGGAAAATAAAATGTTTAAAACTGATTAAAGAAAGATGTAAACAATTGCTATCATATCCACTGCAAGAAAGAATTTAATGAAATATAAATAGGAAAATTGATAGGAACTTTTTCATTTAAATATTACTTATAATAGGTAAATAGAAACAGTGGAAAAGTCTAGAAAAGACTAGAAAGTTTGAAAGCAGCAGTTAGGGGCTGTGGTGTGTTTTTGAAACCACTTAATTGTAATTCCCAAACGCCCAAATGCACCAGAATTTTTATAAAATCTTTTCCATTTAATATGTATGTGAAATATAGCCTTTTCTTTACTTCCAAAGAAATTTGTTCGTAAATTCCGGTGACAGTTATTTATTTCAACATTTTAATTCTGAAAGTTCGGCTGCAAAAGAAAGTAGCATTGATCGAAAAATTTTAGGTAGGTATATAGTCAAATTTCACCAGGATGAATACAGTGAGATGAAGCCAAACTAGGTGACAACTAGAGTTGTCAGGTCGAGTGTCACAAAAAGTAGGACAATGGGATAAAAAAGGCGGGGGAGTGGTTCCTAAATCCGGACATAATAATACATGAAATAATATGAAAACGGAACCTGTCTCTAACGGAATGCTGTCTTAAATGTTAAAATTTCCTTGTCCTTTTGTATAATTATACCTTCTCAGACAAAATCCTGTTTAAAACAAAATTTTTTTCCTCTGACTTGCGATTGCGTCTAAACAGGTTTGTTTAAGCAACATATTTTCAAAAATATCTTCTACTATATATATGTAAAATCCAAACGGAAATTTCGTTCCGAACGTCTATATTTCGACTTCTACTGCATGTATTTTGACGTAACTTATACTGTTAGATAGGTATCGTTTCAGGAAAGGTTTTAAGCTATAACACATCGTTCTACGTAGATTAGTTATAGAATTGTGATAGAAAGTTCTGTTATTTTGGACGATAAGGTTACCATTTTATTTCTTGGCGAAATTTATCGTTGATAAAAAAATTGAAACGGCTCGAAAAATAAAAGAAAAAATTATTACTAATTTTATTTAAAATTTTTAAAAAAAGAGAAAAAGAAAAAAAGAAATCAGTTTTAATGAGTGATGATATTAAAACACGAAAATATTTAATTTAAACATGAAAGGAAATGTTCGTAATGCTTAAAAAATTACTCAGCTGAAATATTGCAATTGAAATAAGATTTGGCGATTTATCTTTTGCGTCAGGTTAAGAAAAATGCAACTGAAAAATTGATAAGATGACATTAAGGAAGTTCTCCATAAGCACAAGCTGAGAAATATTTGAAAAAAATTTTAGAATAATCTTCTCATGAGGATATATATGTTTATATATATATATATATACATATATATATATATATATATATATATATATATATATATATATATATATATATAAATCGGCAGAACCTCGATTTAGTGCTCGTAAAATAATAATGAAAATTTCATTTTTTATGATTTAACGCTGGTTGGTGACACAACAAAATTTTGAATAATACTATGATAAATTTTCGTTAAGAAGAACTTTTTCAAACTCTCCATACACAGTTAGTTTAAGTAAGTTTAATTTAAATAAATACGTTTTTATAACTGCAGTTTTGTCATATACATTTATATGTGTGTAAAATGAAATTTAACTAGCGTAATTATGCTGTTTAGAACAAAATTTAAATTGATTAAAATTGTTTCAAACTCAAAATTAAGGTCCGATTCTGAGCATTGGCAATTTGACTTCGTTATTATTAGTGTCAGAGACAACAACAGAAAAGTATTGTTGCCATGGAAACAACGACTTTCTATCGCAATGTTTAATGATAGCATTCTTAATCAAAATACACTTAAAACTTACCCCGCCGACACCATATAAAATTAAATAATTACAGCAACCCGCAATTTGTATATAATTATATAAGCTTACAGAAAAAGTAATAAACTGGAACTGGTTTAATTTGAAATTGATAGAGTATTAGTCATTTAAATACTTATTTAACAGAAATTTATAAATGCATTTCAATCTCTTGCATTTGGCCAGGAAATAATTCTCCAAATAGTGTGAAGCATTCGTCTTTTCGCGCCAAATACTCGAAAAAAAATTTTTTTTACAGAATTTCTACTACTGCGTTTGAGAGATTTTTTTTACATACATGAGTAATTTTATTAGCATTTCCTTTTTCAAAATATTTTGAGTGTGCGCTTTAAGGAGACCTTCCTTGTGAGTAACAATTTTGTTTTTTATTATTTTTTTTTATTAATTTTTTTTTTTTTTATTATCTAACTCTTACAGAAAAAACTACCAGATGTAGTTATAAAAATGACGATGCTTATGAGTTACATGTTTCTTTATTTTGATTTTACATTTGTCGCCAAATAATTTGATTTTAATCCAAAAAGGCGTAAACGTGGCATCAGCCCTATCGATGTTCACATCATATAGGTGATTTTTCAAATGTAAGACAGCATTTTTGGAGCAATTTTTTATATTGAAGTGTAAATTATACAAATAGCAGTTAAGATTATAAAAGGGGATTTAAATATTTGTGAAAATGTGTGGCCCCCTCCTCATACACGCATATTGTAAATAATTTAATTTCAGACATTTAAAATATTTTTCTCATACTTTAGTATGGAAATATGCTGGTTTGTTTTCCCCAAACTTGTGACTTTTATAACCTCGGAACTCAGATCAACGAATATTGTCAACTCTTTCTTTTTTTTTTAAACACATATCGCCAATTTTCCCCTTAGAAATATCTACTACTTCAAATTTTAAGTGCTAAAGATTATTCTTAAGAAAATTAATGCAATTATGTATTATAAATACCACACAAAAAATATTTTACAATATTTTTTATTTTTATTTATTTATTTATTTTTTTTTTGACGTACTTTTTCTTAGTTTTTGAAGGTTTTTGAATGATATGGGATTTATCTTCCGCAATCAGGTTACCCGATAATTAACGTATTTACTGAACTGTTGGATGTTTCTTTTACATTTGAAAGAGACTCTGTGGACAGTGACCCCGATCGCAGAAGATTACATGAAATTCGTACTTAGCGATTAGTAAATTTATGGTTTTTGATTATGAAGCAAACGGACAAAAGAAGATTTAGTATTATATATTTTTCATCTGCAGTTATTTTATTATCTCTAAATAAGCAATACTTGGAATGACAATACTCGGGAAAAAATCTGACGCACAGCCATAGCCACTAAACTTATTGAAAAATTAACGATTATAGGTTTATTTAGGCAACAGACTGAAGAATAATGTAATTTTGAAAATAAAAAGTCTATTTATTTCTCCGTGCTAATATACTTATTAGAGAAATTTAAAAAAAAAACCCTTCGGTGCATCAAAAAAATTAATACGTACTAGGTTATTAAGTTTTGTATAACTGACTTTATTTATCATCCTCAAAGAGTATTTTTGGTGAAAGATCTAATATAATTCAGTCAACAGCAAATTGACTTTATTTAATGGAATGTAGTTTGGTTTAAAATTACTTTTGTTTTATATCTAACTCTGGTACATTTGTGACCATGTAGTTGCAAACACTTCTAATGTTTGACGTCTAACTTACCTGTGCAACCGATTATGAAAGATTTGAAAGATTTTGATTGGATGAAAACAAGAGGTTTATCTTTCTGTCATAATCAGTTATCCAGGGGTTTTTTCCAGGTTAACAGTTACATGATTGCAATTGTTATATATATTAAAAAAGTGGCAGTGGAAATGATATTATTTTAATTTTATTCAAACATTTCAGTTTTGAAAATCCTCTTTTATATGATTCACATTTTTTTTTTTTTAAATATGAAAGTTAATCAGTTCTTTGTGTGCAAATAATTTATTAAATTTTTTGACTGTATTTATTCTGCTTTATTACGAAGATAGAAAACTGCAGTAGACCTGCCAGAAGAAGACGTATATTACGAAATATAATGTAACGTAGATAGAGATTGTATTTAAGCTAACCAGAAGCATACATAGCACCAAGCAGAGAAGCCCGGAGTTCAGAAACTAACAAACGAAAGTGAATAATCCGAACATGATTAATGTTCAGTGGTCATTCAATACAATCATTGTAATTATCTCTCATTTTAGTCGTGTGCTGACTAGAGAACATTTTAATTTCTGATGGTCATAACGGCCGTAGTTCCTTCCCAACCTCTACTTTAAAGATCTACTATAAAAGAGTTTCTTCTGAATAGTCCGAATTTTGCCTAAAGCATAAGATAATATAATAGCTAAATGTCGTTTGCATCATATTCAGCAAATTCAGAAAAAACTTTCCAGGTGAAGATTCATATTAATTTAAAATACAAGGTCGAATTCATAATTTTGCTTGATCAAGGTTCATTTGGAAAATGGACCAGCGAAGCGGGCATAGCCTGCTAGTTTTATAATAATTAAATCATGTAGCATAAATTTAATTTTTTTGTCAAACTGATTTTATTTCTCTTCACAAATATTTCAATATAAAACAAAGTGGGTCAAGCCTCCCTTACAGTGGGTCAACCTTTCCCTATGTAGGGTGTCTTGACCTATTATTTTCTCATGATTAAAATCAATCATTTTTCAAATTTCTAATATATTACACCTATGTAGCAATTTTATTTTGATAGCTGATTGTATAAGGAATAAAATGATATATAAAAATTATTCTACGTTCAATATTTAAAAAATAAAAAATCATTTTGTAAAAAGTGCATCAACCCTCCCTAGTCTCCCCTGTATGTTTTAATCAAGGTTGAGTAAACTTTCACCAGGGCAGTGAGCTGATGCAATTTCATTGAAAGGGGACTGCATTGACATTGATAATAGTAACAAAATAAAGAAAATTGCTTCTGTGCTCATAGTAAGTTAATCTTAGAAAGACTGAATTGATAATTTGATAATGTGATATTTTTACCTAAGTAAAAGTATGTTACATCATGAGAAAATAATAAATAAACTAGAAAACATGAATTCTGCTTTTTCAGAATTTAGTATCACCCCCAGTGAAAAAATTTACATGTATGTAAATATAGATAGTTCAGTTTTAAGACTTAAAACACACGCTTTTGTTTTAAAATGACGTCATCCGCATTGGCTGGATAATTCCTCATTTACGATCCAGTCTTAAACAACATCTACAGGAAAATATGTGTAGTACTTGGCTATCGCTGAATAATACACAAATCCAAAAAGGAGATTTCGTCATTAAAGAAACTCGACAGAAGAAAAAGAAATCGGCTATTTCTTGAATCATATGCCTTCATTTGCTTGTAATATTAATATAGATACATAAAATTAAATTTAGTTTATAATAGCTCCATGTTTAATCAGAAATCATTCATTTATATTTTTTCAAAATAGCACGTATTTTAATTGCATTTTTTTCAGCTTTTATGAAAAAATGGCAACAAAAAGATATCATTGCTATTTTCCAACTATTTTTCCTTTACTTTCTACAGAAATAGAGTACTTGAGTTTCCAGAATTAAACAAATGGCGCTAAAAACTACAAAAAAAAAATTATGTATCAAAAATAAATGGAGATTCAGTTTTCAAATAAATTTCATTTAAAAGTACTTTTTTCCCAATACGACAGTATAAAAATTTTAAATGTTCGATGCTTAGAAGTCTAAAATATTACATTAGAGATTATTCAATACAATGGTACATGTGCTTTGTTTTAAGGCTGTCTTGTACAACGGAACTTTATTTTTTGAAGACGACGTTTTAATTGCTTTGAGAAAGATATAGCATACCGGGGGCTGATAATAATAATAATAATAAGGAAAATTTAAATAAGGGGCACTAGTGACAGGTAATAAACATACTCTAATGTTTCTATCTATTTTGCAACTTGTAACTGCTTTTGAAGACCAGATTATTAAACCAGGTGACTTTCGAAGCAATCATGTTTGCTGCTTCTACTAAATGTAACTGTCCTCAAAATTTTATCTGATTTCTTGATGGCCACATGATGAGTATTTTTTATTATACAATAGAACAGTAATGACATAAAAACTAGGGGACAACATTTCTCTGGCCAAAATAAATATAAAATTATTTATAATTTACAATAAAAATTCTTTATTTTATACTTTAAAAAGTGACCCGTTAAAAACAATAAAATAAAATCTAAAATTTTACAAGACAACTGAAGAAAAATATAGCATTAAGAAAAATCAATAAAAAACTTCAAGTTCAAAAAGACCCAAAAATGCAAAATTTCAAAATCTTCTGTATAATTCATCACTGAAAATAGCATTGATTTCTTTTAAATAATAATTTAAAAAAATGACGTAAAACGCTGTAACATTATACGCAACAAGTAAAAATTAAATTTAAAAAATAAAAAAACCCGACTGCGTAAAAAGCGAACTAATTAATTATTTCTCATCAATGTCAAACTATTTTTTATATTACTTTCCTATTTTCTTTATTTTCTTGTATTGATGACTTTTAAGTTGTGTTTAATTGTTAGTTCCTATCTATAAACACTGTTTTGATGAGGCTAGAGATGTCTATGATGGTTAGAGTCGCAGTAAAGCTATAGATCCTACCTACACAACTTTCAGGTTGTGTAATATTTAAACGGAGCTTCTGACTGTAAAATAGTCAATGAAACATCGTCTTCATTTTGAAAGACTTATCCAATGATATGCCACTCAATAGTGTGCGTAAAAAGTTCTTTTCGTGTCTACGGACATTTTGTATTTTACAGCCGCCATTTTGAATTTATAAAAACAAACCTAGCCTATAACCATCGGATGGTTAAGACAAATTGATAGAGACCTCATTCATTAAAATCCATCCAGCCCTTGGGATGTTTCGAGGGTATAAAGAAATCCACATACCCAGATACGCGTGAAACACAGAACCCTTCTTGGCAACTGGGTAAAAAATTCATAATTCAGAGTATCGTTGTTTAATATGCTAAGTTAGGTTGCAGTGAAATATTACGTATCTTATCAAGTGAGTCTAAAAGTTCTCCAGAAAGCTTTAAATACCCGTGAGATTTTAATTAGATTCATTCTTCATTTAAAAAGTAAAAATCATTTATTTAAAAAAAAATAATAATAATTTTTATGCATTAAGCTATTGTGCTGTAGACTTTTTGCGAATTTTTTTGTTAAAATCCGTTAAAAAAAATGAAAATTTGACAAGAAAGCTGAAAAAAAATAAACATAGCATTAAGAAACAGCTATAAAAAAAATTCAAGTAAAAAAACAACAACCAAAAATGCAAAATTTCAAAATCTTCTGCAAAATTCATTCCTGAACATAGCATTGATTTCTTTTAAATAAAAGGAAATAACTTAAAACGTTGTAACATTATACGCAGAAAGACCATAATTCAAAATAACGTTGTTTAAGTATGCTAAGGTAGGTTGCAGTGAAATATTACGTGTCTTATCAAGTGAGTTATTTCTAAAAGTTCTCCTGAAGGCTTTAAATACCCGTGCGAAGTATTTTCTTCCGCAATTAAATGTTTCCTTATCTTGATGGCTCCGTGCTCTCGTGGTCAAAGGAGGAAAAGCTGAATAGGTCATAAATCTGATAAAATATTTGCCGGAAGTGGAGACCTTTGAAATTATTCAGACAGCTAGGTTAAAATATTTAAAAATATATTAAATGTTTAGCGGAAACTGTTTTACAGCGTTTAATATAAATACATTTTAACAATTTTGCATTATCATACTTATTATCCTTTTTAATCATAGGTTTAGGAATGAAAGACTTAACACGAAAATATCATTTTATAAAAAATTGTAATAATTAAAACGTTTTCACTTTGTTTAAAAAAAAAAAATAATTCTTAGCCATCAGTTTAAAACATTCAGAAGATCAATTTTATATATATAAATTATATAAATATGAATAAAAAAACACGTGAAATATTGCAATCAGAAATGGGTCAAATTTTAATATCGATTTTCAAATTATTGCTATCTTTGTCAAAGGACACCTTTTTAAAGTTTGATTTATGATTATTTGCTCGTAGTTCTTGAATGTAATAATCTTAAAAAAGGTCTCGAATGTATTTAAAATGATTTGCAGTAGTTTCAGTCTAAAAATTAGAAATGAATATCCAAAAATTGAAATGTTTTAAAAGGTAGTATTTGACATCGGTTGAAATAGTGTTTATGTAGTATGTGTGTTGTGTCGTGAAATTGGTAGAAAAGTTTCCAAGATTTTTTCTCAAAACATTTTTTTTTTAAATTAATCTCACAGTAAAAAGTGAAAATAAAATAAAAATAAATAAATAAAATAACACATTTTCCGACCGATAATTTATTTTGCAATAAATTATCATTATTTATTAATAATAAATAAAAATTAATAATAATTAATAAATAATAATTAATAATAATTAATAAATAATAATTAATAATAATTAATAAATAATAATTAATAAATTATTATTTTGTAGTAAATTTATTTTACCTATTATTTTTACCTAACCTTTTGTGAATTAAACGATGTAATTTTTATTTATTGTCATAATAATTTGTTTTTGATTACGGGTCCAACATGTTGACCTTCTGGTACTAAAATACTCTTCACTCAAGATATGAAAATTAAGCTTAGGTTTACATGTAGTATATAGGTTAGGGTTTCCACTCTCAACGGTGTCCAATGGCTAAAGTAAAAATATTGAAACTAAAATTAGTTTACGTGATTGTAGTGCTGCGTACACTGGTTATATTAAAAAGATATTTCCTAAATACATGTTAAATATTTTCAATGCTTCAATAAAGATTATATTTATTTATATCAAAATAAATAATACAGACATTTAAATTTGTTACAATAAAATACCATAATACAGAATAATGTTGTTTAAATATGGTAAGTTATGCAGAGAATTATTACATATCTTAACAAGTGAGCTATTTTTTAAAGTTATCCCGAATACTTTTAATATCAGTGCGAAATTTTTCTTCCGCAAATAACTGTTTTTTTTTTTTTTTTTTAAATCTTGATCGTTGCATGCTCTTGTGTTCAAAAGAGGTACAGCTGAATTAGACTCACAAATCTACGAAAATAATAGCCCGACCTTTGAAATAAACCCAGATTCATCAGACATATTAAAATGTTTAAAAATACATTGAAACTTTAACACAACTAGTTTTAGAGCATTATCATATTCAACGAAACAGCAGTAATCTGCACTAATACAATTTTGGACAAAATCCGGTTAATCGGAACATAAATAGTATATGTTACGCAATAAAATGATCTCTAAAATAACTTTTCTTTAATAAAATAGCAAGCCAAAAGTATTTTGAAAAAAGAAAAATCTCGTTTTCTACGAATAATTTAATAGAATACATTACACTGGTCAACAAATTTGAACTTTTCCTCTGTCCTAAAACAAAATTAGTTGTTTTTTATGCGGTTTTTCGTGCTGATTCCGAATCTAGTTTTAGATTTACTCCAGCACGTCAAGTTTGAGAGATATTTGCATATTTCAATTTATGCAAATTTAGTAAATTTTATACGATTATTTGTAAATTTAAGGTATAAAGCAATATTAGACAAGGTTTTCTGTTTTATTTTATGATTACTACCTAATTTACTTCACAAAAGCGTTGTTTCTGAGATTATACTGACATGTGACTGTGAAATATTCTACCTAATTTGCATATTTTTCATGTTTTTATAATAATGTTTCTTGACGTTCAAATATTTCTGCCGCACGAGTACGCTAATATGTTTCTAAACCAGATTTTTGAGCTGATTTCAAATCTTGTATCTGCTTTCTTCTATCACGTCTAGTTTTTGAAAAAAGTGAAATTTTAGTTTTTGGTCAAAAAAGTCAGAAATAGCTTTTTATGATACTTTGTATGATAAACTTCAACTACTTAGGATAGATTCTACAACTTATTTTTTTTTCGAATATATAAATTTTTGTTTATGTCTCTGATATGAATCTGACCCTGTTCACCTTCTTGTCAATGAATTACACACCCTTAAAAAGCATCTTATATCAAACCTGTGTTAATGCCGTGCAAAAGTAGAAATTCATCTTACTCAAAAACAAGATATGACATAAGAAAACAGATTGCAGATTTGAAATCAGCATAAAAATCTAGTCTAGAAAAACATTACGTCAATTCTGTAGCAACTATTTTAAAGTTGATAGTGATGTGAACATTACACCATTGAAAAATGCGCAAATTAGGCTTAATAACTGATAAATAAATGTTAAGAATATGCAAATTGTGACCTTTATCTGAAGTAAATAGTCAAGTAGTCATTATCTAGAAAACGTATTAGATGTAACATATATTGTATCTAAAATTTGCATAAAATAGCACAAAAAAAGCTTAAATATGCATAAATTTAAATATGCAAATTTCTCAAAACTTAGACCACCTAGATATAAACGGAAAGCATATTCGAAATCAGCGCCAAAAACTGATCTAGAATAAACTAATTTTAGTTCTAGGACAAAACCACTGTTGTACAGTGCTATTTTATATCTTGGGGGTGTAAGTTTACAGGTATTAATTAGTTCAGCATGTCCAACCTTTGAAATAAATCCAGATAAAGCAGATATATTAAAATATTTAAAAATACATTGAAACTTAAGCAGAACCAGTTTTAGAGCATTATTATATTCAGTGAAAGTGCAGTTATCTGTACTAATACCATGTTGAATGTAATCCAGATAATTGTAAGATAAATAGTATTATCTTGAGCAATAAAATTACCGCTAAAATAACTTTTCTTCTATAAAATTGCAAGCCTAATGTATTTTCGAAAAAGAAAAAAACCTCATTTTCTAATAATTATTTAAAAATAAAACTTATACTATACTTTAGAGGTGTAGATTTGCAGGTAGTTGTTCAGCATGTCCAACATTTTAATTATGTGTTATATAAAAGAAAATAATCAGATAATATATGGAAAATGTGTTAGAACTTTAAAAATAACAATGAGAGAAATTAAAACATAAGAAGGCCCAAATATGAAAATATGTTGATTACATTTCGATCCTGATAACAGCATTCATCTCATGAAAACAAAACGAAATGATTTGAAGCATTTTATCATTATACAATAAATGACCAAAATTCAGAATAATGTCCTTTAAATTTGCTATGTTAAATCCAACATTTGATTATTGTGTTATATAACAGAAGAAAATAAAATAATATAAAAAAAAATAATGGTTTAGAACTTTATAAAGTGCAATGTGAAAAAAAAAAGAAAGCAATAAACTTAAAATATAAGAAGTCCCAAACGTAGAAAATATGTTCATTACGTCGCGACACTGAAAACAGCATTCATCTCATGTAAATTAAACGAAATGATTTGAAACACTTTAACACTATACGCTAAATGACCACAATCCAGTATAATGTCCTTTAAATATGCTATGTTATGTCCAACATCTGAATATCGAGTTATACACAAGAAAAAAGTGACAAAAAAATGGTTTGGAACTTTAAAAAGTGCAATGTAAAAAAAAATAAAATAAAGAAACTTAAAATATAAAATAACCCAAATATTTAAAAGCACCACCAGTGACTGAGAGGTTCTGCTCGCAAAGCTGGTAGACGGGAGGTGCTATGTTCGAACACAATCGCGCACGTCGAGCTAATCGTTCGGAGTTTTCCGTGGTTTTCTTCCAACCTTACATAAACGCGCTTTAGGATCCCTTAGAAAAAAACCCACCGAGGACATCCCCCTCTCGGGCCTATATCCCTTGTGTAGATAATCGACCTTCATAAACAACGCCACTAAATAGGAAAAATATGTTCATTACATCCTGATTCTGATAACAGCATTTATATCTCATGTAAGTAAAACGAAACGATGTGAAACATTTTAATATTATACACTAAATGACTACAATCCAGAATAATACCACTTAAATATGCTATTTTATGTACAAAATATGAATATTGTGGTATATAAATGTAGGAAATAAAATGATATAAAAAATATTTTAGAATTTTAAAAAGTGCAATGTAAAAAAAGAAAGAAAGAAGCTTAAAATATAAGATGAACCAAATATGAATAATATGTTTATTATATATCAAACCTGATAACAGCATTCATCTCATGTAAATAAAATGAAATGACGTGAAACATTTTTACACAGACCACAATTCAGAATAATGCCCTTTAAATATGCTATGTTATGACCAACCATTGAATATTGTGTTACATAAAAGAAGAAAATCAAATAATATATTAAAAAAATAATGGTTTAGAACTTTAAAAAGTACAATGTGAAAAAAAAATAAAGAAACTTAAAATATAAAATAACCCAAATATTTAAAAGCACCACCAGTGACTGAGAGGTTCTGCTCGCAAAGCTGGTAGACGGGAGGTGCTATGTTCGAACACAATCGCGCACGTCGAGCTAATCGTTCGGAGTTTTCCGTGGTTTTCTTCCAACCTTACATAAACGCGCTTTAGGATCCCTTAGAAAAAAACCCACAGAGGACATCCCCCTCTCGGGCCTATATCCCTTGTGTAGATAATCGACCTTCATAAACAACGCCACTAAATAGGAAAAATATGTTCATTACATCCTGATTCTGATAACAGCATTTATATCTCATGTAAGTAAAACGAAACGATGTGAAACATTTTAATATTATACACTAAATGACTACAATCTAGAATAATACCACTTAAATATGCTATTTTATGTGCAAAATATGAATATTGTGGTATATAAATGTAGGAAATAAAATGATATAAAAAATATTTTAGAATTTTAAAAAGTGCAATGTAAAAAAAGAAAGAAAGAAGCTTAAAATATAAGATGAACCAAATATGAATAATATGTTTATTATATATCAAACCTGATAACAGCATTCATCTCATGTAAATAAAATGAAATGACGTGAAACATTTTTACACAGACCACAATTCAGAATAATGCCCTTTAAATATGCTATGTTATGACCAACCATTGAATATTGTGTTACATAAAAGAAGAAAATCAAATAATATATTAAAAAAATAATGGTTTAGAACTTTAAAAAGTACAATGTGAAAAAAAAAGAAAGCAATAAACTTAAAATATAAGAAGACCCAAATATGGAAAATATGTTCATTACGTCTCGACACTGATAACAGCATTGATCTCATGTAAATAAAACGAAATGATTTGAAACACTTTAACATTATACGCTAAGTGACCAGAATCCAGAATAATGTCCTTTAAATATGCTATGTTAAGTCCAAAATTTGCATATCGTGTTAAACAAAAGAAGAAAATCAAATAATAATAATAAAAAAAATAATGGTGCAAAACTTTAAAAAGTGCAATGTGAAAAAAAAAAAGAAAGCAAGAAACTTAAAAATTTGAAAAGAAAAAAAGAAGAAAAGAAAAATATATAAGAAGACCGAAATATGAAACATATTATCGTTACATCCTATTCCTTATAACTGTATTTATCTCATGTAAATAAAATGGAATTATTTGATACATTTTAACATTATACACTAAATGACCACAATCCAGAATAATGTCCTTAAAACATGCCGTGTTATACTGCAATGAAATATTACGTGTCTTATCAAGTGAGTTATTTCTTAAAGTTCTCCCAAAGGCTTTAAATAGCCATGCGAAATATTTTCTTCCGCAATTAAATGTTTCGTTATCTTGATGGCTCCGTGCTCTTGTGGTCAAAAGAGGAAAACCTGAATGTCCTCATAAATCTGATAATATAATGGCCGGGAGTGAAGACATTTTAAATAATTTGAGATTTATGAATACTTGTTGAAATATTTAAAAATGCATTAAATGTTTTGTAGAAACTGTTTTAGAGAATTTCATATAAATAAATTTATAAAATTGTTTAAGGCCGTTCTCAAATCCAAAGGGACAACTTTATTACATAAGTTTTAATTATTGTTTTGTTCGGAAACGCATGAAATTGGCAGGTGTTGTTACTTAAAAACTATGTAATCGTAAGACGTTTTCCCTTTTTTTGTAAACACATAGATCGTGCAGAAAAAACTGTCAAATTTGGAATTTTGAACCGAATTTTCCGATGAAAGAAGAAAAACTGGTCAATGAACTCTATTGGTAACTTATTTATCAAATAAACGGTCAAGGGCGAGTATTACTCGCACTCAGGGGGTTCCGTACAGTAAATATATGAATTATTGACTGTATTACTAAAAAAAATCGTTACTAAAAGAATCGTAAGAGTTTGTAAAATACTATACAACGTAGGGTAAGGAGGTCGCAAAATTTTAACGCCGCCTTGGTCCGTTTAGTATTTTTCCAGATAGTAGGTTTTTAATAAACTTTTAAATACATGGAATGCATATTGAGAGATCCACTCAATGAAAACTAGTCGCGAATACCACAGTATTTATGTGAGTAATACTAATTAAAATAGTTTGTTTTTAACAATTTGACGTTTATTTTTTTACATATCTACTGGGCATTGTATTACACAAATTTATCATTAAAAGTTGTTATCTAGGCTTTAAAAGCAGATGGTACATAGAATACGCCTCCCTGTCATTATGTATGTCCAAACTGTCCGTGTCTTTAATGATAAATATCTCAGCTAATTACCTACGATTTGTTTTCGAAAATCAGTATCAACGACGCTTTTATACTTCTGCTACGATCGATACCTCCAGCGTTCTTCATCCATCATCTTCGTTGAATGCCTGAAAATCGGAATTTGTGTGTAACAGAAACATGCGATTTTCTCAAAAACTATGGGACTTAGGGTAATCGGCTATAATTTTCCTGCAAGGTTTAAATTAATGCCTACAACCTCTAATTTTTTTATAATTTTAGTTTCAAGTAAATTCGGAAATAGAAGAGGTGGGGGGACATATTCTTGCACTACATTTTCGACGATAGCTCTAAAAATATAATACATAAAATTAAAAGAAATGTATTTTTGTGTTCAGCGTTACGAATGCTTTCAAACGATACCCCACGCGACATACACGGAAATTTTTTTTTAAAGTAATTTAATTAACCCCTCTACATTTTCCCTAAATATATTTGTGAATGTTAAATAATCTATAAATATGTGGGTCATTAGTCTTTATTACTTCCCCAATTTGAACTTTCCACGTTCCATAGTTTACGAGTAAAACGGCTGTGACAGACAGACAGACACAGGAGTGATCTTATAATGGTTCCGGTTTTACTTTTTAGGTACGGAACCCTAAAAATGGGAAAAATCATTTCGATTCCAAATTACTTCCATAGTCAGCCCTGCCAATTTCATGCATTTACGTTTAAAAAATGTGTATATCATTGTGTCAGAAAGTTTCGAACTTGTTGAACAGTGAACTTGTGAACAATCTTAATATGATAGGGAAAAGTACAATAAAGCCATACAGTTGCATTATTGAAACTCAAGGTATTATCTATATATATTTTTTTTTCAGAGTAAAAAAAAAAAAAAAAATATATATATATATATATATATATATATATATATATATATATAGTATTTTATGTACCCTTGAAAAAGTGAAATACAATATAAGCTTCCGGCTTCATTCATCCATTTGATCTATTGTTTGTTTATGATACGTCTTTTACTGGTTCAACATTATTTAGCTGGTTAATTGTATCTTTGTCTTTAATAGGATATTTTATCAAAATTTGGTGGTTTTTCATAGGTTTTATCTGGATTTATCGTCCGCAATGTGCTAGTGAAATAGTGGAATTGAGATTGATTCTGTATTACTAGTTACAGGTTCCATCTTTATATTGTATGTCAGTGTTATGAAGTAGCTAAATTTTTTAATTTAATTTTAGTAATTGGAAATCGATGATGATTTGTGATTATATAATAGTTATATATATATGCGCAACTAAACATCATTCATAAGTATTTTTTCGTAATTTAAGAATGAAATTTTATGCAGTTTCGATTTATGTAATGTATTCCCCAATAAAATGTAATTCAGATTTAACTATTATTCTCATGAAACCATTCGCAATCCTTAAATCGAAGTTTGACTATTTAACTGAACGTTGCGATAGCAAAATATAACATTAAAAACCTTTAAATCAGTAAATATTCCAAAAAGTACATGATCAAGGTTAAGAGACAGTATATCCTACTAGATACTGTATTTGCAGATGAAAGCTTAAAAAAAAATGTTGCTTCAAGCTATTTGTGGTACGTAGAAACAAATGTTAATTTGTCTAAAATTTAATTTCTAGAAAAAAAAATGTGCAAAATTATTAAAATAAATGAAATGAAATAATTAAATGAAACAAATTTAACTCTGTTTAGAAGAAATAAGCGTTTTCGTGTTATTAAGTATTTTTTTAAGAAAAAAGTCTAAATTAATGACTTTCAGGGAATAAATTTTATATATTACTAACTGTTTAACCCGTTCTATGCACGGGAGTTCATGATTTTAGTTCTAAAACCAAAATTAAAAATAACTATTTTATTTAATAAAATTTTTTTCTACTACTGTGTCTTTTTTAAACATATTTAATTTATCATGTTACTATGTCAGCAGATGATAAAACGATATCTTTGGAATAATGGAATAAATAGAATAAAAAGTTTTGTTGATGTTTGTAATAAAATGTATTTCTTTATATTAAAAAAATTGTAGTAACTAAGCGCAATTAAATAGTCTGTAATTATTTGCATGTGAGGTAAAAGAATTAACGTAATACTCGCCAAAGCTTCTTAGTATTGCAGCATGGCGTACGTAATATGTATACCTCTAATTATTTGCATGTGAGGTAAAAGAATTATCGTAATACTCGCTACAGCTTTTTAAATGTTGCAGCGTCGCGTACGTAATATGCAATGCGTCTTACAATAGAAAGGTAATTGCCGGTGTAAGAATTTTACTGTAAATTTTTAATTGTTGGCAGCTCCTATAACAAAAAAAATGTTTAAATTTGATAGGAAATTGCTAAACAATTGATGGTTTTTTATTAATTAAAAGTTAAATATAAATTATTTCGATTCCGGATTGCTTTAGTTGCCTCGGCCGGGTTTTAATACATATGTACATAACATTTCTCAATTCTGGCTTCCAAACCGTGGATTTGTACAGCATTACAGACAGACAGACAAATTTTCATTTTTATATATTAGATGCCCTCTCTCATTCGTACATTATTGCTTGTTTCTAACCGTCTTGAAGTATACAATTTCAAAAATTATATAAATGTTGATTTTCATGAAATGAAAGATGTATGAAAGGAAACTAACACCAAATTAATTACTTTTTAGTGACAGAAAATGCTGAAAATACATAAAATTCAAAGAGCAATATTCAATAAATTTTGGTTATACATAAATGATTTTTTCTTTAATTTATTTCTTAGAGGAAGGAAGCAGTCTCTTTAAACGAAACATATGGGATGCAGATGCCGTAGAAAAAGTTAAATTTAGTAAATTTTACAAAATCATTTAATTTGGCGTGAATAACCTTTAATATAGTACAGAACAATACTTGAAACATATTTGCAATTGGAACTATGGCTTACACTTATATGGATGTGCACAAAGTGACTTTACAGTTTGAGGTTCTTGTTACAAACACAAATGAACGTACATACGAAGGTGTATGAATAAATTTTGCTTTCACACAGAAACAACAATCGAGTGAAATTTATAAAATTGCTACATCGTATTAGTCTGTCTCTATATAGTCACCGTGCACAATAACACATTTGTGCAACCGGTACTTCAAAGAAAGGGAGGAGGATGTATTCCAGAAGGCGCGGTAGTAGACCCAAAGGGGGCATTTTTCGAACTTTTACCGATAGCCAGATGCTACATATTGTTGGAAAGGCCTGTGACAGTTATTCATGGTATGTTCCTTCCGATCCCCCTAGCCCCCCCAAATTCGCCCCCGGCGGCTGGAATGATGCCCACAAAATATAGAAAAGTGCCCTTCGGAGGGCAAATTTGGGAGGAGAGTCTCGAGATGTGCATAGCATGAATAAGTGATCACAGGCCTTTACAATAATATGCCACATGTGGGGGGTCGGTAAAAGTTAGAAAAATGCCCCCTTTGGATCTACTATCGCGCCTCCTGGAATACATCCTCCCCCGCCACTCTCTTTGAAATGCCGGCTGCACAAATGTGTTGCTGTGTACTGTGACTATATAGAAAAGGACTATTACAATGTAACAACTTCATCACATAAATTTCACTCAATTATTTCTATGTGAGGGCAAGAACTTATTGATGCATCCTCATATGCATAGAATGTAACACGATACTAGGGGTATATACTGAAGTTGGTTTTTTTTTTCTTTGCATCCGTTACTAAACCTCTATATGTGGACCACAGGTTGCAAGAAGCACTTCAAGGTGACAATCGTCGGCGTGACGTTTATCTGTGACACTCTTTTTCACCCACTCCTTTCTTTGGCCAATACCAATGGTGTCCACGTCTATCAATTTGTGAATGGCACAAGAATTTCATGGAGACCGGCTTAATATTGTTAATGCAAGGAGTGGGCGAAAAAGAGAATCAGAGAAAAACGTAGACGTATCGCCTTGACGTGCTTCCTACAACAAACTGTGCGCACATAGGCTTTTTTAATTGATGCAAATAATCTTCGATGTATACTTCCAGTATTGTACTGTTTTCTATACATATATCTGTTCATTTGTGTTTGAATAAAAGCTTCAAATTGCAAAGAGAGTTTGTAGGCGCACTATAGTTCCAATTGCAAAAATATTTCAAATATTGTTGTTGATCACATACTAAAAGAAATTTACGTGAAAATAATTATTTTTGTAAATGTTACGAAATGTAATTTTTTATGCGGTCTCTGTATCTTATATAATTTATTTACAGAAACTTGTCCCTTACTCTTAGGACTAAATAAAAGTATTTATATGAAGAGATACCTTACTTATTGATTCTGTACCACATGGACTTCACTATGCTATGTTATGTCCAACATTTGAATATTGTGTTACATAAAAGAAGAAAATAAAATAATATATTAACAAAATAATGGTTTAGAACTTTAAAAAGTACAATGTGAAAAAAAAGAAAGCAATAAACTTAAAATATAAGAAGTCCCAAATATGGACAATATGTTCATTACGTCTCGACACTGATAACAGCATTCATCTCATGTAAATAAAACAAAATGATTTGAAACACTTTAACATTATACGCTAAGTGACCACAATCCAGAATAATGTCCTTTAAATATGCTATGTTAAGCCCAGCATTTGAATATCGTGTTATACAAAAGAAGAAAATCAAATAATATAAAAAAAATAATGGTTTAAAACTTTAAAAAGTGCAATGTGAAAAAAAAAAGAAAGCAATAAACTTAAAAATTTGAAAAGAAAAAAAGAAGAAAAGAAAAATATATAAGAAGACCGAAATATGAAACATATTATCGTTACATCCTATTCCTTATACCAGTATTTATCTCATGTAAATAAAATGAAATTATTTTATACATTTTAACATTATAAACTAAATGACCACAATCCAGAATAATGTCCTTAAAATATACCGTGTTATACTGCAGTGAAATATTACGTGTCTTATCAAGTGAGTTATTTCTTAAAATTCTCCCGAAGGCTTTAAATAGCCATGCGAAATATTTTCTTCCGCAATTAAATGTTTCGTTATCTTGATGGCTCCGTGCTCTTGTGGTCAAAAGAGGAAAACCTGAATGTCCTCATAAATCTGATAATATAATGGCCGGGAGTGAAGACATTTTAAATAATTTGAGATTTATGCATACTTGTAAAAGTATTTAAAAATACATTAAATGTTTGTAGAAATTATTTTAGAATATTTAATATAAATAAATTTACAAAATTGCTTCTGGCTGTTCCCAAATCAAAAGGGACAATGTTATGACGCAAGTTTTAATTTTCTTTTTTGTTCGGAAACTTATGAAATTGGCAGGTGTTGTTATTCAGAAACTATGTAATCGAAAGACGTTTTAAGCTTTTTTTGTAAACACAATTAATTTTCCAGAAAATGCTGTCAAAGTTGGAGTTTTGAACTGAATTTTCCAACGAAAGCAGCAAAACTAATCAGTAAAGTGATAAAAACGCCGTGTCACGTGATTGAAAGCGCTTATAACTCGATTAATAATTTATTTATCAAAAAATGGAAAAATAATTTCGATTCCAAATCGCTTTGATAGTCAGCCCTCCCAATTTTATACCTTTACGTTTAGAAATGTTTTTATCATTGTGTCAGAATGTTTTGCACTTGTTGAGCAGGGAACTTGAAAACAATCTTAATATCACAAGGAAAAGTACAGTAAAACCATACAGTTGCATGAAAACTCAAAATATTATCAATATTTTTTTAAAGTAAAAATAAATATATGTATACATATAATGTATAAAAATGAATGCGGAACTAAATATCACTCATACGTATTTTTTTCATAATTTAAAAACGAACCTTTTTTGCAGTTACGATTTATATAACGTATTCTCCAATAAAATGTAATTCAGATTTAACTATTATATTTATGAATCCATTTGCAATCATTAAATCGAAGTTTGACTGTTTAACTAAATGTTGCGATGGGAAAAGATAAGATTAAGAACCTTTAAATCAGTAAATATTCCAAAAATAATATGATCACGGTTAAGAGACAATATATCCTAATAGATACTCTATTTGAAGATGAAAGCATAAAAAATGTTGCTTAACCCCTTAGGGACGAGAGACCGGTATACGTGCCGCGGAAGGTGATCAGAATCTGTGATTACTCTCATTAGTAAATTTTTATTTTAAATTTTGCCTTATTTAATCCGAGCATTTTACCCCGATTCAATTAGGCAAAAATTTCTATTTTGAAAAACCGGTGATAAAATACTAAAAAATCCGTAAAAGACACTCGTCCCGAAGTGGTACGTAGTGGTACGTTAGTGGTACGTAGAGGCAAACGTTAATTTCTCTAAAATTTAAGCTCTAGAAAAAAAAATTATTTAAATAAATGAAATGAAATAATTAAATGGAACAAATTAAATTCTATTTAGAAGAAATAAGCGTTTTTTTTAATTTAAATATTTTTTTAAAGTAAACAAGTCTACATGAATGACTTTCTGGCATTAAATTTTAGGTAGCTTTCATTACAAAAAGCTACCTATTGCAGCCGTTCGGAGGAAAGCGATTTCAAAAAATGTTGGTATATTTTCATCGATCATGTCTAACCCTCTTAAGAGCTATACAATTGCAAAAATTATATAAATGTTGATTTTAATGAAAAGAAAAATATATGAAATGAAACTAACGCCAAATTAGTTACTCTTTAGTGACAGAAAACGCTGAAAATACATAAAATTCAAAGGAGCTATACTCAATAAAATTTGGTAGTACATAAATGATTTTTTTTTAAACTTAGTTCTTAGAGGAATGAAGCAGTCTCTTTAAACAAAACATATACGATGCAGATACCGTATAAAAAGTTAAATTTAGTTACTTTTATAAAATTAATTATTTAGGCGGGAATTACTTTTAATATAGTATAGAACAATATTTAAAATATTTTAGCAATTGGAACTATGGCTTACATTTGTATGGATGCTCACAAAGTCACTTTATAGTTTGAAGTTCTTGTTACAAACACAAACGAGCAGGATGCATGGAAAGTAGCATGATACCAGGGGTATACCAGGTATCCCAAAAGTGACTGATGTATTTTAAAATTCAATAACTTGCAAACGGTGACAGATATTACACAAATTCTTATAGGAGAGTTATGTATGATATCAGGAGTTTTTTATACTGAGATTCTTGATTTTAATTCGAATTTCTAACAATAGATGGCGCTGAGAACAATAGGTGCTCAGTCCGGACTCGATTTTTGGTAGATCCATTCAATACAATTAATCTCATTTTTTCGTATGGAAGAAGAGAGAGGCCGAAAAATCAAGCCCGGATTTAGCGGTTATTGCTTCCAGCGCCATCTAACGATGCTATATTCAACTAAAACGGAGAATCGCAACGTAGAAACTCCTCACATCTTGCATAACACTCTTGCAAGAATTTTTTAAATATCTGTCACCATTTGCAAGTTATTGAATTTTAAAATCCATCAGCCATTTTGGGACACCCGGTATACTGAAGTTGTTTTTCTTTTTTTGCATCAATTACTAAACCTCTATATGTGCACCGTTGGTTAAAAGAAGCTTTTGAAAGCAACAATCGTCGTCGTTTATCCGTGATACTCCTTTTCATTCCCTCCTTTCTTTGACCAATACGGAGACGGTGTCCATAAATTTTGAGTGTCCACGTCTATCAATTTGTGAATGGCACAAGAATTTCACTCCAGTTTGTTCACTGTCATTTGCGAAAAACCGCATGCAGATGCGATTATTCAATTCCTACTATTAGTTCACACTCTCCCTATATTTATTTATATATATATTTATATATTTATACATCTTGTTCAAATTTTCAATCGTTAATAAAATACTCATTATTCATCCTATCACGTTGAAATAATTTTTTTTAAACTTGTACTGGATGACAATTGATGTTAATACAGTTTTTTCAGATATTAATTAATTAATTAACTTTTAATTAATTAATTTTAGTTTTGCATGGGAAACAAAATGGCGGCTATTGGTTATTCAAGATCAGTGAAAGTATTTTCAATAAGGGGTTACCATAGGGGGGACCCTGTTCTGTCGCCAAATACTACCAAGTTTGTCGCGAACTTGGCGATATATCGCCAAATTTGGCGGCCAAAATGAGTTGCCAAATATGACGCCAACTTGGCGATATCTCTAATATTTTGCCAAATTCCCATAGAGTTCCATTGTAAACCTACTTGCTTATAGAAAATCAACAAATTGAGATATTTTGATGCAACAAAAACTAATATTAGCTTAAGGGATTTTATTAAATTTTTCTTTCATTACCTAAGTAGGAATTGACTTTAAAAACAAAATTTTTACATTACTTGTTTTTAGTTACTTTACAAGCGTTTAAAACAATTTTTCGGCACTTTAGTATTCTTTAAATCATGTTTTTATCAAAACTGATTTTCCAACGTTTTTAAATTTTTGAAATGCTCCATGCGGCTTAATTTTTCATCACAATTCATGAAATTGATGAAGAAGAATCCTGATATTATTTACAAATAAACTGTGTATGAATTTAAAATTCGACTTAAGTTAATTAAATTTCGTTTTTAACTCATTAAAAGTCAAAAACTTGATGAAAATCGATATGGAATCCAGAAAAAAAATCTCTAAACAATTAATTATTCAAAGGATTAAAAAATAGACACAGACTTTTTTTACAATAGACTTCTAACTGGTTAAAATACGAAATTGAGGAAATACCCCAAACATTAAAACGCATTTAGCATTTTTAAATTTTTTAAAAAGTTTTAAAATCATAATAGATCGAACATTTTTTAAAGGTATTCAATATACTCATGGCGAAATGTATATATCCACAAAATTTTACATTTCTATGATGAAAATTAAAAGAAAATTTTTTAAATTGACCACAATCCCCTTAAAGAGTAATTTATGCATTTGGAGAGAATTTATGCATTTGGATTTTGGCAAATTTGGAGAGCTAATTTTACTGAATGTTATTTATAGTTTATATCACTGCTTTTTTATGTAAGCCATATAATTAATACATATTTTGTTTATAGTTGCCATTATTTGTAATCGTAATTAAAGTGCTGTTAGCTCTCAAGCTGTTTTGTACTTTTCAATAAGATTTTTCAAATACCGCTTCAAATCCAAAGTGTTAAAAAATGTTATATGTATACTCTTTTCAAAGCAAATAATTTCCCATACATTATACTACATAATATATTGTAAATATATTATAAAATAGTAATAAATATTTCATTTTATTAAACATTAAAATGATTATTCATTTTACTATAATACTGTTTATTTGAAATTTGATATCAAGATCGAAAACATTTACCCTTTTCGGATGTATCTTTAAAAGGTACTTAAAAACATTTAATGAAATAATATGCATAAATCAATATTAGGCTCCAGCATACAACATAATCTTCAAAGTTATTTTTTTAATCCAAAAATTTAATGATCTTTATACACACTTAATTTTCTTTTACGTGTTGCGATGATTTTTCCATCTGGAAATTGGTGATAAGACATAAAAGCTTTTAATCGCTTAAAAGTAAAGTTACTCTCTTTGTCAATAAATCAGGATTTGAAAATAATCCGCGTAATGAAATATGGAATACGGTCAATAAATATAGATTTTATTGAAGCAGTATATTTTAAAATATTTACCTTTATAATGACTTTATTTGTAAAAGTCTTTCATTTCTCTCAAATGTATGTCTTGGTTTATTAGCTTTAGATGATTTTTTTTTCAGAGGTAAGTTTCGTTTTAAGTTTTATAAAGGATTAAGTAATTTTCCATTTAAAAAATCCATTTAATATACTATAGAGGTTCTTTTTTTCATTGTCGTTAAAGATGTTTTTTTTAATTATGACATTATAAATATACATATGTGTGTGTCTATGTGTGTTGATAAACACGCACCTGATATAGATGTATATATATTCACAAACACACACACGCAGACATATAAAAATAGAGGGTGTTTCAAAATAGATGTTTTGGCGATTATCTCTTACAATAATGATGACAGAAAGATATTTTCAATTATAAAAGTGTAGAAGTCAAGTAGAGGTTACATATATGGTATTTATTTCGTAAGGCGCACTATACTATAAAAAAAGGAAATTTATATTTTATACGTTCTTTGGGTCCTATAAGTTATATTTCCAAAATGTAAACACATTCTGTAAAGTTAGACCATGCAAATTTCAATCGTATATGATTGAAGACTCAGCGATATATGACATTTTGATTTTTTGAGGAAATTTCGGAATTTTTCTTTAATAAAAATTGATAGATTATTTTTTAGTGCCGAAAAGCTCCGATAATCCTTATCGGTGAATTGTAGAATTTGTATTGTCTTTCTTGTTCCACAAAGGCTAAAAATTTCCTAAATATAATTTTTAGGACCCAGGGAACTTATGAAACTTTACTTTTTTTTTTATTTAATATGTATAAATTATTTTGCAAAATAAATGACATATGTAAAAGCAGTACTTGATTTGGTCTCGACTTTCGTAATAGGAGCTTGACTTTGTGAAATTTGTACTAGACTTTTTGTAATTTGAAGTATCTTTTATTCTCTGCGGGTTAAGGAATAAGCGGATTAAGGAAAACCGCTGTTTTGAATCACCCGGTATACACACAGAAAAACACACACATATAAATTTGTTTGCAAATTGTACTAGATAGTAGGTAATACGATCACAAGCAATTTTTGTGTGGGTAACAATGGACGTGATGCATTTATTCATAAAAAAACTTGCCGTCTTGGTCTACAGGTACAAGTAGATTTTGAATTTAAGTACTAACTTCATCAACAAAAATTAAATCAAGATTAGAGATAAACCCTGTTTAACAATTTTATCTGACCGCTTTTGATTTCATTTTTCTGTAAGAGTTGGTTGTATCAGAATCATGTTAATACGATATTTTTTTCTTCAACTCCTATTTTTTTCGTCCCTGAAGAATATTTTTAGTAATATCATTCATTAGTAAAGTTCACTTTATCAAAAACTTGTTACTAGAAAGTTATAGATAAATATTAGGTTGATCAAAAAGTTCTGGGAAATTTCTAATCTAATGGTTACCAGAATTTGTATCTTATATAGGAGCACTAGTGGTATATCTATAGGAGTTCAGGAAGTTCGGCTCCAAAATGCCTATTGAACAGTATGATTTGCGTGTGTTGATCCGGCATTATTGGAGAAAATGTCTAACGATTCTGAAAGCCGTCGATGAGATTAACGATGGTGAAGGTGACAAACTTCGTACTTCCTGCAAATCCGGAATCTGGCACAACGATTTCAGAAAGTAGTGGACTATGATAGTGGACTACTTTGAAGAACAGTCCTTGTTGGTTTTGTTGTTAATTTGCGCATAACAATGCAACTTTCACAAATTTCCCAGAACTATTTGCTCAACCTAGTAGTATTAAGAAGATTTATATAATAAATTTAAACCGTATGGTGACTGTTTTAATAAGTGAACATCACACACTATATTTTATATTCTGAACGTTCTTTTACGTTCTTTTACCAGACACGCACGCGCTTAATAATGCAAACCTATATACAGCATCTCTGAGGGTTGCCAAAAATTTGATGATACTTTTTTATCGTCTTAGTGGCGAATTAATGGTAATGTAACGGTTGTATATATATATATATATATATATATATATATATATATATATATATATATATATATATATATATATTGCTGTAAAAGGTGGTGCTATCAAGAATTTGTCAATATAACAGTTGTTACCTGGTCGACAATCATCGCACACATTTCAATTAGATAACATTATTGGAAATAGCATCTGGCCATCCTTTTAGACAACGCAAATGAATATACATCAGGTAACGGAACTTCATTAACCAATGGATATTTAGACACACTTTATTATTTTTAACCGAATCAAACTTTTTGGTAATATCATGAGAACAAAATTTTTCCAACTGCGTGAAAGAGACTAAATGTTATGCAAAGTGCTCTTGCTAATAAGGTTATCTGATTAAAATGTAGCCGTTGGTTTTAGGCGAAGGTTGCTGAATATGTAGATCCTTTGCAAATTAAGAGATTTTATCTGGTGAGGAAGAAAAAAAAATGGAATCCCATGTTATCCTATGGGAAAAATACTTATACTTCTTGTTCATTAAAATTTGGAAATTTCACCAATATATATATATATTTATTTACCACGTATATAGGAAGGTTCCGTATCCCTCTGCAACCTTAAAGTTTTTATATTTTTTCCCAGTCATAAGTTAAAAACGAGTAAAGAATACTCTTTATACTTTTGGGAATTTTATGAAACTTTAACACAAATTTTAAAATACTGATTATTATCTTTAAAATATTTTAAAATTACAGAGGGATAAAGCACCTTCCTATCTATGTGGTGAAAACTAGTTGGATGTGCCAATCCCAAAACTTTCTTCTATCTCATGTCAATATTTCATTTAAATTAGTTTTATTAGTATTTTTATTAGAATTATGAATAACTTCATACACTTTTCGATGCAACAATATTGAAAATTGCACAAAAATCGCTATTACAGCGCCGCATTCCTGTAGAATTTTTCCAAATTCAGGGAGAACCTTCTTGCCATTGCCAAAAACATACACAAAAATGTGGTTCAGTTCTATGCATAACTTCATACACTTTTCAATGGTACAGTATTCAAAATGCACAAAAATCGCTATTACAGCGACCCTATCGGCTGATTTTTTCCAAAATCAGGGAGGACCTGCTTGCCATAGCCAAAAACCTAAAAAAAATTTGTTCAATTCTATGCATAACTTCATACAATTTTTGATGGTACAATGGCGACATACAGATACACAGACACATGGACAAACAGACATTTTCTATAAACATGTTTTTTAGAATCTCTGACCCCTAAAACGTGTAAATCCGTCGAAAACCAGGAGTCGAAAAAATTTCGATTACAATACTTACTTCTATTGAAGATAGAAGAAAGTAAAAATCTAAGTACATACAGTAGGATCCTGTTACCACGAATGTTACTTTATTTTGCTTCATTTCTATGCATAACTTCATACAATTTTTGATGGTACAATGAAGAAGGCTTACTATATGTTTTTGGGGTCGCTGAATCCGAATTTTTATCTTCCCACCAAAATTTCCCAGCGCAACACCCCAAATTTGGTAAAATGCCCCCCAGAAAAGGTTTTTATTAAAAAATAATTTTTTTATTATTTTTGGGAAGAAATATCTAGAAATTCAGAAAGTAGACGAAATTTGCAACAAATAAGATATATGACATTATGACGTAGGATGAATGGGGAAGGAGTGATCTGCCTCGGAACATGCGCCGCGGTGCTGCGTGGACTATGTTGTGCAATTTCAATTAACCACTCACATTGTTTACATTGGCCCTCCCGTCTCCCCTTCGAACTTTCCCTACAAGGTTTAACTTTAAGTTTTTTGGGTTTCTGAATCCGAATTTTGAACTCCCCCAAAAATTCCGCATTTCGCAACCCCCCGAAATAGTTCTTTTTAAATAAAATTTTTATTGTTGTAGAAATTCAGAAAGTAGACAAAATTTGCAACAAATAGATATATGACATTATGACGTAGGATGAACGGGGAGGGAGAGGGCCGCCTCTGAACATGCACTGCGGCGCTACGTGCACTAAGTTATGCAAGTCCAGGCAATAGGAGATTTTACCTGGCAAAATTAATACTAGTACCGGATTTTGACTCACTTTATGTTTTTTGGGTTGCTGCATCCGAATTTGTAACTTCCCACACACGTTTTCATCCGGCAACCCCCTCAAAAAATTGATTTTTTGAAAAAAATTGTTTTTTGAGAACAACGCGCGGGGAATGTTCCGAGGCAGCCCCCTCTCTCCCCGTTTATCCTACGTGATAATGTCATATATCCTATTTGTTGCAAAGTTTGACTACTATCTGAATTTCTACATACTTTTCCCCTAAAACAATAAAAAATGTTTTTTAAGAACGACTATTTTGGGAGGGTTGTGGAAGGGGGAATTTTGGGGGAAGTTAAAAATTCTGATTCAGCGACCCAAAAAACTTAAAGTAAACCTTATAGGGAAAGTTCGGAGGAAAGATGGGAGGGCGAATGTAAACGATGTGAGTGTTTAACTGAAATTGCGCAACTTAGTCCACGCAGCGCCGCGGCGCATGTTCTGAGGCAGATCCCCCCCATCCCCATTAATCCTACGCCATATTGTCATTTATCTTATTTGTTGCAAATTTTGTCTACATTCTGAATTTCTAGATATTTTCCCCCTAAAACAATGAAAAAATTGATTTTTTAACTAAAAACTATTTTTGAGGGGCGTTTTACCAATTTTTTTTTTGGCGGGGGAGGGGGGGGTTGCCGGGGGGACAATTTGGTGGGAAGTTACAAATTCGGATTCAGCGACCCCCCCCCCCCCCCAAAAAAAAAAAAACCATAAAGTAAGCCACTTTCCAGAACTACCTTTAATTTTGCCAGGTAAAATCCCCTATTGCCTGCACTATTAATTGAATGTCATATGTGTATCTTCGTTAATTAATAAATATGTATTTTCGTATATTCTTAATAATTTCCGTAAAATTTAAGATTTACAACTGCATATCTATAAATAACACTGATAGAGGTGTTTTGTACGCGAATCTCTGTTTAACCCATTTACATCAGTGGCGAATATATGCTTGCACTTAAATAATTTCTTTTTTATTCATAAATTCCGAATCCGTAAAGGAAGTTTTTACTTCAGTTATTGCCATTAATTAAAAGAAAATAATTTATTCAGAATTTCTTTAAAAAATTATTCTGAAATTAACGCTAATTATACAAATGTATTAATAAAACCTATTGTATTTTATCAATAAGATCACTACCAAGAAATGAGAGTGATATTATTTTTGTAGTTATCACGCACTTCATGAAATCAAAATATTTTTTATATGAATTTATTTTAAATCACAGGTTTTTGCTCATTTTGCAATGTTTTTTTTTAAACATTTGGAAAAATGGTTATTGTTCTCGACAGGATGGGAAATTAAAAGCGTATCTGAAGGTTTTCATTGGTTTAATCCGCAATTTATTCGTTTTCTGATTGGTCTATACAGTAATCTGTATTTCCCTTTAATTTCAACAACGATGGATACTTTCTGTTGCCACTATGACAAAAAAGTAATAAAAACTACAAAAAAATTAATAACCCAGAAACAAATTGTGATACAGCTTTCAAACAAATTGCATTTAAAAGTACATTTTTTTTCTATCCGACGGTGTAAAAAGTAATATTGTCGGATGTTTAGAAGTTTAAGAATGAAATTTCATTTAAAATTGGCCGTCAGATTTCGTGGAAATCTGACGATGGAAAACCCTTTTCCCGAACAGCCAATGAAATGTTTGGATAGTTACGTAAATTTCAGGTGGATAATACTTAAGTTTCATGAAATCTGACGAATCCCAGGCGATATTTTTGGCTTGCAATTTTTACGTGTAATAACACTATTAATGTTTAATTCATGGCGTACGTAATGTATGATCAACTCCGTGCGATTTTTTATGTCTTAAATTTTAGTCTTAAAAAAAATCGTTTTCCAAGTGGTCGTTGTAATTTGATAAATTGCTTTTTTTTTTTTTTTGCTCCTGGTGCACACCGAACGGCGTTCACTTTGAAACATACTAAGGTTTGAAAAAAAAAATTTTTTGCCGCACATTATCAGACTAAAACCAATAAATTACCTTTCATTGTTTTTTTGTGACAGTTATTTAAAATGTAGGCATTATTTTTCGATGACACTGCATATTAAAAAGCCAAAAAATTGCTTGTGAACACAAGTAAGCACTTGTAAATTTGCGTAAAATAGTCGCATCTGCATGCTTATATCCAAGAATGACGTAGTACAAATTGGAGAATAATAATACATACAAACAGAAACGTCGATTTTTGCTCAAATAAAGGCCTACGGTCCGGTTAATAGTAAAACATACTGCTTTTACAAGTAAGTTTACTAATAAGAAACGGAAGTACTGGTAATGGTGTCGTGTTTTGAAATCAGTCGCACTTTCAAATAATTAAGGTTTTTTTAGAGGATATCCTTTAATAGTTCATTATTTTATTTTCTAATGATTTTCTAGTAAGAATCTTTTAATTTATTTTAGAATTTCTCGTTTATGTGACATTTTTTGTGATATCTTTCCACATTATAGATATACTTGTAAAAAAGTAAATATATTACCTTTATTGAATACCTCTTTAAAAAAGCTTTATTTCTTTAGAAAATGATTCATCACAAGGAATTCATTTTCGATTATCTATTCTGAAAACGAGGTTTCTTTTTATGGCTTTCGCTTTAAAAGAAAATAAACAGATTTAATGAAATTTGATCCTGCAATGAAAAACCTTCAAATTTTGCACTTGTTTTCACTGCGAAATAATATAATAATCAACGCTCATGGGAAGAAAAAGAAAAAGAAAGAAAAAAAAATCTCATTTCTAAAATTACAGTTTTAGAAAATGGAAATCAATTACTTCTAAGAAATCCTTTCTCCCTGTAAAGTAATGATCGGATTGTAGTATTGGCACTCAACTGGGTAACAAAGATATCGAAAATGTCACTACTGCTAGTAAAACAACTGAATTAAAACTCAATTGAATAAAAACAAAATTAATCAATAACAAAATGCAGATTACGTACAAATGAATCGATTACATCAGTTATCCACACGAAAGCTCAATAAGTTTCAATCCTGGCGTTTTCATAATATAGCACTTTCCAGGTTCTCACAATTAACAAAAAAAAAAGCTGTCCGCCCAGTTCGGAGTTCATACTTAGAAACCTTCACGAAGCTCGTCGAAGTCATGGACTCTCTCCTCCCCACATGTCCCTTTGCGGGATCTGGCCCAAGCTCCTCTTCGTTCCAGAAATTCCACAGCTTATCCCCTGAGGGGTGGAAATAGACTCTTTTGTTCACTCTCAAAAGGAATGATTTTCCTTATATGCGGAAAATGCTATTCCTCTAAGAAGTTGTACAGCTCCTTCCTCCTAAAGAGTTTTCTTACGGTACATACATCTATGAAAATGTGGATTTTGACGGCGGCACTGATCTCTCACTCCACACACTAAATTTGAGAGGCCACAACACTTATACACTATTTTTTAGTGCACATGAAATTATAATAAATACTTTATACACTTTAAATTTCTGCACAAGATTGATATTAACTCACACGTACTCAGTTTTGAAATACTCATCATTATCCTAGATATCAATTTTATAATTCTAAATTCAAATGAAGAAAATACTACTTTCATGATTAAATTTAATAAAATTTATGAGATATTTATTCAAAGTTCAACAAATGACACGGTGCAATCCTTGAACAAGTGATATAAAGTAAATTTTATATAATAGATCATGATACACAAAATAAATACAATTACAAATATATATATATATACATGAAAAGAAATATCAATGAGTGGATCAAGTGACTGGAACTTAATACCAGGTTCGTACGTTTCAAGGACTTTTAAGCACCGTTTACCAGAATTTTTATAAAATAACATTTGCCTTACTTAATGAAAAAGAAATCTATCTTCATATATAGCGACGAGAACTTTACAAAATTTCTGGTAATAAAACACTTAAAATCACTTCAATCCCTTGATGCGCACGAATCCTGTATTATTCACAGAACGCCACTATTCAGTTCTGCTCAACCTATAGACATTCCCGTGAAGCTTTCCCGATGAATGCTTGACCTCGAAGTTCAATGTCTGTAAATACAGTCTCAGTACAAATGGTTGGTTGGTTGTGTTTATGACGGCCAATTATCAACACGAGGGATATAGGCCCTAAGGGGGAGAGTGCCCTTCGTGGGGGTCTTTCTAAGGGATCCTAACTCGTATTAACGCTTGGAAAACCAAGGTTCGAAGAAAACCACGAAAACTCCGAACGATTAGGCCGACGGGCGCGATTGGGATCGAACCCAGCACCTCCCGTCTACCAGCTTCGAGACTCAGTACAAATGATTTACCCGATTTAAAAAAAAATCATATTTGCTAAACTACTGCACATACTACTATAAGTGATACAACAATTTAAAGAGAAATATACCATTTTTTTCAGTTACAAATGTTCGATGTGTGACCCTCTTGTTACACGGTATATGTCCAATCTGTAATTAGTTTGTTTTAAATACTAAACACCCCATTCACCGGTGTGGAAGCTCTCGTTCAAGTAACTATGCACCTGCACAGACCAATGAGGTGGGGGGTCCATTTTTCTGAAACACAAAATCTGCGCTGTCCTCAAGCGGGTGATGGCGATTTATCCTTAATCACATGGCCACAAAGATCCCCAGACCTAACACCATGTGATTTTTTTGTGGGGTTACGTCAAAGACATTGTATATGTACAGTCGTGGGAAAAAAAAGTAAACACTCCCTACTAGTTTTAAATGACGTATATGAAATTTGCTTAGAGGGCCATCTACGTATTAAAACGAATCCAAACTTCATTTTTTTCAGTGGCAATACCCCATTTTAACGAGATATTTCAAATCTTTGGTTCAAACTATGCCTATGCACCAAATTTTAAGTCATTTCAATGATAAGTTTTTGAATTATAAATATTCAAAATTGAGTGCTTCTAATGTTAAATTACATTTTCGCAACTTCTGAAATTATGATCCTATTGTTCTAATTTTTTGTGTAGCAATAATACTAATGTACCCAAACATAAATACGCTGAATTTGCAATTTTTATAATTTTCTGATATGAATTATGAAATTAATATTAAAAACAATTATGAATTGCAAGCCACAATTTTTTTGATGGATTCAGATTTATTAAGTCCTGTTTTATAGAAACCAAAAATTTCACATTTTTCTTTCAAGTAGTTTTAAAATTATGCTTAAAAAATGGCAAATTATGGTTTAAGGGGCCGTCTATGATAGAAGTGACTAAATATTTTGAAATTTCTTATGCTGTCCTGTAATCTAACAGGCTTAATTGACTGCTTAAGGTGCCTTGATCAAGAAGGGAGCTCTCTCGGTTAATAATCGAGTACCGAACTTCAATTTTCATACAGCCCTTAGAATACGCTCGTTTTAAAATAATTAATTTCTCGGAAGCTTATGGTACGAATTGCATAAAAATTTGTTTTTAGACTAATTGAAGGGTGTAGAGTTCATTTATGCTGTCAGAATTGTGTACTGCTATTGAAAAAAAAAACAAGGTTATGGTTCGTTTTAATATGTAGGTGGCCCCCTAATAAAATTTTATATACATCATTTGTAAGTAGACTGTATTTCCAATCGTTTGGTACCAGTAACTTTCTTCTACGATAATTTGTTGAGGAGATAGTAGGAGGTGTTGACTTTTTTTTTCCACGACTGCACCATTAAAAGTCCGTTGTATACTTTGGAGAATTTTAACCAACGTTTACTTTAGACGTAAAATCTTATTAAAAAGTGACTTTACCCTGCTGGTGTTTATTCCTCAAATATGTGTGTTTCTATGGACTTTACCCACGAATGGCAATAGCCACGCTTCTGCGTGCGAAAACCCTCCGAAAAAGACTGATTATTGGACGAAGGGGGAGCAGTTTTAAATTGTTCTTCACGCCTATTGGTGCTTTTCTTATTTTTACCCGCGGCTGACGTCACATGGCTAAAGTCCATTAGTGTAAAGTACAGAAACTATCAAAATATTTTTGAATATTTGTATTTTACCAATTTGTGGCTGTTGGTGAAAATTCTTCCACGCAAGTAAGTCTTTTGAATAATAACAATGATAAACAAAATTTGACCTTTTATGTTTTTCTTAAATTTAAAGCTAATATTCCAATTATATACACTCTTGAGTAAATAAAAATAATATTAGAAATTTTTACATTGTTCTTTTTTTTTTAAACGAAGGATATGTATTTATAGGTTATTACGATATATCACAATATAGGAGTTCGTACAATAACGCATAATAATAATACATAAATTTCAAATTTGCCAGCAGTATACTAGTACACTGTCAAAACACGTTTTCCATGTATTTTAAACACATTTTACGCAGCTGAACACAATTTGAGTGCATTAATTTCAGAACATTATTACCTCTTTTTGCATTTATATTTATGTTCAGTATCTTTTATCTTGATGAACCAACACTAATTGGCAAGCATTGCTGCATTCCATTGCGATCGATAACGGACTCTATAGCAGAAATTTGTTGGTGAAATCGTTCACCATGCTCGTCGCTAATTGCTCCTATATTATCTGAGAAAAAGTTAATGTTAGAGTGCAAGAAATGAAGCTTTAATGACATGTGATAATTTAGCTTTTTAAAACTGTTTACCATATTTTGAACTATACACTTGTAATTTATAGCTTTGTTATTCTCCAAAAAATTATGCATAACGTCCTTGAATGAAAGCTATTAAACTTCAGATCCAGGTATACCTTGATAAATATAGGGACTGATTATGTTTGGTGTAAATCGCCAAACAGGTGACGCTACCATGCTGAATTTTTCATGATTTCCGCAATAGCTCTATTTCCAGAACAAATGCATGAATTTTCATCAAACTTCAGATTCAGTTAGACGTTGACACAAGCTGTTTCTGATAAAGTTTTGTGTTAACCACCCAATATATGGCGCTGCTGTGCGTATTTTTCCCGATTTTCCAAATAGCTCTGTCTCAATCACTAATGCACGGATTTTCATCAAACTTCAGATTCAGTCAGATGTTAACACAAGTTGTTGCTTATTAGCTTTTAGTGTAAATCACCCAACAGGTAGCGCTGCTATGCTGCTTTTTGCATGATTTTTCCTATTTTAGCAATAGTCATATCTCAAGAACTAATGCACGGAATTTCATATCTTTAGAATCCTCATATTGGGTATAAATTGCCATTTAATGTTGAAACTCTGAAAGTAAATTTTACTGTATTAACATGTATGAGATAGAAGAATGTTTTGGGATTGACACATCCGACTAGTGTTTTTCGTCTGCTGTATTTGGTATTTTAAAATTTTCTTAATTTCTACTGAAACACACTGAAATATCCCCCCCTCCTCCTTCCCGGCCACTTGAGTGTTTAAAACTTGTATTTACAAAAATGGAAACCTGTATTAAAAATGCATATTACAATTTATTATTTTATTTAATTCGTAGGTCCATACATTTTTTTTTGGTCCTTGAAAGTCCTTGATTTTTATTTAAAGAAATGTGTACGAACCTTGTATTATTTTATCTATATATCTATTTTTGCTTTCTCCTTCCCTTGTAAAATGTATACAAAGTTAAAATGTCCTTTATATGAATTGGTGCTGATTATGTTTCGGTGTAAATTGTCCAACTGGTGGCGCTGCTGTGCTACATTTTTCACGTGGACGAAACACATGTTATTGGGGTCTAGATGTATTATAAGTAGCAGGTATTTGTTCACTTTCAGAGTCATTAGACTGTAGAAGTAAAGTACTTTAAAATACAATAAAATAACATAATGAGATATATTTTAACACAGATATCTCAGAAACGGAAACCAACTTTACCTTTTTGTAAATATTTCTTTAATTACCAAGGGTATGGTTATTTAAATCTGTTAAAATTTTCCAAGAAAATATTTCTCTTTTATCAGTGTAATTACACTTTAGACTTTAATGCAAAAATGTAGAAATATTTTATTCGTAACTGTTTTTTATCTCTAATTGTTTCGAAGTGACGAAATACTTTTGAGATGTAATGTGTTTTGAAACAATACTGCACTTAAATAATAAATATGTAAAAATTTCATCAATCTCTGAATTCGAAACATTACCGTAAATTAACTAATTCTAAAAGTAAAATACCCTCCTTACGTAACTTTATAAAAAAACTCGTTTTGTAGTGTTAACTTCATAGAAGGACATGGCAAAAAATATCACAGTATAAGATCTGAACTGTAAGAGACACATTTATTTTAAACATTAAGCAAGATTGAATATATAGAAAAAAAAATTAGCAGTAAATTCGGTAGATTAAATTGAGATGTATGAAAACTAATCTAAACGGTTTTATTTCTTAAAAAAAATACAATTTTATATATAAATTTGAAAGTTTGACATAAAATATGTAATCATATTTGATATATGGTATTAGTACAATAAGTTTAAAGTTAGGTTACTGGAAAGACAGAAACATTATTTTATGTACCTAATAGAAATAAAGACACTTTATAAAAATTATTTTGGGTATTTTCTGTTATTTTGATGCAGGAAATTATTTTTTCTGTTAGATAATTTCATTTTAATGTATATTTAAACCATTATAATAATCGCTGATCTGATAGCTTCTTTATATGGAATGCAGATGTTAGAGGACAGTTAAAAAATATTGCTGAGATGTTGACATAAACAGATTGGGGATAAGGTTCTCTTAAATATTAATAAGTAACTTGAAAAGGGATCGTGATTAGTTTTCTACAAATATAGGTTTCTGTGGCGAAGATTTCGGTCTTCAAAAATATTTGGTAATAAATTGCAAGTACATCTCCCCCTACTCCAGTATTCCATTCATAGTCATTTCCCCTTGCATTCATTCTTTTGGCTTTTTTATTAAAAATGAAGGTGGGCGTCGAAAAAATTTCAGTAGAGAAGTATCTATTATTTCTTTAGATGTAACTTTTATTTGCAGAGATGTATCTGTGATTTGTAGATATGTATAAATTATTTGTCTTATTTGTAGAGATGAATTTATTATTTGTATTATTTGCAGAGATATATCTGATATTTGTATTAATTTTAGATGTGTATCTAGCATTTTTATTATTTTTAGAGCTGTATATATTATTTTAATTATTTATAGAGATGTGCCTACCTATTCAAAACACAACTCTAATGAAATCAAGTGGGTTCCGATTTCAGAAACACAACTTCAAGGGCAACACACACGTAATGAAAAGATAGGCGTCGAACTAACTTCCCGATACAAACCACTTCTAATCTGTATAAATCTGAAACTACTTACACAAATATCACAACATATGGTACACAACCTCGGTAACAAATTAGGATATTTTCGCAAATACTCATGTCAAGAAATTCATTTTAAATTAATAATTTTAAATTGAATAAATGTAACAATTTTCAACAAAAAATAAAACAGAAATCACAAAGTTTCCATGATTAGAAATCTCAAATTAATATAAAATATATACTAGCTTAAAATTAATATTTAATGTAAAAATAATTAAATTGATTTCAGAATCATAAACATTTATTTTCATTATTCAATTTTACACCATTCCCCTCCCCTTCTTCCCTGCATTAGTATTTTCAAGGAGACACATTTCAATTATCAACGTCATATAAAATATAGCTTTTGAAAATGAAAACGAAAAATAAAAAATAATTCATTTTTTGTTTGCATAGGACTAACTGGTAATTACTGTTAATTGGATAAAAAAAAGAATGAAAATTTATTTAAATATTAAGTGTACTAATCATCTTTAAAAAATATTTAAGTTTTATAATTAATTGCTTTAATCTTTTAAACGTCACATACTTTATTTTTTCATTGTTAATTAAGAAGTAGTTAGTGATTATTCCATATTTGTTAGCTGAAATTTAATTGACAGTGCTTTAAAAGCTTAAAAAAAGCAGAATAAGTAAAACTTTTAAATAGTTTTCAAGCAAATGAATTTTTTATCTGTTAATGAAATACACGATTTTATTTTAATAGAATGTATTTTAATAGATTTTGCAGGAATCTGGATTACTTAAATGATTTTCTTTTATCTAAATTATTCAGTTCAATTATAAATATGTAATAAAAAACTCTTTAATTTCAAAAGGAAATTAACATACCCGCAATTAATTTTTTTGTATAGTTAGAAATCATGAATAATTACTGTTGTATTAGATAAACATTTATAAAACTCTCAACATTTAAATTTGTATTTTAACAACTTATATCAATCCCTAAAACTATCCTATAAAAATATTACTCTACAACTCCGATTCAAAAAATTAGAATAATGTAAAAAAGAATGAGTTTGATGTTGCTAACGCGTCAATTTGCATACTGCGTCCAGGAAAAAATATATTAAAAGTATCTAATTATCTTCAGAGCATTTATAAATATAACATAAATATTTATTTTTATCTGATATATTAATAATTAACTATTTAAAAAATATTAGAATAATTCAAAGAAATAGAATACCTCGATAGCATGGTTCAAAAAATTAGAATATTCAAATTTTTCTTATAAGTTGAGAGAACGGCTGCGGGATTAACATCTGTGGGACTATAAAATGTGCTCCGTTGAAAATGAAAAGTCGTTTGGCATTTGATTGTAGCGTAGTATTTGCTTAATATGGGACGAAAGAGCGATTTATCTGAGGCTGTGAAATATCGTATTGTGTACTTGCACGAAATAGGAAAAACACAACTTTTTATAGCAAAAGAAGTGAAATGCTCTCAAGCAAGTGTGAGTAGAGTTTTGAGAGAATATTCTAATAATAAGTGTTTTCAAAATAAACACTTTAAAAGTGGTCGAAAGCCAGTAACTTCAAGAAGAGATGAAAGGCAATTGAAAAAGATTGTGAAGAAACATCGTTTTCGGAGTGTGAGATATGTGCATAGAAAATGGAAAGAAATGGGTATAAATGTCTCCAAATCTACAACACTACGACGACTTCGCAAATTAGGTTTTAGATCACGTGTGCCTAAGATAAAGTCATTCTTATCATCTAAGCAAAGGGCTGCTAGAGTTAAATGGTGTAAACAAAGGCTATTTTGGGATCACGACGATTGGAAAAAGATACTTTTCAGCGATGAAAGCGTGTTTTGTGTGTCTCACGGAAATCAAGGTATACGTGTCTGGAGACTCAAACATGAAGCTTATAAGAAAGAATGTTTAAAACGTTCGGTTAAATTTGCGACCTCTGTTATGGTATGGGGCTGCATGACTGCTGAAGGCCCAGGCAGGTTGTGTATTGTTTCCACAACAGTCAATTCAGAAGTCTGTAAAGAAATTCTTGAACATTTCATGATTCCTTCAGCTGAGGATTTATGTGATGACGATTTCTTGTTTCAGCAAGATTTAGCTTCTCCCCACACTTCCAAATCAACAACTAAATGGCTCAAAGATAAGGACATACCTGTACTCCCTTGGCCTGCAAACTCACCCGATCTAAATCCTATCGAGAATTTGTGGGGAATTATGAAGAAACGACTTCAAGAAGTTGCGCCTAGAGACAAAAAAGAACTTATTTCTAGTATAAAGAGCATATGGGCGAATTTGGATAAAAAACATTGTGAACCTTTAGTTAAAAACATGCCAGAACGTTTAAGAGCTGTCATTAAAGCTAAGGGTGATGCAACAAAGTACTGATTAGCAAGTAAAAATACTTAGAGTTTAAATTATGTTCAATATATTTTCATTATTCTAATTTTTTGAACCATGTTAGAAAGTATTCTAATATTTTGAATTTTTTGTTGTTAGCTGATTTAAATATATTTTCTATTTCATTGTAATGTGTTTACATTTTTATAATCTGCAAAATATGCAGATTCATATTATAGTACTTTATATTTGATATTGTTGATTATTTATTTGATAAATTCGATTTTCATTTCCCTTGACCGTATTTCTTTTCATTATTCTAATTTTTTGAATCGGAGTTGTATACTCGTTTGTAGGAATTTTTTATTTTTATAATTTCGCATATAGGGTATAAAGAGAACTTGTTATTTATTTAGCTTAATTTAGATAATAAACAGTATAGAAAAGATCCTTCTTGAAAAATATCAGCGTGAAAATTAACAAACTGTGTTTTTTTTAAAACAAATATCTCCTTTAAGTAAAAAAATTCTGAAAGAACAGGTTCAAAAGAAGAATAGTTAACGAATGGAAATTCTAAAAATTTTAAATTAGCAACTGAATTCTGATAAAGAGAACAAAGAACACTTTTCGAATCGTTTGACCAACATGTACTATAAGCAAGAAATATCTCTTTAGTCCCTACATTCCTCCGTCCCAGATGATGAAGCTTTTCAGAGATCAGTAGACAGTATTTAATATTATATTATTTAGTTTTTGTTTTTATCATACGTGTTTGATTTGAGTATCTCTAATTTTTCACAAAATGTCCATATGTATTTTGTTTCGCATTTCATTTCAATTTTGTGATTTTATACATTGTTTGATTACATGATACGATTTAATATATTATGGACAAATTGGGGGAATTGTTAAGAATATCTATTTATATTGTAATTGCAGCTGTATGAGATATATTTAATTAACACTATTATAAGTGTGCTACCAGTGATTAGTATTACTTAATTGAAATGTCATTTACAAGATTTTAAAAGTACCAATTTTAAAAGTATTCTTTTGCTGTAACCTTGTATGCTATGTTTAGTTGGATTTTACTATAAATTTAGGATTCATTTTTATCTACAGTTTTCTAACAGAGAAATGAATAATTTACACTTCCTCATATAATTCCGATCTCATTGCAGAAAGTGAATGTTTTAAAGGTTATACCAATATACCAATATAGCCAAAACATGGCCGATTTAAGGGGACCTTCAACTTCGTTTTTTTATTTCTTTAAAACACACCTTAAATATTATTGAAGTGCACACTATATGAATTATGGCATATATTTATTACACAAGAAATTAAAAAAAAATTTGGGAGAAAAATAAGAAATTTTCGTGAATATTTTAAGCGTTATCAAGAATTTTCAAAATGTCCCAAACTCACTCCATACCAATTAAAATCCCCAATACTTTCCAATACTTTTTTATGCCAGTTTGGTTTACACATACAGTGAACCAAAAAAAAAAAGAAAGAAAAAGCTGGAGAGCAAGAAGATTCGATTTTGCTGCTTAACCTTCCGTCTACCAGCCGGGTCCATTGGACCCGACAGCAATATTTAATGTAAATTTTTCTCATGAAAAATAACATTCAAAGTTTCGCGATTACATGACTTTTCCTGCAATTGTCTCCTCTATGTATATGCAATTGCGATTAAAATTTTGTTCGAAATTTTTTACCTATTTTTAATTTGTTTCATTGTTTACCACGCGGGTCCATTGGACCCAACATTAAAACAAACGTAATATACTGTTGCTTTCTTTTTCTAGGGTTGCCATAAATCATGAGGAGGAACAGGGTTACCATAATTGGCTGTTTATCGCCCATTTGGCGATGGATTTTTAGCGCCAATCTCGCCAAATTTGGCGACTTTATAATGAAGTTTTGAGAACATTCTAGACTGATCTAGTAAACTTCGTGCTCTATATATAAAAGGTTACTTCTGGTTCAGAGAGTCATTTATCAACAGACACAGTTAGTGAGCGAATGGTGTCTATTGATGTTTTTGAGTCTTTTCATTGAAAATAGGACTTGATATTTGAAGACAAGTAATAAGTGTAGTTTGTACGTGCTTTGTTATTTTACAAATATTCATCATTTTATTATTTCCTAACTTATTTTTTGTTAAAAACTGAATTGAAGATGAACAGAAAAAAAGTATTGACTCAAGAGGAAATTCAAAAAATTATGGAAAATCCGGACGATATAGAATTCGACACCGATGATGAAAATCTGTCGTCTGATGAAGGTGAAGTAGATTATGTTGAAATACATAATGAAATTTCTGATTCCTACTCAGAATCTGATAATGATTCCAATGAAGTAAATGTAGCAACCACAAGTACTTCAAATTCTACTTTTGTTTCCAAAAATAATTCACAGATCTGGTATAAGAATGAAGTTGCCAGACCACAAGAAAGACGTACTGAAATCAATATTTTACGTGAAAAATCTGGACCTTCAAGATTTGCAAATCGTGAAGTGGATTCCATATCATCCTCATTTCTTATCTATTTCCGAAAAAGACTTTTGGAAATTATAGTAAAATGGACAAACGCGGAAGGCAATAGAGTATTCGATAAAGAGTGGAAACCTATAGATATTATAGAACTTAAAAAATTCATCGGACTTTTATTACTTATTGGAGTATATAAATCGAAAAATGAAACAGTAAGCGAACTTTGGAGCATAAAAAATGGAAGACAAATATTTCGGGACATTATGAGTCGCAATAGATTCACAAGTATATTACGTGTCATAAGATTTGATGATGCTGCTGAGAGGCGTAAAAGAAGATCAACTGATAAATTAGAGCCAATAAGAGAATGCTTTGAATTGTGGAATAGCTATTTACAAGACCCTTATATTCCTAATTGGTCTATGACTGTCGATGAGCAATTAGTTTCTTTTCGTGGAAAATGTCCTTTCCGTCAGTATATGCCATCTAAACCTGGAAAGTATGGATTGAAGTTCTGGGTTATTTGTGACAGCGTAACATCGTATGCTTGGAAACTTGAACTATATACAGGCAAAAATGAAGTAAGAGAATCTCATCAGGGAGAAAATGTAGTTAAAAGATTGACGAAGGAAATTGAAAATTCTGGTCGTAATATTACATGTGATAACTTTTTTACGTCATATGCATTAGCAACACATCTTACTTCAAAAAAATTATCTCTTATTGGAACAATTCGAAAAAATAAACCTGAATTACCCGCTGTGTTCACAAATCCAAAACATCGTTCTGTATATTCTACTTTATTTGGGTTTCAAGAGAAGGCGTCCATCATCTCTTACTGTCCCAGAAAAGGTAAAATTGTTACTTTGCTAAGCACAATGCATAACACTTATGATATTGACAACAGCTTAGAAAAAAAGCCACAAATAATCCTAGATTATAATAAAACCAAAGGCGGAGTAGATACGATGGACAAAATGGTAAGAGCATATAGTGTGAAACGCATGACACGTCGGTGGCCTTTGATTGTATTTTATAATATGATCGATATAAGTGCGATGAATGCATACATAATATGGTTGTCACTGAATGCTGAATGTGATCCGAAAATGAAAAAAAGGCGGAATTTCATTATTCAACTTGCAGAAGAATTAGTAGGTGAAGGAGGTATCGCCGTCTCAACATCTACTTCAGAACAACGTTACGCAAATAGTTTTGAACCGCCACGAAAAAAATCAAGATGTCATATTTGTCCCTCTAAAAAAGATCGAAAAACACGAACATTATGCAAGAAGTGTACGAAAAATGTTTGCGGAGAACATTCCGTCGTTATTTGTACTTCATGTACAGAATAATTTTATTATGATGAAAAACGTTTTGTAGTCATTATAATATACTATATATATTACTTTCTTACTGTATGTGTTACTTTCTTACTCTATTACTATATATATCACTTTTATATATTGTATAAGGTGCATTAATAACAAATATATTCATTGTAGATAAATGGGTGTTTTGTATATTTTGAAATCCTATATATTTTACATATGGGTCCAATGGACCCGAATGGTAGTTCTTGCATATACTTTTTTTTAGTAGTCTGAAGGTTAATATTGTTTTAACCAATTGTGATATCGTAATCTAACAATATTAAAGGAAAAGATAGTTTATTCAAAGATTGAAATAGTTTTATTTAATCTTAATAAAATGTTATATTAAATTTGTAGATAATTTAAAAAAAATTGTGCGTTTTTCACTGCCAAATTAAAATTTGGACACTTATTTCACGTTTACTTTGGATTAACATTATGCAAATTTTTAAGAGGGTGTTGATTTCTGGCAGAAGTCCAAGTCAAAGATATGAGACTGAAACGTACTGAAATTTCCTTTTGCTGGATTAACAATTCTCAAAAATGGAAAAACAGCAAACTTCTGTTGATATGAAAAACTTAATTGTTAAATTATGCAAAGAGCAGAAAAGTATACGATATATTGCAGAAACTGTGAAAAAGCCACATTCAACAGTGCATTACATAACAAATACACTCAAAAAGTAAAGATTTTTGCAAAGACCTAGTGGAAGTGGTAGGCCCAAAAAGATTTTCTCGTCTCAAAATGAAAGACGGATTGTGAGATTTGTGAAAGAGAATCCTAAAATTTCAGTTGTAAAAATAGCCAGAGTTTTGAAGAAAGCATCTATTGTGAATGTACATCGACAGACTATAAATTTTTTTTTCCATTCCAAAGATTATAGAGCATACACGCCACGAAAAAAGCCATATTTGTCTATTCGTTATGTAAGTAAACGTCTTGAATATGCTAAACAATATGTTGGAAATGATTCTGGATGTCTGTTATTTTTACAGGTGAGTCGAAATTTAATTTGTTTGGATCTGATGGTCGGTGTTTTGTATGGCGAAGGAAAGGAACAGCGCTAAAATCAGCAAATATAAAAGCGACTGTAAAACATGGTAGCGGATGCGTTATGGTATGGGGTTCAATGGGAGCTAGTGGTGTTGGAAATCTAGTGTTCATTTAAGGTATAATGAACAAAATGATGTATTTGAACATTCTAAAAGAAAATGTATCAGAAACAGCTTCAAAATTAAATTTAAATGGAGATTATTCTTTTATCGAAGACAATGATCCTAATCATAGCGCTCGGATTGTACAGGACAGGAATTTTTCCTTCAAATTTTCTGCGTGATAAATAATTGCCATAATTTATATAGTGTGCCCTTTAATAGTATTTAAGGTGCAATTTTAAAAAAAGTAAAAAAATAAACGAGTTTTAAGGTCCATTGTCCCCTTAAAAATAAAGTGTTTCTTTTCTTTGTTCCTCTTTCATCTGGTAATCCCATTTGTGTTTGGCCGATCAAATCTTCAGTATGGAATACTTCTCATGACAATTTTCCAACTTGGATGCATGAAACCTATTTTAACTATCACCTTGTTTTATACTTTGCCAATATGTAACGTAGATATGCTTTTTTTTTAAATATTGTATCCGATGTAATTACACGAAACTTTAAAACAAAAGGAAACTGTTGTGATTCAGTCAAGCGCATTCTGTATATATTTTACACATAAATTAATCCAGATAATTAAAAAAAGTACAAAACAGAATGCATTAAGTTGTAAAATAAAAATTCCTTATGTGTTTTTTTTTGTTGTTGTTTAATATAAAGTTAGACCTAATACATGATAAAAAAAACTAACTTTTGCTATAAAAAATATCCTCATTCCAGTCCTCACATGCATTTAGAGGTGTTAATTGAGCATGTCCTGAAATGGTAATAGTTATTCTATAGATAGTTGTTTTCGTGTTGCCGGGTTCCGAAAACGAGAGAAGGTGAAAAACTACCTTCAGAATAATAAAAGCAGTGGGAAAGCTGAAAAAAAAATGTCTTTCTTGCTACTTCTAAATCAGTTACTAATACTGAACTTTATTTACTTAATTTAAAAGTACACTTAATCTTCCAAAACACAAGTGAATTCTTTAGGTTTTGTTAGAATATGAGTATAGGAATATATATTATCTTTGGATATGGTAAAATAAAGAATAAAAATCATTCAAATATGAACTTCGATTAAATATAAATTTTTAACTCCTCTTTTTATATATAAAAGCATAAAGATCATAGTATTAAAATATTTATTTGCTTAAAAGACGTTATAAAAACACATTAAAAGTAAATTAAAAATCTATATTTACATGTTTCAACTCATTTTCTGAGCCGTCGTCAGAATGTATAACAGAAAATTACAAATGCATATGAAAAATGGAAAAAATAATCGAAATTAGACAAGTAATCATATAACGCGCACTACATTTTCTCGATGGCTCGGGTTCCCTCTATGTAGTGATGCCGTAATTTGTCCAACCATTCAACCCATAAACTCGGGATACGAAAAGATAAAGTATCGTTACAAACTCCTGAACCTCTTAAATAAATTTCAATGGACTCTCTTATGAACTTATTGACTTACTACTCGCACTTATTTACATTTGAAAGCATAAATCTTTAATTTAATATAATTTATAATTTTATTATATTGATCTGGGTAATTGTTTATTCGGATGAAATAAATAAATTTTCGAAGAACGACTAAATGGTTCCATTGGTTATCTTATCAAACTTTAGGAGAATCAGAAATAGTTCCCTCAAACATTGTAGGCGGAATGCAGGGGACTATGTTGCGAATATGTTGGCGATTTTTTAAAAGTTTTAATGCTTCTAATCACTTTCTTGATCACTTTCTTGAAACCGATGAAACATATGCTTTACTTCTTCTTCAGATTCATCATCGTAATGATTACGAAGCCATGTAATTTACATTAAAAGATAAGAAATAAAACAAAAGTCACGATGGCAATATCAGTAGATTGCGATGGATGTTAAATTCTTTTTGCTAAAAAAAATCGATCGTTAAAGTTGCTTAATTTGAAGATGGATTAACATGGTGAAGTAAGAATCATCTATTATTAAACTCTTGAAGAAAGTATGGAAAACACTTGGTGGTGCATCCGTTACCTGTAGCTATCTCTATAACCTTATGGCTTTCACAGACCTGTACTTCTAGAGAAAAGTTCGCAGTTTACTTTCTTAAAATGTTGAAACGTAAAAATTTACCATCTGTAATTTTAATTACTATTATTATTTTACAAATAATGAGGTGTTCACCATCATTAGGTAAATAATTGTAAGTTTTCTTAACTATTTTGAAATGCTGCACTTTTTGATGTTCTTTAAATTATAGAGGACCTAACGACAAACCCATTTTTTAATATACAATTTTTCACGAATTTATGTAAAATTGCACGTCCAATATTAAATTATTTCTGTAGCATAAAGTAGGTACAACAATTATAATTGATTAACATTTTTTCGGATGGATATCGAAATTTTTGGAACTACAGCTGACATAGGCTTTCCATGGTGTTAATGATCCAGCATCAAATTTCGACATCAACAAAGTTCTGTAAATTGAATGAATATCGTGGGGTCAGATGGAGCTAGAATTCCATAATGCTAATTACAGACAATGAAAGTAGTCTTTTCTATTTAATACCTTTTTTGAATTAGTATGAAATGCATCCACTTAAACTCTATTTTTTATGTTAAAATTAATTCTGGGGTAGCTAAATTACAATTTTTAACACAGTTTAGCTTTGCATATCAGACTAATAACTGTTTTTTAAGAACAAATCATCTGCGCATGTGCCACAATTTTCAGCTATTCTCGAAATATTAAAAGGTAACTTTCCTGGTTTTATAATATTTGTGATATGAGGGACTTCATTTAAAATGTGAAAAAACTCAATTACATCATTATTTCCAAATGTTAAATTTGGTATATTATTGAAGTCTGCACCAAACGGCAGTAACCGTAGAAACAACTTCAATGAAGGACATTTATTTATTTGAAAATCAATAGTTGGCAATATGCAAGCTTTAGCTCAAAATACAGCATCGCTTGAACGTTTCTTTATCGATTGGTGTGAACCAAAGAAAGATTTCATTGCATTGTTAAAATGGCAGGATTGGACTTTATGGCTTTATATTAAGAAATAAATGGATAACGAGACGAGACCACAATGCAAATATGTATGTAAAAACATTCACACAGCTGTTTCAGAGCTTCTACAGCTGTGTCGCCAGTGCAATAGTTAGAATTTCAAATAGTTAAGTGCATATTCACATAGAAAATTGCAAGCTATGCAGATCAAGGTCAAGGACTTTTTGTAATTCCGACATATGTTCTGTAAATGAATAAAAAATGAAATTTATCCTATGAAATATAATCGTATTATATTTGGTAAGAAATCTATAAGAAATACCTCAACAAATATACTTAGATTGGGAAAACACTGAAAAGAAAGGAACATATTACATGACGCTCATTTCTCATAAATTTCTTTATATTAATTAAATTTTACTTAGCGAATCATAATTACTCAGTAACTTCAGCAAGATCTTTCTATAAATTTTTATGTTTTCTCTAGTCTTATCAGTGAAATTTGGAAGTTGTATTGCTGCAATATTCAATTAATTAATCATAACTGTATTTATATTGTTAAATACTAAATTTACGTAACAGTTTTTTTTTCTTTGTTTAAATTTCAATGACAGTTTTTCAACGACTTAACTGCTTTCTTCATTAAAAGTAAAATACTCTAATTATTTGAACGTTCTTTCATTACAACATTATATTTTTGCTGTCATCAAAAATGTATCTTTCTTAATCTAATGCATTTGCTATTTAAACTAAAAATACCCTCTTCTTCAGGGCATAATTTCACCTATGTTTAGTTTTGCTTCTTTCATCCATTTTTTACAATGTAATTTTCTGATCATCAAGTTTTGTTTGACAAATAACATTCATTGATGCATGTATTTTATATTCCTGTCATTATTTTATTTAGCTTGTAAAACTGATTTGATCTTGAAATTTGGCCAAATTTGTGATTTTCTTTTTCATTAAAAAGTTAAAGCAATACAAAAAATTAATTTACTATCTTATTTTTCTTAGTTTTTAGAATAAAAAATGTTATTATAGAGTAATTATATGTTATTATAAAATATTTTCTTTTAATTTATGGATATGTTGTGATGGATATGTATGGATATGCATGGATATGTTTAATATATGGATTATGCTGTTCGCGCACCACCCTGCGCAGTGCGCAGTGTAGTGCACACATAACTTACCACAATCATCTGAATCAAACAAAATTACATTTTCTAGAAAATATATTAAGTATTATATATAACCTATTTTTAGTAAAATTGAACAATTTTTTTTTAATGGCAGTCGTTTGAAGAAAAGTGTAAAATTGCCATCCATTTTCTGTATATTCAACACGGATTAAAAAAAATATCAGTATTGTTATTTTTACACATGAAATGATTGTGCCCTTACATAAAATAAGTAATCTTTAAATTACAAAAAGAAAAAAAAAATGATTGGTTGACGCATTTAAACACAGCTTTACACTGTGCCGGCGCACAGTGGTCCCAAATCACGACCAAGTGGCCAAAAATCATTTTTGGCTTTCCTAGTGGTTATATATGATTCATTTTTAATTGTATAACATTCTAAATGATATTACACTGTGAATATAAACTAAATGTAATTGGGGTTACGGTGGAGGAAATTGGGAGGCGCAATAGTGGGGGGGGGGCAAATTTTATTATATTTAAAGTTTCTCTTTTTACAGGATTTCTTTTACAGGAATGAGAATTTTCCGCTTTTGATTATGGTGAATATTTTCACTTTTTTAAGACAAATCATCTTATTCAGTTTCTCCTGAAAATTTAACCCCCCCCTCTCACCCTCCCTCCCTGATAATATAAAATATGTCATATTTTCTTATTCCCTAAATATAAAAAAAATCTTTTTTTTTTCTCTTTTGAATGTTTTTGCAAAGTAACAATAAAGAGTATAAGCAATTAATAAAATACATAAATAATAAATCAGCTAAATTTTAACCCCCCCCCCTCACGCACATACACTTTAAATCTCCCCTTTTTCCATTTGCCCCTATAGCAAGGAAAATCTAAAAATATTATTACTATTTTTTAAGTTTTCGACATCTATTTACTATGAATTAATAATAAAATCATTCAACTCATTAATTAGATTACTTTAAAAAATTCCCCCCCCCCCCTTCTTTTGCCTCTCTCTATTACACAGAGAATAATACCAATAAAATTTTTAAAAAATGAAGAATCTGCCTTTGTTATTTTATTTTGGTAATATTAAATACATAATTATCTATCTAATTTTAGTACATTTGAAATTTCCGCTTCTTAATGTTTTCTCAAAGAAATTACAGACGTTCTTTGGTTTTCTTCAGAGAATGTGTAGGAAGCTCTCCCTTTCCAAACGAAGAGGGGATAGGTGATGAATGAACATCAGAGATAGGAATAGCGGGGATGTGAAATGAGGAGAGTCCATTGACTACTGAATGTGGGGTTATACTTCTAGACCAATATCCAGTTTCAGGTCAACACATTTCTCTAGAATAGTAAAAGCGCAACGGATGGACTGTACATATTCTTTAAAAAGTATTACGAGATTGATTCTTTGTTTAAGGAGAATAAATGTAAATAAGTATGAAATCCATATAAATAAGTGTTTATATTAAAGTATTCATTAAAATTTACATGCGCATATAAATTATTATTATTAAATTAACATTCATATAATAAACTGAAAAAAAATACCGTTAATAAAATTTTTTTGCAATAGATTTATATGACGATACGTGAAAATTAATAAAATTTGTAAATAGGTAAAATATACTTTCCAAATAATCAGAAAATTTAAAAGATTAAATGATGTTTTTCAGTTGATTGAATTTCCCATACATGCATGTTGCTAGAATTTAGTATATATATATAACTTTAAATATGCAATTTTTAAAATAAAGTGAAGTCTTAATATTACTTTGATATAAACGAAAAAAGCAAGGGAAAAATTTAAAAACAAATAATTAATATATATATATATATATATATATATATATATATATAATATCCCCAACTCTTAAGCCCCCCCCCCACCCCCCCACCGCGAATTAAAAAAAAATCCCTATCGGTTCGGCCTACCGGCGCAGGTAGATTTCGAAGTTAAGTACTAATTTCACCAACAAAAACTTAATCATGATTAGAGATAAACCCACTTTAACAATTTTATCTGTCCATTTTTGACGAGTTTTTAATTTCACTTTTATATAAGAGCTGGTTTAATCAGAATCTTGTTAAAGCCAGTATTCAAAAAATATTTTTCCATGCTCAACAACTCGAAATTTTCAGACACATTTTCAGATTCAATTTTAAAAGGAAAAACATGAAACTTGCTGACGTGAATTTTTAATACATTTATAAGAGACCTATGTTTTTATTTTTCGTTTGATTAATTAGAACTTGATTTATAAACAATTATTTTCTCAGTAGGACCCTATTTTTCGTTTCCAACACAATCGCATTGAACATTTTGGTTCAAAATGCCCACTGTGATATTTTTAAAAATGTATTCTGCCTTAATAAAAAAATCGACCATTACGGCACACTATATAGTTTCTGAATAAGAGAACCTACCAAATGGATGCGTTTTAATGCAAAAATGAATTTAAAAATGAGTCAGAAAATAAGCAGTTTGGATTTGAGTACATCCTTAATACCATATTTTTTTTCTTCATTCTCGATGTATTTTTAATTTGTTTCTGCAGTAAAATTGGTCATATAAAAAACTTGTCAATATAAAAGTTGTAGATAATATTACGAAGATATATAAGAAATTCATGCGGATTCGATATCTTGTTAATAGACGAAGTTATGGATTTTTTTCTTCTTCGAAACCCCTTTTTGTTTTCGTTTTAAATTTTTTGCGATAAGAATTGGTATCCAATGTCCAACTTCAAACTAATGGTTCTCAAAAAGTCGCAACAAATCTCTTGGGATATGATTTTAGAAGGTTCATTCTATATTTTGTACTATAAAAGTCCGAGGATCTCGGAAAGGCTTTTTTTTATACATCACTTTTTATGTTCAAATCTTCCTTAAAACTATGTATTTTTAAAAAAATTCCTCTTTTTTTAATTTTTGAGATTTTTGCAATCGAAAAATCAAATTAAATATGTAATTTAATGGTATTTCAGAGAAGTGAAAAGAAAAAAACGTCAAACTATCGGAAAATGTCTTAGGGTGTGAATGCAACGAATTTGCTTGAAATTCACGCAACAGCAGAAAACGCTCAAAACTCCTAACTTCACATAAGGGATGCGAATTCATGTGAGCTTATAAAACCAAAATATTAAAGAATATAAATCTTCAGATATTTCTAAATATTGTGGAATTTATTTCATTTCGAAATGCGAAACTCCGATTTTCTGATTTTTGGCCACATAATCACGATTTGGGACCACTGTGCGGCGCAAGGAAAAATAGCGTTTAAAAATAAAACGCATTTCAATGAACACAAAGAGAAAAAAAAGTTTTTAGTTAAGTGTTATATTTTGCATCTTGCAGCTAGTCCATGATTCCTGAATTTATACGTGAAAAGTTTTTGAATTTCAAAAAATTAGTATTTAATAACGAGATAGTAATATTCCGAAGTATTTAAAATGTTAAACGTGGAATTTTATATATCTAATAAACCATTCTATTCATATATTTAACATACTTTTATTGAATTGCCTTTGTTTCTCAAAGTAAAAATTTACATGCTCCATAAAAGTAAGATGTATTTCTTTAACGCCATAATTTAGCCAAAACGACCATATAAAATTTTATCTCTCTCCTTCGAAATATTTCATTATTCTGGAGGTGTTTGTAATAATGATGTTCCCTCTTTTATACATATTATGAAGTTAGGACATTAACTTACATATATTTTGACTGATATTACAAAAGCACGTGTTAATTAGATTAATTTAAACACGTTGAATTCTTATCGATGACAACAATTATTTATTTGTCAACAAGGATACGAGTTTGCGAATTATTAGTCATTTTCACATACTACTACCACCAGGTAAGAATTGCAATTTAGGAAAAGTAATACGTTCTAACTCTAATATTAAAGGAAGGATTTATGTACACAAATTATTGAGAAGCAATATTAGAAAATTCTTTTCTTGGGTAGCAAAAGATTTATGTTTAGCTTGGTTTATGTAATTTAATCCTCAATTATTGTATTATTTTATAGTAGGTATATTTATTAAGTATCAGATGAAGATCTAGCTATAGAAATAAATTCTGTACACAGTGCTGTAAAATTTTAGTATTAGAAATTTTGAATAAACCATTGTCTCCTGAAAAAAATAACATACTAAAAAGAGAAGTAGCTGTGTAAAATGACACTGTGTATAACAATACAACAAACAATAATGATGATTTCAGCTGTACAAATATGTGACCAAGCGAACTAATGTGTAGATTATCTGTTTATAATAATAAGTCGCTGTGAGGTCGATATACCTAAAAAAAATGTCTTTTTTGCAATTGGGAATGCGTTTGTGGTTTTCGATTTTGAAATGTTTAGAAATGTTGTAATCAAATCATGAATGTGTGTATTAAAATTAAACTAGATTTCTTGTAGTATGATTGCAGATCACCCGGTGTAATTGATAATTTTACTTAGTTGTATTTTTAGAATAGAAAATTTATTTATTATCTAAACAAATATATTTAAAAAAGCCATTTAATGTCTCTAATTCCATATAATGTATTCCATCTAATTCGATAAATTTGTTGGTACTTTTGATAAATTAATTGATTTTGTGAGCCATATCTCACAGATACATTGGGAACATCAGAGTGTTAAAAAATACATATTTTGTTATTTTTCAGTGTAATAAATTACAATCGCATTAAACTGTATATAGTCTTTAACAAATATGTTGAAACAACTATTTGAACGAGTCATTAATATTTACACTTGTTCCATGCGTCAGATGATAGATAAAAACGCAATCTGGTGAAATTCCGATATAAGAGTTGAAAATGTCAAATAAAGATACATATTTCGTGATGCGTAAATTCCTTACACATTACTATTAGGTTGCTCAAGGGGAAAAAAAGTAACATGGACAGAAATGACAATAGTAAGAAATTTATACTTTGTGTCACTGTGATAATACACATCTGTCTTAAAATGTCAGTTTCGTAATCTTTAAAATTAACACGTTCTCAAAATTCCACAGTGCTGAACACTGTGTGCATGTGCAGCGTGATCGAGCTTCTCAGTTGCAGACAACATCGTACCCAGTCTATGAATGATGAGCCTACAACTAACTTCTGACAGTTTTTCGAGGAGCCTGGAGCCAATGCCCCACATCACCGACAGTAATACTTTGGAAACACTAACAGGAACTGAATCATGGCAGTACTGGGGGAAAAACTTAAAATTTAGTGGTGAGGGAAACACACAACAATTTCTGAGCTCAAATGTAAAATAAATAAAAAGAAAAATGCTAAGTTACTAAAAAATAAAAAGACTATTAAGAAATTTAAAATTTAAGCTAGAAAACAACTAGCCGTGTGGCAGCGTCTCCCACGCTCGATCCAACGCGGCGCCCTAAGCAACAAACGAAGGACAAAGCTACCAGACTCCACCCGACATGCGTAGAAATGAGTCTACAAAGAAAATAGAACTTTAACTAATTTGAAAATATTTTATTTAATTTCTGGTGATATTGCTATTATTATTATTTTAAAATAAAAGGTAATTTAAGATTTGTAATCTGCAAATTTACGATCCAAAATTGAAAGTACATCTTCTTGTGTTTAATAAAACACAGCATCAAACAAAATTCACGAACTGATTCGAAAATAATAATACTGTATTTAGCATAGTAATACACATATTTAGCAGAATAATAAAACTTTCTATATTAATGAGAAGTATTTTTCTTTTTAATAAATTAAAAAAATTACAAGACAGCGCTTTCATAAGATATAAGTATTTCAACAAAAAACACATAAACAAAGTAACATATTTAAATTTCTGTATAACCTATTCATGGCTGAATTTTTGTTTTCTCAAATTTCTTGTTAAAATCACTTTAAAATTTTGCAAAATGAACTCGAAAAGTACTTAAAAAATACGTTAAAATATTTTTGTATTTATTTGATAAAATGTAAACGTACTTATTATGGGAATATCCATATGTGGAAAATACATGCTTTGTTTTATATCTATCTGAGAAGAACATCTCCAAAGATGAGATCATTGTAGTTGGATGCTGGGCCACTTCTATCAATACAGGTCTGAGAAAAGGGGTTTTACGAAATTTAGAAATGGCGATAGGGAGGACCTTACAATAATATATTTGCCTTTTGAATTTACTTTAGGCACTTGCTTCAACATATTGATTGGAAAAGCACAGGAGCGGCATTATTTTCTGGTACTATATGTACATTGTTAAAAAAGTGTAGCAATCTGTCCTGACATTACACTGTTTTTAAAGATAACGGCTATTTACTGACAATTTATATGATCTTAAGCATAATATTCATAATAATATGGTCATAATACCTGCACAATATGATCACGTAACCATTATTTACAAAAACAATATCAAATGATTTAACAGTTTGCTGCTGTTCTGTAACAGTGTAGGCAATTACCTACTTGTGTAACACTATCTGCTGTCAAATTCCATTTAATCAATTATAATATTCGAATAATGACTTTTTAAAATGTGCAATGTAATGAGATCAGCTTCTGTCCTGGGGACCTTGATCTCCGTAATCGAGGGTTGATTTATCATTAAAGACCACAACCAGTACTCTCAGACAGTATGTATCCATTGAAAACCATACCGCTGAATTGACACAGTTAGTAGAGTAAGGGGCCCATATTTCGTCCCCTCCCTTAATTTTCCCGCTTCTACGAAAGTGGCGCCACTTATGACGCAAGGCACGGGGGACGGGAGGTAAAAGGGGTCAGTGTTGAAAGTTTCGTTCGCCAAGACGCACACATAAATTAAAGACGGCGAATTTCCTATTTTTAGAAGACCCGAGTTCTTATTACATCATTTCTACAACGTTATTTACGGTACTGTTAATATTTATATCTTATTTATTGCATATATTTTACATTGGTAAGTTGCTGGCAGTAGAATACAGTGAGTTTTATGAAGCTCATTTCATCTTACGGGAACTGAAGCTCCGTCATATTGGGAGGTAGCATGGTCCCAATTTCATCCGCCTTGCGGTTCTTATTTTCGTCCCAGGGACGAAATTAGGAATGCTTTTTCATGACATTTTTTAAAATTTTTTCCCTCATGGTTGGCTGTCTGATGTTTCGTTATGTGATTCTTCCACTGATAATTAGTACATTTCTTTGTGCCTTATTTTGATGCAAATTAAATTACTTACTCATTTAGAAATAAATTTTTATTTAGTTATAAGTTAAGCCTCGGCGTATTGGATTCTTTGGAAGGACGAAATTGGGATCATTTTTTTTCTGTTGCATTTTTTAGATACTTTTGAAAAAACGATTTTTCGTATTGTTAAAATTGTTTTGTACGAAATTTGTCTATGTTTCTATGTGCGTGGGTAGTTAGTCTATGTAAAATCCAAATTTTGTAGATTTTCACTGAAAATTACAACTTCCAAGGGCCTAAAAGTGACTTTGGAAAGGTAACAGGGCACCTTACTCTATGTTTCGCCATGGAGACTTAGGCGTCTGAATGGTTTGACATTAAGCGGAATCATATTATAATTTTAGGAGCAATGCATGTCTTCAAGACAATATCAGCATCGCGTCAATAAACAAAAACGATTGCTGGAGGTGATAGACTCTGTTATTAAATAGGGGAGACTGGGGAGTGTTGACCCGTTATTTAGAAAATGATTTTTTATTTTTTTTTATATTAAACCTAGAAAAAAGTTTAATATATCATTTTATTAGTTATATAATCAGTTATAAAAAATAAATTTACCACATAAGTTTAATGTATAAGAAATTTCAAAAAATGATTTAAATTTAATCATAAGAAAATAATGGGTCAAGGCTCCCACATATGGGAGGCATTACCCACTTTATTTTATTTTGAAATATTTCTTAAAAAAAACAGTTTGAAAAAATGTAGACTATCTTTATACTACATGGTTTCATTTAAATTAAAATTTATTTGGGAAAATGTGTGCAATCAAGCATGCTTAGACGCATCTCAAGGCACAGGAAAAAAAATTCCATTTTAAAACCCATTTTTTGTGACACTCTATCTTGAATCACTAGTTGCCACTTACTTTGGTTTCAACTCATTGCGTTCATCTTGTTGAAATTTGTCTACATACCTCCCTAAAGCGTTTTGATAGATGTTATGTTATTTATTTTGCAGAGGCATGGACACTTAACAATTTTTAAGGCTGTTAAATTCATCCTTTTTATCCTTTGCCATTCTTTCTATTTACCTACTATGGATACTATTTAAATGAAATAAAAGATCCTATCAACTTTCCCATTTCTAGATCATTAAATATTTTCTTGCTTGTATAGCAAATTTTCACATCTTCCTTTAATCATTTTTTTAACATTTACTTTTCTATCTCGCTATTCTATTGGAACTTTACAGAATAAATTTATATTATTTTAGAAATGTAACTATTACACCTTCATTATGTACAGTGTATAATAAAAATATTTCCAAAAACACTTAATTAAGAAGCTTTGAACATGGTCAGCTCTCCCTCACATTGATTGGGACAAGCCTCCCCAAATACCACTTTTTAAAGAATAGCACATGATTATGTTTAGCCTAATTTACTATACAATCTTTATGCCTGGAGTGAAAGCTCAATATTTCTGCAATACTTAAAACCTACTTACTTAAAATTCTATTATATATTTTATCTGAGAAAATCTTAGAAAATATTTCTAAAGAAATTCACTTTTTAAGCTGAAAACTCTGTATCAGCAGTAAAGTGGCTGTCAGCAGTAAAGTGGCTAAATTAAACTGAAAATTTTCAAAACTAAGTTCAGTCAAGGAAAAGTAACTTGGCATACTATAACATATTTAACACTGCTCCTATTGTCCTAGCAAATACCAGTTCTAGCACCTTAAAATCTAGTCTAGTTAGAGTGAGAGATGGAGATAGAGAGATGGGGTCAGAGTCAGAGCCAGACCGAGTAGATTTCGTAACCTCAGTGCTCCACCGGTATTGATTAAAAAAAAAAAGTACATTGGAAATGAAGACAAATTATGAAAATTACGTTGGCTATTTTCCATTATTTTGATGCAGGAAGTTATTTTGTCTGTTAGATCAGTGCTTCGCAACATTTTTGCTTTCACGTACCCCTTTTTTAGGCTTTTAATTTCGAAGTATCCCCAATTCTCATAAACACGCCCCCTTTCCCCCTCCATCTAACATGTTTTTTTTCTTCATTAGTAATCATATAACAGCCATATAATAATGCGATACAAATTACATTTGTTTTTTAAAGTTAATAATACTTTTTTTATAATATTAGCCAAACATTAAGAGAAATCAATCTAGCATTAAAAGAAATTTTAACAATCATACCATGTTTATTGATCAACATTTCTTTTACAAAGGACATTAAAATGAGAAGATCTGATGTGATTTAGACAATTTGGAATTAATATTAAACACAAAAGAATGAAGAAGGAGTGGTTAATTGAAGATTTTGGGAAGATGGATGAAAAAAAAATAAGTATTCATGGAATATGCTTATCAGTGGGCGGAGCTAATGACATTGCATTATCAATTGATTATTAAGTATAGCGGGCCATTTCCCTTATTTTGAGTGTAACATATTGCATTTGCACATGAGACTAACTTTGTAATCGAAAAATATCAATTTTCTTCATGTGTCTTTATTTAAATAATTTTTGTGATTTCCACCATTACAGATATTATTTTCATTTACCCTTAGCAGTCCCGCCATCTACCCCTGGTTGGGAACTGCTGTATTAGATAATTTATTTTAAATGTATATTGAAACCAATATAATAATCTATGATATGATGATTTATTTATAAGGAAAATAGATGTTAGATGACAGTTTAAAAAATATTGCTTATATATACTTAATTGCATTAACATAATTTAAGTGTTTTTCAGTCTATACAAGATTTTTCAAAATTTTCACCAAATAAAAATTTTGCGAATCTCGTAATCGGGTATCTATATTCTCGGTCTGGAATATACACCGCTATTCTTACGCCATTTTTTTAAAATTAATAATTTTAAAGACAAGTATTTTTCTATTTTGATCATATTAAGCACATATTTAAATTTCCGGTTTAAAAAAATAAAAACACTACTGGAGGATCATTCTGAAATTCCTAATTTACTAATTGAACACAGCTTAATTAATGAAATTTTTGCTTTACACATTAAATAATTACAATATATGAAAAATGCTACATGAATGTGCCTCGTCAATTCCCAAAAAGTTTCTCCGCATTTAAGGCATTTCGATTGTCACTAATATGTATCTAAAGAAAACAAAATCACCAAAATACGTAGAATATTTCGAAGTCTAATTTAAAAATTGGTCGCCTTTTCTTAAGCTTACAATACAGGTAAATGAAACATAAGTCGAGGCCCTTCATATCCATAGAGTTATTTGACCTTTTAAGTAAAAAAAAAGGAAGCCTGATCCACTTTCGTGATTTTTTGCCTCATTTAAGGAAGACGGGGTCGCTTTATAATGAACGATGTGCATTTTAATGGGAATTTTTTAAAAAGAAAACGTTTTAAATGCAGAGAAATGTTTCGAGTTTTGTTTCTGAAGTTAGGATGTCTCATTACATAACAATTATTTACGATTTTTGCATTAAGATATTAAGTACAAGGATGTTGTCGATTTTAGATGTCATCACATTTTGGCGCAATGACCTCGTCTTATATTTCTTGAGATGCAACTATTATTTGCAGTGATGTGTATGTTATTTGTAGAGATGTATGCATTATTTATTTTATTTGTAGAAGTACATTTATTATTTACATTATTTGTAGAGATGTATCTAACATTTGTACTAATTTTAGCGATGTACCTATTATTTTTATTATTTGTATCGTCGTACATTTTTTTAGATATTTGTAGATATGTGTCCATTCATTTGAAGATAAATCTAATGGAATCTAGTGGTTTCCGATATTCCTTTATTTTATGTTTTGAACATTCTCCTTATCAATCAGATGAGATTTGCAGCCACTAGTATTATAAATAAAAAAACTAAGATCGGATACACAACTTCAAGTACAACCTACAAGTGTTAGGCAAACGGACTAACTTCTCGATACAAAACCGCTTCACATCTGACTAAATCTTAAGTTACTTACAAAAGTATAACTACACGTACTACAAAACTTCTGTAATTAATCAGGATATTTCCCCAAATAGTCGTGTTATCAAAATTATTACTTTTCTTCAATTTAAATAATTAATTTAAATTGAAGAAAAGTAATAATTTTGAAAGCAAAAATCGCAACGTTTTCAAAATTAAGTGTCAGCTTCATATAAAATATATTGTTGCTCAAAATTAATATTCAATATAAAATTAAAATTAAATTCATTTCGGAATTATAAACATTTATTTTCATTATTCAATTCTGACCCCCCCCCCCCCCCCCACACACACACACACATTAGGATTTCTAAGGAGAGATATTTAAATTATCATCCTCATATAGAATATCGCTCTAGAAAATGAAAATGAAAAATAAAATTTATTTCTTTTTTTGTTCACATAGAACTGAAAATTACTGTAAATTGAATAAAAAAGGAAGAATGAATATTTATTTTAATATTAAGTGTACTAATCATCTTTAAAAAAGATTTAAGTTTTTATAATTAATTACTTTAATCTTTTAAATGTCACATATTTTATTTTTTATCGTTAATTAAGAAGTTGTTAGTGATTATTCCCTGTTTGTTAGCTAAAATTTAATTGAGAGTGCTGTTAAAGCTTAAAAAGGCGAAATAAGTAAAATTTTAAATTAGTTTTCAAACTAATGAATTTGTTATCTGTTAATGAAATACACGATTTTATTTTAATATAATTGATCAGATTTTTCTGGCATATGGATTACTTAAATGCTTTCCTTTTATCTAAAATATTTAGTTCAATTATAAATATGTAACAAAAAACTGTTTAATTTCGAAATAAAATTGACATACACGTTATTAAAACTCTTTTCAAAATTTATCGTGAATAATTACTCTTCTATTAGATACATATTTCTAAAGCTCTAAACATATAAATTGGTATTTTAACATATTATGTCAAAACCGAAAACTGACCCATAAAAATACAGTTTGTATTCGTTTGTGCTCGTTTGTTATTTTTATAATTTCACACACAGGGTGTAAATAGAACTTATTATTTATTTATATTAATTTAGGTGGTTAACATTATAATAAAGATCCTTACAGAAAAACATCAGTCCTGAACTAAACAAATTTTGTTTTTTAAAAGAAATATTTCCTTAAAGTAAAAAATTGTAAAATAACAGATGCAAAAAAAAGAATAGTTAATAAACAATTAAATTAAAAAAATAAAAAACCCGACTGCGTAAAAAGCGAACTAATTAATTATTTCTCATCAATGTGTAACTATTTTTTTTTTCAATTCCTAATATATTTTTTCACACTCTCGCTATATATATCTTGTTCAAGTTTTCAATCGTTTATAAAATACTTATTATTCATCCTATCAAGTTCAAATAATTTTTTTAAACGTGTAGTGGATGACACTTGATGTTAATCCAGTTTTGTTTCAAATATTAATTTATTAATTACATGTAATTAATTTTCAATAATCGAGAGAGCCCTCTGCTTGACCAATGTTTTTTAAGACCGAGAGAGCCCTCTTCTTGATCAAGGCATTTTAAGCGCCACTCAAGAGGTAAGAAGAATGGGAGAAAAAAAATTCGCTTATTGATCTAAGTAGGAATTGATTTAAAATATTTTTTATGTTACTTGTTTATATTACACAGCAAAGAGGAAATTGCTGGCCAGCAGCAAGATAGGTGCTGGCAATGATGGAGAAGTGCTGGCTGATGGTCTACCACTGCATGACCACTGCTGGGCAGCTTCAGTCAACTTTGCTGTTGGAAATCATCAGATAAAATTCTGGTGGGCATCCATCTTATCTCATACGCTGGCCCACCACTACATAAAAGTGCACGAACTTTTGCAGTATTAATGCTGGGAACCCTTACGCTAGGTGGCGCGGCGAATATCGAAGACATTGAGTATTTGAACACAAATCTGAAATGAATAAATGTAACACAATTTAAGCTGTGAAGCTATTTTTTAAACTGTAAAAAATATAGCACCACTGCCACCAACAAAATAAATAAGTAAATGAATAAATAAATAAATTCTTTATTTCAATGCACTTTTTTTCTCTCCTTAAATCTGGTTTTACTAGGTTACAAAGGATTTCTTTTTTCATAATTTACACAGTTTAGAATCAATAATAAAAAAAGCGTATAAAATACATAGGATTTCTATGCAATAGAATAATTTCTATACCAGTTTAATGATTGGGAGCGTAAATCACAAAAGAAACAAACTTGAAATAGTGTAATGAGAGCTTGAAAAGTATGAGCGGACATAGCGTCAGCTGAAAGCACTTGTTCATGTTCGACACGAAAACCAAGCAGCATCGAGCACGGTTAGTACTTGGGAGGGAGACCACATGGAAACCGCTGAAAGTTCAAACATTTCTATAGACATTTCTATAGCTCTTGGTGAAACTAACTTATAGAAAAAAGAGTCATAATTATATAATACTTTGTTTTTATAGAATTCTATAAGACATTCTTGTAAGGGAAAGTGCTGGGCCAGCAGAGGGATAGCAGTGGTATAGGTGCTAGCACTGCAGGAAAAGTACTGGATTGAAGTAATGTGACGGCATACCAATGCTGGCCTGCTGTTGGCCACCACTGATGGGTCAGCTGCATTCGGCTTGGACACTTTTCGACAGGTTTAAGTAATGGCATCCTTGCGCTTTACCGCTGATGGCACTGCTGGCTGCCATCTTTTTTCCAGCTGATGGCCCACTGTTTCTTTCTTTGGTGGGTACTTACCTATGTTTTTTTTATTTACTTTTATTGATGACTTTTAAGTTGAGTTTAATTGTTAGTTCCTATCTATAAACACTGTTTTGATGAGGTCTTTAGATGTCTATGATGGTTAGAGTTGCAGTAAAGCTAGAGATCCTACACACACAACTTCCAGTTTGTATAATATTTTAACGGAGCTTCTGACAGTAAAAAAGCCAATGAAACATCGCCTTCATTTTGAAAGACCTTTCCAACTCAATAGGGTGTGGAAATTTTTTTCGTCAATACCGCCATTTTGTATTTTACGGCCGCCATTTTGAATTTATAAAAACAAAACCTAGCCTATAACCATCAAACCGTTAAGACGAATTGACAGAGACCTCATTCATTAAAATCCATCCAGCCGTTGGGATGTTTCGAGGATATAAAGAAATCCACATACACAGATACGCGTGAAACACATAACCCTTCTTTTCAGTCGGGTAAATAGTGCAAATTCTAAAAAAGTAAAATTATACAAACGAATTCTGATTAAGAGAACTAAGAACACATTTCCAAATATTTTAACCAACAGGAATTATAAGCTAGAAAAATCCCTTTTGTTTCCAAGGAATGTACTGTCCATCTCTATCAAGATCAAAACCTGAGGATCCAAATGATGCAGCTTTACAGAGGACAGTGTTATCATATTATTTAATTTTAGCTTCTATCCTATGCGTTTGATTTCAGTATCTGTAATTTTGCACAAAACATCCATGTGTAATTCGTTTCGTATTTAATTTCAATTTCGTGATTTTATACGTTATTCGATTACTTGAAGTGATCTAATATAATATGGACAATCTGGATTAATGAGTAGGATTATCTTTATCTATTGTAATTATAGGTGTATGCGATACGTTTAATTATCACTATTATAAATTCTACTACTAATAATTTGCATTATATAATAACCGAAATGCCATTTATAGGATTTTAAAAGTACCAGTTATTTTCTATTATTGATAATCTTGCATACTATATTTAGTACCATTTTCCTATAAATTTTGGCTGGAAGTTTATCTGATGTTTTCTAACAGACAAGCGAATAATTTTTACTTTCTCGTAAAATTCCGTTCTCTTTACGGAAAATGAATCTTTTAAATGTTATACGAATATAGCTAAAACACGACCGGTTTAAAAATGAAATGTTTCTTTTCTTAGTTTCTCGTACATCTGACAATTCCATTTGTTTTTGGGAGATAAAAACTTCCTTATTCATGACAATTTATAAAGCCTGTATACATGAAACCTAATTTGACCATCGTCTTGTTTATACTTTGCCGATGTGTAACGTATATATACATTTTTTTTAAAAATTTTTTATCCGTTGTATTAACAAAAAAACTTTAAAATGAGGTAATGATCCAGTCAAATGCGTTCTACACATAATTTGCATAAAAAGAAATACGGATAATTAGAGGAAAAAATGTATTATGTTGTGAAATAAAAATTTCTTCTACTTGTTTTTTGTTTAATATAATGTTGGGCCTAATACCATATAAAAAAACTAACTTTTACTATTAAAAAATATTATAGTACAGTCCTTACATATAATGTACTGAAATGGTAATTGTTTTTCTGTCGATACTTGTTTTTGTGGTGCCGGGTAGAGGTCTGCACGGGCCCGGGCTTGGCCCGAGGCCCGTACCCGGCACGGCAAAAAAATTATTCGGGCCTGTGGGCTCGATATAAGAATTTAAGCGAAGCAGATAAAATTCGAGCCATTTTCAATGAATATGATTTTCTCGAGAAGTATAAATGTGCGTCACGAGCCGATGCGAGTTTAACAACATCAATACAGAAATGTAACATGTCCATCGTAGAGATCGGCATCGTACAGTTACAAGATGTCTGATTCCGAGTTTAATTTTTTTTTTCAGCAGACTCTTTCCGGGACGGAACTGGTCTTAATCGATCTCAGGATATGTAGAACAGTCATTGTGTTTTGTAGTATTAATAGTGATAATGAACTTCTCTTAACAGTATCTTTGGAAATATACCTTAAGGTGGTTCTCATATTCACTGCTCAACAATGCGAAGCTTTCTTACACATTTTCTGACAAAATTTTTAACTATAAAAGCATAAAATTGTCAGGCCTGCCTATTGAAGGCATTTGGAAACGAATAGCTTTTAACATATTTGATAAATTACTTACAGAGATAACAGAGATTCCTGTCACGTGACTGTACGTTTTTCTCCTTTCCTGTGCTATCGCTTCCGGAAATTCGATTCAAAACGCTAACTTTGACAGTATTTTCAGAAAGATATATTGCTTTTATCTATGAAAAAATGACATTTACATAGCTTCTGAATAAGAATACCTGACAATCTTACGCGTTTCCGAAAAGAAAAGAATTCACAAATGTGTCGAAATGTAGCTCCTTTGGATTTGAGAAAAGCCTTAAAAATGAGAGAAATATTTTCATAAATATACTTTTTATTATACAGCTTCAAAAGTTATAATGTTTATAATCCTTTTTTCTGAACTAATCTTTTAATGAATCCTTATTTCCATTTTGAAATGTCTGTAGACACGACGACTAACACACTGTAAGTAATCGTTAATGTTTACTATTGCGTGTTTTCTGTTTTGAGAACATCATAGTAATGTAAAATATACTGTAAAATGTTCCCATAAATATGTATGTAGTATTCATTAAAAAAATGTAATTGTATGTTGAGAAAAAACGGATTTTTTTTTCTTTTTTTTTTGTAGAGATTGTGTCGGGCCGGGCCGAGAACTGTAAAAATGCAAACGGGCCAAGCCGGGCTCGGGCCGAACTTCCAATTTTTATCTTTTTTTAACTTTTAACTTCCCGGGCCTGGAAATTCCGGCCCGTGCAGACCTCTAGTGCCGGGTTCCACAAACGAAAGAGGGTGAAAACCACATTCCGATTAATAAAAGTAGTGGAAAATCTGAACAAAAATGTCATGCTATTTCTATGTCTGTTTCTAGTATTGAACTTTATGTATTTATCATAAAAGTACAGTTGCATCGTCTAAAACATAAGTGAATGCTTTGGGTCTTGTTATTATATGAGAATAGGAAGATAAATTATCTTTGGATATTATGAAATACCGAGTAAAAATCATTCAAATACTAAATTCGAAAATTTCAATTAAACATAAATTTTAAAATTCTGTTTTTACATAAGAAAGCATAAAGTTTTCATTTAATGTGTTAATGTGTTAATGTAATTTATTATTTCCTGATATTGATCCGGATAGTTGACAATTCGTGTGAAACAAATATCTTTTTGAAGTACAGCTAAATGGTACATTTCGTTACTTTAACAAACTTTAGGAGTATCAAAGTACATTTATCCAACATTTTAAGCGCAATGTATCGAATATGTGGCGAATGAGTAGGGGAATTTTTCAAATGTGTAATGTCTTGAAATTGATGAAAAATATGCTTTATTGCCTCTTCCGTTTCAGTCTTGTATTGGCAACGAAGCAATGTATTGTGTTAAAGATTAGAAATTAGTCAAAAGTCACGATAGCAATATCAATATTCTGTGATGGAAGTAAAATTATTTTATGATGTTTTCGATATAAAAAAATCGACTATTAAAGTTGCTTAATTTGAATATGTATTACCAGGTGAAGTACGAAACGTCTCTTATTCAGCACTTGAAAAAAATTCAGGAAGAAACTTAGTGTTGTATCAAGTAACTGCAAATTTCCCTATAGCAAAATTGTTTCAACTGCCCCATATCTCTAAAGAAAACATTAGAGTATCATTTCTTAAAATTTTGAAATATAAAACATACGACAAGTTTAATTATCCTTATTATTTTATAAATAATGCGTTGTTCACCCTCATTAGGTAAATCATTGTACGTTTTCTTCTTCCGTTTTGGCTGTTCTTCAAACTTTAATGGACCTATCTATAAACGCATTTTTTAATATACAAATTTTCACGAATTTACGTAAAAATGCGCGTCCACTATTAAATTCTAAATGTATATAATAAAGTAGGTACAACGGCTATAACTGATTCGCATTATTTCGGATGGCCGTAGAATTTTTCGGAACTACAGCTGACAAATGTCTTCCAGCGCATTCCTGATTAAAGAGGAAATTTAGACCTCAATAAAGCTCTGTAAACTATATAAATTTGGCGGCATGAAATGGAGTTTCAATTACATGCGCTAATTTCTGGCAATGGAATCTTGAAATGAAAATTTTTAATCCTTCTTTTATGGGCCAAATTTTGATTTAGTACTTTTTTAAAATACTATGAAATGCTCCCACTTTAACTCTACGTTTTTTGTTAAAAGTAATTATGGGATAGCTAAATTATAATTCTTAAAGCACTTCTTCACACAGTTCATCTTTGCATACCGGTCTAATAACTGTTTTTTATGGCATATCTTCCGCACCGTGCCAAAAGTTTCATCTGTTCTCGAAATACTAAAAGATAATTTTCAAAATATTTGTGGGATGAAGGACTTCATTAAAAATATAAAAATACTGAATTACATGATTATTACTGATTTTTTTTCTAGATTATTGAAGACTGTACTAAACGACAGTAACTATAGAAAAAACTTAGATGAAGAACATTTATTTATTTTTAAATCAATAGTTGCACAACAGGAAAGATTTAAGCTCAAAATACAGCGTCGCTTTAATTTTTTTTTTACTTATTGGCGTAACCAATGAAAGGCGTTTTATTTCAGTGTTAAAATGGCAGGATTGAACGTTATGCCTTTATATAAAAAAATAAATGGGCAACTTGACAAAAGCAAAATCCAAATATGTATGTAAAAAAGGTAAGGCAGCCGATTCAAAGCTTCAAAAGCTGCATCATCTGCGCAAAAATTAAAATTACAAAAAGTAATTATATAAACGCATAGCAGATTGTAACCGCAGAGTGGGAAAACAATGTAAAGAAACAAATACATTACATGACGCTCATTTTTCATAAATTTTTTTGGATTAATTTAATTTCGCTTAGTGTCCAAATAATAATTTCTTAGTAAGTTTAACATAAATTTTTATAAATATTTATGAAATTTCCAGTCTTTTCAGTGAGGTTTTGAAGTTGTGCTGCTGCAATATTCAACTATTTAATCATATATGTGTTTAGATTTTTAAATACTAAATTTACTTAACAGGTTTTGTTTATTTGTTTAAATTTCAATGACAGTTTTTCAACGATTTAATATATTTCCTCATGAAAAAGTTAAATACTCTTATTATCTGAACGCTCTTTTATTACAAAATTATATTTTTGTTGTCATAAAAAAATTATCTTTCTTAATCTAATGCATTTTCTTTTTGCAATAAAAATACCGTCTTACTCAGAGCATTTTTAAAAGTTTAATATTTATTTTTGCTTATTTCGGTGATTATTTGTACGATCATATTGCGATCATGAAGTTTTGATTGACAAATACTATTCATTAATGAATTATTTTTACCGTTCTGACATTATTTCTATTATCCTGATCAACAGATCTGGTCTGATATGCCCCAAAGTAAAATCAAGAGATGTTGATCATTTACTGGCGCAAAAATTTGGCCAAGTTTGGGATTTTATTTTTCATTAAACGATTAACAGAATACAAAAAAATTAAAACCTTTTTTTTCTTAGATTTTAGTCTAAACAATATTCTTAATATAGAATAATTATTAAAATTTAAGAAGATATTGTTAGTTTCACATCGATATACCATTCGTGCTCCACCTGCTCAGTTTAATGCACATGTATAACTTGTTAAAGACTTCTGAATACAAAAAAAAATATTTTTCCAAAAATTATATTGAATAGGGAGGGGGGAGGCATAACCTACTTTTGTAAAATTGAACGAAATTCTGTAAAATGACAGTCTTTTGAAGAAAAGTGTCGTTTTTCGTTCAAAAACGCCAATGCGGTTTAAAAATATTATTATTGTTATTTTTACACATGAAATGCCTGTGCCCTTCCACAAAATGAATAATCTTCAGTTTCCAAAAAGTAAAAAACATCTATTGGTTCTATCATTTAAACACAGCTTTACACGGTGCGGGCGAATTGAAAAATTGCGTTTCAACAAAAAATGCGTTTCACTGAACACAAAAATCATATTTTTTTTTTAGTTAAAAGTTATATTATGTAACTTGCAGTTATTCCACTATTCCCGAATTTATACCACTTAAATCTTTCGAATTTCACCAGACTGTTTTAGTGGCTTATTTTACACACTATAGAGATCCGAAAAATGTTTTCTTTTATTTATTAACGGTAACCTTCACTTAAGATTTATTGTTAAATCTATATTAAAATATATTTGCTTGCATTTAGCTATTAGAATACAAATAATTTCAAAATTGTTATTAACAGAAATTCTTAATAACGAGATAGATACATTCCGATGTATTAAAAATGTCAAATGTGGAATTTTAAATATTGAATAAAGGATTACATTCCTTTGTTTAACACTCTTTTAATGATTGCTTTTAATTCTTAACCTAAAAATATTCATGCTCCATAAAAGTAAGACTCATTTCTCTAATGCTATAACTTAGGTAAAACTATCCATATAAAAATTTATCTCTCTCCTTAGAAGTATTTCATTAATTCTGGAGGTGTTGGTAATAATGATGTCACTTTGTTTATACATGCCATGCAGTTAGGATATTAACTTGCAAAGTACTTTCACTGATAGTACAAAAGCACTTGTTAATTAAGATGGATTTATGCACGTAGAACTCTTATAGACGACTACAAGCATTTGTTTGTCAACAAAAATACAAGTTATCGAATTATTAGTCATTATCACGTCAAATATCATAAAGTAAGAATTACTAATTAGGGAAAGGCAAAACTTCTAAGCATAATATTAAAGGGAAGTTTTATGTACAGAAGTTATTGAGAAACTATATTAGAAAATTACTTGCTTAGGCTGCAAAAGATTTATGTTCAGTTTGGATAATATAACTGAATCCTAAATTAATGTATTATTTTTATAGTAGGTCTATTTATTAAGTATTAAGAGGAAAAGCTAGCTATAAAAAAATTAAGTATAGCCAAAGCTGTAAATAATGTTTATCGAAGTTTGGTATCAAACATTATTCTGCAAAATAAATTAACAAACAAAAACCGAAGTACCTGTGTCAAAGTGCGTTGCATATACCAATAAATAAGACAATAATGATGATTTTAGCTGTACATATGCGTTATAGACCAGGAGGCGACTGCACAAACCCTCACATCATCGAATTGACATACGAAATTCCAGGATTACTTAATACTCGATTGGCATATCTGGTCTGCAAGTTGCATATTGGTGGAAAAATCGGTGTTTAAGTTTAGAATTTATTCCAATCATGAATTTTCGAACTCTCTAGTAATTGTACTTTTCGATAATATAAAGTTACATTGTCATGTTATTATTTAACCACATATAAGAAAATAGTAAATTAATATCACAAATATTTTGTGCAATTTTCCTATATGTTTGATCTTATTTTATGTGTTAATCTTGTCCATACTCTCTTTGTTATTGTACAGGGTATACTCATAGGATGAAGTTATCGAGTATTTCTTAGTTCTTCTAAACTGTAAAATTTTCTTCGCAGGAATTCAAATATGGTGCCGTAATTGGTGGTATTATTTGAAAGTACAAAGTTGGTACATTATTTTGTATGGTCTCTACTTGAAAAAAATGCTCACATTTTTTAAAGGAAATTTTCATTCTAATGATACATTTGTTTTGCTCTCTTGTAATTAATATGCAAATAAAGTCAAGGGTATCGTTATTTTGGCAGGTACAAATATAGAAACAACGACTGAAGGAATGCAATTTACGTTCCTTAACTATACCTAATGCAATAGAATATTATTTTTGGATATAATAATTGGATAATATAATGGATATAACGCAGCGGATATATAAAAGTATATAATAAAGAGTTCATATGCATCCGAGAATTCGTAAAAACAGACCTTTTTTAAAGTAATATTTATCGTATTTAATGAAGAAATCCTGTGTTTAAAAATTGTATTTGTTACTTTGCGAAAATTTTGACATTAAAATTCCTCCAGTCCTCTGTACATTACGAATCTTTTATGCGAGCTTTCTTTCTGTAAATGCTTTCTATTAGCTAAAGCATGATTATGCACAAATTGTTATAAAATCTGTTTATGTTTTCAAAAAAACAAAAAAAAAACAAAAAAAAACAAAAAAAAAAATGTAAATGTGCGGAAAATTCACGTATTTGCTTAGCACCTCGTTTTGAGAAATCATTAGCAAAATTATTACAGCTATATGTTTAATACACGTTCCATTAAATGATATCTATCTGCCAAGTGCTGTGTTATAGTAGACATTTGCATAACAGCGGATAATAATTCTAGACTACTAACATTATCTTGCAAAATGCAGAGAGTCATGATTGAATTTGATAGATCATTTGAGCCAGTGGAAACCTTAATAAGACTATTAAGAATACAAAACCATAATGCTCTTATATGCATAAGGTATGAATATAGCTTTGCATTCAGAATAAAATAAATTAACATATCAACGGATAATATAATACTTCAAGCACAAAAATAATGATGATAGAAAAATTGTGAGTCAGGCGTGGATTGTGCAACACTTTCAGGCACCGTAAGAATGCTGTAATAAAAACTTCAAATTGACATATGATATTTAATAGATCGGGAGGTGGCTGCACAGAATATCATCTCATCGATTTCACGTCTGAAATTTTATGATTAGTTAAAAATCGATTTGCATATTGAAATGCATCTGTTCTGCCAAATCCTTGGTAGAAATTACCCGCAGTCCCGATTTTAGTGGTTTATTGGTAGGCTCAACATTGTGTTTTCCTGCACCCAAAGGTATGATAGCATAGAGGCTTGGGTGCAGGAAAACAAAATGGTAAACCTACGTATCAACCACTAAAATGGGATTTGCTGATGGATTCCACCAAAATAGGACTTCGCAGATCAGTTGCATTTGAATATGCAGATCGAGGGTTAACTAATGCTAAAATTTTTGCTGTGAACTCGATGAAGTGATGATTTGTGCAGTCGCATTCCCATCTATAAGTAAACAATTTGGAAAATGCTTAACACATTTGAAAACACAACTTATGCAGTACAGTCAGAAAAATATCCGAATTCTTTTGTGTAGTTTTGTATATAATTTGTACATTTGTGCACATACTACGTAGTATTCTAAAATTTAGTTCAGTGAGAAAACGCATAACACAGGTGAAAATTCCCATTCAACAATTTATGTCAATAAACGGAAATGTACTACAACTCTATTGTGCCGCACAGGGTTGCAAGTTTAGCATCACTTTTCATTTCGAAATTTGAAATTCATACCGTAAATTTTCAAAGAAAAATCTTTACTTTATGTAATCACAAAATTTCTGCCATTAAAGAAAGCTAAAAATACTGATTTTAATTTCTGGCATGAATAAGGATTTTCTGAATAAAATGGACAACAAACTTGCATCCATGGAATTCATACCATAAATTTTCAAAGAAAAATCTTTACTTTATGTAATCACAAAATTTCTGCCATAAAGAAAGCTAAAAATACTGATTTTAATTTCTGGCATGAATAAGGATTTTCTGAATAAAATGGACAACAAACTTGCATCCGTGGAATTCATACCATAAATTTTCAAAGAAAAATCTTTACTTTATGTAATCACAAAATTTCTGCCATTAAAGAAAGCTAAAAATACTGATTTTAATTTCTGGCATGAATAAGGATTTTCTGAATAAAATGGACAACAAACTTGCATCCGTGGAATTCATACCATAAACTTTCAAAGAAAAATCTTTACTTTATGTAATCACAAAATTTCTGCCATTAAAGAAAGCTAAAAATACTGATTTTAATTTCTGGCATGAATAAGGATTTTCTGAATAAAATGGACAACAAACTTGCATCCGTGGAATTCATACCATAAATTTTCAAAGAAAAATCTTTACTTTATGTAATCACAAAATTTCTGCCATTAAAGAAAGCTAACAATACTGATTTTAATTTCTGGCATGAATAAGGATTTTCTGAATAAAATGGACAACAAACTTGCATCCGTGGAATTCATAACATAAATTTTCAAAGAAAAATCTTTACTTTATGTAATCATAAAATTTCTGTCATTAAAGAAAGCGAAAAATACTGATTTTAATTTCTGGCACGAATAAGGATTTTCTGAATAAAAGTGGACGCCAAATTGACATTCCTGGTGCAGAACTGTATTTGATCTATAGAATTTATGCACATTAAGAAATATGCAAAAAATTAGTACATACCAAAATTTTATACGCACTTCTAGAAATTATTTCTCTCAGATAGAACTGTGACCGAATATATGTTGTGTCCCAGTAAATGAAGGATAATTATTCACATACAGGATATTATGGCATCCTGTATTGCACATCAGTGATGTATATAAAATTCAATATGTTTTAAATATAATAACATCATTAAAATACATCGGAAAGGATTTTCCTCATAGAACTTAACGTAATGGTATTCTTTTGAGAGCACCTAAAAACGAACTATAATTACCACACACGTCACTTTCAATACCGAACACGGAAATCCCCATATTCTCGATCAATCGGACGAAAATACGAATATCTAAGCAAATTGTCAGGCAGACGGCCAAACAAACCAAATTCATAAACTCTTTTTAGTTATGGAACAACTAGTTAATGTGAAAAAAAAATATATTTTTTTAATTTACTTGCGCTTCTGTTTTTCAAAATTCACTTAACATGAAAATTAATTCTAAAAGTTTTATTTCGCAGAGTTGAGTTTTATTTTTGTTACAGTCTTAGCTTAGATTTTATTCTCGAATGTTTAATTTTTACTGTCTTTTATCTTCAATAGAAGAAAGTATTGAAATCGAATTTTTTTTTTGGCTTCCGGTTTTCGACGGATTTACACCTTTCAAGGGTCAGAAATCCCCAAAACATGTTTATAGAAAATGTCTATCGGTTCATGTGTCCGTATGTCCGTGTGTCCTTGTGTCTGTTGTCATTGTACCATCAAAAAGTGTATAAAGTTATGCATGGAATTGGACCAATTTTTAAAAAAAGTTATTTGCTATGGCAAGCAGATTAACACAAAATTTAGAAAAAAAATCCGCCGATAGGGAGCGCTATAATAGCAATTTTTGCGCATTTTGAATATTGTACCATGGAAAAGTATATGAAGTTATGCATTGAACTTAACCAATTTTTTTGTGTATGTTTTGGGCCATGGCAAGAAGGTCCTCCCAGAGTTTGGAAAAATTCCGCCGGAAGGGAGCAATGTAATACTAATTTTTGTGTCATTTTCAATATTGTACCATCGAAAGGTATATGAACTTATGCATAGAATTGAACCATTTTTTAAAGTTTTAGGCTATTGCAAGCAGGTCCTCCCTTAATTTGAAAAAATACGCCGGTAGAGGCGCTGTAATAGCGATTTTTGTGAATTTTGAATAATGTACCGTCGAAAAGTGTATGAAGTTTTGGATAGAACTGAACCAAATTTTTTGTGTATGTTTTAGGACACGACAAGACGTGCCTACTTGAATTTGGAAATATTCCGCAGAAAAGGGGCACTATAATAGCGATTTTTGTCTAATTTTCTTATTTTTTTAGTTGTGCTGCACACCGGTGGCAGGAACTTCCAGGAACTTCCCATTCTGATTAGCCGACTATTCGCGAACGGCTGATACACTGCAAATAGAAGCGTCTTAAATTTAGACACATATGTGACTGAAAAAGAATTTTAGACGCTTAAGTGTCTTAATCTGAAAATTCAGACATTATAGATGTCTTAATTTAAGATACATAAGTGCCTTACTATGACCATGGTGTAAACGAACTGAGAATAATGTCTAAAATATCCGCAAACGTCTTATTTTAAGACACTTCATTGCTTTAAACGTGTCTTAATTTAAGACGTTTTGATTCTTCCGACGCAATCACCACCAGGGGGCACTATCACTCCCAGTTGCGCATGCGTTTTAGATGTCTTCGTTCGAAATGGTATACGTTGTAATTCAAACAAAGTTTGTTTTTATGTACGCGTGTATTTTAATTCGCTTTTTACGAAATGTGAAGTACTGTGATTTTAATTCGTATTAACTTGGATTATTTATTTATTGAATACATACATCTGACGTGTGTGCTCGACATCAAACGTCTCTTAGAAGCTGTCGTCGATATAAGGGCGGGATAGACACAGAACAGAAGTAGACGACGGTTGAAGATTACACCCGGAAATTCTACAAAGCGTGTGCAATGGGCTTAGTGTTAACTCGTATTAATTTATATCAATAATATTGTGTTATTCATCTTCGTCCTGTCGAAGCTGGCAAAAAAAAAAAAAAAAAGAAACTTTTGTCTGGCGGGCCCTGTTTTGAGGATGAAACATCTCATTCTTTAAATATGGCTAGTCGGATGTATTATGGGATTACCTTTTAAACTGATGAAAGTCTTTCTCCCTCACTGTGTTTGTGGTAGTTTTTAAAATTTCAAATCGAGGAATTTTTCTTACCTCTTGCAAACAGCGATTAAAGTAAGTGTTATAATTTCTTTATAGTACTAAAATTAGTGTCTTTTATGATTTTATTTATTGTACTAAACAAAATCTGACATGAAATTTAATTAGTTTTGAATCTTTTTGCAAAAAAACAAAACAAAAAAAAACACTAATTCTAGAAGTATATATTTTAAATTTATGACATTGTCTTTTATTACAAATTATGTATTATTTATTCTCATCTTTTTTCTCAAATTTAAAGTAATAACATCACTAAAAAACAGACATATTTAAAAGTTAAGTTCATTCTCTTGTTTTGTTTTGTTTTCAATATGGCAGTTCATAATTTCAATGGCTAATGCTTATCTCATACTAAACGACCAGAAGGAAATGGAAAAAAAAAAAAAAACTTTGAAAGATCTCCTGTGGATTCGAAGGTCATTTTCCAATTAGACTTTACTGATAAGCATCGCAAGTGTGTATCATGGTGATATCATGTGGTAACTTTTTTTTTTTTTTTTCGTCTTTATTTTGCTTTAAAGATGTCTTGTTTAGTAGTTCATAGGAATGATAACAATAAGTCCATGTGGCAATATAAATTTTAAAAAAATCTAATTTTTAAATGATAAGGATTTTCATTTGTTTTTCGGGGAGGGGGGGGGGGGATTTTGTATGAAATTTTCGTAAAGCTGATACCTTAAATCTTGCACTGATTATAATGAAAGTTTTGAACTTTTAGAGTAGGACAAGATTAAAAAACACAAAATATAAATAAACAAAACACCGAAGTATTTTTTTTTTTAATATTAACCCTTTGCACTCGAGGGCTCAGGAGCGGAGCCATTTAAAATTTGTCTTCAAACTCGAGGTCTCCGCTACGGAGACAATGCAAATAATTTTGTGTATGTAATCTTGGCTTTTCTAGACAGGTATCACAAAATTATTTGCATTGTCTCCGTAGCGGAGCCCTCGAGTTTGAAGACAAATTTTAAATGGCTCCGCTCCGGAGCCCTCGAGTGCAAAGGGATAAAGTAGAATATTTATTTATTTATTCATAGTTAAATAGCTGTTGCGATTATCATCTGATATATATGTAAAATTGCCTATGTGGCAATATAAATTTTTAAAAAATCTATTTTTAAATTATATGAAGTAGAGTAGGACAAGATTATAAGAAATATATATATTTATAAATGTACTTTAAAAGCCCTCGCCGTTCAATTTGTCCGATAATCGGAGATGTCTGCTTTTGTGAGGTAAAAATATACAAATATGTATGCCATGCGGATTAAAAAAGTATTCGCTAAATAGATGTTTCAGAATAGCTATTCGGGAATGTCCATTAACCTCCACAACGGATACTCCCGAATACCGGACATCTCAATTTAGATAACAATAATGCAGGGTTGCATTTTTTGCAAAAGAACTTCTTGATTAAAGAATGGGCATACTGGGCCGTGCCCCGCCCCCCTACGATTTTAGTGCCCACATATTTGTTGTGCAATATTTGTAAAGCTTATATTTTAAATGTGTTTCGAAATTGTATTGATTATAATCAATATTTTGAACTTTTAAAGTAAAATAAGATTAAAAATAAAACAAATTTTAAAAATCTAATATTTAGATAAATATTTTTTTTAAAATCTTGTTCTACTCCTGAAGTTCAAAATATTGATTATAATCAGTAAAATGTCGTAAAAGATTTAAATTATCAGCTTAACAAAAATTGCGTACCAAAATTGGGAGCACCAAAAAAATCAAGTTGTAGGGAGGGGGGGGGGGGGCAGGACCGCAGCCAAATATTTTTCCAGGATTCAAGGTGGTCAAACATGGCTACGTATGATGCTTAAGAAAAAAAAATGGATGCTATTAAGACGTTTGAAGTGTCTGAAATTCAGACACAAAAGGTGTCTGAAAAAATTCAGACATTTTAAAATGTCTGAAAACTGAACACTCCGTTTCAGACACTCAAGTGCTTGAATTTCAGACATTTTAATTTACGGTGTATACAACAGAATAACGAAAAGCTATTGATTTTATTAAATATCGTGATCGAAATTAACTGGTTTTACTCCGATTAATTGCCTAAAGCAGAAATTTAAGATGAAAGTCAAAGCTGATATAGTATTGAAATAATAAAAATGAAATATTTGTAACAACGTTTTGTAACAACATTTTGAAATATTAAAATATATGAGATAGAAGAAAGTTTTGGATTGGCAAACCAACTAGTTTTTTTAATGTTCTTCTTAAGGGGACCGTGGAACTTCAGTTTGGCAAAAATCGACTAAAGGATAGTTTTTCTTTTTTTGCTTATTAAAATACTTCAGTCTTAAAAGCATCATTTGTGATAAAGCGCAAGGAATTGCAACTATTTCTAGCGAAGTTACAAACATTTCAAATTCATTTCAAGTACATTTCAAACAACAGATTCATTTTCTAATGGAAATATATAAAATTGGAAAGCCTTACCATGGAAACGATTTAGAATCGAAATGTGTTTCCCATTTTTTGATACATAAATTATCTAATGAGTTATAAGCGATTTTGATCACGTGACAAACACGTTTTTCAACCTTTCTTGAGTACTTATTCTTCTTTCGGGCTGAAATGTGGTTCAAAATGCCCACTTTGACACTATTTTCTGATAGATCTATTGCATGTGCAAAAAAACCCTCAAAAACAGCTCGGTTACATAGATTCTGAAAATCAATATTTCCGAACAAAAATAAATTAAAACTTATGTCAGAAAGTAGCCCTTTTGGATTTGAGCCCTTTCGGATTTAGCCTTAAAAAGAAACTGTGTATGCATTTTAAAATTCGACTTCATTAAGACAATTCAATTTGATTTTTAACATACTATAACGCAGCATTTTGATGAAAATCGATATGGAATTCAGAAAAATATCTCTAAAAAATTAACTATTTAAGGGATTAAAAAATCGTTACCCAGATTTGTTAGTAATAGAGTTTTACTTGATTAAAATCTAAAATCGAGGATATATCTAAAAAATTAAGACGCATAGAGCATTTTAAAATTTCATTTTAAAATTTAATTTTTTTTAAAGATCTTAAAATTATAATAATATTGGAAATTTATTTTAAGGTGTTCTATATACTTATTGTGAAATGTATATTTACACAAAATTTCAAATCTCTATTATGAAAATTAAAAGAAATTTTTTTAAGCGTCTTCCGTCCCCTTAAGTGACTGTGTTTTCTTTAAATAATACTTATTTTATGTGTATGTACACAATATATGCAGCATAACTCCAACCATCCAGAATAATGTATTTTGGGCGTAATCCATATATTAGGAGAAACCACAAATGTAGTAATATGAAATAGCTATGAGACGGTCTGAAGCCGAGTCGAAAACGTGATTTGGCTCGACATTGATACCATTTTGTTATCTGCCGCGGATTAGGACTCAAGGTGAAAATTTATTTATTCCCAAGTTGAAAACGATATTTAGAACAATACCAACGTTTCGTATTTATCATGGCTTGTAAAAGTAGGAAATCCATACTTTCCCTTGATTTTTCATTAGTGCAATAATTTTAAGAGATTATTTAACTTCAGCGTCCAATGCACAGTGCAGCGTACGGTACTACGGGAATCAAAAAGTACATAATATTACAAAAAACATTAAAATTGAATGCATTTGTCTTATTTCTTATTTAAATAACAATTAACAAAAAACTGTACTTTCATGTTAGAACAATGTGAAAGAAAAATCTGTAAAGTTGCTTACGTTTTTCTAGAAAACTGGGATTGCTAGAGCTTTTTTGTAACGGCAACAACATAAAATCATGTAACAGACACACTTTTGCGCCGAAAATCAAAAAGTCTGTCAGTTTATTAAGAATTTTTTAGGAAACTGGGATGTCTAGAACTTTTCATGTAACAGAAAGCAGTGTTACAGATAAAATTTTAGTAAGAATACTGTAATTTTAGCAGATTTATTTCTAATGTTTCAGATTACTGTAGCTTTACAAAAACTAGTTTTGTAGATTTGAAGTTTTTTTTGTACAGTAACGTATGAAAATTTAGTAAGAATGTAACTACATCTGTAGAACTACAGATTTTTTTCTACAGTGAAGTGTGAAAGTGTTAAATGGCCAAATATTGTTTATATCACCGTAATTCGACTTGCATTTATTTCTTAAAAATATAAACGTTTGAGCCTTTCAATTTAAAATACATATATTCGTACATTTAAAATACATACTTTTCACTCATTCGCGTTTATAATAATAATAATAATAATAATAATAATAACAAATATTAATAAAATCTTACACCAAAACATTTTATTTCAGCATCAAAACATTGTTCTTAATTTTCACCCGCAAGAAAATAAAACAAATAAAAGCTGCTGTTGATGAGATTTGCGCAGATATAACATAAAAGTACTTTAAAAAATAACTGAAAAAAATTCAAATTACTGCGATATAGAGTATGTGAGAAAAGAAGTGTTAAAATCGATGAAAGAATAAATTTTATTAGGTAAATAAACTCCAAATTATTACATATTCTCTATTTTTTTTTTTTTTTTTTTTTTTTTTTTTTTTTTTTTTACCTATAAATATGATGTTAGCTTTAATAAAGAACATTTTGCTGCTATTCTCAATCTAGGTTAAACTTTTCTTTTAAGGTTTCGTGTTTCGTAATTTAAGCTTCTTTATTTATAAAATCATGGTAAAATCTAATAATACGATGACTTTTCATCCATTAATAAAACAATTAATTATTGGCTTACTTAAAATAACTGCTTCTGCAAGTTTAATTTCATTTAAAAATTTTTTGTTCTACTAAATGAAGCATTTTATAACTTAATGTACAAAGTTTTAAATATTGTTTAAGCCGTTAAGAGCTTTAAAAATTTATTATTCGAGATAATTGAATTGCATGTGAGGAAAGTGATAAAAACACAATTATTTTTCACTAATAATTGAAGTTTGAATGAATTATTTTTAACGGCTTATTAAATTTAATATATATATCTATATAAAAAGTCATCATCATCAACAGCAACATAAAAAAAATTGTATTGAATAAGGTTCTAGATATTTGTTATTCATGTACAGAACTGTATTTAATTTTTTATTTACCGAAAATAAATCTGAATTATTTAAAATTTAAAATTACTAGCCTTGAACAAGTACATAATGACTACAAAACCTATAATAATTAACTAGGTCTAAGTTTATCCGCGATTACTTAAATAAAAAAAATATTATGGAATTAAGAAAATAATGGATATGAATTGACAGCTTAGTATTAAACTGTAAAAATTCTGTTTTTGAATAATCAGACAGAATTTTTTACGTTCTGGACAGTATCTAGTGGAAAGAATATTAATCAAGATAAAAACTTTATGTTGAAAATACTAGTATATCTGCACTGTCAGAAAACCTTCGTCTTTATGCTTTAAATTATAAATAATTTTTAAACAAATAATTTCAGTACTTCTAGAAAACATTCATTCTCTCTTAATTCTTTTCGAAAGTGTAAAAAAGAGGAAAAAATTCGGTTTTTTTCCTTGCACGCACGCGTATCGGGTCGATTAATATTTAAGTTCGATTTTTTTTTTTTAAATCAAAAACCGAAAATTCAATAAATTAAAATTTTCTATTTATTTGAAAACAAACAAACAAACACAATGTTTTCGAATTTAATAAAGTAGCAATTTACTCATTCATTTAAAATTATTCGCAATTTTTTAGAGTAATAAAAAACATTCACATTTAAATTATTTTCTAAACGAACACATTAAAAAACTTTTACTCAATACAAGCAAACATTTCTTCTCGAATTCAATTAAAAATGTAATATTCATTTTAAATTTTAACCAGTCAGTAGTTGCGTGTCGGACTTTTTGTCGCCCATAGAAATTATCTTCGCCGAACTCACATCCCCTTAAAAATACAATTGGATAACTACCATGTAGCTGACTGTAAATGTTTTCCACCACCATAATGAAGTAAAAAGACGTGTGTGTTTTTCTTTCAGGTACATGTTTACCAAGCAAAGTTGAAATTTTAGTAAAAGTTTGCGCAACGATCAGTTATGTCAGTTCATTAGGGTTTCGTTCATCTGTCGTAACCCTATTCGCCTCACTCCTCTGTCTGTCTGTCTGTCCGTTTGTCGCAGAGCTCGTTCTCAGAAACAATATATGTTGGAGACTTGAAATTTTTCATACTCATAGCTGAACACTTCACATCAAACAACAAACCATAACATTTCGAAAAAGTCGTAATTAACTGACGTTATTAAGTAAAACACCCCAATTATAAGATCGGAAAGGCATTCCTAATTCAACAAAAGCATGGATTTTTTATCAAATTGCAAAAACGATCTCTTTCCACAGATTAAAAAAAAAGGTGTCATCATTATCTGCAGACGTATCGGCACCCGAGCAATTTAAGAAGATCACGTGGTTTTTCGTACTAAGATATTTTAAAGCGAATTTTAAACTTTTAAATTATTAAATTTTTTGATTATTATTATTATTATTATTATTATTATTATTTTTTTTATTATTACATACGGACGTAAAATTTTTCACTGATTTCATCAATGTGAATTTCAATCTTCTATCTTAATTAAAAGCTGAGATATTAATTATTATTTAACTAATTGGTTTTATTTCTATAAAATGCTTCTGGAGATTGGTGTTGCACTATGGGAAATCTTGATTTGTAAAGACATATAATGGAACCAGTTCTTTTAAATATGAAAATTTGAAAGTAATTCCAACGATCTTGGGTCTTAAGGGGTCTTGTGCTATCATGGCTGATTTCATTGTAACCCTTTGGGGCCGGCTTATCCCTTTAAAACTTAAAATTATTATTCTCTTCTGCAAAGAAATCCTATCTTTTTTTGCACATTTCCTTAAATATGTCAGTTCCTATTGGTTGTAGAGCCTAGATCTCGTGCCAAAAATAGCTCAGAGACGCCCAAGCAAACTTTTCCCAATGATTATTTTGCTGCCTTCCGATTTCCTTTAACTCTATTAGTGGCCGTGCAGGGCCCCTTTTAAATATTTTTCGATAAGTATGAAATACTGGTTTGCACCCCCCCCCCCCTCAACATACTCCTTATTTTAAAGATATATAAATTTCCTGTTAACGTATTTCAAAAGAATAATGTTACGAGGCACCCCTAACAAGCAGGGCCCCCCAACCTTTGGGGCTGTTTTTTCTTTGGGCAATAACTTGCGGGGAGAGATATAACTATGAAGGCTCCAGCGAAGCTAACATTTCCCTGCCGATCGAATGGTAATCTCTATTTTTCGCACCCCCCAATTTGCCCCTCCCCCCAAAGGGGCCACTTTTCTATATTTTGCAGTTACCCGTCATGTGATATAATGTAAGAAATGTCTGTGGCCGCTTAATCATGTTATGCAACTTCGGTTTTCATACCCCCTTTGCTCCCCCAATAGGAGGCACTTTTCTAAATTTTGGCGATACCCGTCAAGTGATATATCTTTGGAAAGGTCTGTGACCGCTTAATGATGTTATGCATCTGAGGTGTCCATGCCCCCGCTTTGCCCCGCGTAATAAGATAACTATTACTTATTCAAAAAAATCATAAGTGTTGATACCACTATTTTAGAATATTAATTTATCAAACATCTTAAATTGGTGTTTAAGACCGCCAACCCCTCGATTGATGCGTCTACCGATAAGTTGTAGTAAGGAGTTTCGCTCAGATGCACTTTTGTCTAGAATAGAGAGCGCTGCTCGGTGGTGAAATGTGAAACCAACAGACCGCAATTATATTTAAATTATGAAATTTAACAATGCGATCGGTTTGAAACTTTAAGATAGTTTATAACACATAATAAAAAGTTTTAAAATAATGGCGCGAAGAATTTCTTGACGGGGGGAGAGGAGGGGCGTTAAATTTGCTTTTTAAACATTATCTTTTTTTATGTGCGGTTTTTTGACACAGTCCTGAGATAAATGCTACTTGTTCAATAAAAGAAAAAATCATAGGTGTCGATACCAATATTTTAGAATAGTAATTTCAGCAAATATCTTAAATTGGTGTTTAAGATCCCCACTCCCACCCGACTGATGTATCTACGGATAAGTTGTAGAAAGAAGTTTCGTTCAGATACAGTTTTGTTAAGAAGAGAGAGCGCTGCTCGGTGGTGAAATGTGAAACTAACAAACCACAATTATATTTAAATTATGAAATCTAACAATGCGATCTGTTTGAAACTTTAAGATAGTTTATAACATATAATAAAAAGTTATCAAAAGAATGACGCGAGAAATTTCGTGGAGGGGTGGGGGGCGCAATTTTTTTTTAAACCTTAGCGTTTTTCACCTTTTTATTTGTGGTTTTTAAGGATTTAATAATTATAAATTATATCAATTTGGTTTTATTAATTAAAGAATAAAGTGTTTTGAAAGGATCATTAAACGAAACCCTCTGCTCGATCTGTGATCACACTTACCCACTTGTTTTTCTGTTTCCATTATTCAAAATCTCATGTGTAAAATGCGTAATTTAAGTAAACTACAATTTTATAACTTCATTTAAATGCAATATTCGAATATTAAATTAAAAGTATTTCTTATTTTACATTTTTTCTATGCGGGCGGCCGGCGGAGAAAGGACGAGACGTAGACTAGTAACGCTCTGAAAAATGACGTAACTAATCTCGGGTTAAAAATAAAATTATGCCTTATTAAAAATATCTCTAATTCACTTTTTTATTCTGTATTCTAAAATAAATTATAAAATCTCAACCATTATCTCATAACTACGGAATGCCCTGCAATTAAGTTAAATTTGCGAGCTTTCTGAACAAGAAATTTATCAAGTCTTACCCAAGTTTCCAATTGAAGACCCTATCTTTATTTTGATCTCGAGGCCTAGCAAGCGATGTGTGGCTTAGTGATTATGATGTTCGGCTCAAAGCAGTCCGGTCCCAGGTTCAACGGCAAGGTCAGCCACAGAAGATAGACAGATAAAAATAGGTACTTTTTTAAAAACTTCTTTCTTTATATTACGGAAGAATTATCTCCTACAGGTAAAAGTGATCGTAAAAATAGACGAAAATTTCGGCAAGGTCAGCCACAGAAGATAGACAGATAGAAATAGGTACTTTTTAAAAAACTTCTTTCTTTATATTACGGAAAAATTCTCTCCTACAGGTAAAAATGATCGTAAAAAGAGACGAAAATTTCTTCAATCGGCGGATATTTTGTCTCTTGTCACAGAGAAAAAAGAAACGGGCATTCTTCAAATAACGGAAATATTCCTGTAACTCTGCTCTCAGGAATATTTCCGTAAATTGAAGAAAGTATTTCTGAGAGTGTGTACATTTTGAATTTCCCTGAATCCCTATTTGCTATTTTTACAATGTTTCGAAATGTCCGTGTATATATATGAATGTATGTTTGAATTTTTCAACGTTTTCAGTGCCCAGAGTCCGATTTTTGGTATTTTTAAAATAACGTCGATATATATGCAGATGTGTAAGTGAATACGTTAGTGGTCAAAGTATGATTTCGATTTAGCTCCGATGTCGAAAACACTATATATGTTTCCCGAGAAATCGCTAGCGGGTTCGTTATCTAAATCATCTTTCAACCATTATGTTTATACAACTGATAAACCTTGATTCTTCGATCTGAGTTTTTCAATAGAAATACATATAATTCCCACGCTTATCTTAGAATGTCGGTGCAACGATTGTATTTCACAAGAACATGACTTCATTAAATAAAGTAAATGTTTTATATAAAAAATAAGTCAAAATAATTTACTATGTGTAAAACTAACAATAATAATAATAATTTAGTGTGTATTAAAAAATAATAATTTACAGTGAATTATTAGTTTGATAAATGCTTATGAAATTTAAGCATTAATTTGTTGACGAATGATAAATTATCTAAATTTTTAAAAATCCAACGAAATATTATAATTTTGGAAAGTATGATAAAACATACTAAATTGGCCTATATCTAGTCTCTCTGTCGATTTCCTTAGCCCCATACATATTGTATGCACATTTTGAGGGGTTTGTTTTAGCGAAAACTAATGATCGTGGGTGGGGGGGGGGGTTGCCATGCGTCCCGCGTAAATTGGGATTCTAAATACTCTGGACACAAGCATTTTAGTTTTTTTTCGCATTATCTGATGGCAGAATTATCTGCGATTAAAGAAGGGCAAATAAACAGTAATAAATTAGTGATATACAGAACATTTGGAGACCTCATTTGTACTCTAAAAAAACATTTCAAAACTGAGCAAAAAATACTTCAATCTGAGAAGGTCGCATAGTCAAAATGGATCGTAATCAATCTTATACAAGTTTATTCAAACTTATACAAGTTTGAAAACTCCATCTCTGAAAACTTGCACACACTCCAGAATAAAACATCATGTGCTCGGAAATTTTTCCAGAGAGAAACATTCGCCTTGCATACAATATTTCAAATGAAAATCAAATTTAAAATTAATTGCTTAAAAGGTGTAAAGGCCAACACAGTGAAAAAGATTCCATGCCGGCACTCGAATCCGCGCCATCAGTATAGTGCACTGACACTCTACCGACTAAAACACATGGAACGATACCCAGCCTGGAAAATGTCTCACTACTACATGTTGGCAAGGCTACGCAGCACAAGATGGAATATTTTTGGTGAGCCACCGACATGGGGCAAACACGAAGATTAATTGAATCGAGCATCGATTGAAACTATATTAATACTATGAAATTTTTCCAAGTCTTTAAAACTTCCTAGTTTAAAAGCACCGGGATCTACGGATTGCATTTAGTGTTTATGTTATCTTCTAAAAATACTTTTTGTGTTTTGGTGAAAGGATTGGGTAAGACATCTTGAGCATAGTTAAGCACTTTATGATTTATCAAGTTTGGAAAAGGTTTCCCCTCCCCTTCATTTATCCATTTTTAATAGAATATCGTGTCTGTAGTCATGGGTGATAAGATGGAGATGTTAAGCTCAAGCATCCTAAACATATTTTGTATTCAAAAAGTTTTTTTTTATTTCATTATCAAAATGTCGCAATAGACATAGTAGTGCAACCGATTTTTAAACTCTTTCATAATAAGCTAGCAAGCGCTTCCAGACATATTTTTATATACTGTATTAAAAACTAGATTTAAAAAATCAAAAATCCCGACTGCCTAAAAAAGCGAACTAATTAATTATTTCTCATCAACGTTAAACTATTTTTTATATTACTTACATATTTTTTTAATTTACTTGTATTGATGACTTTTAAGTTGTGTTTAATTGTTAGTTCCTATCTATAAATACTGTTTCGATGAAGCCTATAGATGTCTATGAAGGTTAGAGTTGCAGTAAAGCTAGAGATCCTACCTATACAACTTCCAGGTTGTGTAATACTTAAACGGAGCTTCTGACTGTAAAATAGTCAATGAAACATCGTCTTCGTTTTGAAAGACCTCCATTTTGTATTTTACATCTGCCATTTTGAATTTGTAAAAACAAAGCCTAGCCTATAACCATTGGACGATTAAGACGAATCGATAGAGATCTCATTCATTAAAATCTGTCCAGCATTTGGGATGTTTCGAGGGTATAAAGAAATCTGTATACCCAGATACACGTGAAACACATAACCCTTCTTCGCAGTCGGGTAATTAAAAACAAACTAGTTTGCCTTGTTATTGAAAGGTCAAAATTTAAAAAGTAAACTCTATTTATATTTCAATTATTAATGTTTTTAAATAAGCATTCATTTACATTTTAGTTTTTGTTACACAATATTTGAATAACATAATTTTGTATTTTTATATGCAGAATTGACATACAATTTCCTTCAAGCTTGCATTACTCTTTACTAAACTTTTTCACGTACCTTAAAAATAATATTTTGAGAAAAAATATTTTGAAATTTAAAAATCCTGTTCTCGTGTATTTTTATATCAAATCGCTTATTAAACAGAATTTTCAGTAAATTTATATACAAACACAATGTATTACAAATAATGCAATCGAAATACTAAAAATACTTAATTATAGGTTATGCACTGAATAAAATTTTACAAATCATCCCCTACGTAATTAAGTTCTTTGAAAAGGACCGTAAAAGAACGGTTACTTACGTTTAAAGAAGATCTAAATATTTAACTCATTATAAACAGTTTCATTAACGTAGATGTAAGAGAAAAAACAGTGCGCTTTGAACTATTTAAAATTTAAATTATGTCATTTGACAAAAACAACTTGTAATTCATGAAATCTTCATTCTTGCACCTTAGGTTTCAATTATTTTAAGACGTTAAAAAAAACTCATTGCTATATTCAAGTAACCCAATTCAGTTTAATCGATCTATCAAGTGCCATTTTGACTATACATGTCCTTCAAAATAATGCTATCACTTTCTTTACTTATCACCTGCTGTTTTAGATGTATGGTATACTTGTACGGTTTAATATTAGAGAGATAAATGTCATTTATTTCTACGTTTAGGGTATATTTGCGTAATAATTTTATAAAGATCCTACATTTTATTTATATCGAACATATATTAGTGTAAATCAACCTGAAATGGTGATATTTTGTTCACAGAACAAGTACACACAAGGTGTAAGCACTTTTTAAATAAGCTGTAAAAAACTGAAAACAACTTATACCAGTGCACCAATTGAGAGGCAAATGAAAATGTAATTTGAATTATTATTATATTTTAATAATAAATTCAATTTTATTATATAAAAAAATTCTTATTATTCATCTTGCATTCAGTAAAATCATTTTAAATTAATTTCAAAGGTGCTGATAAACTTCCGAATTCAATTAATTCAGTGGAAAATTCCCAGGGCTTAAATTATCTATCAAACGTCGATATTTTATTTTGTTTAAGGAACATTGCACAGAAGGTTCTAAATATTGTTTTAAAAAGTTTTAAATACTGATTTCAACGCACACCATTTAAAATGCAAATGTAAAATTAAACAGCATTATTATTACATGCTTTCTTTTAACTTTAAATTCTGTTTCTATGTGGCAGTCAAATTTTGTTACTAATTTTTCAGTCATCTTTGTTGACATAGAGCTTTGAAATTTGGAATATATATGTACTCATGAGGGCAATACGTGATTTTGACACTGATATTTTTTTATTCGATCCTATATGGGGCACAATGGTGGTCAAATTAAGATTTAAAACAAATTCTCCATATTTCATAAACCAATGTATAGTAAATCTTGAAACGTGAAATGCCTATAGTGTAACTAAAATTTGTAAAAGCGTTTCGGATCATTTCATAATTTGATACTTAAGAAGGCAAGGAGCGTATTTTCTCCAAGCACTGTCCGTTTTCGAAAGACATCGTGAAAACACTATTTAAGCTGAAACTAACTGTACTAAGGTTAACACTACTTAAACTTAATGGTTACTCAATTATAGTTTGATTCTCTATGGATAAATCAGTATCAGTTTCAGCAATAAATATTTGTTGAAAAGTACTATTCGCAAGGTTTCCACATAAGCGCTAATTTTGAACAATTTGACCAAATATCGTCAAATTTTGTAGTGCATTTAAAATATATACAGTGTGTCCACGTATAACCTGACCGACCTTTATTTTCCCAACCGTTAGTCCTAGATGCATACTTCTAATTACAAAAGTTGTCAAAATTTGGTGCAGAGTTAAGATAAAAAAAAATTTGAAGCGAAAAAACAATTTAGCGAAGAATTACAGAATTTAAATTTTTATACGGTAACCCGGTCCTATAAGTTATATTCAGTAAAATTTTCCTGTTACACTGATAAGTAAGAACAAAAAAAGCCCCGTTATTCTATGATTAAAATTGACCGAGTAATAGCTGTTTAAAGTTGGAGCATAATTTTTGCTACATATTAGGGGTCATTCAAAAATTTAGTAGAAATATAATTATAGTCAGATATATTGAAGAAATGGTTGAGAGTAAAATTAGCATTGCAATATAACTTTGAAATCTTTAATCATTCTGACATATTACTGTAAAATATACAATTTGTACTGAACATATAGGATAAAAATTAACAGAATTTTTTGTTAAATAAAAGGATGAAAAACAACAACCTCAATTCTTTACAAAAATGATGCATATTTTAAAATGCTGTTAGATTACACCTTTCAAATTTTGGGTTGTGCCAAGTTTTTTAGCTTTTGAAAATTGATTCACGTGCATTTTTTAGCACTGAGTCCCAAAATGACCTTCATTTTAAACCATCACGTCAGAATTTTTCTCAAATCGTAAATTTCAAAGTTAAAAAGCTCAAAGTTAAAATTGATCACCCCTCTCCTCCCAACCTCCTCAGACCCCTGAGCTGTTTAGCTGTAAGAAACCCAGGATAAGTCACAAAATTGAATAAATTATTGAATTAAATAAAAATAAACTGAATAAAAAAGTCTTACATCTACTTTTTAGTATCAGATTTTTCGCTATTATTTTAACCTCTAAATTTACGATTTGTGAAAAATCCTGACACGATGGTTAAAAATGAAGGTAAATTTTTTATTTAGCGTTAAAAAATACATAAAACGTAGTTATAAAATTTAAAAAACACAACCATCGCAGGTTTATATTATCTCATCTAAAACCATTCCTTAAACTTGTTGACGGTAATCTATCCGAATTTTTTTATGTTATCCTCTAATATAAGTATGTATAAGATGTTAAGCGTCGAAAATCTTAATAATATTACATTATAATCGGATTTAAGTCAGTATGTAAAAATTTTAACTTCGATCGGACATTTGAAAGTCAGTTAAAGTTCGAGTACAAATTTTAAACTGGAAAGACAATCATTGCAAGTTAAATCAAACCTTATGAAAATAACATAATTTTTGTTAAAAAAAGCCACAAATCCTTACAAAATACAACATATGTTAAAATACAATTATTTTAACTAATCCGAAATTTAACTAATAAAATTAACTCAATCGTAATAGTTGTACGATTTATTTCAAGCCGCAGATACCTTGAAATAAGTTTAAGTACTTTATATACGATCCCTGAAAGCATGGTCGAAAACATCTGTTTTGATATGCAAAAAAGTGATATAAGTCATGCATTTCAAAGTTTCATAACTCGGTCAATTTTAACGTTAGATGAGTGGGACTTTTTCTGTCTTACTTGTTAATGTCACAGTAAATTATTACTAAATATCACTTATAGGACCGGGGGACAGTATAAAAATTTTAATTTCGTAATTTTTTAATAAATATTTTTCTTGACCCAAATCGCTTTAAAAATAATTCTTTATCTTAATTAAACCATTTTTGTAATTGGAAGTATGCATCTAGGACCAACGGTTGCGAAAATAAAGGTTGGTCGGGTTATACGTGGACACACTGTACATATATACTACATTTTAATGAATTTTAATGAAAGCATTAATTTTTTATATTAATTTTATTATATTTAAAATATAAATTTTATTTTTTGACAAAAACAACTTTAGTTCATTTTACACCCAGTAATACGATTATCGATTAATTTGAAAAGCGCAGATGAGCTTCTGAATTTGTTTAGCCGAGTGGAGATAGTTTCAGCAAGAGCGTAATTAATCTATCAAATGTCATCAGTGTAAAGGAGATTTGGATTCCCAGATTCATGAACGAATAAAAGAAACTCCAACACAATACTTTAAGAGACTTACATTTATTGTAAAGAGCTTGTAAGAAAGGGGCCGTGAAAATACAGAAGAACGTGGAGAGTTTCAATAACTGCCGAATGGGCAGACGCCCAACAGCGGGGCTTGATTTTGGTTTACATGGCTCGACGTGAGGAGCAAGAGTGAGTCAGAATTTGTTACAAATACTTACAGATTGGCGAACATTATTTAACCATACGTAAGATGTTTGGCGAAAACAAATTGGGTAGATAAAACAATCAAGAAGTTATGCATTGAGTTAAAAACTATGCCATGGCGGGCACTTTAGGGTTACCCTAAATAACATTCCAGCGGTAAGCAGGAGACTTAAAGAAATAGGAACACGTGATTTCATATGCACGTTACAGATATAACGACAGCTGCAAATTAGTCAGCAAAGGGGCATATGGTTTGTATACGACAAAGTACAAGGGTGAGAATTGACTACTAATGCAAGCCCAGAGGCTGGGAAAATATGCATTAGATATAGTCGGCTGCGAAGCGAAAAGACATTAACTTTTATTTTATTCTTTTATTTTATATCAAGGGAAAATAGCTGCGGTTAAGATCTTTTTCTATCCGTGTGAATTTGAAAGACCGGGAAAAGGAACCGAGATAAATGATGTCTGCATTTAAAAAGAACTTTAAAATGTAAAAGTGAAACTTACAGTGGCGTGAAGGGGAGGGGGGGAAGAGAATGACTAAAACCATATGAAATTAACTATAAAATGTCAAATTTAAACTAAATATTTTATTGGAAGGGGGGGGGAGAATAATGACAATTTATAATGAACCAGTACGTTTAAAAGTTCATTTTTGAGGGGAGAGGAGGAATAATGCATATATAACGGGAAAGCCGTTATATATATCACCCATTACCACCAGAAAAAAAACTGTGAAACTTGTAGAACAGTTTTTTTTAGGTAGATTTCGTAAGAAATACTACCTATTGCAGTCGTTACTATGGTGCGACTTTTTAAAAATTCCTTCATAACTTTTCATTACATGACCCCAGGAACCCAAAACCACCCCCACCTAAAAAGTTTATATATATACATATATATATATATGTATGTATGTATGTATGTATGTATGCACTTAATTTTGTCCGCACGATAAAAGTCGCAATTATGCACGGAACGTCTTCAAACTCGCCAACAACTTTAAGATGGTTAATTTCTCGGCGGGGATTGAAAATGAGCAAAATCGGTCCAAGGGAATGGAAATTGGGAAGGTTAAAAATTTTGAATACCGTCTTAACATGATTCTGATAAAACCAGCTTTTACACAACAATGGCAGGAAAAAATAAATATTTTTCGTTATAGCTGTTGCCAACAATTAAAAAAAAGCAATAAAATTCTCACCACAACAATTGCTTTTCTAATGCAATGTTTTCACGTGAAAAATTAAATTAGATAAACTGTTTGACGAATTGAGAACAAATTGAATATTACGTCATAAGTTTTCTAGAGCACGATTTCTGCATGAAAATTCAAAATGAAATAAATAGTTTGACGAATTAAAACAACAACAAAAAAAAATATTGTGTCATATTGAAAATATAATGGACCACAGTAGGTGAATATGTAACGTTATGTGAGTTTGAAGAAACGTATTAAAACATGATAAAACCCCGAGTATGGAAATATTAACATATTTTAACACTTTGAGGTTCTGTGAATTTGATTTAGCCATTTTTAAACCTATTTCATATACATGCGTGTGTGTATTTGTGTATATTAGAATTTTCACAAAATGTTTAGCTCCCTAGAGCTCATTATTAGCGAAGGAACTGGGTTTATCTTTAATCTTGATTTAAGTTTTGTTGGTGAATTTAGTACTTAACTTCGAAATCTACCTCCGCCTGTAGGCCCGAGCCGGCAGGGATTTTTTTAATTGACGATTATTTTGTCTACCCCATACATATAAGTATTTAAAAGAGATCTAACATAATACAATGATAAGTCTCCGTATATATATATATATATATATATATATATATATATATATAATTAACTGTATCCTTGCAATTCTTTAAATGTTTGCATAAAGCAAAACTTTCAGGTCATGATAAATGACGCCTTTAAAAAAAAAATTCTTTTCTTGGTATTCATTAGTCCTGATCAGTCACCAAGAAAGAGCAAATAATATTTTTTGTATTTAACAGGATCCTTTTTAAATAGCTTTTTAGTATTTGATTAAAAGGCTGGTACCAGCATTTTTCAGGACCAAAATAAGAGAAGTAATTTTCTTTTAATAGCTTGTTATAATATCTTCTCAAAATAAAAATAATATAATATAAATGCAAGCAACAAGCGACACAGATACTACCTTAAAATGAAATAGAAAATAAAAGACATATGTATGTCTGTAAATAAAAGCTAAATGAAGTAATGTAAAAAAATAAAAAAATAGGTAGAAAATTGGTTTTCGTGCACACCGCACAGGACTACAGAAGAACGGGATGCCTATAGTATGATGCCTATGAATGGGTGTAGCCAAAAATATTCTTGTTAAGAAACAAGTGTGATGGCGTCAGTTTATAACATCAGCCCTAGCGGGGGGGAGGGAGTTATGAGACCCAGACACCAAGTGATACCTAGGTCCCTGCTTTCCAAAGATCACATTGATCTTCAAAGGAGCATACGTCAATGTATCCTACATAAAAAATTATGTTTCTTGAATTGAAACAACAACTTGAGGTTTTTGTCTGTCTACACAATGAAGTTTGGACCCTTAAGGCAAAAATTTTGAACGGGTACAAAACTTCAGAGGGGATAAATTAAAAGTAATAAAAAAAAACTGAGATAAATATCTCACATATCAAAGGTAAAAGGTCAATCCGAGTGTGTGGAGAGACAGGTGACATGATCGGGTAAGTATAACAACCGCAATTGTTTTTTTTAAAAATACATTCTAACTTTGTATTCCTTACAATGTATCGAGCAGGATATGAACTGTATGTGTATTGTATAACCTTAGATAATGTTTTAAACATTTAGTGTAACTGGACTAGGTTACTAATGCTACAAACGAAAAAAAAACTTTTTTTGTTAATGTGAAGTTATGTTATTACAAGAACGACATAATATCTTAGACGTGTTTATTGTCTAAGTGAAGCTTAACCAGAGATTTTATTTAATCTCCAAATTTAAAAGAAAACGTGTAATTATGTACATGTAGAAAACCAAAACCAATGTGATGAAAACAATAAAAAAACATCTTAAGTTTGAAATTTAAAGAAAATGCATGTGAAGGATCAGCATCCTGTAAACTGGGCATTCTTTGTTGTGAAACAAAGTGATGGTGACATGTAATGTCATGGCATAAAAGATCTATAATAATAAAGGAAAAAAATAAGAATCTGTTAAAAAAAAATAACATTTTAACAAATGTTTAAATTGTGAATATTATGTTAAGTCAAATGTAGTTCCTGGTATAATGAGAAATAAAAAGGAAATATCCAAATGTGTAAAGTTGAAACCTAGAAACAAAATGTTTTCAATTGTGTATAATGTGTGTTTTTTTACCAAACGAAATATCAATGAACTAAATTGTAATATCAATGAACTACATTGTAATAACAGTGAACTAAATTGTAAGTGTATCTCTATGAACCAAAGAAAAATGTGTATTTCAATGAACGCAGCAAAGAAAAAGTATCTCACAATGAACTAAAACAGTGTACGTCAGTGAAAAAAGGGAAAAATTCAACGACTTAGATGTATGTTTGTGAACACAGCAATCTAAGTACCTCAATGAACAAAGTCTAAATTATTGCAATGAACTAAAGTGAGCAAGTATTTCATTGACTTAAAGTGTAAAAGTAATACGATGAACTCAAATGTGTGTAAAAAAAATGAAACTTACTATGAACTCATGTGTCTAACAAAAAAAAAAATAATTTTGCAATGAACTAAAGTGTCTACCAAAACAAAAATTGGCATGAACTAATATGCAAAACAAATCACAAGAAAGAAAACAAACTATGAACTAATATGTGTAAGGAAAAAAAATCTATGAACTAAGTATTGTCAAGAAAGAAAAATGATAGTGCAATTGGTCCCTGAAGTACACAGAGAATTGGCAATGCTATGAACTCGTGTAAAGTGTTTTTTCCATGAACTCAATGAACTATGAACTCAGGGAATTATGAACTCAGTTGTGTAACCTAAGAACTCAGTTGTATGAACTATGAACACAATCTCATTGTGTACATATGGAACCAAGAGCATTGTATCACAAGTACAAAAATGCTTCGCCTAAAGTTAAAACAAGCAAACCAAAAAAAAAACAAAGTACTGTGCTTTTAAGTAAAGGAAAGTGCAAAAGGATAAAATGTAACCAGGAAATGCTACTTGTGAGATAAAATGTAACTAAAGAAACTTAACTAAGATTACCAAGTGAAATTATATCCAAATTTCTAAAAACAATAAATCTAAAAATGTAACTAGTGTAATGATGAATGTTTAAAGTTGAATGAATGTGTGCTCTTTCAGCAACAATCTTCCAAAAAGTGAAAAACATATAGTCTGACAACGCGTATCAGAAACGATTTCACTTTTGTTCCAATTCGACATTCATTTAACTATTTGCCGGCTAAATAATCAAATGAAAAAGCAACTCACTGTACACTTGTGTTTATAATAAAAAAAATCTTGAAAAAAAAATTAAGCTAACTTCAAACTTCAAATCAGTATGAATAATACTGTCGAAAACTGATATATGTATGTAAATGTGTAAGAAAATGAAAAAACTTTTAAAGGAATGCTGTTGATAGTAACTCCTTCACAGTAATGTGTGTCAATTTAAAGCGAAAAATGTATGTTACATTGGTTTTTTTTTTGTTTACTAACAAGGAAGCTGCATGAGATGTTTATGGGAATGTATTGCAGTTGTATACTTTTTCTCGCATTTGCTTGATGAATTTTTTTAATGATTGACAGTAAGGTACAAGGCACTGTGGAAAATGTCAAAGTTGGAGTTGTTGCTTTCATTACTTCTAATGCAATTAATGCATTTTGGAGAATTTCTACACTGAGGGTCAATGTGTGGCAAGGCACACACAGAGCATCTAATGTCATTATAACACGAAATTGCAAGATGATCATTGTATACTTGACACTTGAAACAACGTCTAACATTTATATATGGTTTAACAGGTACGGTTTTGATTGTATCATAATTTCCCTATGCATTAATAATTGCCTAGCATCCTGTGGTGCAAGCTCCAAGATCCAATTAAAGGACTTGATATGTAGGAGTTTGTACTTTTTAACAAAGTGAAAATCAGGTTCAGGTATATGGATTAAATCTGAAATACCAAACAAGATATCAGGAATATTTAAATTTTCAGGGAGGTTACAAATAATGACACGAATAGGCTTAGGTACATTAAGTTTAGCAGGGGATAAGGACTTTAGAGAGGAATCGCTAATATCTGCAAATATTTCATTGTGCTTACCCTGAGTGTGCAGGTTGGGGCTAAGATATGTGTCTTTTTTATCATTTTCCAGTTGTGGTAACTTTTCTTGTTTACCCATATAAGAGGGGACAGTTTGAGTTGATTTATCTAGGGCAGATGGAGGGAGTTTGTTGTTGACATCTACCACCTGATCACCCATAGTCTTACTACATTTAGTACGCTTCGCCTTATTTTTCTGTTGGGCTGTGATTTCATGTAATCTCTCTACAAGTTTCTGATTTACAAGAAATAAATTATCTTTATCCTGTTTTATTTTGGAATAAACATCTTTTAGAACATTAAAGTTTAGTTTAAGCACATGAAAAATGAATTTAATGATCTGAAGGAAATCCATAATATTTTCAGACAAAGATGCAGCATTTTCGGTTTTAAGTGAAATTTTAAATAGATGTTGCTTCCATATTAATGGAATCCGAATATCTTAGTAATATCTCCTCGAAATAATCTACCCATGGAGATACAAAAATGGGGTGATTTAAATCACTAACAGAATTTTCATCATTTGCTGCCATTTTGTAAAAATAAACTGGTGAAATGTCTGTTATATCCAAAACCTTTTTTTTTTATCTGGTGTTTATTTAATTTCTGTTGTTTACTTTTTTTGAACAACCAAAATGGAGAAAAGAGGAGGAATTATCTCTCTTTTTTTTTTTTTTTTTTTTTTTGAGAGAGCAACACAACTAATGCAAAATAAATAATACGAGTATTTCAAAAAGGTTTAAGTATGCAAAAACTCTAGTTATCAGAAATGAAATGCATGCATATAAAATAAAACACAATAAGTTGCATAAATAAATTATACTCAAAAGGAAAAATGAAGGGGGGGGGGGAAGTGAAAAAAAATATGAGTGTATCAACCACAAGACTTCTGTAAGTCAAATTTCTGTCTACATCCAGTTGGATTAAAGTGTCCAAAATTCAATAAAATTAAAAAATAAAGCAGGTAACTAAATTGTAAATCTAGTTCAGAATACAAAAAAACAAAAAAAAAAACAAAAACAAAAAAAAACAATATCAGAGTCGAGCAACATATTCTGAGAGTAAGTGTGCAAATATCACACACAAGTGAAAATGTTGTGAACGTAATATGCACATATTTATATAAAAATATCAAATACTGCAAAACTTGGAGCAGAGAATTTTTTGTTGCCTATCGGCAGAACAAGTGTACTTTCAAAGTATGCCAGTGGGGCTAAAGTGTTAAATTCTCGATTTTAAATGCATAAAAAAAATACCTTATGAAAAAAAAACATAGCATGCATATGCAATTTCATGGAAAAAAAATAAGAATACTGTCATAATTTAAACACAAAATTATAATAAATGAGATATTAATAAAAGTATAATAAAAATATCATTTCAACTAGCATATGCACTTATGATTATTATTATTTTTTTTTTTAGAAACAAAAACAGCCTGGAAGGAGAAAAAAAAATGAGCTAAGAATGCTATCACTAATAATTATATTTTAAAATTAGCTTAGAAGTAATTTCTCCGTTCAAGCTGACAACACAAAATAAATTTATGGCACTGAAATTGTTATGAACGTATAAGTATGAATAGGGAACAAAAATAACATGAAAAGAAACTGGTAATTTACTGAAATTGAAAAGAAAGAAAATAAAAAAAAACTAAAACAATTTACAGTAATTAATTTAATATAAAAATATTCCCTGTTCATACTTACATGCAAACTGTGTTTCTTTTTTTTTGTCTAAAAGTATTGTCGCCTAATTTTTTTTAACTATTTCGATCAAGTATGTATGTCACTTTTTTTTGTAGAGAGCATTCATTTGAGCATAAAAACAGAGCGAAATGAAAAAAACAATGCCTTCTTAAAAAAAAAAAAAAATGATTTCAGTAACAAACTGAAACGGGCAAATTTTGAAAACCAGTGGATATAATTAACATTCTGTTTTCATACTCTGAATGCTTTAAAAGATCTTGGATGAAAGATCACACATCAAGTGACGTTTTGTTTAGCACTTTCTTTTTTTATTGCATAATGAGTGGTTTCTTTTGATTTTTCTTAATTTAACCACATTGGTTGTTTTTTTTTTTACTTTCTGGTTCAGAATTTTTTTGACAACTGTCATGTATTAGCAGATCACTTAGGTAATAATTTTTGTTATAAACACACCACAAATGACGGAGAATATTATCCCTCTTAATCATGGCACACTCGGCACATAGAAATTTGAAGAAGAATTGTTTTGGAAAATTGCAGAAACCACCTGAGGCACAAAAATAATTCGACAACTTTCACAATCGACTTGCACCGAATGTGTTATTCATAACACCAGTCGACACTACTTGGAGCACTGTAGAAACACATGATTTTTTTATCACTGACTCACGGATGGAAATGCACCTTCCTTTTTTTTATTTGCACATTTCAACATTTTAATTTTTTTTAACAGTTGGGTTTCTGGCAAGGGCGACACACAACACAAAACATATTTTCACTGTAATGGGGAAAATATTTAGATAAAATTTTCTTTACTTTGCGGATTTGTACCAATCAGACTCTATTCACATATTTTTCCATTATTAAGCTGTAGATAATCCTTTTTTTTCTTACAGGAAATGCATGTGACATAACGATGACTTTAATGCAGGTAACTGAAGGCACTTTTTTTTACATATCACGAAGAGAGGGTGGTAATTTCTGGATGCACACACCTAACGCAATTTTTTTACGAGTGCTGGTGGCGCAGATGATTCCTTTTGAGGGATGGTTGCACAAAAAAAATTATTTCACAAATGGAACAGGGCGTTGTCAGAAACACAATTTTTACATATAGCGGTCACACGGAATGGAAGAGTAGAGCAACGTTTTGGATGACGCAAAGGAATTGGATCAGGGGAAGTCATCAAAGGCGGCGAAAGTCATATCCGAAGGAGGTGCGGCAGGAGTTCGAAGGCCCGAACGGCACAGGCTTGCTTCTCGTTAGGCCAGTGTAAAGTCCGGAAGAAAGAGGCACTCTCCAAATACATTGGGGTGGCGAGAGTAGGAAAGAGAAATCCCCTGAAGTTGACATCGGCGTCCGAAAACTGAGTCGGAAGAGGCAGCCGGAACTCGCGTGCGAAAAGATATTACGGACGTCCCTTCGCGTCGCTGGTAAAAAGGCAGAAAACGAAATAAAACTTCTCCCCGTATTTTTTTTTTTTTTTTTTTTTTTTTTTTTTTTTTTTTTTTTAATTGTTGGAGACCTGGGCAAACGGCATCAATTTATGTAAAGGAGATTTGGATTCCCAGATTCATGAATGAATAAAAGAAACTCCAACACAATACTTTAGGAGACTTACATTTATTGTAAAGAGCTTGTAAGGAAGGGGCCGTGAAAATACAGAAGAATGGGGAGGGTTTCAATAACTGCGGAATGGGCAGACGCCCCACAGCGGAGCTTGATTTTGGTTTACATGGCTCGACGTCAGGAGCAAGAGTGAGTCAGAGTTTGTTACAAATACTTACAGATTGGCGAACATTATTTAACCATATGTAAGATGTTTGGCGAAAACAAATTGGGTAGAGAAAACAATCAAGAAGTTATACATTGAGTTAAAAACTATGCAATGGCGGCACTTTAGGGTTACCCTAAATAACATTCCAGCGGTATGCAGGAGACTTAAAGAAATATGGACACGTGATTTCATATGCACGTTACAGATATAACGACAGCTGCAAATTAGTCAGCAAAGGGGCATATGGTTTGTATCCGACAAAGTACAAGGGTGAGAATTGAATACTAATGCAAGCCCAGAGACTGGGAAAATATGCATTAGATATCGTCGGCTGCGAAGCGAAAAGACATTAACTTGTATTTTATTCTTTTATTTTATATCAAGGGAAAATAGCTGCGGTTAAGATCTTTTTCTATCCGTGTGAATTTGAAAGACCGGGAAAAGGAACCGAGATAAATGATGTCTGCATTTAAAAAGAACTTTAAAAAGTAAAAGTGAAACTTACAGTGGCGTGAAGGGGAGGGAGGGAAGAGAATGACTAAAGCCATATGAAATTAACTATAAAATGTCAAATTTAAACTAAATATTATATTGGAAAGGGGGGGAATAATAATGACAATTTATAATGAACCAGTACGGTTAAAAGTTGATTTTTGAGGGGAGAGGAGGAATAATGCATATATAACGGGAAAGCCGTTATAATCAGGACTGAGCAAGACCTTAAAATAACATTACTAGTATCTTGAATTCCTATAACCTCTTCTGGGAATACTACAGATAGCATTTAATTCCTGCAAATAGATAGCATTTAATGCTATAGACAAAGTATACATGGTGATTCATAAATATCGAGACAATAGGCTATCTCCTTAATTAATGCCCCTAGGCACATACTTCTAATTTCAAAATTTCATTAAAAAAGCTGGAAAGTTTGATGAGATAAGTTACAATTCCATGGGAGGTCTATTTGAGAAAATACGAAAATAAAATTTTATACGGCCCCCGTAGGATAAAATTTCCAATTAGGAATTTTTTCCTTACCCATTCGTGAATTAAACACAGAAAGTTCCATCTTCATATCTGCAAAACTCATGGAGTTATGCCTATTTAAATAATTCGCCAGGTTTTAAGGGATTAGACACAAATTGAAATGCGTGTTATTCAAGAAACAATGTTACTTTAAAAGTTCCAGGATACATGTAAAAAATATATTTATTGAGTTAGAATTAGATTTTTCTGTTTTTTTCTGATGATTAACCATATAATTTGTAAATAAAATCACATCCTAAAATTTCTCAGAAAGTTTGATAATTTAAAAATTATTATAATTTTTTAATTGGGGTACGTCGAATTTCAAACTTTTTTCCATTTAATTAAAAAGGAAAATATATTTTTAATTTAAATTATTATTATTATTAATACCCTGTATTAATATTAAAAATATTTAAAACATAAATAAAAAAAAATGATGAAACTTATTTAAAAAAAAATAATATTTTCAAAAATAAATATATTTTCAAATTTGTCAAAAAAAATTAATGTAAAATAATCAAAAAGATCATGTTCCGAGTTTGTACTCCCCCCCCCCCTTTTTAACAATTCTTGACTTAAAAATGTAAATTAATAATTTAAAATAAATTCATTTTAATTTTAATTACGCCTTTAAATTAATAAATATAAATTAATTATTTTTATCAATTTAAATTAATAATTTAAAATGCAACAAAAATTGGCTCTAAATAAAATATTTAAATGCTTTTTAAAAAGTTGCAGGTGAGTATGTAACTCTTACCTGCAGCTTAAATTTCCGATTCAGTTTAACTTTTGCCCTTTCCACCTTCTTCCTGTAGTATTTAAAATAAGGGCTTTTCTAACATATAGATTAATAATGTTTTCATAATTTTAACCCTCACAACTTCAGTTTTATATCGTCCCGGTAAGCGGTAAAAAAAGGTCTGTATTCTGGGGCCGGACCAGTCTCGACCAGGCCTAATGTATTTTTCATACCGAACCGGGACTGGCTTCCTTTCTTCCTAGGTCTGTACGGGGCAAAATTTTCAGTTCCGGTATCGAATCAACCCGTATTACAATCATTCTATCTGACTCACCTAATCCGTGCAAAAATCTGTAAAGTTTGGCTCAACCCAAAAAATTTGCAAAAAATGCATATATTTTTAAATTGCCATTACAATTAAAACATATTACCATTTACAATTAGACTTTAAAAATCGTTTTTAAAAGATAATAGATTTAAACGGGACAAAAAAAAAAAAAAAATAGTGTAACAAGTGAAAAAGAACCTGCCTATTACGGTGTCGTGTCTAAAACGGAATAATTTTTTGATGTATTTAAAATGAATATAATAATACTTCAGAAAAGAATAGAATACATTTGCACCTCCTAAGATGGAAAATTGTCTATAAGGCATTTTTTCTTGTCTGCGTGATTCCGTCTTAGAAGTTTTTACTGTATATCATTTTTGAAAGTCTCCAATACATGGATTATGGATTAACGATATTAAATGGTAAGTGAAACAGTTGCATACAAATAGAGATACATTAAAAATATATATATATATCACAGCCTTTGACGCTTCTTTAAAAATGAACATTATGAACATATAAAAAGAAAATTTATAAGCTATTATAAAGCTATAAAGCTATTTTTGGTCAGGACTTTTTCATATACGAAACAATTTTTAACCATGTCGACGTAAAAAAAAACTATGTTTTCTAGAAATTCAATCAGGCTGGACCAGACTCGGGATAAGATTTAAACATTTTTCCTGACCGGGACGAACTTATTTTTCTATGGGTCGGCTCGAGACCGGGCCTGAATATTTCGACCCATGCAGACCTCTAATAAAGGCCTCCAGCATAATTTGAAAGGAGGTTTAACTTAAAATCTATACGCTGCTATTTTAAGTCTAAAGGAGATGCACTGTCTTAAATCGACATTTAATAACGTGCAATTTGTGGATGATCCCTATCTTGCATTCGAAAGGAGTCAATACCTCGTCACTCATAGGCATGGGAAAATGGTGTAAGTCGTGAATTTTAAATTTTAATAACTCTGCGAGTTTTGCAGATAACGAGATGATTTGTTTTTTAAATTCAGGATGGGATAAGAGAAAATTTCCTAATTGGAAATTTTACCCAACGGGGACCGTATAAAAATAAATTTAATATTTTCTCAAACAGACCCCCCAAGGAGTTACATCTTATGGCATCAAATTTGTCACCTTTTTTTTATGAAACTTTGCAATTGGAAGTATGTGCCTAGGGGCAATATTTAAGGAGATAGCCCATTGTTTCGATATTTATGAATCACCCTGTATATGAGTAATGGTTTTACTGGAATCCTATATTTTACAAAAAGTGGATGCATATGTTTGTAAAATATCCCTAATGGTGTTATTTAGTTTTCAGAAGTGCCCCAAAAATGGTAAAATTGTTTATATAAGTTTTAATTACAGAAATTATCGCTTAGTATTGCGCGAATTGAAGTAGAAAGAGAAAATTAGTTTGCATTGTTGTTATATTTTAATTATAATTTCCATTTTGGGACAAAACAACCTAATATAAGACGCAGTAATGTAATTTTCGATTAATTTAAAACCTGCAGATACACTTGTAATATCATTTAGCTCAGTGTAGCGTTTCGGGAATTTAATTGATATATCAGTCCTCGCGACTGTGAATCTCGTTAAAAATAATGTTACCAGCCTCTTGAATTATTATCAGCTGTTTGGGGAATACATAATAATGTAGATTACTTGAGAGATAGATAGCATTTAAGGCTACATGCAAGGATCACTGGAGTAATATTTTCACTGGAATCCTATATTTTAGCAAAATCGAAATCCATTTAGCCGAGTGCATTGGTCACAAACCTAAATTGATCTATGAAATTTCGCTATTTTGTTTTTAAAGAAGGGCACAGATATTTATAAATATTGTTTAAATAAGCTTTAAACACTGAAATCATCATATGAGGCATTCTTACAATCTTTTGACATTTAAGTCCTTGAATAATAATTTTTATTTTAGTACATATCTTGTTTTTTTTTTCTTATACTGGAAAACATCCCATTGCATGCCTGCATAACAATATTAACGAGATAAATATGTTTTGGAAGATGTTGGGGGTCCAAATATACCACGAAATTCCTATACCGTCCAGTGTCCCTGATGCTGATTTTTAAGTTTGGAGCTGTCTGTATAAAATTGTACCAATGAAAATAATTCGATGTAATATTTTTCCAAAATTGGGAGTATTGTTTTATATAAATACGTAGTAAAAAATTTACCTGCCCACATTTTTACGGTTGTTATTATTTTTTTAACTCTGTCTGTGGCTTATAGATTCCTAACCGTCACTCTTGCTAAAATTATACAGAAAATCACGCCGATGCAACCATAGAATTTTTTTTCAACTCAACTCTTTTCTCATGCAGAAGTATACTAGAGAAAGAATGGCTGAAATCCTTTGACATGAAATTTACTGGAGAATTTAAATCAGCATTTAAATGTCAATTTCAAGCATCGTGACTTTATTGGTAGTCTTACATTCATCAAGGTTTATTCCTGCATTTTTCGAGGTAAACTAATTTTTATTAAATTTAATCCAATGGAAATAACTCTTCTAAAAATCAATGAACATTGTGACTATCACTTAGTTTAAACATGATTTGCCTAAAAATAGGTGTTAATTTTCCTTACCGTCCCATCCTTACCATCCGTTTTTTTCCGATATCGTCCCCTTTTTTCCTTACCGTAGCTCCTTTAGCACCCATTTAAGACAATGTTATACCAAAATTTTGTACTAAAAATAGTACATGGTTATTATTTCTTATTTGAATGTCCTGTGAGTACTATGCAAATTCATTATAAGTAAAAATTTAGAAGAAAATAGAAAGTTATAGTGGTAAAATGCTAAGAAAAATGAAACTCGTAAGTTTAACTTAAACCTCAGTTAAATAAAAAAAATTATCCTGCTGAGCATTTTTTCTTAATTTTGGATCATTAAGGCATTCGTCTATAAGTTTAAAATGTTATTTTAGTAAGATTAATTTAACCAGATTTTTATTCCCGAAAGTTAAAAAATTGTGAGAATGCGTCATATTACCATTGCATAAATTAAGATTCAAGATTCAAGTGGCAAATAAATTTGCATTATTATCATATTTTAATAATAAATTCCATTTTTTGACAAAAACAACTTATAGTTAATTTTTCAACCAGTAGTATAATTTTCGATTAATTTGAAAGGTGCAAATACACTTGTAAATTCATTTAACCGAGTGGATCGTTCCAAAGCTTAAATGATCTATATCAGATATGGTGATTGTGCAGTGCAAGTGCATGTCCTTCAAAATAATGTCAGCAGTCTCTTGAATTATTAACAGCTGTTTTGGGAATACAGGATACGGTAGAATACTTGGGAAATAGATATAATTTAATGTTACATACAAGTTTTATTGCAATAATAATTTTACTGGAATCCTATATTTTACCAAAATCGAATTTATATGAAACGAAAAACATCCTCTAAATACATTTATCTCAGTGTAGATTTCCTAGATCTTAATTGATTCGTTAAATATCAATATTCTGTTTTAGAACAAATGTACAGAAGAAGGCAAGTATTGTTTAAATAAGAATGAAATAACAAAATCTTCGCATCAATAGAGATGTAGGTTTAAAATGAATTTACATTGTCGTTATATTTTAATTATAAATTTTATTTTTCATAAAAAAATTGTAATTCATCTCACACACAGTAATATAATTTTCGATTAAAATGAAAGTTTCGGATACACTTCAAAATTGATTTAGCTTATTAGATAGTTCCCACAGCTTAATCGAGCTATCAGTCATTGTGACTGTACATGTCTTTCAAAATAGTGTTAGCTGTCTCTTGAATTATTAACAGCTGTTTTGGAAATACAAGATACGTTAGTGTACTTGAGAGATAGCATTTCGTGCTACAAGCATAGTATATTTGAGTAATAATTTTATAAGTTCCTTACATGTTACTAACATTACATGCGCTACTTGTGTTTTGATAATTTATTTTGTTGTGATTTTTTTTTTTTAAATTGTAAATAATTCCCTTTTCATAAAAACGTTACCCCTCAATCTAGAGCAATAAAAATAATCAAAACATCGAGCTCAGCGTACTTAAAAGGAAATCTATATCAGTCATATATTTTAAAAGAAATTAGGTTCAGATTAAGTTAGATATTGCCGTAAAAAGTGTTAAAATATCTTTATTAAGATTGACGATCGTTTCGTCGCACAAACGGTGACATTTTCAAAATCATTCACGATAGAAAATATATTCACATAATTTAAAAAAACAATAAACATAGTAAACAATGTCACGAGACATGATGCATAATGAAAAACATTGCAAACATAAAATTAAATTAAAATTAAATTAGCTATTTGCGAGCGTGGATTAATTTTCATATCATTTAAAAAACAATAAAATGCTAAACAATGTCACGAGACAATGCATCGTTTTGCAATGTTTTTCATTATGCATGTTATCTCGTGACATATTATTGTTTTTTTAATTATATGAAAATTAATCCACGCTCGCAAATGGGTAATTTAATTTTAATTTAATTTTATGTTTGCAATGTTTTTCATTATGCATCATGTCTCGTGACATTGTTTACTATGTTTATTGTTTTTAAATTATGTGCAAATATTTTCTATAGTGAATGATTTTGAAAATGTCGCCGTTTGTGCTACGAAACGATCGTCAATCTTAATAAAAATGTTTTATTATCGCTTTTTATAGCATTATTTAACTTAATCTGTTTATAAGGGGTTATTATACATGTTTTTATGACATTAGGTACTTATTTTTAAATTAAATATTTTAATTACGATATAAATAATTCTATTTTGAAATCAAATTTAATTGAATAGAAAGAAAAGTTTCATCTATTTGTATCATATTTTAGATTAAAAAAATTTAGATGGTATTTACCAGTTTTTTTTTTTTAAATCTTAAGTAAGTACATAAAAATATATTTTTTCTTATAGTTTATGTTACTGAAGTAGTTAGAATTAACATTATGGCATGATACGCAAATGGGCTTAATAATTTTCTTCACTACATCTGTTACATAATTTCTAATTGTGAAAGTTCCTTCTGTATAGTTTCTGACTTAAATTTAAAAAAAAAAAGTGTATATTTTTTTGCATACAATTCGCTTTTGAATTAAGATACCTAAAACATCCAAGTTACAACGAAAAAATTCTGCATAATTGACAGCGTCATATAATCTGCGCTATATACCGGGGATTATCATTGCAGTTTCTTTTGCAACTATTAAAAATGTATTTAACATTAACCGTTTTAAAACTTCAATTTGAGTAATTTCTGAACTATTTTCCTGCATGACGTCACGTTTTGTATCCATAGATAAAAGAAGAATCATATTTACGCAGGAATGTCAGATACGATATAAATAGTAATAAGGAGTTTTGTCAAAACTTGGTGTTTTATACAGGGTGTCTAGAAATTAGTTGGGCAATTTCGCAAGTAATTTTATTAAATTAAATTAAGTAGTTGAGAGTCAGATTAGTAGTGATATTTCCGAAGTTTATTCATAAATTGCGTTAGGTGTCAAAACTGACGATACCGCTTTGCCATCAATTCAAGGCCACCCCGATCACCAGCTATTTTACCACTTGATTTCGTTGTATGGGGTTTTTGTAAAGAATCAAGTATACATTCCGCTTCTTCCTGTATCCATTCCTGAACTAAAATCAAGAATCTGCACTGCAATTAATTTGATCGAAGGAAACATGCTGACAAATCTCTGGCAAGAAATTATGTACCAATGGAACATTTGCGGAGTCACGAAAGAAAGTCACATTCAATATTTGTGATATTCAAAAACTTGAACTATTTTTCTATCTTACAACAATACGTACAGTCGTGGGGAAAAAAAAGTAAATATCCCCTACTAACTCCGCAACAAATTAGCGTAGAAGAAAGTTACTGGTACTGAACGATTGCAATTAAAGTCTACTTTTAAGTGATGTATATGAAATTTGCTTAGAGGGCCATCTACCTATTAAAACGAACCATAACTTTGTTTTTTTAAATAGCAGTACACAATTCTGACAACATAAATGAACTCTACACCCTTCAATTAGTCTAAAAAATTTTTATGCTATTCGTACGATAAGTTTCCAAGAAATTAATTATTTTAAAACGAGCGTATTTTAAGGGCTGTATCCAAATTAAAGTTCGGTACCCGATTGTTAACCCAGAGAGCTCCCTTCTTGATCAAGGTACCTTAAGCAGTCAATTAAGCCTGTTAGATTACAGGATAGTATAAGAAATTTCAAAATATTTAGTCAGTTCTATCATAGACGGCCCCTTAAACCACCATTTTGTCGTTTTTAAAGCATAATTTGAAAACTACTTGGAAGAAAAACGTGAAATTTTGGATTTCCATAAAGCAGGACCTAATAAACCTGAATCCATTAAAAAAAATGTATGTTGCAATTCATAATTTTTTTGAATATTAATTTCATAATTCATAATTCATATCAGAAAATTATAAAAATTGCAAATTCAGCGTATTTATGTTTGGATATATTAATATTATTGCATTAATATTAATATAATTAAGTAGAACATTAGGATTATAATTTCAGGAGATATTTATAAAAATATGAAAATGTAATTTAACATTAGAAGTACTAAATTTTAAATGCTTATAATTCGAAAACTTATCATTCAAATGACTTCAAATTTGGTGTCTAGGCATAGTTTGAATCGAAGATTTGAAATATCTCGTTAAAATTGGGTATTGCCATTGAAACAAAATGAAGTTTGGGTTCGTTTTAATATGTAGATGGCCCCCTAGCAAATTTTATATACGGCATTTAAAAGTAGACTTTATTTCCAATCTTTCGGTACCAGTCACTTTCGCCTACGATAATTTGTTGGGTTTAGTAGGGGGTGTTTACTTTTTTTTTTTTCCACGACTGTACTTTAATTTTTTCCCTGTCAATTCTATTCAATAAATCATTCTTTCACCCAACTAATTAGTAAACACCCTATATAATCAAATTCCAAATTTTGTTTCGATTTCAATATGAAGGTGGTTTGCTAAGCTTATATTTTTAAATATATATTGTTAGAAGAAATAATTACTACATGGATGTCGTTTTTAGGTGCGTTCGTAATTATATAAATACGTAGCACCTATAGTCGTCGTTCAGTCCGTCCGTCTGTCCGTCCGTCCGTCTGTCCGCATGTAACAGAGCAAAAACTACCCAACCGAATGGTCTGAAATTTCAAATATATGATTGTTGCAAAATTTTGTCGAGCCATTTCAAATTTTATGAAAATCGGATGTATAGTTTAATTACAGGGACAGTCAAAAGTTTTTCTTTACATTACGGCCAATGGGAAAAAATATTGCAAGTGCATTTTAATGATATTAGAACCTTCCGAATGATCTGAAATTTTAAAGATATAACTGTTGCAAAATTCTGTCGAGCCATTTCAAATTTTAGGAAAATCGGATGTATAGTTTAATTACAGGGACAGTCAAAAGTGTTTCTTTACATTACGGCCAATGGGAAGAATTATTGCAAGTGCATTTTAATGATATTACAGCCTTCCGAATGGTCTGAAATTTTAAAGATATAATTGTTGCAAAGTTTTGTTGAGTTATTTCAAATTTTAGGAAAATCGGGTGTATAGTTTAATTACAGGGACAGTCGAAAGTGTTCCGTTACATTACGGGGAATGGGAAAAATTATTGCAAGTGCATTTTAATGATATTACAGCCTTCCGAATGGTCTGAAATTTTAAAGATATAATTGTTGCAAAGTTTTGTTGAGCTATTTCAAATTTTAGGAAAATCGGATGTATAGTTTAATTACAGGGACAGTCAAAAGTGTTCCGTTACATTACGGGGAATGGGAAAAAATTATTGGAAGTGCATTTTAATGATGTATCAGACTATGCGCTTTATGAAGTGCAAAAAAGTATACATTCAGTACAATATGGGGTGCAAAAAATAATGATAAAACTAGTTATAGTACGAACGCACCTCATTTGCCACGTTTGACGAGCAATTTCCAACTTGTTTATTTTTCTCCGCGACAGTTTGGCGATTGAAATCAATGGCCTGCATCTATGTTTTACACTCACATTGTACATTCTTGGAATAATGTTCTCAAAGTACATCTTTATTTACTTTAAAGATATTGTAAAATGCATAAATTACAAATATTTAGACTGCGTTATTATAATTTCCAAAGAGTAATACATATCACAAACAACATATAAGATTGGCGAAGAATGATTTTATAGTTAGACTCTGAAGCACATTTAATTGCAGTATAACTAGCGAAAAGTCAACAGAAAACAATTGTCAACCAAACTCCTTAATTCCATTTATTTCTTATCAAACATGCCATTCAAATTCAGCACCTTTGAGGTAATTCTGCTTAAGATTTAGATTAGTCGTAACAAATTGTAATTAACGTTTGTCTCTTTAATCACATACATTTCATGTAAGGTGAATATTGGGAAAATAGATTGTTTTCTGGCTTGTAGAATGTGTGAAAGTTTTGATATTAACTTCCCTGATTGTCTGATTTATAAAACAAAAGCATTCGTTATTAAGATACTATGAATGCAGCTATCTTAGAGGTAGAAATATCGATTCTTTTACAATACAGACATATAGTTAACTGTATTTAGTTATTAAGTATGCTATAGAGATATATGCAAAAACAGGATATTTCATAAACAAACATGAAAAAAAGATACTAAATATATTAATATAATAAACATGTTTTAGAAAACGATACTCGTTCAGTTTCATTTCACTCATATTAGTAGTAAATGATATGTTAAAAAATGATAGATTATTATTACTAAAATCTGTCATTGATGTCAATTTATCCAAATTACACTTTATGTGTAATATTTGGGAGTAAAACGTAAATAGATAGACATCTTGCAATGAAACTAATAACAAAAAAGACTTAATTAATAACAAGTACAGCTGAGGATTTATTTTGCATATATTGCTTATTATTCTTTTAAATTTCGTTGTTTCAAAATAGGTTTTCCTAAAATGAGTTATTTTCAAAAGATTGGGTTTTTAATCTAATTATATGATACTTTAAAACCTTCCTTGCAGTACAAGGAAGTGGGATAAGAACAGATTTAAGGAAACAATATACATTCACACACACGCGCGCACATATATATATTCATATATATAATGTATTTCTGATGAATAAAGGTTCTTTTAAAAACTGCAATAAATCCATCAATTATCTTAAACGTATGAAAACGTTTTATTAGATTTTTAAAGCCAAATTTTAGCATTGATTTTGTTTTCATTAAACGCTATAGAGTAAGAAAAGTCAGGGATTTCCGAAATTCTTATAAAGACTATACAGGGTGCAATATGTTATCTATCGCCGACCTTTAATTTCTCAACCGTTGGTCGTAGACATATAGTTCCAATTACAAAAACGTTTCAAATGAGCTAAATATTCATGTTGTGGCATTATTTACAGTAAAAAATCAATTTTTTAAAAATTACGAAAACTAACTTTTTATATGGTCCCCCAGTCCCTATTGCTATATTTAGTAAAAGTTTACTTATATCATAACAGATATAACACAAAAAGTTTGACATCTGTACTACAAAAATTGACTCATTAAATTTCAAAGTTTGAGATTTTTGCACATGATTTTGTCCTTCATTAAGGGATCAGTTAAAAGTTGAATTAAAGTAATTCGAGATCAAAATCAGAGTGCAAAGAGTGCGAGATCAAAATCAGAGTGTCCTTTTTACGGCGAAACCACCTTTAGTCGGTATCACCAAATTGGGGAATCACCAAATAGGGTTATTTTATCTAAGCATTTAAGCTAACTTTTATGGGTCGAACAACATTCAAAAGTACCGACGATACCGGCTAAAAGTGGCTTCGCCATAAAAAGGACATTGCACCCTGATTTTGACCTCAAAGTACTTTAATTCATCTTTTAACTGATCCCTCAATGAAAGACAAAATCATGTGCAAAAATCTCAAACTTTGAAATTTAATAACTGGGTCAAATTTTGTAGTACAGATGTCAAACTTTTTGTGTTATATATGTTATGATATGAGTACACTTTTACTAAATATAACTATAGGGACTGGGGGACCGTTATTTTCCGTTGTTGAGTTAGTTTTCGTAAGTTTTATAAAATTGATTTTTGACTTTAAATAACGCCACAACGTCAATATTTACCTCATTTGAAAAGTTTTTGTAATTGGAACTATATATCTACGAACAACTGTTGAGAAATTAAAGGTCGACGATAGATAACATATTGCACCCTGTATTAATTTAAATAGTAGAGTTACAGAAAAAAACATACACATATACAACAACAACAACAAAACAAAATACGCACTCAACACAGATTGTCGAATTAAAAAAAAATCCTTTTTGTGTTATAAATGGATCTTCTTTATTTGCACAAAAAAGGTTTCATTACTTGAACTACAAATTTATATTAAACATTAGCTATTTGACTGATTAAAATTATAAATGTAGATAACTTAAGCATAGATGAAATTAATGACTTAGACTGAAAAGTTATACTAAGAGATAAGGAAGTAATATAAATTTAATCTTATTTGCCATACGAAAAAAAGGAGTAATAAAATACATTGCAGAAAATACTTAAATAAAAAAGTTTCCACAAAAAAACTAACATTTCATTAGTCAAAAACTGAAATGTCAATTATATCAAAAATGTCGCATTTTACGCTAAAAATATTTATTCTTAAGTATACTTGAATACTAAAGTATATTTAAAAATTCGTTGTGATCGATTTAAATTGTAGGTTATTTTTGTTAAAAAAGGGGTATGTAAGAAAATAATAACATTTGTATTGGATAGGTAATAATAATTTGAAGGTAAAATCTATATTTTAGCACATTTCTTACATTTTGTATCACATATTAAAAGTATAATACATTTACTTCATTAAACTTAATAAAATTGTCAAAATGTGTTAAAATAAAAATTTAAAAAACTGTAATAAATTTCATAAATCGTTTACATGTTTTGTATCCACCAAAGCCGTTATTAAAGCAAATAGGAATATTCTACAATTTCACGAATTATAAGTTTTTTATTTGAAACGTCATTATTTTTCAGATTACACACGTTATGTTATTTTATTTTTACTTGAATGTTTATTTCTATATTCATAAGTGTTTCATAAACTATTAACATGTTTAACCTCCACCGAAGAAAATTTATTAAAATAAATTGGTACATTCCATACAGGGTGGTTATTAATTAGCATGAGGTGTTCAGAACCCACTAGCGAGTTAAGTATTGGACGAAATATAACCAAATTTCATGGTCATGCATAGTGGACCATGGGATTTCGAATTCTAATAAAAATAGTTCAAAAATTCGCCACTACGGATAATTTTGGTGCTGCAAGAGTGTAATAGTGTAAATATTGAATGATTAAATGCCAAACAATACCGTACACATCAATTTTATTTACAATTTTTTTAAACTTACAAATTAGGTTCAATATGGTCACCATTGTTATATTCCAAGAACTGCATACCATGCACGACATTTTCTACTGCCGTTCACAGAATACCAGAGTTGATTTACCTCACTTGTAACGTTATTCGATCTTTCAACGTTGAAATATCGAAGACATGTCCTTGATAAACAACACCTTTAAGAAATCCCCACAACCAAAAATCACAAGGATTGAGATCGGGCGACCTCGGTGGTCCTGCCGTAGGAAATGCACGACTAATGATTCTTCCGTCAGAAAAATATTGCCGCAACACACGTCGTACCCTAAGTCTAATGTGGGGTGGTTCACCATCCTGCATGAGTATGGTCAAATTGAGACATACTCCCTGCTGCAGTTGTGGAATCGTGAAGTTCTGTAGCATATCTGCATACCTGGCAGCAGTAACGGTACAGGTCACTGGTCCACTTGCTTCATTTTCCTCAAAAAAGTAAGGACCGATGATAAAGAATGCTGTAAAGCCGTACCACACTGTGGCTTTTGGCGAGTGGAGGGGCTCTTGCGCACAAACGGGCGGATTATTTGCAGCCCAAATGCGGCTGTTGCGCGTGTTAATGCCACCGATCAAATGAAAGTTCCCTTCATCATTCCATGATATCTGCCACGGCTGTGTAGCATCAACTTGCATGCATGCTAAAAATATCAATGAAAAATCGAATCGCGTGGCCGCATCGTCTAGGAGCAATTCTTGAACAGAATAGATTTTGTACGGATAAAACTGTAACATCTGAATCAGGATCTTCCTCACCGTTGAGTATGGGATCTGCGTGTGCTGAGGTACTGCCCGAGTGCTGCTGGTACCTTGCACATTTTCCAACTCCTGTTTGACAATAGCAGTTGCAACTTCGTCAACTTGTTGCTGACTAGTCACTTTGCGTCCTTGACCTGGTTGCCGTGCTAGAGTCCCTGTAGTTTCAAATCGTTGAATCATTTTTCATAAATTTGTTATGCTCATCGGTCCTTTTCTCAACTTATTTAATCGGCGAAATTCACGAAGAGCAGCATTGTAATTCTCGTTCCGTTGATAATACAGCTTGACTAGCAAATCACGATACCGTAATGTAAGAGTCATCGCAAAGCAGTTGGCCGCAGAATGATGAGAAGTCTCCCAGTCTTTCTTTTTACACCCATGATCGCTACACAGAACAGATTTCATGAAAATTAATGCATTTAGTCGGTAAGCAGCGCCAAAATTGCCCCTGGTGGCGATTCTTTTTTTAGAATTCGAAATCCCATGGTCTACTATGCATGATGGTCAAATTTGGTTATATTTCGTCCAATACTTTACTCGCTAAAGGCCTGTGAGCACCTCTCGTTAATTAATAACTATCCTGTATTTTGACGATCTATAACATTTTATTTGAAACGTCATCATTCATAAAATTGCGCACATTTTTCTACTTTGTTTTTACTTCGATGTTTATTTCTATATTTGTAACCATGGCGTAAATCCACCCATGATTTTTGTATCTTAAATAATACTGCATCCTTACATAGTGAATTTTTACTTGTTGCAGTCGCTATATTTTCTCTTATAATAGGTGGATAGTATAGATTAGAGCGAATTATCTTATTTTCAATGAAACTTAATTTGATGATTTCTTCGTGATATAATCCTGCAAGGTCTGAGGTTTTCTATTGTAGTTTATATCTGTTATGTACTCTCCATTTCTATATCTATATTTACTGCTAGTCATGCCAACGTAGTAATACTTTGATCCATTGGCTTGAACAAAATCACAATTTTTTATTATTTAGACGTTTCTCTATTTTTAAATTAAAATTATTTTCATATCTGTATTGATTTTCATTTTTTATGGAGAAAGTAGGGTAATTAGCAGCAAATTCAATAACACAGTTGTAAAATATCCAATATTAATATTTAAATATAACAAAAATATTATATTACATGTGAAATATCATTTGTTAAAGCATTTCGGAAACTTTTCTCTTTCCTTATAAAAGAAAAGGTGTTGTAAAGTATAAAAATACAGAACTTCAAATAAACGACAGGCTCTAATAAAACAATATCAGTTATCACAAAAATCATTGAAAGTCCAGTATAATACCTTAGGCTTTCAAAAATTTAAATAAAAAATAAATTGCGATAACAACATTTAAATATCGTCGGAAAATAAGTGTCAACACGTTTTAGTACTAATGTGATATTTTATACAAAATCAGCACCGTTGAAATAATTCCTCTCAAGTTTTAAGATTAGTCTTAACAAATTGAAATTAACTTTTATCCCTTATTTAACTTATTTCATTTATAAGGAATATTATCAAAATACATAGTTTTCTGGCTTTGTACGAAGAGTTAAAGTTGTGATATTAACTTTACTGGAGTTCTGATTAATAGAACAAAAGCACGCGTTAATTAAGTTTATACTATTAGAATACAGGCATTTTATGAACGGATATATTGAATTTTTCTAAACTAAAACGGGATATTTACAATAAATAGTACATGAAACTAAATACTATTGTTAAGTTAGTAGGGCATATAGATATAAGTAATTAACTATATACATTTTATAAAATTTATAGTGTTACAATTGGAACCTTTTCTACGTGTTGTTCTACTTCCAGTTCATTACTTGCGAATATTTTAAAATAAAAATTTTTATATCTAAAGACAAAAGATACGGATCTACAATGGAAATTTTTGCCTAAACGAATTTAATGTACAATAGGGTGGAGTGAAATTGATGAAAAAAAAAATTGGAAATTTTTCTTTGAATACGTCTAAAAAGTTGCCTTTTGGCACACTGAATAAAAGGTTAATTTTTCTTTTCATTTGGAACTTATCTTTAGGGCTCTACCAGTTCTTAAAGATTAAGTCGTTTATACGTGAAAAATCATGATTTCAATATGTAGTGTAAGGTATTCATATAAATTTTTTTTACGGTTTTTTTTATTTCAGTAAAAAAAACAAAACAAAACAAAACAAAAAAACAAACAAAAAAAAACATTTAAAATATGCCTGATTAAAATATTACTTGTGCGCAATCCAAGTATCGTCATTTTTTAATACCTTAAACGGTAAAGATGACCCTAAAATGTCAGAAAGAACATAAAGGTAAAGCACAATAATTAGGTATACAGTTCTCTGAATATATATGAAAGACTGTTTTCTGAATATATAGTAATATAATAAAAAGAATATATAAGATGTACTGTAAAACGATCTTTCATTTAACTCTAATTTATATTGCCTTTGATATTAAAATTAGGCATCATCTTTTGTGATTTGATTTTTGCTTGTATATATCCGCCCCTTGTTTCTACTCCTAAATCTATGATGATGCTTCAGTAACTAATTTCAGGCATCTTTCAACTGCTTGAATAGGACACGGAAACTTGGGGAGTTGAAAAATGGGACTTCCGATCTTTTTATGAAAACTTTCAGTTCCTTTGTTGATAGTCTAATAAGAATAGGAGGTGATGTAATTTCACATTCTTGTATGTCGATAAAGTCAATATAGTATGTTTCTCTGAAGTTCAATATTGGAAAATGAAACTGCCTTATTGTTGAACATTCCATTTCCCTTGCCTTCAATATTCTTCGGAATCCAAGTTCTCAAACATAGTTTCTTTCATCATTTATCATTCCTAGTAAAATATTTTCTGGTTGACAGAAATATGCGTCTCGTTGAATAAGGGGATCGACAATCTTCTTTAAATCTTCCCTCAAATAACGAGACAACATAATTGTTTTAAAAACATTTTGAGCTCCATTTTTGCAAGAAGAATCTTTCTTAATGTGAAACCACATAGGCGCTTATACTTGCATTACAAATTCAGCCATAGTATACAGATTTCGGGATGGATTCAGGCTTCCAATGTAGAATTTAAGCAGTCGATTGGCAGTTGTCAACCATCTAGAGTGAGACATTTTTCCTGGACTACGATTTACCAGATTTAAGGAGCATTAGCCAGATGAAATTGCTTGACACATGTCATAAAAATAATTTTGGTCTGTACTTAACTCTCTAGAGTTAATTTCTGGGACACAAAATTAGTTTTTTAATTCCACAAATGTCTGCTGTTCACATTGATACAACGGTAATCTTCTGGACCGGTAGTTTGTCCATCAAGTTCAGAAAATAAATGACGCAGTGGCAATTCTTTTGCGTGAAGTTGGCATATTAACCACTGAAAGGGATGACCAATGTTTGTTTCAAATAATCTAATAGCACCATTCTTTCTTTCAGTGTTTACATACAGTTGTCAGTCGCTATCTATAACCATATTTCAAGGTTTCAGTTGTTTTCAGTGCAGTATTTTACTATGCTTTCCTGATCCTGAAAATGATGTAATGTGATACACTTATAGTGTTCTTTACTTATAGGTCGATATTAATCTATCTCCAATTTTCTCTTGATGCAGTGTTTTATATTTTCTTCCATCAAAATACATACTTTCGATTCCTGCTTCTAAAGCTTACAGATCATCTGTTTTAGAACATTTGGTTTTTTGTACCCTGCATACAATGCATCTGTCAATTTTTTGTGATTAATCGTTTTCTGTTACAATGCCAATATCTTGTGGATTTGCAGAAGCTATTGCTGCCATGCATCTATCAGAAACCCCATACTGATTTGAGACCTCATTTGTATTTGTGACTCTTCTTTAGAAGTAGATGCTTGTAATACGGATAATAATTCTTTACACCTTGATACTAAATCTGCTACTACATCTTTCTTCATGCCCACTGTCACAATACATAACAACTGTACTGTTAGCTGCAGACTTTAAACTTGCCTTTTCAGCCCTCATCGAGTCCGTTCTTTTCCTGCCTTCTCTTTGTCTCAATATACTTGTACTTGTTTCGGCTTTATCGAGCGCACCAATAACCATCTTTCTTGTTTACCTTTGGTCAAGAAAAAATTCTTGTTCTTTTAGAGTTGTTCTTTGATTTTTCAAAGGTACACTTAGGAATTGGCTTGCACGCTAAAATGTCTATAATTTTACTTACAGCTTCAACTTTGAGAAACTGAATCTTCTCCATGTAATTATCATTTTTTTTTTTAATTTGGGGAATTAAATAAGCTTCTAGTATTCAGAAAAATTGTTGTCTATAATTTGATCAATACTCCTCTGGGAAACTACAGTAACTGATGCTTTCTTCCAAATTTCTTCGATCTTTTCTTTAATTTCCTCGGACTTTGGTGGATCTTTACCATTCCTGCTGTGTTTTAATTATTGTCTTGTATATAAGTAATATTTTATAATGTCTGCTATTACTGGAAAAATAACTTAAAATACTTTTGAAGGAGCACCAAACAGGGGGACATTCTACTTCATTTCTAGTAATGGTAAACTGCGGTTTGCCTCTACTCGCACTCATTTTAACTCTAAAAATGAGAACAAACAATTTGTAAAACTCAATGAAACGATTCAAATGTTTTAAAATAAAGAGTTAAAGTTTTAAAATGATAAAGGAAGATACACTAAACATTTTAAATATAAAAATGTCAAACGAGATTTACAAAAAGCTCTGTAAATGTATAATTTATGGTACGAACCTATTGTATGAGACAATAAAAATATAAAGGTCCTGGTAGAGCCCTGAAGGAGTTCTTCAAAATTCATGAAATTTTGCACGCATATTAGAGGTACTGAAAGGCAACTTTTGGCTGCTATCCGAAATCAAAATTCCAACTTTCGCTTTTTCACTCCATCCTAATGTACAGTCGTGGAAAAAAAGTAAACACCCCTTACTAACTCAGGAAAAAATTATCGTAGAAGAAAGTTACTGGTACCACACGAGTGGTAATAAAGTCTACTTTTAAATGATGTATATTAAATTTGCTTAGGGGGCCATCTGCATATTAAGACGAACCATAACTTTGTTTCTTTCAATAGCAGTACATAATTATGGGTCATTTCATGGAAAATGAGCAAATCCGTTGTGGCAGACATGTCACAGATTTTAATGAAAACAGTCTATAAGAAGATCATATCTGTTTATTAGTAAATGGAAAATAATAGATTTCAGGATTGTTCATTTAAGTATTAAAATATACATTAAAAGTGAAGGCAAAATCGAGGTATTGTCTATAACCTTAAAATTTCAATTCTGATTATTAGCCTTAGGAATGGAAATACTACATTAAAAGTTATTTACAATTAGGAATGAATAATAATTAAAAGATTGGCGTAAGTTAGTAATTGTATTTTTATTCTGTAATGAGAAAAAATTTATTTTTGAAAATTTATGAGTTAAAAATGCAATATTTCTATTGCTCCTTTTACACATGAAGGACAGCAGTGACAAGTTTATAATTGCTTGACGTTATAGATAAAAGTATATATTTTAAATATCGAAAGTTTCATTCTTGCCTTTTTATTCCTTAATGAGAAAAAAAATAAATAGTAAAAAATGTTGAGGGTAAAATGCAATATTTCTATCACTTTTTTTTAAGTGAAGGGAAGCTTTATTAAACTTTTAAATTATTTGATATTATAGATAAAAGTGTATATTTTAAATACAGAAACTTTTATTCTTGCTTACAGTTTATTTTTGGCTATTAATATATACATTTTATACTGTATATATATATAGATATTACGTTGAACAAAAAATTATATATTTATCCTCTAAATCCATAGATGGCAGCACTACAATTTTTTCCTTTGAAATCGTGCAATATTGTAAAAAAAGACGCGCGGGTTCAAAGAGTAAAGCTCTTGGAATGCAACAAATATTACTTTTTTAACCCAATTTTGTGACGTTAGGAATGTAAAGGCAATCTTTAATTTTTTCTTAGCATATCATGGGCTTATTGATCTTTGTGTCTGTGCAATAACTGTAATGTCTGACATTTCCTTCATTATTTTTTTTGCCTATTAATATGAGGAAAAATTACGATTTTGTCATTTTTTAAATTTTTAAATTTTTTTAAAGGTGAAGGAAACACATGGCAACTTATAAACTTTAGGAATTCGATCTTCACATGTAACACTACATCTGACATCAATTTCACAGATGTTTTTGAATTCCTTTAATTTTTATAACGTTTTTAATTTTCTCAAAATTGACAAGTTTTCAATTTTTACAACAAATTTAAGATTAATCATGACGTTACCAAATTATTATTACTAAATAAATATCAAGATAATTTTCCAGAGATTACAATATTATAAATAGATTTAATTTATGTTAAATGGTTTTCAAGAAACGGAACTTCAAACTTGCAACTTTGAACGATTGTACTTATGCCATTCTTTGTCATAAGTTTTTTAAATGTCCAGAACTTCTAAGTTTTTTTAATTTTATTTTTTGTGGAAATATTTTGCAATGCTCTATTTGAATATGAATTGAATCTGAGTATAAAATTTTATTGAAATCGGTTACTATGCAACCGCGACTTTTTTTAAATTTTTGCTCATAAATTTTTACGCAATTCACACGATAAGTTTCCGAGAAATTAATTTAGGATATCGAGCGTATTTTAGGGGCTGCATCCAAACTGAAGTTCCGTACTGGATTATTAACCGAGAGCGCTTCCTTCTTGATCAAGCACCTTAAGCGGTCACACAAGCAGTCATTGAGGACTGCTAGATTACAAGATAGCATAAGAAATTTCATTATATCTAGTCACTTCTACCATAGACAACACCTTAAACCATCATTTTTCCGTTTTTTAAGCATAATTTGACTATTACAGTCGAACCTCTATTTAACGAAGTCGCTAAATCCCGGAAAAAAGTTCATTATATGGAAAATTCGTTAAATAGAGATTCATTTTTTAAAATACTTTAAACTACATAAAACAGATTTTAAATTCAAAAACACTAAATATTTTTACTAAAAGTAATTAATCACATTTTTAAAATAAATTTATCGCTTTGTTTTATTTATTTTACCCACCAATATCCATCATCAATTCATTTTTTCTATGTGCTTAAATCTTCGAAATCTGCAAGGAAAACAAAACATTATCCGGGAATATACTATAATTTCTGTTTGAAGTAAATAGTTTTACATTAAAATTAACGAATTTTAATGACATTATCGTATCTATTATTATTATAACAAATAATTTTAACCATACATTAACGTATGCGTCCTTAAATTTAATTTCTGAAAAACTCTGTTAATTTTGCCTGAGTTTTTTATTTAAAAAAGTGCTGTCTATCATAATACGTCTCGCATCTTTGCAATGCACCAAACACCCCTTAATGCTATTTTCTTTTAACTATAATCCGCGTCGGATTGTTTCAGATGATTTTAGCATTTCATCATACGAAGTTTTGTTAATTCCTGCTTCAAGAACATTTCCATCATTATCATATTCGTCTTCATCGCAATTCATTGCTGTATTCTTTTTATTTTTCACACTGTCGGAAATAACCAATTTGGATAGTGTTTTTGAGGTCTCAGTTTCAGAATTAAGTGAAATACAATCATCAATCAGCACATCAATGTTAATTTCTTCTTTTTTTCTCACTATATCCACACTTTTTAAAGTTAAGGGATTATCATCTTCGTCCTCCGTACTTGCCGAATTCTCACTGCTGACAAAGAAGGCGCCTGGTAAAACCAGTTCAAGGCCATTGAACATCATAAAATGTGTTTAAAGAAAGAATAAATTTGAAATGTCCAGAAATATTTTGAGAAATGAGGAGAAAAAAAAAATTCATCAGAAGAAAAAGTTCGTTAAATAGAGAATGCACTTCGCTATTTGGAGGTTATTTTACGAAGAAATTAGCAAAATGTTCTTGGTTCCAAGGAAAAGTTCGCAAAATAGAGAAATTCGCAAAATACAGGTTCGTTAAATAGAGGTTCGACTGTACTAACTACTTGGAAGAAAAATATGAAAATTTGTATTTCTATAAAGCAGGGATTAATAAATCTAAATCCATCAGAAAAATTGCAGGTTGCAATTCATAATTTTTTCGAATATTGATTTCATAATTCATAATTCATATCATAAAATTATAAAAAGTGCAAATTCAACGTATTTATGTTTGTGTATTTTAGTATTATTGCTAGAAAAAAAATAGCACATTAAGAGATAATTATGAAAATATGAAAATGTAGTTTAACATTAGGAACATTAAATTTTGAATGTCTATAATGCAAAAACTTATCGTTCAAATGACTTGGAATTTGGTATCTAGGCATAGTTTGAACCGAAGATTTGAAATATCCCGTTAAAATTGAGTACTGCCAATGAAAAAAAAAATAAGTTTGGGTTCGTTTTAATATGTAGACAACCCCTAAGCAAATTTTATATACAACATTTAAAAGTAGACTTTATTTTCAAACTTTCGGTACCCGTAACTTTTTTCTACGATAATTTGTTGAGGAGTTAGTAGGGGATATTTACTATTTTTTCCTCGACTGTACTTAACCTGCACATGTGTAAGGTAACATCTTGAAAAATAAGAAATAAATTAAATCAAAATCTTTTTTAAAAATCATAATTATAATGTGAGTTCCAAGAAATACGAATGTAGCAGAATCATGTTTTTACACATATACTAAATTTCAGCTATATTTTTACAAATAAAATTAAAAACAATGTACATTCCATCTTTAACAGACACTTCATTCATAAGAGAGTCAGCATAGACTGCAAATATTTGTGCAATTTTACCATTTGCTTTGCAACTTGCTGTGAAGATCAACTAAAATATAAAATAATGCTGTGCAAACCTTCTTCAAGAGAAACGCTATATAAAAAATGTATATCTCAACTCGCTTCTCTGACTGAAACAATACATACAATACATAAAAATTATTGCTATTAACGTTATTGAAATTAGAACCACTTTACGGAGATATGCTAACAAGTAATATAAAAATTTTGTTTTTAAAGTCAATTCCTACTTAGGGCATCAAAGAAAAATTTTATATAATCCCTCAAGCTAATACTACTTTTTGTTGCATTAAAATATCTCAATTTGTGGATTTTCTATACGCCAGTAAACCCTATTGGTTTACAATGGAAGTCTGTGGGAATTTGGCGAAATATTAGAGATATCGCCAAGTTGGCATCACTTTTGGCGACTCATTTTGGTCAACAAATTTGGCGATATATCGACAAGTTGGCGACAAACTTGGCGGTATTTGGCGACAGAACAGGGTCCTTCCTATGGTAACCCCCCTTATAGATATGAAGATGCATTAAATGCTGTTAAATAACCAATGTCCGCCATTTTGTCTCCCATATAAAATAAAATTTAATTCATTAAAATTTGATTAATAAATTAATATTTGAAAAAAACTGTATTAACGTCAATTGTCATCCAGTATGCGTTTAAAAATTTTTATTTCAACTTGATAGGATGAATAATAAGTATTTTATTAACGATTGAAAATTTGAACAAGATATATATATATATATATAGGGAGAGTGTGAACTAATAGTAGGAATTGAAAAATTGCACACATATCAGTTAAAAATTTTGTCATAGCCTACATCTAAAAATATACAAAAAAAAAAAATATATCTTCTATTTTTCTGATTATGTTTTCTTTATGCAGTTTACAATTTGTATCGTGGAAAATGCTCGACTGATACGGGATATTTAGTATGATGTGTGAAAAATTCGAATTAGGCTTGAAGAAATCATATCTCGGTATGGAAATATGTGTACGAAATTATACATTTCTTGACATTAGGTGCAATATAAATGCGATATTGAAATTTATATATATATATTGTTTCTAATTTCATAAGCATAGGAGTGTATAAAGTATATATTTCATTTCTCAATTTGACAAAAATTTTGTAGGAAACCATTACATACTTTTAGTGTATCCTTCATTTCATACCCATCATTGGGAGTAGAAATTTTCTTTTTTTTTAAACTGATGTTTATTATTGCGACATGACGAACTTTCATGTACGTACAAGAGATATTAATACAATTCTAGGATTAAAAAATACATAAGCATGCTTATTCTGATAGGTAAACTCACAACTCCCTATGGCACGTTAAAGTCATTCCCTATAAATGTATATATATATGTATATATATATGTAGATGAAAATATTTTCAATTTATTCTTGCCCAATGCTGTGTTTAAAATGCTGATGAATTTCTTTTGCTCTTTTATCTGCAAGTAAATTCTTGGTCAACAAATTTGCGCATTATTTGGGATTAACAGTAATTAAAGATGAGGAAAATGTGAGTTGATGAATTTTGGAATATGAATTAGATATGATAATAAAGGTGCAATTGAAACAAGTTTTCACTAATTTGGTGATAATTTTACATATCTTGTTTAACCGATTTTATTAGGTTTCTAGTTATTTATGAATGACATTCTGATTCCATAAACAAATGCTCGTTAGAAAATTAGAGCAATTAAAGTAAATTAGATACATTGAATTTTCTTATCCCTTATGTTAATGACCAAAATTTGCTCTTGTGTCCAATTACCGGGGTACCCGCTACGATTTTAACTTACGCGAGTTATAAAATGCCCCTATTTCATAAACTGCCACAGTCCCGCCTTCAGAGAAGAGGAATTTGACGCAATTTTATGAAAATTAATTGCTTCAGGTGTCAACAATTCAAGCAAAGATCACACATTAGAAACGTGGAAATAAACTCATATCAGTTATATCGAGCATGTTTAGTGTAGCCCGAATATGGAATGTTCTTAGAATTTTTCGCTTTCACAACCAGAACACACGAGTGGAACTCGAGTCTTCGAGTCTTCTTTTGTCTTCGAGTAAAGCTGTAGCAATTCGTGAATTATGGATTATGCTAAATCATAACCTATTGTCAAAATAGAAGCTGACGTAAGACTGAACTCTTGATGAGCAGTTATTTCCGCGTCGAGGAAGAACAAGATTCATTCAATATATACCGTCTAAACCACATAAATAAGGAATCGAAATAAGATGGGTATATCATGCAAATAATTATTATCCTCTTATACTCCAACTATGCACCGGACAAACAGGTTTAGAGCGTGAAATAAACCAAGATGAAGTGTTATGATACACTTGGCCGCTCCATTCAACGATTATAGACGAAATACCCCCATGGATCATTTTTTTCTTATCTTTTTTGGCCAAGCATTTATTATACTGGAAGCTGAAAATGGTTGGCACTTTGAAAAGAAACAAACCTTATATTCCACAAGAAATGAGGCCACATAAAACGCGCAATTTTTATCCACATAATTTGGATTTCATGTTTACGTAAGCATTTGTTAGTATTTTCCAAAAATGAACAAAGCTGTTGTTCTAATGTCTACTCTGCATCAAGGTAAAGCCATCATGGAACCGAAGAGAAACCCGAATGATTCAGTTTTATAATGAAACAAAATATGAAGTGGACATAATGGATAAATTATTGGGGCAATATACAAGACATAGGTGTGCAACCACATGGCCACTCGCTTTATTTTTCTATATTGTGGATAAAGCAGCACCTACTGCTTAATATTATACATACTACAAATAATAATATGGTTTTAAATAAAACAGGCATTTTCGTTTTTAGATTTTTTTAAATACCACATTTACTTATCCGCATTTGATTTTTTTGTTACATTTCAAAGCACTATTTAAACAATTACATTTTTTTCATTAAACAGGTAATTATGCTTAGTACCTGCACGCTCTTTCTTTTGAATTTTTTTTTTTTTTTTTTTTTTTTTTTTTTTTTTGTGCTGTCATAATTTTTTTTTTCTTTATCCATTGCATTTCATTTTACAATAAAAATATCCTCTTCCTCAACGGATTTTTTTTTCATCTGCAATTTTTAGTTTCGCTCATTTTGTTCATTATGTGCAATGTTAGTTTCTGATTATCGAGTTTTGTTTGACAAGTAGTATTAATTTGTGCTTGTATTCTATCGTTCTAGCATTTTTTTTCTTTACCTTAATAAACATATTCGATCTTATATGCCATAAATTAAAATTAAATAATGGTTACCGTTAATCGTCCCTAAAATCTAGACAAATGTGGGATCTTTTTTTTTTTCATAGGAAGCGTTGAGAAATGATTTCAATCTAGAAAGAAGAAATTCTGCTTTTTCAGAATTTAGTGCCGCCCTAAATTAATATATATATATATATGTTTATACATATATATAGTAAAAAATATATTTCGGGTTTCAGACTTAAAACATACGCTTTTATTTTATATTAAATGACGTCATTAAATGACGTCATTCGCATTCGCTGAATAATTCCACATTTACAATCCAGTCTTAAGCAATATCTACAGTAAAGTATGCATATGACGTCACTATCGCTGAATAGTACACAAATCCAAAAAATAAAAATAATAAAATAAAATAAATGATGTCGACATTCAAAAAATTCCAGAAAAAAAAATCGTCCATCTAATGATACGTATGCCTTCAAATGTTTGTAATATTAATATAGATACTTAAATTAAATATAGTTTATAATAGCTCCATGTTTCATGAGAGATCATTCATTTATATTTTTTTCAAAATAGCACGTATCTTAACTAAATTTGTTTTTCAGTTGTTATGGGAAAATGAAAACAAAAAGATATAATTACTATTTTCCAAGTATTTCCCCTTTACTTTCTATCGAAATAGAGTACATGCGTTGCCAAAATTAAACAAATGGAGCTAAAAACTACAAAAATGTTAATATATCAAAAATAATTTGAGATGCCGTTCAAACAGTCATTTAAAACAGTCATTCAAAAGTCATTTAAAAGTACATTTTGTCCCAATACGACGGTATCAAAATTGAAAATGTGCAATTCCTAGAAAAAAAAATGCAGTAGAATATTTAACTGCACAATGATACATCTGCTTTGTTTTATGGCTGGGTTACACAACGGAACGTTATTTTTTAGAGAGGGCATTTTAATTGCTGGGAGAAAGAAATAACCTATCGGGGACTAAAAAATAAATTTACTTATAATTTTTACTGAAACTGAACAAAATTAGCTAAAATGCCATTCGTTTGAAGAAAAGTGCGGTTTTTCGTTCATTTCTGTATATTCAACGAGAATTTAAAAATATTATTATGATTTGTATTCACATAAAATGATTCCAAAAAAAAGAAAAAAAACCCCAAAAGAATAGAATTGATTGTTTGATCAATTTGAACATAGCTTTAATAGGGGACGGCGCATTGAAAAAAGTGTTTTATGGAACATTAAGATCATAAGATCATAAAATGTTTCAGTTAAGAATTATATTTTGCAACTTGCAGTTAGTCCGAGATTTTTTTTTTCTTTTTTTCAGCCGATCAGCGCTCACCTACTGTTGACCGTAAATTCTTAAATATTTCAAAATTCACGTGATCATTTTAGGAGATTATTTTGCACTCTCTGGAAATTCGAAAAATGATTTTTTTTTTCATGAGTGGTAACATTAATTAAACTTTAAAGTCAAATGTATTGTAAACCATATTTGCTTTTATTTTGTTATTAGTTTATCAAAATTTCAAAATTGTAATTAGTAATAGTAATTAATAACGAGATAGTAAGATTCCAATGTAATAAGAATGTTAAATGTGGAATTTTAAATATCGAATAAATAATTATATTCCTTTATTTAACACTCTTTTACAGAATTGCTTTTGTTTCTTAAAATAAACATTTACATGCTCCATAAAGTAAGATTCATTTCTTTAATGCCATTACTGAGATAAAACGATCCATATAAAATTTTATCTCTCTTCTTAGAAATATTTCATTAATTCTGGCGGTGTTGGCAATAATGATGTTTCCTCTTTTATACCTGCTATCGAGTTAGCATATTAACTTGCAAAGTACTTTGACTGCTAGTAAATAAGCGCATGTTAATTAAGATGAATTTATGCACATAGAACTCTTATGGATGACAACATTTATTTGTTTGTCAACAAGAATACGAGTTTGCAAGTTACTAGTCATTATCGCGTACTATTACCATCGAATAAGAATTATTAATTAGGAAAAGTAATAAGCTCTAAGCATAATATTAAAGGACGGTTTTATGTACAGATTTTATTGAGAAGCTGTATTAGAAAATTGATTTTTTAGATAGCCAAAAATTTATGTTTAGTTTATTTAACATATTTAAATCAGTAAATTTATGGATCAGTAATTTGATAGTAGGTTTATTTATAAGGTATTAAGAGGAAGAATTAGCTATAAAAATTGGGTATGGTCAATGATGTAAAAAGAAAAGTTATTCGAAATTTTGTATTAACCAACCATTCTTCCCAAAAATAAAGTAACTTTTCAAAAACAGAAGTACCTGTGTAAAGTCGCATTATGTATAACAAAAAACCAGACAATAATGATGATTTTTGCCAAGAGAACTAACGAGTAAAAAATCTGTATACAATAATAAGTCACCGTGAAGTGGATGTGAATAAAATAAAATAATGCCCTTTTTTCAATTGGAAATGCATTTGTAGGTGCCGATATTTAAAGATAAATAATTTTTGTAATCAAATAATGAATGTGGGTATTAAAATAAAACCAGATTTTTTGTAGTATGATAGTAGATTCCTCTGTGTTATTCACAATTTAGCTAAATTATATATTTTTTATGAAAGTTTATACACTGCTCAAAACAATTAGGGGAGCACATGGTTTTAACGAAATTACGCAAATATTTACACCGATAAGTAACGTAAAATAAAACACCCATAATTTAAAGTGTTGTAGAAAACAGCTAAATAAAACTTCACATGTAAATTAAAGTTTAGACGTCAAAAACTAGAAAAAGGAGATAAGTGCAGAAATCGGGATTTTGCAGAAACGTCTGTTTCACTCCCTTAGTTGTAAAATTTAATTGCTCAGCTTGTGTTTTGAGAAAAGGTGGCTTGAAAATGTCACTACAACATGATTTACCGCAATCCATGACTTGGCGTGTTATCGGGACTGATGAATTTGGAGAAACCCAACGAAGTGTAGTGGACGCTGTTGGAGTCGCAAGAAGTGTCCATGAAAGGCTGTGGAATCAAGTCCAAGACACATGGAATGGTCATCGACAAGTGCAAGGTGGAAAATGAGCTAACACAGAAACTGATGACCGATATATCCTGTTAAGAGCCTGTCTAGATGGAACGGACAATGCTACTCAGCTGCAAACACAGTTGTTCTTGGCCCCAGGACGACGGGTGTCCAGCCAAACAGTCCGAAATAGGCTTCATCAGGGTAGTCTCCATACACGTAAGTCAATGGTCTGTATTCCGTTGACTTCAAGCCACTATGCGGCCCAAAGAAGTTGGGGAACTGATCATCGAGTTTGGAGGCAACGTAGTTGGAGTCAAATTCTGTTTACAGACGAGTCCCGATTCAGTCTGGATGTGACATCTGATGTGTTTTGGCATGCAGAGAAAGGGGCACTCAAAATAATCCCACATTCGTTCGTGAAAGATCACATTACAGACGAGGTGGATTGGTGCTATTGGCTGGAATCAGCATAGGTGGACGTAGGGGCATGCATATGATTCGCAATTGCACTTTGACGATACGAAGTTAGACAGAAGAGATACGGAGACGTCATGTCGTATTTTATGTTGCAGAAATTAGTGATTTCTTTTTTTCCATGCATGGTAATGCCAGACTTCATACAGTTTGTCTTGTGGAAAACATGCTTGAAGCTAAAACAATACAGCGTATGGAATGACCAGCATACTCTCCTGACCTAAATCCGATCGAGCATGTTTGGGACATACTCAGACGATGCATTGCTGCAAGACCGAGGCCTCCTTTTACTGTCCGGGACTGGGATATTGCAATTCTTGAGCAGTGGAACAGTATTCCCCAAAATCTTATCGATAACCTCACCGTATCCATGGAAAACAGGCGTGCAGCTGTCTTAGCTGTTCGACGAGACCACACGCCATATTAAAAATCTTGCATCATTTCTAAACAATACTTTTTTTTATTATTTATATGAAAACAAATTGTTGCCCTAAACCATCTTTTCATGTTCTTTTCATCTTTTCAAAGTATAGAAGCTCCCTTACAATTTTTTGCGTCTTTTTTTCTGTATTGCGCATTGATACATATGTAATATCCCTTTTATGCCCATACATGGCTGTCTTGCACTGTTCTCTTCACTTTTTTGGTTGCTCCCCTATTTTTTTGAGTAGTGTATTTTAAGAATATAAATCTTATTTATTTTCTAAAAACATTTATTTAAAAACATATTTAATGTCTCTGTTTCCCTATTATGAGCATTTTGAAGGAATATTTGATAAGTTAATTGATTTGGTGAATTATATCGCACAGATACAAAAGGAGCATCAGTGTATAAAAAAATACATATTTTGTTATTTTCAGTGTAATAAAGTCCAACGTGTAAAGTCCCAGTGTAATAAAGTTAAACTATACATAGTCTTTATCAAATATCTAAAAAGAACATTTTAAAAAAGTGATTGAAAGCCCTTGTTCCATGCGCTATATGAAAGATAAAATAGCAATCTGAACAGCATGTTGAAATAGAGATATAAAAGTTGACAATTTCAAATAAAGCCACATTTTCGGTAATGCTTATCAGAAGTAATTTATTACATACAGATTACATACATACATTCGGTTGATCACAGAGACTATTGTGACTATCATAATACATATCTATCTTAAAACTACAGTTTCGTAATCTTCAAAATTAACCCGTTCACAAAATTTCTCAGTGCTAAACATTATGTTCCACGTGCAGCATTATCAGGTTTACAGGTGTAGACAATTCGCACCCAGTCTATACATGAGTCTTTCAAAATAAATGGAAATTTAACTAATTTATTGTGATATGATTATTATTATTATTTTAATATAAAAGCTACTTTATGATTTTATAATCTCCAACTTTAAGATGCAAAACGAAGTACAGCCGTGTTATAATAGAAGAAAGTTACTAATACCAAACGATTGGTAATAAAATGTACTTTAAAAATATGTATCTAAAAACTTTGCTTAGGGGGGACATGTACAAACCGAAACCAGACCACATTTTGTTTATTTCAATGGCAACATCCAATTTTGACAATATATTGTAAATCTTCGTTTTAAACTTTTCAAACATTCAAACTTTAGAGCTTCTAATATCAAATTGCATTTTTGTATTTTTAATATCATCTGTTGAATTTATAATCCTAATGTGATAATTTCTTGTGTGTTTATAATACTAAAAAATCCAAACATATATACACTGAATTTGCAATAAAAAAAATTAAGATATAGATCATAAAAATAAAATTCGAAACAAAAATGAATTGCACCCTACAATTTCTTTTGATACATTTATATTTGACCAGCTTTATTTTCAATTTAAAATGTTTATTCCAAATAGTTATCGATTTAAGATCAAAGATCGTCAAAATGGTGGTTCAAGAGGCGGTCTATGATGTGGAAAATTATAATTTAAAAAAGTATATATTTTACACATTTTATTGAAATACTAGCATATGGCCCCGTCAAAAATGACTGGAAAGTGTTATTTTAAGTTTACAACATTAAGTCAGACTCAATGAAACAGGTGATTGATATGCATGATTATTCAGATAGTGGCAAGTCCTCAAAAGCATTCAAAAAATTGTGTTTGTAAAAGTCAACCTTCAAATGAAGAAAATATGAACCACCTCATACGGAGAGGAAAAAAAAGAGCTTTTTCCAACAACCCTATGGCAAAATTCTCATTTTTTCTGCACATCTTTGATGAAATTCGTATTTTTTTTCGCAGCATTTTGACGAAATGAGTGTCTTTATCGGGATTTGTTGAAAAATTCGCTTTTTTCTGCGTCCTTTTGACGAATTACACCTCTCGCGTTTCTTTGACAAAATTCAGGGAAGAGTGCCACTTGGCAAAAAAAAAAAAAAAAATTGCTCAAAATCTTGCCAAAAATCTTTTCAAGATGACGGAAAAACATCATTTTAAAATCTTTGTTATTTATAAATCAATGACTTTGCCCAAAAATAGAAAATGATGTAAAAACGTGGATTTATAAATAACATAAAGATTTTAAAACGAAGTTTTTCCGACATCTTGAAAAATTTGTTACGAATGCCGGTAAAATCTCGCTCACAACTACCAAAAAACTTATTAAATATAAAATAAAAAGATAAATATAAATAAATACCAATAAATGAGACGGCGATTCAGAAAAAAGGGGTTTCATACAATATATATATATATATATATATATATATATATAAAGTTAAAAATACTTACACAAAAAACAAACAATCAGTTAAAATTTACAAACAAAAAAAAATCAATAATTTAATGTTTATGGTGAAATTCTCGTTTTTTCTGCACATCTTTGATGAAATTCATGTTTTTTTCGCAGCCTTTTGACAAAATCACTGTTTTTCCCACAATCCTTTCATGAAATGAGTGTTTTTATCGGGATTTGCTGCAAAATTAACATTTTTTCTGCGCCTTTTTGACGAATTATACCTCTCACGTTTCTTTGACAAAATTCAGGGAAGAGTTCCGCAACCTGTTCCGCTTGGCGAAAATTTTTTTTCCAAAAATCTTTTCAAGGTGACGGTAAAACACAATTTTTAAATCTTTATGCTATTTATAAATCAATGATTTGCACAAAAAAATAGAAAATGATGTAAAAACATGGATTTATAAGTAACATAAAGATTTAAAAACGAAGTTTTTCTGCCATCTTGAAAAATTTGTTACGAATGCAGGTAAAATCTCGCTCACAACTGCCAAAAAATTTATTAAACATAAAATAAAAGTAAAAGGATAAATATAAAGAAATACCAATAAATGAGACGGCGATTCATAAAAAAGGGGAGTTTCATACAAAAAAAAAAATAAAAATAAATAAATAAATAAAATATTTACACAAAAAACAAACAAGCAGTTAAAATTAAAAAAACAATCAATAATTTAATGTTTAGAAAAAGGGATCCTAGTCAGGGTCTGAAACATCGTCAAGGTATGAAACTTCTCTTCTAACTGAATTAAATTTAAATTTTAATGGATGTTTGGTAATACACCCTCGATGTTTTCAGACTCGAATTTTTTCACAGCTGCTGAATCGTCCGTCTCTAAAATGGTAAACCATGTAAAAATCGATATATTGGCCAATAAAGGGTGCATTTTAAACAGCTAATGTAAAAATCCTAATAAAAAACAAAAAGAAATAAACAGCAGAGCAAGCGAGACTTACCTTACAATCAAAATACTTTGACAGAAGCACAGGTGCATCCGAATGTATGCAGCAAATTAGTTACGAAACAGAAAATTTAGCTGACTAACGATTCACCTGATACTGATGAACCAATAAGCTTCAAGATCCCCCGATTTCAAAATTTACATTTTTTTTAGGATCTTATGTTGAAACTTTCACTTTTGCAACCTTTCGATGAAATTCTCGTTTTCTCTGTGATCTGTAATGAAAATCATATTTTTTCTGTAATTATTTGACGAAATTCACGTTTTTCGCGATACTTTGATGAAATAATGCATTTTTTCTGCAGTCATCTCATGAAATTCATGTTTTTTCCACGATTATTTGGCGACATTCACACATTCAATGATCCTTAGAAGAAACATGCATTCTAAAGGACCCTTTGGGAAAATTGTGTTTTTTCTGCGATCCTTTGACGAAATTCATATTCGTTTGACGAAACCACCATTTTTCTACGATATTTTGATGATTTTTGCAATCCTTCAGGGAAAGCAGACAGATGATAGTTACAAGCTCCTGGCTGTTTTTTTTTTCATGCTGTTTGTTTCTATACATGGACTAAATGCACAGTAGGTCATGGGAAAGGATTAGAAATAAACTCAATTTGCAGCTGTTTGTACTCTCATTTTTATTTTGTCAAATTTTGCTACCACCCCCACCCCCTCTCGTCCTAAAAATGTCAACAAATTTTAATACTGATTTGCACCAATCCCAGGGATGATAAATTGTGCCGAAAAAGTGGAATTCCATGTTTTCGCTGGAAAGTGGCATGTCTGTAAATGCTTTTAAAAATATACGCATAGTTGAAAAAAAAAGCTGTTGCATTTTTCAAACAGCAAAAAATAATTCACAGAAATATATTAAATTCAGCATAGATAAAATAAGAAACTTAAAAATAAAACAAAAAACATGTGGCATTTCTTTAAAAAATCAGATGTTTACTTTTTAATTTTAGATGAAACTTTAAAATTTGATTCATATATTTGGCCAAAACTAAAACACCATTATGTGCATCATTCAAAGTAATACACATACATAAAGCTATGTTTTTTAACGGTATAAAAATTTAGTAAAATTTAAAAAAAAAATGTAATTTTCATTTTTTAATCTTTATTATAATGAAATTTTCCTGTGAGTGCTAAACACTTTATGAACATGAACTTAAACTATGCATAGTTTAGATAAAAAATAAACAAAAATTGTGCCTATGGGTGTTTAATTCTGTTCGGTGTAGACTCAGCTGAGTTTCAGGCAAAGTGAGAAATCCGTTGATTGCCGCGATCGCGCAATTCTTTTCCTGGTCAATTGACGCCTTCTTTCCGAAAGCGATTCATTCGGTAAGTCCATAATAAAAATAAAAAAACTGTTTTAAAGCATTCAAAAATAACTATTGACAGATCAAAGCGAGTAGTGGCGAAACATCAGCACGTTTATTCCTCGGTTTTTCCTAAAGAAACAGCGTTTCACTGTTGCCACTACAGAAGAGTGAAATATATGAATCATTGATATGAATCAATATTCATATGAATGATTCATATGAATAATGATGAATAATCATTAAATTGAATCATTAAAACTATTAATATTTGTTGAAAACATTGATAATACTTTTTAAAATATTTATTCAATAAATGACGTAATATTTCATATGTATGTCGTAAACTGACTGCTTGTAAATGTAAACAGTCGTAAATAAAATTGCTGCTTATAAATGTAAACAATAATGAAAAACACATTTCAAAATACTTAAAGGCTTTAATATGCTTTAAAAAATATATTTAAAGCATAATCAGATGTTAGCCGTATTTTTTTTTTTTTTTATGAATCGTCAGAGTCATTCATTTGTTCTTGATTTGCTGGAATTTGAATCTGAATGGCAACAGTATCGTTTGTTTAGATTTGATTTCTAATAGCTTAATTTTAATTTAGAACTTAATACATTATAAATGGATATGATACACATGTTTTATGTGAAAATATGCTGAACAGACATGATTTCAAGTAGAAAAAATTATCATTTAGCTGTCATATGTTAAGATATGTTTTTCATTAAGCCTAACATGGCGTTTAACTACGGTCGATTCGCAGATCAGAGTGGTTCGCACCGGCATAGTTCTGACGGTCCCCTGCACTCAGATTTTATTATAAGTAGATTTCGACGTCAATAATCGAAACGTATGAAGTGAGTGAAAAGGTCATATTGGCAAGAAATAATACATTAATAGATACGACATAGTCATTCGGTATCATTTCAGAATTCATTAACGAACTTCAATTTGGATACAGCCATATTAAAATAATTCATTTCACTCAAACTAATTGTAAAAATTTCATGAAAATTTGTAATTAGGCTCATTGGAGGATGTAGAATTTAATTATGGTATCAAACTTGAGTATTCATATCGAAAAAAAAAAAACAAAGTTTGGGTTTGTTTTGTTATGTAGATGACCTTCTAAGCAAATTTTATATACATAATTTAAAAGTAGACTTATGTCGAATCGTTTGGTACCAGTAACTTTTTTCTTCAATAATTTGCTCCAGAGTTAGTAGGGAGGGGAGGGGGTCTTTTTTTCACACGACCGCACATATTCTTGGGTTTAAAAAAAAAACGGAGCATCCGATTCTTTATTTTGTCAAACAGACAGAATTCGCAAACGGATTCGAAAATAGTAATAATGTATAGTAATACAGCTATTTAACAGGATAGTAGAACTTTGTATATTAATGAGAAGTTTTCTTCTTTTTCATGAATTTCAAATGAAGACAAGATAAAATTTCTATAAGATTTAATTATTTCAACAAAATCCACTCATAAGCAAAGTGACATATTTAAATTTCTTTTTAAGGAAGTTTTTCAAATATAAGGAAAGCAATATCTTAAATTTTAGGAAATATATTTTTGTACAAATGAAAATTATTCATATGCATGTCCTTACATAGGAAAAATTGAAAAAAAAGCTTAGAAAAAAGTTTGAAAAATGAAAGAGTCAACCAAATTTGTAGCTGTTATGGATCAGTAAGATAGAAAAGTTCAAATAATGAGGATACAAATTTAAAATTCCAGCGAGAAACTTTAATTTATATATTTGCGAAAAATCTTATAATTGAAATGTTGCTTTTGTAATGTGATACAATAAATAGTATCAGGTGTAATCAAGGAATATTTCATTCAAAATATCCTTTAATTATGGAAATTATTGATAAATTCATATTAAAAAATTATGAGTTACGACCTACATGAGTTTTTAAACAAACAAAATGAGCGTTCTCAAAATATGGGAGCATAGATTTAGAGTATATTCCAATCATCCATTTCAAGCTCTAAAGCAGTTTTACTTTTAGACGGTACAAAGGAGCCTTATCATGTTAATATAACAACATATGACAAAATCGTATTACCACAAATATTTTGTGAAAATTCCTTATAAGTTTAATTTTTTAAAACTATTAACACTGTCCATATCCTATATGTTATTGTACAGGGAATGCCTTTTAATGGCTGTAATAATAAAAATAATCTTCCATATTTAGCCAAATAATCTTCCATTTCCCTAATTCAAGTCATTGTAAGTTCTAAGGAATTTTCTTCCAAGGAACACAAATATGGTGTCCCAAATGAGTGCTATCATTAAAAAAAGAAAGGTGGTACATTATTTTATATGGTACCTAATTGAAGAAGTGCATCATATAAGATATTTATTCTAATGACACAGTTGTTTTGTTTTATTGAAATCGATCTGCAATTAAAGGCGAGGGAGCCTTTATTTTGACAGGCACGAACATAGAAATAACTAGAGAATCGAATACAAGTATATTCCTTAACTATAAGTAATGCAGCAGAATATAAAACAATTGATCTAAAATTAGATATTATAATATAATAATATAATGGATATAATGCAGCGGATATTTAACAGTATATAACACAAGGTTTGCACGTCTCAGCGGATTTTAATACCAGATTTATCTTATTTAATGAAGATATACTATGTATAAATTTGATGTTTATTACTTTTCAAAAAAATTGTTAGGTATTAAAATACCCTAAGTCTTCTGAAGCGTACCAGGTCTGTATACGAACTTTTCTCAGTAATATACTTTCTATTGCTTAAAGTTATATTTTAAATTTAGTAGTGATTTGCACATGACATCATATTTTAATTTTTTATTTTACATTTTAAGCTAATGATAATTTTACAAAGTGATATATATATATCTATTGTCTTTAAAAAAAAATAAAAACCACAAATATATGGAAAATTAATGCACCTGCTTAGCACTATTTGAGAAGATGTCAGCAAAATTATTACAGAGGTATGCTTAATACATGTTCCATTAAATGGTATCTATCTGCCAAGTGATGTGTTATATTAGGCAATTGCATAACAGCTGATAATAATTCTAGAATACTAACATTATCTTACAGAATGCAGAGATTCATGATTGAAATCTGTAGGTCATTTGAGCCGTAGGAAACTTAACAAGACTATTAACAGTGTGTGACAATTAAGATCTCACATGCATAATGTATAAATATAGCTTCGCATTCAGGATAAAATTAAAATATCGATCACTAGATAATATAATTCTCAAAGCACAAAACTGAATAAATAAGAAAAATTAATGCACAAGAATATTTTATTAAATGGACTCCAACACCATCAGAATGCAGCAACAAAACTTCAAGTTGAAAGATATTATCTTATAAACAATTTGAAATAATAAATTTGAAATAATAAATCATAATAAATTTGAAAACATACTTTCAGCAATTATCATATAATAAGTAAAGTATCCAAATTATTTTGTTTGTCGCTGTATATAATTTATAGTTTTATACATATACTATATAGTACTCAAGAATTTAGCTCAGTTCGAAAACGCGTAACACAGATGAAAATCCCCATTCAACAATTTCTTTCAATAAGCGCATATGTACTAGAATTCTGTGCAGAACTGTATATAATCTTTAGAATTTATACACAACAAATAATATGCAAAACATTAGTTCATATCAATATCGTAAACGCACCTGTAGCAATTATTGCTCTCAGCTAGAACTGTGACCGAATATATTTTGTGTCCCTGTAAATGAACGATAAACGCACATTGTAACACCTTATAGTGCACTTCAGTGATCTATATCAATTTCAATATGTTTGAAATAGAGTAACATCATTAAAATACATTATAATTTTCACATGCACCATAATGTAACGGAATTCTTTTGACTGATCAATTGCATGACAGTACAAATATTTTTCCAAAATAAGAGAACATTAAGAAAGACATCCATCCATCCGTTTGGTGTTTACAATGACTTGTAAAAATAGGAAATCGATATTTTCCATTGGTTTTTCGATAGTGCAGTAGTCTCGTAAATTAAAATAAACAAGGCATTGTATATTCAGGGGATAATGCACACTGCAGCGTGCGGTACTACAGTAACTAAATAAAATAATAATAAAAAAAGCATTAAAAGTGCATAATTCTGCCTTATTTAGAGGCTAAATATCTAAAAACTTTACTTCCGTGTTAGCCGAGCAAATGTGATAAATCGCCAAATGATCTTTCGATCGCCGTCATTAACATTGCATTCGTTGCTTTTTAAATATAAACCTTTGACCCATTTAAATTAAATACATATATTTGTACATTTAAAATAGATGTCTTCAACTCCCCGAATTTAAAACAAAAATAAAAGCAAAAAGGAATAAAAACATACGCCAAAACATTTTATTTCAGCATTCAAATATTGTTTTAAATTTTTACCACGAAAAAAAATAGAAGCTATTGCTTACAGGGTTTGAACATAACCAAACTAATATGAGCTAATATGAAAGAACTTTTAAAAAACTAAAAAAAGTTGAATTAATCCGATACAGACTATGTGTTAAAAGAAGTGCTAAAATCAATGAAAGAATAAATTTTAATAGATAAATAAACGCTATATTAATACGTATTTTCTAAATTTTGTACCTAGAAATATGATATTATGCCTTAATAAAGAAATTTGTGCTGCTACATTCAATTTCTGAGAAACTATATTTTTAAGGTTTCTTGTTTCGTATATTATGTTTCGGTGTTAATGAAATCATTATAAAATCTAATAATATTGTAAATTTAATCCCTTAATAAAGCAATTAATTATTGGCTTACTTAAAACCACTGCCAATTTATTTTCATTCATAAAATGTTTCTTCCAATATATGAAGCATTTTAGAGCTTAATGTACACAGTTTTAGATTTTGTTTAAGCCGTTAAGAACTTCAAATATTTATTATTCGAGATAATTGAATTGCATGTGAGGAAAGTGATAAAAGCATTATTATTTTTCATTAATAAATGAAGTTTGAAAATATTATTTTTAACGCCTTATTACATTTAATATATTAAGAAAAGTATCGTCATCATCATCAACAACAATTTGAAAAAATTTCGTATTAAACAAAGATCTGGATGTTTATTACCCATGTGCAAAACTGTATTTAAGGTTTTATTTATCGAAAACAAGTCTGAATTACGTAAAATTTAAAATTATTAGTCCTGAAAAATTACGTAACGATTACAAAACCTATAATAATTAACTAGTTCTAAGTTTTCCTCGATTACGTATAAAAATGTTATTGAATTATGAAAATAATGCATATGAATTGACAGCTTAGCATTAAACTGCAAAAAAAAAAAAAAAAAAAAAAAAAAAAAATTCTCTTTTAGAATTCTTCAGACAAAATGCTTTACTTACAGGGCATATATATAGTGGATACATATATCGATATATTGTATCAAATTAAAAAAAAATTGCATTTGAATTGATGTCGTACAGTGCGTTAAGAAATTATAATACCACTAACGAATCGATGGACTTTTGAAGAAGACACAATATGGAATTTTTAACGTACGTATTTAAAATTGATCGTAAAACGTTTTCTGTTATATTTGCTACGTTAAAATTTAAGTTATATTTTACTAAAGTCTTCTATTTTTTTTAAACGAAAATAAGGTGACTGTTAAGAAATTATAAGGCCACCTGTGGAAATTAGCACACTATACGTCACATAAGAATCATTATAATCAGCGTTATCATCAGTGTTTGTATATCGTGCAAGTATTCTCGAGAATCAAAAGTGCAGATTTATATAGTGTTATTTACGATGCGGTTGAAGATCAAAGGTCAAGAGTTGTCTGCGACCGAAGTAAAAAAAAATTTGGTTTTATAAGGGTACTGGTAAATCTGAACGAGAAATAGCTAGGTTAATGAAGCGTTCTAAAACTGCCATTCACAATTCAGAAAAAAGATTTCAAATAAAATTAAATGATGTGTAAGAAAAGGATTTTAACAGCACGGGATGATCGATAAATATTTCGATTATCAACTCAAAAAGGTCTTTCAACTCGAGAAACTTCGAACCGTTTATGTTAAGAAACCTCACACTTAACATTTTGGAAGAGTCTGAAATCAAATAGCAATCTAAAATGTCGGAAACTGCTTAAAAAATCCGAGGTTAATGAAACATCATAAAGAAGAAAGACTGAAATAGGCTAAAAATGTCATGTAATTGGACAAGAAGTGGAAACAAGTGATATTTTCTTTAAAAAACATCTTGACGATCCGGATGGTTATAAACACTATTGGCATGATTTGAGGAAGGAACCGAATCAATGCTTCATTCGACAAATGAGAGGACGAATAGTAATGATTTTGGGAGCTTTTAGACACGATGTATTATGCGATTTAAAACGAATTTCGGGACGTACAAAACCTGTGCAATATCAGGCTATGTTATATGATCATTTGATGCCGTTTCGATCTTTTTAGGTGGAGCTAACTGGATGTTTCAGCAGGACAATGTTTCTAGCCATGTGTCTAAAACTACCCATCAATGGTTTATAAATGGAAAAAAATCATGTTTTGTCACGGCCAAGTCGAAATCCAGGCTTGAACTCTATGGAAAATCTTTGGGGCGTATTGAATCGCAAAGTTTATGCTAATAATAATCAGTTTTTACCCGCCAATGAACTAGAAGCAGCCACTCTAAACGAATGGCACGATGTTTTTGAATCAATACTTAATCACCTGTCAGTTATAATAAGAACAGATTGAAATAAAATCAAAACTTGCCTAAAAAGTGCATTTTTTATACAACAGATGTCACAATATAAAAGATGTTAACACATATTACACTTTTTAAAAACTTAAAAAGAGTTTACAAATATAATACACGCGCCGAGCGCTTTCGATCAAAACCTTGATCATCTTCTGGGCCGCTTTGAGTACAACTGATACGTCTCTAACGCACTTTCATCCTCGGTCGGACAACTGGGCAAGTCAACTTTACAGTGGAGGGGGGACAGCAAAACAGTTCCGAAAAATGGAAGGGGGACAGCAAAACAGTTCCGAAAAATGGAGGGGGGGGGGTGAAGTGAGACGAACAAAAAAATTTGAGGGTTACAAACCAAAACAACATCTATTTCAAAAGATTTAACCATATATATGGAATGTTATATGACATATTATCATTAATAGCTTTATTATTCAATATTAAGATTTCAATGGACTCTTTTATCAACGACAAATGATAATGGGATGAAGGAATAATTATTCTTGCTTCATTAAAACGGATATTTAAATTATGCTGTAAGTTAAGTCTTGCTAACGCTGTGGAGGCTCTATTAAACTTAATATCACTCATGTGCTCTTTTAATCTATCTTTGAATTTTCTTCCCGTCATTCCGACATAAACTTTTTCTTCTTGTTCTTCCGTTAACAATGGAATAATGTAAATGCCTGCGGTCTCTTCATTAGGAACAGGGTCAATCTTGCTATGGATAACGTCTTTGAGTTTATTTGTTGTTTTAGCTACTAAATTGATATTGAACTTTTTTACTGCATATCTTAATTTCTCATATAAACCAGGAATATAGGAAAAATTACAAAATTTAAGTTTATTAACTGGATTGTTCTTCTTTACTTTATATTTCATTTCGTAGACCAGTTTATTGATAAAATGAAGGGGGAAACCATTTTCTTTGGCGATGCATTTAATTTTATTTATTTCACTATCAAGAAAATTGTCAGTGCATACTTCAAAAGCTCGCTTAACATAAAAATTGTAGGCTGCTATCTTGTATCCAAAAGGGTAAACGCTGTTATACGGTTTGGTATGGTTTGACCTGTTGATTTTTCTATAAACATTTCTATCTAGTTTTCCTTCATTTCTCGTTAACTCAACATCCAAATACGGTAAGGTCTTTTTATTTTCTATTTCCAAAGTGAATTTTATGTTTTCGTCTGTTGTATTAATTTCCTGTAGAAATTCATTTAATTCAACAATACTATAATTCCATATGATAAACACGCCATCGACATATCTAAACCAAACCTCCGGCTTTAACCTACATGTATTTAAAATACGATGCTCTAACGGTCTTAGTTTAATCTCTGCTAGTAATCCCGATATAGGTGACCCCATTGGGGCGCCTTTTATTTGCTTATAGAATACCTACTAGCATGAATGCCGCATGAATGCTAGCATGAATACCGAGGATGAAAGTGCGTTAGAGACGTATCAGTTGTACTCAAAGCGGCCCAGAAGATGATCAAGGTTTTGATCGAAAGCGCTCGGCGCGTGTATTATATTTGTAAACTCTTTTTAAGTTTTTAAAAAGTGTAATATGTGTTAACATCTTTTATATTGTGACATCTGTTGTATAAAAAATGCACCTTTTAAGCAAGTTTTGATTTTATTTCGATACATTTTCAAGGTGAATGTGACATTCCCAACAATATATGATTATTCATATATATATATATTTAAGAACAGATTGTTTGTGATTATAAAGTAAAATGAAGGATCAATATCATATTAATTTACATATTAGTTTTGTTTTTAGTCAAGGTCTTATAGTTAGTGGTCTTATAATTTGTTAAAAGAGTATTTTTCAATCGTTCCTTATATTTTTCTTAACATACATATTTATTGCATTATTCAAAATTATTGCAGACTAATTTTAATAAAAATCTTGTATTTTAACATCTTGTGTGTTTAAACAGGAATTAGAACCTTTATTTACTTCATAATTTTCAAAATTAAAGAGATCTCATAATTTTTAACGCACTGTAGTATTAAACTGTTAAAACTTCATCAGCTAGAAATTTTTACGTATCGGACAAATATAGTGAAAAGTATAGAAATCATAATAAAAACTCGATTATGAAAATACTGATATACCTGCACTTTTTGAGTATCTACGAATGACCATTTTCTATTTTCAAAATGTTTCCAAATCTGTGTGTATATATATATATGAGTGTATGTTGGAATTTTCTTTAAGTTTTCAGGACCCCAGAGTCCGTTTTTTGGTATTTTTACGATGACATGGGTATATATGTAAGGGAACACGGTAGCTGTCAAAGTATGATTTCGATTGAGCTCCGATGTCTCAAAAACTGTATATCTTTCGCATCAAATCGACTACGGTTTCGATATCTAAACCATCTTTCAACGATTCTGTGAGGATAACTGATAAACCTTTATTCTTCGATCGGAATTATTCGTCTCGTTTTTTCTATGTAAAACTAATGTTCTCATGTTTTTGTATAAATCACTTATTAAACGGAATTTTCAGTAAAATATTATAGAAAAACTAAATAATACATATAATGTAAGCAATATACTAAATTAAAAGTTATGCATTAACCCATTTTCGGCGAAAGGTGCGTAAACGCACCATTTCAATAAATATTTTTTTATTAACACTGCGACGAATATTTTTCACTAATTTTATTTTTCTGCTATTTTTAAGGGTTCTGGAGACATCGATAAAATATCAGTAATTCAATTGGAGTAAACATTTTCTGTTGAGAAATTTTCAAAATACGCTAGTCTTTTAAAATTGAAACGGTTATTGACAAATTCGACTTTTTGAAAATGTATAATTATTCCAATTGTGATTAATCATACGTTTTTACGATGGAATAAAGTTACAAGCTCTGTAAATAAAATAATATTAAAACGAATGTCATAAAAAAATAAAATAAATTATTAATTTTAAATTTAATGGTGCGTTAGCGCACATTGGCCGAATGCATTTTATTTCTCAAATAAAATTTTATTTTTCATGCACGAAACTTTTTATTTGTCTTAATGAATGTAATTTAAGCATATTTCAATGAAAATAATACCACATTTTATAATATTTCTATGCTTGGCCTAAAACGGGTTAAAGACAATTTTACAAATTATGCTATCGTAGTACGTTTCTTTGAAAAGGGGCGTACAAGAATGATTACCTACGTTTAAGTAGGGTCTAAATAAAAAATTCAGTATATACAGCTCCATTAACGTAGATGGAAATGGAAAAATAGTGTGATTGGAATTATTTAAATTTTAAATTGAGCATTTGACAAAAACAACTTGTAATTCATGTAATATTCGTTCTTGAATCTTAGGTTTCAATTATTTTAAAAGGTACATATCAATTGCGATATCGGAGTAACCCAATGGAGTCTAATTGACATATCAAGTGTCACTGAGACCGTGCATTTCCTTGAAATAACGTCATCACTTTCTTGAATTATCATCTGCTGTTTTGGAATTCCAGGATACGGTATAATACTGGAGAGGTAAATTGCATTTAATTCTACATGCAGGGTATATTGGAGTAATAATTTTAGTCGGATCCTATATTTTACCTAAATCGAATTTACATAATTGTAAATCGTCCTGTAAAGGCAATATTTTGCTTTAGAACAAGCACACAAAATATAGTAAATATTGTTTAAATAAGCTTTGAGTACTGAAATCATCATATACCATTACACCAATCGAGATGGAAATGTAAAAGTAAATATTATTATTATTATAATTAAATTATAAATTCTTTTATTTATAAAAGCAAATTTAATTCATTTCACACCCAGTAATACAACTATCGATTAATTTGAAAGGTGAATATAAGGTTTTAAAATAGTTTAGCCCGATGGAGAGTTCCTGGAGCTTAATTGATCTATCAAGACTAAGCATGTTCTTAAAATAATGTTGCTAGTCATCGAATTCTTATTAACTGTTTTGGGACTATATGATACAGTACACTGTAAAAAAAAAAATTGTAAAGTTACTAAAATTTTTCTAGGAAACTGGGATTCCAGGAACTTTTTATGTAACGGCAACAAGAAACATTCCTGTAACAGATGCTGTTACAGAAATTTTTGCTGTTGCCGTTACATAAATAGTTCCTGGAATCCCAGTTTCCGAGAAATATGTTAGTAACTTTACAGATTTTTTTTTTTTTTTTTTTTTTTTTTTTTTTTTTTTTTTTTTTTTTTTTTACAGTGTATAATACTAGAAAGATAAATATCATTTAATGATACATGGAAGGTATATTGGAGTAATAATTTTACTGAAATATAACATTTTACCTAAATCTGAATTGATTTTGTCTTGTGGAGAGTTGCCGGTGGAACATCATTTGATTTTAACAATTGCACAGAAAGTGGTAAATATTGTTTATGTAAGTTTTAAACACTGAAATTATCGCATACAATTGCCCAAATTAAGACTAAAATGGAAAATTTATTTGCATTATTATTATTATTAAATTATAAATTCCATTTTCAGAAAAAAACAACATCTAGTTCATTTCACACATACTAATAAATTTTCGATTAATTACCCGACTGAAAAGAATGGTTATGTGTTTCACGCGTATCTGTGTATGTGGATTTCTTTATACCCTCGAAACATCCCAACGGCTGGATGGATTTTAATGAATGAGGACTCTATCGATTCGTCTTAACGGCCCGATGGTTTTAGGCTATGTTTTTGTTTTATAAATTCAAAAGGGCGGCCGTAAAATACAAATTGACGGTAGAGACGAAAATTTTTTTTACGCACTCTATTGAATGGTATATCATTGGATAGGTCTTTCAAAATGGCGACGATGTTTCATTGACTATTTTACAGTCAGAAGCTCCGTTAAAATATTATACAACCTAGAAGTTGTGTATGTAGCATCTCCAGCTTGCAGCTCTATAACTATCATAGACATCTATAGACCTCTTCAAAATAGTGTTTATAGATAGGAATTAACAATTAAACAAAACTTAAAAGTCATCAATACAAGTAAATAAAAAAAAAAAATAGGTAAGTAATATAAACAAGTAATACAAAAAAAAAATATTTTAAGTCAATTCCTACTTATAGTGATATAATATATATATATATATATATATATATATGTATATAATATATATTTACAATAGAGAACGTATAGAGACTCTACCTAGCAAAATTCATGGTAGTTCTGGAAAAAGGCTTACTATATGTTTTTTAGGTCGCTGAATCCGAATTTTTAACTTCCCACCGAAATTTCCCCCGGCAACCCCCCAAATTTTGATAAAATGCCCCCCCCCCAAAAAAAAAGGTTTTTATTAAAATATTCCATTTTTTATTGTTTTATGGGAAAAGTATCTAGAAATTCAGAAAGTAGACAAAATTTGCAACAAATTAGATATATGACATTATGACTTAGGATGAAGGGGAAGGGGGATCTGCCTCGGAACATGCGCGCGGTGCTGCGTGAACTAAGTTGCGCAATTCAACTTAACCACTCACACGTTTACATTCGCCCTCCCATCTCCCCTCCGAACTTTCTCTATAAGGTTTACTTTAAGTTTTTTGTGTCGCTGAATCCGAATTTTTAAAATCCCCCCCCCCCCCCCCCCCGAAACCTCCCCCAAATAGTTGTATTTACCTTAAATTTCTTATTGTTTTAGGGGAAAAGCATTACGAAATTCAGAAACTAGACAAAATTTGCAACAATTAGGATATATGACATTATGACGTAGGATGAACGGGGAGAGGGAGGGCTGCCTCGGAACATGCACTGCGGCGCTACGTGCACTAAGTTATGAAGTCCAGGTAATAGGGGATTTTACCTGGAAAAATTAATACCAGTTCTGGATTTCGACTCACTTTATGTTTTTTGGGTCGCTGAATCCGAATTTGTAACTTCTCACCCAAATTTCATCCGGAAATTCCTCAAAAATTGATTGTTTGAAAAAATTTGGTTTTTGAGAAAAGCGCGCGGGGAATGTTCCGAGGCAGCCTCCTCTCTCCCCGTTTATCCTACGTTATATATATCCTATTTGTTGCAAATTGTGTCTGGTTTCTGAATTTCGTAATGCTTTTCCCCTAAAATATATTTTCACAAAATTTCATATCTCTATGATGAAAAAAAATTATTTTAACGTCCACCCATGTAAGTTTTATTGCAGTCATAATTTTACTGAGATCCTATGTTTTACCAAAATCAAATTTATACATATATAAAATAGCCTCAAAATTCATTTAGCCCAGTTTAGAGTTCCTAGAGCTTAATTTATCTATCAAATGCCGATATTCGGATTTACAACAAATGGACACAAGATGGTAAGTACTATTTAAAAAAGCTAAAAATACCGAAAACCTCAAATATTATTGCACAAAAGAGGAAAGTCAATTTGCTTGGATGATTGAAAACACTCAAGATACATATCAGCGTACTATTTATATAAAAACAATATTAAACACACACGAAAAATAAAATTACACCCAATGTTTCAGACTTATTCTAATAAGCCATCATCAGGGGTTCTTGACCTCTACAGAGCTTACATTCCACGCAACGCAGTCACTGTCAAAAACAGTAAACAATAATTTGCATTGTTATTATACTTAATTGCAAACTAAATAATTTCACAAAGAAACATGTAATTCATCTTACACCTAGCAATATAATTTTCGATTAATTTGGAAGGTACAGGTACACTTCAATTTCGTTTAGACCATTGAAGAGCTCACAGAGCTAAACTGATCTGTGAGTCTTCGTGATTGTGCATGTCGTTAAAAATAACGTTAACAGTCTCTTGAATCATTATCAGCTTTTTTGGAAATACAAGATAGGTAGGGTACTTAATAGATATAGGTAACATTTCGTACTACATGCCCAGTATATTGAAGTAATACGTCTGATAAGTTCCCTACATGTTATTAACATTACATCTGTTTTGATAATTTATTCATTTTAGAGATTTTTATTAAAATTGTAAGTAATTATCGCGTCATAAAAACGTTAATACTCAGTCGAACGCAATGTAAGTAATCATAACATCGAGCACAGCGTATCTAACAGGAAATCTGCATAAACCAAATATTTTCAAACACATTAAGTACGGATTTTTAAATTTAATATTTTAATTAGTATATAAACAATATTATTTTTAAATCAAATTAAACGTTAATTGTAATTAAGAAAAAGTTTTATTTAACAATCTTAACTTTTATATTTCAAAAATGTAGATGGTATTTGCGTTTTGTTTGATTTGGTTTTCTAAAGTAAGTACATAAAAAAATTCTTTTCCGATAGTTTATGTTAATGAACAATTTAGCATTAACATTACGGCAGTTTATTTTCTAAAGTTAGTATGTAAATAATTATTTTTTGATAGTTTATGTTACTGAGCAATTTAGCATGAACATTACATAAATGAGCTTAACCCATGTGCCCCAAATTATGAATTCATGAACATTTCATCTTCTAAAGTATTTTTCGTGAATTTTTCAAACTACATTAGAAAATTTACGCAATCATTAAAAAAAGTTTAGAAGGATTTTGTCAATTAAATTAAATGAACTAAATACGAATGCGTAGGCATTTTGTGCCATATTTATAACTCCACACAAATTTTTAAATTTATTTAAAAATTTTAAAAGTATTTTATAGAAGTAAAAAATGTATAAATATAATGCTTTTACAATAGAAATAAAGGAACATTTCATAACTGAAATTTTCCAGCCGTAATCTTCAAACGTCAGAAAAGCTGAAGGGATTAAAATTAAAGACAAACTATTTTTGTTTTGTGCGACCAATAATGCTTTTGGAACAAAATAATGGGAATAATATATTACTAATTTTAAACTGAATAAGAACTTATCCATGCAGTAAATGAATTTTATAACAAGTTATTTTAAAGGTATTTTAAAGTACCGTCGAGGAATAAAGGATTAATAATGTTCTTGAATACATCTTTTTGTTAATGACCATATGTACTGCGCGGAGCTTGTAATACATTCGGGGAATTATCCGTATTTAGTCGGCTTATGGCTAGCGCTTTTGGGGTCAAACGGGAAGCTGATTAGCTATATAAAAGAAAATTGCCATCGGGACGTTGGATAACGTCAGAAATGCGTGTCGCAAATTACTAGATCTGAAAGATCCTTCTGGTTACTTGCTGACATAGATTTATAAAATAGTATATTTTTTTCATATAATTCGCAACGGCATTAAAACATTCAATTGAATGTTTTAATGCCGTTGCGAATGTACTGCGTTGTTCCCCTGTAACTTAAGTTACAGGGGAACAACTCTGCATAATAGAAAGGGCCGTGTAATCCGTGGTACATACGGCGAATTCCCATTGCAATCTGTTTTGTAACTATTAAAAATTGACTTAACATCAGGATTTTTAAAACTTAAATTTGCGTAGTTACTGAACTATTTTTCTGAATGGCTTCATGATTGGTATCCAAAGATAAAATTTACCAACGAATCAAATTTAGCGGAAATGTTACATGAGAAATAAATAGAATGAAGGACTTTTGTGAAAATTTGGCCATTAATACTTCAAATTTAAAATTTCATTTTTTTTTCCAATTTCAGCATGAAGATTCTTTCCTAAGCTTATTTTTAAACATATATTGGAAGAAGACGTAATTGCCGATCGAATGTCTATTTTTCTCAGTCACCGTTTGGCAAATAAAATCTATGGCCTGCATCTTTTTTTGTATAAACTGTGCATTCTTGCAATGATGTTTTTTAAAGCATGCCCTTATTTAATTTAAAGATGTTGGAAAATGCATAAAAAACAAACTTTCATATTATATTATTACTATTTCCCAAGATATATCACAAACAACACTGTAAAAAAAAAATAATGCCAGTTTTCCGGTAGGAATCAGAAAAATAGTTGCCCTTTTCGTACCGGAATAATTTCCAACCCAGCTCGGAATAAAATCCGTAAAATACCGTTTTACGGATTATTTCCTTATTTTTATGCATTTTATTCCGAGCTGGGTCAGAAATTATTCCGGTACGATAAAGGCAACTATTTTTCCGATTCCTACCGGAAAACTGGCAGTATTTTTTTTACAGCGAGCATCTAATATTGACGAAGATTGATTTTATACATTCAAGCACATTTAATGGCAGTAAACATAGCTAAAAGTCTACAGAAAATAAGTATGAAACAAACTCCTTAATTCTATTTATTTCTTAACGGAGATTTCATGCAAAATCAGCACCTTTGAGGTAATTCTGCTGAAGATTTAGATTAATCGCAACAATTTGTAATTAACTTTTATTTATTTTCTCCCATGCATGTCATGTAAACTGAATATTGGGAAAATAAATAGTTTTCTGGCTCATGGAAAGTGCGAAAATTTGGATATTCCCCGCTTGTCTGATTAATAAAACAAAAGCATGAGTTATTAAGATATTATGAAGAAGAGATATTAGAGATAAAATTACCGATACTTTTACAATAAGTAATTTACTATACCGATATATAGTTAATTATATTTAGTTATTAAGTATGCTATATATATATACTATATATATATATATATATATATGAAAAGTGTTTAGGTATTCGGTTTGCCTGTCCGTCAGTCCGTACGTCCGTCTGTCCGTCTGCCCACGCTTTAACTCTCGTAAGTATACTCGGATTTTCAGGCAATTGATAAAGTTTTTTAGGGTCACCAAAGCATGTTTGGTATTGTATATGAAGTATGTAGGATTAATCGTTCATTTACAGGGGCACTCAAAAGTTTTCCATTGCATTATGGTATATGGGAAAAAATCGTTTGCAGAGTATTTTAATGATATTATGCTATTTCAAATGTATTGAAACTGATATAAATCACCGAATTTCACTATGATCATGTTTAAACAAAGCATTCACAGGATTTTTTATTCATTTACAGGGACACACAAAAGAAATCGTTACAGTACAGCACTGTCTTTGAGTAATAATTGATGGAGTGTACGGTTTAAAATTCGCGCTTTTAAATATGCCCTAAAATATGCGCTTTTAAATTAAATTAATTTTTGCATATTACTCGTTATATATAAATTGTATACCTCAAATACAGGGCTGCTCAAAAGTATTCACTTACCGTTCTCCTTGTTAGAGGAAATTGCTGAAGGTAAATTTTCAACTGAAGTACTATAGGTATCTCTTAAGTGAACTAAATTTCGGCATGCATTTAGTTAATATATTCAAATCTATATATCATATACATGGCTGCTGAAAAAATTCGTATAATTTTCCGATTGTGGATGGGAACAGCTGAAATTGTGTTTTGAAAGTTATTATGCGTTTCCATATGGTTGAATTAGACATAATATTTTATTTTTTTAAACGGTGTAGTTCTGTTACATTATTCTAAATGTGTTGGAAAGTGTTTCATAATCTATGCTTGACGCATGAATTTTTTCAGTTGGTAGTGCCTTCGTAGCTGTCGATTTTGAAATATAAGGAACTTTTTCAATCAAATATTAAAGAAATTCCAGGTTTCTTGTAGTATGGCGGTAAATTCTCTTGTGTCATTCATAATTAACGAAGTTGTATTTTTTATGAAAGTTTGCTTTAGAATAAAAACCTTACTTATTTTCTAAATAAATGTATTTTAAAAGTTATTTTATATGTTTATTTTCATATAATGAGAAAGTTTTCGGTATTTCATAAATTAATTGATTTGGTAAATCATATCTTACAGACACGTCGCTAAAAAATCAGCGAGTTAAAAAAATGCATATTTTGTTAATTTTCATTGTGATCAATTCCAAATTCTTTACCAAATGCGTCAAAACAACATTTGAACCATGTCATTAAAATTTACTCTTTACCATGCGCCAACTGAATATAAAAAGGTAATTTGGATATCATGTTAAAATCCCAATACCATAGATGGCAATATCAAATAAAGCGATCTTTTTCAGGATTATTACTAGAAGTAATTTATTACATATTACTATTCGGTTGTTCACGGAGACAAAAAAGGTTTGGAGAAATGACAACTGTAAGACTTTTATACTTCCTGTCAATCTGCTTCCTGTCAATCCTGTTATATCTGCTTCATGCTTCATGAATTTTCAAACTTAACCCGTACACAAAATTTCATTGTGATAATATTCGTGTGCAGATGCATTATTATGGGTTTCCAAGTTGGATATAACTTCACATTCAGCCTGAAAAATTATGAGTTTCCCTAATTAAAATATAACTTTAATTTAAGTATCTTTTATCCGGTAATATTATTGTTATTATTATTATTTAAATAAAAAGTACTCTCAGATGTGTTATTTCAAAATTTATAATGCATAATTGAAAGTACATCTGCTTGTGTTTTAAAAAAACACAACATTAGAATCTTTCTTTTGTCAAACAGACAAAGTTCGGATACGGATTCGAAAATAGTAATACAATATCGAAGTAGACATATTTATCAGGATAGTAAAAATTAACTAAATTTTAATTGAAATTTAACGAAATTTAACGACACATTTTGTAAGTCGTAATTCTGTTCAAAATGCTCTATAACAAGTTTCTCTCTATTCTAAAAAAAAGTAACTACCGCTGTCAACGCCGCCGCCGCCGCCGCCGGTTTTGATTTTTTTGTGACCGGAGGCCTTTCTTCGTTAATATTAACAAACATTATGCATACAAAAATATGAAAATCGGAGGTTTAATACAGAAATGTTTGATAAACACGCTGATGCAGACAGTTTTCAAATCGAAGAATTATTTTAAGAGTTATTTAATGCTAAAGTTGGACAAAATCGTTCCACTAAAAAAGCTTTATAGCAGCAAAAACTATACATGGCAGTGTAATCATTTTTAGATCATTTTATGCGTTAGAATTTGCCGGAGTGCAGATTGCATTAATTATTTTATTTTGACTCATTTTTTCAGGTTTTATTTCTATTTTAAATTCAAATTTTCAGCATTTCTAGAGATATTTTTTACAGATTTCAGAAAATTGTACTCATTTAAACTGTTGCCAACTGTATAAAAAGCGCAAGCAATAATGTTTGCTTCAAATTAAAAATTTATTTACACGTGACTATTATAAACAGGAAAAAAACTTTCAAATTAGAATTAAATAATTACGTATAAAAAGCAGGAACTTATTAAAAATTACGTCATAAAAAGTATACACGTGAATTTTAAAAGAGAAAGGATATTGTAAAATAATAAATTCATTAACATGCGTTAGAAGTCTTAGGAGAAATTACGTCATATTTACGTCACATTATAGTTATTATATAAAATGAACACAAAATAATATTGCAAAAAAGTTTAAATTTAGAAATTGCGCTAGACATTTATTTGATATTTTGAGAATTAATTTAAAATGTCTCATTTAAAAGAACTTTCTTTTCGCTTTGTTAAAAAATACCAGGAGACAAAGACTCTCTTTACTTAATTCCTTTTATATTAGCTTATTTTGAAATGTTGTTACACGTATGTACGTCATCAAGTTATTTTTATTTCGACGTTTTATTTGTGTTTTTATTAGTGTTGTACGAATTTATTTGTTCTTTCGATATTTAAAATAAAAATTATATCAATTTGTATAATTTGGCGAGTGGTTTGGCGATTTATATAATTTGGCGAAATTGGTCGACAGGATAATCAAGTAGTACCGCAGCGGATTTGGCGTTAAAATTTCCCAATCAAAGAGAAATGAATAGAAATTCGTTTATAGGGAGATCGCCACTGTTTTTTAAATTATAATTCAATCTTTCAAAATCTTTTTAAAGCCGATCAAATTAGTGTGCATATAGAGTCTGCGGTGTCTGGACGGGGGGTTGGCGAGCGTAGCTCGTAGGGGGCCGAGCCCCCTAGTGAAAAAAAAAGTCAATCATATTTGTTGCTGTTATGAATCTATAAGGTAAGATACAAATATCAAGAATCCAAATATATAATTCCTGTCACGAACTTTAATTTCCATATTTCGAAAAAAATGCTCCAAAATATTATGATTAAAATGTTGCTTTTGTAATGATATACAATGGATAGAGCGAGAAGCAATCTTGACATTTCATAATGCATTTTTCATAATATATTTTTAATTATAAAAATTATAAATAAATTAATTAAAAAATATGACATACGAACTCTTTAGTTTTCAAATAAACAAACAGAGTGTTCTATAAAAATGGGTGTGCAAGTTGAGTTCATTCAAATAATCAATTTTTGGGTTATGTAGCAATTTCACATTTTGACAGTATAAAGGCATCTTATCATGTTATGATTTAACCTCATATAACAAATCGTATGTTATTTAAAGAAAATATTTTGTTAAACGTTCTTCTAAGTTAAATTTTCTTTTAACTGATAACCCTTTCCAAAGCCTATCTGTTATTGTGCGGTGTATGTACGACAGTTGCTTCAGGAACTTCGAATCAAATTATCTTCGAGATCGAGTCAATCTAAGTTATGAAATTTTCTTCCAAATAACTCAAATATGGTTTTTCAATCGGGTGTTATCATTTGAAAAAACAAAGGTGGAACATTATTTTCTATGGCCCGTATTTGACAAAATGCATTTACATTTTCAAACAAGGTTTTAATTTTAATTAAAACTTTTTTTTGGTTTTATTGCAATTGAGCTGCAAATAAAGGATTGGGTATTATTTTTTTTGACAGGTACATACACAGAAATAACGAGAGACACCAAAACTATTCATATTATTTAAGTATCACCAACGCAATAGTATAATATACTAGGACATAAAACAATGCACCTATAATTTGATATTATAAGAGGATAATATAATTTGCAATAATACAACTGATAATTAATATTAATAATATAAAACCCTGGGTGATATGAATACCAGACTTTTCTTAAAGTAATAATTGTCTTATTTAAAAAAAAAAAAAAAAAAAAAATCCGTTATATAAATATATATATTAAGTTAAGAAAAATGTGGTATACAAATCCACTTAGTCTCTTGGGCCGTACGAATCCTATATGCGATCATTTTCCTGTAACTTATACTCTATCGGCTAAAGCTTTTATTATTTTTTTTTATTTTGGCTGTGATTTAAACATGATATATTTCTAATTTTTATTATACTTTTTAATTTTCTTATAATGCACAAATTTTTATACGAAAAATTTGTTCTTTTCTATAAAATATTAAAAAACGCAAACTATAAGAAACACTAAACTGCTTAGCTTCATTTTAGACATTGCCAGCAAAATTGTTATAGCGATATGTTTAATACATATTCCATTAAGTAATATCCATCTGCCAAATTCTGTGTTATAGCAG